>CM038221.1:91984016-93314753 GCA_021442155.1 Cymbidium sinense
TAACCCTACTATTATTTTTTGAATTGCTTTACAATGGGATCCCAGTGTCATTCCTTGTCAAACTCTCTCTTTTCCCACATGTAATCAAACATAAAGTTGGCACTGGTTATGAAGAGAGAAGACTCCTTCAACATCATTAAGCGTTGAAGAGAGGTCAACTCGGCTCTCATGATCGTCAAGCTTCTCTGGAACTCATCCTCGGCAGCCTGCCTTCACTGCAACTCCACCTCTAGCAAGGACATGAGCTAGCCCAACGCCTACCTTGACAAGCTCAAATCTTTTGGACCCTTCTCCAAAAGGGTAACTTTTCCTTGCAAATTGGTGAGCTCAACCAAGTCTACAAGCACTAGCGACTCCTCCGCATTTTCCTCCTCCAAGGGAGTGGACATGTTCCTATCAGACTCGTCACTATAAGTAGGAAAACTTGCCAATGTCAGCAAATGTGAAGCTGATCGCCCCTCTAGAAGAGAAACCAAGTGTCTCGACTAGCACTCCCTATGGGGTCGGGCCCTCTATCAAAGCAAAGCTCCGCGCCTCCACATCAACTTGCAGCAAGTCTAGAGTCACCCCTAAACGACGAAAAATGAACTCGTCAAAAATGAGAAAGGAGATTTCAATAAAGTAATCGGCTAAGGGTAGAATCCTCGGAGAAGGGAGTTGTTGCTCAAGCAAACAGACTTCCTCTTCACTCGGATGATGACCTAACAGATCACCCGTGGTAAGATAAATTATCTTTTCATAACTACCTGACTATCCAGGACAATTATCTGAGGAGCCATCGAGCGACCACTATTGCCCTCCATTGACACCTGCACAATCACCACGATTAGTTGAAGTACTATTATAGAGTTTAATTAAGAAAGAATCTAGGAACATAATGAAATTAATCCTACCTCAGTAGAACTTTCCTTTACAATGGTGATCATAAGGGCAAAACACACCAACCTCCTCACCATTGCCTTTCTGTAGCAAATAAGGGAGGCAACAGTCTCCTTCTCTTGCACATTCATCATCGTCTCTCGAGGCTAAACTGAAGACGACCCCACCACAGCAACCACACTCTCCTCCTTAGCTGGGTGAATACTCGCCTCAATCAACGACTCTATAGTGCTACCCTTGGCAAAAGTGGATACAATTTCAATGTCAAGGGTATCAAATGTACTCATCCCCACAAAAGGAAGAGCGGCGACTTCCTTTGGCTTTTTGGGTTTCTTTAGCTTTTTCCGAAGGTCAGCTGACAATTCCGAAGAGTCAACATCGTGTGGGATCTCTTAGATTCCATGAAGAATACACATTCTTCTAGCAATTAAATACTCGGCAATAAAAAGAAACATATCTCTAGTAGCAAACGTAGGATCTAGTAAATTTTCTTAGGAAGGCCAAGGCCCTTTTTATAGCTTGAGAAGCCAGAGATATGCCAAAATTATTGAATCTAGTCAAAAAGTGATGTAACATATAATGAAAGATTCTCTTTTCTTTTCAAGCATTTATGAAAAGCTAATTAACTTTTTTATTCTTCTATCCTTTTTAGTGAGTCATCATGAAAAAAGGAGCATGGGCATCAACCACATTGACAAAAACTCTCACATAGAAGGCGAATATCCAGGGAAGAACGAATAGCCTTGAACGACTCAAGCTCAATAATTCCACTAAAACAGGGAGAACAACAACAAGCCTTTATCCACTAATGTGAGGTCAGCTACATGAATCCTTCTTCTCTCCATTGTGTCCTATTATGTGTCAAATTTTCATTTAATTCAAGTATATTAAAGCCATTTTTTAAACATCTTAACCAAGTCTTTTTAAGTCTACCACTACCTTTCTTAACATAAGGCATCTAATCATTCTCTCTACATTCTAGATCTTTATATTACCATCTAAGGTGGATCTCTTTAATCTTATCACTAGAAACTCAACTTTTTTCCAAACGTACTCATTTTGCATTTATATCTAGTAAAAAGCTCATCCACAGCATCCTCATCTGCAACACTTAACTTAGTCTTATGCTTCGTTTTATTGGCCAACATTCTTAGCCATAAATCATTCGGTCTTACCACCATCTTATAAAATTTTTCCCAGTTTAAGCGATACTTTCATCACATTAAGGGATGCATTAGTCCCCCAACCATCCAACTTGAATTCTACTAATAACATCTCCATCTATTTCACCATCATTTTGAACAATATAACCTAGATATCTAAATCGCTCACCCTTTTCAATGACTTATTCACCCAATGTCATAACACATCAATAGAACTTCTACAACTAAAATTGCACTCCATATATTCAATTTTAGATCTACTTAAACGAAAACATTTAGACTCTAAGTTTGACCTCCATAAATCAAGTTTCTCTTGGACTCCCTCTCTAGTCTTATCAACGAGAAGAATGTCATCAGCAAAAAACATACACTAAGATACATCTTCCTGTAAATGCCTAGTAAGAACATTCATAACTAAAGTAAAAAAGATAAGGGCTTAAAGCTGATCCTTAATGTAATCTAACTGAAACAGAAAAATATTTTGTCAATTCTGCTTTGTGTTTGGAAACAAGTAACAGTTCTAGTATACATATCCTTAATGACTTCAATATAGCCAATATTAACTCTTTTCTTTTCTAGAACTCTCCAAAGAACATCTCTTGAAACTTTATCATAAGCTTTCTCTAAATCAACAAATATCATATGTAAATCCTCCTTACTTTCTCTACACTTCTCCATCAAACCTCTTAACAAATGTATAGCATCCATAGTAGATCTACGGCATGAAACCAAAGATTCTAAAACTTTTGTCTCACATTAACTATGATTACTCTCTCCAATAATTTTAATGTATGACATCAACTTAATTCCTCTATTTGTACTCTTGTGCATCACCTTTATTCTTAAATATAGGAACCAGAAACTCTTTGTCCACTCCTCGACATTTTTTAGTCTTTAAAATAACATTAAAAGATTTGTAAGAATTCCTTGATCTCCTAAATATTTCCACACTTCTATGGAATATCATCGTCCTACGCTTTTCCCATTTCATTTCTTTAAAGCTTCTCTAACTTCAATTTACTAATACAACGATAAAAATAAAATTCTCTATTTTTATTTAGGGAATTAAGATTGCTAGAATCAATCGTATTTTCAAATCCTTCATTAAAAAGTTTATCAAAATACCTCATTCACCTATTTTCATTACCCTTTACTAAATGCATTTTATGATTTTCATCTTAATACCTCAACAAGATGTTTCTTTCTTATCTCTTTGGTTTAACTTATACATACATCTTTCACCTTCTTTTATCAATCTATTATATAAATCACTAAAGCTAAATTTTTTCATCACATATTTCTTAGAATCTCTGCACTTATATATCTTTCCCAATTTTCTAAGTTTTTTCTAAACTAAATTTTATAACAATGTTTTTATTTCTTATATTTTTTGACATTTTCCACCATCAACTATTTTTATTAAAGTAGCTTTTCCTTTTGATCTCTATCATTTTTTTTTATTTTCTTAATTTGTTTCTTTTTTTCCAACATAATATCGCCTTTTGTGAACATCCCAAATTCTAAGCTCTTGTAGCTTGTTCTTAAATATATTGTTCTTTAAGTCATCTTCATAAAATAATTTGATTTATTTTTAAATTACAATCTTTTAAATCTTAAAATCTAAACTAACTCATGTTGAGTCTTAAACTTTCACTATAAGTAATGATATGATCATCTCTTTACTTAAATAAAATATTAGCAATTACAAAATCATAGGTTAAAACAAAATCGAATATAATCCTACATTCTTCATTAGTCACTCCAAATTCATAGCCAACATGAATATTTTTAAAATCTTCTATCACTCTACCAACATATCCATTTAAATCTCCTCCAATAAATACTTTTTCTTCAAGAGATATCTTTTGTATTAATCCCTCAAATTCATTCCAAAAAATTTTCTTTTGAGCCTACATCCAAACCTACTTGAGCAAAAACACTTATAACATTGATAATCTTAGTATCAATAATAATCTTTAAAGCTATAATTCTATCTCCAAATCTATTAATATTTATAACATTACCTTTCAAACTTTTATCTATATCACACCTACGTCATTTCTAATTCGACTTCTACCTGAATATCAAAATTTAAAACCTAAACTATCAATTTTCTTGGCCTTCTCCTCAACCCATTTAGTTTCTTGAACACATAAAATATTTATCTTCCTATGAATCATAATATCTATTAATTCTATTAATTTACCTCTAAAAGTACCTATAATCCAAGTTCCTAACCTAATTATAATTTCATGGACTAACTTCTTTAGCCAGCATCCGTCCATAATATGAGAACCCTTGCTTATTTAACACGGCACCCGGGCGTCGATACAGGAGAACAACAGCACATAAATCAAGTCATAAGCCACTCGCCATAAAAGTTCATCAATAGCCAATATACACTCGCCTCAAGTCAAGACGAGTCCTTATTTGCACTCGACCCACTTTACTTATACTCATCTTCTATTAGGAGGGTGCATTTGTTAGTTAAAACTGAAAATCCGAATATATCCAAATAAAATTTTTGAATTTAGATCAATTTTATAAAAATTTTTTGGATTTCAATTTTGGATTTGGTAATATTCATTTTTCGATTTTCAGTTTGTTTTTGTGTTATCTTAATTCGATTAAACCGATTAAACCGATTAAACCAAAATAGCTAAAAAATCAATTTTTTTCACTTTTTTTAGAAAATTCCTCTAAAAAAAGTAATTTCAATGATACATTTGTATATTCTTGATTTCATTTGTTAAAGAGTTATTTGATTTTTTTTTGAAATTATTTAATAAAGTGATGTAATTAATGTAATTCTTTTATAAACAATTATTATAACAATTTATATTTTCAATTTTCGATTTTTCTAAACCGAACTGAAAATTTAAAAAAAATTCAATTTGGATTAGTTCGGTTTATGTTATTGATTAAACGAATCATTTTTTTCAGATTCTGGATTTAAAATTGAACAGTTTAACAAATTTTAAAATTGATCCGTCCAAACTGACTGATTGCACACCCCTATCTTCTATACTACTCCTATCCTCAAACATTATAAAAAGAAGGGAGGGGCTTTTTTAAGGATTCCTAGTCAGAGGAAATTTTAGTCCAAGACCCTCTCCTCACAAACTTTATTCTTTCTTTTTCCCTAGAGCAAAGGAATCTTCTTTTCTTGTATTAAGACCATTTAAAGGATAATAAAATTAGGTCGTCTTCTAACTTTATCTCTATTACCTGCTACCCTTCTCTTCAATAACCTTACTTCCCAAATATCTCCAAAGATTTTGCTTTAGCCCACGAATAGATTTGGATCCAATAACGTGTTTAGTTAATAAGGTACTCTAAAATACCTTTTAATGTATCTATCCAAATAATTTTAAGCGATAATCACGTAAAATATTTTTTAAGAAAATTGATATGATTCTCTTGAAATATTTTTAGGAAGAAGTTAACAAATAATATTCAAGTGTACTTTATGAATTCATTTTAAGTCCAATTTTTAAATCATCTTTACACATTACAAAGCATTCAACACTATCTTATAAATATTTTCTAACTTTATGAGTATTATAAATATGAAAACAAGAAGTTACATATTTGATTTTAACTTTTTAAAGAATTAATATATATTAATATAAATGAGTTTTTTGGGTCATCTAGCATCCATTTTACAAATCAATTTTACCAAAATGGTTAGACATCTTAGTATTTCATGAATATTTTTCATGATTTTTTCGAGTTGTGGATTTTAAGATTTAGATGAGTTCATGCTAAGTATTTTAATAAAATAAAATAATTTTAATAATAACATTTTTATACTTTTAATATATTAATAAAAAAATATATTATTATTTTACAAATATCCATCTCCTCTTCCTTAATTTCTCCTCAAGCCCATTTTTTGTCCCTTTATCATGAATGATAAAGAGTGAAGGAGAGAGAGAGAGAGAGAGAGAGTATGATTTCGAGATATTTGAATCGATTTCGCCTATCAGCCTAGTTGGAAAAATTAATCGTTTCCAGAGAGCGTACCATTACTCTATTTAAATTTTTCAATAATTCTGCTTTTCGTAAAAAATTTTAGTATTTTATTTGAATAAACTTTATTAAAATCAAAATGTCTAGATATCAAAGAAATTTTCATAATATAACTTTTAGTATATTATTACTATAGTCATTCTGCACATATTGGTACATTACATTTTAATTGGCATTTTGGATTGTGTTATTTTTGGTATTTAACAAGCTTCAAAAATTTTTAATATTTATTTTAATGCATCCATATTATCATATTAGCACTATAAAGGCTGTTTATAGCTGTATTTTGTGATTTATACACATTGAATTAAACATATTATTAGATTCTACAAATTTTATTAATTTTCATATTTGCAAATTTTCATGAACTATTTTGAATTACTCATACTCATTGAAATATTGGTTCATCTCTATCAATGTGAATTACTCAAATGTCATATTAAACATGACTTATATAATGCAATTTTTGACATATTCTTTTAATAATGGATTTGTATTGACACATTAGACTTGATATACATAAGTAATATATATATGTTTTAAATCCTATATATAATAGCATTGCACAATTTTTTAAAAAAAAAATAATTATAAATAATTTCTTTATTATGATGTGAAAATAAATAATATGCAAATTGTTTTACTATTGTGTATTGAAAATATATGATAGATTTCATGTAATATTATGAGTGTTTATACTCAACCTTATTTTATCCATATGTGTAAATTTCAAGAAAAGAAAAGATTAGAAGCAAATTGATTAAAGAGAGGTTGCAAGTTCTTGTTTATAGGTTTCTTGTTTCTAAAATATAGTTTTTCTTTTTTCAATTAAGGTAATACTATTTTTGATAGATATAGATATGTACATGGATTTTTGTAATTGTATAGTTTCTGATATGAACTAAATGGCAGATTGTGACTTTTATTTTATTATATTTTGCTAATATGTATATTAAAGGAAAAAGAAAAAAATTTCTTCTAAATAGATCTTAGATAATATTTGTTGCACATCTGACAAGATGTGACCAACTTAAGTTTAACGGTTGTATCGTTATAAGTCGTAGCAAGCACCCTTTATTATTGGTGGAGAGAATGAACATGGGGAACACTGCATCTTCTCCATTCTCTGCACTCGTAGCTTGTCTCTTGAATGTCGGGAAAGTAGAGCTTGCCTCAAAAGCAATTCCTTGCAAGTCATGCCAAAGGACTAGACAACTTTATTGTACTCTTATACATTAACATGACTATTGGCAAGTTCTAAGAATTCTGCCAATGTCCTTGGTTGCTAAAGACTGAGAGCATATCTGGACGACCCCTCTCTTAGGTCTTGAGTCAATGCGGTTGCAAGATCTTTTACTTCAAGCATTTCTCTCTAGAAATGAGTGATAAACTTCCTCAAAGATTCTTCTGCATCCTAGTGTATCTAAAGTAAAGCTTATGAGCTCTTGTGGAGCGTCTACACTTTAGTGAAGTAGGCTATGAAAATCCTTTTAAACTCAATGAATAATGAAGTAATAATGCCTATAAGCAGACATGAAAACCATCTCAGGGAAAACTATTTGAGACTATTTGAAAGTCGTGAAGAAGAAATAGTACTATAGCTCGTCATCAAGACAAAATAATTGAGAAGTGTAATAAAATATCATCAAGATATAGAAGCTCAATTACAAAATCCAAGCAGAAATCTAAGAACATCAAAATAGTTAAGCAAAGAGAGATCCAATTATAAGAATTCAAGAAAATGCTCAAACAAAAGCTCAATTAAGTTCCATCACAAGAGCTCAATCAAAAAGAAATAATTAGATTTTGAATATTATTATTTAAATTTCTGATTTTGATTCTAAAAGTTATAATTTTTTACTTTAAGAACATGAGTTGAGCTTTACTAAAATATTGAAATATAAAATAAATTCATAAAGGTCGTTAGCACCATCCTCCATCAATAGCCACTCATTCCTTCTCCCACCTAGATTTATCTTTTCTTTTTCTTGACTGATGGTCATTGTAATTCATACAAATAAGACAAAAAAAATATAATGATATTTCACAACTTTGGAATGATAAAATTACTTTAGAGAATTTTTTTCTTTATATTAGTGCTTGGTGGCCTAATTTAATCTTTCCTTGGTGGAATTGGTCTTTATCTTATAAGTGCTCTCAGACCCCCTCTCAAAACTTGTTCTCAATCATTCTCACATCTCTTACATCTTAATTAACCTTAAACTGAGTCATCCATCATCCAAGTCCTTAAACCCACTCTAAAATCTTCTTTAAGGCTCACAACATAAACTAAGTGGATAGCTACATAATACTATTCTTTTCACCATTATAACACCTTAAAACTCACCAAACTCCAACAACTCTAGGATTTAAGTTCACATTTTAAACTAACATTTCATCATTATTTTCCCTTGTTTTGGCTACCTTAATCCTTATCTCAAAAAAAAAAAATTTCAATCAACCTAAACTAGCCTAATGTAGACTAGTTTTGATTTTCCCTCTACTAAATCACTCAAAAGGTCTTTCCACCAACAACTTCATATTACAAGTTAGCATCCTAAGCTAAATATAAACCATTAACTCTAGACATTTATAATATTTAAGAATTATTTTCTAAAATGATATTCTAAATCAACCCAAACTAACCTAGGTTAGGCTAGTTTTGTTATTCCTTCCACTAAATCCATCTATACTCATCACATCTTGATTACAAACTCTCAAATACTCATCATGATCTTAGACTAAAACAACATATCCATTTTCATCCATTAATTCCATCAAAAAAGCCCCCAACCACCACTAGAGAAGGTCGACTAAAAATGAGTGATGTAATCCCTTGGTTCTATCTTTCCTCTATAAAACTCCAAATGAGAGATTTTAAACTTTGGTGGTGATCAAGTCTCAATGATCTCCTTGAAAAAAGTGTTAACCAAAGCCCTCACCTCTTGCCATGGAGGCAAGGTCTCCTCATCGCTAGTGTGAAAAGAAGTGTCGTCCAAGCTTATGGTTGAGCTTAGTGCCCATCGATGATGCTAATCAAAATTGTTGAGTCAGATAAACCTTCCAGCTCGCACTGCATTCAGTTCATTGCTCCTTGGACGAGACGAGTTATACCCTCTTCCATTTACTTCAAGTCTTACAAGGTTGTCAAGTACTAAGTGGCCTACTCAAAGTCAATCAATTGTATCTAACGAGTTATCCTACTTCTTGAAGAGCTCGACTTATGATTTGTGGCATCTATTCATACTCAGCACACCTTAAGAGGATGTTGGATTCTAATTTGTCTGCGATTGACACCAGAACTTACATGAGAATTCTACTAAAAAGGAGTAGAGGGAGAAAAAGAGAATATATCCATTATATATCAATGAGAATAGAAAATACAATAATAATCTGAATACAAGAGCTCTAAGTAGATTCAAGCCTCAAAAAGTCTCAAAAGTCTAAATTTCAAGAAAAGATCATTAATATGTCTCTGGACTCTTTATTTATAGGATTAGAGGGCAACAAAAAAGGCTACAAGAAACTCATAAAATAATAAAAAATACAAAGACTCTAAGGATGTGTACAATAGTCAGTGTAGTCAAGGTGTGGCCACTAGATGGTGTGATCTCTAATATGAATCTACTCAGCCAACTTTGAATGTCAAGTAAGTCCATTATCCAAATCCCTACCGAGACATGATGTTGGAAAGTGGTTGGTAAATTCTTCTATATGGGTCGCCCATCTGACACGTTGGGTGAGTTGAATATGTCATCTGAGTAGATGGAGAATCCCTTACGATATCATGACCTGTGACATGTTCATTGGTCACTAAGTTGGTGGAGAGCTTACGCACAGCCAAGCACCAAGTTGGTATGTACAATCTAAGGCTAATCTTCTTTTCCAATGATACACCTTGGGTATACACGTGTTTCTAACAAGTTATTCTACCTATAAGCCACCCTATTAACAACCCATAGTCAAAATTAATGCTCACATATAGAAGACATATTCATGCTTGGCTGACCTTATAAGTCCAATCATCCCTTGATTCTATTTCCTATCCTCTACCACCATTGGTATCATCACATATAGAAGACATATTCATGCTTGGCTGACCTTATAAATCCAATCATCCCTTGAATCTATTTCCTATCGTCTACCACCATTGGTATCATGACTTCCCCCTTCCTTTAATCTCCCTTTACAAGTATTTGAAGCATTGAAAAGGCATATAACCAAGGCATCATCTCATGACCCACTGGATGAGTATCTTGGAATAACTCTCTAGAGGAGTTTATATTCTAGTAGAGTTGATAAGGATTATCTATTTCAAACCTACAAGTGAAGTCGAAGGCATGATTAAGTAAATGTTTTCTTTAATTAAATATGTATATTTATGTAATATTTCGATCTATATTTTTTTCAATTTATTTTATTAGGGTTTATTTCCTATCTACTTTTTTATTATTTATTTGTATATCCAAGTGCTCCTTTCATCATGAATAAGACCCCTAAGGCTAGGAGGATAGTTATTTTTTAGGTTTTTCTTGTTCCTTATTATCTCGAGCTGGCAAGTTAATTGTAGCATTGCTCAAAATCCCCATTACCTGTAGCTCATAGATGATGGCTGATTTACAATCCTCTTCTAAGATATACTTCGATCATCTCAACAGCATACATTAGCGGTTAGGAAAACAGTGACTAGAAGCATGAATGCCTAACTTACACTTAGCATGCTTTCGCTTGTAAGTGGTGAAAACGCCCACCTGTAACAATATTTAACTAAAGCAAGTTAGCAAAAAAATGTAATATGCAGCTTCAACAAAGAAATGCTACGCTATCCCACACCAAATCCACAAATAAAAGTCTACTAAATGAATGTCACACCATTACCATCAGTCATATTAAATTTATCCCATCTATTACTTTCTTTTTTTCAAACTTGAGTATCGCTTGAAATCACATTTTATAATATATTTACAGATTAATTTGAATAAAGAAAACTTCATTTTGGTATGAATAAAAATGCTATTCTTTAAAAAACTTAATGCATTTAACCCATTTCAGGCAAATAAAAAGTACTCAACACAAGAATTAATTAACATAGTGTAAATAACTAGTTATTAGAAATCTAAAAAAGGAATACATAAAAAATAAATTAGTTTGAAATATTAAGTGCATTGGATTCACATAAGAAATAAATTAATCAAATGCCAAAAGAACAATGGCATTGCAATGATTTTATTATTGATTTATTAGCAGACAGAAACACTATGTATTCCAATAGGTTTGTAATAAAATTATTTGTAAAGAGATGAATGTACCCTCAAGATATTAAGTTTTTTATTCCAATTACTAGTAACAATTTTATATGGGATATTTATTTAGATATATCCTTAAAGAAAACACCAACTAAGATAAGAGAATTTTCACATACCCTGTGCCCCGACCATTTCCTTCATCAGCGTATGGATCAAAATTCTCTACCGTATCCTGTATACATAAAGGCATATTAGAGGAAGAGTGAGCTCTGTTACATATTCAAGTATAATTAAGGTGACTGCATTTTTTTTCTAAATATCTTACCCTAAGACCACCCGTCTTATGTACAATTGGCACAGTTGCATATTTCATGGCATACAACTGATTTAGTCCGCAAGGTTCAAATCTTGAAGGCATCAGTAACATATCACACCTGTTAGTTACAGATTTTATATCAGTTCATCTTCATTATACATATATATGCATTTAGTTTTAAATGGGAAGGCTTTTCCTACCCAGCAGTTATCCTGTGAGAAACAGGAATATTAAATCCAACCCATCCTCGAAACTTTTCTTTGTTGTTGGACTCTGTTGATCTCATCCAATTTTCAGTTTGACGGTCTCCAGAGCCGAGCATAACCTGAGAAAAGAATGATAACTAAGACAAAACAGGAAGCAAGAAAGGACATTGTGTAAGTAGTTCGGAAAGTTGTTACTTCTGTTGATGCTGGCATGATGTTCTAAATTATAAAAAGCATTACTCATTAAAAGGTATATTTCCATTAGCAAGACCATATAAAATCACATACTCGCACACATGAACTCTCTCTCATATATATGATAAAGATCTCTATATATGTATTCAGTATTGTATACATGAGCCAATGATAAATATGGTCCAAAGTTTTTGAAATGGACTTAAAAGATGAGATTTAGTTCCTGTTGAGGCGATTGTGAAACTGCATTCGGTTTTCAAATGCAACTAGAGTTGTGTTTGTTTATGTTTGGCATGCCAAAGCCACGGTTTTGTGACCTAGGCCTTGCCACCGTGTTCCATGATTTCAACTTCGTCAATTTCAAAATTACCCGACTACCAAATGTCTCGTTCTGCAACCGTCGCTTCCTTCATCTCTTGCAACCCCCGTAGCATTGGAGAAAAAAATTTTCTTAAAACTTATCATTTGGTGACCAAGCATAATATTATGATAGTATTATTTGTCGCAAATATAATTTTAATATTCATGTTATTCAATATTATATGATGTATAAACTCCTGATATAAATAGTGGACTTATGGAAATCTATGAATTTTAAAAAGTTTAATTTTGTCCTTCTATTTGATGTTATACTAATAAAAATTAGAAAATAAAACCTTAAAAATAAACTAAATCATAGTTTGAGGTCAATTATTACACTAATTTCGATCAAAGCCTACTATTTCAGAACAGTTAAATATAATGATTATTAATATTTGAATATTCTTTAACACATGCCCATAAGAGTGATTCTATCTTTAATCTATAAATAACTACAGCAAAGCAGATTCACAACTGAATTTTTCAAACAGAAACACTACTTTAATAATAGTAGTATTTTGACAGCAACTTTTCTGCAGCAGCTTTATAACAACTTCTTTTTCAAACAACTGTAGCTGCTCCAAACGGGACCTTAGTGAAGATATCAATTGGTTGATCTTGACAAGAAATAAATTGAAGATGAATAGCAAAACAAGTAACCCCATCATTAACGGTGTAACGATCAATTTCAATATATTTGGGCTCATAGTAGATCTCATTTTGAGCAATAGGAATCAAACTATAATTGATACCATGAACATTAGAAGAGCCATCATGAATCATGCCAATATCTCATGAAATGTGGAGATAGTGGATTACAATAATAGTTTTCTTTAACTAGAAAATGGAATGTTACCTTTAGTAGAATGAATATACCATCTAATAACGACCACATCAAGAACAGAATATAATAAGTAACTTATATTCCATAACATTACCAAAGTAGAGTTTTTAAATGACAAAGAAGTTATGCGAATCATGGCTGCAAAATTGGAATAAATTTGATTAAGTTCTGATTAATTTTCATAGCTACGTAAATAAAAATAATTATTAATAAGCATAACAAAATATTGAGACTGCCAATGGTATGATGAGAAGCAGTTCCAAAAAAATTAGAGTTAACATAATCAAAAGTAGTAGTGGCACAAAAATATTTATGTACAAAAAAGGTAATATAGATATTTAGATAGATGATAGGAAATACAATGATTCATGTTATCAAGGACAAATCAGAAATTATTATAAAAAATAATATGGCAAAAAAATGCAAATTTATGTAATAAAAATGGGAATGCCATAGACTAACAACACTAGAGTGGGTAGAGATAGCAAATACTATATTACTGCAGATGATGACACATTAAGACTGGTGAGTGTAGACAGGCGACCATCCCTATGACAAAATTTGCCCCGTCTAAGGATCATATACATAACAACCAAAACAAGAAACAGAATATAACATCTGAGTGCCTATAATTGTTGAATAAATATGAGACAGAGGGTGGGATTTGAGAGATAGACATAAGGAGGATGTAACTTAGAGGTGGAGAATTGATCTCAAACAGCCTCTAAAATTGTGTCAAGTTCAAAATGTTGGTGCGCCTTTCAGAGACATTTTAAACTCCAAACTCCCATTTTAAGAATCGTGCAATCAGTTTGGAAAATCTATAAACCTTATTGCAAAACCAAAACTCAAACTTATCTATATGTGCTCCAATGAATATGTTAATTGCATCAACTTAACGTCTAAGAATATCATAAAAAAATACAAAATGAACTCATACTATCTCACTATGAAAAGCATACAAATTCTCTAAACAGTATTAAAATCTTTAAATTGAAAATGCCTTCATGTGCTTCAACGAACAAATTAAGTGCTTAAATTTAACGTCTAAAAATACTTATGTCAGGTGAAAGCATGTTAAACGTAAATTTAGCTTTGCTTTGAGAAGCATGTTAATGCTCTAAAAGATATGAAATCATTTAAAACCTCTCCAATTAAAAATCAAATTCATAAATAGATATGCAAGCTTTCAAGCGAGCCACTTTACCTATAAGGTAAAGTCATAAGTCTTATTTAACAAGTCTAACACTCATTAGAACTAGTGCTGACAAGACTAGCTAAAAACTAAACATTAATCTCATAAAAAAAATATAATAATATTATTATTAATTTACATGCAGCCTTCAAGGCCTTTTACAAAGAAAATTCATTTTTAAAAGAATGAAAACTCCTCATGTTGTTACAATCTTGAAACACAAATGATGACTTCATCATATGAACTTGATCCTTTATGTACAAAGATAAAGTTGACAAAGTATATAGCAAGATAAATTTTTAAATAAAATCAAGTGATATATAAATCATGTCAACCCAATCATCTACAAGCAAGCGAGCATAGTTAACAAGGTTCACGCAACAAAATTCAATAACTCAATCAACCACTCACAGTGACAGTCGCTTTAATATAAAATTGCAATCAAAGGAAACGTTACCATTACAACCCCCCATATAAAATTAAAAAAGTCAAAGAAAAATTCTACCATTCCTAAGCTTAAAGTAAAAATCTACCCATACTCACAATAGTTTCATCAAAGGAGATAAATTTAAACTTAATCTAAACTCACAAATACCAACATCATATTAAGTTTTTGTATGATCACTATCAAAAGTTTCATATCAATAATAAGTTGACATGTGTCCTCTAACTATATAGTTTTACCACCACAATGCACCACAAAAAGAGTAATAATGAATGAGACTATCAAAGTGATTTGCATTAAAATGGCATCATGGACAAAGCCCTAGATATGCCCCAATGATTCAACTTCCATAAATTGTGAACCATAAGGCGTTCTTAATAAGATACAAAGGCCTCTTTTAGTTAAGGTAAACTTGAAGTTAAACCCTTAAACAAACATCGATCATAAGTCTACACGATCTCTTTAGATGATGCAATTTATAGCTATTGATACGATTACTTTAGTCAAGTTGAGCCAACTATCTCCTCTGACTAAGGGTTCGTTTGGGATGTCACGGTAGAAAATGCAGCACAGGTCTGTTTGTTTCGCAGCTTATCTCCCACTGCTTGCAAACGTCGAAAAGTGGTCATGAAGCTTTGACCTGGGGGACAAAGCTATAGCCCGCGATTTCAATTTGTGTCTCCCTAAACTACCACACTTCTATTTCTCCATCCCGCAACAAAAAGAGAAAACCTCGCACACCGTTCCTACCTCTTGCGATGAGAAATCCTCGCACACCGCTCCTAAATCTTGCCTTGAAACTCTCAATATCGTCTCGATCATCCACGAGACATTGCTAGCTCGTAGCCAAAACCATCAACTTCATCAATGAGAACCCCAAACAGCCCTTAATTCATTGTTTCTCTAATTCTCAAGGTGAGAAGAAATCTCATCTATTCCTCTCCTTTATCCAGCACTGGTTTCATTTCCATGGCTTCCATTCTTCTTTATTTTCATTTTGATTCACAAGTCTGTGGCCATTTTGAAGGATCTTGTTTTCTGTAGGGCTTTCTTTTTGAATTTGATTGTGTTTGAAGCGCCCTTGCACTTGTTGTAACTCATTTGGTTCTATAATCTGATCTAGGTAGTCATTAGTTTTGTTACTATATATGTATTTGTGTCACTAGGGTTTGCTTTGATTTACTTCTACTTTTCTATCGTTACGGATACCTAAGGTGAACTTGTGAGCCTTATTCAGTAGGGGGAGACGTTTGTTGGGAGATTTTATTGTTGATAATGTCTTCTTTTTTTTTCACTGAGCGTTGGGGAGGGGAGTTCAACCTGAGATTTAGGGGGCATAGGTATGCAATGCGAGGAAAAGGGAAGAAATAGGATTTGTGTGTGTGAAGAGATTAATTTGGGCATATTTGATTTCATACGTGTTATGTTGTCAATTATGATTTGAGAATCATTAGTAAAAGATGGAACTTAAGAATTTACTTTTAATAAGCGACACTCATCGTTGAGTGTATCATTGAGCAAGCTTTTGGAGTTCGGAAGAAGAAATGGATTATTCTACAAGACATGCCTGCACAGAATGTAGCAAGTTAAAATAATTGTAGCTACAATGGCTCTGCACAATTACATACGTCATCACCCATCGTACTATAACATTGAATTTAACATTATAGATGAAGCTCAATCATATATGAACCTAAAGCATTTGAACATCAAGTAGGCCACTCAATGGTAGAAACTACTCAGCACATTGTAGAATCTAAAGCACAGAATGGGAAAGAAGCTGAGGAGATGAAAAAACTATGAGAGCAAATTATAAATATTTTAGTTAATAATTACATAGGGAATGTTTAGTAGATAATTTAAACTCTATATATTGGCATTTACATGCCAATAGAATTAGTTATTTTTATTGTACTACTTATCTCACAAGTTTGTTAACATTTTTGCTTAGTTATCATTGACAATATATTTTGTAATGTTACTTTTCACATGTTAATATTTTTATTGCTAAAACAAATTTGTCTCAAAAAAATATGAGTTCAAAATCTCAACAGCCTCTAGAGCTGTCTATTGTCACTACAGTTTACAATGCTATGTATTAACTTCACGTAAAGAAAAAAATTATGAGAAAAGATTTTATAGATATCCTAGAAATCAAATAGGGGATGATTGCAACTTCTTCAAATGGGTTGATAAATACAAGGAGAACACTTCAGACAGTTGGAGAAAAAATTTAAAATGACTTAGCAGGATAAGAAGCTTAATATTTTGATCGCATTAATTGGTGCACTTATAATTTTAATATTAGTGTTATTCAATATTATATGATATATAAACTCATAATATAAATTAGCATACCTATAACTATGTATGAATATCAGAAACTTTATTTCTTTTCATTTTATTTTATATTATCCTGCATAAAAGGGCATTTTCAATCTTTTATGCAAAATCAACTACAGTACAGGAGATTCTCAATTGACTTTTTCAAACAGAATCATAGCTTCAGGAACAACACCAACTTCTTCTTGAGCTTCTCAAACAGCCGCAACTGCCCCAAATGGTCCCTAATTAAACTATGGTTCACGACAACACAGTACAATGGAATCATGGGATTTTAATCAAGTTCATCATCATTCTTAGACCATCTACTTAAAACTAACAATGATAAATTTCTTTTGTTTAAAACTAAAATTATTACTACTATAAAATAAAATACTTTCTAATGATTAACCTTGAGGAAAATTTCTCTATCATCATTAAGATGGGTAATTAATTATAGGGCCTTGTGCCTTTGAGAAATTCGAAACCAAGTCTTAAAGTCCATGCAACATGAGAGTGAAATCACTAAGTAGTGTTTTATCTAAAAACTACGCTACCATCTAAAAATTTAACTGAGGACATACAAACTCTCAAGAGAGCCAGATACGAATTTCGGAGCCCACAATAACTAGTAGTTTAGTAATTGATTGATCAAAGTAGATAATATCTTGCTAAGAAGCTATCCCAATGTGTTATTGCAGCCTACACATGTTGGTCCAAATGAAACAACTGAAGATAAAAAAATATGAAACAACTGAAAATAAATTAAGTTCAACAACAAGAATAAACAGAGTATAGGTATTTGATAATGTAGGATTGCTCAAGCATCTATCACAAAATAAACAAAAGCTTTTGCTTAATGAGGACAAAAAATCACCGAAAATGGGCATTTGACCATTTATTTCTTATCTTCAGAAATGAATCATAGTTGGATGAAAATCAATTAGGTGTCCAATGCTACATCAGGATTTAATGGACTTTTAAACAACTTACAAATTGGATGTCATGTTGCAAGAGCTCTGGGATGGCCCTCATGATCAGATCAGTGCCCTTCTGGTAGTCCAACCTCCCAATGAAGCCAATCTAGCAAGTCAAATTACAATTGATATCAAAGATGACAAGAATAGTTTTTCAAGAAAAAAAAAAGTGAACTTCGAGTTTCTAATAACCAAAGGGCATTCTGGCCTTATAGCAAAGCCAAGTTCCTTCTGCAATGCAGCTTTGCATTTTGCCTGAGATTGGGTATCATGATGAAAAGTAAGCAGCTTGTCATTTATATATTCACAATTAATGAAGCAATATACAAAACTAGAACTTTGCATCTATAGTAGTGAACCCACTTTTCCGGAGAGATTGTCAACAAAATAGTGAAATGGGATGTGTTTGTCAGAAGCAGGATCCCAATCATCAACATCAATACCATTTGTGATTCCTGGAAATGAAGAAAGTTCAAATGAAATCATACTTCTTGCCTTCAACCATCCATGGAACAAAGAAAAGCAAGTAAAGACAAAGTCACCATTCAGAACACTCTTTCGGCTATTTAACAAGTCTTGAAGGCCACATCCACCTTCACTAGTTGTTATCTCCCATGCATAACCCTATCATTAGATGTAAAATTATATATATATATATATATATATATATATATATCAGAAATTACTTACTACTTCAGAATTACATTTTTGGACCCAAAAAATCTTTAGTGGAGCTAAATAGCAAAAGCTTATCAATATGTTAAACTCACCTGACTTACTGTGACTATCCGATCAACTGTGACAATAGCGCCCTTCAGAATATTTACAGTCTCGCCCTTGTCAAGCGCATGGGTTCTGGCCCACGGGGGAAACACCCATTCAACTGCCCCATACCAATCAGGTGGCAATCCCAAGCTATGGTAAGTAGCTGCTGGTTCCACTCCCTTGAATGGAAAGTGCGAAATAGGTCAAATGTTAAGCAAAAAATATATATATGCATACATACACAATATATATATATATATATATACACACACACAACAATATGCCTTTATCCCACTATGTGGGATTGGCAACATAGATCATTTTTCTCCAATGAGTCCTATCAAGTGTTATATTCTAATTTAATGCAAATAATTAAGGTCCTTTTTTATACTTCCTATCCAATTCTTTTTAGGTCTACCTCTACCTTTTTTAACTTAAGCGGAATCAAATACATCTCCTCTCCTAACTAGGACATCGGACGGCCAATGTTTTATGTGACCAAACCATCTAAGACGACTCTCTCTCTAATCTTATCTGCCACTAGAGGTACTCCAATCTTCTCAAGTATATATTTGTTTATCATTTTGTCTCTATGTGTAAAGTCACTCATCCACCTGAGTATCCTCATCTCTGCTACACTTAATTTATGTTATCTTTTATTGGCTAACATTCTGCGCTATAAAGCATTGCAGGTCTTACCACCATCTTATAAGATTTTCCCTTGAGTCTAATCAGTACTTTCTTGTCACACAATAGGCCCAATGCATTCCTCCACTTCAATCATCCAACTTGAATTCTAGTAATAGCATCCCCAACTATATCATATATATATATATATATATTATTGATAGATCAAAGCATACATTGTGAGTATACCTGATGTGCTAAGTTGTGTATGACAAGAATGCTGCGGGCATCTTTAAAAACACCATGAGGTCGGTACTTTGAAGCCAAAAGACTGAAGAGCAAGACAAAAAAATGTTTGACAAGTTTGATTAATAGTCGTTGAAAATTCCAGTTTGATAAAAACATATCTATTGCAAATCTTCATAAGAAAACCAAGATAACTACATATGAAACTATTAAAAGCTGCAAACTATAATACGAGAGGAAAAAAATTAAAAAAATTTAATTTTGTGCATCAGGGTCTGCAATGCAAATTCAACATGAACTAAAGACAGTTTGAAAATATAAAACATAGTTTTGCCACATACATTGGGACAAGACCTGCATGCCAATCATTAACGAGAAATAAGCACTTCTGTCCATAAGTATAACCCCCTAAAGGTAGTACTAAGGGGGCCTCACAAGCCGCATGGCATAGTATAGTGAACCTAAACTGCAAATTGAAAATAAATCATTAGCACAATGAAAAGGGTTATATATAGACCAAAGCAAAAGCTCGCCTAATAAACAGAGATACCTGATTGTCTCCAAATGCCCCGCTTTCATCACCATATGGGTTCCCAGGTCTGTGATAAGAAGGATGGTCAACAAAAACCTGAACCATAAATTATGAGATAAAGTAACACAAAAATTTTAAAGCACACTAGCAATGACATTCCTAGAAACAGGATATACTAAAGCAAAGTACACACAATATGCAAAGGATAAACATCCAAAAAACAATGCATGGCAATATCAATTAGACATTTTTCAATTTAATGAGAATGAAGAAACAGTGAAAGTTCCAACAAACAATGAGAATTCGGCATAGTTATACACACACACACACACACACACACACACTAACACATATCTACATATATATACACACATATCTACATATATATACTATATATATATATATATATATATATATATACACATATCTACACATATCTATATACATATATACATATATATACATATATATATATATATATATATATAATATATATATATATATATATATATATAATGCATACATATACATAAATAAATACATACATACATACATATACATAGAGACATACATATATACACAAACACATACATACATACATATACCTACATATACATACATACATATATATACATATCTATATATATATATATATATATATATATATATATATATATATATCTGTGTGTGTGTGTATTATAGCTTAGTCCATTCCTAACAAAGAGAATGTTAAGGCTGGAAAACAAATGAAATTGAAATGCTGGAAGATCTAAGGAAAGACAATTACCCAATCAACACCAGCCCTGTACTCATGAAAAAAACCAACTTCTGGCTGTCCTCCGAAGCAAGGAACCTTTATTCTGACCCCAGTATCAAAAGCGGCAGCATATTTTTTGTCTGAGACACCATTCAAGTATCTTGGAGATACTACCATCACACGGTGACCACAAGCAGCAAGAGCAATTGGTAAGGAACCACAAACATCAGCAAGGCCTCCTGTTTTTGAATAAGGAGCAGCTTCGGAAGTAACAAAAACAATAATACGCTGCACAATAGTGTGATTCTTCTTCTCCTTGCGACTGTCCTCTTCTCCTAGTTCGATAGTGGTAAAAGTTTCAGTTACAGTACCCTCCTCATCAGTGGCACATGGAATGTAAACTTCATGATTCCCTATGCATTTAGATATATTCTTATAATAAGCAAGTTTAATAAAATAATCAAAGCAATAGAAAATCAAGTATAGGAAGTTGATATAAAGATTCAACTGTACTGCAATCCAAACAATCATGATGGAGGTTAAAGACAAGATGGAAATTTTGTATAAACCTCAATATATTAGATCTTGTGAATGATGATGGTATTTTTGTATAAACCTCAATAGAAAATCAAGTGAATGATAATGGTTTTTTTTATGTGATGTTGAAAATTATGGTGTTATATATATATATATAAAATTGAAGTTTAGGTGTTAGATATGTAAATACATAAGAATTATCTGGTATGTATGTATATCCCCCTACAATTTATTAGGAAGAGTGAACCTAAGGAAGACTTAAGCTTGGCCAATCTTTTGGAATTTATACAAAAAATATATTTTTCTGTTATATGGTATGGGATTAAACCTGAAGCCTCACGTGTCTTATCAATTGTAGCATAAAATGATATGACCAAGACAACATACTATGACAGTTACATAAGCGTAATACATCTTATAATGGATCTCAAAAAAAATAAATAAATAAAATAGAAAAAAGAGCACTTGTATTCATAAAATCTTCTCCTGGATATTTTTAGGAGCTTCATCGATCAATAGACGAACCAAATCAACTGTTTCATTAAGGTGAAGAGGCCCTTTTTCTTGCCATTCTCCACCGCTTCATTCTCCCGAAGCTTACCTGGATCATCGGTTTCTTGGAGCAGGAGTGACCTCCTCTCCTTCTCGTCCAAAATACATTTCATCGGTTGCAAGCACGGGTGTCTTTGGCTGAGAATTCCGAAAGCCGCCTGTGCCGTACCGCGGCGCCCCACCGCTGGGCCAGAGGGCGAGAGCGCAATAGAGAACCTGGCGTAGTAGAACGGACGCAGAGCTTCCATTTAAATAGAGGAGAAAGAATCGAAGTAAAAAAATGCTTCGAGAACAAAGAGATACGCGAGGCGAATAGAGAAAGACGGAGTACGCAGAGGAAATGCACAGGAGCATCGAAGGACCAGCTGGGTTTGACTTCTCGAAGCTTTGTGCATTTTACAGATAGTTGGGATTTTTGGAATTTTGGATTTTTACAAATAGACACCTAATCTACTTATATTTATATTTACGTATATCCCTTTTTTTTTGGTAACAGTTAGAATCATATATTTGAGTGTGCTACAATCAAATAGTTAAAAAATTTGTAAAAATAGAATATGTAGGCTGGGATTTTGTTATGAATTTTAATATTTGAATCTCAATTTGAAAAATCAAGATTAAAGATGATTGATTTATAAATATGTAAAGATTGAATAATTGTGTATGTAAGTGATTGAGATAGTACTGTTAGGTATTTTTTATTTTGACTTCTAACTCATCATAAAAATTATATATATTTATATTTTTAATAATTAAATTTATATTTTTATTTTATATAATATTATAATTTTAAATAATATTAAAAATATAATTAATACTAATTGAAATTTTTAATTTCATATGTTCATAATATCTAAAATTAGAGAAATATGCCCCTTATTTTATTTCATGTAGAAATATAATCAAAAAATATTTCAGATCAAAACACTTTTTTTTACTACAGAGTATTTATTTAAGTTAATCACAACTATTTGATAGAAGTGGGTGTTCTCTTTTTTGTGATATCGAGAGAATTAAATAGTCATGGATTTTATATTAATATCTAAAAATGTATTTTTGAAGTTTGGGGGGATAATGAAGGACGTAGGATAATATGATAGTGGAATGACTTAAACTAGTCCAATTTGGACTAACGTAGACTCATTTAAAATGTAGCAATATAGAATGAGATTTAAGTGAGGTAAGTAGCTAAAAATACTTGTGGGTGTTTAAGTTAGGATATGTATTTACGATCTGAAGTAGTTGATTGGGAATTATAAGGTTTAAGTGATTATTTAGGTATAAGGACTAGGACTAGGTTGTAATCAATGAAGTAGATGTATTATTGAGTGGAATGAAGGAGTAAGCATATGGAGGAGAGTAGAAGGCTCGGTGGATGATTGAAGATAATGTTAGAGATATGAGAAAGATTAAAACAAATTACCTTGGGTATTGGAGATGAGAAAATAAAGATGTGCCAAGGATTGCCAAGGTTTGGCCACCAAACTCTCAAACCACAAGAATAACTCAAATAATTTGTAATCGCCAAGGATCTCCTTTTATTCCAACAAGGAAGGCTATTTATAACCATTACAAGCGTATTTCAAAAGAAAAAAGAATTCAAAATATGGAGAGAAAGGTGGGTGGTAACATTAATGTGAAGCATTAAGTTGACTTTTTATTTTATATCATCCACTCATTTCATATGCTATTACTTTATGTGGATTCAACCACATTACATGTCATTCTTTGAATTTTTAAATTCAAAATTTCAAACCTGGTGTTTTTAAAAGAAAAATTAAAAATTACATAACTAAATAAAATCATGAAATGGGCCTTAGCATGCTAATGGGCTAAGCCTTCTTCTTTATTGAATTTTCTTAAGCTTTAGCTTCATATCTTGTAAATGGACCTTAAGCTCTAATTTTTTGATCCACATGATGTTCTACATCAAATCCCATTGTCTCAATTGAACTCTACTCCATAGAGTTAAAATCTAAGAAGTCTTATACTAATTATGGGGCTAAAGTCTCCAAATCAATATGGGTCAACCCTGTGTCTTCAGCTGGTGGCTTATTATTCCAACGAAATAGAAAATGATGTTCAAAGGCTAGATTAATGGGTGATTCCTTGATGATGATATAGTCAACTTCAAAGAAAGAGAGCTTCTAAAAGTACAGTGATATATCTCATGCTAAAGAGTTAGACTAAACAAGTGGAGGTTTGTTAATTCCTTCATATGATAGATAACTTTAATATTAATAACTGGATGAATGAGTATATCAATAGACAAATCAAGGTGATAAGCATTAGTTCCAATGTTCTTAAGAATTTTAAAGGGACCACAAGCCCATGCATGTAAATTTTTATATTTAGTTGTTTGATAACACTCAGGCCAAATGTGAATCAATACATAATCAACTTCTTTATATTCTTTTGTTGAATAATTATGATTTGCCTTAGAAGTATAGTTTTCATTACTTATAGTAATTTGTTTTTTATATCTTCATGGAGGCTTTGAAAGTCTTTAGCAAATGAGAATATTGCATCAAAAATACATGAGATGGTAGGTTTATTACAGCTATTGGTTGTCTTGGGTTTTGACCATAGACTATCTCAAATGATGATTTATTTATAGTTCTAGAAAAAGTTCTATTAAAAGAAAATTCTAAGGTTGGTAAATATAAACCTCTATTTCTTAAAATTTTACCTGCCAAGTATCTAAGCAAGTTTCCCAAGGTATGATTGACCATTATTTGTCTATCAATTTGTGGGTGAAAGATAGAAGAAAATTTTAATTTTGGTACCTAATAATTTCCATAATGTTTTTCAAAAATATGAGATAAATCTAACATCTCAATCAAAAATAATGGTTAAAGGGACACCATAGAGTTATACTATTTCTTTAAAAAAATAATTTGGCTATATAAGAAGCATCATTTATTTTTGAATAAGAGAAAAATGGGCCATTTTTCAAAACATATCCACTACAACAAAAATGTTATTATGTCCTCGAGCTGTCGTAAGTAATCCTAGAATAAATTATATTGATAGGTCTTCCCAAGGCCTACAAGGAATAGGTAAGATAGTGTATTGTTCAGACATCTGTTTGGTAGTTTTAGCCTATTTGCAAATTAAGCATTGGGCCACTAATTTTTGAACATCTCATTTTAGTGAAGGCCAATAAAATTTATTTTTTAATAAACATATGGTCTTTCCTTTTCAAAATGATCAGCTAGACCTCCAGCACGTAACTCAGTCATAAGGAATTCTCTAAGGAAAGATCGAAGAATATACAGTTGTTTTCTTTTATATAAATATCCATTTGTTATAAAAATGTTCCTTATAAAGTTATTAGTTTATCTAGATATTCAAGATAAATTAGGTGAAAGTCAGAGCACAATATGTAATCATCTTTAATTTGATCAAATTTTATGATTCTCAATTTTAAAGAGGAAATCATTAGGTTCACCTTGGATAAAGCATTAGTAGGTTTATTCTCAATTCAACTCTTACGCTTTAAAATAAAAGAGTAGTCTTATAAAAATTCAACTCATTTTGTATGCCTATGACTTAATTTTCGTTGAGTATTAATGAATTTTAAGGTATGATGATCAAAATTAAGTATAAATTCTCTATGTAAGAGATAGTGTCGCCAATGCCTAAAGGATTGAATTACAATATAGAACTCCCTATCATAAGTGGAATATCTTTGTTTGGCCTCATCTAATTTTTCACTAAAAAATGTTACAAGATAATTCTCTTGACTTAAAAGTCCACTTATCCCAATCCCTGAAGCATCGCATGTCACTTCAAAGGCTTTAGAAAAATCAGGAAGCCTAAGGATTAGTGTAGAAGTGATAAAAACATTAATTTGCTCTAAGGTCCTTTATGCATTATGAGTCCAACAAAATTTATCTAATTTTAGTATATCAGTTATCGGAACAACAATGGTACTAAAATTCTTGATGAATCTTTTATAAAAGGTGGCTAAACCATGGAAGCTTCTAACTTTATTAAACCTTTTAGGTGATGGCCAATCTAAGATTGCTTTCACTTTGAAAGGATCAAGTTTATGTCCAACAGTGAATATAATATAGCCTAAAAAGATTACCTCAGTTTGCAAAAAGAAATACTTTTTTAAATTAATATATAATTTCTCTTGTCTAAGTACTTCAAAGAACTTTTGTAGGTGTTGTAGATGCTCCTTCTTGCTTGGACTTAAAATCAAAATACACCATAAAAGATTTACATATATATGGTTTAGAACAGTATTCATTAATCTCATAAATGTGCTAGGAGCATTTGAAAGTCCAAAAGGCATGACAGGTCATTGATAAAGTCTATCTAGGTCTTAAAATCTATCTTCGACTCATTTCCTGATCTAATCTGAATTTGATGTTATACATTTTTTAGATTAATCTTTGAAAAGTAATTTTCTCTTGAGATTAAATCTAACATATCATCTAATCGGGGAATAGGAAACATATACTTGATAATAATTTTATTTATTACTGAATATTAACACACTTTCTCTATATTCCATTTTTCTTTTGAGTTAATAAAGCTGGGACTGCATATGGGCTAAGACTCTCATGAATAAAATTCTTTTTTAGTAATTCCTCAACTTATTTTTAATCTCAACATGCTCTATAGAGTTCATCTTATAATGTGAAAGACTAGGAAGTTGAGAACCGGGTAAGAACTTAGTAGCATGTTGAATGCTACTTAGAGGAGGTAACTAATCAGGAAGCTCATCGGGTGCAATATCTTTAAAATTAGAAAGAAGAGAAGAGACCACAACAGAGTTTGATATGACTTCTTTTACATGTAATAAGTGAAGAAGAAATATGTTAGAAAATTCTTTTTGTAAGTTCTAAAATCTATTATTTCTATCTTTGAAGTCAAAGAAGGAAGAATAGATATTTTGAAGCAAGAATCAAAATGATAGTATTAACCTAATAGTAGGAGTTTCCATGATAATTAATTGAAGTTTGGAATTTTTCTTCAATAGAGACTTAGGTTGTAAGTTAGAAGTTATTTTGTGTGGTGTTATGGAGGGTGTCTTTTCTACTAACTTTATTAGCTGAAGTTTAATAGTCTTATTATTATGTTTGAAAATATAAGTATTTTTTGACCATAATGAATAACATTCATATCATACAACTAAGGTGTCCTAAGAGAACATGAGCAATGTCCATAGGAAGAACAGCACCCCAAATTTGATCCTCACATCTTTCTATTTTAATTAGAACTAAATATCGATTGGTGATGGGAAGAGATGTATGATCTACCCAGCTAACATGAAATGGTTCAAGTTGAGGTTTAGATTTTAGGTTGGCTCGAGTTAAGGTGTGTGTTGAAATGACATTCATAGCACTTCTTCCATCTATAATTATCCTACATCTCTTCTTATTACACAAAACATACATATTAAAAATATTTTTTTCTCCTCTAATCTTCTGCTTCATTTTTAATTACAATAAGACATCTCATCACATTAACATGAGGGTTATCAATTAATTCCAGTTCTTCATCAGATAATGGGGTGTCATCAAAACATTTTCTAGATTATCATCTATTGGGTTTTCAACTTTTTCTAAAAATAAGATTTAAGCTTTACATAAATTTTGCATATGTCCCTTTTTATAACATTTGAAATATATTACTTCCCTAATGCACTTAGAGCTCCCTTCAATAGAAGTTTTAGGCATAGGGGTTGGGCTAATTGGATGGGTGGTTCTAATTATAAACATATGGGTTGAAGTGGAAGGTACTTGACTTTTAGTTTTAAAGATGGAAGTATATTTTTTTATAACATTTGAAACATATTACTTCCCTAATGCTCTTAGAGCTCCCTTCAATAGAAGTTTTAGGCATAGGGCTTGGGCTAATTGGATGGGTGGTTCTAATTATAGACATATGGGTTGAAGTGGAAGGTACTTGACTTTTAGTTTTAAAGATGGAAGTAAATTTTTTTATTATTAAACCAATAAGGTATAGTGAAATGCTTCCTCTAAAGATTGTAAGTCAAATAATTTAACTTCATTTCTAATATCAATCCTAAGTCCAATAATAAATTTATTAGCTAATTTTCAATCATTATTATCATTATCAATTCTAGAAACTAGTTCTTTAAAAGTATTCAATTATTCAGTTATAAAATGATTACCTTATCTTAAAGTTAATAGTTGACTATGTGGCTTCTTATCATGATGCATAGGATAATACTTCACTCTTAACATTTCATTCATTTCTATCCAAGTGAGTTTTGTCCTTCCTATGCTTTGTTCATTAGCTAAAGTATTTGTCCAATAGATTTTGGCATGTCCTGCCAATTTTATTTTAGCAAAAGTAACCCTTTGATAATCATCCATTTTATACCAATCAAAGAAATTATCCATTTTATTTGGGCCATGTACACCATCGTAAGTCAAGGCTTCTACTTTAACTCTTCGAGATGGATTATTTGAGTTTTATGTAGTCTTGAAGTAATTTTCTCTCCTTCCACCATTTTTAGCAATTGGTGGTCTTCTAAGTGATTGGTTTTCTCTATGGTTTGAATATGAATCTTCTTCGCCTATCCCTATTGGCACAATCTAAGTAGGTATTAGAGGAGGAGTTAGTACTCTATTATTTTGTAGATGAGCTATAAGAGTTTACATTTATTCTTTAAGTTCTTACATTTGATTCTTACTTTCTTATAATATTTGTTGAGTTTTTAATTCATTTTCATGGATCCTAAGATCTAAGGCATCAACTTATCTAGTAAAATTTTAACTTGGCCCTAAGATATAGATTTTGGTGCCATGTAGATTTTTTTTTAAAAAAAAAAGATATATGAAAAGAGATCAAAGAAAAAATAAAATAAAATCAACAAATATAGTATAATTGTGCAATCAAAGTGAAATTTTAGGCTAAGAGAACTTACAGGTGAAGAGGGGGGTACGTGACCACTTACATCCCAACCTCTCCTTAGATAGTTTAGATCTTTTTAACAACATTCTATTTAGCCTTAAAATTACCCAAGTTTAACACACTTATATTTTTATGCATGCAATTTTTCTAATGCAATGAAAAGAATACTCAAAATTATCAAGCTTCATTTTTTAAAGAAAGTAAGTTATCATATGTTAATCAAAGAAACTTCTAATATTAGTCATAAACATTAACAAAGATAATAATACAAGCAATTAGAGTTTGATTTGCACTAATGACTAGGTTATTTTTAGGGTGAAGCACTACCTCACTAAGGTGTTCTCTTAAAAATTTTTTTGGCAAGTTCACACAATCAAAAAATGACTAAATTATATAATGGAGCTTACTAATTAGAATTTTAGGCTATCACCATAAACTTGCAAGCATTATATATCTTTCTAAGCTACTAATGTGAATTCAAACTATCATATAAAGGAAAATTAATTAATCTCACAAGTCCATAAAAAACTCACAAGTTTGAAGACAAGTCCACCACTTAAGATGCTCCCTTTGTTGAAGAAAATATTTGATCGAATTTGCTCTTTCCAGGCTTTACTCTTGATATCAAATTTAATGGAAGTGGGTGTTCTTTCGTTTGGTGAGATTGACAAAATTAAATATCCAAGTATCTTTAGATTAATATCTAAAGATGTATTTTGAAGTTTGGTGGGATAATGAAGGGCGTAGGATAATATGATAGTGGAATGACTTAAACTAGTCCAATTTGGACTAACTTAGGCTGATTTAAAATGTAGTAATAAGAAATGCAATTTAAGTGAGATAAATAGATAAAAATACTTGTGGAGGTTTAGTTTAGGATATGTGTTTATGATCTGGAGTAGTTGATTGAGAATTATAGGATTTAAGTGATAATTTAGGTGTAAGGACTAGGACTAGGTTATAATCATTGAAGTAGAGGTATTATTGAGTGGAAGGAAGGTGTAAGCTTATGGAGGAGAGTAGAAGCCTTAGTGTATGATTGAAGATGATCTTAAGAGATATGAGAAAGATTAAAATAAATTACCTTGGGTATTGGGGGTAAGAAAAGAAATATATGTTGGATAACTAAAGCTCTCACCAAAGATTGCCAAGGTTTGGCCACCAAGCTCTCAAACTATAAGAACACCTCAAATAACTTGTAATTGCCAAAGACCTCCTTTCATTCTAGTAAGGGGGGATATTTATAGCCATTACAATCATCTTTCAAAAGAAAAGAAATTCAAAATATTGAGGGAAAATTGGGTGGCAACATTAATGTGAAGTATTAAGTTGCCTTATTATTGCATGTCATCCACTCATTTCACATGCTATTATTTTATGTCAATTCAACCACCTCACTTTTCATGCTTTAAATTTTTAAATTCAAAATTTTAAACTTAGAGTTTCTAGAAGAAAATTAAAAATTACATAACTAAATGAAATCATAAAATGGGCTTAGCAAGCTAATAGGCTAAGCCTTTATCTTTCTTGAATTTTCTTGGGCTTTAGCTTGAGATTTTGTAAATAAACCTTGAGCTCTAATTTTTTTGATCCACATGATGTTCTACATCACTAATATTAACAAAAAAGTCAAATAAGATTCAAATAAAATCAAAACCATATTTTGGTAAATTTTGAAACATGTTTCATCAAATATAATTTAAGACATCATTCAGAGATAGATCCGACTCTCTTATAGAAAATTTTAGATAAATTTTAAATTAAATTTAAATAAATTTTGAACAAGACTTGAATAGAATTCTAATACATCAAGATACAATCATATTTGATTACTGCAAATATAATATAGTAGATACACGTACAATTATGTGTCAACTAATAGTAATAATGTATCAAACTGAGAAACATTATTAAATCATAATTTGAAACTGTCTTAAATTTGACATGATCATTAATCAATCATAGATAAAAAAAAGGTTCAATCATGATTCAAATTTATTCAATCATAGTTTATTTAGTATTTGATCAATATTTAAAATTTATTTTATTATTATTTAATTATAAATTGTATCTCAAGATGATATAATGGGAAGTGCAAACTCAATAGTTATAGCAATATAGAGTAAATTTTTTTCAACAACCACAATGTAGAAAGAAAATTATAAGAAATAAAACGCAATAGTTATATTACATAGTTCTATAAAAACTAGGGTAATAATTATACACAAAGTATAATTATTTACATCAAAATAATAATTGGACAAATGACATTATATTATTATTATAACAATTATACAGATATGCATTCTCTAAAGACTTGAATGCATTTAGGTATGAGCCCAAAAATTTATTTTTCAAACTAGGTGTTCTAAATATTGTATGACATACACTTAATAGTCACTGCTGTAAAGTAAAATGTAAAGAAATCATCTAATTGTATATACAAGAACTATTCAAATAAGCTAAATTTTCATAAAATTTAATATAACTTACTTTGCTATGGCGTTTGAGAAATCATCTATGTTTGATCTCCTTCACATTTATAAAGATTTGAAAAAAAATACATTTTTAGCCATGACTACTCAAGCAACTTAAAGAACCTTATACATAAAATTATATAATTTCCCATAATATTTATAATAAACTGTAATAAGAGTATCAATCATATAATATCTTGGACTTCACATTAAATGAGATCTTACATATAAGCTAATGAACTTTTTTTTAATTTATTATAACATATATGAGCTAGAGCCTATGACTTCAAGTACTTATCCTCATATCTAATGGCGTATATGAGTATTACATTAGACCAATTAAATGATACATTTCTCCCAATATTCTATAAAGTGGAGACTAATTATTTATAATATTAATGAAATAATTCATCCAACATAATTATGTCTTTAAGTAGAACTAAAATTTCTCTTATATTAGGTAATATAGAGAAATAATAAATTATTAAAAATGAAAATTTTAAGTTAGTATAAAGAATATTCAAAAGCTAGGAATATATTTTCAATGGGTTAAAAGAATTCTTACATTGTTATCAAACCATGCAGTTGTGGTATTCAACTTCTAGAGCCATGTTATGCTTATATTATCTGCTCTTATCTCCCTTTTATTAAAATTATTAAGGTCTTCTAACAACCATGACTAAAAGGATGATAGTCACTCCTCAAATTGAGCAAAGTAGATTGATAGCTTATAGATACATGAGCTTTTGCCTTTTTCCTTGATGGAACAATAATATCCCCAATTAATTACTTCTTCTCTTAATCATTCTTTTTTAAACTATGTACATTATACAACACTCTTTTGTAGTATTATGACAATTAGGTTGGACAACTCCATATATATACATACATAGGCGAAAGGTTAATCCACTATCTCATTATCCTACTAATATGTACAAATAATGTCAATGGGTTAATCCCCTAACTCCTTAGAAAGACAAGGAACTCTAGCTCCTCCAACCCCTGCTTTACATCTTGCTTTGTATTATGCTTTTACTGCACCTTATTCTTAACATGAACAAACTTTAAGTCTAACTTGATGGTAGACACCTTTATATACACCTCTAATTCCTTTCTCTCTTAAAGTTTCTTATGTAAGAAAATTTTTCTAAATTAGTTAGAGAAATTAACTTTGATCAAACTATTTTTGGTTATTTTCTAACTTAATTAGGACACCTATTTTCATAATATTAGTGGTAAGTTATTGCATTCACTCTTATAATGGGATGAACAAACATACAAGAGATTTTGCTTCCAATGTATCCCCTACTTTCTTCTCTAAAATAAGAAGCTCGATTTCTTATGTATAATTATAAATTAGAATGGTTAAGCAAGAGTACACATAATTGACTTATAGAAGCTTATCTTATAAGTTTTATGTACCAATTTAGGATTAAAGATGCTTACAAAAATGAAGGAGTAAGTGCTTATGAGAAGAACTATACATTTATATCCAATTTTTACTCTAACATTATTTGGTGAAAAGAAAACAAGGGGTAAAAGTAATAATATTAAATCCTTAGTTATGATCACCATGTTGCACTTTTAATCAGTTTCCATGGTGCTTTCTTCCCAATAAAATTAGCACATCTCCTTCCAGGCTCAAGAATAACCTCATAATCCTAATACTCTAAAGATACTACATAGGGCATTCTTGTTTAGGGCATGTATCCCCTAATGTGTAATGTCCCTTTTCATCCGTCCTCTCCCATAATATTATTTTCCATGAGTATCTAAAACTTCCACCTCATCTTAAACCATAAGAAGTGTTTCAATAATGTTATTACTATGTTTATCATGATTAAGAAGGACACTTACTAATGATTCAAGACCTATTTTATAATATTAGTGATCATTCTTTATTCTTGATCTTTTTGAAGGTAAACTTCCACCTCATCTTAAATCATAAGAAGTGTTTCAATAATGTTAGTACTATGTTTATCATGATTAAGAAGGACTTTCTAATGATTCAAGACCTATTTTATAATATCAGTGATCTTACTTTATTCTTAATCTTTTTGAAGGTAAAACTCTTAACTTTTTAATTTCACTAGCTTGCCTTTATCATTCTAATTATTTTTTTTTTGCAAACCTCATCATTAACTCAAATCATGCTCTTCATCAATCTTTAATCTATGTTAGGAAAGTTTTCATTTATGACATAGATCTTCATGAATACTTACAAGTGTTAAACACTGATCTATCTACCGATATAATTTCTTGTGATCCCACCTATAATTGGTCATCTGTACATATAATCATTAGAGTGCCACTTCTTCACTGCATCAACCTCTACTTAGTGGTTCAATGTTTGTGTTATCCAGCACATGTTTAGACATAATATTTTTCTTAAACATGGTGATTTTATAAGCATCACACCCCTCCTTTCCATTATAACATATTTCTCAAACTCAATTTAATGTTACTATCTTTAGTTTAATTACATTAAAATTCTCACCATCATCAAAAACTCTAAATCAAATCAAATGTACAATCTAGCACTTGGTCACATGATTGCATATTTTAGAAGTAAAGTACAACCTTACCTTTTCTGAAGCACCATATCACATTCCTTTTCACTTTAAGGATTACTCATTTCACATCATATATAGTGAGAAGCGATGACCAGCTTAGACCACAACTGAGGCAAAAGAAGAAGAGGAGGCAACTGAGATGGGAGAGTCTTTACATATTACCACTATCCTTAAGATGCCTGGACAACACACTTTGCATGAGTTGAGCTAAATGTTCATAGACATATAGATGAAGCACCAGATCACACTTTTTTTCACTTTAAGGATTACTCATTCCACATCACATATAGTGAGAAGCGATGACCAACTTAGACCACACCTGAGGAAAAAGAAGAAGAGGAGGAAGCCGAGAGGGGGGAGTCTTTACATATTACCACTATCCTTAAGATGCTTGGACAACACACTTTGCATGAGTTGAGCTAAATGTTCATATACATATAGATAAGCAAACAACGCATTATGAGGAGTAACAATGATAATATATAGAAGATTGAACTTGGTTTCTAGCTCAATTTGATTTGCTTCATGACATCTTCAAACTACCACCACTAAATGAGGGACCTTCTGAATTTTAGATATTTTTGCTTTTGTTATAGTCTGTTTATCTTTATGGATATTTCTCAAGATGAATTATAATTAATACATGATCTTCCATATTAAACTTTGTAAATGTTTTATTTTTATTCTTGATTTTAACATATTTTTCATTAGTTACTTTCAATTGTTGTTAGACATTTTCATGAAGGCTTTAGAAATCATTATAAATGTATATGCAATCTCAGAAGAAACAAATAAAGGAATGCTATAAAGGTTAATGAGTTTCTTAAAATATAGCCAATGATTATCTCAAATGGTGTCATATTTGTGGCCTTGGGGATAGAACTATTATATGCTAACCCAGCTCTGAGAAGATGTAAGTCTTAGTTTCCTAAACTTTTATCTACTAAATTCCTTAAAGGTTTTCTAAAGTTTTGAGTTTGGCCATTTGTTTGATGGTGAAATGGTGGGGAGAATTTTATTATTGTTTTAATAAATTTTCATAAATTTTTTTAAAAAATATGATATGAATTTTACATCTTTATCAAAAATAATTGTGAAAGGGAGTTCATGTGATCTAACAATTTTATTAAGGAACAACCTTGTTATATGAGATGCATCATTAGATATTGAGCAAGTTTGGAAGTGAAACATTTTAAAGAAGCAATCTACTACAAAAATTATGATTCCATATCCTCTAAGTGTTTCAGAGAAGCCAATTATAAAATACATGAAAAATATTCTCGTAAGGTCTAAATAATATAGGTAAAGCATAATATTTTCCTACATTTTGCTTAGTACTTTTAGCTTTTCTGCAATTATAGCACTAAGTTACCACTCACTTGACATCTCTTCTCAATGATGCCATTGAAACCTATGTTCTACCATGTATGTTAGTTCTAACATTCCAAAATATCCTACTACTTCTAATTGCAACTCAATAATAATGAATGTTCACATAGAAGTCTTATGGATTCATAATATATTCCCTTTGTATAAATATCCATCAATCACTACATAGTCACCACTTAAACTTTTAAAAGTCCATCAATCTAATATGGATTGGATTTTTATAGGGTCTACTTTTAAGCCATATATAGTCACAATAAACCAAAGAAGGTAACTTCTAACTGAAAAAAATTGTATTTTTTAATATTGATATAAAGCTTAACTTCTTTTAATTTGATTAGAAATAATTTTAAGTGGCCTAAATGCTTATTCTAACTAGGATTGAAGATAATAATGTCATTAAAAAGACCTCTCAGAACTTCCAATATAAGATTTTTTAATTGTATTTATCAATTTAATAAAGGTGCTAAGTGCATTAGATAGAATAAAAGGCATAACTAACTATTTACACTTCAATCAAGGTTATAAACTATCTTTCACTCATTCCTTAATCTAATCTTGATTTGATGGTATCCCTTTTATGATCAATCTTTGTAGTGATTTGAATTTTTAAAAGATCTGACATGTTAGCCAATATGTGAGTTGGAATTATATACTAAATGGTGATCTTATTAACTATTCTATTATCAATACATATTCTCCAAGTATCATTATTCTTAGCTATTAATAGTGCTAGAATTACACATGGATTTAAACTTTTTGATTGAAACTCATCTTTAATAGTTCATTTACCTATCTCTTAAGTTGAACATGTTTTAAGGGGTTAATCCTATATTATTGTAAATTTAGTAATTATGAGATCAAGATAAAATCAATGGCATGTTAAATATCTCTCATAAGTGGTAAGCCATCTGGGCACAGATTAATAAACCTAGATAAGAGGATAAAAGCAATATCAAGAATATCGTGCTAAGGTGGCTCCTTAATAACTTCCCTCATATAAAATAGGTAGCATGATGTGAGGTGAGAAAACTCTCTAAATATGATATTGAATCTTACCTTTTGTATTATGATGTCTAAGGGCTAATGTAAAAAGGTAAAGCTCAAATGGTCTATTTTGGGTAGTTATAATAATTTGAAAATCTAGTAGTGGAGCTCTTATAGAAGAAGTCATTGTTTAAATATTGTAGTGGGTATTATAATTTTTTTTAAAAAAGAAGTTAGTCCATAGCTTTCTTGTAGCCACTGCATTCTAGCAAGTTAGGTTGAAAAATATACTTTTCCACTAAAGATGCTCTAAAATATGGCTAGAACACAATTCTCAAATGGCATAATGATGTATTTTAACACTAAACCGCTACCCTAAATGCACCCTAAGTATAAATTAGAACTAGATTCTTTAGCAAATAGAGATGATAGTATAATCAATTGAAGTTTGACACTCTTTTATTGACTATGCTTTGGGTGGATCTCAGAACTAGGCATAAGTGGAGGAGTTGGTGTCTATTTATTTGTTGGATTCATAAGAACTAGCATTATAGTCTTTCAATCATTCTTAAATACATAAGTATTCTCTTAACCATATAGAATCACATTCATATCATAAACTTAATGCCTTCCTATAAAGATATATGCTATATCTAAAGGTATAATATCACACAATATGCAATCTTCATAAGTATCTATCTTAATGAGCTTGAAGCACTTAGATGTAAGAGGTGTTGTTCACCCAACTCACATGAAATGGCTCAGATAGGGTTCTTGCTTAAGGTTCATTCTAGAAATACTATGTGTAGATATAACATTGATACCATTACCCACAGCTATCGCCAACTTGCATCTTGTCTCCTTACAAATAACATACATATTGAAAATATTTCTCTTCCTCTACTCTTCATCCCTAGCTACTATCATGCATATTATAACACTTACTATATCTCCCACATGATCTATGTCCTAATTTGAAAGAGAGGAGTGATCATAGATCACCTTGTTACCTCACTTTAGTGGGTTAACACACATTCCTCCCCTTAGTCAATAGGGATTCCTCACTTAGACCCTTAAGGCACTCCTATTAACTAACAAGAAACCAAAGCTAAAACCATACTTGATAGAATTAAATATTAAGTGTAGCTACATTAGGCTAGTGTGTCCCACCTAGCCCGGTTATCACTTAAACAAACCTAGATAGCCCAAATACAAATATAAATCAAGCTAATTAAATATTAAGACTAAAAATTAATCTAATTGAACTATGACCTAACACAATTGGTCTCTAATAAGGCTAATTGGGCCACTGAACCTAATTTAGCCCATTTGGCCCATTTAGACCATCATAAACACAAACAAAATTAACTTTGATTCAAACCTTTCAATCTTAAAGCTCCCATGACATCAATCACTCATAATTGAATCTTAATGAAGTATAACTTAGTTAAATTGGCTTTCTTAGCCCAACTTTACCCAATCTAGCCTTAATAAGATAAAACCAAATTAAACCCAAATATAAAATTGATCATCTCCAAAGCCTTGGAAACTTTAATTTGACACATTTGAAGATCATTTGAGACTTAATTTGGTTAATTGGCCCACTTAGCCCAACCTAACCTAATTAAACTTAATTGAAATTTAAACAAATTCAAACTAATTCAAACCACATTGAGCCATTCCATAGCCTTAAAACCATTATATAAACTTAATTGAACACAACTATTGCTTAATTGAGATCTAATTTGGCCCATTGGGTAGCTTGACCCAAATTGGCCTAATTGAATCATATTATGCCGCATTTAAATTTAACCCAAATTAAACTAAAATGACTATTCCAAACTATTTTAAAATGATAATTGAACTTAACCCAATATCCCTTTAAGCCTAATTTATCCAATTTGTCCAATTATCATAATCAATCCCAAATTGATATAAATAGGACACTTAAGCCAATCCCAACCCATCCTAACCCAAACCCAACCAATCTTGGCTGGACTCTTTCTTGAGTCCTTAAAGGCCAAGTGGGATTGACCCATGGTGAACCTTATTTAGGTTGAAATAAGTGAACCAAGGTCACCTACATAAGACAAAATCCCAAATTAGCAAATCAACTATATTCCTTTGCCTTATATAACTCTTTAAGTAGTATTTGAGCTCAAACCAGCTAACCCAACTTGCTCAAAGCTGGTCAAGCCAACTCTTAACCCAAATGGAGTTAAAACTATAAGGGCAAAAATCTTGGTTCACTTCTTATGGTTTGCCCTTTTCATATCTTACCCCCATACTTGGCCAACTAATAAGAGAACCACATATGGCCAGTCAGAGCCTTTTTATGCTTAGGGAGTGGAGCCATCACTTCCCCATGATAAAACCAAGCCCAATTCTTGGTTTACATGAGAACCTCACATGATTTAAATCTCTGAATCAAGGGGATTTCAAACACTCAAAACACTCACACTCACATGCAACCTAGTCATAGTCCCCAAGCAATTCTAGAGACCCAACTTTCCTGAACATTACTACCATCTATTGAAACTAAGCATCCCTCTCTTCAACTCGAGATCCTACTCTTTGAGAAAAGAAATTCTCTCACCCAAATGTTCCCAACACTCTAAGCATCATAACTAAATAATGTCACTTCAATTTTGAGCTCATGTAGCTTGAAATTGATGAACTCTAGCGGGAGGCAGTAGAGCTTTGGTGTTTTTGGTAATCCATAAGGAGGCAACTAAAGATTTGATCATAAGGTGCTTTTCTTGACACATGGAGGCTCACAACACCTCAATTACACTCAACAAAGTTTGAGTGATGTAAAATCTTTAGCACTTAATAATACCCTTAGGTTTTGATACTTTATGAAAAAAAGTATTATCCTATTACGATCTAATCATTAGATCCCTTTTTTATTTTATGGTAAAAGATGCTTAGATCACTCTCATATTTGTGAATAGAACTTGGTCCATGTAAGTTGAGGAAGATAAATCATAGATCATCCATTCTATTTTATTATAATGGATAATTGCCACTATAGAAAAATTGCAGATTTTTGGTGAAACATTCCATAAAAATCAACCAAAATTTATTGGTAAACTCAATTTCTGATGGATTGTACCCTAACATTAAAACTTTGGTTGAAAATGATTTTTAGTCGACAAAAAATCTAACAAAAAAAGTTCCCGATGGATTTTTGGTTGGTTTTTTGTTGAAACATTTTTCACAAAGAGCTGATGAAAAGTCCATCTGGAAATGCCACAATGAAATTAAATTGCCAAAAAATTTTTTATGGGAATTTTCGGTGACATTTTTTATGGATCAACCTGCCAAAAATTCTTGGCAGATAAGGTCCACTAAAAAGTTTGTCGAAAAGGTTTATGTCAAAAATTGTTTGCCATCGGTAACCTGCTGATGTTGGGTATTAAACTTATCGATGGAAAATCCACTGGAAACCTATACAGAATTAAACAAAAACTAGAGCATTGCATATGCTCTGATTTTACATCAACAGAAGAATTACAAAATAACTTCATAATTTTTTATAGCTAATTCTAACATACCCTCAACGTCCATATAAGACCAATAAATATCTAATTTTAAACATTTCTTTCATTTCAATATTTTGAAAAACATTAAAAATTAAATAACAGTTTTAAAACATTTAAATAAAATAGTTTGAAATTAAACATCTCAATTAAATATTTATAAATAAAAAGAAAGTATAAGTGAGATTGAATCCTCACCAATCTCCTCGTCATCATCCTCTTCCTCCTCCTCCTCCTCCTCTTCCTCCACTACTGGATCTTTCCCCTTTTGGCTATCTCTGTGCATCTTCCCTATTTTAGTCTCTATTGTAGCCATCCGGGCTTCATTTGAGTAGCCATCCATGCTTCCATGTCCTCGATCATTGTAGCGATATGCCATTAAACTATCTCATTGATCAACTGACTCTTCATTCTAAAGAATGAATGATGTGCATCATAGGCAAACTCTTGTGAGCCTAGGCCATCAATCCATCCTTCTTGTTTCTTCCAACAACCTCTTTCTATATGGCATACTTTGACTACTCTAATTGTTCACTAGAACTTCTTACACCAGTGGAGCACTGACTAGCAACTTCTTTCATCCTCATGTAGTCATCCTACAAGCAATTATAATGTGATTTAAACATAATAGATTATTAATTGAATTATAATTTAAGATATTAAGAGTTAACTTCCATATGCTCTATGTGGATGAACATCAACCCACTATTGGTCAACCTGATACTGATGTGCTATACTATGTAATTCAATAGCAATAGACTCTCATCTAATAACTTTAGCCAATAAACATTCCAATGAAACTAATTAACCATGGTTATAAGTTCAATTAATGCCAGTAATGAATGACTAACCACCCTTCCACTATACTTAGTATATGGTATTGCCCCCAGGATCAGAAACTCAATTTTGTGTTGCCTGCTCTCTCTTATGAACATAATCTAGGGAGGCCATACCTTAAAGAGGTTAGCCCACACATCTTCTCCAATCCAAAGATGTCTTCACCCAAACTTGTGTATATTTGTAAACATGTCACGTCAGTGGGTAGCACCTCTACACTCAAAATTTCTTCTAATTTTTTTGGTTTGCTCTGACAGTGAGCTGGAAATTTTTTTGTAACATAAAATAAACTATTGCTAATTATTAGTATGCTTTAAGATTAGCTAATGCATTTACAATTTATAAATAATTTTTATAATAGATCAAATTTCCTAAACCACCTATTCTGAATCTTAATTGGGACCTTCTTGCATGAAACATATGGAGCATCATATTTGTTCCTTACTATATCACTAATTTTATGTATAGCTTCCCTAGATGGATTGAACTTGAAAATTATAATTAAGATTAGACCCAAAATATGCAAAAAGTAAAACATTAAAAATAAACTTATGTGTCACCCTCGACTTAATAAGAATACATGTCATTGATGGCTCAGTGGGCATATATGTTTTCGGCTGATCAGGTGACATATGTTGAAATCTGTGCTTCATAAAACCTATATGCACCTAATATGGGTAGAATAGTGTAGTGTCTGCAGGCTATGGAGAATGGTAGGCACATGTATTGGCTAGTCTAAAAGTCTGAGATGGCAAGATTGAAATGGTGACTATGGTGATAGACTGAACAGTGGGTGAGGACACAACCTTCTTCTTCCACTTGAAGATGCTGTAAATGATTATCGTGGAGCATCATCACTGCCACTTGATGCCATTTATAGGTAAAAGAAAAAATATGATTAAAACTATCATAAATAAAGTTTTGTAAAAAACTTAATAGGAATAACAAAAAATTATAATGTGAATTGTAGTATGCAGGTACAGTATATAAAAAAAGTATGTCAAAAGGATATCACGTTGATTACAGTATTTATGTACAGTATATAAAAAGATGTAAAATTGATAGTATGTAAATTGTAGTATGCATGTATAATATATATATATATAGATAAATGATAGTATCAGAATTATATTATGCATATATGTATATAAAAAAGTATAAACAGGATAGTATATGAATTGCATTATGCAAGTACATTATGTGAAAATAATTTATTGTATAATTAAAGTTTGGAAAAATGATAATGTGTAGCTCAAGTCGACTTTTTCAAATGCATATCTATAAAAAAAATTAAATATATAAGTACTTTTAATGCATTTGTTAGGTCTTCTACTCTGATGAAGTAGTAAAAGTTGAATTTATAGTGTAATGTTCATCATCATCCTCATCACTCTCATCTTCAGACTGAATAATTTTCTCATAATTAATATTAGTATCACTCAAGCTTGCAACTTGCTTTTCATCATCAATTGGAAGTTTGAAATGTGCCATCTCATCCTCTTAATAAACAAGTCCACCAGTGTTTTTAGCTTTCACTCTTGCTTTGGGTTTGATTTTAATTTCCATAGCCCATTCTATTTTCTCTCTTATTCTTCCTGGATATCTTAGGTAATACACTTGTGTGGCTTGTTGTGCAAAGATAAATGGATCTAACTTAGCATATTTTATAGTAAACTTAACTTCAATGATCTTATATGAGTTATGCTTCCTTAATCTTCTATTATGCGTATGATCAAACCCATCATATTTGAATAGAATGACATTCTTCTATTTGATCTAGGATGCTGTAACTCCATAACTTATTGTAGAACTTTATAATAATTTATCTCATCATCATGCATATTTCCTCAAATGCAAACACCAGAGTTATGTATTAGTTTATTTCTAACCAGGAGCTTGTATGAAATTTATAACTATTGACACCATAAATTTGTCACATATTTACAATAGTCTTTGGACCCCCAAGCTAGGTCACGAGGGTCCTGATTGTCCACTATATTCCTCCAATCATGAATCTAGTACATTAAGAGGAATAATAAAGTTATGCAATTAACTTAGAAAATATATTAAGGACTTAGGGATGATTGCTTACATGTAATATAAACCATGTTGGGAATTCATCTTTGACCTTTTTATTAATAGTGGCAACATTATCCAAGTTTAATGAATTCATGAATAACTTGAACTAAATAATTAAATTATAATAATTAGGTAAATAATATGTTTGATTTAAAATGGAAATGGGGTATATAATATTTATGGGCTTACTCAATAAAAAGTTGAACCTTATTGCAATTTATAAGAACATTAACTATCGCTACCTTAAGCTCCTTGTCATTTAGATATCTCGATGAGCTTCTACCAAATACTTTTCAATTGATTGGAAAATATATAACACATTCTTTGAAGATCCAACACTATCGGTATTATATGTATGTTCATGTGGCTCAAAAGAAGGAGTAGAAATTTATAGTCTTCTGAACCAAGTAAGCTAGCCTGTAGGGTGTACTTTATTCTTCACAATTTTTTTTCAATTTATTCAAAACATTGCATGAATTTTGGGGAATAATTATACTTAAATTGAATTTTAACTAATATTATTATTTATAATAAATAGCTACCTTTTAAAAGGGTACATCCAATGATACTACACTTATCCTCCCACTCTAGCTTTCTATGATGGATGTATCGGTAGGTGCTCCACGGAGTAGAAAAAAGCAGGGGGAATATCTTTTTAAGCTTATGGGTAATGACTAGAATGTATACTTCTAGTTATTTCAGATCTTCCACTTTTAATTGAGATGAGGATAGTTCTTTAAAGAAGAGACTAAGCTTGATTTAAGGATTTAGAATTTGCTTCAGTAAAGCACTGAATGCAATTTGAAGTAAGCATTAGAGAAAAATTTGACATTCATGGCTCTTCATTCCAAATGGTTTCCATTTTAAATCAACACATTTGCTCAAATTAGATGCATACCCATATGGTAGCTTCAATGGCTATACCTACTTATATGTTGTTCTCTATTGTGCTAATATGAGGTAGCATTTGTTTTTAGACTTCTGAACTATACTACCTATAATCTTACTCAACTCTAACACTCTTATATAATAATATTTCTTTAAGTATAACCTAACCTTCACATTATCTTTAGTTTTATCTTTAACATCCCTCACTGTGTTAAAAATATTATCAAAAAAATTTTCTTCTATGTGTATGACATCAAGATTATGTAATATCATATTAGACTTCCAGTAGTGTAGATCCCAAAAAATATTTCACTTTATCTTGTAATGGGTTACACCATGACTCAGAAGAAGACTGTCAGATAATATAGAATAATCAATTATAGTTAGAATAAAACTAATACGCCATAAATCATCCATGCTCAATCTTAGAGTGGCTTAGTTTTTTCAACTCAATTTTTTATTATTACATTTTTGTTTCTTCTGAAAGGATGATCAGTAGGGAGTCAAACTAATAATTTGTTTGGCCATTTTTAATAGTGAATGCATTTGATAAATCCATGTAGTATGGATATGCTAACTTCTTAGCTGTGCTCCACTCTGATAGCATTTTATACAGAGACAAGTCATTAATACTCTACATCAGTGCTGCTTTCGTCTAAAAGTTTTTCTTTACAATAATATCATATGTTAGTATACCATTGTCCCATACAATTTTTAGCTCATCAATCAATGGTTACAATAAGACATCAATCTTTGCTTTAAGGTTATGTGGCCAAGGAATGATCAAAGTCAAAAATGTATAAGGTGTGGTCATGCACATCTCTAGTGGTAAATTAGATGGTATAACTATCACTAGCCAACATGAATAGGGTGATGCAGACTAACCAAATGGTGTGAAACCATCAACGTAAAAGCTAAGTCTGATGTTTCATAGCTCAACTATAAAATCAAGATAAGTGTGATTGAAATACTTCCACTTCTCCGTTTGATTAATGACTTAAGATATATGGTGCACTTGCTCTATTGTGATGCCATTGTATGTGCTTAGCTGAATTCATGGAATCGTATAATCTCTATTGATGTGGAGGTAGCAGCAAGTGGAATAGACACTTGTGTGGTACGCCTTTCTATTGGCATTATTTTCTATTGTGTGGCTTAAACCTAGGTGCTCCATAAAATTTGCATTCAATATTCTATGCACTATTCTTGTAGTATAGCATACAATCATTGACATAGTAGTCAATTTTTTAGCTCAAACCTAGCTTTAACACTAACTTCTTTGTTCTATATAGGTCTTAAGGAACTAAGTTTTTTTTGGATTTGTCTCTTTCAATGGCCCTACAAATTGGTTAAAGCATTCATGTGGCATATTATATTTAATTTTAATACTTAGAATTCTTACGACCATCAAAAACTTAATGTGGTTCGTGCATCCTTCTCACAACGGTTGTTGTGCTATCTTTAGTAGGTCATAGAACTTTTGAGCTTTTTTATTAGGTGACTCCTTCGCAAAAAACTCTACTCTAAGAGCATCATAGATCATTTCTTCATAAATTTGGCTAGAATCATATTCACCTAAAAGGCATGCATGACTCATTGAGGCACTAGTGTCAACATCAACATGTGGCTCAAACTCACTATGTAAAGTACAAAACCAATAATTTGGTTGGAAGCTCCTGTGATAGAAGTCTAATCTAACTTCATTAAGTGTTAAGAAAGCCTGATTCATATGTCTCATACATAGACATCAAAACTTTCTTTTAGAAATGTAAAAAGAAAGTTGAGATGCCATATGCCTAAAGTGCTCAACACCACTCAAGAATTCATTAGTTAATTCTTTTCTGCTTAGATGCAAATGATTGTACATCTAAGATCACTTACTACATATGTCCATGAACTAGGTGAATTAAAAAGTGTGAGAACTCAATTAACATTTTATGTCAATTATACAAGTAGTAATGATTGTATAATCAAAACCTAATTTAATGTAATGTCCTAAGTATTTAAGTCATTCACTACAAATTTTGCTACGTCTTCTAGATAGTTAGTTCTAGTAACCTATAATCATTAAATTCATTTTTTTACAAAATTAAACTAAGCACACATTATGAAATTTATATAAATTTATTAAAAAAGTTTTAATTATATAAGTAAAAATTTGACACATTAAATTAATTGGAACATACATAACTAAAAATATCTTAAAATAAAATTTATAAAAAATACAAAACATAACATGTGCAATTATAGATCTACACACAAATAGACATTTCATGCTAAGACTTTTCAAATTCAAAAAAAAAAAAGGACAAGATTTAAGCTAAAAATAATAAAAACCCTTCATAACTTCAATTTTATTTTTCTAACAAAAAATGGATGAAATCTTGAAAATTGTGATAGAAGCAAGAGATCGAGGTTTACCTTTAGAATTAATAATTTTTGGTGGATTTGTTGTTGAAAAATCCATTAGAAACCATTTTGATGGATTATTACACCAAAAAATTAGTTAAGTTTAAGTGATTGGAGCACAACATCCTCCACATTTGGTAATTCTGTCATAAATATATTTGACTGAAAAATCTATCAATAATTTAGCGAGTAATTTCCAACAAAAAGGTATGCTAAAAATGTCATAAAAAATCTATAATTTTCTTGTGGTGTGTGATTTTGTTGCATAATAGAGCATGATTCCCCCTTAAAGATGTTGGGTGTGATCTAGACAATTTGATTTTGATCAGACAACCTAGATCAAAGTCGTGCACCACCATCCACATGGGATCCATGCAGTCTATATATTTACATGGGCGTTCAACCTATTAGGGCTATGCAAGAGAGAGTGGGCTCTACCCAAAGTCGGACACACTACTACTCATAATATTTAAAACACTTAATCTAACTTAAACATAAATAAAATCACAATAAAAAATTCATTCCCAAATCACTAATCATTTAAATCAAAACTAGCCAATAATAATAAATTGAACCTTGCTCTCAAACTAAAACTAAAAGCTTAATGCCTAGAATTGACTCATCACACGGGCCTTTATACACACTAGATTTCTAGGTTAGTAATTTTAGACTTAGGTTACTGTGGTATTTGATAATGTAATAATTTTCTTATTATATGGTGTTATATCTTATACTAAAATTAGGACTTGTATGCTCATAGACTAGATGTTATGATGTTTTTGTTAAAATAAATTATGTTTTTTATAGGGAGCCATTATAATGATTTAAAAGCTAACAAATTTCCTTGCATGTTATTGATTACTTGAAGCCCTAAATATAGCTCATTAGGATTAGGAGAGTCACTACCTATTAGTACTAAGTCCAAATATATGAAATATAACTACTTGGTTATATATTTACTTTTTTCAATAATCTTTGTTTTGCAGACTTTGGGATTTTCCTTTAAATCTTAAATGTAATTTGTAATTAGAACTTGGTTAGATCTATTGGGGTTTTGGATGTGTAGTTTCTAAAATGCATGGCTTGTAGGAGCTTATACCACAAATGCAGAGAAGACATGAATACACCCATAGCTTGTTACATTCTTAGTTCTAATAAAGGGTAGACCTTGGCTACCCATTTTCCTTTTGTTCTGCCGTGTATATTAGAACTCTATCGTATCGACCTTTCATATATTAATATAATTATTTAATGTAATGTTTATTGTATATTGTGCATTAAAATTACATACTTTTTTTAGGTTTCTTTATATAATGATGTTTGGTTATATATAAGCCTCAATGTCCATTAAGTTATTAAGAAAAATAAGTTTTCTACATAGTTAAAACTAATAAATTCATAACTTAAAATTAAATATCTCATAACTATTCATATTTAAAGCCTAAGGCGGTGATTAATAAAATCAACTAGAAATCCTAGGCTAGAGAATCATGATGCATATTGTTCTATCTCTTTATATGGGTTTATCACCTATTACACATATGGTGATATTAGACCATTAATGATGATCGATCTTATTGGGGAAGTCTATCATCCAAAATTTTGATTTGACCTTCTATCTTTTTCAAATATTACATGAATGTAGGCATAATTGTGTACTCAAGCCTTTTCAAAATAAATTTAGTGTCTCATAAATACATAATATGTATACATTATTATTTTAGTCAAGAACATTTCATACTAGACATGATATTTGATTTAGAGAGTGAGTTTAGGTTTTTAATTTCCTTCCTAAAAAATAATTGCTTAAACCATCCCATCTTATATTCCATAAGGCTTGACTTATGGATTTTAAGCATAGGAGGTGTTGACTAGTAGATCTTCAAGAAATTTATAAGTCTAAAAGATTTAGGATAGGTTCATACTCCTTGGAGAGAGTGAATCGATAAATCCCATTCTTCCATGATTATATTAAGTTGAGCTTATGGAGAATAGTCTTGGTAGCACCTTTAGTTATAGGGTCTAAGACATCTTATTTCTTTTTTGTTATAAAATAAGTTCTTATCTCTTAGAAATTCCCATAGTCTTATGCTATTGAGTTATAATCTCTACCATTCTCATAAAATGTCAACTTAAAATTGAAATAAATCTTAATTTCAAAGATATAAATTCCAATTATAAAGTAATTGGGAGTGCTTATTAGACTTCCTAATATCAAAGAGCTTTCTAGATCTTTGCATTTATAATCCAAAAAGAATTGTTCTACTTGATATATCCAATTTTTCTCCCAAATTTACCAATCTTAATTCAAAATTTAAAATCTATAAGGACATTAGCCAACTACTTTAATCAAGTGTTTTCATAGGAGATAACATCTTTTGGGATATTATTGACTATAGAGAGCTTTCCTTTGTAGAGAATATGCAACCCAAACTAAAATATCATCCATGCAGAGATGAAGAAGAATATTTAGTATAAGTAAACTCATCACTGTTAAGAGTTCTTATTAAGTGATTGTATCCATCATAGGGTGACATTTCTACTTTTTGAGGTGGTACATTCGATCACCTAAATAAAAATTTCCTATATATGTGCGGTATCTTCTTATTTAATCACGCATGCTTCACTCTTCTACTTCATCATATACCACTTCTTCTTTTTCCTTAATCTTATTTAGGAAAATAATTTTTATCTTACATTAATTTTAGATGTGTTCTTTCTTATGGTGTTTAAAGTACATTATGTCTTTAGTCTTAGGAAATGACTCAATGGCATTCATATTAGGTGAGGTATTAGAGGTTTAAGGTCTAGAACTAATAATAAATTCTTAATTAGGATACAAGGATGCTTGATAAAAGGAAATTGGTCTCTTGGATCTAGATGAAGTGGCTTCTTTCTTATATATTTTTTAGAGTAAAGCATAATGAAAAGCACCTTTAGAAGTCTGTGGGTCTTATAACTCTACCTCATTCTTGATGTTACTATTAAAACTAATAATAAACTTTTTATCTAACTACCACTCTTGATCAGTGTAATTGGTCATAATTACCAAAATTTTAAAAATATCCATGCAATCAACTACTTACATATTTTCTTGCCTTTGGATCATTGAATGCTCATGAAAATTTTTTAGCATGATTACTTCTAAGATAGTATTTAACCTTAAGCATCTCCTTCATTTCTATTTAAATGATGAGGTATCTTACTAGCCTCTCTTCCTTAAGTAAAATGTTGTTCTAATAGGTTTTAGCATGGCCTAAAAGTTTTATTTTAACAAAAATGGTTCTTTGATAGACATCCACTTAGTACCAATCAAAGTACTCATTCATTTGGGTAAGCCAATCTAAAAAATTTTCAGATCATGGACTCCAACTTGATAGGAAAATTTACCTTAACATTCTTAATAGGATCATTCAAAATCTTTAGATTTCTATGATGTTCATTCTAAGGGGAGTCCTTAAAGAATGTCTCTTAGGGTATATATGTTTTCTACAATTTTATACGAGCTCTTATCTTAATGTATCAACCTCAATAGGATTTTTGAGTATATGTGGAGTTTGTGCCCTAATGCTCAGGTTGTAGACTTAGATGGATCCCATTAAACTTAAGTCATGACTCCTATTAAACTTCTTCTTAGTTCGAAAAGTCAATTCCTTTACTCTCTCATTTAAGTTATCCATTTGATCTTCACTAGTACATTTAGGAGGCATGATGTCACAAATAAATATACAACATAAATTTAAATAATTTTATGATTAATTAAATACAAATTAAAAACAAAATTATTTTTAGAAGCCTTCACTAATTATAAACACAAATGAAATCAAACTAGTATAAAATAACTAAACTAGAACTTAAATGAAATTCTATGTTTTCTAATATGTGTTCCCCTATGTTAATATAAATAAATATGAATCTCTTTCTCACTAATTTGGTTTCTCTCAAATCAAATTAGGTTAGTGTAAATTTAGGTTTAATTGTTAGGGAAATAAAAGTGAAGCCAAGTAATAAAACTAGAACATGGGTTCATAATTGACTTAAATATATGATTTACCACTTGATTTTACATGGAAGATAAAATTATATAAAATAAAATTAAAAAGTCCATGTACAAAGAATAACATCTTTATAAGTCAACTCCACCAACTTTGCCAAGTGCTCCAATCCTCTTGGTGACCACCTTCTAAATCAGTTCACCAAACCTAGGCTTTGATACCATTTATGATGTGGGCTATAGATGAGTCACTTGAGTTAAGAAAATAAGTAAATGGAGGATCTCCTAAGATTCTTAGAAGAGTGAGGAAGGGATTGGTAATGGTTAGTTTGGAGTGTATTTAAGTTATATAAATAATTAAGGTTAACCAACACAAACATAGAGCAAAATCAAATTTGTACACTCAAATTCGTACTAGAGCTCCATATAAAAGACTCCAAATCACATTAACTTAGAAGCAAAATGCAAGTAAGGTTTTTTATTTGTCATATAAAAAATTTAATTAAGTTTCATGGAGTATAACTTTTTCTAATAAATTTTCCTAGTATTAGTCACTAAAAAATCTTTCTAGTTGATCGAATAAAATGGAACTTGGTGTTAAATAAACTTGATAAAATAGTGGGGTTAAGCACTAATTAATACTTCTTCAATAAATAAAAAGTGTCTACCATAATTTATAAGGCTTAGGTACACTAAATGACAAGAACAACTAGCATGGTCATTTTAGCCTTAGATTTAGATGATGACAACAAGACTTAAAATAATGGAATTTTATGAAAGGATTTTGTGGATAATGCTTTTTTATATGGTAAACTTCATCATCAACACTATACAAAGAAATCATTATAAAAGTGTAACATATAAATTAAAACCACTCACCAAAGTAGCCTTGGTCATAAGGAGTACCAAATCATTATCTAAGTTTTCCATCAACTGCGCCCCAATAGCTTGAGAAATTTCTTCCAAATTTTAGTTCAAATTGCACTAAAACTTGATTAATAGTAAGGAAAAACATTTTAAACACTTACAAAAGTTCAAAAATTAGATTTTATTTGATTGGTATGATTAATTGCATTCTATCATATATCACTCTCTATCTCTCTAAAATTCATCTTAGGCTAAAATCCTCTTCATAGGGGTCATCATTATTTGATTGAAAATCTCTCATTCAAAATTTGAATATTTTCAATGATTAAAATATTCCTCTCTTGCATTGGCTGATCCAATCTTTTCTATTTATTGCATTGGGTTCGAAATTTAAAATACTACCTTTTGCATCTTCCCTGCTCTTTCTCTCATGGTCAAAAATTACAAGAATGAAATTCTTGCTTACTTGAGTTGATTGTGTAATCCAAATCAAATTATTTTTTAAACAATTTCTCCTTCCAATTCCATGATGCTTGGCTGACCCTTTAATTTCCATTCTCTATATAACATTAGGTTAGAGTTTCTTAGCTATTTCTCCACTCTTAGCCAGTCCTTTGCTACATCATTCCTTTATAGATTATAGAGATTCAAGTGTTATCACACAAGATTAAACCTAATTAAATTAGACTAATATGGTAAATACCAAAAAATACTCTTTTTTGCCCAATTATGGTTTACACCATAACCCAGACGAAGACTATCAAATAACATAAAAGAATCAATTATAGTTGAAATTAAACTAGAAATTTTCAATAAGTTGTAGCCGCTTAATCTTGGAGGTGGTTTGGATATTTCAACTCAATCTTTTTTGAATGCATCCTTGTTTCTTCTAAATGGATAATCAATAGGTAGGAACATACAATGACAGTGAAACCAAGTAATTTTTTTATCACTTTCTAGAGTAAACTCCTTCGATAAATTCATATAGTATGCACAAGCCAACTTCCCAGTAATGTTTCATATTAATAGTATTTCATACAAAGAAAAGTCATAGATAGTCCACATAATCATTGCCTTTAACAAAAGTTCTACTTTACAACAATATTATATGTGAGTGTACACCATTTTCCCATAAGATTTTCAACTTATCAATTAATGACTACAAGAAGACATCATTATTTGCTTTAGGGTTATGTGGCCTAAGTAAAATTAAAGCCAAGAACACATAAGGTGAGGTCATGCACATCTCTAGAGGTAGTTTGTATGGTGTAGCTATCACTAGCCAACATGAATAAGGCAACACAAACTGACTATACAGTGTGAAACCATCATTGCATAGGCCAAGTTGGACATTATATGGCATAGATATAAAATTAGGGTAAGTACGATTGAAATTTTACCATGCTTCTCCATCTGATGGATGACTCAAAAATATGGTGCACTTATTCTTTCATGGTGGCATCTCATGTGCTTGGCTGAGGACATAGAAGCATATAGTCTCCAGAGATATGAAGTAAGTGGAATGTAGAATAATCACTTATTGGCATATCCATTTTTTGCATTATTTACTACTCTATGGATTGAACTTAGCTACTCCATAAAATTTGTATTCAACATCCCAGGTGTTATCTTTGTAGTGCAATATAAAATTATTGACACAACAATCAATCTTTTCTGAGCACAGACCTAACTTTGGCACCAATTTCTTGATTATATAATGTCCTCCAAAATTATGTTATTCTATGAGGTTGTCTCTTTTAGCTATCCAACAAATAGATTAAAATATTTGTGTGGCATATTAGGTTCAGTTTTGATACTTAGAATTCTCACAGTCACAAATAGTTTAGTTTGATTTGTGCAACCTTTTCATAGTAGTCATTGTGCTTCCTCTAGCAGGTTGTATAACTTTTAGGCTTCTTTATTAGGTGGTTCCTCTTTTGTTACTCCTAAAAACTTAGCTCTTGCAACATCAAAGATAATTTTTTTATTATTTCTTCAAAAATTATATTCAAATAAAGGACATGCTTAACTCAACAAAGCACCAATGTCAGCATCAATATATGGCTCAAACTCATAATGTGAAGTTTAAAACCAATAACTTGATAGGGAACCACTCCAATATAAGTATAACTTGACTTCATCAGACATTAAGAAGGTATGATTCTTTTTCCTTGCACATGGACATCAAAACTTTCCTTCAAAAAGTTAAGTTGAAAGTTAAGATGCCACGTCTATGAACTTCTCAACACCATTCACGAAATCATCAATTAATCTTTTTCTTCCTAGATGTAATTTATTGTACATCCATGATTGCTCACTATGGATATCCATATTCTATTTAATTTAAGAAGTTTAAGGACTAGATTTATATTCTATATCAATTATAAAATAGTAATAACTTCACAATCAAACCCCAATAAAATATAATTGCTTAAGTGTTTAAATATGTAGCTTGTAAATAATCGATATAATTATTGACCTCACTTCTGAGTGAGATTGGAAATCTTCTTCATAGGCCTATAATTCGATCCAAGCACTAAAACACTTTTAGAACTAACACACTTCTAGTGCTTATGTGAACACCAATCCTAAGCCAAGAAAACTCATATGGTTCACCCTAGGGTTAGACCACAACTTAGGTTAGGTAATACTTACCTTCTCCAAACCTAAGCCAACCCCTATACTTAAGCTAATCCTTCAAACCAAAATAATTTGACCATAAATCAAACTTGAACCAAGGGCAAATGATTTCATACCTAGCTTGACCCATTTGGGTTCAATTTGGCCAATTGGCTAAGTTGAGCCAATATGATCTATTTGAGCTTAAAAGGGTCAAATCCATTTGAAATTGAGCTCAACTAAAGTCTCTTAAAACTCAATTGAACTTGATTAAAGCTTGATTGTGACTCAAATAAATATACCAATTTGGCCCTTGACCGAAGTTGATCCAAATTTCTTATATGGCCAAAATCCAATCTAACTTTATTTAAGTCAAATTGAATCAATCTAAGTCTTTAGAATTACTGCATATTGATGTGTTTGGTCCTGTTAATATTGCAAGCTTAAGAGGAAAATTCTATGGTTCTTTTTATTATTGATGGATTTTTTAGATTCACTTGGGAAAACCTTGAATTAGTTATTCTTTACTAAGAAACCTAAGATTAGTTACTTTCATATCATCGGATATAAATACTTTATTTTGAATAATGAAAAAGAATATTTAGGAAAATTTGATAGTAAGTTTGATGATGGTATCTTTTTAGGTTTTTTTATGAATGGTAGATATTATAGGGTTTATAATAAAGAAAGATAATTGTAGAAGAATCAGTTCATATCATATTTGATGAAAACACTATAAATTCTATTAAAGATGATGTGATTGAATATGAGGTAGATGAGTTTAAGAAAGTAAATTTGGAAGAAAATGTAGATGATTCTTTACCCAAAGAATAGAAATTTATTAAGAATCGTCCTAAGAACTTAATTATAAGAGATCCTTCATAAGGTGTTAGAACTAGAAGACAATCTCAGGAAGTGAATAAACATTATTTATTTTTATCTGAAAGTGAACCAAAATTAGTAGATGCAGCTTTGGAAGATTATTATTGGATTGTGGCTATGGAAGAAGAATTAAATCAGTTCGTAGGGATGATGTTTGAAAATTAGTCCTTAGACCTCAAAACCAGAATGTTATAGGAACTAAATGAGTTCTTAAGAATAAGCTAGACGACTTAAGACACATTATTAGAAATAAATCTAGATTGGTTTCATAAAGATGCACTCAGATTGAAGAGATAGATTTTGAGAAATCTTTTGCCCTTGTAGTTAGACTAGAAGCAATTAGATTGCTCCTTGCCTATGCCTGTTACAAGGATTTTAAGGTTTTTCAAATAGATGTAAAAAGTGCTTTTCTAAATGGTTTTATAGATCAAGATGTTTTTGTAGAAAAACTCCCTAGTTTTGAAAGCTTGGAGTTTCTTGATCATGTTTTTAAAATGAAGAAAGCCTTGTATGGATTGAAGCAAGCTATTAAAGCTTGGTATGATAGATTGAGTAGCTTAATTATTGACTATGATTTTAGGAAGGATAGAGTAGATACCACACTATTCTTTAAAAACTTAGGTGATGATCTGATTATTATGCAAATTTATGTTGAAGACATTTTATTTGATAGTAAGAATGAATTTTTGTGTATTGAGTTCTCATTTTTAATGTATAAAGAATTTGAAATGAGTATGATGGATGAACTCAATTTTTTCTTGGGACTTTAACTTAATCAACAAGAAAATGGCACCTTCATTTGTCAAGCCAAGTGTATAAATCTCTTGATAGAAAGGTTTAACATGAAGAGATTTAAATCCAATAAGACTCCCTTGAGCCCCTCTACTAAGCTTGATTTAGATGAATCCAGAAAACCAATTGATCAAAAGCTTATAAAAGTATGATTGGTTCTCTTTTGTATCTTGCTACAAGTAGACCTGACATTATGGTTGTTGTATGTTTATGTGCTCACTTTTATGATGCTCCAAAATAATCTTATTTAACTTCTATAAGCATATATTTTGTTACTTGATAGGTACTTTTAGGTTAGGGTTATGGAATCCTAAAAATTCACTATCATGTGACTTGATTGTATATTCTGATGCTAATATTTTAGAAGTTGTCAAGTAGATTAAAAAAGTACATCAAGAACATATTAGCTTTTAAGACCCCTCACTTGTATCTTGGTCCTCTAGAAAATAAAACTTCATTGTTCTTTCCATTACTAAAGCTAAGTATATAGTTGTAGGTGTTGACCTATTTTGGAAGAGGTCCAAAACTAGTAATTAGGATACCTAATCCTAAATTAGGAATCTATTAGTTAGATACTTAGGAAACTTCACTTAGTGGCCTAATGCACCTTTCTAAGATCTAATCCAACTCAACAATATTTGATATACCTAGACTAAATCCAAATCCAAACCTAAGGAATGGAAATCTAAAGACACTTGAACTAAGATCAAGGTGAATGGGGTAATTAACCTAATTATCCTAAAACCACTTAAACTTAAAGAAATTCAAACAAAATATAAATAAATAAAAATAAAAAGAAAATAAAACCATGAAAGAAAATTAAAAGCATAAATAAATCAAAATCCAAACTAAGGCCAAAAAGTGGTCAACCCATTTAACATAGGTTTGACTCAAGGGAGTCCCACCAAGTCAAAGGTCAACCCACCAAAATTTGGCCAACTAAAATCAATCCAAATGATCTAAATGATGATATATTCATGTCTAAACATTAATTTGAGATAATAGAAACCCAATAAGGCCTTATTTAGGCTAAATTGGTCATTTGACCTAAATGGGCCTAAATATATCATATTGTGTTCAAAGTCAAATCAAATCAAAACTAACCCAAATTAATTGTCCCAAATAATTTGGAAATTATAACTAAACATAACAAAACCCATCATTGGGGGTCTAATTTGACTAATTTGGCCATCTAACCCAAAACCCAAACCTAACCCATTAAGCCTAATTTGGGTCAAATGAGTTCAAATTGAGATAAACTTGAAATTAACCACTCTAAATCATCTCATAGATGTGCTTAAGAATGTTTGAAATCCAAACATAATCTAATTGGGTCAAAGTTGATCATTAGATTCAATTAAATTGAAACCTAACCCAAGCTTGACCCATATGACCAAGATGGACCAAATTGGGTTTTAAATTTTAAGTAAATGAAATTGGTTGATCCAATGCATTCCAAATTCTTGGATCACCATAATTGAAATGAAAATACATTGTAATTGAGCCAAATAACCTATTTGACTCAATCCAATCCAACCTAACCCACTTAAGCCAAAAAGGGTTTAATATGAAATAAACTCTTCGATAATTGCAAATTCCTTGAAATCCATTAATTGAAACATCATAAAGGATCAAATTGATGTAATTAAAGAATTAACCTAGTCTTAATCCACCAAATGAAATGAGTTAGCTCAACATACATCAAAATTTCTTAAATGACGTAATTGAACCCAAGTTCAAACCCAATCCCTTGGAATGCACCCATCCTAAAATGAATTTGGGATGATTAGCAACCAAAACCAAGTGGATTAATTTAGTCTAAATGCATCCAAAATGATGGAATATACCATGGAAAAGAGGGATTACATGAAGCCAAATTCAATTTTCCCATTCCCTCATTCCCTTAACATTCCACCTCTTCAGCTTTGGATAGCTATTAAACCACTGAAGATCCTAGAGCTAGCCTCCAAGGACATCAATAAGCCATAACTAAGTAAGGAGAGGAGTAATGCAATAAGAGGCTTTTAGTCTCTAATGGAAAAAGACCATAGACATACTCAAAAGCCAAACTAATCATCCCATCATCTTTCCCACCTTACATGAAGTAAATTTCGATCTTCTCCGATCTCGTTGCTGCCAGGAGGCTAGAAAATGACCAAAGCTGATGAAAGGGAGGTCAAGCTTGTTCTAAGTAGCAATCCATAAGGATAAGATCCAATTCCCTCTTTATATAACCTCATCGCATCATTCTGGAGCTTTTGGAGTCAATTCAGCTGCCAGAGATCACCGGAGTTGAGGTACACCTTTAAAGCCTCCTTTAAGCTTTAGTTTGGAAATTTTTGAAACAAGATTGATATCAAGTGAGATAAAACCATATAGATCCATTTGATTTCATTCACGAATGGTTTCAAAGTCAAAACCGAGCAATTTTAATGGTTGGATCACATAAAATTAGTTACAAAAAGGGCGACTGTCAGCATCCGTCCTCGTCGAAGGAGAGATAATCTCTATCATATGTTCCTTCTGTTAGGAATGAATGGATTTGATTTAAGTGAATCATTTGATTAAACCCCTTAAAGAAAATTGTAGTTTGATCGCCCGTAATTATCCCTCATGAGTCATCATTTTGATGTAGATCCACGTGGATCCAACATGGACAAATACCGCATTACCACATCAGATCCACGTGGTTCCAACATAGTTAAAGTGACAAATTAGATCTTTTTGATTTAAAAAAATAAAGTTAAAATATTAACAAATTCAAAATATTATAGAAAATCAAATATAACTCCAAAAATTACAAATTTGAGATCTATAGATTCCTCTTGATGAGAGGAATCAATTAAAATTAAAATCCCCAATTAATTATTGAGTATTTTTGCATTAATTTGGGTTTGAATGAAACATTTCAAACCTAAATTAATACCAAATCATTGATTAAAATGTTTTGAGACATTAGGGAGTTGAAATTGGTGTTAAGATACACATTGGGTGAATTTTCATAATTTATTGAATAAAAAAATGTAAACATATGAAATTTTCCTTTCTAAACCTTGATTTTAATAAAAATAAATTAACTATTACTTAAAATAAATTATTAAACTATGTAAATGATCCAAAGCATCATAACACACCCTAATGAACTTAAATACATCATTGAAACCTACTGAAATCTAATGAATCACAAAATCACTTAATTTGACATTTAATTGAATTAATTAATTTAATTAATCAACTTGAATTTAGAAAAATCACAATAAATCAACTATAACTCCAAAAAGCGAATAAACCCTCTATGGATGTATATTCCAGAGGGAACTCAATGAAAAAAAAAACCTTTAAATGTTTCTCATTAAATTAGGTATAATTTATGTTTTAATAAAATAATTTAAACTTCATTTTATCTCAAATTACACATTTGATTAAAGTGAAATTTTAGGAAAATCAAATTGGCAAGAAACCCCACTTGCCATAAAAATTTCAAATCCAATTGACCTTTGGATTGAGAATTCTTGAATTTCTAAGTCTCTAAGTCAATTTAAATGAAATAATAAATAAGAAAACTCATAAAAATTACAAAATCCATAATATAAATTTAAAACATCATAATTGATATTAGAACACTTAAATAAAAATATACAAGCAATCTGAATGTAATGAAATCTAATTAAACATAAGATAAAGATTAAGAATAAGTGAAAATGTGGAATTTAATTATATCCTAAACTTAATAATCAATTAAACTATGATAAACCCATTAATAATAAAAATAAGTTCACATAAATTAAAATATAAAATTAAAATATATAAGGAACTTTATGGTAAGTTTAATTGAATTAAGAACAATATAAGAGTTAAAGTAGCAAATGATGTAAGAGTTAAACTAGCCTAGGGTAAGTTTGATTCACATAACAAAATTATAATAAGTCTTCTTAAACTCCTCCTTAGGTCATGAAGAATAATGAAATCACATTATGCTAAATGATAATGAAAAAAGAACTCTTTAAATAACATAATCATCATCATTTCCTTTAAGTTGATTGGAGTAGATTGAACTTGTTAAGAGGTTTTGACATCCAACTTTGAGGAGAGGGAATTGAGTTTTTAAAAGATATTTTTAGAAAACTTAATTTTAATATCTTGTAGATGACTTAAACATTTAATGATTATGCTTTAATGAAATATAACAACAATCAACAATAGTATAAAAAAGTAAAGTGCAGATAAATAAAGAAAGAGAACACAAAGATGTTTACGTGGTTCAGCCAAACCCCAAAATTGAGGTGGGGTATTTTGTAGAAGACTTAAATATTTAATGATTATGCTTTAATGAAATATAACAACAATCAACAATAGTATAGAAAAGTAAAGTGAAGATAAATAAAGCAAGAGAACACCAAGATGTTTACGTGGTTCAGCCAAACCCCAAAATCGGCCTACATCCATGCCTAACCACCCAGGCTAGGAGTTCACTAAATCAAAATCTCCCATACTCTTCTTCATGGGTAAGTACAACCCAACATCATACTTTCCTTAATGGACAAGTATAACTCAACATATTACTTTCCTTAACAGACAAGTACAACCCAACCACATACTTTCCTTAAAGGTAAGCACAACCCAACAAGAAAATAAGAAAGGGGAATATGGAAGTATCTAACCTCAATTTAAAAGTATTTTTCTCTCATAATCCAACTACAACAATATTAAGGCAAGTGAAATCAAAGGTAAGAAATATATCTCACTTTTATTGATATTTGAATTTAAATGTAATGATTAAACTTCAAATATATATATATATATATATATATATATATGCAAATGAATCTTTAAACTATTTGAATATAATATAAGAACTTTAAAACCAAATGATTTAGTTAATGATCTAAAGTTTGGCATAATAGTAATTTGAAAACTAAACCAATCAACTTTTATATTTAGGCTTGAGTTTTGAAAAGATCAAATGAATATGTAATATTAAAGCACATAACTCAATTGAAATCTATTTGAAAGGAACTATCACATTTATAAAATATGAGATAATTTAAAAATAGAACACTTGCTACCCACAAAAGTTCTTTATGAAATAATCAATACAAAATTAATCTCACTTAAGGATATGTAAAAATAAAAAAAGGAAAAGATTTGTAAGCATATCTTTATCTAAACACAATCAAAACTTTTGGCCAACTTGAAAAGATGTATGAATATATTATTTAAGCACAAAACAAATTTACCAAATGATAAGAAACCTTAAGCCAAGAAAAAGATCAAGGTTCAAACAAATGAATAACAAAAATTAAATTAAAGGAACCCTGAATAGCTTTTGGCCAAAGGGACTTGCACCACTGTTCAACTTCTATTATGCAATCTTAAAGACAATAACTTGTAGGTTGGAAGATAGAAGAAGGATGAAGAAATTAACACTTGATTCACGAAGAAAAGATCTCAAGAGTTTTTGCAAGTATTCAGCTAAGAGAGGATTTTTTAAGCGAGATTTTTAAAGAGAAATTAACCTAGTGCAAGGAACATTATTTATAAGACAGGGGGTCATGAGAGTCAGCCAAGAGAAGGAAAAATATGAGGGAAACTCATTTGGAATTAATTTAAACATAAACCAATAAAAAAATAGCATGAGATAAAAAATTGGTCAAAGGAAAATAAAAGGGAATTTAATATGAAAGGTTGGTATAATGTTAAAATTAATTTTAAATTCAAATTGCATGAGAGGGATTTCAGCAAAGGCAAGGAAGAGGGAAAATAAGCATGTTAAGTGATTTAAATTCAATTCAAATCTTTTTTTTTTTGCAAGGAAAAAAACATCCAATGCATTATGGAGGGAAAAATTATATGGGAAGAGATTTAAATTGAATCAATTCATCATATGACCTTATATCTAATGTAATTAAGAAGTTATTTCTTATGTGGGCTAGGTGAGAGAGAGAGAGAGAGAGAGAGAGAGAGAGAGAGAGAGAGAGAGAGAGAGAGAGAGAGAGAGAGAGAGGAGAGAAGAATTTGAATTATTACCAAATAAGTCATAACACAATTAATTGTCCTAGTGAAAAAGTGAATAATTCAGATTTCGATTAATTTAAATTAAGCATAATATATGTTCAGCAAAAAAGAAGTTTTCATGATGGGATTCAATTAGTATTTAATGCAATATCATCAAATATTCAATTAATTCATCTTGATTGAATGAAGGAAGGAAAGAGATAACATACAAGCTTTATTTAATAAAATCTAAGGAATACTCAAAAATTTGACCAACCTTGTTTCCTAAAATAGATTAAATTTATTTTAATGTACTTAATTCAAATTAAATTATGATGTATCAGATATAAGAATATCATGAGATTAATTTGAATACAATTAAGGGTATAGTTAGCCTTGAGAAGTTTCAAAATAATAGAAATTATATAAAAGGAAAGAGGATAATTTCATGGCTTATTTTAATTGAATTTCAATTAGCCTAAATAAATTCAAATTATTTCAAATCAATTCAATTAGAGTAGCATAAGATAAGCAACAAATATTCCATAAAAAATTAACTTCAAATTTGCTCATGTAATCAAGAGAATATTTAATTTGAATTCAAAATAATTCAAATTAAAGATTCAAATAGATGAATTTTTTAATTTAGAAAAAAATATAGGATAATTATGGAAATAATTTGAACAACCCTCACATAATTTATTTAGCAAATAATCATGAAAAAATTGGCCAAAAAGGTTTAGGATGAAAAATAGGATTGGAGAGATAAAATTATGATAATAGGAGAGAGAAAAATAATATAAAGAATAATTTTAGGATAATTAGATTTTATGCATGTAATAAATGGTAAATGAATATATTTTAGCTTGGAAATAATATAATGAGATGTGAGCTTAATTTAACTTTCATGGAAGCATAATAAATGTAACATGATTTATGCATTTAGTTTATATTATCCAAAAATGAATAATTTTAAAGATAGTTGCAAATATAAAATATAATATTTATGGATAACTTAAAATATATAATTTTAAAATGAATGAATGATATATTTATTTTAATGAGCATTACATTTGCCTTAATATAGTTCATAGAAAAATTCTCACCCAGTCCATGCCAAAAGCGTTAGCATTTTAATATAACTGAAGAAGCAGGAGTTGAAGAATTTTTCTTGCACACTTGAATTTAACTCAATTAGTAGCTTCAAAATATATATTTATCATCAATATAAGGCATCATTATGAAAGACATTCATAATGATTAATGTGAATAATTTATTCTGCAAAGAAATAAGTAGTTCTTATTACACAAGGTTGTTATCATCAATTCAAATGGTGAGATACACACGGTGTATAGTCAACAGAACTATTTCATAATATATAATTTGGAATCAGTCATCCAAGTTCATTAATGAATATTAGAAAAAGTAATGAAAAGTATGAATTGAAATAAGAGAAATAAAATAAAATAAAATAAAATTGGATTAATCAATTCAAAATGATACAAATTATACAAATGGGTAAATTGAATAATGTTAAATTTAAGATTGAATTTTAATTTACTTAAGTTAATAAACATCAACAAAATAAACAAATGAAATCAACTTGGAAAATAAACATGATGCATACATCCAAATGTAATCAGTAAACTAAGTCATCCCAAAACTAAGTGGACAAAAATGAAATGAACATAACTTAATGAAATATAAAGATGAAAGATGAAACATGAAGTTAAATGAAATCAAATATAAAGGTTTAATCTAAACTAAAGCATAAGAATAATAATGAACAAAATGGAAAAGAATGAAACACATTAACCTAAATATGTTTGATTGATATAATAAATAAATATCAAATATGAACATTAATACAAGAAATGAATAATAGATCAAATAAAAATAAAACTTATAAAGGAATCAAATTTCAAAAGAATGAATATCACAAACTTAATTCAAAGCAAACCATCTAAATGAATCTAAAAGGAATTAATTAAAATACATAGAATCTTAGTTAGACTTTTACGAAGAATATTCAACTTAGGATGAAGGTTTTATCCTATTAGTACTTAGAATGTTGAATAGAATGGGTTCCACCCTAAATGGAATTTATTGTATTCTTCATTCTTGAAAACTTAATCTCACTTCAATATAAAATGTACCTAAAATGGAAATAAAATTACAAATCATTAAATCACTTAAAGTGAAATCACCCTTGGTAAATTAAACCAACTTTAAAACTAAAAGAAGAAAAAAAGAATTAAAACAATAATTTTTATAATCAACATTATATGTAGTAGGACACGAGATACCCCACTAATGAAGGAGGTCTTGATATCTTGAATCTCTAGTATAATAATGACATGCACCTATGAAGAAAAATTATAAAAATTAATAAGTTTAAAAATCAAATTAAATAAAAAAATAGAAACCCAAATTAAAACTTGAAACTAAAAAGGCCTAGCAATTTCTTGTCCTACAAACCCCCATTCTTCACACCCTTGATCATTAGATCACAGACCCTAGACTTAGGTTAGGTCATTTTATGATTTTCTATAATATTATGTAATATTGTAATGTGGAATGTCTTTTTATTATTTTGTGGTGTACTGTTTAGACTGGATTGCTGGGATTGATTGCCATTAGTTTAGATGGTAGGATGTTATTTTTAGAATTAACATTATTTTCTTTAGGGGGTTGTCCTAAAAGAGACTGCCATCATAAATAAATTATAAATTACTACTTATTTGTAGCTGTTGAATTATCCCTTAGCATAGCTCAGTAGAATAGGTTGGCTTGTCAAACAACTAATTCTAAGCATGTATGTTTGTAAAATATAATTATTGTGTGATGTTTGTATTTTCATGACATCTATTTTTGCAAGGCTAAAGATTTATTTTTGAATTTGAAATATAATTTTGAGCTTAGAATTAGGTTAGGATCTATGGGGTCTAGGATTAGTAGGAGTTGACCCTACCAACGTATGGGTGCAGAGGTCCCCTTTGCAATCCAATGGAGATCCTCGAAGAAGGAGATGATCCTAGAAAGAAGACCCAAAAATCTAAACTATAATTTTAGGCTGAGCTATATAAGGTCAGAGCTCAGTTTCCCATTTTCTCTTTCTTCTGGGGTGTACAGTGGTATCCGGCCACATTGGCCTGTTCTTTAATTTAAAAATTAGTTTGATTTTTTTTGGGTGTTGTTGACCCCACTTTTGGAGTGAGCTCTCAACTTCTCCACCTTAGACATAGGACTCCTCTAGGCACTAAGAGTTCCTTAGTCTTGAGACACTTCTAGTGATTAGGTGAACACTTAATCTAACCTTAGAATAGTTAGGCATAGAAATAGGTTATTCCTTAGGGGTATTAGGAGGACTTGCCTACCCTATAGCTTGAACCCAATCCTTCCTTCCTTCTTTTGAACCATTCTAAATCAAACCTCAAATCAATTCCGACTCAATTGATTTTAATCAAACCTCAAATCAATTCCAACTCAAATGATTTTTCTCAGATCTCAAATCAAAACCAATATCAATTCCAAATTTAATTCCAAATCAAATGATTGAAACCCTTGATTGAATTCAAATCTTCCTAAGCCTTATGAATCACATCCATAAGCTTAGCCAAGCCCTTTAAATCAACCCAAAGCCAAGTGATTTCTTTATAAATCACTTATTCCATCATTTGTAGTCACAACTATAAATGAAAATTGGCATCTAAATTATCCAAGTCAAATGAAAATAAATCAAACTAAATCAATCCCTACTTAAGCCTTTTTGACCTACATCCTTAAGCTTGGTCAAATTTGCTTCCAAATCACTTCATACTCACATGTTTCTCTCATGAATCATTTATATTCTCATTCATATTCACAAATATAAATGAAATATAAATTCAAATAACCAAAACTAAATTCAAAACTCAAATCAAAATCCAACTTATATCCATTAAGCCAATTTCTTGGATTTAGCCAAATCATTGTCAAATCAATCCAAACCCTTGGATTTTCTCTTTAAACAATCACTTCTTCAATCACATGCCCAAATATAAGCATAAACTACAATCATTAAACTAAAATCAAACCCATGTTCATCCTTTTGACTTGAAATTATCAAATGAACCAAAACCCATTTGACTCCAAACCACTTGTAATTGGATTTATATTTCCATCATAAGTCCATATGTGAGTTCAACCAAACTTGAATTAAGCCTTGACCAAGTCAATTGACCCATTTAGGCTCACTTGACAAAAAGTGACCTAAAGAACCTTTTTGACTCAAATTATAATCCAATCCAAATTGGATTGAACTAAGCCCATCCAAACCTCACATTATGATTAACAATCATCCTAGAATGATCAATCACTCAAATTGGGTCAAACCAAGTCAAACTTAGCCTTTGACCAAGTCAATATTTTAACTCAAATGAAACCCAAACTAGCCAAAATCCATCATATGCCAAACTGATTGAAACCATTGATCTAAACCAATTCGTAATCAATGATTGAACATGACCAAGTCATCAATTGAGTCAAACCAAGCCTAATTGGCCACTTGACCTAAGCTGACCCAAATTAACCTAAAAGTCAAAAAATGGGTCAAATCTTGATCTAAGCTAAATTGATTGCAACCAATGGGTCAAATTCATTCTAAATTGATTGTTGAATTTGACCAAAGCTTCAATTGACCAACTAGACCCAACCTAGCCCAATTGACCATGAACACAACTTGATCTAAAAGGTTAGAGCAACTTGAAATCAAAGAAAATTAAAATTGATTGAAACCAAAGCTTGCAATTCATTTCAAATGACCAACCAAGCCTAAACCAACCCATGACGTAACCAGTTGGGTCAATTGGGTCAAATTGGTCAACTTGATCCATTTAACCTAAATTAACCTAAATAAACCAAAACCAAATCTAAACCAAATTGAACCAAACCAATGATACCCATAGGCTCCAAATGATCATTTGAACTTGACCTAACTGATAGTTTGACCTAATTTGACCAATTGGTCAACCTAACCCAATTTGACCCAACTTGACATAAATGGATCAAATTAAGCCAAATCAAATCAAATGAACACCAAATCACTTAAAATTTGGCCCAACCGATTTTTGAATCATTTCAAATCTGCCCAAATCAAACTCATAGCCAAATGACCACTTTGCCCTTAGGTCAAAGGGTATCCTATGACCTAATTCACTTGGAATTTGGTCATTTCTTTCTCAAGGCCACTTGGCATCCTTCTAATGGTCCACATGGGCACCAAGGAGGGTGGTGAATATGACCCAATGAGCTTGGGTCAACCATGACCCAAGGCAAGGCCAAACTGACCTCTATAATGGCATTTGAACACTTGGAACTCCAAATGCACTCACCTAGCACATTGACATCCACTCTCCTTCACTCCACTACCCAAAATGATCCATGTGGGGTATTTTGTAGCTCAAACCATGCCTCCAATCCAAGCTATTGAACAAAAATGGCAATTTAGACTCTCACCGTTCTATCAAAGGAGGAGTGATATACTCCCCCTCATTCCCACTCAAACGATAATCAATCATTTCTTTAGAGCTAGAGGTTAAATCGAAGCCTCCCCAAGTTTCTCCAAGCCATTCCCGAGCTCCCCCATTTCCCACTCTCGATTTTACTCAAAGCAGAAATAGGAGAGGTGAGTTCAAATTCCAATTCACTAAATTCTCAACAAAAACAAAATTAACCTTGCATACACCATCCTTGGACCTCATTGAGCTCAATCAAATCATTTCTCAAGTCTTTAAGCCACAAGATGTACCATTTCGATCAAAGCCAGTAACCATTGAAGGGGAGCTTGTTCAACTGAGAAAACTACTTCAAATCAAGCCTGAATTCCTTCAACAAGGCTTCATCTCTACTACACAAATCTACCTCCTCCATTGGAAGCATCGGTGATAGCCTCCGGTGAGGTAATTGCTTGAAACCACAACTATAGGAAAATTAAGTTGGTCCTTTTTGAAGGAAACTATCACCCCATAAAATCTTGATCGTTGGATGTGCATTCCCCTCCTTTCGAAGGTGTGGGATCATTTTGATCCCAATTCGAGCTCAGGTGAGCTCAAATTGAATGAGGAGAGATGAACGATGTTCATCTCTTGTCGCTCACGAAGGAGAAGGATCATATGCTATCCATTCTGCATGATTGGAAAAGACGGCTGTGATCAGATCATGCTAGATCCCCTTTGATTCATTCCTAAATCACAGAATTGATCTCGGTAGTCTGATCTTAGATCAGATGACCTATAGAGAAAGCGCATCCGTCGCCATCTTACTGAGCTGATGGATGTGACAACTAAAATAACATATCCCATTGCACCACGTCAGCCGCCATGTGGCCGGATGGTATTAGGGATTTACTTAGGCTTAATTAATCTTATTTTAATGGCAAAACTTCCAAAATTCATAACTAATTATAGAAGAATCCAAAAATACAAATAAACACTCATTTTAAAGATAATTTATAGGAGAATAATATAAAATTAAAATCAATTAATTTTGAACATTAATTTCACTCAATCTAGGTTTTATTAGAAATATAATTAAGCTATTTTTCCTTAATTAGTTCAATAATTAATTCCAAACTTTCTGAGGTTGGTTAGTGGGATGACCTCAGCCTCTCATGATTTTCTTGGAATTTATTGCTGAATTAATTAGGGGAATTTCTTATTTCATCCTTATTCCCACTCTCAATTAATTAAATGATTAATTAACATGTTAAACAGTGTTAAATTTATTAATAGCTAATCATTATGTAATAGTGAATGAACATAGGGAATGAGATGAGAACCTCTTTTCCAATCTTTCCCCTAAGTTTATTTCATTTGGATAAACACTTAATTAATTTGTAATTAATTAATGGCTTAATCACTTTATTAAATAATTTAATTAATCAAACTCAAAACCAAATCATTGCAGAATTCAATCATTCAATTCTTGGGTAAATTCATAGGTGTGCAATAACCTTAGAGAATTCCAAAGAAAATTATAATCAAACTACATGTGTAGGATGTTTATGAAAGTACTTAATTAAACTATTTAGCTTAATTAATCAATAATTGCGAGCCAATTGCATTAAGTCCCTTCATTTCCTAGGTGCATTGCTGATTTAATTTCCATGTGATTGCATATCATATGTTGGCTCATAATTACTTGGATACTTATGTTAAAGTGGTATAGGTAAAGGGTACTTAATGGATTTAATTCATACCTTAACCTAAACAAAATATAAAATCAACCTAATTGTTCTAAAATTAAACTAAACCAATTCACAGTTGTTTGAAATGGATTAGGACTAGCAAACCCTTATCATATTTTCTAAGTAAAAGTCAAATTCAAGGTTTAAAATCTCCTTAAAGATTTTTGATTCATTTTAAATAATCTCATTTTATATGATTGTCCTTAGGAGTTAATTAGGGTGAATGAAGTCATGTGCTTACATCCTTTTATTTCTTTCTAATCATGCTACATATTATTTGCCATATGAAATCATGCATTCATTTCTTAAAAAAACTAATTAAATGAAATGTTTCCTTTTATGTCAAATTGCATGTGTCGGCTAAAATTAAGAATATGAGTGGCTATTATCACTATTAAACCCAAAATTATTTTTAAAACTTATAAATTAAAGATTATGAATGAAGTGATGCTACTTATAAATATTTATAAGCTTGCATGTGATTATAGCATAAGATGTGTATTTTGAAGTTCTGTTTTCTTCTCTTAACATGGATTTACATAGGAATTGCAAGTATAGTTATAGTTCACACTTGCTTAAATATATTCCTATGCAATTCTATGCTATGACTTAAGAAGGATCTTCATATTACACACGTAAATTATACAACAAAATCAAACATAATCTTCTGCATGATTCTTTATCCATTTAGTTCTTTTTGTATATTTAGATGTATCTAAGAAAAGTGGTATATTAGTCTGGATATCCTGGGGCTATGATGCTTTAAGTAGCCCTAAGTAAGTCTTGTACCTTAAGCCCCTAGTGTAGAAAATAATGGCGTCGTACTCACTTATGACTTTTTTATATGTGGATGTGCATTTAGTTAATTGGTGAGAAATCCTCCTTTTCTACTTAATAAAGACACACATCAATGGACTATCCAAATTTTCAAATCATATCTCTTAGCATTCATCATCAAAGTGCACTAAAATTTGCATTGCATGTATAGGTATGCTTAGGATTATTCATATGCATGGTAGAAATAAATGGGTGTGTATCATGTGGTAGTAATCCACTCAAACTAATCCAAAGTTGTCTTTCTTATTAATAAGGATAATTAGAGCAAATCTAAGCTTAGGGTTAATTAAAACACATAATAAAATATTCACTAAAGGAAATTCATTAATCAATCTACCTTAGAAATATTTTAAGGTAGGGATGAAAGAGAGCTCTCCTCTCTTCTTTTCTTTACATAACATTTAGTCACTAAGTGTAGGTTCATTCAAACCAAATCAAATCACTAATTAAAATGGACAAATAAATTAAATCATTTAAAATGAAACCATCACCTAAATTGAATCTTTCACACTTAGAAAAATTCAACCTTAAAACCTAGTTAAGACATGCCACACAAGCCTTAAATGACACACACATTAGACTAAGTCACCATTTCTAGCATTATGTTAGGGCGGTGCATGGTTTGATGAATATTTATTTTGTGATCTATTATTTTAGACTAGATGTTGTGGTGCATGTACTTAGTCTAGATGTTAGGTCGATATTAGCCTAATCATGCTTTTTGTAGGAGGGTCATGCTTAAGGGGCATTGTAATAAAAATATAAATGCTTTTGCTATGCAGGTTACTTATACCCCTAAGCATAACCCAAATTAGGAGAGGTGGACTTGGATACCCATGTGTGGGGTGCTAAGTACAAATTATTTATATAACTGCTTGGGTTGTGTGGTATTTTAGCTAATCTTTATTTTGTAAGTTTAGTTATATTTATCTTTTCCATTTTGATGTAAATTTTGTAATTAAGATTTGGAATGAATGTTATGGGGGATTATGATGAACATTGGTCATGAGATCAAGTCTTATGTATCATGTGGTGCCTTTGGAGTAACCATATTCTAATCAAGCCAAAAGAAAGAAAGAAAAGATGCAAATCAAAATGAAGAAATGAAGAATAAAGAATGAAGGCCCCCATAACATTAATTCTTTCTAATTATAATTATTCATTTATAATTGGGTTGTATAAGGGTAGAGCTCAGCTACCCACAATTTTTTTTGAGTTGTACGATGGTACCCGACCACACTAGCCTCTTATTTTTTTGCATAAATTTTATAAATTGATTGATGTTATGTTTATGATTATGTAATTAGGATGATATGATTTTTCTAGTTTCTTAATTGTTTGGTGATTGTTGAATGGCCTATATGTGATTAGGCTCTTAGGGAAAAATAAATTTTCTATCCAATTAATCAACTTAAAATTAAATTAAATAATTTATAACCTCACCTAAAGCCTAAGGAATAAACTAAGATAATAAAATATTTAGTAACCCCTTAGTTGGATGTTGTATGTCTCATATCATGCATAAATTATATTATCTCACCCTTGCTAATGGAGGGCTTCCACCTTTGCCAGAAAAAATGGCTTGACCTTTGAGAGCCATGGTGGAAACACACCTCCTTCTTTGTAATTGGCCCACAACTATTTTATCATGCATTCGGCATATGAAATCCAATAGCCTGTGTCAAATAAAAATGTTCAAACATCAAAATAAAACTTGAGAAAATTTGCATTAGATTAAGTCATTTGTTCATGCCCTTCATGATCTTGTCTCTTAAGAAGTATGTTTAAGGATTTAGTCTCCTTTCTAAACAATCAATAGCCTAGCCATCTTGCAAAGCATAAGACTTTCCTGCATGTATTTAAAATCATAGGAGGAGTTAGTTGGTGGCCACTCCAGGCAGTTGTAAGTCCAACAGTTGGGTGAATTACTCTCTCTTATGGAGATAAACCATATACCCTTTTTCACCTTTAATTTAGGTTGTGCTTTGGCCCTCATCAAAGTTCCTTAGATTTAGGATTTGAGGTTGTTGTTTCACTTTGTAGGCTATAAGCATAAATCCTCACATGTTAGGCATTTTTACAATCTTATGTTGTGGAATTATAAGCCCTAGATTTCTAATAAAAATTCAACTCAAACTTATAATTCTCCTCCATTTTAAAAATATAAAGCCTAACCATAGGATAGTTTGGGATGCTCACTAGGTTTCCTAGCATCATGAGCATCCCCTACTTATCTCCCTTTGGTTTCAATAATAACTCTCTCTTTTTGATCAATCCTACTTGATTTTCTAAAAATAACCAATTGATTGATAGTCCTATCTTTGAAATCTTTAGAGATAATGATTGTTTACCTTAATCGAGAGTATTCTTAAGGAATCTCATTCCTTAGAATGTAATTAACTATGGGGGCTTGCCTCCATATGGAACTTAATGAACCCAGTTTAAATAAACCCAACTTTACTTTTCCATGTAAAGTAGGGGAAATATTTGATACATTCGAGGACCCATCATGCCTTAGGAGTCCTCATTAGGAGATTTGGTCCATTATAGGGTAGTGACTTCTATCTTCTGAGATAGTACACTATTCCTCAATATCATACCCAATCACTCTGATGAGTACATCTGCAGATCTATGTGGTGTCCCTCACATAAACACACACCCAATGATAACAACATCAACTCTCTAAAAATAAACACCACAGGTGTATAATAGAATCAACTTATTTTTCTAAGTTTCTTTTATGCTGTGTGTTTTGTGATGAATTCTAGATGATTAGGCTCTTAGGGAAAATTAAAATTTCTACCCAACTTAACTCTAATCAACTCAAAAATAAAATAATAAAACTTGAAACTTCATATAAATTAAAGCCCTAGGAATAACCTAAAATCAACTAGAAATAATTAGCTCTTACAAATCATATAATCATATAACTCTCAACTCTTGAATTGGGCACTTCATCCGTTGCACATAAGGGTCTTTTGACCTAAGAGGATGACCACCTTCTTAGGAAAGTTTGCCTTCTTTTAATGATTTGGCCCATAATCACTTCTAATTTCATGCATTCAGGCATAAAAATGCATACCATGACCTTAAATGAATCATGAGTCAAAGCATTTAAAAGCTGAAAAATGTACATTAGTTAAGTGCATTTCATATCCTACATGATCTTAGGGATTAGGGAGTGAGCCTAGGTTCTTAGTTTCATTTATTAAAAAATATAATAGCCTAACCATCTTGAATACATGGGACTTGGTAGCATGGATTTAAAATGCATTTATGTGTGTTAGCTGACAGCCCTTTTAAGCAGGTTATAAATCTAGAAGAGTTAGGGATAGGTCTGTTCCCTCAAGTGAGAGGAATGATTGATAATTTCTAAAATGAAACTAGGTCAAGCATCTGACTTGTGTTAGAAGGACTTATAGACTTAGGATCTAAAGCATCCTATTGGAGTAAGTCTTCAACCCTAGGAATTTATGTAATCTTGTTGCTAAAATCTAAGACCTAGATTTCTAAGAAAATGTGAACTCAAAATCTAAGTTAAATTTTAAAGTTTGAAGCCCAATGATAGGATAGTCGAAATGCATAGTAGGCATCCCAGTATTAATAAACATTTTTTTCCTTAATCCCATTTGGTTTCCAAAAATAAGTCTTTCCTCTTTGGATCATTCCCAATTGACTTTCCAAATGTCGTTCCTTTGAAAACTAGCTTAAAAATAATAACTTATTTTTTAATTGAGAGTATTCTTAGGAAGAGATCTTTTATTCCTAAGATGAAATTAACTATAAGGGCTTGCCCTTATAAGGAACAATTAATCCAGTTTAAAATAAACCATGCTCTACTTCCCATGTAGTTTAGGAGAAAACTCTTTGGTACATGAAAGACCCATTAGTCTTAAAAGTCTTTTATTAAATGATCAAATCCATTATAGGATAGCATGTTTTTCTTCTAAGATAATATGTTTATTTCTCAATGATGCAGTTGATCATCAAAATATTAAATTCCTAAATTCTATGTGGTGTTATAAATTTTCCCCACATAGATATCTTCTGGTGACTCTACTGGGGATTAGTTCTTCTCTCCATCTTTAGAAATAAGTTATTATTTTAATACACCAACAATGTACTTGAGTTTCCATGGGTCAAGATTACTTTTCTTCTCATTGAATATCTCTCCATTTCATACTTGGTAGAGCATATTCAACATCTACTAAATAAAAGAGAGAATATAAAACTATCCGACTTGTTAACATTAAGTGGGACGATTTTATTACTCCTAAATTATAAAAAAAAATCTTTTGAAATAAAAAAATCCTAGCCATACTAAAATTGGATAAAGTTTTCTAATGGGTCAAAAGCCTTTCTTTTGACCACATTTTGGTTATTGTACATTATATCTTATTTAAAATTTGTTATTTTTATAAATAAACAATGGTTGGACAACTATTTTCACTGTACATATAGGATTAGCATTTTCGTGGATAAAAGCAGGTTAGTTGATGGCTGTGGTGTTTATTTTCAAATTTGTTCGTGTGTGTATATGTGAGGGGACACTATGTAGATCTGAGGATGTAGTTATTATTGAGGTGACCGAGTACGACATTAAGGAATATTGTACTATCTTGAGTGATAGAAGTCACTACCCTATGTTGGACCTAATCACCTAATAAAGACTCTAGGCATGATGGGTCTTCGAATATACCCGAGATTTTTCCCTACTTTATATGGTAAAGTAAAGCAGGGTTTATTTAAACTAGATTAATTAAGTTCCCTATGGAGGCAAGCCTCCATAGTTAATTACATCTTAAGGGAATTGAATCCCTTAATAATACTCTTGATTAAAGTAGGCGATTGTTGTCTCCAAAGAATTCAAAGATAGGACTAACAAAGGATTAGTTATATTTTAGAAAATCAAGTGGGATTGATCAAAAAGAGAGAGTTATTATCAACGCCAAAAGAGATAAGTAGGGAGTGCTCATGATACTAGAAAGCCTAGTGGGTACTCTAATCTATCCTATGGTTGGGCTTAATATGCTTGAAATGAGGATATTTTATTTATTTGAGTTGAAATTTTATTAAAAATCTAGGGCTTATTATTTCAAAATACAAGATTGTGGAAATGCCTAAGAAATGAGGATTTATGCTTGTAGCCCAAAAGGAAATAATAACCTCAGATCCTAAATCTAGGGAGCTTTAGTGAGGGCCAAAGCATGACCTAAATTTAAAGAGAAAATATGTATATGGTTTACCTCTATAAGAGAGAGTAAACCACCCGACTGTTGGACTTATAACCACTGGAGTGACAGCCAACTAACTCCTCCTATGATTTAAATCAATGTAGGCAAGTCATATGCTTTTGCAAGATGGCTAAGTTGTTATTATTTAGAGAAGAAACTAAGTCATTAAACCCACTCCCCAAGAGACTAGAGCATGAGGGGTGTGAATAATGACTTAAATCTAATACAAATTTTTATCAAATTTCATTTAATTTGTGACTCTTTATTTTGACACAAGTTATGAGATTTTGTATGCTTAAATGCGTAAGAAGTTGATTATGGGCCAAATCAAAAGGGAAAGAGGTGTTCTTCATAAGCTCTTAATGGTTAAGCCCTTACTATTTGGCAAAGATGGAAGCCCTCTATTAACAAGAGTGAAATAAGATGATTATGCATGATATTAAACATACAACATCCAGCTAAGGGGTTGCTAAATATTTTATTATCTTGATTTAATGCCTAGAATTTTTATATGAGGTTATGAGTTATTTTAAAGGTTTAGTTATGAGTTGTTAATTGGGTAGAAATTTTTTTTTATCCAAAGAGCCTAATCGCATCCAGGCCATACAACAATCACCAATCATAAATAAACTATAAAAAGGCATGCTTTTTTTAATGCACAAGCTAAACAAATTATCAAATAATTTAATAAAGCTATCATAAAATAATAAATGGCCGATGCGATCATACAAGAGTGAAATAAGATGATTATGTATGATATTAAACATACAACATTCAGTTAAGGGGTTGTTAAATATTTTATTATCTTGATTTAATGCCTAGGATTTTTATATGAGGTTATGAGTTATTTTAGAGGTTTAGTTATGAGTTGTTAATGGGGTAGAAAATTATTTTTATCCTAAGAGCCTAATCACATCCAAGCCATACAACAATCACCAATCATAAATAAACTATGAAAAGGCTTGCTTTTTTAATGCACAAGCTAAACAAATCATTAAATAATTTTATAAAGCTATCATAGAATAATAAATAACGATAATGACTGCACAACGAAAAGAAATGTGGGTAGCTAGCTCTACCCTTAACGGATTATAAAGAATAATTAAGAATAATGATGAATGTTATGGGGGTCTTCATTCTTCATTCTTTTTATTTTTATTTCTTCATCCTCTATTTCTTTATTTGATTTGCTCCATTTCTTTCTTTATTTTGGCTTGATTTAGATATGGTTGCTCCAAAGGCATCATATGGTACATAAGACTTAGTCTTATAACCAATACAAATCCTAATCTCCTATAACATTCATCCTAATCCTAATACAAAATTATATTAAAAGAAGGAAAATAAATATAGCTACACCTACAAAATAAATGTTAACTAAACAAACCATACAACCCAAGCAGTTATATGAATAATTTGGACTTTGCAACCCACACATGAGTAACCAAGCCCATGTGTCCTAACTTGAGTTATGCTTAGGGGCTAAGCAACCTGCACAACAAAAGCATTTATATTATGATGGACCCTTAAGCACAACCCCAAGAAAATATGATTTATAAATAACATCCGGACTCTCTAACATCAAAATAATACTTCACAAAACAAATATACATCAAACCATACACTATCCTAACATAAGGCTAGAAATGGTGACTTAGTCTAATGTGTGTGGATTAAAGCTTATGTGGTATGTCCTAACTAGGCTTTAGAGTTGTAATTTGCTAAGTGTGAGGGATTTAATTTATAAAGGGCTAATTTCTCTTTAAGTAATTTAATTGATTTGGAGATTCTACTTGGTGTTTTCTTTTATTTCATATGGCCTACACTTAACAATTAACTATTATAAAGAGAAGAAAGAGTGAGAATCTCTCTTTCATCCCTACTTTAAGTCACTTCTAAAGCAAGTTAATTAATCAATTTCCTTTAGTGAATGGCTTATTATGTATCTTAATTAATCCTAAGTTTAGGTTCACTCTAAATTATCTTATTTAATAAGAAAGACATCTTAAGATTAATTAGAATGGATTACTATTACATAATACATATTCATTCATTTCTTTCCATCATGTATATCATGCATATGAATAAATCCTAAGCATACCTATACATGTAATTCAAAATTCTAGCATACTTGAATGATAAATGCAAGGAAGTGTATTTAGAATGTAAATATTAAATTTGATTTTATTATGAATGCATGCCTTTTTAATAGAAAAGAGAGATTTTTCATCCATTAGCTAGATACACATTCACATGTATAAAAGTTTTAAGTGAGTACGTCACTATTATTTCTGCACCAGGGGTGTAAGGTACAAGACCTACTTAGGGCTACTTAAAGCCTCATAGCCCCAGGGTGTCCAGACTATTATTCCACTTTTCTTAGATACATATAAATGTATAAACAACTACAAGGATTCAAAAGACCCATGCAAAAATTGTATTTGATTTGTTTGACTTATGATTCTTATTCATTGGCCACATCACACATACATATATATATATAATAGTTTTAAGTGAGTGCATCACCATTATTTTCTACACCAGGGGTGTAAAGTACAAGACTTACTTAAGGCTACTTAAAGCTTCATAGCTCCGAGGTGTCCAGATTAATATACCAGTTTTCTCAGATATAGATGAATGTATAAAAAGAATCACAAGAAGAAAAAGAAGTCATGCAAGAAGTCATGTTTAATTTGATTATATGATTTACATATGTGATATGAAATTCTTCCTATGTCTTAACATGGAAATGCTTAGGAATATATTTAAACAAATTTTGTGTTCTTTTGAAATGAACTATATATTTGTAAATCCTATGTGAATCCATGTAAGATAAGGAAAGAGAACTTCATATTGCATATAACTTATATTATCAACACTTGCAAACTTATAGCTATTCGTAATTAACATCACTCCATTTATTATAATTGATTTAAGAGCTTTTGAAAATAACATTCGATTTAATAATGGTAATAGCCACACTTATTTTATTTAAATCAGCACATGCAATTAGACATAAAAGAAATCATTTCATTTAGTTAATTTTAAAAGAAATGAATGTATGATTACATATGGCAAGCAACATTTAACATAATTAGAAAGAAATAAAGGAACATAAGCACATAATCTCATCCATTCCAATCAATTCCTAAGGACAATCATACTAAATAAAGCCACTTAAAACAAACCAAAGTTCTTTAATGAAATTTCTTAATTTTAAGTTTGATTTGATTTAGGAAAGTGAAAGTGGTTTGCTGGTCCTAATCCCATTCCTCATGTGTGAGTTAATTTTGGTTTAATGAAGAAGTAATTAGGTTGATTTTATGGTTTAATTAGGTGAGGGTATGAATTAAGTGAATTAATTAACCCTTACTTACATCACCTTAAGTTAATTAACTAATTAATAATGAGCCAATATGATTTGCAACCATATGGAAAGTAAATTTGCATTGAACCTAAGAAATGAAAGGGGCCTAATGCAATTGGCTCATTATTAATAGTTAATTAACCTTAAGGGATCTCACTTAACTACTTTTATTATTTTCTCACACATGTGAGCTAACCATAATTTCATTATCTCTCCCTTTGGATTATTGAATACCCAAAGAGCTATCCAAGATTAGATTAGACAAGTACTGGAATCATTATGATTCAATTTAATTAATTAAGCCATTTAATTAATCAATTAAACCATTAATTAATCCTAAAATAATTGATTTCAAGTCAAGTGAAGTGAACATAGGGAAAAGAATAGGAAATAGGCCCCAATCTCATTCCTAATGTTCATTCACTGTCTCATAATGATTAACAAGCTTAATTAATAATTTTATTATTATTTAGAATGTTAATTAATAACCTAATTAATTAAAAGAGTAATTAAGACTAAGAAAAGTAACTTGCCTAACTAACTAAGTAATAAATCTCAAGAAAACTATGGGAGGTAGAGGTCATCCCATTAATCAAACTCAAAAAGTTTGTGATTAAATGCTTGGGTAATTATGGAGTAATTAAGCTACTTAAGTTTTTAGTTAAACCTAAATTGACCCTTAATTATAATTCAAAGTTAATTAGAATTAATTTTAAATTAATTTCTCTAAAATACCTTTAAAATGAGTATTTATTTGTATTTTTTAAATATTTCTAAAATTAGTTATGGTTTTTCAAAGTTTCAGTTGATTAAGATAATTTTTAAAATTCAAAATCTTTCAATCCAGAAGAGATTTTGATTTGCAATTTTTATGGCAGGTAGATTCTAGCTTCAGTTTTAATATCTGAAAATTTTAACTTAATTTGAAGTGTATTTTTAGTTTAATTAATGAAATTTCATTTTTACCAAAACTTAAATTAAGCTCAAACTATCTAACAAAATTTGGGAATTTTGGGTTGATTGTATTTTCCTCAAAAAGATGAATCTAACAAGCCCTTATTTGTAATTTTTTGTTTAGTATTTTATTTTCTATCAATTTTGAAGTTTTAGGTATTTTAGATGATTTTAAAAATAAGAAAATATAAATTTTCCCACTTAACCGAGTTAGCATTGCACGCAACACAGATGTGGCAATGCGATGCCACGTGGTACCATATGATTGGACGCATGGTGCCACATGACATTACATGGTTGGGCGTGTACGCGAGCACGATGGCGCGAAAAAAATGTGTCAATTCGACCGTCCGATCAGATCATATGGTCTAGATCCGATCCGCAGGATAAGAGAAGTAGAAATGAATGATCTAGGCATGATTTGAGCCATCTGATGGAAGAAATGGACATAAATACTGTTCACCCAAGATTTTTCACAATTTTGAGCAAAATTTCATCCAAATGACCTTATTTTCAGGACGATTCACACCAACAAATTTATATTTTATATTAGGATTGTATAAAATAAAGAATGCAGGGAATTCTAAGAAAAAAATCATAAAATTGCATGAAAAACATCATAATAAATAAGAAATCCTAAGGCCGGCTATCGATTTTTGAAGATTACCTCACTGGCTATGATTTTCAGTGGCAGTGATGATCTGAGCACTCTTTTGAGTGGGGGAAGAAGCCTTGAATGAGCCTAGATGAATCCTTCACTTTGAAATGATGTCTTCTCCAATCACCACTTCCTCACCGAAATACACTTATTTTTGGTGTTTTCACCTCCAAAATAAAGTGGGAATGATTGCTAGTTGATTTCGGAGCTATAAGGGATGGAAATGAGAGTAAGAGGAGAAATTTTGCTGCTCCAATGCCTTGGTTTCAAAAGTGGCCAAAAATCTCTCATTTTATTTGATTTTTGGCTCCAAAATATTTTCATTTGGCTTTGGGGTGGTTGGGAATGGAAGGGAATCATCCTAGGTGGCTCATTTTTGTTGGCTAAGGCATGAAAAATGGCTACCATGAAGGACAAATTGGTCCTAGCAAGGGGTGGTGGGAGCCCTTCATGTCAAGTATTCTAATAGGAGAGGTGAGGTGAACTCACCTCCCATGAGTCATGGCTACCCCAACCACCTCTTAGGTCAAATAATCAGTGTCCTTGGTGCCTATGTGGACTAATGGATGAGTGCCAAGTGGCCAAGGAAGAGAAATGACCACTTGGGCAAGTGTCTTTTCTCATGAGATGCCCTTGACCTAAGGGAAAAGTGGTCATTTGATATTGAATTTGATTTGAGCAGATTTGAAATGAAGCAAAAGTGAATTGGGCCAAATTTCATGTTATTTGGAGTTCATTTCATTTAATTTAGGTCAATTTGACCCATTTGGGCCAAATTGGGTCAAAATGAGTTAGGTTGACCAATTCTTCAAATTGGGTCAAACTAAGGGTTAGGTCAAGTTCAAATGATCATTTGTAGTATATTGGTTTCAATAAATTTGGTTTAATCTAAGTTTTGGCTAATTTGACCCTTTAGGTCAATTTGTGCTAAGTTAGGTCAAGTTGACCAATTGTAACTTGGGCTCAATCATGGCTTTAGTCAAGTTCAATAAGTGATTTGGAATGAACTTGAGCCATTGGTTGTAATCAATTTGGATCAAATTATGATTTGACCCATTTTGGCTTTTTAGGCCAATTTGGGTCAATATGGGTCAAATGGCCAATTAGGCTTGGTTTGGCTCAAATGAAGGCTTGATCATGTTCAATCATTGATTATGAACGGGTTTGAATCAATGGTTTAAATCAATTTGGCATATGGTAGATTTTGGCTAGTTTGGATCTCATTGGGCTAAGTGTTGACTTGGTGAAAGGCTAGGTTTGACCTAATTTAAGATAATTGATTAACCTAAGATGATTGTTGATCATGTTGTGAGGTTTGTATGGGCTTATTTGAATCTAATTTGGGTTGAATTAGAACTTGACTCAAAAAAGGGTCTTTTAGGCCACTTTGGGTCAAGTGAGCCTAAACGGGTTAATTAGCTTGATGATGGCTTGATTAAAGTTTAGTTAAACTCAGACATGAGCCTAGGATTGAAATATAAATCCAATGCTAGTGGTTTGGAGCCAAATGGGTTTTGGTTCATATGACAATTTCAAGTCAAAAAGGTTAACTTGGGTTTGATTTGGGTTAGCTTGGATTGAGCTTGAAAATGGTGGTTATGTTTATATTTAGGTCAATGATTGTAGGAATGATTGAATCATGGAGAAATCCATGATTTTTAAATTAGTTTGGGTATCATTTAGCCAAGTTCAACAATTTGGCTAAAAGGGTATAAGTTGGAAATTTGATTTGATTTGGGTTTCAATCATTTAAGTTTGAAATTGATTTATGATTTGGAATTTGATTTGAGATTAAATTTGATAATTGAGAAATTCAATTAGATTGGGGTTGATTTGAATTTGGTTAAGGCTAAGTCCATAAGGTAAAATCAAAGGGCTTAGGAAGGGATTTGGAGTTTGAATTTTATCATGGGTTTCAATCATTTGAATTTAAAATTTATTTATGATTTGGAATTTTCTTTTGAGATTGAATTTAATAATTAAGAAAATCAATTAGATTGGGGTTGATTTGAATTTTGTTAAGGCTAAGTCCATAAGATAAAATCAAAGGGCTTAGGAAGAGATTTGGAGTTTGAATTTGATCATGGGTTTCAATCATTTGATAGGAATTTATATTTAGGTTTGATTTTAAATTTGGGGTTTGGTTTGAAAGAAGGAAGTAAGGACTTGGTTTGGGTTATAGGGTAGGAAAGCTCTTTAAATCCCTAAGGTACAACCTATCCCTATGGCTAACCCTTATAAGTATCTAGTGTTAGGTTAAATGTTCACCTAATCACTAGAAGTATCTTAAGATTAAGGAGCTCTTAGTGTCTATAAGAGTCCTAGATCTATGTTAAAAAAGTTGAGAGCTCACTCCAAAAGTGAGGTCAACAAAGGTTGCCCAATAATGATAGGCACCCAAGGCACATGTTGATGAGATGATCAAAAACATCCGAAGGATCGCAAACACTAATAGAAATGATCTATCCATAAACTTGAGGTGTAGACAAAATTAAGATCATAGTGCAATGCGACTCCACTTATGCCAATGGCATAAGAGAGGAAGGAATGATCTACTAAGGGATTAAGTATGTGAACCTTCCACTAGGGAAATATGTTCAGATTATCCAATGGGTATACATGATAAAAGTTTGAGTTGGTTCAATATGATTTGGGAGAAAAGATCTGCTAGGGATGAGTGCATGAATCTTCCACTAGGATGTAGGTTCAAGTTATCCACTAGAGATAGAGGTTTGATTTGATTTGCGCCTTGTTGGGAAGAAATTTGATTTGATTAATTGATGGGGCATCCATTGAGGATGAGAATTTGATTTGATTTTTTGATTTAAAATTTGGTGCTTTATTGGGGAGAGGATATGATTTTATTTTTAGGCACATCTGCTGGAGATGTGAGCTCAGATCCACTGGGGATAAGATAGGTTTAATTTGGACTCCACTGGAGAGAGGATGACAAATTTGATGAAATGGACCCTGTCGGTGTGCGATGAATCAACTAAGAAGGCTAATATCAACCTAGACCTATCTCAAATTTACAAATCCAAAGGGATAGTCTACCAGCCATCAGTTAGGACTATCCAACTTAAGGGGTGCCTTTCGATGTATAATGGTCAAGTTAATTAGAAAGAGCAAGGACTCACATCCTCCTGAACAAAGGAACCACTAGGGTGATCGATTGATAGCACAAAAATATCAAACTTGACCCAAGGTGACTATTTGATGAATGCTACTGTGAACTCACATCAAATCAAGGATAGTTATAATTAATTTAATTTGGGATGGACCCTATCAGTGTGCGATGGATCTACTAAGAATGAGCTAATATCAGCCTAGACTTGCCTTAGATTTAGAAATCCAATGGGATAGTCTACTGGCCGTGGGGTAGAGCTAACCAACCAAAAGGGGTTCCTTTCGGTATGCAATGGTCAAGTTAGGAAGAAAGCATGGGGACTCACATCCTCTTACATAAGGGACCACTGGGGAGATGGTTTCTTGTGCAACAATTGAACTTGACCTAAAGCGCATCATGATGTCTTTGGAAAGAATGCATAATAGACGAATATCTTTCAAAGCAAAGATGACCACTGGGGTGACTCATTGGTGGCACAATAAGTCAAATCTGACCTAAGGCATTCGAGAGGGCGGGACTTATCTCAACTCAAAAGAAGTGATTCCTATGGAGTTTTCTTGCCACAAGATGAGATGCACTTGGGAAAGGGGTCATTAGGGGCTTGAATTCCTAATCTATAAGTGAAGATATATTTTTTTTTATTTAGTATCATGGACCCTATTTATTTGTAAGGGACCCCATTGAGAAGGAGATCATATCAGCCTAGTCATATCTCAGACTTATTGGACCAATGAAGAATTTTCATATAGGCAAGACAAATTCTCCAACCACAGGTGTGACTACTAGGAAAGTGGGACTGTCCAATCCAAGAGTAATTGGGGTAGTGTCTAAATGGTGTTGCTAAGGATCGATCTAGAATAGGGGAGGTGCCGGAGTTGAGGCGTTATCCAAAACCCTATAAAGAAAGCAAAGTATACACTCAAAGAGAAAGCACAGGACTCACATGCCAAGAGTGGTGTATCCACCGATGGGTCATAAGAATGAACAAACCAAGCTAAGGTGCTTACTAGTGTGCAATTATCTGTCTAAAGAGAAGGCATGGAGACTTGCATCTCCCTAAAGCAGAACTAATAATCTGAATAGTTTGCCTTTGGCTCAATAGAGGCAATCCGACCTAGGGTGACTACTAGCGAGGAGTCTTGTGTAAGGACTAAACCAAGCTTGAAGTAATCAGGAGGAAAGGAGCCACTCGGGGACTTACCCTAAACCTCAAATATACTTGACCTAGTCAGTGCATGATGGCTCATCCAAGAAGAAAGCGTGTAAGCATACATCCTCTTAAACAAAGTCAACATGGGTAGCTTACTGGCTGTGCAGTAAGGCCTACTAAACTTACAAGGTGCTTGTTGGTTTGCAATAGTCAAGTCGGGAAGAAAGTGCGGGGACTCACATCTACCAGGCAAGTGACCACATGGGTGACACACTAACAAGATAACAATCTGACCTGACCTAGGGTAGCTAATGAGTGAGTGTCATAGGGGGCTTGCTCCTACATCAAAATAGCTTGAAACAAAAGATATGTGTTTATTTATATTATGAAAGAGGGAATAGGATGCCACTTTAGTTTTCTTACACCTACCCTAGACACGTAGAAAAATGGATGAAATGGTGCCACAGGGGCAATTGTGACTCCACTAAGAAATGATGCTCCTTGGGTTCTCTTACACCTAACTTAGTTATACTAGTCAAAATAGGATGTCTCTTGGGTTTGCTTACACCTAACCTAATAGCACTGGAGGATTATTTGTAGCTTGTGTTTGTGTTATGGAGGGATAGGATGCCGCTCAAGTTCTCTTACACCTACCCTAAACACATCGTGGCAGATTCACAAGTGAAAGATATTTGTAACACATAAGAGATGGAATTTGATATGAAAAGAAGTTTTATTGATGATTATTCTCAAATAAGATTTAAGGATAGTATTTCTTTAAGTAGAGCCTATTGATTGGAAGCATTGGGCACTCTCCCATATATTTTATAAGTTGATAAGATCCTCCTTGGTAGGCTTTCTCTATGGTAAAAGGGCCTTCTAAGTGGGTTCAAACATGCCTCCTATCTTTCAACGGGTAATAATTGGCCTCCTTAGTACTAAAATAAGCTCTCCTACTTCAAAATCTCTAGGACGGATCAACTTGTTGTGATCTTGAATCATTTTGGCTTGGTACAACTCAAGGTTCTAGCATGCCCGGAGACATCTCTCCTCCAAACCTTTGAGCTCTTCCAATCGCATTTGGCGTTCTACTCCATTGTGATCTTAATACCCATGACTATCCTTAATGATGGGAGTTGGACTTCTAATTGTAGAATGACTTCAGACCCATACACTAAGAAAAAAGGGTAGATTGAGGTTGAGTTTTGTATATGGTACGGTAGGCCCACAAGGCTTAGACTAACTGCTCATGCCACTGTCTCTCATTATCGTTGAGTGTCTTTGTTAATATTTGAATGAGAGTTTTGTTGAATGCTTCTACTAGACCATTTTCCCTCGGGTAATAGATTGTAGAATATCTCTAATCTATGTTGTATCTTCAGGAAAAGCTATTGATTTTAGTGCTCTTGAATGCAGTACCATTATCGAATATAATTCATCGAGGCACCCCAAACCTATATACGATATGGTTCCTGAAAAAGTGGAAGACATGCTGAGCTGTGACCTCTCTAAGTGGGATTGCCTCTGCCCACTTAGAAAAGTAGTCGATTATAGCTAGAATGAACCGGTGACCCTTGGAAGAAGGAGGATCGATTAGAGCCACTATGTTGATACCCCAACACTCAAATGGCCATGAGCCAATATAGGATGTAGAATGTTGGTGGTTAATGTAGGACCACACCATGCACCTGATATTAGTGGCATCTCCTAGCTACATCCATGAAGTCTACTGTGATAAAATCATGGACCAACATGCCAACCGTCGGATAGCGTCAACTGTGTCATGAGATATTATAGTGGATTGATCCTGGAGATCAGATTCATCTTATGAGAAAGCATGTAGTTCCATAGCTTTTGGGATGCTTCAGCAAAAATTAGACGATGACTGAGGTAGTAGAGAGCATTTTCTTTCTCTTCATCATTGGCTTGAGCCAACAAAGCAGTAAGGGAGTCATCTAATGCAACGGTGTAGAGGATTAATGGCTTGCCTAGGATAGGGGCTGCTAGAACTATCGGCATCATCTGGTAGTGCTTGATGTCTTCGAAGGCATGCTGGAACTTATCATCCCACTTAAACTTGGCATCCTTTCTGATAAGTGCTGAGAATGGTTGGCATCTTCCTGATAGGTTAGAAATGAAGCATCTTAGATACACCAACCCTTGGAATGATCTGAGTTAAGTTAAACTTTTAGGGGGTGGCATTTCTAAGATAGCCTTGATCTTCTTTGGATCGATCTCTATTCCACGGTGTCAGACAACAAACCCAAGAATTTATCTGAAGCTACTCCAAATGCACACTTCAGGGGATTCATTTTAAGGTTAAATTTCCTTAACCATTCGAAAACTACTCTCAAGTCAAAGAGATGGTCTTCCTTTTCTTTACTTTTGACTACTAGATGATCAAAAGAGCATTCAACTTGATGATGAATGAGTTCATTGAAGATCCGAGTCATGGCCCATTGGTATGTACAACTAACATTTTTAAGGCCGAAAGGCATGACCTTATAATAATAAATTTCAACTAGAGTTTGAAAAGTAGTGTTTCTTTCATCCTTGGGGGCCATTTTAATTTGGTTGTAGCTAGATGACCCATCCATAAAAAAGAATACTGCATGAGATGAGGAGATGTCCACCATTAATTCTGGTATAGGAAGAGTGAAAATTCATCCTTAGGACATGCCTTATTTAAATCCCTAAAATTGATGCATATGAGAATTTGACCATTCTTTTTCTTAACTAAGATGACAGTGGCTAACTAGGTAGGATATTCTTCTTTTCTAATAAAGCTAGCATCGATCAATTTCTTGATTTCAAAAGTGACCTACTATTCAATGTCTAATCGCATGCATCTAGGAGATTGCTTGATAGGGTTATCATTAGGTTCTATTACTAGTTTGCGGATTGCTACGTTAGGAGATAAACCTGCCATTTCTTCTTAACTCCATGCGAAGTAGTCCTTAAACTTAGCTAATTGCCTAACTAAGTCATTGGTTTCTTCTTCTTTCAACAAAGAGCTGATGTATGTCGGATGTGGATTGTCTTCAGTTCCTAAGTTAATCTCTTTAAGTTTATCAATGGTTGATCAGATTTCTTCTTCAAACTCTGGCGGTGCCTCTTTGACTTTAAGCTCATTTGGGTCATTTGAAGTTCCTAAATATACATCCACATAAGAGTTAGCATGATTTGAGAAGAACCTATCAGACCCCAAATGAGTGGTGATGACTAGGCAATTGTTGTCATCATCGACTGGACCCACTATATCGAATCCTAGTCTTGGTCTTGATTAAGAATATCTACTTTGGTTATCTCCCATAACCTTTCAAAGTAATCTGACTTGAGTTTAGACCAAGTATGTGGGATTAATCCCTTCTTTGCTAAGTTAAGCACAAAAGGCAAATACCAATCAAAAGGCAATTGTATTAAATATTTATATGAATCATCCTCAAGTTTTATGTCAGCTTATTGACTTGAGGATGATGCTCCCAACAAAAATATCTTTGGCTTGACATCTATGGATGACTTGGGGGCCTCCTTAACTATTAAACTTTCAACTTTCTAGGAAGAAAGTGAGGCTAGAGCTAAGGTTCCCAACCGTTATTTGACTGCTATACATAATAGTGATTCAGATACATTCATGCTTTATTTAGAGGTCTGGTCTTCATCGCTGTCTGGCTTAAATGTCACTTCCAAAGGGACTCGCTGAGAGGGGTTGGTCGGCATGCTAACCACATGAGACTCATCCTCCAAACTGGATTCTAAGTCTATATGGTTAGTGGGGGTATTTTTGTGAGTTAGAACATAGCTCCTATTGGGCGGCTAATAGGGAGGAGGCCTTCCACCTCTGGAACTGTCTCTGGATCTACCTCTACCTCTACTTGGTGGGGGTCGAGTCATCCTACCCATGTGTTCATATGGAGGAACAAATTGGGTGGAATCCAATATCTGGCTCTACTTCTTCCTTCGTGTCTAATTCTCATTCACTTGTATTTTCATTTTCTTTTCATTTTCATTTTCTTTTTCTTTTCTTATTTCTTTTCTTTTATTTTTGAGCATTCACCAAGTTCAAGAGAATAGACATTTTGATTCGGGGGAAGATAGTAAGCTATGTCCTCATATATCTCAATCTCTCTAACTAAGAATGGCTTCAAGTCTATTTTGACACAATACTCGATTCCACCTCTTTAGAATTTGATGCACTGATCTAAAGTGGATGGAACCATGTTATTTTCATGTATCTAAGGCCTACTGAGCAAAGCAATGAAAGACATATCTAAATAGATTATGTAGAACTTGGCTTCCATCTTCCAATCATCTATCTCCAATGGAAACACTTTAGAGCCTAAAGCCCTCTCGCCTTGTTCATTGAATCCTGTCAACATCATCCGATCTCCTCAGAGTTCAGAGATGTCAATCCTTAAATAGGCAAGGGTCTTTAGACTCATGATGTTCACGATGCACACGGATCAACTAACAAGAGAAATTAAATGCCCATGCCTTTGTGATGTAGAGGGGACGGTTGTGCTCGGTTGTCCCCAACAGAAGGTCTTCATTGGTTAATGTAACTCCATGGGCTTCTCTTGAATAACATGCCTCCTCTCCAATAGTGATCAGCTGAGCTAAGCATATTTTTAGATCAATAAGGGCTTTGATCAATGAATCCCTCATCTCTTTGGATAAGACAAGGGCATCATATATGCTTAGTTTAGATGACAACTTTCTTAGATGAGCGAGGACATTGTAGTCAATTCTAGGTTGGTCCTCCACAAGCATATCCATAGGTGGAGATCCTATGGAGGGGCTTCTTGATCACTATAACTAATGACTTGTTTACTCTTATCCTGAGGTGCTAGCCCAGGAGGTAGAACTTTGCCACTACGGATGTTGATTTCAGTGACTTCATGAGATAATTTAGTGAAAAGTTCTACCTGCTCATCAGGTTCACCTACAGCTTCTCCTATGGGATCATCAGAATCGGATGACTCCAAATCACCGAATGATTCAGAATGGAAAATCTATTTCTAAATCTAAAGATGAATGATCAAAACTAGAGTTTTTATTATTTATTAGACTTAGAGAGCTATCTAAAGGGGTAAACTCAGGAAGATTATCAGAAGTGACACTTATGTAATCGAAATCAGCTTGCTTCATTAGTTTCTTAGATTTGGATGAAGGTACAAAATAGAAATTAAGTAAAGTAAATGGAGTGAGGGATTTGGCACCCCCCTCTGTTGATATATGACTAGAAGAAGAGCTAGTTGGAGGAACTGTAGCTGCAACTGTGAATGGAGCATTGGGCTTGGTCGGTAGTTACGCTAGTATGCTATCCCAAGCAAATGGAGGTTGTCACTACTACTGCTGGGCTTCTACCTCCTTCAAGTAATCTTTAGCAACTTGTAAACCTTCATTAGAGCTAGAGGTTTGAGCTGCTTTAGACACCTGCAGGGGTAACTTTCTAATCTTAGTAATGATTTTCTTAGAGGTTCAGGATAGGGAGATATTCAAACCTTCTCTATCTTAAGAAGATCACGTGTATCCCTAATAATTACCCTAACATAATTAGAAGGTTGTTCTAGTAGGTATTCCTTATGGATGATAATGGAACTTGACTTCTAGCTATGCTCAGGCCAGTCCTTAAAGGTAAAGCAATCTTCTAAGACATGTCCTAGCATGTGGTGCTAGGGGCAATAGTTTGGATCGTGACTCTTGCCCACTTCCTCCGGCCTCCTAGGCTTTGGTAAGTAGAAATCAGGCTTTATTAAGATATTATTAAAGATATTCCTGACTACCTCCCCCTTAAAAGAATAAGGTTTATTAAATTTGTCGATAAAAGTAGGTAAATGATAGCTACTTGGTGGTGGATAGGAATACTACTACTGATGATGCTGATGAGGATACTACTGAGGAGGTGGTGGTTGAGGCCACTGTGGCAATTAAGGTGGCCGGTATGACGGCTGAGGTGGTGGTAAAAGAGGTGGTGGAGGAGATTGCTGAGCTCAAGGCCTATCTGACTGGACTCTAACTGGCTGCTTCCCTTTATCAACTGTTGTGACTATCCTTTTCAAATGCCTTTTGAAGTTTGACCTTGGCTGACTGGTCATGGAAAGGCAACTGTCTGGCTTCCTCTTGTAGACTAGTCTCCTTGTTGATTAGCTTCTTGAAGGTTTTGATTGTAAACCCCTTAAGCATGAAAGCGACTGGGCCATGGATATTCTTCAAGAGAATCTGAATGGCATGCTATTTGGATAACTGTGGTTTGCATTTCATACTCAGGTTTCTCCACCTGAGAATGTAATCAACATGGGACTCAATTGGATTTTTCTTGGTCATAATGAGATCGCCTACAGTAACCCTTTGCTGAGCTCTAGTAAACCTATTGATGAAGAGGAGCTCCAACTCAGCAAATATCTTTACCGAACCATTGGGCAGTTGGCATACCAATCAAATGCAATGCCCTCTAGACTACTAACAAACAATCTGAAAAGAAGAGCATCTCTACCTCTAGCATTGTAACAACAAGCCTTGAAGTGTGCAATATGCTAGTGAGGGTTCCCACTACCATAAAAGATTTTGATGGAAGGAGGTACAAAACCCTTAGGATGTTGGACAACATTAAATTTCTCCTGGTAGGGTCTACCCTTTGGAACAGATGAGCCACCTTGGGCTTGTGCCAACGCATCCCTCACCTATTGTTCCACCATATTTTTAATGTCTTTCTCATGCATGGATGTGCTATCCACCACCTTCCTATGCAAGCTACCACTATCCTGATCTACTGGAGAAGTGCTCTTGGGTTGATCAGGATATGTACTGACTTTGGATGATCTATCTCTATCCATATATGCTATGAGACTAAGGCCCGATTTTGAAGTGTGTGGAGGGCTGCTAACAAGTCTTCCATCCACTTCTCCATCCAGTTGATCTGATCATCCTTCTATTTAAACTACTGACGAAGGTGTTGGGTTGAATGGAGGGTGTCATCTTCTTCAACTACCACACCTTCCTGACTATGCTAATCTCTATGAAGAGGGAGCTCCTAGTATTGACCATGTGGACCTCGGTCGATTCCTCAAGAAGGTCATCCTCATCAGGATCAAAGGCTACCCTCTCATTCTCTGACTTTGTGTGATCACTGCCTAAGAGTTCCCTCTTTTTGGCAAAGTGTTGCGCTAAAATGTCATCTAATGAGTGGTCTAACTATGCCGGTACAAACACATACTATTGACTGGTAGAGGGACTGTGCTCACTTGCAAAGATACATCTAATACTGCCTGCCACGGGAGTGCTAGCTCTAGGAGGGTCATGCTCATTGGAAGAGATACGCTCATGACTGCTCATTAGTGGAGTGGTGTCCCTTGGGAGATTCACTGTCATAGGAACTATAAAACTGTCACCTTCCCCCTCTATAATTGCCTCTGCCACTGGCTATAATGGTGGTGGTGGTGGTGCGAGCATGACATTGCGAGGTCGCCACTCCTGGTGAACCATAGCTGAGGTAGAGGGTCGAGCAGGGGAGCTCGATCTCACCTCAGTAGGTGGGATGGAGGGAGAGAGATCCCTAGGCCATAGTCGAATCACCAGAGGGGAAGGTCTCTCCCCGGATGGAGGTTTCTGAATCTTGGCGAGAGTGGCCGATGCTGTGAGCTATATAGGTGATGGTGGATGATAAGGGAAGTGGTGTGAAGGCAACACCGACTTTCCCTCAACGGGACATCTCTGCTTACAATGAGTAATGCCGGTAAGGATAATCCTATCTAAATGATCGACCCTGACGGGGGGATGATCTAGAATATCCAATAGAGCAGAGGCTGCTGACTACCTAGCATACCTCTGTCACTCTCTCCTACCTTCCTGAATAGATGCTTAAGCCTCCACGGCTCTCTCCCTATTGATCTGATCCCTAACACTCATAGGGATCAATGATTGCAAATCAAACAAGGTATTGGACTCTGAGCATCCGTATGCTCTGCCAACCTAGCATAGGATAGTCCTAAGCCCAGTATGGGGCCTCCTATATTCCCTATCTTGTGTCTCATAATATGCTGATGGTGGTGGAGAAATAATAATCCTCCAGTAATCTTCCTCTCCATTTGAGGTCGAGAGGGGGTGGAACTTGTTGCTGATCAGAAGCGGAGAGACCTCTCAGGGAGAACCCTCCATGGCTACATGGGATGCAGCCTCAAGCTCCCTGGCTGCTTGCTCATGCTCCCACTTAATCTTTCAATTTTTATTATGGTGCCGAGTATGAGTGAACAAGGTAGAGCAGAAACTAGTACCAACCTCGAAAGTGGAGGAGACTATCTTAGAGGCTAAGATAGTCTTCTCCTTTAGGGTGACCAACAAGGAGGTAGTAGCTCTCATTAGAATAATGGTAGGGACAATTGGATGGGCATGTGCTAAAATTATCACAGAACGAGGCATGTGAACCACTACAGCCTTCCTCTTCAATGGAGGGTACTTAAAATCAAAAGGGCATGTCAATGCGGATGATTGGCTTTTGTCCAGCCACCTCATCCCGGACGATAGTGAGGGACTCCCCCTCACAAGTAACTTGTGCTCCATCGAATCCCAGTGGAGGTGGGAGGAGTCAGTCTCTAGGAGGTTGGCCCGATCCAAGGCCATGTCCATCTTGAAGGGGAAAGTAAAAATGAACTTCTTCGAAGCCATGTGTAATGATTATAAAGACTGCACTGACTGATCTGAGCTTTATCTCTACATGTTTTAAAACATAACTTAAGTCAGGTTTCTATTTTAATGTTCATCCCAAGAGAATAATAAGAATCTAGAGTCCGAACCCACACTCAATAATTCAAATATGTTAAGTGGGGTTTAGTGGTGAGATTTTGATGTGATGAGGAGAGTCTTTGTCATTTGATTTTGATTTAGAATCCATACTCAACCGATTTAGGTAGGTTGGGGTTCTAAAATTTGATGAGAGATTTTTAGAGATATTTGTATTTTGTATATCTTGTTTGAAAATATTGATGATTTGAAAGAACCTATACTTAGCAAATTTGAGTATGCTAAGAAGAGGTTGTGATTTGTATTTAAAAATATTTGTAGAATGTCTTTGCTTCTGATGTGTGAAATGTTGATTTGAAATGGGGCTTCTTACTTGACAAATTTGATATGTTAAGTAGAAGCCGCATGTGTTTGATTTGTGTTTGAAAATGAGATTTTCACTTAACAAATTTGGTATGTTAAATGAAAGACAAGTGTGATTGATGTGTGTTTTTCTTTTCTTTAAAAATGGAACTCTCACTTAACAAATTTGGCATGTTTAAGTGAAAGCCTAAATGTGATTGATTTGTGTTTTGAAAATGGACTCCCACTCAACAAATTTAATATGTTAAGTGGAGGTCCAAATGTGATATGATTTGTGTTTTCTTTTCTTTGAAAATGGGACTCTCACTTAACAAATTTGGTATGTTAAGTGAAAGTCCAAATATGATTGATTTATGTTTTGAAAATGGGACTCCCACTTAACAAATTTGATATGTTAAGTGGAGGTCAAATGTGACATGGAAATGAGGCCCTCACATAACAAATTTGGTGTGTTAAGTGGGGAGCCTAAGTATGTCATGAAAATAAGATTCTCACTTAACAAATTTGATATGTTAAGTGGAATCAAAAATGATTTATAAAAATAATACTCTCACTTAGCAAGCTTGACATGTTAAGTGAAAGTCAAATGTGTCATGAAAATGAGATTCTTATTTAACAATTTTAATATGTTAAGTGGGGATTAAATGTAAATGAAAGTGAGATTCTCACTTAACAACTTTGATATGTTAAGTGTAATCAAATATGACATGAAAAATAAGATTCTCACTTAACAACTCTGATATGTTAAATGGGAATCAAATGTGACATGAAATTAAGATTCTCACTTAAAAACCTTGACATGTTAAGTGGGAATCAAATGTATCTGAAAATAAGATGCTCACTTAACAACCTTGGCATGTTAAGTGGGAATCAAATGCACATGAAAATGAGATTCTCACTTAACAACTTTGACATGTCAAGTGGTAATCAAATGTACTTGTAAATAGATCCTCACTTGACAACTTTGACATGTTAAGTGGGAATCAAATGTATTTGATGTGCTCTCTTTCTTTTTGGAAAGAAAGGGGAATTATTTATTTGACAAATGTGGCATGTCAAATAAGTTTCCAAAATAGAGGTGAAATTTATTTAACAAATCTTAAGTATGTTAAATATATTTCAATGATATGTTTTGATGCCATGTATGTGTTTTCATGATTTTGAAAAGAGAGAAACTTCCACTCTACCATATGTGAAATATGTTGCATGGAGTTTCGGTCTTATGTTATGATTTGAAAATAGAATCTTCATTGAACAAATTTGTGTATGTTGAATGAAGGTGGCTATATCCAAAAATAAGTGCTTTTGGAAAGTGCCATTTTATGAAAGAATTTATTTTCTCAAATTTATGATGAATCTTACCTCACCAAGCTAGTGGTAAAGAGGTTCTAGATTTTTATTATCTCTCCTTTAATTGATAAATTTTGTTTTCACCTATTAGGGAACCCAATAGGGATTTCAAGACCTACATAAAGTGAGGTCTTAAAACCTAAAGGATATTGGCTAAGAATTAATCAAGCTAAGTGCCAATAGAAGGAAAGATAGTCTTAGACTCACACAAAATGCAAGTCCACTATCGATGCTTGGAGATAACAATCATCTACGAGAGATGGAGAGAACAACCTTCCCCAGCAGTGTCACTAGAAAAATCTATGATCTTTATTTTTGGATTCGTTCATGTGTGTATGTGAGGGACACCACGTAGATCTGAGGATGTACTTATTGAGGTGATTGAGTATGACATCAAGGAATAGTGTGCTATCTCGAGAGAGATAGAAACCACTACCCTACGATAGACCTAATCACCTAATAAGGACCCCTAAGGCATGATGGGTCTTCGAATATACTAGAGATTCCCCCTACTTTATATGGAAAAGTAAAGTAGGGTTTATTTAAATAGGGTTCATTAAGTTCCTTATGGAGGCAAGCCTCCATAGTTAATTACATCTTAAGGGAAGTGAATCCCTTAAGAATATTCTCGATTAAAGTAGGCGATTGTTGCCTCCAAAGAATTTAAAGACAGGACTAACAAAGGATTGGTTATATTTTAGAAAATCAAGTGAGATTGATCAAAAGGAGAGAGTTATTATCAATGCCAAAGGAGATAAGTAGGGAGTGATCATGATACTAGGAAGCCTAGTGAGCACTCTAATCTGTCTTATGGTTGGTCTTTATATGTTTGAAATCGAGGAGATTTTATTTATTTGAGTTAAAATTTTATTAGAAATTTAGGGCATACAATTCCACAATACAAGATTGTGGAAATGCCTAAGAGGTGAGAATTTATGCTTGTAATCTGAAAGGAAAACAACAATCTCAGATCCTAAATTTAGGGAGCTTTGGTGAGGGCTAAAACATGACCTAAATCTAAGGCAAAAATGGGTATATGGTTTACTTCCATAAGAGAGAGTAAACCACCCAACTATTGGACTTATAACCGTCTGGAGTGACAGTCAGCTAACTCCTTCTATGATTTAGATCCATGTAGACAAGTTATATGCTTTTGCAAGAAGGCAAAGTTGTTATTATTTATAAAAGAAACTAAGTCCTTAAACCCACTCCCTCAGAAACTAGAGCATGAGGGGTGTGAATAATGACTTAAATCTAATACAAATTTTTATCAAATTTCATTTAATTTAGGACTCTTTATTTTGACACAGGCTATGGGATTTTGTATGCCTAATTGCATGAGAAGTTGATTATGAGCCAAATCAAAAGGGAAAGAGGTGTTCTTCTATCATAAGCTCTCAAAGGTTAAGCCCTTACTATCTGGCAAAGTTGGAAGCCCTCTTAACAAGAGTGAAATAAGATGATTATGCATGATATTAAACATACAACATCTAGCTAAGTGGTTGCTAAATATTTTATTATCTTGATTAAAGGAATAACCTTTTATTAAACATCTAGCTAATTATTTTATTGAACATACAACATCCAGCTAAATATTTTATTATCTTGATTAAACATACCACATCCAGCTAAGTGGTTGCCTAAAGGAATAACCTTTCTCTAAATTCCTAAAGTCATCAAAAGAAAAATATTACATTAGGCTAAGTGTTCTTTCAAAATTATATAATGGTCATTCCTTTCAAATTAGTTAAAGTAAATTAAACCATTCCATAATATATGAAATATACAATTTTAAATTAATCATCTAAGTCTAAATTTATTAACAAACCTTAAAGAATTTCATGAAATGAATAAATTAAAACAAGAAAGAATCATTAATTTAAATAAGCTATAGAATTTAAGAATAATAAATTGAATAATTTTAAACATAATAAGTTGAATATAATTTTACTTAGGATAATGAACATTAATGAAAATGAGCAAATAAGATGAAATTGAATTGAATGAATGAAATACCTACACTTAAATACAATGAATAAACTATATTCATCTTAAAATTAAATAGATGAAATGAAAATAAAATAAAATTATACATAAAGCTTTACCTTAAATCAAAATTAATAAAACCAATAAACAAAAATGAATATTAAATCAAAGAATATAAAAATTAAGAACCTAATCAATCTAAAGTTACACAAGTAAGAGCATATTTAATATACAAGTAAAATAAACATAATAATTTAAATTTGAAATGATATAAATCATCATAATCAATAAAGCAAACATGTAAACTAAAAATAAATCAAATTAATAAAATAAATGATGAATATCAATATCACAATATTAAACCAAAGGAATTAAATGAAACTAAAATCAAAATAACAAGTGAATTGACTTAAAGAGAAAATTAAATTGAATCATAATAACAAATGAGTTAAAACCTCAAGTTAAAATTAATCACAACAGTATTGATAAAGAAATCAAAACATAAAATATTAAAGGAAAAAGAATAAATAAATTTAAAATAAAATAAATTGTACTAATTCAAACATTCTAAATTTAAAGAAAAGTTTAATTAAAATACTTAGGATTTAGTTGAACTTTTAGGATGAATCTTTACCTTAGAATAAAGATATCATCTTATTAGGACTTACGATGTTAAATGGAATGGGCTCCACCAAAATGGAATATATTGTATTCTTCATTCTTGAAAATCTAATCTAACTTTAACATGATAAAATGTACCTAAAATGAAAATAAAAATCAATAAATTATTAAATCATTTGAATTGAAACCATCCAAAAGTAAACAAACAAATACTCAAAACTAAAAATTGAAACCTAATAGCATAGTAATGTCTTGCCACACAAACCCTCTTTCTTCACACACTAGAGTTATATGTCAGGACCCTAGAATTAGGTTAGGCTGTTTTATGATTTTCTATAATTTTATGTGATGTTGTGATTAAAATTACTTTTATTATTTACTGATGTACTATTTTAGACTAGATGGCTAGGATTGATTATCATTAGTCTGAATGGTAGGATGTTATTTTTAGAATTAACATTATCTTTTATAGGGGTTGTGTTAAAGGGGCTGTCATCATAAATAAAAATAATAAAATTACCATTTGCTTTTAGGTGATGAATAATCCCTTAACATAGCCCATAGGATAGGTAGCCTTGGCAAACAACTAATGCTAAGTCTGTATATTTGTAAAATATAATTACTATATATTGTTTGTATTTTCCTAACATTTATTTTGTAAGGCTTAGGATTTATTTTTTAATTTAAAAATATAAATTTGAGCTTAGAATTAGGTTAGGATCTATGGGGTCTAGGATTAACATTAGTTGACCCTACTAGGAGATGGTGTGGAGGTCCCCAGTAAAGTCCAATGGAGGTCACTAAAGAAGGAGATGATCCTCAAAAGAAGACTCATAATCTTAGACTTGTAGTTTTAGGCCAAACTGTATAAGGGCAGAGCTCGGCTTTCCATTTTTCTTTCTTTTAGGGTATACAATGTTACCCGACTACATTGACCTATTTTAAAATTTTAAATTGATTTGATTTATTTTGGCTGCGTAATAGAATCAACTTATTTTTTTAGGTTTCTTTCTGTGTTATGCTTTTCTGTGATGAATTCCTAGATGTAGGCTCATAAAAAAATTAAAATTTCATAATTAAATTTAATCAATTTAAACATAAATAATGTAATTTAAAATCTCATATAAATTTAAATCCCTAGGGAACAACTTAAGATCAATTAAAAATCAATTAGCTCTTGAAAATCATACAATCATATTGGTTCAATCCTTGCATTGAGAAACTTCTCCCATTGCACATAAGGAGCATCTAACCTATGAGGATGACTACCTTCTTGGGGAAGCATGCCTTCTATTATTGATTTGTCCCATGACTTTCTTCTAATTAGAAACAATGTAGGCATAAATTGTATACCCATGGCCTAAAATTATCATCAAGTTAAAATATTAAAAATCTAAAAAAATTTCATTAGTTAGTGCACTTCATACCCTACATTGTCTTAGGGATTAGGGAGTAGTCTAGGATTCTTAGATTCCTTTCTTAAAAGACATTAGCCCAGTCATCTTACATTCATAAGACTTGGCATCATGATTTTAAAATGTGCTTAGGTGGTGTTAGTTGGCAGCCCCTCTAAGTGGATTGTAAGTTCAGAAGGATCAGGGATATGTTAGTTCACTTAAGTGAGAGGATTGATTGATAATTTTCAAAATGACATTAAATTGAGCATCTGACATGTGTCAGAAGCACTTGTAGACTTAGGCTTTGGATTATTCTTTTTGGAGTAAGTCTTTAACCTTAGGCATTTCTATAGTCTTGTGCTGCTAGAATCTAAGCCTTAGATTTCTAAGAAAATATCAACTCAAAACCTAAATTAAATTCTAAAATTAAAAGCCCAATTATAGGATAGTTGAAGTGCCTACTAGGTATCCCATCAATGGGAGTTTCTTACTTCATCCCATATGGATTCAAAAATTAACTTTTTCCACTTTGGACCATTCCTAATTGAAAATTCCAAAGATCATTTCTTTGAAAACTAACTTAAAAATCTTTAAAAATAATGACTTATTTCTTTAATCAAAAATATTCTTAGGAAGAGACCCTTCCTGAGATGTAATTAAACTATAGAGCTTTGTCTCTAAAGAGAACCATAAACCCTGTTTAAAGTAAACCCTATTCTACCTTCCATATAGTTTAGGGGAAAATTCTTTGGTACATGAAAGACCCATTAGCCTTAGAAGTATTTTATTAAATGATCGAATCCATTATAGATAATATATTTATCTTTCAAGATAATATGTTTATTCCTTAATGATGTATTTGATCATCCAAAAATGAGAAAATTTTAAACTCTACGTGCTGTCAAACAATTTTTTTTCTCATCAGTCTTATAGAAGCATTCACCAAAATATTGGTTAAACTGCTCAAGAAAATTCTTTCTAAAATTAAAAAAGAGTGGTATAAAAAATTGATAGAAGCATTATGGGCATACCATACCATACCATATACAAAATTTCTACATAAGCAATGTTATACTCTTTAGTCTTCGGAGCAAAAGCAATATTGCCTCTTGAAGTAGTGTTACCTTCACTCCGCATAGCAATTTAAAATGAGCTTACAATGGAGGAAAATGTCCAAATATGACTTGAAGAGCTTGAAACTCTAAATGAAGTGCTACAAGCCCAACAAAATCTAGAAACTTGTAGACCAAGAATGATCTGAGCTCATGACCATATGGTTCTCCCAAGAAGCTTCAAAGAAGGTGAACTAGTACTAGTATGAAGAAGGCCCATCATTCCACATCAATGAGTTAGTAAAAAATTCGATCCAAATTAGGAGGAACCTTATATTTTTGAAATAGTATACAAGGGTGGAGCTTATCGCTTATTGATGTAAAAGACATTAGATCTATGCCCCTTATAAATGGACAATATCTCAAAAGATATTATGTATAACTATGAAAGAAATATTCTTATTTTAATATGAAATTTCTTTGTTAATAGGAAAAATTTATCTATATATAGCAAAGCAAGATCCCCCATTAAAAGGAAACATTGTCCGATTAAGCAAATTCAAATTAGATCTATCATGCCCAAAAAGACTTGATCTAAATTTATAACTAAAATCCAATATACCCAAAGGGATTTGATCAGATCCATCATGCCCAAAGGGGCTAGATCTAAAGTTTAAATTTGGATCCATCATGACCAAAGGGCTGGGATCAAATCCATCATGGCCAATGGGGCTGGATTTGATCCATCAAGCCCAAAGGGGCTAGATCTAAAGTTTAATTTAGGATCCAGCATGCCCAAAGGGCCTAGATTATATCCATCATGTCTAAAGGGACATGATCTAAATTTAAGCCATGATCTATCAGGCCTGAAGGGGCCGGGTCAGATCCATCATGTCCAAAGAGATTATATTCAAATTTAAATCAAGATTCATCATATCCCAAGAGGCTAGATTAGATCCATCATGCCCAAAGGGGCTGAATCTAAATTTAAATTAAGATCCATCATGCTCTAAGGGGTAAGATCAGATCCACCATGACCAAATGGATTGAATCTGAATAAGATCCAACATGTTCAAAGGGGCGGATTCTAAAAAAGAGGGGGGGGGGGTGGGCGGGGTGTGAGGACTCATCCTTCCCATCTTAGACTTAGGAACCTTCTAGGCACTTAGTTTTTCCTAGTCATAGGACACTTCTAGTGATTATGTGGACACTAAATCCAAGCCTAGAGACTTAGAAAAGCATACCCTAAGCTTAGGTTATACTTAGGGAAAATAGGTATTACCTATTATATGGCCAAAACCCATGCTTGTCCACTCATCCAAAACTAACCTCAATCCAACATAACTAACCTCAATTGGATTTTACTTCCTATCCAAGCTCCAAGCTAAATTAACTTACCCTAACCTAGATTAATTCCATCATGAGCCAAAATCCAACCAAACCCAAATCATTTGCAATCAAAGCCATCAATCAACCTTAAATTCATTATTGAACTCTTCTCATCACCATATTCAATCCAATTCAACCCAACAAACCCAATTAGTCCACTTGACCCAAAGTGGACCAAATGACCAAATTAAATCAAACTTCAATACAACCCAAATTGGATTGAATCATCCAATCTACTCTACAATGATTGTTGATCATCTTTTATTGTCCAATTGCAATCAATTGGATAAACCAAACCAATTTGATCACTTAATCCAAATTGACCTAATTAGCCCATGGACAAAAATGAACCAAATCTCATTCCAACTTCAATCAATTGTAATCAATGACTCCCATCAATCATAAATCAATAATTGGACATGACTCAACCACCAATTGGTTCAAACGAAGCCAAATTGGTCTCTTGACCAAAGTTGACCTAATTTGACCTAAAGGGCCAAATTGAGTCAAAACAAATCATAAACCAAATTGATTAAAATCAATGCCTCTAATCAACCATAAATTGATTATTAAACATGATCCAACCTTCAATTGAACCCAATTTGGTCAACCTAACCTAATTGACCCACTTATCCCAATTTGACCTAAAGGCTCAAATTGAACTAAATCATTCCCAAACCCAAATTGATTCAAACCAACACCTATAATCATTCTGAAATGATCAAATGAACTTAAACTAATCCTCCACCCAAGCTAATTTGACCAATTGGTCAACCTAACCCAATTGGACCCATTTGAGCCATATGAGTCAAATTGAGCCAAACCCATTCAAACCAAGTTTAAACCCAACCAAACTTGGCATGACTCATTCTTAGGTCACCATGGGCCAACCCAAGTGGTCCCAATTTATGGTGAACCTCATTTGGGTCAAAACCATTGAACTAACCCACCAAATGGGACAAAATTGCCATTTAGAGGGGTTCACCCACTTCCTAAACCATGATAGCCACCTTTAAACCTTCTTGGACACTAGGACCATTGACCAAACCTGACCCAAGCCTGTTGGATTCAGTCTTGGGTCATGAGAGGGTGAGTTCACCCATGGCACACCATTGATTCACTTGGAGGAGGGGTACACCCCATGCCAACCCATGCCACTGCCTCAGCCTTTTAAGCACCTCCACCTTAGTAGTCCACTGCCACCTCTAGGAACCTACCTCGGCCGGACGACTACTAAAGGCTAAGCCAATCTCAGCCCTTGGTTTACTTGGGGAGGAGAGTATACTCCTCCCCATCCATTCAAACTTCAAACAGAGCTTCCTCATAGCATTTTGAGCAGTCCTAGAGTTATTCCTGATCGCCTAGTGCACCCCATCAGGGTGAGACCAACCTCCATTCAAAATTGAGAGCCCCATCCATACAACCTCACCTAATCTCCACCAAACTCAAATTAACTCTGCCCACACCTCCCCTCACTTCAGAGAGTCAAAACGAATCGATCCCCAATCGATTTGATCTCGAAAGGTACTCCAAGACCAACTTTGCTGACTTTCATGGTGACACTTGGTCCATAGAGCAATCAGTGTGGAGGAAGCTTGAGTTCTTCTCAATAAGACTTCATCTTTCAAGATGAAGCTACCTCAATCAATGGACCACCGATCTTTAGCTCTAGCGAGGTAAAACTTTGGCAAACCATAGAAAGTTTTGTATGTGTTGGTCTTTTGTGAAGAAAATTATGATTGCATGCAATTTCCACTATAAGATCTCCTTAAATCACTCCTCCACATGTTTTAGAGTCAGTCATGATGTCCTACGAGCTCTTATAGAGTGGTGGAAGGCCGATCTCTATTTTTTAGTGCTCGAGGGATGACAGATCATTGGTCATTCATTTTATGTGATTAGAATGGATGGTCATGATTTAATTTGTTAGATAATATAATTTAGTACATTAGAGATCATGAGATTAATCTCCGCCATCCAATCCGATGGCTGGGGCCACAACAGCTGAGTCAGCTACCACGTTGGATGTTTTAAATAACCTATCTTGTGGCACCACGTGGAAAGAGCTATCGTGTCAGCTTCCGTGTGGTGCCGACGGTTTAGGGGACTAATTAGGTGATTAAAATGCAATTAAATAGTGAGAACTTTAAAAATTCATAACTAATTATAGAAAAATCCAAAAGTAGAGTAAACCTATTTTGGAAAGGGTAAATAGAGGAGAATTTAATAAAAATAAAACCTTAAATAATTGGTTAATGAATAATGCTTAATTAGGGTTTGAAGTTTAGGCTAATTACCTAATTAAGGCTTAATTACTTGGCCAATTGATCTTAAATTAGATAGGTTGATTATATGCGATGTTCTCTACTTACAATAATTTTATTGGGATTTATTGGCCATATAATTTGTAGAATTTGAAATTTCAATCTTAATTACCTCCTTAGTCAATTTAATAATTATTAAAATGCTAAATAGTAAAATTTAAATAATTAATGATGGTTAATCACTATTAATAGTGGGAATGATGAGGGAAAATAATTGGGGCCTCATTCCTGATTATTTTCTTAAGTATATTCTTATAGGAGGGTTGATTAATCCATGGATTAATTAAGGATTAATTAGGGATTAATTAGGTAATTAATGGTAACATTAAATCAAATTAAAATGATAATTGGTTTAGATAAGTCAAATTGAATTTATGGGTTCCCTTTATTTGTTTAACAACATAAAGATGTAAGGAACTTATAGTTAACCCATGGGTGTGGGAAAACCATATAAGTACTAATTTAGATTTATTCCTTAATCTAATTAATTCTTAAACATGAGCCTAATTTCATTAGGTCCTTTTAGGAGCATTGAAAATTTTAATTTCTCAATGGCATATCATTGGAGGCTCATGATTAAGTAGTTAATTAAATTAATTGAGACTTAGGAAAGAGATATTAAATTAATTGCTTAATGATTTGAACTGTTGACCTCACTTTTGGAGTGAATTCTCAATCTCCTTATCTTATACATAGGAATCTTTAGACACTAAGATTTTCATAATAAAAAACACATATAGCAATTAGGTGAACACCTAACCTAAGCCTAGAGACTTAGAAGGGTACAACCACAGGACTAGGCCATGCCTTAAGGATTAGGGAAATCACCTGCCCTATAGCCTAAACTGAATTCATGTGCACCTTCTTAAATTCAATACAAATCCAAATTTCAAACATAACATCAAATTCAATTCGAACTGAAATCCAAATACCAAATCCAAAATCCAAATCCCAAATCAAATGATTGAAGCCCTTGATCAAATCCTCTTTAAGCCTTATGATGGATCCCATGGACTTAGCCAAATTTCCATCCAAACCACTTCAAACTTGATTGATTTCTTCATGAATCAATCATATCTTCAATCATCTTCATAAATATAAATGAAATCTACACTCAAATCATCAAAACTAAATCAAACTAAATCAAAATCTTCCTTAAGCCATTTTGGCCTATTTCCATGAGCATGGCCAAATTTGCCTCCAAATCAATTCAAATTCAATTGATTTTCTTGTGAGTCAATCTTATATTCGATCACCTTCCTAAATATAAATAAAATATACAATCAAATAGCTAAAATCAAATTCAAATCTAGTAAAAACCCAAATTTGAACTCTTTGAGCAAATTCCTGGACTCAATCAAATCCCACTCAAATCCTCTCCAAAATAAATTGATTTTCTCATGAATCAATCATTCCTTCAATTATCTATCCAAATATAAATGGAATCCACAATCTTCAAGACAAATCAAAATCAAATCAAGTTAAACCCAACCTATCCCATTTAACTTAAAATATTCAAATGAACCAAAACTTATTTGAACCCAAATCAATAACAATTGAATTTATATGGCAATCTCAAATCCATATAGAAACTTAACTAAATCAAATTCAACCCAAAATCAAGCCAACTAAATCTAATTGGCTCACTTAACCCAAAGTGGCCAATTGATCCAAAATCCATTTCAATCCAAATCAAAGTGAATTAAGCCAATCCAAACTTCATGTCATTGTTATTGATCATCCTAGGTTAATCAATTATCATGAATTGGGTCAAACTAGGTCAACCTAGCCCTTTGACCAAGTCAACCCTTTAACCCATATGAACCCAAACTAGCCAAATAGTAACTTAAACCAAATTGATTGCAACCAATTGTCAAGTTTATTTTAAATTGATTATTCAACTTGACCAAAGCCTTAATTGAGCCTAGTTGACTCACTAGACCCAAAACCCATTGAATCCAACTTGACCTTAAGGGTCAAATCAACCTAAAACCCAATCAAATCCAAATTTAAATTAAACAAAGGCTACAATATAATCCAAATGATCAACCAAATCCAAACCAAGCCATGATTCAAGCCAATTTGATCAATTAGGTCAAATTGGTCAACTTGACCCATTTGACCCAAATGAACTCAAATGAGCCAAAATCAAATCTAAACTAAATTAAACCAAACCAATGACACCAATACACTCCAAATGATAATTTGAACTTGATCCAACCCTTAGTTTGACCCAATTTGACCAATGGGTCAACCTAACTTGATTTGACCTAATTTATCCCAAATGGGTCAAATTGACCCAAATGAACTCCAAATGACATGAAATTTGGTCCAACTCACTTTTAACTCATTTAAAATTTGCCCAAATAAAATAATGCCAAATGACTACTTTGTCCTTGGTTTAAAGGAATCTCATTAAAAAAGTCACTTGCCCGACTGATCATTTCTCTTCCTTGGCCACTTGACAGTCATCCATTGGTGCACATAAGTACCAAGGACACTAACCAACCTGACATAAGAGCTGGTTAGGGCAGCCATGACTCATGGGGAGGTGAATTCACCTCACCTCTCCAATTTGAACACTTGGCATGAAAGACTTCCACCTCCCCTTGCTAGGACACCCATTAGTCCTTCATGGCAGCCACCTCTCATGCCTTGTCCACTCAAATCAAGCCACCTAAGGAGAATCCTAACCACCCCAAGCCAAGGACACCCAGTAGGAGCCAAAATCACAAGGAATGAGGTGATTTTAAGCCATTCCAAAAGCACAAAAAATAAAGATGCAAAAACTCTTCCTCACACACTCATTTCACCCTCCTAGAGCTCCCAAACCAACCAACAACCATTTCCACTTGGTTTTTGAGCAAAAGCCATGAAAATTAATTGATTGATGATAAAGTGGCAACATTTGATGGGCACGTTATTTCAAAGTGAAGCAAGGGTCCAGATCCATTCTAAAACCTTTTCGTGCATTAAGGAGCGTGCTCAGATATTTGACGCTGCCGAAAATCATCCATGATGAGGTAATTTCTAATAAAATTGCAGTCAGCCTTAGGTTCTTATTTGTGATGATTTTTATGTGATTTTAAAAATTTTCCTTAGATAAAACCTTGCATTTTTCATTTTATACCATCCCCACATGAATTGGGAAGTTTTACAGCGAAGATCGCCATGAAATCAAGGCCGTTTAGATGAAATTATGTTCAATTTTCAAGAAAATTGTAAAATCTCATCAGTTTCGCCAACTAGAAAGAGGCAGTAGTTCAATCCTGTGCCTGTGGATCAGACGGGTGAGATCTCATGCCTGATTGTGTGTTCGTAGCCTTTGAATTGTGGATTGATTTGGACCATCTGATCCGCTATTGGACGGTCTGATCTGATCTACGCATCATGATTTGCTTTCCCTTATCTTGACTGCATGGCACCGCACGACCAATCGCGGCGGCATCATGCTACATGCGGCGACCCAATCACACGCTGACATGTGTAAGTTGCCGTCGCCAGCCGCATGGTGCCGTTAAGTAGAAAATTCAACCTTTTTATTTTAAAAATTATTTAAATCACCTAAAACTTCAAAAAATCATAGAAAATAAAAACTTAAGTAAAAATTTTGAATAGGGCTCGTTGGATTCATCTTTTCGAGGGGAATCCAACAAACCAAAACCCCGAAATTTCACTAAAAATTTTGGGCTGAATTTAGGTTTTAGTGAAAATGAAATTTCATTAATTAAACCAAAAATATGCATTAGTTGTATTTGAAATTTTTAGGGATTGAAATTGAAGTTAAAGTGCACCCACCATAAATCTTTCCAGGGAAGATATTGCATTCTGAAGTTCAAATAGCAAAAAATAATTAATGGACTTTATAAAAATCATGGAAAATCATTTAAATCAGTTGAAATGTTGAAAAATTATTAAAAAGCCATAGAAAAAAATCTAAAAAATACAAATAAATACTCATTTTAAAGGTATTTTAGAGGAGATTAATTTAAAATTAATTTTAATTAATTTTAATTAATTTTGAGCAATAATTAAGGCTTAATTTAGGTTTAATTAAAAACTTAATTTGCTTAATTACTCTCTAATTACTAAAGTAACTAATTTCAAACTTTTTGAGGTTGATTAATGGGATGATCTCCACCTTCCATAATTTTCTTGGGATTTATTTCTTTGTTAATTAGGGGAATTGCTTATCTTAGCCCTAATTACTTTCTTAATTAATTAGATGATTAATTAACATTCTAAACAACAAAGAAACCATTAATTAAGCTTGCTAATCATTGTGGAATAATGACTGTGCATAGGGAATGATATTGGGACCTCTTTCCAATTCTTTTTCCTAAGTTCATTTCACTTGACTTGAAACTAATGAATTTGGGACTAATTAATGGTTTAATTCATTAATTAAATGGATTAATAAATTAAATTTAAATCATAATCATTCTAGATCTCATCCAGTTAAGTTTCTTGGGTAGACTCTTAGGTGTTCAATAACCTAAAAGAATTCTAATGAAATGATAATTAGCCCATATGTGTGGGATAATTATAAGAGTACTTAATTAAGTCTCTTAGCTTAATTAACCATTAATTGTGAGCCAATTGAATTAGGCCCCTTTCATTTCTTAGAATCATTGTTGATTTAATTCCTAATACATATGTATATCATGTTGGCTCACCATTACTTGGGTAAATATGTTAAGGTGATATAGGAAAGGGGTAATTAATGAACTTAACTCATATTACAATCTAATTAATCTGTATAATCAACTTAATTTCTTTTCATTGAACCAAATTAATTAACCAATATGGAAATGGGTTAGGAGTAGCAAATGATTGAATCTCCTCTTTTCTCTAAATCAAATCAAACATCCAAAAATAACTTACTAAGAAGCTTTTGTTTACTTTAAATGATTGTATTTGATATGATTGTCCTTAAGAATTAGTTTGATTGAATGAAACATGTGTTTTATGTCTTATTATTCCTTTCCAATCATATTAAATGATGTGTGCCATGTGGTTTCATGCATTCATGTTTTTAAAATGTTTAAACTTAAATGAATTTCCTTTATGTCAAGCTTTCATGTGTTGATTTAATTTAATATATGTGTGGATATTATCACTATTAAATACAAATGTATTTTCAAAAAGCTTATAAATGTGTAATAACATATGAAATGATAGTAGTTATGATTACATATAGGTTTGCATGTGCTTATAGCTTAAGTATGTGAAATAGAGCTTTCTTTTCTTTAATCTATATGGAGTTTCACATGTATTTGAATGTTAATAAGTATATAGTTTGGACATCCTGGGAATACAAGGCTTTAGTTAGCCCCAAGTAGATTATTTGATTACCTCACTTCCCTAGTTTAATAATGACACGTACTTATTTGATTTCATTTACATGTGTTCTTACATTAAATTGGGATGAAATTTTATTTCACATACATAAATGTTCTAATCAAATAAAAATATAATTTTTGCATGATTTTCTTTCTCTTACTTACATATACATTCATGTGTAGTGACATAGCAAATATATAGTCTGGACATTCCAGGAATACAAGGCTTTAACTATCCCCAAGGAGGTCATTTGATTACCTCACTTTCTGGTTTAACAAAGATATGTACTCGCTTATTTCTTTTTACATGTGTATGTATGTGTGGCTAAAAGATGAAACTCCCTCTTTTCTACTAAGAATACATGCATTCATAATAGACTAAATGATTAAATTAATTAGCCATATGATTTGGGGTCTCTTTCCTTAAGTTCTTACATACAAATTTACATGTGTTTGAATGCAAATGGATATATAGTTTGGACATTCCAGAAATATGAGGCTTTAGCTAGCCCTAAGGAGGTCATTTTATTATCTCACTCCCCTGGTTTAACAATGACACGTACCTATTTAATTTCATTCTTATGTATTTTTCTATAAGAATTTGGAAAAAGCTCTAAATTAACATGATTAAATAATTCAATCAAATAAGATATATAAACTTCAAATATGCACATCTACTTTCATCATTTTAGTGTGCTAAAATATGTTGTATGTTTAGTCATACTTAGAGTTAAGTCATATGCATGCTACATGTGATGGAAAGGACTAAAATTATTGTATGTCATGTATTAGTAGTTTACTCAAATTAATCTTAAGAAGCCTTTCATGTTGAATGCAATCATTTAAGGTGAACCTAAAGTTAGGATTCATTTAAAATGTGTAACAAGACATTCACTAAAGAGAACTAAATTAAATTAACATGCTTTAGAAAGTGGCTTAAGGTAGGGATGAAAGAGGGCAATCCTCTTTTCTCTTTATAACACTTAGTTGCTAAGTGTAGGTCACATAAAACCAAAGAAAACACAATTTAAAACTTGCCAATCAATTAAAGCACTTGAAGTGAAATCATCCTTCAAATTGAATCTTTCTACACTTAAAAAATCTTAACTCTAAAGCCTAGTTAGTACATACCAAACAAGCCTTAATACACATACATTAGATTAAGACACCACTTCTAGACTTATGTTAGGATGGTGCATGGTTTGATGTGTGTTTTGTTTTGTGATGTATTATTTTAGACTGCATGTTAGGGTGTATGTTTCATAGACTAGATGGTAGGCCGTGATTAGCCTAATCATATTTTCTACAGGGGATTATGCTTAAGGGGTCGATTAAAAATAAATATAAATGCTCTCTTTGCAAGTTTCTAAAGCCCCTAAACATAATCCAAGTTAGGACATCTGGGCTTGGTTACCCATGTGCAGGGTGCTAAGTCCAAATTATAAGTAAAACTGCTTGGGTTTTATATGTGTCTATCTAACACTTATTTTACAGGTGTAGTTAGATTTACTTTTCCTATTCTTAATATAATTTTGCAATTATGAAGTAGGATTAATGCTATTGGGAATTATGATGAGCATTAGATATTGTCTTATGTGTCATGTGATACATAAAGATATAAAGATATATAAAGTGGAGCAAAGAAGGAAGATGATACATAAAGATATAAAGATATAAAGACTTGAAGACCCCCCATAGCATTTATCATTTGTAAATTATTATTATTCTTTCATTTTTTAGGTTGTATAAGATTAAAGCTAGGCTACTCATTTCTCTTTTCGAGTTGTATGGTGGCACCTGACCGCACCGGCCTTTAATTTTGTTATGCTAGTTATAAAAAAGTTTGATGTTATGTTTAGCTTGTGAATTAGAAATTACATGCATTTTCATAGTTTCTTTATGATTGGTGTTTGTCGTATGGCCTGGATCTAATTAGACTTTTAGGAAAAAATAAATCTTTTATCCAACTACAACTCATAATTAAATTTCTAAATAACTCATAACCTCATCATAAATCCTAGGCATGAATTAAGATAATTATAAGATTTAGCAACCCCTTAGTTGTATGGTTGTATGTCAAATATCATGCATGCATCTTCTACCACTTTTGCAAAAATGAGGGCCTCTATTCTTGCATGCATGGGAACCGCTTGACCTATCAGAGCAACTCTTACTAATGGAGCTTCACCCTTTTCTCTCTTGATTTGGCCCATAATTCATTTCAACAGTGCATTTAGGCATACAAAAATCCTACAACCTTTATCAACATGATGTGTCCAACAACAAATAAAATTTGAAAATATTTGCATTATACTAAGTCATTACTCATATCACTCATGCTCTAGTTTCTTTAGGAAGTGGGTTTAAGGATTTAGTCTCTTTCTAAAAAATAATAACCTAACTATCTTACAAAATTATATGGCTTGTCTACATGATTTGAAATCATAGGAGGAGTTAGTTCTCACTCAGGTTGTAAGAGTCGGGTGATTTATCCTCTCTTGTGGAGGTAAACTATATACCCATCTTGCTTAGACTTAGGTCATGCTTTGGCTTATGCCAAACTACCTAGATTTAGGAGCCGAGATAGCTATTTCCTTCGGGCTACAAGCATAAATCCTCACCTCTTAGGCATTTTCATAACCTTGTGTTGTGGGATTATAAGTCCTAGCTAATAAAATGTTAACTTTAATAAAATCAATCTCTTTAATTTTAAACATATAAAGTCCAACCATAGGATAGATTGGAATGCTCACTAGACTTCCTAGTATTATGAGCATTTCTTACTTATTTATTTTAGCTTCTGAAATAAGTCTTTTCCTTAAACAATCCCATTTGATTTTCCAAACATAACCAATTTATTGATAGTCTAGCCTTCAAATCTTTGGAGACCTTAATTGTCTACTTTAATCGAGAGTATTCCTAAAGGATCCCATTCCTTAGGATGTAATTAACTATGAGGGCTTGCCTCCACAGAAACTTAACAGACCGAGTTTAAAATAAACCCTGCTTTACTTTTTTATGTAAAATAGGGAAAAAAAACTCTCATACATTCAAAGACCCATCATGCCTTAAGAGTCCTTATTAGGTGATTAGGTCCATTATAGGGTGATGATTTCTATCTTTTGAGATAGTGCATCATTCCTTAATGTCATACTCGATCACCTTAATAAGTACCCCCTAAGATCTGCGTGGTGTCCCACCATTCCAAAAATAAACACCACATGAACTTAATCAATCCATAAAATTTACTTAATTATTTCTCTTTTAATACATTATGTCATAAATGTGGGATGGGGTAAAACAATAAATATTATTTCTCCTCTTTGAGTTTTAATAATTAAAATCCAAAATTAAAGCTTTATAACAACTTTGGTTGATCTTAAATAAACAAAAACTCATTCCAATCCAAATTAATTGAAACCAATGATTTCTATCAACCCTAAATTGATTATTGAATATAATCAACCACTAATTGAACCAAACCAAGCCAATTTGGTTAGTTGACCCAAGTTGACCAAATTTGACCTAAATGGTCAAATTGAGCCAAATCAAATCCTAAACCTAATTGATTGAAACCAATGCCTCTAATCAATCTTAAATTCATTATTGAACATGATCCAACATTCAATTGAACACAATTTGATCAAACTAATGTAATTGACCCATTTAGCCCAAATTGAATCAAATCATCCCCAAATCCAAATTAATTCAATCCAACACCTACAATCATTCTCAAATGATCAGTTGAACCTAAACTAATCCTCCACCCAAGCCAATTTTATCAAATTGACCAAATTGGTCAACTTAGCCCATTTGACCCATATGTTCATATGAGACAAATCCAAATCCACTTCAAATTAAACCAAAATATTCCAAATGATCATTTGAACTTACCCAAGCCTCTAATTTGACCAAATTGACTAATTGGTTAACCTAACCCAAATGAACCTAATTTAAGATATGGGTCAAATTGAGCCAAACCCATCCAAACTAAGTTCAAACTAAACTAAACTTGGCATGACACATCCTTGGGTCACCATGGGTCAGCCTAAATGGGATCAACCCATGGTGAACCCAGATTGGGTCAAAACCCATGAACCAACCCACCCAAATGGGATAAAATCCCCATTTAGAAGGTCTCACCCACTCACCAACCCATGGCAGCTACCCTTAGATCATTCTGCACACTAGGACCACTAACCCAACCTGACCCAAGGCTGTTGGGTTCAAACTTAGGTCATGAGAGTGTGAGTTTACCCTTAGCCCACCATTGGTTCACTTGGAGGAAGAGGCACACCCCATGCTAGGCCTTGTAGCTACCTCAGCCTCTCAAGACCCTCCACCTTAGTAGTCCCCTACCATCTCTGGCCACCTATCTCAACCGTATGATTGGCAAAGGTAGAGCCAATCTCAGCCCTTGGTTCACTTGGGGAGGAGGGTATACTCCTCCTTATTGATTCAAACTTCATAGAGAGCATCTTTAGGTGATTCTATGTAGTCCTAGAGCCTTCCTCAATCCCCTAGTGCACCCCATCATAGACCAGACCAAACTCCATTAAAAATTGAGACCCCATCCAACCTCACTTAAACTCTACCAAACTTTAATTAAGTCTTCCCACACCTTCCCCAAGCTCTGGTGAGTCAAAATGAATTGATTTTCAATCGATTTGATCATCCAAGACTACTCCAAGACCAACTCTAGTGAGCTTCACGATGTCATTTGGTCCATAGAGCCATCAATGTGGAGGCAACTCAAGAGCTTCTCAATAGGACTTCATGTCTTCAAGATAAAGCTACCTCAGTCATTAGACCATTGGTCTTTATCTCCGATGAGCTAAATTCTTGCAAACCATAGAAAGTCCCTTAGGCCTTGGTCTTTTGTGAAAGAAAGTATGATTTCATATGATTTCCATTATAAGATCTTTTTAGATCTTCTCCCTACACACTTTGGAGTCAATCCCGATGTCCCACAAGCTCCGGTGAGCTCGGATCAAGAGGAGGAGGGTGAACGGTCTCCGTCTTCCATCGCTAGAGGAATGATGGATCATCAATTGTCCATTCTACATGATTAAAATAGATGACCATGATTTAATCTATTAGAAAATCTTATTTAATCCATTAGAGATCATGGGATTAATACTTGCCATCTGATCTGGGATCAAATGGTGAGGACAACACCATGTCTACTACCACTGACTCAACTACCATGGGGGATAGTTTAAGTAGCCTATCTCATGGCGCAACATGGAAAGAGACGCCATGTCAGCTTTCGCATGATGCTGACTGGTTAGGAGGTTAATTATGTGATTAAAATGTGATTGATAATCCAGAACTTGAAAAATTCATAACTAATTGTAGAAAAATCCTAAAAATATGAGTAAACCCATTTTGGAAAGGGTAAATAGAGATAAATTTAATAAAAATAAAATCCATATGGTTTGATTAATGAATCATACTTAATTAGGGTTTAAATTTTAGGCTAATTACTCTAATTAAATCTTAATTATTTAGCCAATTGATCCAAATTCTGTTTGGTTAATTCCATGGGATGTCATCTGCCTCCCATAATTTTCTTGGGATTTATTGGTTATGTAACTTGGAGAATTTATAATGTTAATCTTAATTACCCTCTTTAAATAATTTAATAATTATTAAAAATGCCAAATAGTAAAAATTAAGTAATTAAAGGTGAGTAAACACTGTTAATAGTGAAATGAGGAGGGGGAATGATTAGGACCTCCTTCCTAATTATGTTCCTAACTCCATTTGATTAAGATGGTTAATTAATTCATAACTTAATTAAAGATTAATTAGGTAATTTAGTGATAAAATTAAATCAAATTTAAATGATAATTAGATCAGATAATCTAATCTCAATTCATGGGTTCCTCTTTTGTGTTTAATAACATAAAGACCCTTAAGAAACATATGGTTAACCCATGGGTGTGGGAAAACCATATAAGTACTTAATTAGTCATTTCCTTAATCTAATTAACTCTTAAGCATGAGCCTAATTGCATTATGTCCCTTTAAGAGCATTGCAAATTTTAATTTATCATTTACATATCATTGGAGGCTCATGATTAAGTAGTTAATTAAATCAAGGAAGCATAGGAAATAAAATTGAATGAATTGCTTAATTGTTTGAATTTAATTAATCCATAAAATTCACTTAATTACTTTTTCTTAAACATATTAAGTCGCTTACAGGGGATGAGGGCAAAATAGTAAATATCATTTCTCCTCTTCAAATTTAATAATTCAAATCCAATATCCAATCTCATAATAACTTTGGTTAACCTTAAACGATTTTATTTAGCTTGATTATCCTTCAGAATTAATGTGATTGAATGTATTATGTGGCAATGTTTAGTTACTCCTTTTCAATCATTATAAATTGGTATGTCATTTGATATCATCCATTCATGTTATCAAATAAAAGAATCATTTGAATTTAATTATGTGTAAGCTACATGTGTTAGATTAATTCTATTATATATATGATTATTATCACTAATAAATTCCAAAACTATTTTCAAAATTATAAATGAGAACTTAAATTGATGTTGGTTATGAATATTCTATATGATTTGCATTTGCTTATAGCTTAAGCATATTAAAGTATTATTTTATTTTCATGATTCATATGTATGTTTACATGTATTTGAATGTTAGCATGTATATAGTCTGGACATCCCAAAATACGAGGCTTTAAGTAGCACCAAGGAGGTCTTAGATTATCTCACTTCCTTGGTTTAAAAAATGGCACGTATTTACTTAATTTTATTCACATGTTTATATACAATAGAATTTGGATAAACCTTTACTTTACATGAAGAAATAAACTTATTAACATACAATCTTTTGCATGATTCTCATTCTTAAGATTGTGTATACATTCATAAGTATTTAAGATAATAAGTATATAGTCTGTACAACCCGAGAATATGAGGCTTTAAGTATCCCCAAGGAGGTCTTAGATTATCTCACTTCCCTGGTTTAAATAATGGCATGTACTTGCTTAAATCTTTAATACATGTGTATATGTATTTAGCTAAAGAATGAAATACCTCTTTTCTACCAAAAGTATGTGCATTCATAATCATTTAAGTGTGCCAAAATACATTACTTGTATAGGTATGCTAAATTCAAAATCATATACATGCTATTGATGATGAAAAAGAATAATATAACATTATCCATATGATAGTAATTCAATTTCATTAATCTTATGATGCCTCTCATGTTTGAATATGATTTCTTAAGATTAACCAAACTTAGGATTAATAAAATATTTAATAAATCATTCACTAAAAGAATCTAAGTTATGACAACATGCTTTTAAAAAATGACTTAGGATAGGGATGAATGGGGTTAAATCCCCTTTCCTCTCTTTATAACAATTAGATGTTAAGTCAAATGTCAATGGAACAAAAGAAAAATGCAAATTAAAATTCACTAATCTCTTAATAACTTGAAATGAAACCTCTCTCATGTTTAACTTAAAAAATTACAAATATTAGATAATTATGACTCTAAAACCTAGTAAGACATACCACACTAAGCTTAAGCACACACATTAGAATACTAAGTCACCTCTTCTAGCTCTAAGTTATGATGGTGTATGTTGTGATGTCATATTTTGTTTTATGATGTAATGTTTTAGACTGGATGTTAGGATTATTTATGTGTAGATTGGATATTAGGTCGTTATTAGCCTAATGATATTTTCTGTAGGGGATTATGCTAATGTGGTTACTAAAAATAAAATAAATATAAATACTTTTTCTTGTAGGTTGCTTATACCCCCTTTGCATAATTTGTATTAGGATAGGTGGGCTTAGTTACCCATGTGTAGGGTGCTAAGTCTAAACTATGTAATATTACTACTTGGGTTTGTATGAATGTTTAACTAACATCTATTTTACATGTATAGTTAGATTTCAATTTTCCAATAATATGTAATTTTACAATAAGAATTAAGATTAGTGCTACATGGTTTAGGATGAGTAGTGGCTTGAAGGCAAAGTCCTGGTAGGCCCTATGAATATGAAGCCTTTGAGCAAAATGAAATCAAAGAGGAAGAAAGAACATGAAGAATGAACACCCCCATGGCATCTAATTTCAATTGAAATTATAACATTCTATTGTAATCCAGGTTGTATAAGGGTAGAGCTCGGCAAGCCACCTTCTTTTATTTTTTGGGGGGTACGGCGGTACACAACCACATCGGCCTCTTATTATTTTATGAAATTTATAAATGTTTGATTATTATGCTTATCTTGCATGATTGAAATTGCATGTTCCTCATAGATTTCTTAAGCTTGATGATTGAATGTGTGGCCTGGATGCGGTAGGCTCTTTAGGACAAAATTAATTATTCTACTCTCACTAACAACTCATAACTAAAATTTAAAATAATTCATAACCTCACTCTAAAGCTTAGGTTTTAAATCCAGATAATTAAAAAATTTAGCAACCCCTTAGTTGAATGATGTATGTTCTAATATCATGCATGTCATCTTGTTTCACTCTTGAATAGGGAGGGTTTTCATTCTTGCATGATCAGAGAATTCTTGACCTATGAGGGAATCCCTTGTAGTGGAGAACACCTCCTCCCATTGATTTAGCCAATAACTATATTTCAACATGCATTTAGGCATAATTATCTTAAGCCTTTGTCCAAATGAATGTGGCAAAATGATATAAAAATTTGTAAAATTTTCATTTAATCTAAGTCATGCCCCCATGCCAATCATGATCTAGTCTCTCAAGAAGTGAGTTTAGGACTCTGTCTTTTTCCTAATTAAATAACATCTTTGCTATCTTGTACTTACAAAAGATTGGCCTACTTGGTTTTAAAGCATAGGAGGTGTTAGTTGGCCACTCTAGGCGGTTGTAAGTCCAGAAGAGTCGAGATGAATTTACCCTCTCTTGTGGTGGGAAACCACTATATCCCATTTTTTATTTGGATTTAGGTCATGCTTTTAGCTTATGCTAAAGCATCCTAAATTTAGGATTTGAGGTTGCTTGTTTCTTTTAGACTACATGTATAAGTCCTCACCTCTTAGGCATTTCTATAATCTTGTATTGATAAATTATAAGCCCTAGCCTTCTAATAAAGTTTCAACTCAAACTAAATGAATTCCCTCTTTCAAACATATAAAGCCTCACCATAGGATAAGCTAGAGTACTTTCTAGGCTTCCTAGTATCATGAGTACTCCTTACTTATCTTCTTTTGAAATTCAAAAATAAGTCTTTCTATTTGAACACTCCCAATTGATCTCCAAAAATACCCATACCTTTGATAGTCTAACCTTGAAGTCTTTGGAGATGATTTATTGACTACTTTAATCAAGAGAATTGTTAGAAAATTCCATCTTCATAGGATGTAATTAACTATGGGAACTTGTTTCCATAGGTAACTAAAGAACTTGACATAAAATAAACCATGCTTTACTTTTTCATATAACGTAGGGATAATATCTCTAGTATATGTGAAGACCCATCTACCTTAGGAGTCATTATTAGGTGATTAAGTCCATTATAGGGTGATGTTTCCATCTTTCAGGATGGTACATCATACCTTAATGTCATACCCGATTACTTCAATAAGCATCACTTAAGATCTTTGTGGTCTCCCTTAAGCACTTCAAAATCTAGTTCTAAGAAAAAAGTGTAAACTTAAATTTATTCAATGGGAGTTTACTCAAAACTTCCACCTTGAATGTCAACCCGTTGAATCTTGCTTACTTACCTGAGGAGGCTAAAATTTAGGAGTGCCTTGTCTCTTAATAGCTCTAAATCTGCTTATCTCGATGGGTTTATAGTGTACTTCTATCAGCATTCATGGTAATGTTTAAATAAGATTTGGTAGCCACTATCCAAGCCTTCTTCATGGGAAAGGATATTCACAAATTCTTCAATATCTCCACCATAATACTCATACCCAAATCAAAAAAACAAGTATAAATGGGAGGACTTCAAACCCATCAACCTATCCTCTATTATTTGCAAGATTATTAGCAAAATCATTGCCAATAGATTACAACCATTATTCCTTAAACTTATCCTTCCTAACTAAACTGCTTTCATCAAGAGGATAACCATCGCTAAATACATTCTCTTGGCTCAAGAACGTATCCAATACCTTGATAAGTAGTGTAGAGGGGGGAACTTTGTTATCAAGTTGGACATAAAAAAAGCCTTTGACATAATCAACTAGAAGTTTATAATGGCCTGATTGAAAGCTATGGGTTTTAATGAAGGTTATTGCTCTATTGTCAATCAACTCCTTTCCAATAACCATTGCTCTCTCTCTTTATCAATGGGGAAGCACATGATTTCTTTAAATCTTCTAGCCCCCATCTCTTTTCATTCTAACCTTTGCCTATCTTTCCAAAATACTAGATGCAGCTCATACCTCCAAGAAGACAATCACTACCACTATAAAGGTAATATTACCATTTCTCATCTAGCTTTTGTTGATGATCTCTTACTTTTTTGTAATGGCTCCAAGAACTCCATTAAATAAATCATGCATATACTAAACTCTTTTGTAGCCATCTCTGGTTATGAGTTCAATAAAGCAAAGTGCCAATTCATAATGGGTAAATTCTATATAACTATTCATAATTGGATTAATGATTACACCGGATTCACTCAATCCCATTTACCTTTTAAATATCTTGGAGTTAATTACTACAAAGGGAGCAACAAGTCCCACCACTTTGATGTAGTCATCTAATCTATCCAAGATAAAGTTAAGTCATGGAAAAATATCTTTCTATCAACTGGTGGTAGAATTAACTCAAGCCACTTTGCTTTATTCCCGTATACTCAACTCAAACTATAGTTATTCCTTTGCAAGTTCAGCAAATGATTGAAAGAATCTTTAATAGATTTTTATGGAGCAGACATAACAATTCCATTCACTGGGTTAGCTGGAAGAAGGTGTGCAAGCCTAAAACTAAAGGAGGTCTAAGATTTAGAACTATTATTAATTCTAACAAGATTAATCAACTAAAAATTGAATTAAATTTAGACAACAAGAGTCTCTTTGAGCTTATTTTCTTCTCAGTAAATACTGTAAGCAAACTTACCCCTCCTTGGTGCATTTTTGGAACACAAACTCCTATCCTTTGAAAAATTTGCTGAAACATAAAAGATTGCTGAAAATCAAATCTTCTAGCATTTGGGCTATGGTGGCATCAGTTTTCTTAGAGACCACTAGTTTCCTGATGGATTGATATTTGATCGTGCTGGGCTCTTTAACCCTAAATAGACTGTTATTTTAGAATACTAGGTAGATCACAAATGGGATATTGCAAATCTAAGAAACCTTTTTACATGAGGGTCTTGTAAATGAAATTAGCAACATCCCTATTCTTTCATAAATGGCTGATAAAGTAATACTAAAATGTAGCAATGGTTATTGCTTGGCCAAAAGCCATTACAATATTATACATTACCCCAACAGAAATTTTGAAAGACACCCAACATTATGGGGTCCATCCATTAAAGCTATCATATCTTTCCTATGCTAGAGACTGTGGCATTGTTTACTCCCTACTAATGATATTTTGAAGTTGAAAGGATTTAAACTCACATCTATTTTCCATCTTTGTGGAAGTTATCCATCATTTATTCATCTCTTACTCAGTTAGCAAATAGATTTGGGCTGAGCTAGTTTCTACATATCACATACTTTGACAAAGGATGAATCCATACATGATTATCTAATGGCTTGGAGCGCATTCAAATCTCACAAACATGACCCTACCTTTATTTTTTTTCTTTTATTGCTATATCATTCATTTGTATGGAAAGAAACCTGAACAAGCATGATAATCAATGGCTTGGATTGAAAAATATAATTTTTTACATTCAGAACTATGTGCAAAAGCTGAAAAATGCTAATCTTCTTATTACCTCCCCTCAAAAAAGATAACCTAACATCATATTTGTGCATTGGGTTAAACCAAAAACTAGAAGCATGAAGATCAATATTGATGGCAACTTTATATTTGATTCCATGCCTGCTGGTATTGGTGGAGTTCTCAGAGATCATAATGGCTAGTACTTTCTCAACTTTTTCATTCCATGCTATGCAAATAATGCCATTCATATTGAAGCCATTGCAGATAATGCCATTCATAGTGATCTATTGAATTCTTCTGAGATTTAACCTAACCCAATTGGTTTGGATTAGGTGATTCCAAAACAAAATCAAATCTAAAAGCCAAATATCCTAAAATAACTCCTTTTAGGACTTGACCTAATCTAATTGAATTGGATTAGGAGAGTTCAAAGCAATTCCAATTTTAATAAAATTTAATAAACATCTAAATTAAACTCATTCAAATTGAAATCTAAATTTAATTGAGTTTAGATTAAGGTAATTGAGCTAGTCAACTCAATTAATTTACCTAAACTCAAAAACACCTTCACCTAAAGAAATGTAAATTAAAATAAGAAAAAAATTGAAATCAAATCAAATAAAAAGCATAAAGTCATAACATGAACATGAATGGATTTAAAAATGATGGTCAGAGATGGTCAAACTATTGGACATAGAATTTACTTATGTGGGTCCCACCAGATCAAAGGTCAACCCACCAAACTTTAATCAAATTAAATCATTCCAAAGGCTAAAAATCATCAAATGAACATAAATGAATCTATTTAACATGAATATAAAAAAAATTAAATCTAATAAGTCTTTAATTGATTAATTAGATCACTTGATCTAAGTGAGCCTAAATGGGCCTTATGAAACTTAAATTCAAATTAAATCATTTAAATTAAATGTCAAAAATCATTTGAAAATCATCATTAAACATAATTCACCTAATTATTGGGTTTAATTAGATCAATTTGGTCATTTGACCTAATTGAACCCATGTGAAGCCATTAAGCTCAATTTGGGTCAAAGTGATTTTAAATCCAAAATTAACTTTAAAAAAAATGAAATTATTTGTTCTAAATCATCTCAAACCCTTGATCAAAGATAATTAAAAGCCAAATATATTTTAATTGCGTCAAATTTGTCATTTGACTCAATTGAATTTAACTTAACCCTTTTTAGGTATGATGGATGAAATTGGCTTGAATCAAATCAAAATTCCATGTAAAATGAATAATTTAAACTTCAAGTCATTCAAAGGACAATCAATTGCCATTCCAATCATAATTTAATATTAATAAATTAAGTGAATTCAGTATAAACTAAGTCAAGCCTAAAAGTATCAACTAAAGGCACCTAAACCCAAACCCAACTCAAATGAGCTTGTTTGACTCATGGCTCACTTTAAGTTTGATTTGGGAAGCTAACCAGCAATCTAAAAGGAACATAGAAATAGAGTAGCCTTGTAAGATGCCATGGAAGATGATCCATAACCATGGGAAGGAAGAAATTAAAATTTTATGCAAAGAGGTCAAATTTGATTTTCTCCCCTCCATTCCTCCTCCATTCCTCATCCTAACGGATTTGGATTGTTCCCAATTAGTTAACTGCCTCTTAGAGCTAGTATTTAAGGGTGAAAATCACCTTGGTTAATACATTTTGATAACTTCCCCATAATATAGCTCTCGGCTACATATGAAAGGATAAAGGAAGACCCTCTCTTGGCATTATAACATCACACACACACTCCCTATGTGAAATGAAGAAGAACTAAACCCTTCCTCAATTCCCATGCCACTAGTCATTTGGTTTGATCCTTTGTGAAGGGAATTTGATTACAAGTGAGATCAAAATGTATATATACATTCTAGACAAGGTCATGATGGATTTTTAATTGAAATTAAGTTATTCAACTAACTTGATCACCAAAAATCATTTTGATTCAACGAATGACATTCAGCTTTTGCCATTGATGAGGAAATTGAATCTCCACCATGCGTTCCTTCTGTTTGGAATGGATGGCAAAGATCTAGTCAAATAATTTGATTAAAACCTACATAAGAACCACATGGAAATTTTGATCACTTAATCCAAGATTGGATGGGCATAACGAATCCCGCATGGAACCACTTTTTGAGTTGGATTCACATGGATCCAGTTAATCTAATTGTATGTCACCATGTGTAACATGGTCATCACACATGGCCGATCATGCGTGAGACCATTTTAAAACAAAAATCTCAATTTTGTAGATTTTAAAAATTACAAAAAAACTCAAAGAACTTTGAAAAATCATAGAAAATAAAATACTAAACTAAAATAGAAAATATAAATAAGGGTTATATAGATTTATCTTAGTGAGAAGAATCCATTAAACCCAAAATCCCTGATTTTTATTGGGTAGTTTTGAGTTAATTTAGGTTTAATTGAAAATAATCAAACCCAAATTAAACTCAAACAATTAAACCAATTAATTTGAATCTATGGAGAATCAGAATTAAAGTTAAAATACATCTTAGATAAATTACTTAGAATTTATTGGAAGAAAAATTTGAAGATATGAAATTATCAATCATAAACTCTTAGTTTAATAAAATAAATTAATAATAAATTAGAAAAATTATGGAAAATTATAAAATCAACTCAAAACATTATAATGAACTTTAATGAACTTAAAGATATCATTAGATCTCTCTGAAACTTAATAAATCCCAAAATTACCTAATTAAGAAATTAATTACATTATTTAATATAATTAATTGATCTAAACTTTAAGAAATCATAATAAATGAACCAAAATTTCAAAAATCTAAATAAACTTTTTGTGGATTCATCTTTGAGGGGGGAATTTAGAAAATTAAAACCTTAAATACTTCTATATAATTTAGGCTCAATTAGGTTTTATTGAAATAATTAAAATTGTAATTAATTTAAAAGTACACATTTGATTAAGATGAAAGTTTAGGGACCTTAAATTTACAAAGAACCTGACTTTCCATAAAATTTCAAGGCCAAATGATCCCTAGATTAGAAGTTGTTGAATTTACAATCCTTGATCAAATTAAATAAAATTATAAACAAAAAATTTTAGAAATTACAAAGATTTATAAAATCAATCTAAATCATTTTCATTAATATCATAATATTTAAGAAACATTTTTTAACCCTCTGAAGTTATGGAATCCAATTGATTATATATTTAGGGACCTACAAAATAATTTAAGATATAAAAAATTAACTAAAGCTTGAATCATGAAATTAATAAAATAATAATAAACTAATTATTTAATTGAAAATCAAAGTTAATTAGCCTCTAGATTTCATACCCAAATACAAAATTCATTAATATATAAATTCCTTAATTCCATTTAAATTAATGAATGACGTAGCTCAAAATATAAAAAAATGATTAATCAAATCAATAGAATCTAAATAACCTAAAAGTTTGGAATGAACAAGGCTAGGTTTAGTGCCTAAAATAGTTCATTTTCTAAGTTTATTAGATTGAAGTTGATAAATAAAAGTTCATTTTAAGAAATTTATTGAAGTAATGATACGTTAACATATAAAATTTCATTATAATTAACCCAATTGACTAATTAAAAATGCATAAATTAATGAATCATTTTAAGTATGAAATTGAAATATAATAAAACAATCCAATGACAAAACCAAAACCTTTAAATAAATTTGAATTAAAAATCAACTTAAGTGAATTAAGAAAGTGGGGTTATGAAACTATACATTAATGAATCAAACAAATATGATCAATTAAAACAAATAGATTGACAAATTATAATATATGAAATTTAACAAATAGTTAATCGAAAACCTAAGCTATGAAATTATACACATCTTACATAACTTAAAAGGTAAAAGGCATAAAATAAGTAAATGTAATCACTTGAAACTAGAAAGAACTTATAAATAATAATCAAATTAAATTTAATTATGATATATAATTAAACTCTAGGTGAAGGTTTAAGGAAATACTCTAAATCTTAATTAAAAGTTATAAATCAAAAGACGATAAATCAAACTAAGAAATTTTAATCAGATCAAAAGAAACATAAGGTTGAATATAAGTTTAAACTATATATATATATATATATATATATATATATATATATATATATATATATATATATATATATATATATATATATCTTAAATAATATAAAAATTAAATAACATAAAATATAAATGAATCAAATCGTTTGACATCAAATAAAACTAAAATAAAAATTAAATAAAATTATAATAATATAGACTTTTAATTCAGATTTAAAGAAATTTTTTGAATTTTAATTAAAAGTAATAGATTAAACTAAAGAAACATTAATCAAGACAAAAGAAACGTAATAAGAATGAAGCCTACAAATCTTAATAACATTAAGTTAAATATTACATTAACTCTAACCTTAAAAGAAAATTAAAATATTAATCAAATTAAACTCAAGTTAAAATAAATCATTCAAATGAATTCAAAAGAGGTTAATTAAGATACTTCGGTTCTTTGTTTAACCTTTAGAACATATAAATATCTCATTCTACTAGGATTAGAATGTTGAATAGAATGGGTTCCGCCCAAAATGAAATTTATTTTAATCTTAATTTCTTAAAATCTAAATTCTATGTTAACACAAAATAAACTTAAAAATATATATAAAATGACAAAATCATTAAACCAATTAAATTGAATTCCCTAATGATAAATTGAACAAATTCTAAATTAAAAGAAATCAAATGAAAATAAAACTTTTTCATAACTAGCTATCATATAGTATGTAGTCTAGACCCAAGATCATAGGGCTATTGGTTCAAAGGAGAAATTTATACCTCGAACCTCTAGTTTAACATTGGCATGTACCTATGAAGCAAAATTATGAAAAATAAAAAAAATTAAATTTTAATTAGACCAAAACTTGAACTTAAAAGGCTTAGTAAAGTTATACCACACAAGCCTTTTCTCACACACTAGATTATTAGGTCACTGACCCTAGAATTTGGTTAGGCCAATGATCTGTGATATTTTGTGATATGATGGGTTTTTTGTTTTATTTTTTGGTGTAATGCTTTAGACTTGATGGCTAGGATTATTTGTCCACTAGTTTGGATGTTAGAGCATCCTTTTTAGGCTAATATTATTTTCTATTGGGGGTTGTTCTTAATGGGTCTATTATAATAAAAATAAAATAAATGTTATTTTCTTGCAGGTGCCACTTAAGTCCCTAAGCATAGCCCAATAAGATAGATGGGATTAGCAAATAAATAATACTAAGCTTGTATGTTTGAAATATAAACTGTTGGTGTGATGTGTGTATTTTTTAACATTTGTTTTGTAGGGATTAAAATTTTAGTTTGAAATTTTAAAATTTAATTAGAGCCTAGAATTAGGTTAGGATCTATGGGGTCTAGGAATAGAAGGAGATGACTTTACCAGCTGGTGGTCCTCTGTGAAGCCCATGGAGGTCCTTGAAGAGGGTGATGATCTTAGCATAGGTCAAACTTTTAGTTCTAGGCCGAGTGGCTACCCATTTTTCTTTTCTTTTAGGGTATACAACAGTACTCAGCCACACCAATCTATTTTATTAATTTGAATTTGCTTGAATTTTTTTGGGATACGAAACAGAATAACATCCTTTTTTTAGGCTAAAAGTGCAATACAACTTAAAAGTAACTAGAAATAATAAGCTTTTGTGAAACATGATAACATATTATTTATTTCTCTTGAATTGGGCACTTCACCCATGCACATAAGGGGGCATCTGACCTGTGAGGATGACTATCCTTCTTAGGGGAAGTGTGCCTTCTCTTTTTGATTTAACCTATGATCGATTCTAACTACATATCATTATAAGAATAAATTGCATACCCAAGGCCTTAAAATGAATCATGAGTTAAAAAGATAAAAGACAAATTTTGTTGTATTAGTTAGATGCATATCATACCCAAGATTATCGTAGAGGTAAGGAGTGAGTTTAGGTTCTTAGATTTCTTTTTAAAATGCAATAGCCTAACAATCTTACATAATATGAAGACTAAATTCATAAATTTAAATTTGATTAATTGGTGTTAGCTAGCAGTCTTTTCTAGGTGGGTGATAAATCCAAAAGAGTCAGGGATAGGTTCATTTCCTTGTGAGAGAAAATAACCAATAATTCCCAAAAATTAAATTAGGTTGAGCCTCTAATTTTGTATCAAAAACACTTATAGACTTAGGTTCTGAAGTATTTTTTTAGAATAAGTCTTCAACCACTTGGCATTTTTGCAATCTTGAGTTGCTAAAATCTAAGTCCTAATTTTTAATTAAATATCAATTCAAAACTCTATTAATTTTAATCTCAAAATTATAAAGCTCAATGGTAGGTTAGTTGAAATACTTACTAGACTTTCCAATATTTAAAAGCAATTCCTACTTATTCCATATTAGATTCTAAATAGAACTCTTCCCCTTTGAAGCATTCCCTATTGAATTTCCAAATCACCACCCTTTTAAGACAAACTTTAAAATTCATAGAAATAAAAAAAATCAATTTCTTTAATTTAGAGGATTCTCAAGAAGTGATCCTTCATTTTTGAAATGTAATTAATTATAAGGGCTTACTATTATAGGGAATTGTGAACCCTATGGTAAAATAAATCCTGTTCTACTTTCTCATGTAGTTTAGAGAGAAAATCTTTGGTACATCAAAGACCCATCAACTGAGAAGTCCTTATTAAGTAATAAAGTCTATTATATGGTAATATATTCATCTTTCAAGATAATATATTTATCTCTTAATGAAATATTTCATTACCTAAATAAGTAGCCCTAAGAGTTATGTGGTGTTCCAAATAAAATTCCCACACACTTCATTAAGGTCATTTAAAAACTATAAATCTATTTTTAGATTCAACTTAATATTAAGATTTAAGGTGTATTCCATTCCTCCTCTCTCTCTCTCTCTCTCTCTCTCTCTCTCTCTCTCTCTCTCTCTAATTCTAAATTAAATAAAACTAAAAGAAATAAATTAAAATTTTAAATTCATTTTAAAAAATCATTAATTACTTGAATCATAATCATCCTTAATGGTAAATCTAAACTCTCACCTTAAGAATAATTCAAACATAAAAGCCTAGTCTTGTCATACCACACTAAGCCCTATCATACACTTAGAATATTAAGTAATCAATCGTAGACTTAGGTTAGGACCGTGCTTTGTTATGGTTTGATGTTTTTTTTGTGATGTAATATTTAGACTAGATGTTAGGGTGATATTAGACTAATGATATTTTTTTGTAGGAGGCTATGCTTAAAGGACCATTATAATAATAAAAATTATGAATGCTTATGCTTGTAGGTGCTTATTAAGTTCTTATGCATAATCTATTAGGACAGGTGAGCTTGGTGACCCAAGGGTGTTAAGCCCCAATGTATGAAATATAATTGCTCAATGTGTATGTATGTTAATCTAACCTCTATTTTGTATATGTAGTTAGATTTAATTTTTATAAAAGGTAATTTTTGTAATAAGCTTAAAATTAGTGCTATAGGATTTAGGATGAACAGTGGCTTGAAGTTTCATACATAGGAGGACTTGTGATGCATGCAATACTAATCAATGAAGCGAAGTGAAGAAGAAGATGAAGATTGAAGACCCCATAGCTTTATTTTCATTATGAAATTAATTATAATCTAGGCTATATAAGGGTAGAGCTCGACTACCCATATTTTTCTTTTTCTTTTTTTGAGGTGTATGGTGGTACCTGTCTACACCATCATTTTATTCATTCAATTGATGTTTCTTGTTTGATTTGTGTACATTGATTACGTAATAGAAATGACATTCTTTTCATAAGTTTCTTAAAGGTAGATTGTTTGATGTGTGGCATGAATGTGATAAGCTCTCTAAGAACTTAAATTTTTTACCCCAACTAATCAACTTCAGTTAAATTTTAAACAACTTATACCTCATTCTAAAGCTTAACAATTTAATTAAAAGAAATAAAAGATTTAGTAACCCCTTAGTTATATGATTGTATGTTACAATATCATCAATGCATATTACATTCTTCTTTACATATAAGGGGTTTCCACTCTTGTACAATAACAAACAAGTTATTAGTCCACAAATTACTCTCATCATGCATGTAGACATAAAAATTTTTCAAGCTTGAGTCCAAAATGATTGTTGACCTCATTTTTGGATGAGGTTAACATCATTTCTAAAATAAGTAATTAGGACATCTAATCATAGATTAAGAGCCTCCTAATTAAACCCTTAAGAACACTATACTTAGTGACCTAGCCCATTCTCCTTGGGTTTGATCTAACCTATTAGATTTAGGTAGATTCAACCCAAATCTCAAACATCAATTAAATCAAACACCTTTCACTTAAAAATTAGATTCATGTGAGTTTAAAGCAAACTTAATTACCCTATTAAGCTTATAATTAATTAAATCCAAAAGAAATATAAATTAAATCAAAATAAACCAAAATAAATTAAAACAAAATTAGAACAAATCAAATAAAAGATATATAAATCCAAATCAAGGTAAAAAATGGTCAATCCTTTTACATAAGTTTGACTTATGTGGATGCCACCAAAATTTGATCAAATGAAATCTTTTCAAATGATCTAAATGATAGAATAGGAATGTTTAATAAATAATCAAAATTAAATTAAATTTATTTAAGCTTTAATTAGGCTAATTAGACTGCTTGGTCTAAATGGGCCTAAATGACCCTTATTGGGTTCAAACCCAAATCAAATTGAAATCAATTCAATTTGATTATTCAAAATCATTTAGAAATGATTTTGAAATATAATCCAACTAATTATTGGGTCCAATTTGATCAAATTGGTTAGTTGACCCAAATGTACCCAAGCTTAACCCATTAAGCCCAATTTCAGCCCAATGGGTCAAAATTAAAAATAACTTTAAACTAATTGAAATCAATCATTCTAAATCACACCATTTATATAATTAAGCATGATCGAAGTCTAAATAAAAATAAATTAAGATAAATGGGTCATTTGAACCCAATTTAAATCAACTTAACCCATTTAAGTCTAAATGGGTTAAATTGAAATGAAATGAAATGCAAAATAAACTCAAAACCTAAAAGAATTAATCAAATCAAAACTTAATAAATCATCAATTAAAGATAATTTGACATAAATTTAAATCAATTGATCAAAATAAACATAATTAAAACACTTTGAATTTAAGTGGAATCCAAATAGCATTTATTGGGTTCAAACCTCCAATGAAACTCAAATGGACATGGGTTCAAACTAAAATTGAAATTGAGTTTGATTTGGGTAGCCAAATAGCATCTTAAGAGCTATGGCGGTGAGTCCAAAAGCCATAAAATGAAAAGTCAAAGAGATGAGGTGGAACCTTGAGAGAAGAAGGTTTGGAACCCATGAAAAAATTTAAATCTTACTTCCCCTCCTCCATGCCTCATCCACCTCTTGGCCTCAACTAGTTTGGTTTTTTTCTAATTAGTTGATAACCTCTAAAGAGGAGATCAAAGGGATATGGTGGCTATCACCATGGCAAGCAAAAAAAAAGGGCTTTCTCCATGCTTCTCCCATAAGATGGCTCATGTCCAAGGAGATAAAGGGAAGAAAAAAGCTTTCTCCCTCAAAAAAATTATCGAAGGGCATTCACAAGGTCAAGAGGGACCAAACCACCCCTTTGGCCAAGCCTCTAGCTAGTGGCTGGATTTCGGCCACCTAAAGGTTTGTATACATGGATCTTGGTGATGTAAGGAAAGAGGGGAAAGAAGTTTTTTCCTATCAATATTATTATCCCAATGCACTCCCAAGGTGAATAGAAGAAGAAATAGGTGTTCCTCGGACTGCTCACTGTTGACAAGCCAGAATTCAACCAAAGGTGGTGGTGAAGCTTTCAGCCAAGGATCCAAATGGAGTAACATGACTCCTCCCTAAAAATTGGATGTCCTTACACGTTCTATGGGTCAAGGAAAGTTTAATCGAATCTTCCCCCGATCTCTACACCACCGGAGAGTCATTAACCTACCAAGGCTTATGGCAAATGCCCAAGCATTGGTATCCATGGTGATCCATGGGGAGGAAAAGTGTGAAACTTCTCCCATAACTTTGCAACATCCCCACGAAGGTGTACAAACCATCCCCACAACTGAGACCCCACGCTAGTGAGGTAAAGCCAACTTGATCTCAAGTGTGATCTAGCCACTTTGATGGGTTGCAAATTGATCCTTAATCAATTTGCAAACAAAATCATGCATATTTGTTGCTATGATCATCGAAGATCAATTATAAAGGATGGACGGTCCTTGGTTCTCTGGCAAAAAGATAGGGAGATAATCCCCATCGTCCATTCCTTTTATTTGGGATGAACGACTAAGATCTAGCCAAATGATCCGATTTAATCTTTTATAGGAAATGCAAGCAAAATTGTAACCATCCGATCTTCGATCGAATGAGTGTAGATCAATCCATGGTCCCCACCTCTTTTGATGTGGGATTCACGTGGCCTAATGGCGCCATGCCATGTGGCAATGGTGCCATGTCGGTGATGCCCATTAAAAATGAAAATTTCTCATTTTTTGAATTAAAATAAATAAAAAAATGCTAGAAACTTGAAAGAATCATAAAAAATAAAATATAAATCGAGATAATGCAAACAAGGACTCTATGGATTCATCTCAATGAGAAGAATCCATCAAACCTAAAATCCCTAATTAGTTTTGGGTAATATTGGATTAATTTACCTTTAAATAAAATTAATCAAACTTAATTAATCACAAACCATTAATTTAATCAATGTAAAACTTTAGGGACCTAAAATTAAGGTTAAAATAGACCTTAGAAAAAATTTCATGATTTATTGTAATGTAAATTATAAGATATTGAATTTCTAATCTTAAACCCTAATTTGAATGAAATAAATTAAAATTAAATTAAATAAATCATGAAAAATTATGAGATCAACTTAAATCATCTTATTAAACTTTAATGAACCTAAAAACATTATCAAAACTTATTAAAACTCAATAAACCTTAAAATGACCTAATTTGGCACTTAATTGAATTAATTAATCTAATTAATCAACTAAAAATTAGGGAAATCATAATAAATCAACCAAAACTCCAAAAATTCTAAATAAACCCTCTACGGATGCATCATCTAAAGTAGAATCTATGTAAAATAAAACCTTTAAATAATTCCTTCGAAATTAAACTTAATTTAAGTTTTAATGAAATAATTAAAACCTTAGTTAATCTCAAATATTACATTTAATTAAAATGAAACTTTTGGAAAATCAAATTAACAAGGAACCCCACTTACCATAAAAATTTTATGGTTAATTGACCTCTAAATTAGAAGTTATTAAATTTTAGATCTCTAGGGTGATTTACATGAAATAATAAGAAAATTTAAAAAATTATTAAAAGTTGTAATAATAATTTAAAAAATCTTCATCAACACGAGAACACCTAAAGACAATATTCTAACATTTTAAATGAAAGAATTTGGTTAATTCCAAACTTAGGGTTTAATGAAAATAATTAAAAATTATAAAATTTAATTAAACCATAAAGCAAACAATTTATTAAATTCATAATCAGCTAATCAATGAAATCTTAATCCATAATTAATGCATGCAAAGAATGAATTAAAATATGAACTTTAATGTATTAGGTTAACATAACTCAAACTAACTAAACACAAATAAAATGGACATAAACATTAATAAAGTAAATAATAAACTAATTTAAATTAAATAAGTCAAATCAAATTAATTAATAAATCAAACTCAGAAACATTTAATCAAATCAAAAGAAATGAAAAAAAAGGAATTCAAAATAGACAAAATTAAAACAATGATCTAAATTTAACTTAAACCAAATCCAAAAAAGGTTAATTAAGATACTTAGGTTCTTAGTTAGACCTTTGGAATGAACCTTCATCTTAGAGTGAAGGATTCATTATATTAGGTTTAGGATCTTGAATAGAATGGTTTTCACCCAAAGTGAAATCTATTATACTCTTCATTCTTGAAAACATAGAATTCATTTTAACATAAAAGTGAATTTAAAAAAAATGAAAATGAAATTGCAAATCATTAAATCACTTAAATTGAAACCACCATTGGTAAATTAAGCCAATTCTAAAACTAAAAGAAGTGAAAAGTATTAATAAAAAAAAATTTATAATCAGCATCATATGGTATATAGTCTGGACACCCGATATTGTAGGGCTATTATTCTGAAAGAAGGTCTTGATACCTCGAATCTTTAGTATAGCAATGACATACCTATGAAAAAAGTTATGAAAATTTAAAAGTCTAAAAATAAAATTAAACTAAAAATTGGAAACCCAAATTGAAACTTGAATCTAAAAAGGCCTAGCAAAGTCATGCCACATAAATCCATTTCCTTCACACACTAGATCATTAGGTCATGAAACTTTAACTTAGGTTAGGTTGATCTATGATATTCAATAATGTGATGTGATATTTTTTTGTTTTATGGTGTATTATTTTAGACTGCATGTCTAGGATTATTTATTGTTAAACTGGATGGTGGAATGTTTTTTAAGAACTAATGCTATCTTCTACAAGGGGCTAAGCTAAAAGGGACTGCCTTCATAAATAATTATATAAATATTATTTTCTTGTAGGTATTCTTAAGTCCTTAAGCTACCGAATAATACATGTGGGCTTGGCAAACAACCAATATTAAGTCCATATGTTTATAAAATATAACTGCTATGTACTATTTGTATTTTCTTAACATATATTTTATAGGGGTTAGGATTAATTTTTTAATTTGAAATGTAAATTTGAGCTTAGAATTAGATTAGGATTTGTGAGGTTTAGGATTAGCAAAAGCTGATCCTACAAGTAAATGAGTGTAGAGGTTCCCTCTGAAGCCCAATAGAGGTCATTGACGAAGGAGACGATCTTGGAAAGAAGACCCATTAGATGTAAACTTGTAGTTCTGGACCAGGCTATATAAGCGTAGAGCCCGACTACCCATTTTCTTTTTTCTTGGGGTGTACAATGGTACTCAGTCTCATTGGCCTATTCTTTAATATAAAATTTACTTGATTTATTTTGGGTAGGCAATAGAATCAACCTACTTTTCTAAGTTTCTTTATGTGTTGTGTTTTCTGTGATGAATGCTTGGATGATTATGCTCTTAGGAAAACTAAATTGTCTACCCAATCTATATATAATCAACTCAAACAAAAAAAATTAAAGATACTTGAAACCACATGAATTAAAGCCATATGAAAAACTTAAAATCAACTAGAAATGATTATCTTTTGTGAACCTTGCTAGCATATTATTCTAAGCTCTTGAATTGGGCATTTCACCCATTACACATAAGGGGCATTTAACCTTTGAGGATAACTGCTTTCCTCTTATTGATTTGGCCCATTACCACTTCTAATTTTATATTATTCAGGCATAAAATGCATACCTTAAGACCTTAAATAAATCATGAATCAAAATGTTTAAAAGTTGAAAAATGTTGCATTAGTTAGGATCATTTCATATTCAAACATGATCTTAGGGATTAGGAGTAAGTCTAGGTTCTTAGATTCTTTCCCAAAATGCAACAGTCTAACTATATTGCATTCATGAGACTTGGCATCATGGATTTAAAATGTGCTTAGTTGGTGCTAGCTGGCAACCCTTCTAGGTGGGTTGTAATTCCAAAAGAATTAAGGATAGGTTTGTTCCATCAAGTGAGGGAAATGATCGATAATTCCCAATAGTGAAACTATGTCAAACATTTGACTTGTGTCAGAAGTACATATAGGTTTGGGTTTTGAAGCATCCTCATCGGAGTAAGTCTTCAACCCTAGTCATTTCTACTATATTGTACTACTAAAAATCTAAGCCTTAGATTTCTAATAAAATGTCAACACAAAATGAAATTTAAATTAAATTCCAAAATTTAAAGCCCAATTATTGGATAGTTATTACTTAGGGCCTAAGAGTTTATAGACTACTACCTTTGCAGATGTATTGAGAAATTTATTATGGTCTTAAGTAAAATAGCCTTTAAATTACAAAAGTAACCTAACCAAGTCATTGGCATTTTTCTTCTAACTTATCGTATATGGATGTTGGGAGGGTGGGTGGACTCTCTTTATATTTTGAGGTTAATTTCTTGAAACTTATTAGTTAATGGCCTAATTTCCTCCTCAACTTCAGGGTCCTGTACTTGAAAGTCTTCAAAATTCTTTGAGCAAAGTAGGTAGACTAGGCAAAAGATGACTTTATTACTTCATTTAAAGATTTATCTATGAGCATTAAATTCACTTTCTAGCTTGAAGAAAGAGATATGAAGTGCAAATTTGATATCTCATAATATATATATATATATATATATATATATATATATATATATATATATATATATATATAAGGTTAGAGCAACTCTTAACTTCTAATCCTATAATAATATCATGAGATAGTAGAGTTAGAGTCAATGAGCTCACATACCTACTAAGTTTCTAGTCATATCATACACGAATCATCCTTTTAGAACTTTTTTATTACTATCTAACTCTAGAGACTTGTCAAAATTTGACTCAAAATTTATTTCGAATATTCTTTTTTTTTTCTTTTTTTCCTTGAATTTGCTCCTCGTACACATGATTTAAGCTTTAGATTCCAAATCAATGTGTATTATTGGTGCTTTACTTTTTCTCTTTTTCTTCTTCTCTTTCCCTTTTATCATTCCTTTCTCTTTTGAATTTTTTTTTAAATTTCACTTTCTCTCTCTCTCTCTCTCTCTCTCTCTCTCTCTCTTTGAATCTTTGTTTATATTATGGTCTTCAGAGGATATTGCTTGTCTTTCTTTTCCATAGGATATTCTATGTTAAGTTTGACTTGAGGTGGTTTCCACTAACTGAGCAAGGAAGAATTAGGTTAAGTTTCAATCATACACTTTTTCTATCTCTTTAGACAAGGTGAGGGTGCACTTATTATTTAGCTTGGTGGGCAACCTTCCAAGGTAGTTCAGGACCTTAAGATTAACCTTTAGAACAGTTTGATGCCCTTATTTTGAATTGTGAGATTTATCTTAAGAAGGATTTAGAATTTGATTATTTCCAATGACTTCGCTTCTTCATATGGTGTTAATGAAAGTGGTAGGACTCTGCCACTGTGATAATTGACTTCTATGATATCTTCTAAAAAAGAGGTATAGAAATGTTGTCTGTCTACTCTTTTATGGTGCCCAGAGTTTCCCCTATCAGTCCTCAAAATCTGATGATTCCAACTATTTCTCGATAGTGATACCATGAAAGTGTAGAATGGGGTTATCTCTACCCAAGTTAGAATCATTAAAGACATCAAGTCCAATAGAACTATTATTTTATGGACTATGATCATTATTATGATTGTCATTTTGAGAGTTATCTTCTTTTGGGAATTTAAATTCAAATCATTTGAGTCATACATATAAAAAATAGATAGGACATACTTAAAATCCTTCTTAATTTTATTCTTGGTTCCTAAAGGAACCTCTATGGCCTTTCTCCTTTAGGGTGAGAATTCACATTTTGGTTTTAAGTTGAATTCCATAAACTTCTTAATAACCATTATTTTGTGACCCATAATAGTGAATATTGAACCACCATAAGTCATCTTATGATTCTCATTTTGGTTTTATGTAGAAATTTGAATTAGACATTCTTGATAGATTTAAAGAGTTTGGACCCGCACTCATCAAATAATTGGATTTTAAATTAAAACCTCTTTATTTTTTTAAAACCTAACTTGTCAAATTAGGATATGATAGTAGGCTAATTTAACACATTTGGACCCACACAAGCTAGGATAAATTATGACAAACAGAGTTCAAATATTTAGCTTTTGATTTGGGGAGATTTTGAATTGAATTTCATTGGAATCTCACTAGTCAAATGTTGATATGAATGTAGGTTCAAAGGGGTTTGACTCGGATTTTAGAAATTTTGCAACCTTACTTTTCAAATATTAATTTGACAGTAGGTTCAAAATTTTAGGATTTTTTTTAAATGTTTAAAACTTTGACTAAGAAATGTGAATCATTAGGACATCATGCAGATCTTAAGGGGTACTTATTGAAGTGATCAGGTATGACATTAAGGTATGATGTATAATTTTGAAAGATGGAAGTATCACCCTAGAATGGACCTAATCACCTAATAAGCACTCCTAACATAGATGGGTCTTCGTATATACTAGAGATCTTTCCTCTACTTTACATAGAGAAGTAAAACTGGGTTTACTTTATGCCAGGTTCTTTAGTTTCCTATAGAAGCAAACTTCCATAGTTGATTACATCTTAGGAAATAGGAATTATTTAAGAACACTCTCGATTAGAGTAGTTTTTAAATATCTCCAAAGATTTCAATGCTAGACTATCAAAGGATTGGGTTTTCATGAAAGTCAAGTGTGAGAGTTCAAGTGGAAAGGATTATCTATAGATTCCAAAGGAGGATAAGTAAGGAGCACTCATGATACTAGGAAGCCTAGTAAATTCTCCAATCTACCCTATAGTGAGGCTTTACATATTGGAAAGAGAGAATTTACTATTGTATAAGTTGGAATCTTTATTAGAATGTTAGGGCTTGTAGTCCATCAATACAAGATTATAAAAATGCCTATGAGATAAGGACATATACTCATAGCCTAAAGGAAATAAATAGCCTCAGAACCTAAATCTAGGATGCTTTAGCACAAGCTAAAAGCATGACTTAAGTCTAATCGAAAAATGAGACATAGTGGTTTACCTTCACCTGAGAAGATAAACCCATCCTGACTCTTCTTGACTTACAACTGTCTAGAGTGGCCACTTGCTAACACCTTCTATGCTTTAAAACCATGTAGGATAGTCTTATGTAAGTGCAAGATAGCTAGGTTTTTATTTAATCAAGAAGGGAAACTAGAGTCCTAAACTCCCTCTTTAAGAGACTAGATCATGACTGGCATGAAAGCATGACTTAGACTAACACAAAATTTATAATCTTTTACACCATTTTGACACATTCATTTCCATAATGGCTTGGGACAATTATGCCTATATACATGATGAAATAATATTATGGGCTAAATCAGCTGGAAGAGGTGTTCTCCACTACAGGAGATGCTCTCAAAGGTCAAGCATTCCCCTATCATGCAAGAATGGTGACCCTCCCTATTCAAGAGTGAAATAAGATGTTATGCATGATGTTATAACATCCAACATTCAACTAAGGGGTTGCTAAATCTTTTATTTATCTTGATTATAAACCTAGGCTTTAAAGTGAGGTTGTGAGCTATATTTAAAATTTGATTATGAGTTGTTCAATGGGGGTAGAAAAATTAATTTTATCCTAAAGAGTCTATCGCATCCAGACCATATGTTCAATTATAACACTTAAGAAACCTATGAAAAATAAGATATTTCTATTGCACAAATTAAACAAAATAATCAAACATTCATATATTTCATGAATGAATAAAAGGTATGTATGAGACATTACATCCAAAAGAAAAAATGTTGGGTAGCTAAGCTCTACCCTTATAGAACCTTGATTACAAAATAATATTACAATTATAATGAGATAAATGATATTGGGGTCTTCATTCTTTATCTTAATTCCTCTTCCTTTTTTGGATTAGTCTACTCCAGGTTTTGTAGGGCCTCCAGCCAATGCTTAAATAACTAATCCCTATTTACAAACATTACATGTCTATGGAAAATAAAATCTAACTACACATGCAAAATAGATGTTAGCAACATACAAACCAAGAAATTATATTCCATATATTTGGACTTAACAATTGAGTGTGCTTATTTGAATAACGATCAAGATTATTTCTTGTTGAGTATTATTATATGAATGTTCACTCATTTGATAGATACTCACTTGTCGGTGCTTGAATAACACTACTTATGATTTAGAATATTTTGCATCAATGATTAATTGAGACAACTTCCTCAAGATAGTCACATTAGTATATGGTTTGCATATATTTGTTAGATTGACACTCACTTACTGATGTTTAAATTACTCTACTCATGATATTCTCCAATTAATTGAGAGAACCTTCCCTAAGTAGTCTCGTTAGTATAGTCAGTTTGGGTATATCCATTGGATTGATAATCGCTTTTTGATGTGCGAATAACCTTGCTCATGAATTAGAATATTTTAAGTCACTAACTAATTAAGAGAACCTTCTCTAGGTATATGCATTAGTATAGTGAGTTAGGTATACCCCTTAATTACCTGTGTGATTTCATGAAAGGTTGCATTATGCTTTAGTTGCCAGCTAAAAGACTTAGTCTTGATTTGCCAATTGTTCTTTTGCCACCAATTTGAAGAGTTGGTCTTTTTAAAATTTAGCCGTCGACCTCACAAGGTGTCGGTCTTATGTTATAGTTATCAACTACATGGAATATTAGTCTTTAAGCTACCAACAAAGAGAGTTGGCCTTTTTGAGTTTAGTTCTTAACCTCACGGTATGTTAGTATTACACTATAGTCACCAACCGCATGAATTGTTAGTCTTTAAGTTACCAACTAGGCGAGTTGGCCTTTTTGAGTTTAGTTGTTGAGCTTATGAGGTTCGCCTAAAATTAAAAAAACTTGGTATAGTCGGGCTAAAGACTATAAACTAAGCACTACTTGGGAGGCAAACCAATGTTTCTATAATTTAGAGTGTAGTGGTGTGATTTATTATTATGAGTTATTCTTTCATCTAGTGTGAAGGTGTAATTAATTTGTGTTGTTGAAAGACCCTATAACAATAAATAATTGTTAAAAATAAGCTCAAGAAGAAGATGAGAAAGAGTAAAAAGAAGAAGATTATAAAATGAGAAGTTCATGTCCTTTATTCTATGTGTTTTATTATTTTAATATATTTGTATATGAGCTTGAGGGAATGGTAGATATAGTTTTCTTGTTATTAAAGTTTATGATTATACAAAGTTGAAGTGTTTCATTATGTAGAACAAATGCAATAAAGTATTTACATTATTATATTTGTTTTGTTTTAGTAGTGAAATTTTATAAGTATTAGTTATCCTTAATAATTATGTGTTATTTCCTAGAACTTGAAATTTGTTTAAAAAGCAAAAATTTGGAATAAAAATCAATTTGAAAAATTAAACTTGCATTAAAATTATTAAATAATGAATTATAACTTAAACTATTAATAAATAATATTTCATTAAAAGATTAGTAATCATAAATGAATTAAGAAATTTATTACGCACACCACACAGAGGAGATTTTATTGAATTGTGATAATTTGCTTGAAATAAATTGAAGTCACTAGCATTTCAATAACATAATTTTATTTGTATTAATTGGAGATTTGCTCATTTAATGAATAATAATAACTCATTTGAATTGTATTAGATATATAAGGAAAATAGAAAAGTATCAATATCAATAACATCATGGGTTATTAAGCTAATAAGGTGAACTTTTCATGAGAAAAAAGTGAACATAAAAGGATGACACTTGAGGCTGAGTGTCATACAATAATAATATTTAAAAATTCTCCCAATTATCTAACCAAGTCAATGAAGTTAATAAAGTAAATAAATGTGCTAAATTCAAGAGAGAAAATTGTGTTATGATTATGCAAATATTAAGTGATGACTATTTGTAATAGTAAATTAACTAAAATTTAAAAGAATCAACTATGTTAATATTAATCACTGAAACAACTTAATTCAAATGAAATATTAGTTTGAGTAAGAATTTAGGCTATTATAGTTAAGTTATTTTTCATATTTAATAATTATTCTTGTAAGTTTATTCTTTAATTAAAATATGTATGATTACTTAGGACAAGTAATGATTTGAGTTTGGGGGTTTTTGATAAGTGATCAGGTTTAGTTAATTTAACATGTGCTTTAAGTAAAAAATTTACTATTTTATAATTTATTTCAATAATTCTAAGTGTTTATGATAGGATATCTCTTATTGAAAAAATAAAAAAGAAATGTAAAAAATCTAGGAAATTCAAAAAAATATCGAAGCAAAAGCTGTACAAAAATAGAGAAGACTGTGCCACAGTGCTAGATTTATAACACCAACATGCTAGACCTAGTATCAAGGTGCTACATTATAATGTCGAACACCAAAATTAGAAATTTGAAGCCAAAAATTAAAGAGCATAGTGCTTAGGTGCTATAAAACTAGTGTCAAAACACTATGACCTGACAAGAGCAGTTTAATGATGGTTTAATGATAATTCCAAACAATTTTTAATGTGATTATGGTAGGAGCATCAAAGAACTCAAGTAGGGCTATGTCTAGGCTATAAAAGGAACATTTCCAATGCAAAAGGATATCTTTTTCAGATTTTTTTTCTTTTCACTTTCCTTTAGCAAGTGGGAGTCTAGTGTTAGTATGTGAGAATGCAGTAACAACACTTAGAGAGTGACACTCCAAGTACTGTGTGTTGTGTGTGTTATGTGTGTATATGTTTATGTATAGAGTGAGCGAAGGAGATTAAAATAGGAGATCAAGGAGTAGGATACACAACGAACGGAGAGAATTCACTGGTGTACTCTTTCCTTTTTCTTATATTTGCTAGTATTTTTCTACACATATTATGTATTGTGTTTTTGTTTTATTTCTAGAATATTGAACTAAGAGTGTGAACTCTGAATTTATGTGAGATTTAAATATGTGTGGAGCATTAGACTATGTTTTGTGAATTAATATAAAAAAAGTATTTGTACTTTTAATGAAAATGTATTTTGCTTCTTTCCATGCTTCATTTATTTGTAATATGACTAATTATAATATTAAAAGTAAGTGTGATCTAGAGATTAAGCAAATGTACTAAATAATCATTAATGTGTTAGATAGGTCCATGTAGTTAAATAACCATTAAATATATGATTATTTTTAGGATTTGTAAGCACTTAAAGAAAAATATGAGTAAAGAAACCAATCAAAATTTACTTGACACTAGGCAAAAAATGGGTAAATGAATTAGTTTGTTTATACTTTTCTTGAAATAGAGAGTACAACACTTTTGCTCTTAGTTGACACCACAAGTTTTAAATTAATCCACAATATAGTTTAATATAATACATAATCTAAAAGATTCCATAAATTCAAAGTACTTATTTTAAAATTAAAAATAAAAATATAAAAAATTTAAAAACTTATATTTTTAATATTTTACAAAATAGTGTATAGAAATTTTAATTTAGCATTTATATTTTGTTGAATAAAAACTATGTTTAAAAAGATTAGTACTTAACTTAATATAATTAACAACTAATTTTCTATAATCCTCATGGGAATGATACTCTACTCATTTTGTATATTACTTGATTCAACACGTGCACTCGTGTATAAGGGTAAAAATCATCGATCAACTTTTTGGTGTCATTGTCGAGGATTGGATGTAAAATTAGTTATTTGTATTAAGTTAATATTATACTATTGAAAATATTTTTAATTCAACATCTCTATTATATATATTTGTGTGTTATGCATTAAGTGTGAAATATCTTTGTACTAATTTAGTGTATTATTATTGTATGTTTAAACCAAAGTCATGATTTCTAAACTTTGCATATGTAGAGACAAAACATTAGAATTATTTCCATTGAACTTAGAAATCTAACAACTTTGTAGGAAATTTATAAAAAAGGAAAGAGCATAGTTATTTAAGTTTAGAAATATTTAATTATTTAGCCAATAGATTCAATGATCCATGCTTAAACACATATAATCTAAATTGGAGGAATCATCCTAACTTCTCATGGAATAATAATGATTTAAACTTTAATCAAATTGAGAATATAAAAATTTGGAGTAATATGTATTTTAGTAATAATCAAAATTATACACATATAGTTCCATTAAAGAATCCTCCTCAAAATGAACTTGAAGACTTATTATTACAAATGGGAATAGAATTACAAAGTCAAATTGCTTCTATTAAAAAATTAGAAACACAACTAGACCAATTAGCAAACAATCTTGCAAATAGACATCAAGATAATCTATCTTGTCATACAAAAATTAATCCTAAGGAAATGCATAAAGAGCAAGATAATGTGATAAAATTTAGAAGTGAAAAAGTCCTAGAAGAGGTAAAGATTGATGAGAATAAATTTGAAGTTGAAATTGAAAGTTTAAAAGATGTTATAGAGGAAATGATAAAATAAAATGAAATTAATGAGAAAAGGAAGCTGAGAGAGAGGCATTTAAGAAAATGAGAGAGAGACCACCTCCACCATTCCCTCAAAGAATCCAAAAATATTTTGACTATCAACCCCCAAGTATAAAGACAAAAATGTAATTGTGGATTTGGAGGTATCAATGATTGAAAATTTATTAAAACATGTCATAATTAAGGATGAGTAGGAAAAAGATTATGATCCATTTCATAGACTTGCTCTTAAAAAAATTAAATAAAAAGTGAGCTCTTATATTTGTTTGTTAGTACTCTTAAGTCATATATATTAAAGGCACTAGATTTGGAACTAAAAGAATTACCTAGTAATTTAAAGTATGTCTATTTATGTGAATCATCATATTCATTAACCCTACTTTTAATAATTTTAATGATCTTAATGAAAAAGAGTGGATGAAAATCTTGAGGATCATTAGAAAAACTTTGGATTGGACGCTTACTGACATAAAATACCTATCAGGTTGCTTCATCTAAAATTAGGAAAACTTGGTATAGGTGGGCTGAAGATTATAAACTAAGCACTATTTGGGAGGCAACCCAATGTTTGTGTAATTTTGTGTATGGTGTTGTGATTTATAGTTACGAGTTATTATTGCATCTAGTGTGAATGTGTAGTACAATTAAAAAAATTATTGTGTTGTTGGAAGTCCATGTATTAATAAATATTTATTAAAAATAACTTGAAGAAGAAGAGGAAAAAGAGTAAGAAAAGAATATTAAAGAATGAGAAGTTCCTATCCTTTATTTTATGTGTTTCATTATTTTATTATAGTTGTATGTGAGTTTGGGGAAGTGGGCAAGATAGTTTTCCTGTTATTAAAGTCTATGAGTATACAAAGTTGAAGTGTTTCATTATGTAGAACTAATATAATATAGTATTTAAATTATCATATTATTTTGTTGTAATAGTGAATGTTTATAAGTATTAGTTGTCCTTAATAATTGTGTTATTTCCTAAAACTTGAAATTATATTTTAAAAGTAAAACTTTGGAAGAAAAATATATTTAAAAAATATTTTAATAAAAATATAAAACTTGTATTGAAATTATTATATAATAAATTATGACTTAAATTATTAATAACTAATAGTTCTTAGAAAAATTAATAATTTCAAATGAGTTAAGATATTAATTGGAGATAAGCCAACTTTATAAAAAAAATAATAATTCATTTGAATTGTGTTAGATATATAAGGAGAATAGAAAAGTATGAATATCAATAATAGTATGGGTTACAAAGCCAATAAGGTGAAATTTTCATAAAAAAAAAGGAGAAGAAAAGGATGCAAAGAAAACACTTAAGGCTGAGTATCATATAATAATAATAATGAAAATTTTTTTAATTATCTAACCAAGTCAATGTAATTATTAAAGTAAGTAAATGTGCTAAAATCAAGAGAGAAAATTGTGTTATGATTATTTAAATATTAAGTGATGACTATTTACAATAGTAAATTAACTAAAATTCAAAAGAATCAATTATTATAAAATTAAGCACTGAAATGACTTAACTCAATTGAAATATTAGGTTTAGTAAGAATTTAGGCTATTATAGTTAAATTATTTTTCATATTTAATAATGATTCTTGTAAGTTTATTCTTTAATTAAAATTGTTATTTAATGATTTTAAATTATAAAAGTTTTTCTACCAAATAAATTTAGGGATTCATCAAAATACATATGATTACTTAAGGATAAGTAATGATTGGAGTTAGGGGGTGTTTGATAAGTGAAAAAGTTTAGTTAATTTAACATAAGAACATGTGAAGGCTCACAATGATGATTTCTACCACTATCTCGTCTATCTGATGACCCCTTAAAATCATGAGTTGTGTGTCTCGGGGCGGGGGGATGTAAGTGTCGTGTTGGTCTAGCTCTCATGAGTTTATGATTATATATATGAAAGCCCGCTCCAAAAGGGAAGAGAAAGAATGACAAATACATAGTAGTTAAAAGTGACTAACTCTTGTGTTAACCTCCTACAGAGCTACATAGAAATAAGAACCAATCCTTAGCCAAATAATAAAAGCTTAAGCCATAGAAGTAACCTCCAAATGCATAGATTGTGGCAACATCCCCAAGGAATGAGTGTCTAATATATCAAGTATCTGTGGTAGTCTATATATGGGTGTAGCTTGAGTAAAGCCATATTATCTAGCTACTCTATTGGGATTGTATCCCTATAAAATCACAGACTCGTGATGATGATAACCAAACCAAGTAGTTTTGGCCAATGAGATATTCATTAATAGAAAATGTTGCTCACAGACTCATTTTTATATGAGGTTAACATCTAATCTTAGATTATAAGCCACCTAATTAGACACTCAAAACACTACACCAAGTGAAGAGTGCATCCTTTTTAGGGTTTGATCTAATCTAATGGGATTATGTGGACTCAACCCAAATCTCAAACATAAACAAAGAATTAAACTAAACACATTCCATTTTAAATTTGAATCCATTTGAAACTAAATTAAGTTAATTTTGGTGATTAATCTAATTATCTTAATTAAGCTCAAAATTAATTAAATCTAAATAAAATTCAAACTAAATCAGAAGAAATCCAAATCAAAATTAAAAGAAAAGCATGAAAGCAAGTCCAAATCAAGCTTTAATCTAGTCAACCCTTTTAACATAAGTTTGGCTTATGTAGGCCCTACTAAGTCAAAGGTCAACACACCAAATATTGACCAAATAAAATCATTTTAAATTGTCCAAATGATAAAATAAACATGTTTAAACATGAATTTAAGAAAAATAAATCTATTAAGGACTTAATTAGGCTAATTATATCATTTGATCTAAATAGGCTTAAATGAACCTTTTAGAATTCATATCCAAATCAAATTAAAATAAAACCAAATTAATTATTCAAAATTATTTGAAAATGATTATAATACATAAATCAATAAATTATTAGATTTAAATTGATTAATATGATCATTTAACCTAATTAACTCAATCTTAATCCAGTAAGACTAAGTTTGGCCAAACTGGGTTTTAAACTCTAAGTGAATTTAATTGATCCAATGCATCCCAAATGTCTTGATTAACATAAATGAAAAATAAATACATTATAACTGAGTTGAGCAAGTCATTTGACTCAATTCAATTCAACCGAGTTCACTTAAGCCATAATGGGTTAAATATGGAATAAACAAATAATTAATTATAAATTCTATAAAACTCATTGATTAAAATCATCTTAAATGATTAAATTGATGTAATTGAAGTATTAATCTAGTGTTAATCCACCAAATGGAGCAAGCTAGATCAACCTACATAAAAGAATCTGTAAATGGAATAATTCAAAAAAGTTTGAACCCAAGCTTAAACTAAACACCTCGGAATACATCCAAACACATCCTAAGATGAGTTTAGGGTAATTAGAAACCAAGATTAAGCAAGTTAGTCAAATCTAAGTCATTCCAAAGGAATGGAATATGCCATGGAAAAAGGGGAATGCATGAAGATGAACTTTCCTTCCCTAATCCACTCTTTCTTCTTGCTCTTTCATCTCTTAAGCAGCTCCTAATCCTTAGAGGGCTAGTGGGTGGCAATCTCCTTGACCAACCAAGGCAAGGTGAGAGCTTAATAAAGCTTTTGGACAAACATGGAGAACAAAGAGAGAATAAAAAAAATTCCAATAGAACTTTCCATCACCTCCCTAAGAAGAATGAAGCCAAGCACAACCTTTCCTCGACCCCTACGTCACTGACAAGCCGAAGAATGACCAAACCTACCAAAAAAAGTATGAAGCTTGGTCTCCACACTGCCACCTAAAGTCATCACTGGTGAGGTACGCACCAAACCCTTCCTACTTTACTTCTAGTTTTGGTCTTTTATAAAAGAAACTTGATCTTAAGAGAGATCAAGCCATCTATATGTGATCAATGTGAATTGTTGAAGGATTTAGAATTGAAATCAAGTGACTTCATTAATTAGTTTGACAGAAATCATCCCGACTCAATGGATGGCTCTTGGCTTTTGCTTCCTTCGAACAAGATGTAATCTTCGATGACCAAGATTTAGTAGGACCAATTGATTAACCCCCCGCCCCCTCCCATGGCAAACCATGGGTTGATCGGAGTTGTCTGATTGAAGATTGAACATCCTAGATTAAATCGCATCTCACCTCCATTTTAATGAGGGATCTATGTGGATCTATATCGATGAATCATGTGGTGCTGCGCGTAAAGTGGCGCCACGTGGCACCAACATATAAATTAGAAATTCTGGTTTTTTGAATTTAAAATTTATAAGAAATTAACAAAAACTTCAAGAAATAAAAAAAATTAAATACTCAACCAAAAAATACAAATAAGGGCTCTATGAATTCCTCTCAATGAGAGAAATCCATTAAACCAAAATGCCCCAAAAAATTTTGGGTCATTTTAGGTTAATTTAAGTTTAAATAAAAATAATTAAATTCATATTAATCACTAATCAATCCAATTAATTTAAAACTTTGGGGAAATGAAATTAGGGTTAATATATACTTCAGTAATAAAATCTATGATTTCTTTCAATGTAAATCAAAAGATATTGAATTTCAAATCTTAGATCCTTATTTTAATGAAAGAAATTAATATAGAATTAAGAAAATCATAGAAAATTATAAGATTACCTAAAAACATCATAATAAACTACAATGAATCTAAATAACCTATTGAAACCTTTTGAGATCCAATACTCCTTAAAATCACCTAATTTAGTAATTAATTAAATTAATTAATTTAAATAATCAATCTAAATTTAGGAAAACCATAATAAATCAACCAAAAATCCAAAAATTTCAAATGAACCATTTATGGATGCATCTTTCATAGAGGATTCTAAGAAAAATAAAACCCCTAAATAATCTATTCTAAATTAGCCTTCATTTACAATTTAGTACAATAATTAAAATCTTAATTATTCCAAAATTAAACATTTGATCAGATGACACTTTAAGAAACTCAAATTGGCAAAGAATCACATTTGCCATAAAATATTCAAGGCCAATTGACCTCTCGATTGGAAGTTATTGAATTTTTAATTTCTAGGACATTTTAAATGCAACTATAAATCAAAAAATTATAAAAAACTACAAGATTTATAATATCAACTTGAAATATGGTTATCAACATCTATACACTTAGAGAAAGTTGTCTAACATTCTGAAGTAAAAAAAGTTAATTAATTACAAACTTAAGGTTTAATTAAAATAATTAAAAATTCAATTAAACTTAAATGGTAGTAATTGATTAAATCATGATAGATCCACTAATAAATTTAAATATAAGATTCATTAACCTCTAAATTTTATAATTTTATAACATATGAATCCTTTAAACATATTTAAGTTAAGGAGTAATGTAGTTGTGAATGTAAATAAAATAAGTATAATAAGTCAAATCAATTAAACCAAAAATGATATAAAAAGTTAAAAATGGCCTAGGATAGGTTTGATATCCAAGTAGCCAAGTCCTTAAAATTCTTAGATAATGACTAGTAATAAAGTTCTCTTTAAATTAAGTGATAAAAAGAGTCATCCTAAATAATTAAAATAACATTTCCATTAAGCTAATTAAAGATAATTGAATCATTTTGTTTAAGTTAATAACCCATGAATGTAAATGAAATAGATGAAAGAAATCATAACTTGAAACAAATTACATTAATCTAAATTCAATAGCAAGCATAGGAATGTTAATGAAATAAATAGATGAAAATAAAAAATCAAAATAAAACTTAAATAATCAATTAAAATTTATTCAAATGAAACAAATAAATCATAAAATTTAAATATAACAAAATGATAACACTAAAATTAAGATTGAGTTTAAGATATTAACTAAGTTCATGAATATTAATTAACATAAACATTAATATGAAAAAAATAAAATTAACCTAAATTGAATAAATAAATAAATAAATAATCAAATGAATAATGAACAAAATATAAAAGATTAAATATGAAATTAAGCTATAAGTTATAAACTAAATAATATAAAATGTGAATGAATCAAAATCAAGCCTTAAAGCTAAATTAAATTAAAATGTAATAACATAAACATTAAATTTTGAATTAAGAAGCATATTAAGTTTTAATAAAAAATTATAAATAAAAAAATCATAAACCAACTCAAGAAATACATAATCAAATCAAAAGAAAAGAAAAGAATAAAATTCCAATAAAATTAAAACATTTATCTAAATAAAACATAAACTAAATAATCATTTAAATGAATCCACAAGAGGTTAATTAAGATACTTATAATCTTTGTTAGACCTTTAGAATGAACCTTCATCTTAGGTGAAGGATTCATTCTATTAAGGTTAGTATGTTGAATAAAATGGGTTCCACCTAAAGTGGAACTTATTATATTCTTCATTCTTAAAAACTTAAATATCATTTTAACATGAAATGAACCTAAAATGTAAATAAAATTACAAGTCATTAAATCACTTAAATCGAAACCACTCAATGGTAACATAAACAACCTTAAGTATTTAAATCAAAACTTAAACTTAAAAGGGCTAGTACAGTCTTGCTACACAAGCCATTTTATCACACACTCAATATTTAGGTCACCGACCCTAGATTTAAGTTAGATCAATCTGCGATGCTATGTTATGTGATGTGATAGTTTTATTATTTTATTATGTACTATTTTAGACTTGATGGCTATGATTGTTTTCCATTAGTCTGGATGGTAAGATGTTCTTTTTAGAATAAATGTTATTTTTTGCAGGGGCATGCTAATAGGGACCGCTATATTAAATTATAAAATTATTATTTGCTTGTAGTTGTTGAATAAGTCTTTTAGTATAGCCTAATAGGATAGGTGGGCTTGACAAGCAACTAATGTTAAGCTCAAATATTTATAAATATAACTACTGGTGTGCTCTATGCATTTCCTAATATTTGTGATCACTCCAAAAGAACACCATGGAGGATATGCTCAGCCATCTTTATTGAGATTGGTAAGAGTATGTTCTTTCGTGAGGCAGATTAATATATATATTCAACCAAATTTCTTTTAATATTATGTTAGGGTTTGCTTAAATATATGTTCTACCTCCTATGGATGCAAGCCTCCACAGTTAATTACCCCTCTTGCTCCAGCAAGAGAGAACTCTCAATTAAGGTTAGAAATAGACATGTTTTAGTAATATGTGATGGTGCCTTAGAGGTGTGTGTGGCATAGATGACTATCATGTAGAATTCGCATAATAAATAAAGAGATTGGGCTTACATCCCTTTGAAATTCCAAAGTATAATTAAAAATATTTGCATAATTAAAAATATGAGAATTTAATGCATAGTATATCATGAATAATGAATGAATACATTATATAACTTAAAGCATATGCTGGGAGAAATGATGACACGCCTGATCAAGATCTCATGGTTCCATCATCCCGGGTAATCGTGGTCTCTAGTTTACTTAGTCATAAAAATAATTCCTGATCAAAGAATCCTTGTCAACAACCATGGATTGTGTCATCCAAGGTATTCTTGTAGATCTAGAGTGATATTTATCTAAGGAGATAAATTGAAGTCAACCTTAGCTAACATAAGGCTTTTTTCCTATTAAATATAATCCATGATCAAAATATTCCTATTGTCATAATCTAAATATAGTTGCATTGTAGATAAATCATCCTAGTCATATCCATTTCTTTAGCATATAATCATGTACTTTGATAGTATGAGCATAAATATATTTTTTGCGAGCAAAGGTTTTCTTAGCTTATCATCCTTGATAAATAATCATGGATGGATGGATGATTGTTTACTTTAGGTTATATTGAATGGTGAACTTTATTCAATTTAAACAAATCCCCTCTGAATAAATTTTACAATCGACACGTCCATCATAGAAGAAAAATTAGGTTTGGTAACCTGGACCAAGTCATAAGACCCAATCGAGGATTATCTCAATCAACATCTTCATACACTAGAGTTAGATTTGTATGCATATGTCGGGACACATGCAGGAAATTTAAGCTTGGGTAGTCAAAATTTTCAATCTACATTCCCTTTAGAGCCATTCCTTAGAGTTTTTTTCTCTCTCTCTCTCTCTCTATCTCTCTTTCTTTCTTCTAGTTTATACTTTCTCAAAGACCATGCCTATAAAATATGTTGATAAGGTCAAAAAGAGGGTGGTCATTATAAAGTTTATTTTTTTATTTTTACAGAGAGGGAAACACCTTGGCATTATAGTTCCAACACCTTGACATTATTATCCTGCAGGACTTAGGCTTATAACCCAAGAGGGTAGTGCCTCGGTGCTTATTATACCACTCCACAGTGCTTGATAGAGTTCACTTCAGTCATTTTACTTGAGAGGGTGGCACCTTAGTGCTTATTTTTCAGCATCGCGGTGCTAACCTAAGAAAAACTCAGGTGTATATTTTCTAAGTTGGATGTCCCATGTTTTATAGAAGTGTTAAAATATCACAACATCATGATTCTTGATATACAACACCAAGGCACCGATAATATTCTTTACATGGGCTGAACCCGAGAGTATAACACCACAGTGCTATTCACTTAATGCCTAAGATTAAAAATTTTGGCACTATAACATCTTAGCAATGCTATATTTGTTTACATGTTCAGTGCAAGGCACTCTTCTCCCTTATTCTTGGTCAGAGATCAATAGAGGGAGGGTTTTGTCTCAAGCTGAAACTAAGTTTGATGACCAAACATGTTGTATGGTGTGGCACCTTGGTGCTAAAAGAATGGTGTTGTAGCTCTAAATCAAGTACAAGAGACCTGAGAGCATGGCGCCTTGGCGCAACATAGTTGATGTTGTGGCGCTATAGGCTAGAGCCATACGATTATATTTCTCGAGAGCGTGGTGCCTCAATGCTGGGCTTTTGGAAACTTGGTGGTGCGAGTTGAGAATGCATAATTTGGATAAAAGTCTTGCAGAATCTAGCAATTTTTATAAAAATATAAAAGGTAACATTTCAGTAATGCTAAGTCTTGTATTTTGGTGTCATCTCTCTTGTTCTGGATCTAAGATCAATGTGTGAGGTTTTCTTCTCACACTAGAATTAAGTTCAATGGTGGAGGCTCTTTGATAAAAACTCATGCAAAGAGAGAAAATCTAGGTAAAATAATGCAATAAGCATTATTACAGTGAATCTTTTACCTTTAGTAGGCAAGAGTTGGCTTTTGTAAGAGAAAGAGTTGATCTTATAGTGAACATAAATTTCCAGAAGTAATAATCACTAGAAAAATGAGAGAGAATCAATCAAAGCAGAGAGGGGAAGTGGAAAAAAAGGGTGGAGCAATTTTTTTTCCTCTTTTTATAGAGTTCTTTTGACTAGTGGGGTGATATTTTGCCCCATAACTATTCCTCGCTCCCCCAGGTGATTAGCAGTCATGGGGAGGGAAAGATGATTCTTTCTTGCTTCTTTAAACTACAAATCATGGTCATAGTGCCTCAGCGCTATCATGGAAGCACCGCGGTGCCAAGCCTTTGGCTCACCAACTAAACTAACAGTTATGTTTCTGGAAGGATTGTTTTAGTGCCATGGAGCCACACTCAAAGCATTGCGGCATTATGGCCAAATTATTTATTATTTACATTTTTTATGCAAATAATTTATTTGGCAGAGCTTAGGAATTTCTTTTTAAATTTTAAATATAATTTGAGCCTAGAATTAGGTAAGGATCTATGGGGTCTAAGAATAGTAGGAGCTGACCCTACTAGCTGGTGATCTCTTATGAAGCCCAAAAGAGGTCCCCGTAGAAGAAGAAGAAGATCCTGAAAGAATATCCAAAGATCTAGACTTGTAGTTTTAGGTTGGGCTATATAAGGGCAGAGCTCGGCTGCCCATTTTTCTCTCTCTTCTCGGGTGTACAATAGTACCCGACCGCACTGGCCTATTCATTTAATTTAAATTTGGCTTGATTTCTCAACCTGCTTTTCTAGATTTCTTTTAGTGTTGTGCTTTTTGTGATGAATGCTTAGAGGTTAGGCTATTAAGAAAACAAAATTTTCTACCCAATCTAATCTAAACAACTTAAACAAAAATAAAGAAATTCAAAAATTTTCACATAAATTAAAGCCCTAGGAATAACTTAAAATCTACTAGAAAAAAACTAGCTTTTACAAATCATGCTAGCATATTATTCTAAATTCTTGAATTAGGCACTTCACCCATTGAGCATAAGGGGTATCTGATGTATGAGGATGACTATCTTCTTGGGGAAGTTTATCTTCTCTTCTTGATTTTGCCCGTGACCACTTCTAATTGCATCTCATTGTAGGAATAAATTGCATACCCCAAAAGCTTTAAATGAATGTGAGTCAAGATATAAAAGCTAAAATTTATTGCATTAGTTAGGTACACATCATACCCAACATGATCTTAGGGATTAAAGAATGAGTCTAGGTTTTTAAATTTCTTTCTATAAATGCAATAACCTAGCCATCTTGCATTCATGAGACTTGGCATTATGGATTTAAAATTTACTTAGTGGTGTTAGCTGGCAACCCTTCTAGGTGGGTTATAAGTCTAGAAGTGTCACGGATGGTTTCTTTTCTCAAATAAGAGAAAGAGATAATAATTCTCAAAAGTCAAACTAGGTCAAGCCTCTAACTTGTGTAAGAAGCAATTATTGACTTATGATCTAATGCATCCTATTAGAGTGAGGCTTCAACCCAGCATTTCTGTAGTCTTGTGCTCCTAGAATATAAGCCCAGATTTCTAATAAATTATCAACTCAAAATTTAATTTAAATTCCAGAATTTAAAGCCCAATGGAAGAATAGTTGAAATATCTACTGAATATCCCAATATTTATAGATATTTCTTTCTTTATTCCAATTAGCCTCCAAAAGAACTTCTTCCACGTTGTAATGTTCCCTTTTGAAACTTCAATTTAACCATCCTTTAGAACTAGCTTAAAAATTATAGCAAATAAATTTCTATTTCTTTAATCAAGAGTATTCTTAGGAAGAGGTCCTTATTTCTAAGATGTAATTAACTATAAGAGCTTGCCCTCATAAGGAATTATAATCTTAGTATAAAATAAATTTTGTTCTACTTTTCCATGTAATTCAAGGGAAGAATCTTTGGAATTTTCATACAACCCATTAGCCTTAGGAGTCCTTATTTAAGTGATTAATTCTATTATATAATAATATGTTTATCTTCCAAGGTAATATGTTTATTCCTTAATGATTAATTTGATTACCTAAATAAGAAATTCTTAAAATCTATGTGGTGTCACAAAATTTCCTCTCAGAGATCTTTTTTGGTGACTCCACTAGGGAGTATTTCCTCTCTCCATCTTTAAAAGTAGGCTCTTATTTTTATACATTAGTGGTGTACTTATGCCACTCATGGGTCAGGATTGCCTTTCTTTTCATTGGATGCTTCTCCATTTAATCCTTGCTATGGCTCATCCAACATCCTTAACTTAGGCTCTAGAACTCTGCATTTATCAAAGTTAAATGATTAGGTCCTAGAACTAACCACCTTTATAACTTTCAATAAAATTTAAACAAATGAAAATAAAGTCATTTCTATTAGACTTGATTCTAGTCAAAATGGATTTGATATCATTCTATTGTGGAAAAGAAATATTATATTCAAAATTTTTAAAAATTATCTTAAATTTTGAAAAATAAATCTGAAAGTTATATTTGTCCTTGATTTTACTTAGAGTTAATACAAAAAGCTAAAGAGAATCAAGACAGGGTCCTTACATCCACTCCCCTTTGTTCTTATACATTCAAAGATAGTAAACCTTAGAGAGTGTATAATGAAATGAAGGAGTCTTTTTGTTTTGTAAATCTTAAGAAAATTTATAAAAATTGAAGGAAGTGGGCATAGTTGCCCCTTAGCACCATAATTGATGCTTCAGTTGCATTTAAGAGAAATCAACATAAAAGAAAATTATAAAAGCGGGATAAGCATGAAAAATGATCCCAAAAGAATGCTTTATTGACCTTAGGCAATGGTCAACTGAAGAAATTAAATATGAGCCTTCTAACCTTATAGAAGAAATTTTCATATATATAAATGAAATTAAACTTTAATCTTAATCATTTTATGATTGATTTCTATATGTCCACCAGAATTATGGAAAATCAATTTTTGGGTTCATTAACCAATTATAGGGAGTGACTTAAAGATAACTCTCTTTTAGACCCTCCAGAAACCCTAAATCACTAGAAGTTTAGGAGAGTGTCAAAAGATGAAGATGACATGATATTGTAAACAAAGATGACATAAAAATTTTCACTTTTTCTCTTAATCAATGAAAGAAAACAGTGGCAAAAGAGAATTTTGATTCTCTTGATAAGGTTGAAAGGAATGAAATTTACTTTTATAAATTTAAATCAATTTCCTTATTTGGAATCTGCTCCCATTGAATGATTTATATTTCATAGATAGCCTTAATTAATTTTAAGGGAAAATTCTAAAGAGAAAATCATTGAAGACTTTAATCCTTCTAAAATATTTCTTAAATATTATGACCTTAAAATTGGATCCTAATGTTGATGCTTCTATCTTTTGGAATGAAAATATATAAAATCTATCTCTGATTGATCGATAGAAGAACATAAAGACACATTGAGGATAGAGTTGACCCTACCCTCCCTCCCTTCATATTAAGAGGAAAATATTGAAATTAAATTCAAAATGGTAGAGTCAAACTGCCTCAAATAGCACTAAAAATAAATGGCAAACAACTCATTTTTGAAATATTGAGAAATTACCTTCTTAATTTATAAATAGAAGGAAACAATAATTATTAGGAACTTTTGGATGTGGCATTCCACTAAAAAAAAGGTTTTAGAGTTATCTTCTATGATGAAGATATACTTCTAAGAACTACTGAATATAATCAACATCTTAATCAATGTGAAAAATTCTAAACAAAAAAAGTCTCCAAAATGTTTGTTGATTCTGGTGCATCGGTCAACATTAATTTTAAATGAAAGTGAGTATACACGAGCTCAATTTAGTATAATTCTGATAAGTTGGTGTTGTGTGCATTTAAGCAAGAAAAGAAGGAGAGTTTTCAATGAAACTTTAATTTTTAAAACTCATCTTGAGAAATTTAATCTTAATCGCTTTGTTGATTGAAGATGATAATTCAAACCTTAGGAATTTAGGAACTTTTTAATGCTCTTAGATTGTCTTATCCAACCCAAATAAAAAAAGAAAGAAAGGAAAAGAAAAAAATAATTATTGTGAAAGGATGTTTATATCCATTCTGATTCATTCATTTAGAGTTCTTAGGAATGTCATTTTCTTTTGTCAGGCCTAAATGAGAATTATTAACTCTATAAAATTATGGCACAAAAAAAAGAAAGTTTTTTTAGTGCCTCACCCAGTCTTATACTCAGTCAAAGAATTAGGTAGTGTTCTACCATATAATATGATCAATCAATTGAAATAAAGAATTGAGTATGTAAAGTGTCACATCAAATATTATATTCAGATAAAGAGTTGAATGCATCTAATATCCTAGCAAATGTTGTATCTAGGAAAAACATCAACTGTAACATCTTACAAAGAGTCAAAATGTTATTAAAATTTTGACAAAAGAAAAGAATGAATGAATGAATGGATGAATGAAACAAAATAGAAAGGATGGAAGAACCAAATCCATGTGCTAAAAGGTGTAGTCTTAAATTTCTAAATATGTGTGTACTTTAACTCTGAACTCTTCTATATCAAAGTAAGATGGTAGGGTTAGAAGTCAAAAGTTGACCCTAGCTTAAAAGTAAAAAAACAATAATAAAAATAAAACAAATAAATTTTACACCATCTTTAAAATAGGTGTAAACTTCAAAAATAAAAAAATCAAAGAGATAATGGATTTTCTTTTCCAAGAATCCTTACCTTTTGTCCATCAAAAAATCAATTAAGTATAATTTGATCCCATTGCAAGTAGCCTATAGATAAGAGCCATAAGCATGAAAAGCTATGAAGCATTAAAGAAATTGAAACCAAAAGTTGGTTTTAGATTCACTACTATAGAGCCATTGCATGATGAGAATTGTTAAATAGTAAGGCTCCCAAATTTCTCTTCAAAGGCACTCTAACAAATTAAATGAATATTGTTTAGATGTGTTTGAAGACCTATGTAGCCTTCAAGTTTAGGATTGTACCTTTAAAGTTTGAAGAGGAATTTAAATCCATAATTAACAAGCCAAAAGAAATAAGTCTATAAATAGAAGTTAATCTACAACTGATATCAATAATCCAAGTCTTTAATGAGTCAGATACTGATGACTTAATCAAGCTACTCTTAGAAATTAAAGACTACTTTATCTGGAAATATAATGAAATATTCTTCAGATGTAGCAGTTTATAAGCTCAGGCTTGATGCCATTTTAGTATACTAAGTGGCTTGACGTATGCGGTTAAAATTCAAAAGAAAAGCATGATGTTGTTAGACAAAAAACTAGTCAAAGATGACCTTACATGAGAAGAAAGCATTCTTCTTGGTTGGCTAACATCATCACAACAAATACAAAATAGAGAAAAATAGAAAGAAAAAGATCAAATCTACATGTGTCAAATCTTAGGACTAGGACAAATCTTACCTTGAAGAGGGGTTCCTATTGCCCATACCTTATTTCAAAATCAAAAAGCTTTTATGTATAAGATTATCCTCATTCAGAATGACTTATTGGAATAATATCAAATCAAGATAATTCTAGAAAAGAAAACTGAAAGCATACGATATGACATTCAGAATCCTTACAAGAATATTTTGTTACATAGTCATGTCATTCGGTCTCAAAATATCAGAAAAATTTACCAAAGGGTCATAATCAAGATTTCTAATAACTTTTGATTAAGTGAAGTGTTATATTAAAAATCTTGCTAAACAATGATAAGTGGTTAAAAGAAGAAAAGAAAAGAAACTTTTTTATGATTTGAAAATGATCATATCACTACATACTGATTCCTAAACTTATAATGAAGTTTAGAAGGATCAAAAATTAAATAAATAAAAATTAATTAAAGTCATCTATGAAATATCATTTGATAAAACTTTTAAAGAATAATAATTCAACTTAAGAGAATTTATTTCAAATTTATTATGAGAATCTTAATTTTTTGAACAATTTAACCCTCTCAATTCCTTTATTGATTAGGGGTAAAAGAATAAAAAAATATCTTTAAGAAAATCTAAGAGTTTGCTTACCTTGATTTTCATTCACTTTTAAAAACTATATTAATTCTAGCTTTAAAGGAATCTCTTGATCTTTATTGAATTTAAGAGAAGGCCTTATAAGCTGTAGATTCATCTCAATAAAAAAATAATAATAAATTTTAAAAAAAAATGAAATACTGATCAATTGTAGCTTGATTGACTTAAGTCAATAAAGAAAATCAGGAACGTGTCATAAAAGCTACATATTCATACAAATAAAAGAAAAATTATCATTTTAGAATCATTGTTTGACTTTGGTTTTTGTTGCCCAAGAACTAGAAAGTCACATGCAAGCTCAAAGAGTAAATCTCTCAATTTGATACCATATGATGTCTTGCCTAAAATGGATTAGACATATAACATGGTCATATATAACTTTGAGAGAAAAAATGATGAAATTTTATGCTTATGACATTGGCATACTAAACATTGGGTCCAAGGGTCCTAAATGTGCACAAATCCTTCTTCAAAAATATACTTCAACTCTTGGAAACCTTCTTCACCTAACTTCTGCATGTGTAAGAAGCTTTGGTGAAACCAAAGAATGGAAGCAAATCTTTCCAACCCCTCTCACTAGTTAGACTAATCAAGTAAGGATTAAGCCCATATGACTCATGTTTATTAGTCAAAAGTCTCGAGGATTAGGAATTATGTCACTAAATACCCTTTTTGCTCACTCATAGCATCTATTGGTTAGGAGCAAGCCCTTCATGGCAACCTTCCTATATATCTTGGGTATGGAGTCAGCCTTTGTGCACCATCCCTATTGGTTAGAAGTAAGTCCCATAGCAGGCATCCTTTCAAATGGCAAGCTAGGATAAAGTCATCAGAACTCCATTCTTATCAAATGAACTATTTAGGTTAGGAATAAGTTATGAATATCCCTTTCCTATTAGTCAAAACTCTAGGATTGAATTAAGTCATGAATACCCCTTTCTTCCTTTAAATATATAAGTTGGATTAAGCCATTAAAGGCCCCATCTTAATAGTTAACCAAATAGGAGTAAGTACCTTAGTAAGCATCCTTTTCAAATGACAAGGACTAGATTAAGTCAACAAAGACTCATTTCCAATCAATTAGACTATGTGGTTAGGATTAGGTCACCAAACCCCTTTCCTTTTTGTCAGAATTTGAGGTTTAGGAATAAGTCATCAAGATCCTTTACCTCAACTTATGCTCTTTAGGTTAGATTAAGCCATTAAATGCCCCTTCCTAATAGCTAATTAGAGAGAAGTAAGTCCCTCAATAGGCATTCTTTCTGAAAGACAAAAATAGGATTAAGTCATTAAGATCCCTATTATATTAGTTAGAAATTTGGTGTTTAGGAATTAGACATTATGACTCCTCTTCCTTATTATGGCTATTCAAGAAGGAATTAAACCATTGAAGGCCCTTTCTTAATAGTTCATTAGATAGGAATAAATCTTTTAGCATGCATCCTTATAAGGTTAGGATAAAGTCATTATGATCCCTTTCCTTTTCAAGTCATCTAGGATGGGTTAAGCCATTAAAGACCCCTTTTTGTTAGTTCAAATTCACTAGATCAAGATTTAAATTCTTGTGATCCCTTTTCTAGTTTAAAATGAAAGAATTTAGAAATGGAAATAAGTCATTAACGACCTTATTCCTATGGGCTACATTCCACTTAAATTTTGAATCCATTTAAAACTAAATTAAGATAATTAAGGTGATTAACCTAATTATCCTAATTAAGCTTAAAATTAATTAAATCAAAATTAAATTCAAAATAAAATAAAATAAATCCAAATTAAAATCAAATGAAAACCATGAAATTAAATTCAAATCAAGGTCAAATCGGGTCAACCCTTTTGACATAGGTTTGACTTATATGGGCCCCACTAAGTCAAAGATCAACCCGCCAAACTTTCACCAAATGAAATCATTTCAAATGGTCCAAATGATAAAATAAACATGAATTTAGAGAAAACTAAATTCATTAAGGACTTAATTAAGCTAATTAGATCATTTGATCTAAATGGGCTTAAATGAACCTTTTTGGATTCAAATCTAAATCAAATTAAAATAAATTTATTGATTAAAATCAATTAAAAATGATTATTAAATATAAATCAACCGATTATTAGATTTAAATTAGTTAATATAATCATTTAACTTAATTAACCCAATCTTAACCCATTAAGACCAAGTTGGGCCAAAATGGGTTTTAAACTTTAAGTAATTGAAATTAATTGATCCAATGCATCCCAATTGCTTGGATTAACATAAATGAATGATAAATACATTGTAATTGAGCCAAAAAGAGTTATTTAACTCAATTCAATTCAAACAAATTCAATTAAGCCATAATGGGTTGATTATGAAATAAGTAATTAATTAATTCTAAATTCCATGAAACTCATTAATTAAGAACATCATAAATTATTAAATTGATGTAATTGAAGTATCAATCTAGTGTTAATCCACCCAATGGAGCAAGATAGATCAACTTACATAGAAAAATCCCTAAATGGCATAATTCAAAAAATGTTAAACCTAAGCTTAAACCAAACACCTTGGAATACATCCAAGCCCATCTAAGATGAGTTTAGGGAAATTGGAAACCAAGATTATACATGTTAATCAAATCCAAGTCAACCCAAAGGAAAGAAATATGCCATGGAAAAAGGGGAATGCATGAAGACAAAACTTCATTTCCCAATCCACCCTTTCTCCTTGATCTTCCATCTCAACACCATTGGACATGTGTTAAGCTGCTAACCACCCTTGGAGCTTGCCTCCAACGGTGGCAATCACCATGACCGACTAAGCCAAGTTCAGAGCTTAATAAAGCATTTGGAAAAACATGAAAAACCAAGAGAGAATTAAAAAAATCTCCAATTGAACTTCCCATCACCTTCCCCATGTGAAACCAAGTCGAGCGCAACCTTTTCCTGGCCCCCATCGCATCGGCAAGCTGAAGAATGACCAAAGCCCACTAGAAAACATGTGAAGCTAGGTCTCCACATAGATCTATAGGGAGGCAATCCAATTCCTTTTTCCCAGAGGCTCGTCACAACTCCACGAAGCTAACCGAGTCATCCTCCCCGCCACCTGAAGTCATCGCTAGTGAGGTATGCACCAAACCTTGCCTTCTTTACTTCTAGTTTTGGTCTTTATAAAAGAAATTTCATCTCAAGGGAGATCAAGCTATCTAGATGTGATCTAAGTGAGTCCCTGATGGATTTGGAATTTAAATCAGATGATTTCATCAGTTAGATCATTGGAAATCGAATCGACGGACAGCTCTCAACTTTCATCGCCTTCGAACAAAATGTAATCTCCACCATCCATTCCTTTTATTAAGGAGGGAAAATTGAGATTTAGTAGGACCGATCATTTAAACCCCCTGCCCCATAAGAAACCATGGGTTAATTTGAGTCGTTTGGATCAAACCACATCCATTGTTGCTTTAACGTGAGATCCACATGGATCCCGTGTGGACAAATCAAGTGATGCTACATTAGCACCATGTGGTGTCGACTTGTCTAAATAAGAAATTTGGGCTTTTAAAATTTAAAATTTAAAAATTACAAAAAATTAATTAAAACTTCAAAAAAATAATAATAATAAATACTTAACTAAAAAAAATGCAAATAAGGGTTCTATGAATTCCTCTAAATGAGTGGAATCCATTAAACCAAAAAAATCACAATTTTAATTAGGTAATTTTAAGTTAATTCAAGTTTAAATAAAAATAATTAAGCTCACATTAATCGTAAACTATTAATCCAATTAATTTGAAACTTTGGGGAAATGAAATTAGGGTTAATATACTTTAGGAAAAACTTTTGTGATTTATTTTGAAGTGAATCAAAAGATATTGAATTTAAGACCTTAAACCCTAATTTTATTGAAATAAATTAATATAGAATTAAGAAAATCATAAGATCACCTTAAATCATCATAATAAACTATAATGAATCTAAATAACCCATTGAAACCTTCTAAAATCAAATAAACCATAAAATCACCTAATTTATTCATTAATTAAATTAATTAATTTAAATAATTAATCAAAACTTAGAAAAATCATAATAATTCAACCAAAAATCTAAAAAATTCAAATGAACCCTCTATGGATGGATCTTCTATAGAGGAATGTAAGAAAAATAAAACCCTTAAATAATCTCTTCTAAATTAGGCTTAACTTAGGTTTTAGTGAAATAATTAAAACCTTAATTAATCATAAATTATAATTTAATCAAATTGAGACTTTAGGAAACTCAAATTGGCAAAGAACCACATTAACATAAAAATTTAAAGGTCAATTGACCTCCAGATTGGAAGTTATTGAATTTTCAATCTCTAGGTCAATTTAAATGCAACAATAAATCAGAAAATTATTATAAACAAAACTGAAGGAGAGTTGTCAACATCAAATCCGAAATTTATAATATCAACTTGAAATATGTTTATGAACATCAAAAAATTTAGAGAAAGTTGTCTAACACTCTGAACTCAAAAAATGTAATTAATTGCACACTTAGGGTTTAATAAAATAATTAAGAATACAAAATTCATTTAAACTTTAAAGTTAATAATTGATTAAATCATGGTAAATCCACTAATAAACTAAAATATAAGATTCATTAACCTTTGAATTTTATAATCTCTTAACATATGAATCCATTTAACCCATTTAAGTTAAGGAGTAATGTTGTTGAAAATGTAAATAAAATAAATACAATAAGTAAAATCAATTAAACCTAAAATGACATAAAAAGTTAAAAATGGCCTAGGATAAGTTTGATATCCAAGTAGCCAACTCCTTAAACTTCTAACATCATGACTAGCAATAAAGATCCCATTAAATTAAGTGACAAAAAGAACCTTCCTAAATAATTAAACTAACACTTCCTCTAAGCTATTTAAAGATAATTGAATCATTTTATTTAAGTTCATAACCCATGAATGTCTATGAAATAAATGAAAGAAATCATAACGTGAAACAAATTACATTAATCTAAACTCAGTAGAAAGCATAGGAATGATAATGAAATAAATAAATGAAAATAAGAAAGAATAAATAAAAATAAAACCTAAATAATCAATTAATAATTATACAAATGAAACAAATAAATCATAAAATTAAAATATAATAAAATAATAAAATTATATTTAAGATTGAGTTTAAAATATTAATTAAGTTCATGAATATTAATGAACATAAACATTAATATGATAAATAAATGAAATTAACCTAAATTGAATAAATAAATAAATAAAATAATCAAATAAATAATGAACAAAATATAAAAGATTAAATATGAAATTAAGCTTTAAGTTATAAACTAAATAATATTAAAGGTGAATGAGTTAAAATCAAACCTTAAAGCTAAATAAAATTAAAATGTAATAACACAAACATTAAATTTTGAATAAAGAAGCATATTAAGTTCTAAAAGAAATTATAAATAAAAAATCATAAACCAAGTCAAGAAAAATATAACCAAATCAAAAGGAAAGAAAAGAAGAATTAAATTCCAAGCCAAAATTAAAATATTGATCTAACTTAAACTCTAACCAAATAATAACTTAAATGAATTCAAAGGAGGTTAACTAAGATATTTATGATCTTAGTTAGGCCTTTGGAATGAACCTTCATCTTAGGGTGAAGGCTTCATTCTATTAGGATTAGTATGTTGAATAAAATGGGCTCCATCCAAAGTGGAACTTATTATTTTCTTCATTCTTGAAAACTTAAATTTCATTTTAACATGAAATTAACCTAAAACATAAATAAAATTATAAGTAATTAAACCACTTAAATTAAAATCACCTAATGGTAACATAAACAAACTTTAAAAAAATCTAAATCAAAACCTAAACTTAAAAGGGCCAGTATAGTCTTGCTACACAAGTCATTTTCTTCACACACTAGATTATTAGGTCAATAACCCTAGGTTTAAGTTAGGTCAATCAGTGATGCTATGTTATGTGGTGTGTTGTTTTTATTATTTTGTGGTGTACTATTTTAGACTGGATGGCTGGGATTATTTACTGGCAATCTGGATGATAAGATGTTCTTTTTAAAACTAATACTGTTTTCTGTAGGGGCCATGCTAAAGGGACTATTGTAATAAATTATAAAATTGTTGTTTGCATGCAGTCTGAATAAGTCCCTTAGCATAGCCCAATTAGATAAGTGGACTTAGCAAGCAAATAATCCTAAGCCTACATATTTGCAAATATAACTGCTGGTGTGATGCTTGCACTTCCTAACCTTTATTTTGCAGGGCTTAGGAAATATTTTTTTTAATTTTAGATGTATTTTTAGCCTAAAATTAGGTTTGGAACTATGGGGTCTAGAATAATAGGAGCTGACCATACGTGTTAGTGGTCTCTTATGAAGCCCAATGGAGATCTCAAGAAGGAGATGATCCTGAAAGAAGACTCATAGATCTAGACTTGTAGTTCTAGACCAGGTTGTATAACGGCGTAGCTCGGTTGCCCATTTTTCTCTTTCTTGGGGTGTACATCAGTACTCAGCCACACTATCCTATTCTTTTAATTTAAATTTGGCTTGATTTACTATGGATGTGCAATAAAATCATCACACCTTTTTAGGTTTTTATTTATATTGTGTTTTCTGTAATGAATGCTTAGAGGTTAGGCTCTTAGAAAACTAAATTTAAACAACTTTAAAAAAATAAAGAAATTCAAAATTTTTCACATAAATTAAAGCCTTAGGAATAACTTAAAATCAACTAGAAATAACTAGCTTTTACTAATTAAGCTAGCATATTATTCAAAATTATTGAATTTCGTGCTTCACCTATTACACATAAAGGGTATATGACCTTTGAGGATAGCAAACTTCTTTGGGAAGTCTACCTTCTCTTCTTGATTTGGCCAATAATCACTTCTAATTGTATCTCATTATAGGCATAAATTGCATACCCTAAAATCCATAAATGAATTATGAGTCAAGATATAAAAGCTAAATTTTTTTGCATTAGTTAGGTGCTTACCATACCTAACATGATTTTAGGGATTAAGGAGTGAGTCTAGATTCTTAGATTCCTTTCTAAAACTACAATAACCTATTGACCTCATTTTTGAATGAGATTAACATCAATTCTAAAATCAATAATTATAACACTTAATCTTAGATTAGGAATCTCTCAATTTAAAGTGCTTAGGATACTATATTTAGTGACCTAGTGCACCCTCATAGGGTTTAATCTAACTTAATGGGCTTACGTGGACTCAACCCAAATTTCAAATTTGGATTATATCAAATAAATTCTAAATAAATCAACATGAAATCAAATTAAAATAAATGAATGAATCGAAAACCAAATCAATGTCAAATCTAGTCAATCTATTTGGCATAAGTTTTACTTAGGTGGGCCCCACCAAGTCAAAAGTCAACCCACCAAAATTTGACAAAATGAACTCATTCCAAATGTTCCAAATGATTAAATAAACATGTTTAATTATAAATATAAAAAAATTAAAAATTATTTAGGCTTAATTAGGTTAATTATATCACTTAGTCTAAATAATCCTAAATGAGTCTTATTAGGTTCAAACCCAAATCAAATTGAAATCAAATTTGATTGCTCAAAATCATTTGAAAATAATAATCAAACACAATCCAACCCATCATAAGGTATAATTAGGTCAAATTGGTCATTTGACCCAAATGAAACCCAAGCTTAACTCATTAAGTTGACTTTGAGTCAAATGGGTTCAAATTAAAATCCACTTGAAATTAAATGAAATTAACCTCTCCAAATCATCTCACATATGTGATCAAGCATGACTGGAGTCCAAACCAAATCCAATTGAGTCAAATTGGTCATTGGAACCCAATTTGAATCAAGCTTAACCCATTTAAGTTTAAATGGGTTGAAATGAAATAAAATCCAAAATTAATTCAAATCTAAATAGATTAATTAAATTAAAACATAATCAATCATCAATTAAAGATGATTAAACTGAAAATTAAAATGCCTATTTCTTTAATTAAGAGTATTTTTAAGAAGAGATCCTTAAATTATAAGCTGCTAGAATATAAGTCCTGGATTTCTATTAAATTATCAACTCAAAACTTAATTTAAATTCTAAAATTTAAAGTCCAATAATAGAATAGTTGAAATGTCTACTAAGTATCCCAATATTTATAGACATTTTTGAGTTTATCCTAATTGGCCTCCAAAAGAACTCCTTCCACTTTATTGTGTTACCTTTTGAAACTTTAATTTAACCATCCTTTGGGAACTAGCTTAGAAATTTATAGAAATAAATGCCTATTCCTTTAATTAAGAGTATTTTTAAGAAGAGATCCTTATTCCTAAGATGTAATTAATTATAAGGGCTTGCCTTTATAGGGAACTACAATCCCAATATAAAATAAACCTTATTCCTCTTTTCCATGTAGTTTAAGAGAGAATCTCTAGAATATTCATAAGACCCATTAGGCTTATGAGTCTTTATTTAAGTGATTAAATCTATTATAGAATAACATATTTATTGTTTGGGATAATATGCTTATTCTTTAATGATGAATTTGATTACCTAACAAGAAATTCATAAAATCTATGTGGTGTCATAAATTTTTCACACACAAATGAAGGCTCTAGAAATATGTGCAAAAATTCATCCATGTAGATAATGCTAAGTAGCCTCCACATCATAGTGAAATGAGTTGGACATAGCTCTTACTCTGTATAGTCTATGGTATAGGTAGGCTAATGCTACAAGTACTAATGCAATCGTCTCACCACAAGCAAGCAAACTAACCATCAAGAGAGTGGAAGGACAATAGAGTCTTCTATGACCAGGGAACCCAAAGTAGCACAACCACATAGTAATGAGGGACACTAAGAATAATTTCTCATCGATGCCTCATGCTAGAAGATGTTGAGAACTAGCTCTTCTTTCATGCTCAAATTTCATGCTAAAAGACTCCTCAGATGAATGAAAGCCAATATCAAATAGATCATCCAAGCATGAAAAATGAGGCAAACATACTACTGAATGAAGAAAGCTCTCAGACCATTTATCAAGAGTAATAGTATCATGTCATCTATGGCCCAATCTTAGCTCTTTGAATAACCTCTGATTGTGAGCTAGAGCATGATGAAGGCTAGAAGACTATAAAGAACTCCCCCTCCTCTACTAACCACCTGACTAACGTTAAAAGAGCACATAATCTAGATAGATGCACTCTTTATAGTGAATACATAAAATAGGGAGGCTCATTATATCTTGTATATCTGCCAAAGTAACTATCTTCTCATGTGGACCAATCCAATAAGTATTGGTGGCCCTATCCTAATGCTCTTCTCTACCACATATCCAAGTGAAGGAAAGTTGGCTATAGTCAAAGAGTGATGCATAGATTGCATGTATATGCTAGCTCTCCTGAGAATATCACCATTCATCTGTAAATGATGGCAGGCCTAATCTATGTAGCCACTAATAACTGATAAAGGTGTGTCGAACACTGACTTTGGGTTCTAATCCTCTACTTCTTGATGTAATATATGGTAACCCAAAAGCTAGATCATACTTATAAAAGGAGCACTATTTACAACTAGCTGAAGTACATCATAATCCCCAAAACTAAGGTGATCTGTATCTCACTAGTGGTATTTTATTTGGAGTCCTAAGGATACCACGCAGATATTAGGGATTACTTATCAAAATGATCGAGTATGACATCTAAGAAATGATGTACTATCTCAAAAGATAGAAATATCATTCTACAATGGACTTAATCACCTAATAAGGACTCTGAAGACATATATGTCTACATGTATACTAGAGTTCTTTCCCATACTTTATATGGATGGTAAAATAGGGATTATTTTAGGCCGGGTTCTTTAGTTTCTTATGGAAGCAAGTTTCCATATCCTAGAAAATAAAAATTTCATAAGAACACTCTTAATGAAAGTAGTCAACTAATGTCTCTAAGGATTTAAAGTTTAATAATAAAAGAATTAGTATTTTTTCAAAGGGGTTGGGAAGACTTAAGTGGGAAGGGTTCTATATAGATTCTAAAGAAGAGTAAGTATGAAGCACATAAAATACTAAGAGACCTAATGAGTGTTTTAATCTATCCTAGCATGAGGCTTTACAATTTTGAAAGAGGGAATTTATATTTATTTAAGTTGAAATTTTTGTTAGAATGTTAGGGCTTGGATATAAAATAAGTCAAGATTATGAAAATGCTTAAGAAATGAATATTTACACCCATAGTAAAGAAAAAATAAGAAGGCTCTTAACCTATATCTAGAATGCTCTAGCATAAGCTAAAAGCTCAACCTAATCCTAGTCAGAGGAATGGGATATATTGGTTCACTTCCACTAGGGAGAGTGGACCGATCCCAATTCTTCTGGACTTACAACTACTTAGAGTGGTTGTCAGCTAATACCTCTTATGATTTTAAAATTATGTGGCCTGGTCATATGCAATATAAGTAGGTTGTTATTAATTAAGATGGAATCTAAAGTCCTAACTCATTCTCTAAGAGGCTAAATCATGATTAGTGTGCAAGCCATATGCTAAACTAATGCAATAAAATTTAAATATTTTTATTCATTTTTGAATCATCATTTTGGGCTCAGGCTTGGGAGAGTTTATGACTAAATGCATGATAAAAATTGTTATGGAATAAATCAAAAAGAATTTGTTCTCCACTACAAGGGACTACTCCCATAGGTTAAGCCTATTCCTTATCATGCAAGAATGGAGATCTCTTATTTTCAAGAGTGAAATAATATGCATGCATGATGTTATAACATAGGAACATTCAACTAAGGGGTTACTAAATCTTTTATTTTTTTAATTAATATCCTAAGTTTTAAAATGAGGTTATGAACTACTTAAGTTTTAGTTAGAATTGTTAAGTGGAGATAAAAAGATTAAGTTTCCTTATAGAGCCTAATGCATCCAAGCCACAAATAAAATAATCACACTTTAAGAAAACTTTGAAAAGCTTGTCATTCATATTACACAATCCAAGTAAACATAACAATCAAATATTCCTTTCATAAAAGAATAAAAGGCCGGTGCAGCCGAGTACTGTCATGCACCCAAAAAAAACAAATTATGTAGCTGAGCTCTACTCTTATACAGTTTGAATTATAATTAAATTAGAATAAAAGAGAAAGCTATGGGGTCTTCAATTCTTTATTTTCATCTTCACTTCTTCGATTAGTATTTTAGACATCACAAGGACTCCCAAGTTCAAGCCTTCTAGCCATTGCTCATCCTAAACCCCATAACTCTAATCTTATCATATTACAAAAATTATATTTTTTGTGAAAAATTAAATATAGCTACACTTGCGAAATAGAGAGTAGTTTAACACACATTCAAACCAAGTTGTTGTATTTCACATATTTGGACTTAGCACCCTACCTTGGGTAACTAAGCCCACCTGTCCTAATGGATTATGCTTAAAGACTTAAGCAGCATCTGTAAGCAAAAAATATTTATATTTCAATACTATTATTATTATTACAATAGTCCCTTAAGCACAATTCCCAACATAAAATATCATTAGTCTAATATCACCCTAACATTCAAACTACGAACAAACAATCCTAACATCTAGTCTAAAATATTATATCACAAAATAAGAGAATCAATACACCACAACAAAGCACCAGCCTAACCTAAAACTATGACCAGTGACTTAGTATTCTAATGTGTTTGCTAAATCTTAGTGTGGTATGAAAAAGTTAGGATTTGATATTTAAATTTAGCTAATGATGAATGTTCAAGTTTCTCATTAAATGATGATCATGTTTTAAATGATTAATGATTTAAGATTTTAAGATGAATTTTAAACCACTTAATCTTTTTTATTTCACTTTAAACTTTAATGAAGTTTTATAAGTGTTTATGTTAAGCTATGGTGTGTGAGATATCTTAAGATTAATAAACCAAATCATGACTAATTTAGTGACATTTTTCTTGACCTTTCTTCTTCATCCCATAATTTTCTTTTAATTAGGTAACATACTTAATTGAAAAACTAGATTTAATGAATACATGTATATATATTATTTGATTATTCCATGCTTAATGCATGAATGGATTAATGTATTTTCATTAATAATTACTATATGAGGTACGATGCATGAATTTTATAGAAGAAAAATTATTTAATTATTCCTTATACATATACATTAGTATAATCAATTTATATAAGTATGTGTCATTCTTGAACTAGAGAAGTGAGGTAATCAGAGACCCCCTTGGGACTACTTAAAGTCTCATGCTCCTAGGATGTCCATACTATATACTTGTTAATTTATAGACCTATGCATACATATATAAGAGTAATGATGAAATTAGAAAATTTTTAAGATGGTTCATATATATATATATACATACATATAATTTAACCTTAATATGTAATTCACTACAAATCTTAAGGTACATCTCGGGATTCACATTTGATTGGTTATAGTTTAGGAACATACATAGAATCTATCATATAAATCATCATGCTTAGAAAAATATTAACAAAAAGAAAGTACTCATAAGGAAGCCATACTTACTAATTAGTGGGAAAACTAATTATGTACCCTAATTTTACTAGCTTAAGGTGGAGCAGATTACCAGGAGCATCCTCTTGGTCATCATGCTTCATCCTAGGTAGGTAATCAATGCCTCAATATGCATTTGAATTATAAATTGATGTTGTAACTTCAAGTAAGACATCTGAAAAAAATACCTGGATAACATTATTATTATGTCACCATTATATATCAATTGAAACTAAATGTAATACCTTACTAATTACTTATAAAAGCTAGAGTTTCATACCTCTATGCACTTTATGTGAGAGCTCCCTAGATTGCTCATGACTATTGGACTAGAGATTGAACTTTATGTGTCGAAACCTCAAAAGAAATTTATCTATTATTGAATACAGAACTTGGTTCTCAGTCTCCAACTCCCAATCCTTCCTTGTAGCAGCACCATCATATTTTTAAAATATTTTTTCATAACTATGTAACATATTGTAATTTAGTTTTTAACCCCTAAAATAGGGTGGATGACCTCCTACTCTATAGCCTCCACATGCATAATAAAAGGGGAAGGCACTACCTAGGATGAAGCATGATGACCAAAAAGTGCATTTCTTTATGTTCAAATGCCTTAATTGATAATTCACTTTTTTCTTTTACCCTAGAATAAAGATAATAAATGAGAATGCTAGTAAACAAATTTGGTATGATTTGAATTGTGATAAGACATAAAACATCAAAATGTTTGTGATCACAAGACATTTGAATTTATATTTTGAGCAAAGATTAATCAAAATAAATATAGAACTCAACATCATTAAATGAGTTCGTAATGCTTCACTTTCATAAACCTAACTAAGAACTCTTCAACCCCTAGAATATATACCTACTCATAGAACTTGATGTTGATCTTAATAATGCAGGATGCAAAATATTTAGCATGCCAACTTACTAGCATATAAAATTCATTTTTGTTGATGTATATCATTGAGCAAATACTCTATCATATAATTAACAAACTAAGCCAAACAATCTCATATTTATTCTTCTTTATCTCATTTACACCCTTGTTTATATAATTTACTAAGAATATGCATTTAGAAACTAACATGTGGAATAATTTTGGTAGGCATTTAATGATCAAAATGTTAAGGGAATGTTTTGTGAGCCATCTACTCACTATAGACAAATAATAATAATAATAATAATAATAATAATAATAATATCTTCGTTCCATACATAAACTAAAAAGCAATCAAAGCTATATACTATTCCCCTAAAGATCAGTAGTATTTAAATCAGTAAAATCCAGTGATACTTACCTATCAATGAGTACTATTTTGGAATCTCATGGTACATGTCAATATTATACAAGAGATAGAAAATTTAACCTTAATATGTAATTCATTACAAATCTTAAGGTACATGTCAATATTATACAAGAGATAGAAAATTTAATCACTCATTTTTATCTTTAATTGAAAATGAACAATCTATAAAATCTCAGAAGGCTACCATACATAGATGTAAAAATAGATGCAACTTTAACAAGATAGATAGCCGCACCTTATACTGAGAGGAGAAGAAAGTCAATGCAAGAAAATGCGTAAAGATAATGATCCCGAAAATTTTTTAAAGAAACTATTGATCGGCATTTTAAAAATAGAATTATTATCCTGATTTCAATTAAAGTTATTAATCATTCTGTATTTTACAAAGTGAAGGACTATTTTTTTGACATACATTTAAGGAACCATTAATTGCATGTAAATAAAACCAATAAATTATAATATATTATACCGCATTAAAATGATGATTTAGACCAATCCGTCATCTACAAAGCCTCGCACCTATATCGATTGTCCTTTTGGTATGCTGTTCAATGATACGTTGTACGATTACAATGCAGAAAAAAATAAACAAATAAAATTTTAATATTAAATAGCCCCTCGTCTGTGCAAAATGTAGTATCAACCGTTAAATAAAAAAACATTTTGTCTTTCTTTGTTGATTGTCCCTTTGTTATATCTTTTAAATTGGGACAAAATGTCACACTTTATGGATGCATTGAAAAACTAATAATTTTAATGCATATCTAATTTGTCAGTTAATTTAATGGAATTTGGACAAAAAAAATTATTATATGATATATATGTGCTATTTTATCATAAGAGAATATATGATAAAACAGGCTAAAATTCATGATATTTATCCCAAAATGCATATACCTCCCCACACGTTTTTGAGTTTATAATCTAACACGTGAATTATTACATTCATTAAAAAAATATTCGGTGCAGGTAAAGAAAGTTGGAAACAGACATTAGTCAGATCAATTTCACGTCCTTTCAGAGCTACCAGGGATGGACTAAAAAGAATTAATAATATATATAATTTTATAAATAAAATTTTAAAACATGAATTAAAATTATTTTAATTAGTAATTAAAAATAACGGTATAAAATAAACAGATTTGTCTCAATTCAGCATAAAATTTTATTTCGAATTAAGTGCTTTCCATTAGACTTAAGATCAAAATCTTCAATTTTAAGTTGTGCTTAAATTGTTCAAATCCAAATCTTAGGGTTGTGTAAATGAGTTGAGCGAAATTTTAATTTGTTCACGTTCGACTGCTTTATATATCGAGCAAAATATCGCTTTCGCCATTAATGACGAATGTTGGCTAACAACGAGCTTTTGATAGCTATGAGGAGGATTCAAACCGTCAATCTTTCATAACAAAATTTTTTAACCAAAGTCACGCCAGATTTGTGATATAATAAATGTGCTCGTATGTATATATAATAATAATAATAATAATAATAATAATAATAATAATAATAATAATAATAATAATAATAGTAATAAATAATAGTAATAAATAAAAATAATAGTAATAAAATAATAATAATAATAATAGTATCAAGACCTCCTTCGGATTAGTAGAAATATCACCTTGGGTTTTCATACTATATACCTTTCAAATTATAGTTCATACATATAAAATTTTAAATTTAAATTTAAATTATTCATATTGATTTTTAGTTAGATTAATAAATATTTTTTGATTAATTAAGAAAATAATTTAAGGTTTACTAGTGATAATAGTTACACTTTAATTCAAAACATGCAATTAAATGAAATTTTTTATTTATTTTTTAAACATTAGTATATGAAATATATGAAAGATAAATTTATGAATGGCTGAAGAAAAATAATTAAATATCACCACATAACATATTTAGAGTTATTAATTTTAAAAGATATTCACATGCAGACAAGCACTATTAAGCCTAATCGAACTCATTAAGGGTTGATTTTTCTGAAATTTAAATCATTTAATTCTAATGAGGATAGAAAATTATTAAAGTTATCACTTGACCCATTTTTGTTTAAGATATTCAAAAGTGGTATAAATTATTCAATTAATTAAGTCTAAAAAGCCCCATAAACTCAATTAAGCCCTAAGTATAAGCCCAAAAATTATGAGGAATATATTAAAATGCATAAACATGAAATAAACATGTCCTAAAAAATCATAATGCAATTGGGCTTACAACTATGGATTTATTAATGAAATAAGGAAAACCCATAATTATCAATTACACTCGAAATACCCTAAACTAATTGGGGACTTTAATTTCATTAAAATCCTCCTCATTTGCTAAGTATGAAAAGGGTTTGATCAAAATTTTTGGAGGTCTACACTAATTATTATGAATTTTCTAACTTCTATAGTAATTAATGATTTAATTAATTAAATATGAATCCTTTAGAGTGATTTTAAGAAATAATCAAGACCAAAGATCCTAATTAATTTCTTTGATCACCCTTACTATTTTAATACATAATTAGGCTTCTATAATTAATTTCATAATTTTGTTAATCTTAATTACTTATTAAATGCATAAAAATGACTAATTTAGGTTTGAAAGTTTGGATCTTCTGAATTATTTAGAAAATTAAGTTGAAATAATTATGGGAGATAGTAGTCATCCCATAAGACTATCGCACCAAATTTCAAAGCTAATCCAACAAGTTCATAAAGCTTAATTATACTAATTAAGTGAAACTTCAAATCCTAATTAATTCATATACACTTGATAAAATTTGAGGTTTTTATTTTTCTTAGATTCTCCTCTATCTAAGCTTTCCACAGATGGTTTATTTATACTTTTTAAAATTTTTCTATAATTAGTTATACATTTTTAAAAGTTATACATAATTAAAGTAATTAATTAATACTTAATTAAACCCTAATTTAATTAGTTTTAAATATTTAGTGTGATCTAGAGGGTTTAATTAATTTCTATAATATCTTTAATATCTTATTAAAGTGATTTAAATTATTTTAATGAATTTTCAAAATTTCTATAATTTTTAATTAAATATTAATTCAAAAATAGTCAATTAACTTCAAAAATTAATGACTCTAAAACCGTTAAGCTATTTAACTTGAAAGTTTTATGATAGGTAGAAAAGAACATTAAGTTTTATTTATGATATGCTCAACTTGATTGGTTTAGTATTTTAGAAGTAATTAAGGAAATATATATTTCACTAAAACTCAAATTACTCCTAAAATATGCAATCAAATTTAGCAATTTTGGGTTCATTGGATTCCTCTTAAAAAGATAAATCTATAGAGCCCTTATTTACATGTTATGGTTTATTATTTTAATTTTTATAATTGTTTAAAGTTTCAATTCAGATCTAATAGAATAAATCAAAAAGAGATCTAATAGTGGCCTAGAGGTTGTCTCCCTCATAAGAAGCAAATCAAATAGGGTTAGATAGATGGGATCTACCCCAAACATTACTGAATCTCGATCTTCCGATGATCTTAGCAAGAAGTCACTTTATTTTGCATCGGGGATGGTCAAAATGAAAAGGGCAATATGGATCTAAAGAAAAAAAAAAAAATCTTATAATCACATCACAAAAGGTTGTCTCCCTCATAAGAAGCAGACTAAATAGGGTTAGATAGATGGGACCTACCCCAAACCTCAGAATCTCATGATCTTCCAATGATCTTAGCAAGAAGTCATTTTATTTTGCATCGGAGATGGTCAAAATGAAAAGGGCAATATGGATCTAAAAAAATAATCCTATAATCACATCACTTTGAACAAACTTGAAGACCTATGGCTTTCCTAAAATTTATTTTAGTGAATACCTCACTTAAGCCAACGTTGAGTGGATTTCCTATGTCAAAGTCAGCCCTTACCATAAGTCGAAGCTCCCACATGATCTTTCTCCTTTGCCTCCTCTTGCATTGTCCTTATCACTAACGACCACCGTATTTTTTTGGAGTATACTTGATTTGGTATTTTTATGAGTGAAAAATATGGGGGATGGGTTGGTCTTACTTCTTAGGAGGTGGAGAAGGTGTTGGATGCCAAAAAAAGAGCTTTTTTGCCTCTTTCCCCCCATTCTTCTTATATAGCTGACAACCATTATGAAAATGTGATATACGGTTGTGGCTATGATGGGGGTGGTAGCTAGCATTTATTATGGGGAGTGGTTGGATGATTCAAAAATCACTCCATGCCAAAAAGTGGAATAATGAGAGGGGATGTGAAGTGATCGAAAATTTTAGAGTTTTGCATTTTTTTCTGTCTTTTCCATCTTCCACTCTTGAATTTTAATTCTTATTTACATGAGCTGAGATCTTTGCTCATGTGTGATGATATTTGCTATGGTTTAATGCGTTTGGGTTAACTTGAATCCATTATGACCCAATTTAGCTTAAACTGGCTAGATTTGATCCAATGAGTTGGTTTGGCCAATTTGCATTTAAATTAGGCTTCAATCATGTTTATTAAGTTATTTAAAGTAATTAAGTTTGATTTATTGTGATTAATTTAATTTTACTTTGGGTTCAACTTGAATTGGTTTAATTTGGTCAACATGGGTTCACTTGGGTTTATAGGCCAAATTAACCAAATTGAACAAATTGAACCCAAATGAGGGTTAAATTGAGTTTAATTAAGTGTTTTTAAAGTGATTTGAATTGATTAATTTAATTTAATTTAATTTAATTTAACATTAATTTATTTTATTTTAATTTATTTTGATTTTGGCTAGATAGGCTTATATAGGCCAAATTGGCTCAATTCAGGTCAGGTTGACCAATTAACCAAATTGGCCAAATTATGTAAAATTGAGAATCGAGTCATGTTCAATAATTAATTTATATATGATAGTTGGTTTAATTTGGGTTGAGTTGAGTTTTGATTTAAACCCATTTTTGATCAAAATTAGGCTTAATGGGGCAAATTAGGCTCACTTGGGCCAAAAGACTAATCTGATCCAAATTAAAGTATATTTGAGTTTCAATTTTGTTTTATTGAGTTTTTAAAATAATTTGGAGTAATTAATTTTAATTAATTTGAATTATATAATGGTTTAGACCAAGTTTGGCCCAAATTGGGCTTAATGGGTCAAATTGAGTTCACTTGAGCCAAATGAATAATTTTATCAAATCAAACCCAAAAAAAATTAAATCATGTTCAAATATGATTCTAAAGTGTTTTGGAACATTTAATGTAAATTAATTTTAATTTATTTTGAGTTTAGGTTCAATAGGGTTCAATTGGGTTCACTTAAACTAAGTAATTAAGCTATTTGATTCATCATTGAATTTAGATATGTTTACTTTTGTGTTCTATTATATTAATTTTATAAACTTAAGCATTTAGGATGACTTAAATTGTTTAAATTTTGATTTGTTTGACTTCTAACTTAGTAGGACCCACATAAGTCAACTCCTGGTCAAATAGCCTGATTGATCACTTTTGAGCTCATCTAGATTTATTTTTGAGTTCATTTAGATTTATGTATCGATTTTGTACTTTTTGGCTTGGCTTGATTTGATTTAATTTTGATTTTATATGAATTTATTTGATTTAGATTATTTGTAGCTCGAATGGGTTAATTGAGCTAACTAAACCTAATTACCTCAATTCATGTTAAGTTGAATTTAGATTTCAATTCAATTATATTTAATTAATATTTTATTGAATTTTATTTGTGTTTCATCTAATCTAGTTGGGTTACATCAGGCCTACTAAATTATCCTTGATTTTTTCTTAATGTGTTGGCCTTCTTAATTTAGTTTTAATTCATATTTAATATTTTCATTTTTTGCTTTAGTTTAGGTTGTACATTTTTTACTAATCATAGTATCCTAAGTGCCTAATTAGGAAGCTCTTGTTTAAGGTTTGAGATCCTAATTATAAAGATTAGGATGCCTGCCAATCTCACCGAGGTTAATAGAACCTTAGTGCCTTGATCAAGTCATAGGTCTAAGAGGAGGGTTATCAAGCTCACTAAAAGTGAGGTCAATATTGTTGTAGAGGAACATCATAATTATGTCTCAACATTAAATTAAACATCCAATTACAAGGATCTTACTCTAATTGAAGCTATGAATCCAAGGGTAAAATGCGAGATGATTGAGCAAATGAGTCCTCAAAAATGTTTCTACCCATTAACATGTCCTGATTGCATAATAAATGATCCTGTAATCTAGTTGAATAATGCAAATCAAAAGCTTCAATAGTGGTCCATATATGCTCCTCAGTGGGCTCAATAAGAGGTATATCATCGGGCCTTTTCCAAATAAATAATGTAGCAAATCTGAAAGAGAAAAGCATATAAATTTTTTAAACATCATAAAAAGGTATTTATATCTAAATTTATAAATGAGGTGCACTTATGGGCTTTACTTTAGTCTTGTCTAAACTTTAAAGAGCTTAGATTTATATTTAGATTCAGTCCCATTTGAATGTGTTGATTTTACATTTTTTTTTAGACCTAGTCCCTTTGGGTATGATGGATCTAGATTTAAAGTTTAGATCCAGCCCATTTGGATATGATAGATCTAAGTTTATATTTAGATCTAATCCTTTTGGGCATGATAGATCAAAACTTTAGACATAATGTACCTAAATTTAGGTTTAGATATGACCCCTTTGGATATGATGGATCTAAATATAGGTTTAGATTTAGCTCTTTTAGGCATGATGGATCTAAGTTTTAGATTTAGATCCTTTTGGGCACACACTTACAGAATAATTACCTTAATTTATTTTAGATGGACCAAATGCCTAAAAGAGTCACCTAAAATGGAGGAACTAACTTGTATCCTAATAATGGATTCTCTCATGGCAGTACATATGGTTGCTAAGAATATGTAAAGTGATCGATAGCATTCTTCCTAACTATCAAATATATTTTTAATAGCTTTTCGTCTATACTCTTATACTTTCATATACAATAATTTACTGTTGAATTGGGCCTCAATCATACTTATAATCTTCTTTAGTTTTAGATCAAATTGGTGAATACAAGGTATTACAAAATAATGAATAAACTTGGATATACACTACCAATGGACACTAAAAAATATTAAATGAGTGCATATATGTAGCCAAATATATGTTTCAAATTCTTTAGGTTCCTCAAGCTATTTCTTAGTTTATGCAGGTAAATGCCACTAATACGGTCATGATGGGTGGTCATTATTAACTTCATCTTATTGGAGTAGCCAATGTTGTATTCTATGTTGTTTTCAATGGACAATGCATTTATTGTAATTTATAATTTACCCTTCTTAGGGAGGAATACATCTTCAACTAACTCTTTTAGGATATAGCCTTCTTGAAAGACTGCTATGTTTTTAAGGGGCAATCGAACTCAATATTTTGTCCCACTTATATTGTGAGAGAGTATTATACATAATCATTGATCAATATCACTAATCTAGCATATTAAAAATAAAGATGTTTGTTATTAAATTAGATCATGTCCTAATAAAGCTTGACAGTCATTGTCTATTAAACTCTCATTTACTTTCTAATTATCATTACCAATAGTATCATCACTAGATCGACAATCGATTATATTATAACCATCACTAACATATTTGAGAAAAACTTCAAATTCTATGCCACACTATTATTGTGCAATCAAGCCACCACTATTTGAATAAAAAGTAATGTTGATTGCCTAGCAGAACATCAATTAGTTATGCAAATCTATCATTATGTCCTTCAATTCTTTCAAGATGGTTGCCTAAAAAAAATTAAAGTTGATGGCTAGCTCACAATATTCTCACCCATCAATTTAGCAAGATGAGTCGTCGCTACTTATGTATACACAACTAATAATTTAATGCATGCAACACTTAATATAACTTTAGTGAATTTATTATCAGTGATAGGCATTACAATAGTTCACTATCAATAAGAAAATGATAAATTAGATTTAATGGCTTGTGAAATATCATAATTTTAAAATAAAAAAATTCCTTAAATCATTCTCATAAATTGTTCTCACTTCAAATAAAAGCTTTCAAAAATTATTTGATGTACTATAACTTTGCACATGACTTAAATTAGAAGCTAATGAACAGTACAAAAAGTGAATGATTAAAAAAATAATTTGTTAACTAATCTTTTTCAAGTGGATCAACACATAACTTCTGTCAAAAAAATAGATTATAGCAACAACCAATTATTGGAAAAATAAGTAATGAGAAAAGAGAAGAGCGGAGAAGAAATATAAGAATGAGAAGAAAGTAGAGAGAAGACGAACCGAGAAAGAAGAGAGGGAGAAGAAGAGTAATGACATCAAAGAGAATGGCGGACTGTAGATATTTAAAAAACTTTTCTAATAACTCATCCGTCTGGCTACAAGCAATTAAAAAAAAAAAAAACTACATTGCATGGTTTTGCAGCCACGCAACCTCAAAATCGTGCCATGTGGGTGTAATTTTATCATTTTTTAAATTTGCGTTGGTTGAGGCCTCTTCTAATAAATTTTTGTAAAATATTATTTTTTTAATTTCTCATCCGTCAATATTTTATTGTTTATTCATTTATTTTTTGTTGGATGAATTGCCCTGAGCCTAGCATCTTCGGGAAGACTCTTCAACGAGCCAATCAGGCAGGCCAGCTGGTATCATTCTTCACGGTCAACCACGTTGCAGACCACTCACGCAAACAATAACTCATAAAAATAAAACACTAAAATTTCAGTCCAAAGAAGATAAGATATGGCACAAGCGATCCACATAAAAAATCGAGTCCACGTCTTAGTTCACGGCCACTCAAAGTCTTTAGACTCTCCTCCCCTCTCTCTCGACCACAACTACTCTACCTCGCCTCTCCGGTTAAATCAACTACAACAGCCAACCTATTCAGCCTCAACCACGCTCTTGGCACTCGGTCGACCATGGGCTGCGCAAACTCAAAACGACTCGATACTACGGTGTCAGCCGAAGTCTACCGCCCGCCACCAAGCAGTATCTCCCTCTTCGACGTCGCTAAGATAGAGGAGCCCTGGCTTTTGAACACCATAGATGACCCCGTTGACGAAAAGCCGCCAAAGCCTACTCCCCTTCCGCTCTCCTTGCTTGAGAAGCTCGACTCCTTTGAACTCGCCCCCAAGTCCTGGTCCGAGGTCAGCAAGGCCTTGGAAGACCTCAAGCCGTCCCTCCACCAAACCCTACCGCAACCGCATGCCACCGCTAACAAAGGTCACCCATCACTGCCTCCTAGCAACATAGGCCACGCTTCAAGTTCGCCTCCAAGTCCGCCGCCTCCAGAGCTGGCGGGTTTTCGATCAGTAAAGGATAACAGCTTCGTCTTGCGCGACAGATTAGAGCGGGAGGGTAAGAAGGATGCGGAAGAGTTACGGCGGTGGAAAAGGCGGGACCCGCTTGAGGGGTACCCGGAAAGCTGGCCGCCAGGTAACTCCGGCGGGATTGTGATTTACACTACGACACTGCGGGGTGTGCGACGGACGTTCGAGGACTGCGAGAGGCTGCGGCAGGTGGTTGAGGGGCATGCTGTGGAAGCCGGGTTGGAGGTTGACGAGCGGGACGTGTCTCTTCACGGGAAATATTTGAAGGAAGTGAGGGAGCTTGTCGGGGAGGGGGTGGCAGTGCCGAGGTTGTTCGTGCTGGGGAGGTATGTGGGTGGGGTTGAGGAGGTAGTTGAGCTGGCAGAAACGGGGAAGCTTGCGGAGATGATGAGGTGGGTGAGGAGGAGGGTAGGAGGGGGAAATGGAAAAGGGGGGAGGAGAAACTGCAAGGGATGCGGAGGGGCGAGATTCGTGCCTTGCACGGAGTGCAACGGGAGCTGCAAAGTGGTGGCGGAGGACGGGAAGGCAGTGGTGAGGTGTGGGCTGTGCAATGAGAATGGTCTTGCTTTGTGTCCCCTGTGCCATTGAGTGACGTCTGCACTGTTTCCTCATAAATCTCTATTATCATTAATAGAGACGTGTGAAATATGAATTTCAATGTTTAGTCGATATGATAAAAGTGTTTTTTTTATAGAATTTTAAGCCCAAAAGAAACTTATTCAAATAAATTCGCACGATCTATTTCTTTTAAATTAAAATTTATATTATTTGGAAATAACTCGTTATTTTCATTCAAAGAGACTAATAAAAATATATATTCTATCTTAAAATTAATAATAATGATATGCTTCTCATAAAAAATCAGGGGAACATTTTTATAGTATTTTTGCATATCAAATTTGTTGTCATTAGCTAAAGAAGACTATGCTATAACACAATATCCTATCATTGATAAATATTATTGTGAATAACATCAAATTGTATATTATTAATGAATTTTATGAAATAATATTTCATTGATAAAACTTATTTTAGAAATGAAATTTCATTGCTACTCTATTGCAAATTGTGATGACTTTTTTGTCGGTAATTTATTTATATATTTTTCATCAGTGAATAATTTACTGATCCATCAAGTCTGATATGATTAATTATTAATATGATTATTATGTTGTTTGTAAAAAAATTTTAATCCAAGAACCTTTTAGGTGTTGTGATCTTAGCATGATGCTAATTACCAAAAGTCAAATTTGGGAATGACAATATGTCATAGAGATGGATTTGATTATATCTAATAAGGAGCTTTGTCAAATAAGGAAAAACTCCCCAAAAATGATTCAAAAAGCTTATGAGTGTGTTCCAAGAACCAATACATATATGAAATTCCTTGAGGAGTTCATACTCAATTCACAACACAGTCTCTATCCCATTTGATACCGAGAAGGGTGTATGCCGAGTGGCAGTAGTGGGAGTCATCCTAAGGGCCCAAAGCATATTGGGTAGTGTGTTAACCCATTTATCTTTAGCCCTTCTAATTTTTTATTTAATAAAGGATCTTCTTATTCATCACTTCAACCTAGTTGTTACCATGTGGGTGATGAACTAAAGTAAACTTCAATTTTATTCCTTAAGGTTGTAGAAGTCTCTTAGCCCTCAGTTGGTGAATTATCGCCTATTGTCCTTAATGATAGCCATAAGCAGCCCATACCTATAAATGATATCAGTCCAGATAAAGCTTATAACTACCTGGGTGGCTACTTTTGCTAGTTTCTTATCTTCAATCCATTTGCTAAAATAGTTTATCATGATTAGTATGAATCTTCTTTGTCTACTGGTAATTCGAAAAGGACCAATTAAGTCCATCCCCTAAATGGCAAAGGGACAAGGACTCATGATAGGCTACAAAGGGTGTGGTGTTTGTTGTTGAAGATGAGTGATTTTTTGGCATTGCTTGCATTTTATCATCAATGTTTCTATATCTTTCCTCAACGTGGGCTTGAAATCTCCATACCTCAAGATTTTGTGAGTGAGTGTTCTTCTTCCTAAATGGCTGCCACACTCACCAAAGTGTATCTCTTCTAGCACTTTCTTCTTTTGCTTTGTTTCCTGCACACCCCTCATATTTAGAGAGGTTGCTAACCTTATAAATAACTCACCCCCAATTAGCATGTGTTGGGCACCCTTTATCTTAAATCTTTAGACATCTTTTATGGTTTCCTCTATCTCCCTAGTTTGTATGTACTTTTCAATAAGATCGATCCAATTGGGCAAGTTCTCACTATTTATTTGCATCAATTCTTCTTCCTCAGTACTTGGTCGGATGAGCTGGATAGAGGAGTGTCCTTCAAGTCCACTCACTCTAGATAATAAGTTGGCAGGTTGGTTTCACACTATAAGAATTTGTTTGATTTTGAAGTATTCCATTTGCCCAATCTCCATTTTGACTTTAAGTAAATATTTTTGTAAGCACTTGTCTCTAACTTCGTAGTCTCCATTAAGTTATCTTATCACCAATTACGAGTCTGAATGAGCCATAATGTGTAATTCCCTAAGCTCTCGGGCAAATCTGAGTTTGGCGAGAAAGCTTTGTGTTCTAATTGGTTATTTGTTGACTTGAAGCTAAACTGAACTAACTATTTTATAGTGATTTTTGCTTGACTTTTTAGCACTATGCTTGAACCCATGCCATGTTCGCTAGATGCCTCATCAACATATAGCTCCCATTGCTTCTGATTGATTAGGACTTCTTGTGAGTTGTAGAAATCAACAAGTGTTTGAGCTTAATTTCCATTCGAGGTGAGTAGGATATATCAATCTCGCTTAATTCTATTGACCAGTTCAACAATCTTCCTCAGTTATTATGTTCAATGAGTATAGATTTAAGTGGATTAATGGGTGATGACCTAAATTGAGTGTGCTTGAAAATATGGTCAAAATCTCCTAATTGAGATAATGAGCGCGAGTGCCAGTTTTCCATTATTGGGTAGTTTAGCTCAACTCTTAAATTTTTGTTGATGTAGTAAATAGATTATTATTTTTGCCCTCCTCTCTAATGAGAATGAAATTGACTTAATATTCTCCAACTCCAAGGTATAGCAATAAGATTTCTCCATCTCTTAGGCTTTGAAATATAGGCAGCTAGATGATAGGTTCTTGAGGTGATAGAAAGCCTTCTCGCACTTTGGACTCTTCTAAAACTTCTTAGATCTTCTAAAATCTTTGAAGAATGACTAGCAACATTCTCCAGCCTTAAAAATAAATTGATTTAGCTCGAAGACTCACTTTATGAGTGATTATATTTTAATTTGTTCTTGGAAAATACATCTTAATTATGGGATTCATCGTGTCTAGATTAACCTTTATTCCCTCAAGTGTACTAAGAAATTCCAAAAATTCACCTGACTTGGTGCCAAAAGTGCATTTTAGAGGATGTAAGCACATGTTGTATATTCTCATGGTGGTGAAAGTCTTCTTGACATCCTTGATATACTATGCAGGTGACTTACTTTTGACCAACAAATCATTAACATATACTTCAACATTCCTTCCTTTTTAATCCTTGAACACTCAGTACACCATCCTTTGGTAAGCCTTCCTAATGTTTTTCAATTTGAAGGGCATCAATCTATAGTAATAGAGTTCTTCCACCATGATAATGGATATTTTCTCTAAGTGAGTTGGATGTATATGGATTTTGTGAGTCCCAAAACTTACATCAAGAAAGCTCATCAAAGAGTATCCCACTATTGAGTTGATGAGTGTGTGTATTCAAGGAAGGGGACATCCATCCTTTGGTCAAGCTAAGTTTAGATTGGTGATGTCAATGCATATCCTCCACTTTCCATTAAAATTCTGCACCATGACTACATTTGACATCCATTCAGGATATTGGACTTCTCTTATGAAGTTGGCCCCTAGTAACTTGGTGACTTCTTCTTTTGATAAGTCTAGCGAGTAATGCCACATTCTTCCTTTTCTTGATGGGGTAAAAATTCTTATAAACATTGAGATTATAGTAGATGACATTGATGTCGATTCCTGGCATCTCAACTACGGTCCAAGCAAATACATTTATATCTTCTTAGAGAATTTGAATGAGGGCTTCCCTATGCTTGGAGCTGAAAGCCGAGCTGATCCTAAGGACTCGCTTGTAATTTGAAGAGGTGTGCATTTTCTCTATCTCCTTAAAGACTTCACTTCTAGTGTGGGCCATGTCCAATTATAAAACTTTATCCTTCGTTTTGGACTCACCCATTGCCTTGAATGTGTTGAGCAATAGCTGGCCAAAATGGCATTATAAATAGCTATTACTTCCACTATGATGAAGTCAGTCATTATAATGTATTGCAACTCATTCTTCCCCCAAGTCATAAGGAGAGTGATTATTTCTTCAATTTCTCTCCTTTCTCGTAAGAATATGATTAGTGATCCTCTTGTAGGGGTGAGCTCGCCAAGCCTAGCTTATCAAAAATAGATTTGAAGAAGATATTGACTAAGCTCCCCTTATCGATCAATATATTTCTAATATGGTAGTTGGTAATTAACATCATGATGATGATTGTGCCATTATAAGGGTTTCTTATGGTGGGTCTATCCCTTTTCGAGAAAGTCACATGCACTATCAAGGTGTGTGGTGTCAGCACAATGGCCACTGAATTGACCTCCCCATATTGTAGTTGCTTAGGACTTGCCTTCATAAAGGCTCTTCATGTCCCCCGAAGATGGTTAGTACTACTCTTATAATGTGGTTGGCCCATGCTTGGGAAGGATCATTACCCATTTTGGTGACTTCTTTGTCCTTCTTCTTAGTAAACTCTTTGAGCTTCTCAGTCAGTATCAACTCTTTGTTTCAAGTTTCTCAAGTAGTGGCATTCCTCCATGTCATGCCCATGATCTCTATATTAGGAATAGTATCTAGAGCAATCATGCACATTATCAGGCCTCAACGGTGGCGATCTTTTAAGGAAATCATTATTTTGGATGGCCTCCACCAACTCAGTCATTGATACCCTTAGTGGGGTCACTTCCTAGCAACGAGTCATAGGGTTCCTAAAATCTCGCCTAGGTGTGAGTGCTTCTAGTCACCTTCTCTTATGACTACCCTAAGTGCTATCACTTTGAAGTGTCATTAGTGTTAGTTAATAGAGTTGAATGAGCAACTTTGTTATAGTCCTCAGTGTTTACATTATTATTCACAATCTCAAGAAAATTAGTGAGTGTTTTGGGCTATTAGAGCTTAAGGGTGTACCTGAATGGCCCTTCTATCAACCCTTGATCGAGTGCTACATGAGCCACTATATATATTCTACATTATTAAGCTCTAGCAACTCGTATTGGAAGCGAGTGATAAATATTCTTAGGGACTTGCCAAGCTTTTTCCTTATTTGAAGGAGAGTCTAATAGCTCTTCAATGGCTTCTAGGCACTAGCAAATTATGTGGTGAACATCTTTTTAAAATTGGAGATAGAGGTGATAACCCTTAATAAGAGGTGTGAGAACCATCTCAAGGACTATTCTTTGAAGGTTGTAAATAAAAGGCAACATTTCATCTTATCATTTAGGTCCAATAATGATGTTGTCAACTCAAAATATGTAATATGGTTCATTGAGTTATTTCAATCTTTATATGATCCAAATGTAGAATTTTGAACTAGTGCAAGAGGCAAGCTTGACCAATCTTCATGGAGAAAGTGTTTGTGACAGTCGCTTGCTCTCTGGGCATGTCTTATTCTTCTTCGCTAGAATAAAAGGACTTATTTTCAAACATAGGAGTCCTAGATAAATTACTTCTTGCCTGGAAATTTTAATGCATCTTCGATCCTGATGATCCTTCGTGTTTCGTCATCCTTGGCTTGTGATTAGCTCTCTCCAAGACCACCTGCACCAGGCAAGAGATTTTATCCTCCATTTCTTTCAAGTCTCATTGGGTGATAAATTATTGGGCGTTTGGCTCCATTTCTACTGAATGATTTTGGATTAAATATCTTACTTCCCTTTGTATTTGACTCATAGTTCTTGATCTCATCCATGCTCATTGCTCCTAAAAGGATGTTGGATCCAAATTTATTTATGGCTGAAGTAAAACTTTGGGAGACACCTGAGAAGGAAAGTTAATGAAGAGAGGAACAAAAGATAATGGAGAAAATGGAGGGATGATTGCTTAAGAAAAATACCTTTGAAAATCTCCTTCCATCTATTAAAGGGATGTTTAGGGAGTTCATCCTTCATGGGGGCAGATTGATTTATATTCAACCATATTTCCCCTAACATATGTTGGTATTTATTTAGATCTAAGTTCTACTTCCTATGAATGCAACCATTCATAGTTATTTACCCCTCTTACCGCAGTAAGAGAGCACTCTCAATTAAGGTTGGAAATAAACAAATTTTTAGTATAAATTAGAGTCTAATAGTGTGGTGTGGATGACCATTTTAGAGAAAGAGGAGAGTAATCCCGATCAAGATCCTATGATTCCATCATCCCAGGACTACATTATTCTAGTTTATTAATATTAGAGGACTATTAAGCTGCAATGTCCAAGGAGTCTGATTAGCAACCATGGGTTGCATCATTTTAGATATCTTGAGTAGAGAGTCTAATGTAAGTTTTATGATATATATATATATATATATATATATATATATATATATATATATATATATATATATATATATATATATATATATAATTATTTGAATTAGACTTAATTTATAAGTCTATCAAAAAATTTAATTTTATAAAGATTGCATTGTAGACATGTGTAACTTTTCAAGAGGGTTATGACCTAAATGTAACTTTTCAATGAAGGATCTAAAAATATGATTGATTTTAGCAACCTTAATACCTTCAACAAAAATAAAAAATTTTGTTTTATCTTTGTATTAACAAATCTGAAGTTAGAGAAGATTTAAAGAAAATGAAATGTTAAAAAATAGTAGGACCTGATGATATTCCAATAGAAGTGTGAAAATGTTTAGGAGATCAAGGAATTTCTTAGCTTACAAATCTTTTTAATATTATCTTGAAGATTAAGAAGATGCTAGATAAGTGGACAAAGAGTTTGTTGGTTCCTATATTTAAGAATAAAGGTGATGCACAAGAGTGTGCAAATTATAGAGGAATTAAGTTAATGTGTCATACATTAAAATTATGGGAGAGAGTAATTGAGCATAGGTTATGTTGTGATACAAAAGTTTCTCACAATCAGTTTGGTTTCATGCTAGATAGATCTACTATGGATGTTATACATTTGTTAAGAGGTTTGATGGAGAAGTATAGATAAAGTAAGGAGGATCTACATATGATTTTTATTCATTTATAGAAAGCTTATGATAAAGTTTCAAGAGATGTTCTTTGGATAGTTCTAGAAAAGAAAGGAGTTAATATTGGTTATATTCAAGTTATTAAAGATATGTATACTAGAGCTGTTATTTGTGTCCAAACACAAAGAGGATTGACAAAATATTTTCCTATTTCAATTGGATTACATCAAGGACCAGCTTTAGGCCCTTATCTTTTTTCTTTAGTTATGGATGCTTTCACTAGGCATTTATAAGAAGATGTACCTTGGTGTATGCTTTTTGTTGATGACATTCTTTTTGTTGATAAGATTAGAGAGGTAGTCCAAGAAAAACTTGAATTATGGAGGTCAACCTTAGAGTCTAAAGGTTTTTGTTTAAGTAGATCTAAAACTGAATATATAGAGTGTAATTTTAGTTGTAGAAGTTCTCATGATAGTGTTGCGCATTAGGTAGACAAGTCATTAAAATGAGTGGGCGATTCAAATATTTAGGCTCTATTGGTCAAAATGATGGTGAACTAGATGGAGATGTTATTAGTAGAATTCAAGTTGGATGGTTGAAGTGGAGGAATGCATCTGGCCTATTGTGTGATCGAAAAATACCGCTTGAACTTAAGGGAAAATTATAAAAGATGGTGGTTGTGGTGAAAAATTCCCGCCTTCTTCTATCCTCTTGAAGAGGATAAATGAAAACAAAAATATACGCCTTTTGGTTGGGATATCATGTAGATCCCTAGATGTTTTTATTAGGGTGATCAGATACAATATTGAGGAGAGGTGTATTATCTCAAAAGACAGGAGTCACCACCCTACAATGGACCTAATCACCTCAATAAGGACTCCTAAGGACAATGGGTCTGCATATGTACCAGAGATTCTTCCCCTACTTTATATGGAAAAGTAAAGTAAGATTTATTTTAAATCGAGTTCATTAAGTTCCCTATAGGGGCAAGCCCCCATAGTTAATTACATCCTAAGGAAAGGGGTTCCTTAGGAATACTCTTAATTAAGGTAAGTGATTGTTATCTCCAAAGATTTCAATAGGTAGGACTATCAATCGATTAATTTATTTTTAGAAAACCAAGTAGGATCGATCAAGTGGAGGGAGTTCTTATTGAAGCCAAATGGAGGTGAGTAGAGGATGTTTAAGATACTAGGAAGCCTAGTAAACATCTCAAATTATCCTATGGTTGGGCTTTACATTTTTGAAATTGAATTACTTTTTTGAGTTGAATTTTTATTAGAAGTTTAGGGCTTATATTTCCATAATACAAGGTTATGGAAATGCCTAAGAGGTGATGATTTATGCTTATGGCCCATAGAAGGGAGAACCAACCTCAGATCCTAAATCTAGGGAGCTTTGGCAAGGGCCAAAAGGATGACCTAAATCTAAGGCGATAAATGGGTATTCGGTTTGCCTTCACAAGGGAGGACAAACCACCCAACTGCTTGGACTTACAACCGCCAAGGGGTGGTTGCCAACTAACTCCTCCTACAATTTTAAATACATGTAGGCAAGTCTTATGCTTATGCAAGATAGCTAAACTGTTATTTATTTAGAAAGAGACTAAGTCCTTAAACTCACTCCCTAAGAGGCTAGATCATGTAAGGACATGAAAAATGACTTAGATCTAATGCAAAATATATTACATTTTACTTTCATTTTTAGACAATTCATTTGACACAGGCTTCAGGATTTGTTTTATGCCTAATGCATAAAAAATTAGATTATGGGCCAAAATCAACAAGATGGGAGGTGAGTTTTCACTATAGCTCTTAAAGGTTAAGCTAGGCTCTCTAATATATTTTTTATGCATGATGCTAGAAAAGAAATGCTCATCCAACTAAGAGGTTGCTAATTCTTTTATCTTGATTTTAACTTAGGCTTTAAATGAGGTTATGAGTTATTTATTTTTAATTTTGAGCTTATTAATTTGGTAGATGATTTATTTTTCCCTAAGAGCCTAATCTCCATCCACGCCATACATCAAAGTGAGGCAGAAATTAGGAAAATATGCCATTTCTAATGCACAAGCTAAACAAAATATCAAATATTTAATAAAGCTAACACAAAAGAATAAAAGGCCAAGTGTGGTCGGGCACCACCGCACCAACCCAAAAATGAATTGGGTAGCCGAGCTATACCCTTATACAACCCAAATTACAAATGAATTAATTACAATAAGTAAGGAATTCATGTTATGGGGGTCTTCATTCTTCTTTTCTTATTTCTTCTTTTTTCTTTTGGTTCCTTCTTTTGGATGGTTGGAATGTGGGCACTCCAAAGGCTTCACTTGGTACATAAGATGTGATCTTATAACCAATGCTTATCCTAATCCCCTATAATAATCATTCCAAAATCCTAACTGTAAAAGTACATGAAAAGGGAAAAAAGTAAATCTAACTAAAACCTGTGAAATAGAGATTAGCTAAACAAACCACACATTCCCAGGCATGTATATAAAAAAATTTTACATAGCACCCCGCATATGGGTACCAAGTCCACCAGGCCTATTTTGGATTATGCTTAGGGGCATAAGCAACCTGCACAGCAGAACAATTATATTTTTATTACAGCTCCCCTTAAGCACAATCTCCTGCATAGGATAATTATTAGACTAAATCATCCTACCATTCATTCTATGCACATACACCCTAACATCTAGACTAAAATATCACATCGCAAAATAAAAGCAAACATCAAATCATGCACTACCCTAACATAAGACTAGAAGTGGTGACTTAGCTTAATGTGTGTGCCATGTAAGGTTTGTGTGGTATGCTTAGCTAGGCTTTAAGGTTAGGGTTTTCTAAGTGTGAAAAGGTTCAACTTAGAAGGGTGGTCTCATTTAAGTTGTTTAGTTAATATGAGTTAATTTTATTTGATGATTTGATTTAGTTTGAATGAACTTACTTAATTACTAAAGGTTGTAAATAGAGGAAAAGAGAAGATAATTTCTCTTTCCTCCATACCTTAAGTGACTTCTTAGGTAGGTTCATTAATGATTTTTGTTTAGTGAATATTTTATTATGTATTTTAATTAATCCTAAGTTTAGATTTTCTCTAAAAGCCATTTCAAGATTAAGTAAAGTGAATTACTATTACAAAACACACATTTTATTTCTTTTCCACATGTGTATCATGCACAAGAATGAATCCTAAGCATATCTATACATGCGATGCAAGTATTTATCACACCTTAATAATGTATGCTAAGAGAGGTTGCTTAAAGAAACTTGGAATGTTTCATATATGTATGATTTTGTTAAGTAAAAGAGAGGTTTTCTTATCCATTTTTTTTTCACATGCACACATATATGTATGAAAGGCATAAGTGAGTACGGTGCCATTGTTAACCAAGGGTGTAAGATATAAGACCTACTTAAGGCTACTTAAAGTCTCACAATCCCGGAGTTGTCCAGACTAATATACTACTTTTCTCAAATACAAGCATATGTACAAAAGAAATGAATGAAAAAGAAAGAAACAAAAGTTTGTATTTGTTTGTTTGATTTGTTTATGCAATTTATATGTGTAGGTGTGGATGTCCTTCTTTAAGTAATAGCATATGAATGGATAGGAATGGAGTTAGGCAAGTGTTATGTTCTTTTCAAATTAACTATATACTTTTCCAAATCCTATTCAAAATTATGCTAAAAGAAAGAGAAGGAAAAGTACACTATGCACATCTTCATATTTATATCCACATGTAAGCCTATAAATAATTATAAGTAGCACACTTTCAATTTTAGGTATTTGATTTATAGTTTTGAATTTAATAGTGATAATAGCCACTCATAGTTTTACTTTAGCCAAAACATGCAATTTGACATAAAGAAAATATTTCATTTTGAATTTGATTTTTGAAAAGCATGAATGTATGAAACTCATATGACATACACATTTAGCATGCTAGGAAAGATATAAAGTGATGTAAGCATGTAATTTCATTCACTCTAATTAATTCTTAAAGACAATCTTATAAAGTAAGATCAATTAAAGAGAATCAAAAGTTGTTTAAAGAGACTTTCATTTTGTTTTGAGTTTGATTTGAATTAGGAAAGTGTGAGAAGGTTTGCTGGTCCTTACCCATTCCAACATGTGTGTATTATTTTAGTTTAATTTTTTGGTGATTAGATTAATTATGCTTTGGTTAGGTTAAGATGTAAATTAAGTTCATTAATTACCCCTTACATATACCACTTTAACATATTTAATCAAATAATTATGAGCCAATGTATGACATAAAATCATAAGGAATTTAAATCAGTAATGCATCCTAGGAAAGAAAGGTACCTGGTGTAATTAGCTCACAATTAATGATTAATTAAGCTAAATAGTTTAATTTAAGTACTTTCATGACCTTTCCCACGCATATGCATTAGGTATGATTTCCTTAAGTTTACTTAGGTTATTGAACACCTAAGTATCTACCCATGAAGGATTGATTAAGTTTTTAGAATGTTTTGAAAATTTTATGAAGTTAATTAATTAGGTCATTAGTGGATTAACCCTCAATTAAATTTAGATTTAAGGATGAAAGGGGGTTAGGGGATAGCTTAGGGAAAATATCCCAAAATTATTCTATTAATATCCTAATCACTTAAACAATATTTAATTATCTTAATAAAGAAATTAAATCACTATTTATATGCTTAATTAACCTTAATTACATTAAGAGAGTGATTAGAGGTTCATTAATTAATTTCCCTAATTAACTCATTAATAAATTCTAAGAAAATCAGGAGAGGCAGAAGTCATCCCCCTAAACATGCATGAGAAGTTTGGAATTAATTATTGAAGTCATTAGGAAGTAATTAGGATTATTAAGTTTTCAAATAAACCCTAATTAAAGCAAATCTACTATTCAAATTCAATTAGAAATAATTTATTGGATTCTCCTCTGAATTATCTTTAAAATGAACCTAAGTTTGTATTTTTTAGATTTGTTTATAATTAGTTATGAATTTAGGAAGTTTCAATTGATTTAAGTGATTTTTATGAATTATGCTTATTTATTTTATTAAAATAAATTTTTTAACACTCAAAATTTAATATCTTTTAATCCAAAGATCATTTTGACTTGAAATTTTTGTGGTAGGTGTATTTTAACATCAATTCTAATCTCTGAAAATTTCAAATTAATCGGATATGTATTTTTGGTTTAATTAATGAAATTTTATTTTTACTAAAACTTAAATTAAGGTCAAACTACTTAGTGAAATTTGAGGATTTTAGATTTGTTGGATTCCTCTTGGAATGATGAATCCAACGAGACCTTATTTGTAGTTTTTGGTTAAGTATTTTAGTTTTTATGAATTTTTAAAGTTTTAGGTGATTTAAGTTAATTTTTTAAATCAGAAAATCCACGCGACCTTGACATGGCAATGCGACGCCATGTGGCACTCTGCAATTGGATGCGTGGTGCCACGTGGCACGCGTGGACCATGCGGTGCTGCACGATTTGATTTACATTAGATTTAGGTCATTTAAAGCATGCCGTTACATGATCTAGTCTCTTTAAAGAGTGAGTTTAAAGACTTAGTCTCTTTCTAAATAAATAATAGCCTAACTATCTTGCATAAAGCATATGACTTGCCTACATGAATTTTAAATTATAGGAGGAGTTAGTTGGCGGCCACCCCCAGACAGTTGTAAGTCCAAGCAGTCAAGTGATTTGTCCTCTCTTGTGGAGGCAAACTGAATTCCCATTTTTCAACTTAGATTTAGGCCATGCTTTTGGCCTTCGCCAAAGCTCCCTAGATTTAGGTTCTGAGGTTGCTTCTCCCTTCTATGGGCCATAAGCATAAATCCTCACTTTTGAGGCATTTCCATAACCTTGTATTATGGAATCATAAGCCCTAAACTTCTAATAAAAATTTAACTCAAATAAGTAATTCAATTTCAAAAATATAAAGCCCAACCATAGGATAATTTGGAATGTTTACTAGGCTTCGTAGTATCCTAAATATTCCTTACTCACCTCCATTTGGCTTCAATAAGATCTCCCTCTTCTTGATTGATCCTACTTGATTTGCCAAAAATGAACTAATCGATTGATAGGCCTATCTATTGAAATCTTTGGAGACAATGATTACTTATGTTAATCGAGAGTATTCCTAAGGATTCCCCTTTCCTTAGGATATAATTAATTATGGGGGCTTACCCCTGTAGGGAACTTAATGAACCCGGTTTAAAATAAACTCTATTTTACTTTTTCATATAAAGTAGGGGAAGAATCTCTAGTGCATATGCAGACCCATTATCCTTAGGAGTCATTATTGAGGTGATTAGGTCTATTGTAGGGTGGTGACTTCTGTCTTTCGAGATAGTACACCTCTCCTTAATGTCATACCCAATCACCCTAATAAGAACATCTGCAGATCGACGTGGTGTCCTAACCAAAAGGAGTATATTTTTGTTTTCATTTATCCTCTTCAAGAGGATAGATGAAGGCGGGAATATTTCAACATAGATTTTTCTAGTGACTCCACTAGGGATGGTTCCTCTCTCCATCTTTGGTAAATGATCATTGTCTCCAAGTATCGATAGTGGATTTATACTTTGTATAAGTCCAAGACTATATTTCTTTCTATTGGCACTTAGTTTATTTCATCCTTAAGCTAAGCTAGCCAACATCCTTTAGGTTTTAGGACCTCATTCCATGTAGGTCTTAAAACCCCTATTGGGTTCCCAATAGGTGAAAATAAAAATTGAATAAAAAAATGATCAAAGACTTCCTCCTTACTATATTTATGGTAGGGAAAGGTTCAATCTAAAAAAAATAAAGAAAGAATAAATCCTTTTATGAAAAACATCATCTTTCCAAAAAGCACTTTTTTAAAATGCACATAATAAAATATTTTTTACAAAAATTTTGCAAGCCAACTGCATCTAACAATCTTCATGATTATTATACGTAGGATAGTTTTATAAAATAAAATAATAATAAAATCCAAAATCATTTTTTTTTTCAAAAAGCACAAGTGAACTTCCTTATTCAATTTATTAAATGAGGACTTCACTTTCCAAAAATTAAAATCAACAATCATATTTTCTAATAGCACAAATGAACAATTTTATTCAATATACTCAAGTTTATTGAATGAAAGTTTTAATCAAAAAAAAATCAAAAGTCAACTATTCCAAAATCACAAATGAAAACTTTCATTCAATATATTTAAATTTATTGAATGAAAGTTTTCATTTTCAATCAAAATCAACAATCACATTTTCCAAAAGCACAAATGAACACTTCCATTCAATATGCTCAAATTTATTGAATGAAAGTTCTCATTTTCAATCAAAATCAACAATCATATTTTTCAAAAGCACAAATGAATATCTCCATTCAATATACTCAATTTACTAAATAAAGATTTCATTTCAAAATAAGAAACAACAATCACCTTTTCAAAAATAAAATCAACAAACACCTTTTCAAAAATCAAAATTAACAATCATCTTTCCAAAATTAAAATAACATTTGGGTTCTTCATTTAGCATGCCCAAATTTGCTATGTGAAGATCCTCTTTTCAAAATAAAATCAATAAATATATTTTCAAAACATAAAATAACATTTGGATCTTTCATTTAGCATACCCAAATTTGTTAAGTGAAAATCCTCCTTTTCAAAAAAGAAAAAAAAACATTTGGATCTTTCATTTTGCATACCCAAATTTGCTAAGTGAAAATCCTCTTTTTCAAAATCAAAATACATTTGGATTTTCTTAGCATACCTAAATTTGCTAAGGATCCTATTTTCAAACAAAAATCAAAATAATGAAACACACTTGGATTTCTTTAGCATACCTAAATTTGCTAAGGATCCCCTTTTCAAAATCAACAAAAGTCAAAACAAACCACATTTGAATTTCCTTAGCATACCTAAATTTGCTAAGGATCCTCTCTTCAAAATAATCAAATGAAACACATTTGGATTTCCTTAGCATACCTAAATTTGCTAAGAATCCTCTTTTCAACAAAATCAAAACAAAAGCACACTTGGATCTCTTATTTAGCACACCTAAATTTGCTAAGTAGAAATCCTCTTTCCAAAAAATCAAAAAAACAAAATCAATCACATTGGATCCTTTATTTAGCATACCTAAATTTGCTAAGTAACAATCCTCTTTTTCAAGAATCTTCAAAAAAAAAAAAATATAGTTGGGTTCTTCACTTAGCATACCCAAATTTGCTAAGTGGGAATTCCAATTTTCAAAATCACCAATAATTCACAAGACAAAGCAAACAAAGAAAAGAAATAATTGTTTTCAAACACCTCACTTAGCATACCCAAATTTGCTATGTGAGTGGATTCCAAAATATCAAATCAAAAGTAAAACCAATCGGCCCTTACTTTAACATACTCAAATTATTTAAAGGGAGGGTCCTCAAATAAAAATCTAATTTCAAACATGAACCTATGGAAACTTCTTTCTAAAAATATTGGACTCATTTTCATCATACCCAAATTTGTTGAAAGTGGATTCCATATTCAAAAATTCCTCTTTCCAATCAAATCTCTAAATCTTCTCTAAATCCATTTGAACCCACTTAACACTTCCAAGATGTTGGATGTGGGTTCAAATTTTAAATTCAAATTCAAAAATTAACAAAATAAAAATCTAATCCAAGCTTATTTTGAATATTGCAGATTCTCAGCATTAGTCTTAGTTGCACCTACAGTTCAGTTTTTAGTTGTTAATTGACTATAATGGCAAGTTCACAGAAGTTTGTGTTCACTTTCCCATATAGCATGGACTTGGCCTTGGATCAGGCCAATCTCCCCCGAGTTGATCACATCCATCTCATCCATTTTGGCAGAGATTTTGAGGGGGTGAGGATTACTTGTGAGGGCACTCCCCTCACAACTGTTAGTAGGACCACAGTGGCCGGGCAGAAGCTGGTTATTTAGATTGACTTGCCGTCAGAGTCTGACATCCCCTCCTTGAAGAGGAAAGTAGTGACAGTTTCTATACCAGTGTCAGTGATAGTACCACCATCAGCACCAGTCTCAGTGCGTCATGTGGTTTTCCATGCTGCCCTAGTAGGGACTAGCACCCACTCATTATCACCCTCAAAGGGTAAGGCTCCTCTGATCCTAGAGATTGCCTCCCTAGACTCTGAGGATGGGTCTAGTTCTTACTCCACTCACCCTACCAGAACTCAGAGGAGAAATAAAAATTGCATGATTAGGCGGTATCATACGTGTATTGCTAGGGAGATGGAGGCCACTACGCAGTCAGCTGTGGAGGAGGTACCAACTCTGATCACCCCACTGGTTATAGTGAACCTATTTCATCCTCTTTCTGGGTCTGACAAAGAGGATGCTAAGAGGATTCATACTTCACCTCCACTAGTGGTTCAACACCAACCCTCAGTTAGCTAGAGTAGGAGGTCATATGTCGGCCTTCGATCAGTTCTACGCTAGGTTGGCAATGCATACTGACGTTCTGAGTCCGAATCTCAGTTCCATTTGAGATCTATCATTCCCCACAGCATGGAGAAACACCTACAATAGGAGAGGGCCAAAGAGGCCCACACTTCAGTACAGATCACTAGCAGAGAGAGGTGAAGGTTTGGTCGACAATCAGCAGCCTTTGTACTCATTGATTTCCCTGATTGACATGCTACCCACGTCAATCATATAGATAGTATTTTACTTACTGGGATGACCCATCATAGAAGAGGATCCTTGTCCTGAGAGAGTCGGTAGTGTCTCCACCACATCGTTCAACTCCCCGTCCACTATCGCCCATTCACGTTGCAGCATCTCCAATTCCATCGAAGGCCATGAAGGCTACATCCGGGGAGAAGCGTACCCTATTGGTGATCTGGCTATGGCCAAGGGATCCTATTCCATCTACACCGCCTATTATGGTAAGGCCGAGTTCCCTTACTTGACCTTCTTTCGCAGTTGTGGTGCAAGGGAATGGTGACTGCGAAGCATAGTGGTCGTCCCTTCACCAACACTATCACTTCAGCAGGACATGGTGATGGTGGCAACTATTGCAGAGGAAGCAAGATGATATCCCAGTTACACCAATAAGTAGAACCTCCTAATAGTGGAACCCCTTTCAGAGTCTGTGACAGTCAAGAGTGTGTCTCTTCTAGTGAGTACAATTCTCATAAGATTGATTCTCCGACAGTAGGGGAGGTTCGGTGCCTCTTAGTACATGACAGTGATCACATCGGTCAGCCAAAATCATTTGTACCCATTCAGATTGATTGTTCTCTTGAGGAGATAATGGCACATTATCTTGTAGAAAAGAAGGAAATTCTAGGGTATGATTGGTCTAATGAGGAGAAGATCAACTTTGATCCCAATAAAGATGATTTGTTGGGAGACTCAATCGGGATTTGCATGGTGGATACCAGGGGATCCCACCTTAGAGAGCATCAGATTATGGAAGGTGTTGAGCCCGAGCAGGAAGATACAGCTATTGACCTCATTTTTAGAATGAGCTCTCAACCCATCCATCTTAGACATAGGACTTCTCTTAGACTTTAAGAGTTACTTAGTCTTAAGACACATCTAGTGATTAGGTGGACACTTACCCTAACCCTAGAGACTTAGAAGAGTTAGCCATAGGATAGGTCATGCCTTAGGGGTGTTAGGAAAATTCACCTACCCTATAGCCTGAACCTCCTCACTTCCTTCCTTCAAGTTAAATTCAAATCAACTCCAAACTCATATCAACTTCAACTCTAAATCAAGCCTTGAATCAATTTCAATGGATTTTCCCAAATCATGAATCAATTCCAAATAATCAAAACCCTTGATTGAAATACAAATTTGAATTCAAAATTTTTTTTCCTATGCCCTTTGATTCTATCTTATGGACTTAGCTCAAATCAAATCCAAATCAATTCAAATTCAAGAAATTTTCTCATAACCCATTTATACTCACAAATATAAATGAAATATAAATTCAAATATCCAAAACCAAATTCAAATTCAACCTAAATCCAACCAAGCCTTTCAAGTCAAATTCTTGAACTTAGCCAAATCAAACTCAATCAAGCCAAACCCTTGATTTTTCTTCATGATTCAATCAATCTTACAATCATGAATCGAAATATAAATCTAAACTTCAATCCTCAAACCAAAACTAAATTCAAAAAATCAAACCCAAGTCAAAACCCATATTCACCCTTTTGACTTGAAATTGTCAAATGAATCAAAATCCATTTGACTTCAAATATCTTGAAAATGAACTTACATTTCAATCATAAGTCCATATGTGAGTTCAACCAAACTTGAACCAAGCCTTGATCAAGCCAACTAAACCCAATTGGCTCACTTGACCCAAAGTGGCCAATTTGACCTACATGAATCAAATCCAATTCAATCTAACTCAAAGTGAATTAATTTAATCCAAACTTTATGTCATATTTGTTGATCATCACAGGTTAATCAATTATCATGAATTGGGTCAAACCAAGTTAACCTAGCCCATTGACCAAGTCAACCCTTTAGCCCATATGAACCCAAACTAGCCAAATCGCAACCTAAACCAAATTGATTGCAACCAATGGCTCAAGTTCACTCCAAATTGATTATTGAACTTGACCAAAGCCTCATTAAACCCAATTTGACCAATTGGCCAACTAGACCCAGCCTAGCCCAATTGACCATGAACCCAACTTGACCAAAAAAGTCAAGTCAAGCAAAAATCAAATATAAACCAAATTGATTGGAAATAAAGATACCAATCCATTTCAAAAGATCAACCAAATCCAAACTAAGCCATGATTCAAGCCAATTTGGTTAATTGGGTTAAATTGGTTAACTTAGCCCAAATTGACCTAAATGATCAAATTAAATCCAAATTAAATACAAATTAAACTAAATTAATTGAAACCAATTGAGCCAATATACTCAAAATAGTCATTTGAACTTGACCTAACTCTTAGTTTGACCCAATTTGACCAATTGGTCAACCTAACCCATTTTGACCTGATTTGACCGAAATAAGTCAAATTAACCCAAATTAAACCAAATGAACTTCAAATGACATGAAATTTGGTCCAACTTACTTTTAATCATTTTAAATCTACCTAAATCAAATTTAATATCAAATGATGACTTTGCCCTTGGGTCAAGAGCATTCCATGAGAAAAGATACTTTCCCAAGTGGTCATCTCTCATCCTTGGCCACTTGACACTCATCCATAGGTCCACATAGGCACTGAAGACACTAGTTTTTTGAGCCAAGGAGTGGTTGGGATAGCCATGACTCATGGGGAGGTTAAATCACCTCACCTTTCCCATTGGAACACTCGGCATGAAGGACACTCACTTCCCCTTGGTTAGGACACCCACTTGTCCTTCATGGCAACCACTTTTCATGCCTTAGCCAACCATAGGAAGCCACCTAGGATGATTCTCTTCCATTCCCAACCACCCCTAGCCAAATGACATGAGTTTGAAGCTAAAATTTTAAGCAAAAGGTGGATTTTAGTTCATTTTGGTTCACTTTTCATTCCAAGGCTTTAGTGGCTAAAGAAAATTCCCATTCCTCTGATTCTCCTCCTCCTAGGGCTCCTAAAGACATTAGCAATCACCCCCACTTGATTTTGGAGAGAAATACTTCAAAATTAAGTGGATTTCGGCGAGGAAATGATGATCACCAGAGAAAACTTCATTTTGACGTGAAGGCGAGGATCTAAGCTTAGTCCAAGGCTTCTTCCCTCACTCAACAATGCGCTCGAGTCACCACCTCCACTAGAAATCATCCCCGGTGAAGTAACCTTGAAAAACTAGAGTCGGCCTTAGGATCCCTCATTTTGTGATGATTTTTACGTGATTTTTGGAATCTATTTTAGATAATCTCTCATTTTTACTTTAAATCATCACAATTAGAAAATAAAATTTTTTTGGTGTGATTCGACGTGAAAATGTGTCCATTTGGATATGTTTTTACTTATAAATCTTATTTTTCTTCTTCAAAAAACTTATTTTTACTGTTCACCACCGGCAGACTATAGTAGTCGTCAATCACGTGATTTGCAGGATCGGACTGCTTGGATCAAACATGGATCGTGTGATCCGGGCCTTCGAATTGCTTGATGCGATCTGGCCTCTGGATCGTGCGATCTGATCTGGACCATCCGATCTGCGATCGAACGATCGAAACAAACCGTCGTCTCTTCATGGACCGTCTTCCCCACTCGATGGCGCACCATGCATAAATAACCGCGCCATATGGCACGCCACATGGCACCGCATCTAATCGTAGACACCATTGGCACTGCGTTGCCGTCGGCCCATGTTTTCGATTTAAAAAATTAATTTAAATCACCTGAAACTTTAAAAATTCATAAAAAAATAAAATACTTAACTAAAAATTGTAAACTAGGGATCGTTAGATTCTTCTTTCCAAGAGGAATCTAACAAACCCAAAATTCTTAAATTTTACTAAATATTTTGAGTTTAATTTGAGTTTTAGTAAAAATAAATTTCTTTAATTAAACCAAAAATCCTTGTCAGATTAAGTTAAAATTTTCAGAGCTTAAAATTAATTTTAAAATACATCTATCATAAACATTTCAAGTAAAAATGACCTTTGGATTAAAAGATATTGAATTTTTAGTGTCAAATGATTTATTTTAATAAAATAAATAAGCAGATTTCATAAAAATCACTTAAATCAATTTAAAATTTCTAAATTCATAACTAATTGAAGAAACATCTAAAAAGTACAAACTTAGATTTATTTGAAAGATAATTCAGAGGAGAATCTAATAAAATTATTTCTAATTGAGTTTGAATAGTAGATTTTCTTTGTTTATTTGAAAATTTAATAATCCTAATTACTCCCTAATGACTTCATTAATTAATTCTAAACTTCTCAAGCATGTTTAGCGCGATGACTTTTGTCTCCCTCAATTTTCTTGGAATTTATTAATGAGTTAATTAGAGAAAGTAATTAATGAACTTCTAATCACTCTCTTAATATAATTAAGATTAATTAAGCATGTGAATAGTAGTTTAATTCCTTGATTAAGTTAATTAAAATTTTTTAAGTGATTAGGTGGTTTATGGAATGATTTTGGGATATTTTTCTTAAGCTATTCCCTAAACCCCCTTTCTTCCTTAAATCCAAATTAACTAAGTGTTAATCCACTAATGATGTACTTAATTAATCAAATCAAATTCTCAAAACCAAAATTAATCCAGAAACTTAATCAATCCTCCTTGGGTAGATGTTTAGGTGTTCAATAACCTAAGTAAATGTAAAGAAATCATACCTAACCCATATGTGTGGGAAAGGTTATGAAAGTACTTAAATTAAACCACCCTTTAGCTTAATTAATCATTATTTGTAAGCCAATTGTATTAGGTACCTTTCTTTCCTAGGATGCATTGCTGATTTAAGTTCTTTGTGGTTTTATGTCATACAATGGCTCATGATTATTTGATTAAATATGTTAAAGTGGTATAGGTAAGGGGTAATTAATGAACTTAATCTATACCTTAACCTAACCAGAGCATAAACTTAATCTAATCACCTAAAAATCAAACTAAAATAATACACACATGTGGGAATGGGTAAGGACCAGTAAACCTTCTCACACTTTCCTAATTCAAATCAAACTCAAAACAAAATGAAAGTCTCTTTAAACAACTTTGGATTCTCTTTAAATGATCTTACTTCATAAGATTGTCTTTAAAAATTAATTAGAGTGAATTAAATTACATGCTTATATCACTTTATTTCTTTCCTAGCAAGCTAAATATTTATGTCATATGAAAATCATACATTCATGCATTTCAAAAATCAAATTCAGAATGAAATGTTTTCTTTATGTCAAATTGCATGTTTTGGATAAAGTAAAAAATATGAGTGGCTATTATCACTATTAAGTTCAAAACTATTTTCAAAATCTATAAATCAAATACCTAAAACTAAAATTGGTTCAACCAAGCTTGATGGATTTGGTTTGATTGATTTAAATTTATATTTCATTTATATATGTGAATATAAATGAGAATATAAATGGGTTGTGAGAAAATTTTGTGAGTTTGAATTGATTTGAACATGATTTAGGCTAAGTCCTTGAGAGGGAATTGAAGGACTTAGGGAATATTTTTGATCTTGGAATTGAATTTTGGATTTAGTTTGATTGATTTGAATTTATATTATATTTATATTTGTGAATATATATGAGAATATAAGTGGGTTGTGAGAAAAATTATTAAATTTGAATTGATTTGTATTTGAAGTTGATATGAGTTTTGAGTTTATCTTGAATGAAGAAAGTGAGGATTTGGTTCAAGCTATAGGGTAGGAAAATTTTCCGACACCTCTAAGGCATGACCTATTCCTATTGATAACTCTTCTATGTCTCTAGGATTAGGTTAAGTGTTCACCTAATCATTAGAAATTTCTTAAGACTAAGGAACTCTTAATTTCTAAGAAGTCTTATGTCTAAGATGGAGGGGTTGAGAGCTCATCCTAAAAATGAGATCAATAAGGGGCACCCAATAGGTGTGGTGTGACTGACAAGGAACACCGTACATATTAGTGTTGACAAAAATGATCAACAACACCAAACGATCACAAGCACTAATAGAGACACTCTACTCCTAACCCAAGATGTAGAAGGAATCCAGAGCTTAGTGCAATGTGGCTCTACTCATGTTAGAGACATAAGAGAGGAAAAAGGAATCCACTAGGGATAAAGTATGTGAACCTTTCACTAGAGAAATAGGTTCAAATCATCCATAAGGGGATGTGAGGTTTGATTTGATTTGAGTCTCACTAGGGAGAAATTTGATTTGATTTGTTAAGTTTTGCTGGGGAAGAGAGTTAAATTTATTTCAATTTGTTATTTGTTTACTTGTGTTTATTTTGACTCCACCGGGGATAGACAAGTAAACTCTCCACTGGGGAGGCAAGTTCAAGTCATCCACAAGGGAGGGAAGGCTATGAAATCCACTAAGGAATTATAATTCTAAGTCTCTTGGGAGCTAGAAAGATTTGCATCTCACTGAGGAGGAGCAAAAGGTTTGATTTGGATTGATTGATTTTTTTTTGTTTTAGATTTTTAATTTTGGATTTTGAAATGGACCCTATTGGTATGTGATGGGCATCAGTAGCATGGAGGAGACCTAACTTTCATCTCCAAAAGAGTAGTATACTAAACACATAGAAGGACTAGCAAACCAAAGGGATACCTTCCAATGTGCAGTAGCTATACTAGGAAGAAAGTGTAGTAGACTTACATCCTCCAAAGTAGGGACCAGTTGCTGGGGTGATCCATTGGCAAGGCAACAGATTGAACCCAACTTAGGGCTAACTATTGAGTGAATGCTACTGGGGGACTTAGATCCACTCAAAGATAGTCAAGATTAATTTTATTTTTTAGTTTATTTTGATGGGTCCCATCGATTTGTGATGGACTATACTGAGTAGGTGCCGTGGAGGCCTAGATCTCAAACTTACCAATCAAAAGAGTGTAGTCTACCAATTGTAAAGTAGGACTATCCAAACAAGGGGATGCCTTTCAGTTTGCAATGGTCAAGTCTTAAGAAGAAAGCTCGGGGACTCACATCTTCTAGAAATAAGAAACCACTTGGGTGATCGCTTGGCAAAGCAATAAATCGAACCCGACCTAGGGCTGACTATTGAGTGAATGTGAATGGGGAGACTTAGATTAGCTTAAGGATAGTCAAAATTAATTTCATTTTAAACTTGTTTATTTTGATAGATTCTGTTGGTTTGCGATGGATCATACTGAGAAGGAGCTTATATTAGCTTAGACCTATCTTAGATTTACTAAACCAAAGGGAGTAGCTTTTCGGCCAATGAGAGAACTATCTGGCTAAAGGGGTGCCTTTCAGTTTGCAATGATAAATTCAAGTAAAGAAAGCTCGAGGACTCACATATTCTACTATAAAAGACCACTGGGGTGATCGGTTACCTTGGGCAACAAATCCAACCCGACCTAAGGCTGCCCGTCGATTTGCGACAGTCATGCTAAAAAGAATGTGTCATGGTCTTACATCTTCTAAGCAGAATGACTGCAGGGGTAACCTGCTTGAGGAAATATAGATTGAACCCAACCTAAGGGCAACTACAAAGTGAGTATCGACCCGAGGATTTATCTCAACTCAGGTAGTCAGGAAATTCTTATAGGGAATTCTGCTGACACTGCCCTAAAGATAAGATGTCTGCTTTGAAAAAGGGTCCCTTTGGGGCTTGAAGTCCTAATCCACAAGCAAATTAATTTGTTTGTTTATCGTGGATCATGTTATTTTATGAGGGATCAAATTGAGAAGAAGCTTATATCAGCCTAGACCTATCTCAGATTTACTGAACCAAGGGAGAATCTATGGATCCGCTGAATAAATTCTCCAATCACAGGGGTGTCTACCATGAAAGGGGGACTATCCAATCCAAGAGTAACCCAGGTAGTGTCTAAATGGGGTCGCAAAGGATGTGATCCAAGTAGAGTGCCTGCAGGGAATGGGGACACTAAAGGGCTTGATCCAAAACCCTAGAGAAGATGACATGGCTAGTCATATATCAAATAGGTATTTGGTGGCCAACTCAAGGAGAAAGCATGGGGACTCACATCTGCCAAGAGTGGTGTATCCACCGGGTGAGTCATTATCAGCATAGCGAACATTAACCAACCTAAGGTGCTCATTGATTTGCAACAATCAACCTAGGAAGAAAGCTCAAGGACGCATATCCTCCTATAGTAGAATTGATTGTTGGGATAGTTTATCTTCGGCTCGACAGGTGCTATCCACCTAGGGCTACTATAGAGTGAATGCCACTGGAGGACTTATATCAACTCAAATATAGTCAAGAAGATAGGAGCCATTGGGGGACTTATCCTAAACCTCAAATATGCTCAACCTAATTAGATCATGATGATTAGCTCAAGAAGAAAGCTCAGGGACTCACATCTTCTTAAATAAAATCAACATGAGGTAGCTTACTGGCTAAGTAGTGATGTCTACCATACTAACAAGGCACTCATTGATTTGCACTGGTCAAGTTAGGAAGAAAGCGTGGGGACTCACATCTTCCAAACAAGTGACCACTAAGGTGACATACTAGTGAGGTAGCATGTAGACCCGACCTAGAGCAACTAATGAGTGAGTGCCACAAGAGGCTTTCTCTCAGATCAAAAATATCCTGAGATAAAAGATATGTGTTAGTTTTATGTTCATGTTAAAGGGAATAGGATGCCTCTTGGGTTCTCTCACACCTAACCTGAACACTTTAGGGAATTTGATGAAATGGTGCCAAAGATAGTAGCCAAGAATTTTGACTAAGAAAGGATTCCACTTAGGTTATCTCATGCCTAACTTAGCTGTGCTAATCAAAATAGGATGCCTCTTGGGTTCTCTCACACCTATTCTAATAGCGCCAAGAAATTGTGTTCAATTGTGTTTGTGTTGTGAGAAAGGAATAGGGTGTGCTGGGGGACTCTTACACCTACCCTAAACACGTCGTGGTGGATTCACAAGATAAGCAAACAACTTTGGAATGAGGAGATGATTTTGATGAATTGGAATGAAACTTTTGTTGATTGATAGAATTATTTTCAAACATAATTTTTATAGGTAATATTTCTTCAAATAGAGCATATTAATTGGAAGCATCGGGTGTTCCCCTTTACAATCAATAAGCTGATAAGATCCTCCTCAGTAGGCCTTCTCCTCCCATCTTTTGACGGGCAACAATTGGCCTCCTTACGACTAACATAAGCTCTCCTATTTGGAAAGACCTAGGGTGAACCAGCTTGTTATGAGCTTAAATCATTTTGGCCTTATACAACTAGAGGTTCTGGCACGCCTGTAGGCAACTCTCCTCCAAACCTTCGAGCTCTTCTAACTGCAACTTTGCATTCTGCTCTGTAGTAATCTTGCTACCCAATGCTATCCTTAGTGATGAGAGTTGAACTTCTAAAGGTAGAACGGCTTTAGACCCATACACTAAGGAAAAAGGAGTAGATTGAGTTGGAGTTCGATATGTGGTGCAGTAGGCCCACTAAGCTTCAACCAACTGCTCATTCCACTGCCACTTGTTATCATTAAGAGTCTTCTTTAGTATTTAGATGAGAATTTTATTGAATGCTTTTGCTAAACTATTTGCTATGGGGTAGTAGATGGTAGAGTATCTCTAATCTATACCATTTTTTCTGGAAAAGCTATTAATCTTGGTGTTTTTGAATGTAGTACCATTATCATATATAATTTATCGAGGCACCCCGAACCTATATATGATATGGTTTCTGAATAACTGAAGCATATGCTGAGCTGTGACCTCTCTGAGTGGGATTACATTTACCCACTTGGAAAAATAATTAGCGACAACTAAGATGAACCAATGACCCTTGGAAGAAGGTAGATCGATCAGACCCACAATGTCAGTACCCCAACACTTGAATGGCCATCAAGCCAATTTAGGGTGTAGAATGTTGGGTAGTTGATGTAAGACCACACCGTGTACCTAACACTGATGGCATCTTCTAGCTACATCCATGCAATCTATAATTATCGAAGGCTAGTAGTATCCTAGTCTCTTGATCTTCATCTTCATCTTTGGACTGGATTGATGTGCACCACATTGACCTGAATGTACCGGTTATAATGCCATGGGCTTCATGTTTATCTAAATAATGTAACCACATTTGATCAAAGAACCATCAGTACAGAGTGCCATCAATGAGAGCATAGGAGAGAGCTCTCTATTTCACCTAAAGGGCTTGTAACTTTTTATGAGGTAGTTTGCCGGTATTCAAATAGTCTATGAACTGTTGCCTCCAATCTAGCTCCTTTTCCTTATAGGCAATGACAACCTCCCCTTCAAGAGAAAGTCTCTCGATGATTTTGGCATCAATAAGCGATATGACATATCTATTTGGGACCCTTACTGGAATGGACTCATCTTCTGGATATGCCAATTGTTTGGCAAGTTTAGCCAAAGTATCCACTACAGCATTCTCTGCTCGGGGAACCTTGTAGATGTTGACTTTGGGGATTTGGGCTAACAACTTCATGGTATACTCATGGTAATGATGAAGCTTGGGTTTGAGAACCTTGTAGACCTGACAATCTGATTGATGACCAATTGAGAATCCTCAAAAATGTTGATGCTCTTGACACAAACTTTGATAGCTAACTCTAGATCGGAAATCAAAGCCTCATACTTAGCTTCATTGTTGGTGCAGGGGTTGGAAAGATTGTATGAGAATCTCATCACATCGCTGTCTAGAGTTAGGAGAACTATTCCTACCCCTACCTTTCCTAGAAGAGTAGATCATGGTGCTTCCCCTTTATGAAAAGAAGCTACACCATCAAAATATATCTCCCATCGGTAGTTGTCAACCTCCCCTAAGTTCATGATTTGTTCATTAGGAGATCGTCACTAAGTGATGAGTCAGCAGGAAGTGGGTGTGCTGCTAAGAAATCTGCTAGTGCTTATCCTTTCACCACACACAGGGGTGGATGTGATATCAAACTACGAGAGAATCATGGACCATCATGCCAAATATTTGAATAGCATTGGCCATGTCATAAGATACTGTAGTGGATTGGTTCTAGAAATTAATTTCACCTTATGAGCAAGCATATAGTGTCATAGCTTTTGAGAGGCAAAGATCAAACCTAGGTAATGTTTCTCAATAGGTGGATAGTTCACTTCAACATAAATTAGATGATAGTTGAGGTAGTAGAGAGCACTCTCTTTCCCTTTGTCATTGGCTTGGGCCAACAAAGCACCAAGAGAGTCATCCAATGCAATAGCGTAGAGGATGAGTGGCCTGCCCAGGATAGGGGCTGCTAGAGCTAGTAGTTTCACCAAATACTGCATGATATCTTCAAAGGCATGTTGGCACTTATCATCCCACTTGAACTTGGTATCCTTTTTGATAAGTGCTAAAAATGGCTTGCATCCCCCCAACAGGTTGGAAATAAAGCATCTTAGATATGCTAGTCATCCTTGGAAAGATCTGATTTGAGTTAAACTTTTAGGAGGTTGCATTTCGAAGATAGCTTTGATCTTTTCTGGATCTATTTCTATTCCCCAGTGTTGGAAAAAAAACCCAAGGAAGTTCCTAGAAATTACTCTGAATGTACACTTCAGGGGATTCATTTTGAGGTTATATTATCTTAACCATTCAAAAATTGCTCTCAAGTCAAAGAGATGGTCTTCCTTTTCTCTGCTCTTGACTACGAGATCATCAACATAGCACTCAACCTAATAATGGATAAGTTTGTTGAAGATTCGAGTCATGGCCCTTGGTATCTAGCACCAGTAATTTTAAGGCCGAAAGACATGACCCTATAATAATAGATTTCGATTGGGGTTTGAAAAGTAGTATTTCTTTCATCCTCAGGGGCTATCTTGACTTAGTTATAGCCAGATAATTGATCCATGAAAGAGAAAATTGCATGAGATGAGGTGATGTCCACCATTAATTCTAGCATAGGAAGAGGAAACTCATCCTTAAGACATGCCTTATTTAAATCTTTAAAATCGACACATATGCTAATTTGGCCATTCTTCTTCTTAACGGGTACGACACTGGCTAACCAGGTAGGATATTTTTCTTCGCAGATAAAACCAGCATCGATTAATTTCTTAACTTCAGAAGTGACCTATTGTTCAATTTCTAATCGCATGCATCTAGGAGCTTGCTTAATAGGGTTAGCGCTAGGATCTATTACTAGTTTGTGGGTTACTATGTTAGGAGATAATTTGGGGATCTCTTCATAACTTCATGCAAAGTAATCTTTAAACTCAGTCAATAGCCTAACTAACTCATTGGTTTCTTCTTCATTCAGCAATGAACTGATATATGTTGGGCATGTATTTTCTTCCATCCCAAGGCTAATTTCTTTAAGCTTGTCAATTATTGAATGGATCTCCTCTTTAAATTCTGGCAGTGCATCTTTGATTTGGAGATCATCTGGATCCTCTGTGGTTTCTAAACACACATTCTCATAAGAGTTGGTGTTGTGTGAAAAGAACCTATTAGACTCTAAATGATTGGTAACAACTAAGCAGTAATCATTGTCATTGACTGGACCCACTGTACCAAATCCTAGTCTTGCACTTGATTGAGCTTTCCTGCCTGTATTGTTCCATAGATCTTAAAGTACTCTGACCTGTGCCTAGACCATGTGTGAGGAATTGAACCTTTCTGTATAAGATTATGAACAAAAGGTTTAAAAAAGTCAAATGGTAATTTCATTAATTCTTTAAATGTATCCTTCTCAATTTCTGCATCAGCTTCAAGACTTGAGGATAATGATCCCAAAAAGAATCTCTTTGGCTTCATATCACTGGAAGATTTAGGGGCTTCCTTAACTAGTAAACCTTCAACTTTTTGGGGTGAAAGTGAGGTTAGAGCTAAGGTTCCCAACTGCTGCCTGATAGTTTTACATACATCTGATTCGAATAATTTGCTTTATCTGGAGGCTCATTCTTCATCGTTGTCCAGCTTGAGTGTCACCTCCAATGAAACCCATTGAGAGGGGTTGGCTGGTATGCTAATCACATTAGACTCATCTTCTGAACTTAATTCCAAGCCTATGTGAATAGAAAGGGAACTCCTATGAACTTTAACATAACCCCTATTTGGCTGATGGCCAACTAGGGGGTCTTCCACCTCTGGAACTACCTCTATTTCTACCTCTGCCTCTGCGTGGTGGAGGTTGAGTCATTCTACCCAAACTCCCCATTTCTTTGAGTTGGCTCTGGCAACTTGCAAACCTTCCTTAATGTTATGGGTTTGAGCTGACTTAGGCACCTGCAAGGAAAGTTTCTTGATCATCTGAACAATATTTTTAGAGGTTTTTTGATAAGAAGATATCCCAACCTTCTTTGGTTTTAGAAGGATCACAATCATCCCCAAGGATTACCCTAGTGGAACTGGATGGTTATTCCACAAGATATTCCTTCAGGATAACTATAACACCGGTCTTGAAGCTATGTTCAAGCCAGTCCTTGAATGCAAAGCAATCCTCTAAAATATGACCTAGCATGCGGTGGTAGGGAAAAAAGTTAGGATCATTGCTTTTGCCCACTTCCTCTGGCCTTCTAAGTTTGGGTAGCTAAAAGTCAGGTTTCTTTAAGAGATTCTTAAAGATTTTCCTAACTACATCCCGCTTAAATGAATATGGTTTATTTAGTTTATCCATAAGAGTAGGTGGATGGTAGCTACCTGGCAGTGGGTATGTGTACTGTTGTTGTTGCTGATATGGATGAGGAGGAGGTGGTGCAGGCCATGGAGGCTGATAAGGCTACCTCGATGGTGGTAAAGGAGGTTAAAGCGATGGCTGTGGAGCACGAGGTCTCTCAAATTGCTCTCTGGCTAGCTGTTTCCCCTTATCTACTGCTACCACTACCCTAGGCTTATTCTCATATATCTTCTACGACTTTGGCTTTATTAGTATATCTGGAGATGGTAACTGTTTATCTTCTCCTTGTAAGCTAGCTGCCTTGTTGATTAATTTCTCAAAAGTTTTGATGGTGAAACCTTTGAGCATGAAGGCAACTGAGCCATAGAATTCTTAAGCAAAATCTCAATGCTATGTTGTTCAGACAGCTGTGGTTCACATTTCATACTCAAATTATTTCATCTAAGAATGTAATCAATAATGGACTCACCATGATTTTTTTGAGCCACAATGAGATCACTAATAGCGACCCTTTGCTGAGCTCCAGCAAACCTCTTGATGATTAGTTGCTTGAACTCAGTAAAAGTCTTTACTAAACTATTGGGAAGTTCAACGTACCAATCGAAAGCTATCCTTACTAAGCTACTGATGAAGAGCCTGAAGAGTAAAGTGTCACTGCCACCAACATTGCAATAATTAGCTCTGAAATACTCAATGTGCTGCCTTGGGTTCTCACTTCCATCAAAACTCTTGAACTAAGGTGTAGGGTCTACCCTTTGGAACTGATGATCCTCCTCGAGCTTAAGCTAATGCTTCCTTCACCTGCTGCTCAACCATGATCTTGATATCTTTTTTCCTATATGGAGGTACTATCTACTACCTTCCTATACATGCTGGTGTTACCTTGCTCTACTAGAGGTAAAGTCTTCGCTGGGTCCAAGACATGCACCAACTTTGGCTGACTAGTCTCAGTTGTGGTAGGATGAACTGTTGGGGCTTAGTTCAACAATGCTAAGATAACTGCTAACATATCCTCGAGCCTCTTCTCCATCCTTTCTATCTTTTCATCCTTTTATTTGATCTGTGCTAGGAGGTGCTGGGTTGAGTGGGCTATTGTGGTTAAATATTCTTGCCTTCATCTATCCTTTTGAGAGGATAAAGGAAAATAAAAATATATGCCTTTTGGTCAGAACACCATGTAGATCCACATATATTCTTATTAGGGTGATCGGGTACAAAATCACTTCAATAAGGACTCCTAAGGATAATGGGTCTGCATATGTACTAGAGGTTCTTCTCCTACTTTACATGAAAAAATAAAGTAGGGTTTATTTTAAACTAGGGTTGTTAAGTTTCTTATAGGGGCAAGCCCCTATAGTTAATTACATCCTAAGGAAGGGGATTTCTTAGGAATACTCTTGATTAATGTAAATGATCGTTATCTCCAAAGATTTTGAAGGTTAGACTATCAATAAATTGGTTTATTTTGGAAGATCAAATGATATGATCAAAGGGAGAGAGTATTATCAAAGCTGAAGGAAGATAAGTAGAAGATGCTCATGATGCTAAGTAACCTAGTGAGCATCTCAAACTATCCTATGGTTGGGCTTTACCTTTTTTAAATTGAAGTGATTTATTTGTTTGAGTTAAATTTTTGTTAAAAATTTTGGGCTTACAATTCCATAAAACAAGATCATGGAAATGCCTAAGAGGTGAGGATTTATGCTTATGACCCATCAAAGGGAGAAGCATTCTCAAAACCCAAATCTAGGGATCTTTAGTGAGGGCCAAAAACACAGCCTAAATCTAAGGTAAAAAATGGGTATTCGGTTTGCCTCCACAAGAGAGGACTAACCACCTGACTACTTGGACTTATAATCGCCTGGGGGTGGCCTCCAACTAACTCCTATGATTTTTAAATTCATTTAGGCAAGTCATATGCTGTATGTAAGATAGCTAGGTATTTTTTATAAGAGATTAAGTCATGCAAACTCATACTGAGAGACAAGTGTAAGGGCAATGACAAGATGACTAAATCATATGCAAATCATATTACATGTTATTTTCATTTTTTTGGACAATCATTTGACTCAGGCTTATAGGATTCATATGCCCAATGCATGAGAAATAAGATTATGGGCCAAAATCAGTGAGAAGGGGGAGGTGTGTTTCCAACATGGCTCTCAAAGGTCAAGCCAAGTTCTCTAGAAAAGGTGGAAGACCTCCAATCAAGAGTGAAATAATATGTTTTTATGCATGATGTTAGAAAAGAAATGCTCATTCAGCTAAGGGGTTGCTAATTCTTTTATCTTGATTTTAACTTAGGCTTTAAATGAGGTTATGAGTTATTTATTTTTAATTTTGAGTTGATTAATTTGGTGGAAGATTTATTTTTCCCTAAGAGCCTAATCGCCATCCAGGCCATACATCAAAGTAAGGAATAAACTAGGAAAATAAGCCATTTCTAATGCACAAGCTAAACAAAATATCAAATATTTTATATAGCTAACATAAAAAATAAGAGACCAGGTGTGGTCGGGAACCACCACACAAACTTGAAAACAAATTGGGTAGCCAAGCTCTGTCCTCATACAACCCAGATTACAACTGAATTAACTACAATTAAGCAAGGAATTTATATTATTGGGGTTTCATTCTTCATTTTGTCATTCTTCTTTTCTTCTTTCTTCTTTCTTCTTTTTGTTCCTTCTTTTGGATGGTTGGAATGTGAATACTCCAAAGGCTTCACATGGTACATAAGATATGATCTTATAACCAATTATCATCCTAATCCCCCATAACAATCATTCCAAAATACTAATCACAAAAGTACATGAAAAGGAAAAAAAAGTAAATCTAACTAAAACTTACAAAATAGAGATTAGCTAAACAAACCACACATTCCCAAGCATGTATATAAACAAATTGGACTAAGCACCCCACACATGGGTAACTAAATCCACCTGGCTTATTTTGGATTATGCTTAGGGGTATAAGCAACCTGCACAGTAAAAGCTATTACATTTTTATTAAAGCACCCCTTAAGCATAATCCACTGTAGAAGATAATGATTAGACTAAATCATCCTATCATTCATTTTATACACATACACCCTAACATCTAGACTAAAACATCACATCATAAAACAAAATCAAATATCAAACCATGCACCATCCTAACATAGGACTAGAAGTGGTGACTTAGCCTAATGTGTGTGCCATGTAAGGCTTGTGTGGTATGCTTAGCTAGGCTTTAAGTTTAGGATTTTCTAAGTGTGAAAAGGTTCAACTTAGAAGGGTGGACTCATTTAAGTTGTTTAATTGATATGGGTTAATTTTATTTGATGATTTAATTTGGTTTGAATGAACTTACTTAATTACTAAAGGTTGTAAAGAGAGGAAAAGAGAAGAGAACTTCTCTTTCCTCCCTACCTTAAGCGATTTCTAAGGTAGATTCATTAAGGATTTTTTTAGTGAATGTTTTATTATATATTTTAATCCTAAGTTTATATTTTCTCTAAACAAATCTATTCAAAAGAAAGGCATTTTAAGATTAAGTAAAGTGAATTACTATCACAAAACACAACATTTTATTTCTTTCCCACATGTGTATCATGCACATGAATGAATCCTAAGCATATCTATACATGCAATGCAAGTATTTAGCACACCTTAATAATGAATGCTATGAGAGGTTGTTTAAGGAAACTTAGAATGTTTCATGTATGCATGACTTTGTTAAGTAGAAGAGAGTGATTCTTTTATCCATCTTTTATATGCACATTTACAAGTATAAAAGACATATAAGTGAGTGATATGGTCATTGTTAACCGGGGTGTAAGGTATATATAGACTAGGGCTACTTAAAAACCTCGATCTGGTTGTCCAGGTAATATACCACTTTTCTTTAATACATGTGCATCTATAAAAAGAAATGCATGGAAAGAGAATGCTAAGTGAGTTACTTAAGAAAATTTGAATGCTTTAGGATGCATGATTTTCATTAACTAGAAAAGAGGTTTTCTTATCCATTTTTCACATGCACACATGTATGTATGAAAGGCATAAGTGAGTACGGTGCCATTGTTAACCAGGGGTGTAAGGTACAAGAACTACTTAGGGCTACTTAAAGCCACACAATCTTGGGTTGTCAGACTAATATACCACTTTCCTTAAATACAAGCATATGCACAAAAGAAATGAATGGAAAAGAAAGATGCAAAAATTTTGTGTTTGTTGATTTGTTTTGTTTATGCAACTTATATGTGCAAATGTAGATGCCCTTCTTAAGTAATAGTATAAGAATAAATAGAAAGGGAATTAGGTAAGTGTTATGTTCTTTTCAAATGAACTATACACTTTGCCAAATTCTATTAAAAAAAGAGAAGGAAGGCTACACTATGCACATCTTCATATTTATATCCACATGCAAGCTAATAAATAATTATAAGTAGCACGCTTTCAATTTTAGGTATTTGATTTATATATTTTGAAAATAGTTTTGAATTTAATAATGATAATAGCCACTCGTATTTTTACTTTAGCCAAAACATATAATTTGACAGAAAGAAAATATTTCATTTTGAATTTGATTTTTGAAAAGCATGAATGTATGATTTTCATATGACATACACATTTAGCATGCTAGGAAAGAAATAAAGTGATGTAAGCATGTAATTTCATTCACTCTAATTAATTTCTAAAGACAATCTTATGAAGTAAGATCATTTAAAGAGAATCAAATGTTTTTTAAAGATCCTTTCATTTTGTTTTGAGTTTGATTTGAATTAGGAAAGTGTGAGAAGGTTTGTTGGTCCTTACCCATTTCCACATGTGTGTATTATTTTTGTTTAATTTTTAGGTGATTAGATTAATTTTATGCTTTGGTTAGGTTAAGGTGTAGATTAAGTTCATTAATTACCCCTTACATATACTGCTTTAATATATTTAATCAAATATTTATGAGCCAATGTATGACATAAAATCACAAGGAACTTAAATCAGCAATGCATCCTAGGAATGAAAGGTGCCTAATGCAATTGGCTCATAATTAATGATTAATTAAGCTAAGGGGTTTAATTTAAGTACTTTCATAACCTTTCCCACACATATGGGTTAGGTATGATTTTTTTAAGTTTACTTAGGTTATTCAACACCTAAGCATCCCAAGGAGGATTGACTAAGTTTCTAGATTAATTTTGGTTTTGAGAATTTGATTTGATTAATTAAGTAGATAATTAGTGGATTAACCCTTAATTAGATTTGGATTTAAGGAAGAAAGGGGGTTTAGGGAATAGCTTAAGAAAAATATCCCAAAATCATTCCAATAACTCCCTAATCACTTAAACAAAGTTTAATTAACTTAATCAAGGAATTAAACTACTATTCATATGCTTAATTATCCTTAATTACATTAAGGGAGTGATTAGATGTAATTAATTCTTTTCTTGATTAACTCATTAATAAATTCCAAGATAATTGAAGGAGGTAGAAGTCATCCCACTAAACATGCTTGAGAAGTTTGGAATTAATTAATAAAGTCATTAGGGAGTAATTAAGTTATTAAGTTTTCAAAGAAACCCTAATTAAGAAAACTCTACTATTTAAACTCAATTAAATATAATTTTATTAGATTCTCCTCAATTATCTTTCAATTGAACCTAAGTTTTATTTTTTTTGGATTTTTCTATAATTAGTTATGAATTTAGATAGTTTCAATTGATTTAAGTGATTTTTATAAATTTTGCTAAATTATTTTATTAAAATAAATCATTTAACACTCAAAATCAATATATTTTAATCCAAAGGTCATTTTGACTTGAAATTTATTTAGTAGGTGTATTTTAACATCAATTTTAATCTCTGAAAATTTTAACTTAATTTATCATGTATTTTTGGTTTAATTAAGAAAATTTGATTTTTACTATAACTCAAATTAAGCTCAAAATATTCTATAAAATTTAGGAATTTTGGGTTTGTTAGATTCCTCTCGGAAAGATAAATCCAACGAGCCCTTGTTTGCAATTTTTGTTTTGTATTTTATTTTTTTATAAATTTTTGAATTTTCAAGTGATTTAAATTAATTTTTTAAATTAGAAAATTCGCCCGACACTAACGTGGCAACGCGGCGCCATGTGATTGGATGCACAGTGTCGCGTGGCATGCGTGAACCATGCGGCGCCATGTGATTTGCACGCGGTGCCGCGTAAGCCGTTTGAGCGGGAAGACCTAGTCAACGTAGTGAGAGCAACCTGCGATTCGCTCTGAACCGTTCGATCATAGATCGGATAGTCTAGATCAGATCGCGTGATCCAGAGGTCAAGATCGCATGAATGACATGCAATCTGAGCCATCCGATCACGTGAACCATGCGATCAGATGGTCCATATTGTATTAAGAAATGGCGCATCGATCCACGCGATCGAGCTATCCAATCCACGAACCATGGGGATGATGGCGTAGCAAATGGGTGAAGAAAAATAGGCTTTTTTAAGGAGAAAAATAGGATTTCTAAGTAAAAACTTGTCCAAATGGACTCATTTTTGCATCGATTTGCATAAAAAAAAAATTCTATTTTCTAATTGGGATGATTTAAAGTAGAAATGCAGGATTATCTAGGGTAGATTCCTAAAAATTGTGCACAAACTCTCACAAAATGAGGGATCCTAAGGCCGGCTATAGTTTTTGGAGTTCACCTCATTGGGGATAATTTTTGACAGTGGTGGTGACTTGAGCACATTGTTGAGTGAGGGAAGAAGCCTTAGACTAAGCTTAGATCCTTATCTTCACATCAAAATGAAGTTTCCTCCAGTGATCACCATTTTCTCACTGAGATCCACTTAGTTTTGAAGTTTTCTCTCCAAAATGAAGTGGGGGTGATTTCTAATATCTTTGGGAGCTCTAGAAGGAGGAGAATGAGAGGAATGGGAGTTTTCTTCAGCATTAAAGCCTTAAAATAAAAAGTGAACCAAAATGAACTAAAATCCACCTTTTATTTAAATTTTTGGCTCCAAACTCATGTCATTTGTCTTGCGGTGGTTGGTAATGGAAGAGAATCATCCTAGGTGGCTCCCTATGATTGGCTAAGGCATAGAAAGTGGCTATCATGAAGGACAAGTGGGTGTCCTAGCCAAGGGGAGGTGAGTCTCCTTCATGCCAAGTGTTCCAATGGAAGAGGTGACATGATTTCACCTCCCCATGAGTCATGGCTGCCCCAACCATTCCTTGGGTCAAAAAATCAGTGTCCTTAGTGCCTATGTGGACCTATGGATGAGTGCCAAGTGGCCAAGGAAGAGAAATCACCACATGGGAAAGTGTCTTTTCTCATCAAATGCCCTTGACCCAAGGGACAAGGAATGCCCTTGGTGCCTATGTGGACCTATGGATGAGTGCCAAGTGGCCAAGGAAGAGAAATGACCACTTGGGAAAGTGTCTTTTCTCATCAAATGCCCTTGACCCAAGGGAAAAGTAGTTATTTGACATTGAATGTGATTTGGGCAAATTTGAAATGAGTCAAAAGTGACAAAATTTCATGTCATTTGAAGTTTATTTGGTTTAATTTGACTCATTTGGGTCAAATCAGGTCAAAATGGGTTAGGTTGACTAATTGGTCAAATTGGGTCAAACTAAGAGTTGGGTCAAGTTCAAATGACTATTTGTAGTATATTGGTTCAATTGGTTTCAATTAATTTGGTTTAATTTGGATTTAATTTAAATTTAATTTGAATTTAATTTGATCCTTTAGGTCAATTTGGGCTAAGTTGACCAATTTAACCCAATCGAACAAATTGGCTTGAATCATGGCATAGTTTGGGTTTGGTTGATCTTTTGAAATGGATTGGTATCTTTATTTTCAATCAATTTGGTTTATATTTGATTTTGGCTTGATTTGACTTTTAGGTTAAGTTGGGTTCATGGTCAATTGGGTTGGTTAGTTGTCCAATTGGTCAAATTGGATTTAATTAAGGCTTTGGTCAAGTTCAATAATCAATTTGGAGTGAACTCCATTAGTTTGCAATCAATTTGGTTTTAGGATTTGCAATTTGGCTAGTTTGGGTTCATTTGGGTTAAAGGGTTGACTTGGTCAACGAGCAAGGTTAACTTGGTTTGACCCAATTCATGACAATTGATTAACCTATGATTGTCAACAAATATGACATGAAGTTTGGATTGGATTAATTCACTTTGATTTGGATTGAATTGGATTTTATTCATGTAGGACAAATTGGCCACTTTGGGCCAAGTGAGCCAATTGTGTTTAGTTGGCTTGATCAAGGCTTGATTCAAGTTTGGTTGAGCTCACATATGGACTTATGATTGAAATATAAGTTCATTTGTAAGATTTGAAGTCAAATGGGTTTTGATTTATTTGACAATTTCAAGTCAAAAGGGTGAACATGGGTTTTGACTTGGGTTTATTTTTGAATTCAGTTTAGGTTTGAGGATTGAAGTTTATGTTTATATTTGGATTCATGATTGTAGGATTGATTGAATTATGAAGAAAAATCAAGGGTTTGGCTTGATTTGAGTTTGATTTGGCTAAGTTCAAGAATTTGACTTGGAAGGCTTAGGTTGGATTTTGGTTGAATTTGAATTTGAATTTTGAATTTGGTTTTCGATATTTAAATTTATATTTCATTTATCTTTGTGAATATAAATGAGAATATAAATGGGTTATAAGAAAATTTCTTGAATTTGAATTGATTTGGATTTTATTTGAGCTAAGTCCATAAGATAGAATCAAAGAGCTTAGGAAAGATTTTTTTGAATTTGAATTTGGATTTCAGTCATGGGTTTCAATTATTTGGAATCGATTCATGATTTAGGAAAATCCATTGAAATTGATTCAGGGTTTGATTTGGAGTTGATGTTGATATGAGTTTGGAGTTAATTTGAATTTGACTTGAAGGAAGGAAGTGAGGAGTTGGTTCAAGCTATAAGGTAGGCAAATTTTCCTAACACCCCTAAGGCATGACCTATTCCTATGGCTAACTCTTATAAGTCTCTAGGGTTAGGATAAATGTCCATGTAATCACTAGATATGTCTTAAGACTAAGGAACTCTTAAAGTCTAAGAGATTTCATATGTCTAAGATGGAGGGGCTAAGAGCTCATTCTAAAAAAGAGGTCAACAAAAGGTGCCCAATAGGTGTGGTGTGACTGAGAAGGAACACCGCACGTATTGGTGTTGACCAAAATGATCAACAACACCAAGCAATCATAAGCATTAATAGAAATGGTCTACTCCTAACCCAATGTGTAGAAGGAATCCAGAGCTTAGTGCAATGTGGATCTACTCATGTCAAAGACATAAGAGAGGGAAGGAGGAATCCACTAGGGATAGAGTATGCGAACCTTTCACTAGGGAAATAGGTTCAAATAATTCACAAGGGGATGAGATGTTTGATTTGATTTGAGTTTCACTGGAGAGAAATTTGATTTCCTTTATCAAGTTCCACTAGGGAAGAGGGTTGAATTTATTTTAATTTGTTGTTTGTTCAGTTTGTGTTTGTTTTGACTCCACGGGGAATAGAAAAGTGAACTTTCCACTAGGGTGGCAGGTTCAAGTCATCCACATGGGAGGAAAGGCTGTGAAATCCATTGAGGGATTAAAATTCTAAGTCTGTTGGGGAGCTAAAAAAATTTGCATCTCATTGAGGAGGAGCAAAAGATTTGATTTGGATTGATTGATTGCTTTTATTTTATTTTAGATTTTTTATTTTAAATTTTGAAATGGACCCTATTGGTATGCGATGGACTACACTGAGTAGGAGCCATAAAGGCCTAGACCTAACTCAGATTTACCAATCCAAAGAGGTAGTACACTAAACACATAGTAGGACTAGCCAACCAAAGGGGTGCCTTTCAGTGTGCAGCAGCTGCATAAGGAAGAAAGCATAGTAGACTTACATCCTCCATAGTAGGGACCAGTTATTGGGGTGATCCATTAGCAAGGCAACAGATTGAACCTAACCTAGGGTTGACTATTGAGTGAATGCTGATGAGGGACTTAGATCAACTCAAAGATAGTCAAGATTAATTTTATTTTTTAATTTATTTTGATGGATCCCATTGGTTTGCGATGGATTGCAATAAGTAGGAGCCATAGTGGCCTTGGGCTAACTTAGATTTACCAATCCAAAGGGAAAAGTTTACCAACCACAAGATAGGACTAACCAACCAGAGGGATGCCTTTCAGTGTGCAATGGTCAAGTTAAGAAGAAAGCGTGGGGACTCACATCTTCCAAAATAAGGAACCACTAGGGTGATTAGTTGCTTTGGGCAATAAATTGAACCTGACCTAGGGCTGACTATTGAGTGAATGTCACTATGGGACTTAGATCAGCTCAAGGATAGTCAAGGTTAATTTCATTTTAAATTTATTTATTTCGATGGATTCAATTAGTTTGCGATGGTTCACACTGAGAAGGAGCTTATGTCAGCCTAGACCTATCTCAGATTTACTAAACCAAAGGGAGTAGCTTCCTGGTTGATGGGAGAACTATCCGACCATAGGAGTGCCTTTTTGTTTGCAATGATCAATTCGAGGGAAGAAGGCTTGAGGACTCACATCTTCCACTATAAAAGATCACTAGGGTGATCGATTGCTTAGGGCTGCCCGTCAGTTTATGATAGTCATGCTAGAAAGAATGCGTCATAATTTTACATCTTCCAAAGTAGAATCATTATCAGGGTAACCTGATTGTGGCAAAATAGATTGAACCTGACCTAGGGGTGATAACAGAGTGAGTACCAACCTGGGGATTTATCTCAACTCAGGTAGTCAGACAATTCCTATAAGGAGTTCTGCTGACACTGCCCTAGAGATAGGATGTCTGCTTGGGAAAGGGGCCCTTTGGGGGCTTGAATTCTTAATCCACAAGAAAATTAATTAATTATTTTGTTGGGTTATTTATCGTGGACCTTGTTAGTTTGCGAGGGATCAAACTGAGAAGGAACTTATATCATCCTAGATCTATCTTAGATTTACTAAACCAAGGGAGAATCTGCACATCCACTGAATAAATTCTCCAACCACAGGGGTGGCTACTAGGAAAGGGGGATTGTCCAATACAAGATTAACCCGGGTAGTGTCTAAATAGGGTCATAAAGGATGTGATCTAAATAGAATGCTGGCAGGGAGAGGGGCCACTAAGGGCTTAATCCAAAACTCTAGAGAAGATGACATGGTTAGTTATATATCAAATAGGTATTCGATGGCCAACTAAAGGAGAAAGCAGTATTGACATTTACCAAGAGTGGTGTATCCACTGAGTGAGTCACTGTCAGCATAGCGAATATCAACCAACCTAAAGTGCCTGTCAGTTTGCAATAATCAACCTATAAATAAAGCTCGGGGATTTGCATCCTCCTATAGTGGAACTGATTGCTGGGATAATCTCTCTTCGGTTCGACAGGTGCCATCCAATCTAGGGTGATTACTGAGTGAATGCCACTGGAGGACTTATATCGACTCGAACATAGTCAAGAGGAAAGGAACCTCTGGGGGACTTATCCTAAACCTCGAATATACTCGACCTACTTAGATCATGATGATTAGTTCAAGAAGAAAGCTCAGGGACTCAAATCTTCTTAAATAAAATCAACATGAGATAGCTTACTAGCTGGGCAGTAAAGTCTACCATACTAACAAGGCGCTCATTGGTTTGTAATGGTAAAGTTAGGAAGAAAATACAAGGACTCACATCTTTCAAACAAGTGACCATTGGGGTGACATACTAGCGAGGTAGCATGTAGACCTGACCTAGAGCAGCTAATGAGTGAGTGCCACAGGGGGCTTGCTCCCACATCAAAATAGCCCAAGACAAAAGATATGTGTTCATTTTTCTGCTAGTGTTAAAGGGAATAGGATGCCTCTTGGGTTATCTCACACCAATTCTAAACACGCTTGGGGAATTTGATGAAATGGTGCTACTGGTGGAAAATGAGAATTCCCACTAAGAAAGGATGTCACTTGGGTTCTCTCACACCTAACTTGTTTTGCTAATCGAAATAGGATGCCTCTCAGGTTCTCTTACACCCGTTCTAATAGTGCATGGAGATTGTGTTTGTGTTGTAATAGAGGGATATGATGCCACTATGGAACTCTTACACCTACCCTAAATACGTCACAGTGGATTCACAAGACAAGCAAACAATGCTTAAAAGAAGAGAAGATTTCGATGAAATAGAATCAAATTTTTGTTGATTGATAGAATTATTTTTAAACATAATTTTTATGGGTGATATTTCTTCAAATAGAGCTCATTAATTGGAAGCATCAATTTTTTCCCTTTATAATCAATAAGCTGATAAGATCCTCCTTGGTAGGCCTTCTCTATGACATAGGGGACTTCCCAAGTGGGTTCAAACTTGCCTCCCATCTTTTAACAAGTAACAATTGGTCTCTTTAGGACTAACACAAGTTTTCCTACTTGGAAAGACCTAGGGCGGACCAGCTTACTGTGAGCTTGAATCATTTTATCCTTGTACAACTCGAGGTTCTGGCACGCCCGTAGGCGACTCTCCTCCAAACCTTTGAGCTCTTCTAACTGCAACTTTGCATTCTGCTCTATAGTAATCTTGCTACCTAATGCTATCCTTAGTGAAGGGAGTTGAACTTGTAATGGTAGAACAGTTTTGGACCCATACACTAAGGAAAAAGGGGTAGATTGTTTTTGAGTTCGGTATTTGGTGCGGTAGGCCCACAAGGCTTCAACCAACTATTCATTCCACTGTAGCTTATTATCATCAAGAGTCTTCTTTAGTGTTTTAATGAGAGTTTTATTAAATACTTCTACTAAGCCAATTGCTCTAGGGTAGTAGATCGTTGAGTATCTCCAATCTATACCATGTATTTTGGCAAAGCTATTGATCTTGGTGCTTTTGAATGCAGTACCATGATCAGATATAATTCATTGAGGCATCCCGAACTTATATACGATATGGTTCTTGAAAAAATGAAGAATCTGCTAAGCTGTGACCTATCTGAGTGGGATTGCCTCCACCCACTTAGAAAAGTAGTCGATGGCAGCTAAGATGAACTGATGACCCTTGGAAAGAGGATCGATAGGACCCACAATATCGGTACCCCAACACTCGAATGGCAACAATTTTATTCTTGGGATTTTTGGACATGAGAGAAAGTAGAGGGAAGATGCATTAGGTAGTAATTTGAATTTTAAATCCAATGCGATAGGTAGAAAAATTGGATCAGCCAAGGCAAGCGAGGAATATTTCAGCATGGAAAATATTCAAATTTTGAATGATAGATTTCCAATCAAATAATGATGAATCCTATGAAGGGTATTTTTAACATAAGATGGAAAATTAGAGAGATAGAGAGTGATATATGATAGAATGCAATTAATCATACCAATCAAATAAAATCTAATTTAAGCAATAAAGATTTCATCCAAAAATAACAATGAGAGGGAAAGATACTTTTGGAGAGAATTTGAACTTTTGAGAATTTAACACATGATTAAAAATTCAATTTCAAACTAAAAGTAAACATGTATGATCGACCAAAGAATAAGAGGAATTAATGGGATTAGCAAATAAAATTTAATTTAAGGATTTCAATCAATCAAGAGCAAATTAATTTTATTTGCTTAGAAAATATTGTCTCTAAAGCAAGGTGGTCGGCCAAGCAACATTCTTACTAAGTATTCAATTTAAATTTAATGCATGATATAATGAATGTATGATGAATCAATTTGAGCAAGATTTAAGGCATAATAACATGACTTAATCAAAATAAAATAATTGCAAAAAAAAATCAATGTAATTTTTGGCTAACATTTAATTCCATAAATAGAATCGTTTCAAATCAATGCAATTAATTCGTTTAAATATAAGATGATAATTTAAGTTGCATTTCAAGTAAAAAATATAATTTAAAATTATTTAAACTTAGTTATTATGGGTCGGCCAAGAACTTTCCTAAAATAGACTTAATAAAAAAGAAAAGATATTAAATTAAAGTAGATTCCAATTTAATTTTAAATTTACTTACAATAATTTAATTAAAATCTAATTAGCTGAAATAAATCATGCTAGGTGTGGGGATAATTTATGAGACTACATAGAATTTAGGAATTTCTTATTTGAATGATTAAATATGTCATTAAGGAGAAAACACATTATCTTGGCAAATAAATATATTATCCTATAATGGATTCAATCATTTAATAAAAGACTTTGAAGGATAATGGGTCTTTCATGTACTAGATAGTTTTCCCTTGAACTACATGGGAAGTAGAGCAAGGTTTATTTTAAACTAGGTTCATGTTTCCTATAAGGGCAAGCCCTTATAGTTAACTACATCCGAGGAATGAAGGATCTCTTTCTAAGAATACACTCAATTAAAAGATAAGCTATTATTTCTATAGACTTTAAAGCTAGTTTTTGATGGAATGATATTTTGGAATTTTAATTGGGAATGATCCAAAGTGGAAAGATTTATTTTTTTTGAAACCAATCAGGATTAAATAGAAAATTCTTATTGATACTAAGATGCTTAGTGGGCATTTCAACTATTCTATCATTAAGCTTTAAATTTTGGGATTTAATTTTAGATTTTGAGTTGATATTTTCTTAAAAATCTAGGGCTTAGATTCTAGCAACATAATATTATAGAAATGCCTAGGGTTGAAACTTACTCCAATAGGGTGATTCAGATCATATGTCTATAAGTGCTTCTAACACAGGTCAGATGTTCAACCTAGTTGCACTTTTGGAAATTATTGGTCATTCCTCTCACTTGAGGGAACATACCTATCCCTGACTCTTCTAAGCATATAACATGCTTAGAAAGGCTACTAGAATTGCCTAAGCGCATTTAAATTCATGATGCCAAGTCTCATGTATGTAATATGGCTAGGCTGTTATATTTTTAGGAAAGAATCTAAGAACCTAGGATCATATCGGGTATGAAATGCACCTAACTAATGCATATTTTCTAGCTTTTAAATATTTTGACTCATGATTCATTTAAGGCTTCTAGGTATGCATTTTATGCATAAATTCCATGCGATAAGGAGTTGTTATGGGCTAAATCAAAAAGAGAAGGCATATTTCCCCAAGAATGCATGCATCCTCATAAGTCAAATGCCCTTTATGTACAATGGGTGAAGTGCCCAATTCAAGAGTTGAGAGCAATATGAAAACTCTTTGGTACAAGGGGGTTTGTGTGGCAAGAGCTTATTATTTCTAGTTGATTTTAAGTTATTCCTAGGGCTTTAATTTATATGAAATTTCAAGTTTCTTTATTTTTGTGTTTGAGTTGATTAGATTCAAGGGTAGAAAATTTAGTTTCCTTAAGAGCGTAATCATCCAAGCATTCATCATAGAAAATACAACACAATAAGAAACCTAGAAAAGTAGGTTGATTCTATTTTACACCCCAAATAAATTAATCCAATTTTAAATTAAAGAAAGGCTAAAGCAGTAGGGTACCACTGTACACACAACAACAACAACAACAACAACAACAACAACAACAACAACAAGCCTTAATCCCACTAGGTGGGGTCGGCTACATGAATCCTTCGTCATTGTCTTTATGTGTCAAATTCTCATCTAATTCAAGTATACTAAGATCATTATTTATACATCTTAACCAAGTCTTTTAGGTCTACCTCTACCTTTCTTAACATAAGGCAAATCTAATGCATCTACTCTCCTAATCGTCATCGGACGGTAGGCTTTATGTGGCCAAACCATCTAAGGCGACTCTCTAATCTTATCTACCACTGAGCTACTCAACTTTTTCCCGAACATACTCATTTTGCATTCTATCTTTAAGAGTAAAGCCACTCATCCACCTAAGCATCCTCATCTCTGTAACACTTAACTTAGTCTTATGCTTCTCTTTTATTGGCCAACATTCTGCACCATAAGTCATTGCGGTCTTACCACCATCTTATAAAATTTTCCTTAAGTTTAAGTGGAACTTTTCTATCACATAATAGGCCGGATGCATTCCTCCACTTCAACCATCCAACTTGAATTCTACTAATAACATCTCCATCTATTTCACCATCATTTTGGACAATAGAGCCTAAATATATCAATCGCTCTTATTAATGACTTGATCACCTAAAGCCACAACACTATGACTAAAACTTCTACAACTAAAATTACACTCCATATATTCAGTTTTAGATCTACTTAAACGAAAACCTTTAGACTCTAAAGTTGACCTCCATAATTCAAGTTTCTGTTGAACTCCCTCTCTAGTCTTATCAACAAGAAGAATGTCATCAGCAAAAAGCATACACCAAGGTACATCTTCTTGTAAATGCCTCGTAAGAACATCCATAACTAAAGTAAAAGATAAGGGATTAATGTTGATCCTTGATGTAATCCAACTGAAATAGGAAAATATTTTGTCAATCCTCCTTGTGTTTGGACACAAGTAACAGCTCTAGTATACATATCCTTAATGACTTCAATATAACCAATATTAACTCTTTTCTGTTCTAGAACTCTCCAAAGAACATCTCTTGAGACTTTATACAACCTAGCCTAAAACAAAAGTTTACATCTATGGATCTTCTTTTTAGGATCATCTCCTTCTTCAGGGACCTCCATTAGGTTTCACAAGGGACCTTTGCACCCACTACTAGTAGGGTCAGATCATGCTAATTCTAGACCCCATAGATCCTAACCTAATTATAAGTTTAAATTTATATTTCAAATTCAAAAATATATCTAAAGCCGTGCAAAATAGATGTCAGGAAAATATAAATAACACACAACTATATCTTGTAAACATATAAGCTTAGCATTAGCTAATTGCTGAATCTACATGTCTTATTTGGCTATGCTAAAAGACTATTCAACACCTATAAGCAAACAATAATTTTATAATTTATTTTAGGTGACAGTTTCTTTTAACATAGCCCCCTACATAAGAGAATGCTAATTCTAAAAATAACATCCTCCATCCATACTAACGACAATCAATCCTAGCCATATAATCTAAAAAAGTACATCACAAAATAATAAAAAAAACATTTCATATCACATCATTACAAAATATCATAGAAAATCACAAAATGACCTAACATAAGTCTAGGGTCTGTGTTCTAATGATCTAGTGTGTGAAGAATGGGCGTTTGTGTGGCAAGGCATTACTAGGCCTTTTTGCTTTCAAGTTTTAATTTGGGTTTCCAAATTTTAATTTAATTTAATTTGATTCTTAAGCTTTTTAATTTTTATAATTTTTCCTTATACTAGATATTTGAGGTATCAAGACCTCCTCCGGACTAGTAGCCCTATGATCTTGAGTGTCTAGACTATATACTATATAATGTTGATTATTAAAACTATTGTTTTAATTCTTTTTACTTCTTTTAGTTTTAAAATTGGTTTAATTTATCAAGGGTGGTTTTACTTTAACTGATTTAATGATTTACAATTTCATTTTCATTTTAGGTATATTTTATGTTAAAGTAAGATTAGGTTTTCAATAATGAAGAATACAATGAGTTCCATTTTAGGTGGAACCCATTCTATTTAGCATCCCAAGTCATGATAGATTGAAACCTTCATCTTGAGATGAAGATTCATTCAGAAAGTCTAATTAAGATCCTAAGTATTTTAATTAGTTCCTTTTAGATTCTTTCAAGTTAAGTTTAGTTTGTTTAAAAATTTAATTTTGACTTAGAATTTAATTAAGAATCATTATTCCTTCAATTTGATTAATATTTAAATTGATTTCATTCATTTATTTCATTAATGTTATGTTAGTGGAATTAACTTAATCAATTTTATATTACAATTTTGTTCATTCATTTATTGATGTTATGTCTATTAGTGATTATATTTTATTATTTAACTTCAGATTCAATCTTTTTGATTTGATTTGTTATTCTTTCATTTATAAGATTACTTTATTTGTTATAATAGTTTATATTTTTCTAATTTAGGTTCATTTAATTCATTTCATTAGACTTATCTCATTCATGTATTAAACTTATTTTATTTATGTAACTTAGATTAATTAAGTTTTAGTGCTTTTGTTATTTGAATTTATTTTGATTTAATTTTTATTTTTAAATTTATTTCATTTGTTATTGTGGTTTATGTTATGTTTAAATCATATATTTGTTTTATGTTTGCATTTATGTTAAGATTATATCCATTATGTGTTTGTTTTATGTTTAGGTTATGTTTAATTATTTTGATTAATGTTTTACATTTCTTTTTATTTTTTTTCTCTTTTTTACTTTCATTATTTAATGGATTTATTACATTTCATGATGCATTAGTTTATGTGTTTTTCTATTAATGATTATTTTTTTTTGATTATTTCATATAATCATTTCATTAGCCATCCATTATTAAATTTGAATTAATCACATTGGTTTTAACTTTTGATCCTATTTATTGGTTAAGGTTAGTTCATTTCATGTTAAGGATTTAAGTTCCTAAAATTTCAAGTTATGTGAATATAACAAGCTAATTTGATTATGTTTGTTTGATTTAATTTTTTATTTAAATTATGTTAACCTGACACATTTATGTTAATCCTTTGTTTCATTCTTAGCTTGAATTGATTATATGTTGATGTCTTATTGGTTTATTTATTTATGAATTTATTAACCTTAAGATTTAATTAAACTTAATATTCATCATTTTTTTATTAAACCTTAAATTTATAATTAATCAAATTGTTTGATTTAGGATGCTAGAAAATTATCTTTAGTGTTCGAATGTAGATGAGAATATTTCAATTGAATTTATGTATTTTTTTTTATTTGTTGCAATTTTATAATTTATTATTTCATTTAAATTGGCTTAGAACTTAGAAATTTAATAATTCTTAATTCAGAGGTCAGCTGGGTTTGAATTTTTTATGGTAGGTGTGGTTACCTGCTAGTTTAAGTCCCCTTATATTTCATCATCATTACATGTGTAATTAGGGGTTAATTAAGGTTTTAATTATTTTGTTATAAATTAAATTAAGCTTAATTTATTAGAAATTACTTTGGGGTTTTATTAATCTTAAATTCCTCTTTGGAATATGCATCTATAGTGGGTTTATTTGGAATTTTTGGACTTTTTGTTGATTTATTATGATTTTTCTAAATTTAGGTTGATTAATTGAATTAAATTATTCAATTAAATGCCAAATTAAATGATTTTGAGACTCATTAGGTTTTAGTGCGTTTCATTGGTATAATTAAATTTATTGGGGTGTGTTATAATGATTTAACATGATTTGATCATTTTCCATAATTTATTTCATTTAATATTAATTAATTTTATCAAAATTAAGGTTTGGAGTTTGAAATTTACTATTTTTTATTTTCTTTGAATTAAATTATGAGAATTTTTAATAAATATGTTTTTTAGTTTCAATTTTAATACACCAAAGTTTCATTTTAGTTGGGTTAATGGTGTAGGATTAATTTAAGTTTGAAAATTTTTATTTAAATCAAAATTAACACAAAATTACCTCTTAAAAATGGGGCTTTTAGGTTTAGTGGATTCCTCTCATAAAAAGAAATCCATAGAGCCCAAATTTGTAATTTTTGGAGTCATATTATATTTTATGGATTTCTTGAATTTTTTTCATATTTTTCCTTAATTTTTAAATCAAAAAATATCCAATTTTCTACTTTAACTATGTCAGATCCAATATGGCACTGCTTTACATGTGGCATCGTGATATTTGTGCATGCAGGATCCACATGGATCCCGCATCAAAATGATGGTGCACACGAGATTTTTATAGGCCATCGGATCGAAGATCGGATGACTCAGATCAATCCATGATGTTTCTTTAAGGAGTTTAATCAAACGATCCACCTAAATTAGAGCCCTCCATTCTTAAAAAAAGAAACAGTCTGTGGAGATTATCTCTCCTTTGATAGAGGTGAACATTGAGAGCCGTCCATTGATTTGAGCAAATTTTTGGTGATCCAATGATTGATTGCTCGATTTTGATTCTGAAACCACCACTGAATGAAATCAAATGTATATATATGGTTTGATCTCACTTGAGATAAAACTTGTTTCATAAAGTCTTAAAATGAAAGCATAAAAAGAGGCTTTAATAGCGTACTTCAACTTCGGTAATCTCCAGCAATGAGATTGACTCCAACAGCTTTGGAATGATGTGATGAGGTTGTGTGAAGAAGGAATAGGATCCTCTCCTTGTGGATTGCCTCCTAGACCAAGCTTGGCCTCCTTTTTGTCTACTTTGGTCATTTTCTAACCTCCTTATGGCGAGGGGATTGGGGGAAGATTGCAATTTACTTTGTGTAAGTTGGGAAAGATGAAAGAATGATCAAATGGGCTCAAGAGTGTGTCTATGCAATTTTTCCATTAGAGGCTAAGAAATTCTTATTGTATTTTTTTCTCCTTGGTCAGCCATGGCTAATTGATGTTCTTGGAGGCTAGCTCTAAGTATCATTAGTTGTTTAACAGCAATCCAAGGCTGAAGAGGTGAGATGCTAAGGGGGTGAGTGGATTAGGGAAGCTTTCCTTGTCTCCATGCAATCCTACTCTGCCATGGCATATTCTATCAGTTTGGCTTGACTTGGATTTAATTAGGCAACTTAAAATTTGCTATAGAACATCCTAAATTCATTTTAGGATGGGTTTGAGGGCATTCCAAGGGACTGGTTTGAACTTGGATCCAATTGTGCCATTTAAGAACTTTTTTATTTAAGTTAATCTAATTTATCCATTGAATGGATTAACATTAGATTAATGCTTCAATTATATCAATTTAACTCTTTGTAATGTTTCCAATTAAAGGATTACATAGAATTTGCAAATATTTATTGGTTTATTCAATGTTATATCCATTATAGTTCAAGTGAACTTGGGTTGGATTGGAATGAGTCAAATAGCCTATTTGGCTCAATAAAAATGTATTTACTTTTCAATTATGTTGATCCAAGGATTTGGAATGCATTGGATAAATCAATTTCATTTAGTTAAGGTTTAAAACTAAATTTGGTCTTCTTTCATGGTCTTATGAGTTAAGCTCAGGTTATGTTTGATTCATTTAGATCAAATTGGGCTCAATGATGAGTTGATTTTTATTTAATAGCATTTTAAAATAATTTTAGATAAGGAATTTGGGTTCATTTTAATTTGATTTAGATTTAAATCCAATATGGTCCATTTAGGCCCATTTAGGTCAAATGACTTATTTAGCCTAAATAAGACCTTATTGGACTTATATTCTCTCAAATTCATATTTAAATATGAATATTTTATCATTTAGATCATTTGGAATGATTTTATTTTGTCAAATTTTGGTGGGTTGACTTTTAACTTGGTGGGACCCAGTTAAGTCAAATCTATGTTAAATGGGTTGACCACTTTTTGACCTCAGTTTGGATTTGAATTTATTAATGATTTTAATTTTATTTCATGGTTTTATTTTATTTTACTTTTAATTTTTTGGTTTAGTTTGGATTTCTTGAAGTTTAAATGGCTTTAAGGTTTAAATTGGATTATTAGATTAATTATCCTATTCTCTTTAATTTAAGTTCAAGTGCCTTTAGATTTTAATTTCTTTAGGTTTGGATTTGAATTTGATCTAGGTATATCCAATATTATTGATTTGGATTAGATCCTAGAAAGGTGCATTAGGCCACTGAGTGAAGTGTCCTAAGTATCTAATTAGGAGATTCCTAATCTAAGATTAGGTATCATAATTACTAGTTTTAGAAGTAATGTTAACCTTATCATTGAATGGATTTTTAAAATTTGAAAATATGAGGGAATTATTATGGAAATGATTTGAATAAATCTTACATGATTTATTAGTCAAATATTTAGGAAAAATTCAATCAAAACATTATTGGGATGATAGGAGAGAGAATATAAAATAATAGGAGAGAGAAAAGGATAGTTTGAATAATTCTAGAATACATGTATTCTTATGCAAGAAATAAATGGATAATAAATATGATTAAGCATGAAAACGATTTATTGAAGTATGAACTTAATTTATATTTCTTGAAAGCACATTAAATGAAACTTAACTCATGCACTTAGTTCATGTTATCCAAAATGGATAATTCAAGGAATAATGCAATTTTAATATGTAGAAAATATTGATAAATTTTAAATAAAATATCTTTAAATAAATAGATGATTTATTTTATTATATTGAGCTCTTTATTTGTCATAATATTATAATTTATAGAAAATTCTCAACTACTAGTTCAAGTCCAACAGCTTTTGCATTTCAAATTTACTGAAGAATCTGGATTTGAAGAATTTTCCTACATAACTTGAATTCAAACCAATTAGTTAAATTTTTCACATATGTTTGTTATCATCGAAGTCAATTCTCAAATGAGATGGGGCTCATGAAGTCAACAATCTCTCTCTTTTTGATAATGACAAACCTATGTTGGTATTGTATAGGGATGAAGGTGCAAAGTGACCTTACATCACCTTTTTTTGAAATAGAAATTGCATTAAAAATATGTCAAGAATTTGAAATAATAGTAAATATAATAAGTAGGTAAATAATTTAAACAATTTTTCAAGTTTAAACAAATACAAAAATTCTCCCTCTAAATTTATGCATATAGGTAAAAGAAATGAACATGCAAAAATAGACTAACATAATATTTTCTCTCCCTTTTGGCAACATTAAAAAAAATTTTAAGAAATTATAAATAAATTTAAATAGATGGATCTAACATACTAGTGAACATCTCAAAGGACAAAATCATTCTTTTATGGTTTGTAAAAATATCAACAATTTATAAATCCATACAAAAAAAAAAAAAAAAAATCAATAGCAACATCACCTTTGATAACATGATCCCTAATGAAATGATGTTCAATTCTATATGTTTAGTTTGAGAATGGATAGGATTTTTTTTTTTTGTTAAATTGGTTGCACTAGTGTTATCACATTTAATGGGAATGTGATCTAATTTAAGTCCAAAATATTCTAATTATTACTTTAACTAAAGAACCTGAGTAACACAGCTTCCTACAGCTATTTACTTAGCTTCAGTAGTGGAAAGAGCAATGAAGTTTTGTTTTCTAGAGGACCAAGATACAAGTGAGGATCCTAAAAATTGATATGTTCCTGATGTACTTTTGTATCTAATTTATAACTTGTAAAATCAACATCAGAATAAGTAATCAAGTCACTTGATAGTGAATTTTTAAGATACCATAAACCTAACCTAAAAGTTCCTATCAAATAACAACATATAAACTTAATTATAGTTAAATGAGATTCTTTTGGAGGATCATAAAATAAAGTACATAAACATACAATAAACATAATGTCAGGTCTACTAGCAGCAAAATACAAAAGAAAACCAATCATACTTTTATAAGCTTTTAATCAACTGAATTTTTTGGATTCAGTTAAATCAAGCTTAGTAGAGGGGCTCACGGAAGTCCTACTGATTTAAATCTCTTCATATCAAACCTTTATATCAAGACATTTATATACTTAGTTTGACAAATGAAGGTGCCATTTTCTTATTTCTTAACTTAAAGTCCCAAGAAAAAATTCAGTTCACCCATCATACTCATTTCAAATTTTTTAGACAATAAAGATGAGAACTCAATGCACTATGATTCATTCATACTACCAAATAAAATATCTTCAACATAAATTTACATAATAATTTGATCATCACCTAAGTCTTACAGAATATGGTGGTCTCAAATAGACATCCAAAATAAAGCATTTACATCTAAAGATATGAAAGTAACTAATCTTTGGTTTCTTATTAAAGAACAACTCATATGAGGTCTTATTTAAAAAAAGATCTCAAATAAACATGATTCATCACATAGCAAGTAGTGTTAACAGTTTCAACCCAAAAATACTTAGGCAACTTGTAATCATCTAACATAGCTCCATTTACCTCAATTAGAATAAATTTTTTTCTTTCTACAACACCATTTTGCTGAGGAGTTCTAGGAGCAGATAAATATGTTTAATACCAAACTCATCATAAAACTCTTCAAAATATTTGTTTTCAAATTCACCACCATGATTAGATTGAATTCTACTAACTAATAAACTTCTATTCCTTTGAATATGTTTAACAAATTTTTTAAAAGATTGAAAAGCATCATTTTTATGAATTAAAAATATGACCCAAGTGAATCTAAAAAAATTATTAATAATAACAAAGCCATAAAACTTTCCTCTTAAGCTTGCAATATTAACAAGACCAAACAAATCCATATGCAGTAATTCTAAAGTTTAGATTCATTCAATTTGACTTAAATAAAGTTGGATTTGATTTTGGCCCTAGAGGATTAATTTGGGTCAACTTGGGTCAAGGGCCAAATTGGTATAATGTTTTTCATTTGGGTCACAATCAAGCTTCAATCAAGTTCAATTAAGTTTTAGGAGAGTTTAGCTGAGTTCAATTTTGAGTAGATGCCCTTTAATGCTCAAATGGGTCATATTGGGACAACTTAGCAAATTGGCCAAATTGAACCCTAATGGGTCAAGCTAGGTTTGAAATCATTTGGTCATGGATCAAGTTGGATTTGAGTCAAATTATTTTGTTTTGAAGAATTAGCTTAAGTATGAGGGTTGGCTTAGGTTTGGAGTAGGTAGGTATTGCTTAACCTAAGTTGTGGTCTAACCCTAGGCTGATCCCTATACATTTTCTAAGCTTAGGATTGGTGTTCACCTAAGCACTAAAAGTGTCATAGTTCTATGAGGGACTTTGTGCTTAGATCAAATCCTAGTTCTATGGAGATGATTGTCAGTCTCACTTAGAAGTGAGGTCAATAATTATATCAATTATTTACAATCTACATACTAAAACACTTAAATAATTATATTTTTTGGGTTTTTATTGTGAAGTTATTACTAGTTTTATAATTGATATAGAATTAAAATCTAGTCCTCACACTTCTTAATTTATGTAGAATATGGATGTCCACAATGAGCAATCATGGATGTACAATAGATTGCATCTAGATAGAAAAGGATTAATTAATGATTTCTTGAATGGTGTTGAGTAGTTTGTGCACATGGCATCTCAACTTTGAACTTAACTTTTTGAAGGAAAATTTTGATGTCCATGTGCAAGGAAAATTTCTTGAATGGTGTTGAGTAGTCCTTCTTAATGCTTGATGAAGTCAGGTTAGACTTATATTTGATGAGTTTCCTATCAAGTTATTGGTTTTAAACTTCATATGATGAGTTTGAGCCATACATTGATGCTAACGTTGGTGCTTCGATGAGTTATGCAAGTTCTTCATTTAAATATAATTTTTGATGTAATAATGAAAAATGGTCTTTGATGTTGCAAGAGTTGAGGTTTTTAGGAGCAATGAAAGAGGACCCACTAAATAAAGAAGCTTAAGAGTTATACAACCTGCTAGAGGAAGCACAATGACTACTGTGGAAAGGTTGCATGAGCCACTCTGAACTGTCTTTGACTATAAGAATGTTAAGCATCAGAAATGAACTTAATATACCACACAAATTTTTTAAACAATTTACAGGATAGTTGAAAGAAACAAACTTGTAGAATAACTTAATTTTGGAGGACATTTATATAACAAAGAAGTTGGTGTCAAAGTTAGGTCTATGCTTAGAAAAGATTGGTTACTGTGTCAATGATTATATGTTGTACAACAAGCATAAGACCCACAATATTAAATACAAATTTTGTGGAGTACCTAAGATCAAACCATAGAGTAGTAAATAATTAACCAACATCATTTAGAAAAATTTATCTAAAAATAGTCAGCCAATAACTGATGATGCAAACAATCAACCTTTTTGGGAAGATGATGACCTTTTTTTTATTAATGAAGAACAACAAGCTCTTGACTTTCAAAATAATGAAAATACCGATTGCATGGAAGTTGAGGTTGTTGGCATGGTTGATAAATATTTATGAAATAAGAATGTAGCACCTGAACAATAAAATAAGGAACAATATCAAGAAGGCCCAAGTCACCAAATACGTAAACATGAAACTTAAGTGGAGATTAAAAAAATGGAAGAACTAACTGATGTTGTAATAAGGTTACAACTATAGATGGATTCTCAATTCCAAAGAAGAGATAAAAAAATCAGCCAACTTAGTAATCATCTCAATGAGATAAATGGGTTAATGAAAGAGCTATTTGGTCAGCTTAACTTAATAGAAACTACATTGCAACATGTGCCTCTGAAAAATCCTCCAGAGATGATCAATCCAATAGTTGAAACTAGGGAAATAAAAAATGTTTCACCCAACTTGCCAACACATCAACATAATGACAAAAACCTCTAGAAGGAGTTACACAAAGTACTCACCAAGAGATTGATGTCATTATGAATTCCAAAGAAGAGGATCTTATTAGCCAAAATGTTAATGTGGTCATTGCCTCAAAAACTATTGAATAACTAGTTCAAAAAGGCCAATCATACCAAACTGAATATGACCATGTACAATATCCTAAAGGGTATATTATGCTAAAATTCAACACCTTTTCAAGCATAGAAAATTTATGGCAGCATCTAGCCTAGTTCAAAGCTACTTATGGGAATACCAGAGGGAATGATGCCTTACTGCTTCAATAATTTGTTAGCAATCTTACCAATATAGCCTATGAATGATATGATGAGTTACCCAATAACTCAATAAAAACTTTTATTGAGTTAGAAAATTCTTCATCAAGAGATTTGTAGGAGCAACTAAGAAAGTGATGATTGAGGATCTCTCCTTCAAGAGGAGAAGAAAGGATAAGAGTGTCACAAAATATATCATGAGATGGAGAACTATGAGCATGAAATGTTACCAATAACTCACAAAAAGAAGGCAGTAGAACACTTAATGGAAAACATTGATGATCAGATGGTCCCATATTTAGCTATGGCCATGATTAAAATATTTCAAGAATTATTGGATTGTGGAGCCAAGTTTGAGAGTTTTCCCAAGCAAAAGGGCCTTAATATCAGCTAGAATAATAATTCATTCAATGAAGGAAAACAACTTAACCATATGATTTAAAAAAAGTGATGCGAATATAACATTTACATTTTTAGTTGATAAAAAATAAATGGAGGTGCAACGATCTAATGACTAGTGGCAAAGCCATTAGACGATAAGAAAAAGGACCAACCCTCCAAGAGAAAATGACCAAAAAATATTCATTTAAAAGAGAATGTACTACTAAAATTTTCAAATATGTCCTAAAATTGGGAATATAATTGCTAGAGCCACATCAACATGACCATGCGGAGAAAGTTGATGATCCTAACTATTGTCCATTCCATAGACATATCGAAGACTATTTGATTTTAAGGACTAATTAGATAGGAGCTATAAAAATGGGGAGCTTATGCTATCTGAAAACATATTTGTATATCCTAAAAATGAGAAGGTATTACAACACCTTTAATTCAGGAAGCAAAAGATAAATATGCTGAGTTGGTTGAAACTTACAATACAAATAATGATAAAGGCTCTTTCCTAATAGGGGGTAATTTTTATATGATACAAAGAAACAAATGAAAACCAATCAATCATTTTTGTCAAAACTTTGTAAATAAAAAAAAAATGAAAACTCCAAAACTAAAATCTCAGATACAAAAGATGGTCAACTCTTTAGAGGAATATGAGCAACCTCCTTGAAGGCTAATTAAGTTGGAGGATTATATGCTCCACTTATAACTTAAAACAAAAATTTTTAAAGAAGAGACTTAAAAAAACATGTAGAGTCATAAGCATACTTGAAGATTCTAATTTTTAAACTTAAAGAAAGACATATTACATGATTGCAACATCAATTGACTCTGAGGTAGAGCTACACTTTCCTAAAGAAAAGCTAATGAAAAGGAAGGTTAAATCAAGCTCAAAGAAGCTATGTCCTAAACTAGGTAGTAGTTTTAAGAGTTCTAGAAGCTTTGAAAATTCTAAAGAGGCATAGAGTTAAAAAAGTTCCTTTAATAAAAAAGCTTTTATAAAAAAAAAAGAACTCAAATCCAATTTAGGAGTGGAAAGCAAATTTCTCCACCATCATTTAGGAAATGTAATGATAAAGGTAAGAAAATTCAATTTAATGAAGATGTCTTACCCTCACCACCAGGTAAACCTCAAAAGGCCACCAAAATGAGAGTGGACTATTACATATCTATGTTGCTCTCATGTTATCCAAAGACATACGTGAGACATTAGTTAACACTTTTCAAAATCTAGAATAATATGAAGCCTTCTTTGTTGAAGAGAAGATGAAAGAAGACTTAACTTCTCAAAAGTATGCAAAGTCACATTCAGTGATAATGACCACATATAATCCACCCCTTTATGTCATAGCTGAAAGCAATTCTACCCGTATAAAAAAATATTTATTGACCTGAGTGCTTCTATCAATTTCTTAGTTTTTAAGACACTCAAAACATTAGCTTTAGATGCTTGTTAACTAAATAAAAGCACAATATTCTTAGAAGGATTCAATGCAAAAGGACAATAAGCCCTAGGATCTTTTATTTTGTATATACACTTTAGGAAACTATATACATAAGCTAAATTCTACATAATTTGATACAAAGCACTCCTTGGTAGGCTGTGGATTCATGAATACAGCATAGTGCCTTCAACCCTCTATCAATGTATAAACTACACTCAAAATAGTGAAGTGTGTTGAATTTATGGTGATTTGAATCCCTTCTTGATACATAAAATTAAGATCTATGATAATGTTAAGTACTTCATTCCTAAGAAATTAGGAGAAGTCAATGCTTAAAAGCATGAGATTCCACCTATCAAAATAATGTTTAAAAATGAGGATTCAAAGAGCAAAGACATCTTGGTAGTGATACTAAGGATGGTAAAGAAGAGTTTTTTACTTTAGCAACCTAAGAAAGCCTCAACCGCCCAATGGAAATAAAGATCGAGTGCTACTGATGTAACAACAAAATTAGAGAAAATCCATGTTTCTCTAATATGGGTTCTCGAATCTCAAATATCCATGAAGGCTATAAAAATAATTATAGTGTTGAATGCACATGTAAAAGCCTTAATAGCTTAAAGGAATGAGGAAATAGAATAATTGAAAATTTTCTATGTTCACCCTAGAAGAGCTTATCATGAACGTTGGATCCTTTTCTATAAAATAGAAGAGTGAGTGACAAATACTGGCCAAGAACTATTTGAAGATGATGATTTTAAGAAAAAGGATATTCTAATAATAATTCATTAATACTTCTCATTAGCTCTAAAGAAACTGGATAAAAATAATGTTCAGCTATACAATCAAATATTCAAGCTTGATTGTTAAAAGGCTCTAGTAAAGGGATAATGTCCAAAATGCTATAGGATATGGAAAATTCAAAATGAACAAAGGGATGTTGCACCTAAAAATGAGAATATATCTGAAGATGAGTTGATAATTGAACTTAAGAGGGCCCTAAAGAAATTTGAAGAAGGCAATCAAGCTACTATTGATGAACTTTAGAAAATCAACCTAGGAACTGAAGAGAAGCCTAGGTCAAACTTTGTTAGTGCTAATTTCACATAAAAAAATTGAAGTAAAAGCACTACTCTGCAAATACAAAGGCTATTTTGCATAGAATTATAGTGAAATGTTAGACTTATCACCAGATGTCACTCTAGATAAACTTTCCATTGAACATGATGTACCACATGTAAAATAAGTATTAAAGCAAATATGATTAGAAATCAAAGTACAAGTAATTGTTGAAACCAAAAGCCTATTGAAGCTAGATTCATTCATGAAAAAAATATGCTGATCGGATTGCCATTATCATCCCAACAAAGATGAAAAATGGGCAAATCTGTGTTTACATCGACTTTAGAGATTTAAATAAAGCATGCTTAAAAGATGATTTTTCATTACCTAATGCAGAACTCATGGTAGACAACACATCAAACTATGATATATTCTCTTTCATGAATGGTTCAGTGGGCTACAACCAAATCAAGATGGCTCTAGAAGATGAAAAAAATATATCCTTCTATAAAGTGATTGACATTTATTGCTACAAAGTGAGGCCATTGGGCTTGAAAAATGTTGGCACTACATTCCAAAGGGTAATGAGCAGCATCTTCGATGATCTTATAAATTGATGATTTGCTTATCAAAAGCATAGCTCAAAATGACTATATAAAAAATTTAAGAGTTGTAATTGATAGGATTTAATTTTAACTTAAAGATGAATCCTCTAAAATGTTCTTTTAACATTACTTTTAGAAAATTTCTAGGCTCTATTGTGTGTCATGGTGGTATTGAAATTGATCCCTCTAAGATCAAGGAAATAATAAAAATTCCATCGCCTAAGACCTTGAAGAAATTATGTTCACTACAAGATAAGTTGCCATATATTAGGAGGTTTATTTCTAATCTCTGAAGTAGATGCCAACCCTTTGCTCAATTAATAAAAAAGAATGCACCTTTTACATGGGATGATGCTTGTTAAGAAGAATTCGATGACCTAAATAATATTTGTTACATTACCTAATTTTAGTAGCACCAATAATACAAAGATTGTTGATATTATATATAGCAACCCTAGAAGAATCACTTAGAGCTCTATTTGCTCAAAATAATGATGTTGGGAAGGAAAACACCTTATATTATATAAGTCGATGTTTAATAGGAGCTGAAATAAATACTCTCCTATTGAGAAGAAATATTTAACATTGATATTTGCTACTTAGAAATTACATCACTACATGTAATCACATAAGATAACAATGATATCTAAAGTCGAGCCTCTTAAATTTATAATGACTAGATCCACTTTAATAGGTTGCTTAGCAAAATGGATAGTCTTATTGCTCTAAGTTAACATAATATATGTCAATTGGTAGATGCCAACCATTTGCTTGATTAATGAAAAAGAATGCACCTTTACATATGATGATGCTTGTTGAGAAGCATTCTACAGCCTAAAAAGATATTTGTTACATCCCCCAATTTTAGTGGAACCAATAATAAGAAGAACATTTATATTATATACGATACCAATAGAATAATCGGTTGGAGCTTTGTTAACTCAAAATAATAAAGAAGGGAAAGAAAACTCTTTATACTATATAAGTTGACATTTAATAAGAGCTGAAATATGATATTATCCTATTTAGAAGTAATGTTTAGCATTGATATTTAAAATTCAGAAATTTCATCACTATATGTTATCACATAAGATAAAATTAATATCTAAAGTGAATCCTCTTAAATTTTTGTAAATTTGACCCACTCTAATAGGTTTCTTAGCAAAATGGGTTGTCTTACTACTCCAATTTGACATAACATATGTCCCACAAAAGGTGATAAAATGGCAAGCTCTGGCTGACTTTCTTGCAGCTTATCCTTTCTCGATAGATTCTCCACTCATTGATGAATTGCCTAACAAGCAAATCATCAAAGTATAAGAAGCTCAATAAGCATTAGAATGAATCTTCAATGGAGCTTTGTTAATAAAGCTAGCTAAACCACCAGGATTACCTACAGTACAAGTTAGAATTGGTTTAATATTTATCACTCCATAAAGTTGCATAGTTTGATATTTTTATGGCCTGACTAAACCTAGAACCAACAATAAGGCTAAATATGAAGCATTAATTGTGGGCATAAAGCTGAAAATTAATATTAAAATTAAAAAGCTTGATGTTTATGGAGAATCTTAACTCATAATCTGACAAATAATAAGGACTTTCAAGATAAAAAAAGCCTGAATTAGTGATTTATTGTACACACATCCTAGAACTTCTAAAATAAATTCCTAAAGTAACAATTAGAAGAGTGTCACATCAAAAAATGGACAAGGTTGACACATCAGCTAAACTTTCTAAATTAATTATAGATCCCCTAGAAGAACTCATTACAATAATAGTCAAAAGCAGGCTAGCATTGACACTAAAAGCTAATGAAAATCAAGAGATTTTATCAATAATTAAAGAAGATGATTGGCAAGAGCCATTCATTATTTATCTTAAAGGTTGTGGATTACAACAATATAGGTCAAAAGCTCACCAAGTTTCACAAAGAGTGTTATGATATTATGAACGACACATTATATCACCGCTAATTTGACCAAATGTGGTTGCGATGCCTATGGTTGAAGTTCATGAAGGGTTATGTGGCACACATTAATCCAGTTTGAATTTAAAAATCAAAATTAAATAAATAGGGTATTATAAGTCCAATATAGCTCGAGATTGCATTCAACATGATAAAAAATGTCATCAGTGTCAAATACACATAGACATGCTACATCAACCTCCTAATGCCTTACACCCAATAGTAATATCATGGCCATTTGAAAGTTGGGGAACTAATAAAATTGGTCCAGTAGACCCTCTGTCTTCTAAAGGACACCATTTTATTTGGGCTACCACTGATTGCTTCTCAAAATGAGCAGAAGCAATTCCATTAAGAGAAGCTCAAGCTGACAACATAATGAAATACTTTTGAGACCACATCATCCATTGATTTGAAGTACCTCGAAGAGTCATCTATAATAAGGAAACTATCTTCAAGAATGTCAAAATTTATTGCTTCATTGAGAAATACAAGACAGATTGACAATATTGTTTATATATAATCTAAGAGTCAATGGTCTTGCAAAGACATTCAATAAAATATTGGTCAAACTCCTCAAGAAAATCACCTCTAAAAATAAAAGAGAATGACATCATAAATTAATAAAGGCCTTATGGGCATATCACACTACATATAAAATTGCTACACATGTAACACCATACTAATTGGTCTTTAGAGTGGAAGCCATACTTCCTCTTGAAGTAGAATTTCCTTCACTCCATGTTGTAGTACTAAATGGAGAGAGCCATACTTTATCTTGATGTTGATTGGTGAGAGCCATTCATTATTTATCTTAAAGGTTGTGGATTACCACAATATAAGTCAAAAGCTCATCAAGTTTCATAAAGAGTGTTATGATATTATGAACGGCACATTATATCACTTCTAATTTGACCAAATGTGGTTATATGCCTAAGAATAGAAGAAGCTTAGATGGCAATGACTGAAGTTCATGAAGGCTTATGTGGTACACATTAATCCAATCCAAATTTAAAAAATAAAATTAAATAATTAGGATATTACTAGCCCAATATAGTTCAAGATTGCATTCAACATGATAAAAGATGTCATCAGTGTCAAATACACATAGACATGCTACATCAACCTCCTAATGCCTTACATTAAATAGTGATATCATGGCCATTTGAAAGTTGTGGAACTAATAAAATTGGTCTAGTAAACCCTTCGTCATCTATAGGACACCATTTTATTTTGGCTGCCACTGATTACTTCTTAAAATGAGTAGAAGCAATTCCCTTAAGAGAAGTTAAAGCTGACAACATAATGAAATTCTTTTGAGACCACATCATCCATTAATTTGAAGTACCTCAAAAAGTCATCTATAACAAGGACACTACCTTCAAGAATGTCAAAATTTATTGCTTCATTGAGAAATACAAGATAGATTAACAATATTCTTTAGTATATAATCCAAGAGCCAATGATCTTGCAAAGACATTCAACAAAATATTGGTCAAACTTCTCAAGAAAATCATCTCTAAACATAAAAGAGAATGACATCATAAATTAATAAAGGCTTTATGAGCATATCATGCTACATAAAACTACTACACAAGTAACACCATACATTAGTTTTTAGAGTGGAAGCCATACTTCTTCTTGAAGTAAAATTACTTTAACAAAGTAGCTTGACAGTTTGGGTTTTCTAAGGTGAGTGCATGTGACGGGATGCCTTTCATCCCTGGGGTCAGTCCAATTTGAGACTCGCTTGTATGCTACCTCAATGATATGGGGGCACCTATTGAGATTTGGCACAGGTGCTATATTTTGTTTGGCTCCACCAGACAATCGCATAAGGGTTGGGTATGTTAAATTGACTTGGTTGCATCTATCTTATGCACCTCTTCTCGAGCTCTGAAAGAAAATATTTGAATATGACTCAAAGAACTTGAAGGGCCAGATGATGTTTGGCTATAATCTTAACAAAATCTAGAAACATATATAGCAAGGGTACTGATTCTTATTTGTGTGTAGTTCCACAGGAGGTTAATGTAGGAGTTAGTCACTTATGGTTATTATGGATTTGTCATACTTTTTCTTTCTTTTTATAGCTGGGATTGCACATATATAATCGTAGACTCAAGAGAACTAGATCAACTTGCCACTTATGTTCCCCTCAATAAACGATTCACGCTTCTAAGGAGTCATCAGATAGATGAGATAGTGGTAGAAAGTATCATCGAGTGCCTTCATCTATTCATACAGAAATGAATTGAGATACTTGAAGCCCTAATTCAGGTGATTATGACATAGGAGTAGCAGAATTATCTAACTTTATTTATGCTCCATCTCTACTAATAGAGGTTGAACCATCAATAGAGCAAATAGAGAGTGATGTCACTTTGGTATTATTAATAGATGCCAATGTGACATTCCTAGTTTCTCATTCCACTAAGCCTATCAGTGATGACCATATGCATATAGAGGATCCATGTACAGTGCAATCAGGTGCTTTTATGACTAGTTATAAGTCACTCTTGTCATACTTGACTTGGGTGATAGTGAGTGCTACGTAGGATGATTCCTTAGTAGGTCTTTACTTTTGTACAGATAGCCACCCCCTTCTAGTTTAAGGGATGTAGCTCAGAGGTGCTTATCTAATTTGAAAATTTATGCTTCATCTCTAAGAAATACATTCAGGATCATCACACTATGGCTCTTGAAAGAGCATATGCCATATAGTGACAACACTATGCCACCTATTCCTGGGTGTTGACTTATAAGTTTTGCCTAAGCTTTTTAGCTTTTATGTGAAGGTGAATTCTTTGCTGGGCTATGCTGCTACTTTGGACCTTAAAGAAAAAGAGTTACATTTGTAGGAATCTCTATGTTAGGATATTGAGTTTGGATTATTCTCATTGTGCACTATGTATCAAGAGCTCTTGTTAGATACACTCACTAATGCAGAGACTCTGCTCAGCACTAAGGTGAGTATGTTCATGTAGAGTAAACATCCAATATTATTTATTCTAATTTTTTTCATGAGAAATACTATTTTGGTAAAAAAATATTAACTAAATTAGATCATTAATCTATCAGAGAAAAAATCAAAAGAAAATTAAAAACATAAAGCTTGGATAGTCGCATGGTTTGAGTTATTCTTACCATTTTGATACTATTTAAAATAGATCTAATGGTTCATAGATCATCTTCAACCTATCATTGGTCTCATGTAGAGGATATGGTTAGGATCAAGTCGATGTGACCTAAGTTTAATCCTTTTAATTCTCTCACTCACTCACTCTCTCTCTCTCTCTCTCTCTCTCTAAGCCATTCTAAGAAAGACCCATCACTAGAAATCCTAATGGAGGTAAGATGAATTGAATGTAAGACTTAGTAGGCTCAATGAGTCAAGCCATGATCTATATTATTGGGAAGACCAAAGTTAAGAAGTAGGAGAGAAGATTTTTGCATTACCTTGATAATGGAAGGACCTTGGATTTCTTGATTTTTGGAAGCTTCAATGGCCATAATGTTGAAGAGAACAGTTTAGAATTGGACTTAAATGCACTAGATAGTAAGGTCAATCAAGGTTTGGCCATTTTAAGCCTATTATATTGGTTGAAAAGACTTAAGGGATTAGGTCATTAGGGAATGGATTGTGCCTCTTATTTAAGCTCAGTGAAAATGAGATTAGCCTCTACCTCTTAAAAGGAGGCCTAATATTTTTAATGGTATTTAGGCTGAGCTTACCCATTACTAACCATGGTTAAACCATGGGCTAACTATAGTTTCTACTAAGTGGATCTATGAGAAGTGATGTAGGGGTAGTAGGCTCCAAATATTAGAAAAGGCATAAAATGGCATATTCCCAAGTACTTTATTCTAACTTCCTTAAATTCTCTTTAATAAAAATAAATTCATGTGAAGCCTTAAGGGATTAAGGAGGAATGGTGGCTGGAGCAATGTATAATCATCTAAAATTCCATTCCTAAAAATTGCAATAATCCTAAGGCATGAGATCATTCTAAATTATTTATCCCACATAACACACCTTAGCCTAATGGCTTAATTTAAGCCATTTAGACCGATCAAACCCTCTTAAGTTTGACTAAGAAATTTTTTATAAGAATTATTTCTAGTTTTAAGGATTTGATGGGTCTAATCCCATCAGTATTATGGGTATTTCCATTTAAGATAAAAATGCATCATGTTAGCTAATTTGGTTAAATTATCAATGTGAGTTGAAATAAGTATTTATTAATAACATCCTTTACTTCAATTGTCCTCGAGGATTTGATTGGATATCCTAATTTACTTAGTTTAATCAACCATTGAATAATACATGGACTTTAAGGGGTTACAAATTTTTTCACTTAGCCAAATTGGCTTAGGCTAAGAGGTAATTAGACTAAATGATATTTGAATTATATTTAGAAAATTAAGAAGAATTTATGTCTAATTGGTCTAATCAGTTGATGATTATGGTTAATTTAGTCATATTAGCTTACTTTGGGTTAATTTAGGATAGTTGGTTTAACTGGCACTCAATTACCCTAATGATGGACCTAATGTCCCTATTACAATATTTAATCATATATTCACATCCATTGGCTACTTATGAATAGTCATTTATAGTCAATATAATTTGAATTTAATTTTTGCTTAAAGTTGTCCTAGATTGGGCTAAGTTTGACTTTCTTAGGCTTATAGTCAACCAAGTTTATGTATATGAGTTTTAGCAGCCATTTAATTCATAGCCATGCTAAGAACATCATAAGATTAAAAATTTATGATTATTAACCAAATTAGTTGAGTGGGGTAGTCAGCTCATCAAGGAGTTAAATGTGTTAAGGATAGGTGAGTTCCTTTGACTCAACCAATTATCAAATCTCTTAGATTAACTTTGAGGATGGCCGAGCCAATCCTTAGAATCTAATGATTAATTAAATACTTATATTGATGAGATATATTGATTGTTTAAACTCAAAACATAAATCTACTAGGGAATGATTGAACCAAAGTAAAGAAAGAGGTCTACCTTTAGGCTTACTAGAGTCAAACTTATAATGTTGAAAAGATCTATAAGGGACTCTCTTATAAGGGTTCCTCCTAAGGGATAAAATCTACTTAATTACTAAGGTTAGGTTGAGGCTTTTAATGTTCAAGGAGGATATGAATTTAGGCCTTATTAACATTTTTAATATAAAAATAACACTCAAAACTTATGGTATGTTAATGGGATATGCCATAAATTTTGGAAAGATGTTTTGATTTTAACAAATATTGACTTTTGATTGTTGGATTTGACCAACAGATTCATATGTATGAACCCTCTAGTTTTAGATTATAGAGGAGTATATTTATTTTGACTCCACAAATGGATTCATATCTTAGAATTTATTAGTGATTAGTTATCAGCTTAATCAAATGATCATCTAACAAAAGACTAAATATCCCTAGGGTCATTAACTCAGTGACCAGTACTCCAATTCTGGGCTTAAATGAATTCTATGCTAGACTTGAAAGATAATTTTTTTTATTTAATATTAATTGATAAATGATGTTCAAAATAGTTTTAAAATATTTAAAAATTAAAATTAGGGTTCTTTTTAGATAAAAATTTTAAAGTACTTTCTACTCTTTTATATTTTGTAGAGGAATTATAAGACTAGCTAGTAATAAAAACTCTTAAGTGTTGGTGCATATTGATAACATGATAAAGTCAAGTAAGCATTAGAGGTATTCACTTAAGGACAAGTAGCTTGCATTGCATGTCATATTACTTAAGTTAAAGCCTTTGGTAGGCATAATTTTATTTACGTCTGAGTCCAAATATGCTAGCAAGTGATATCCTGATCTAGATAAAATTGTATGTCCATTGTTGAGTAGCTCTAATTACATATAATTGGAAATCTTAGGCGATCTCATTTGTTTACTCTTTGTACAAATTTATTTCCTTCTATAAAGATTATATGTCCTACAATTTTCTAGCATTTTTTATAGAAGCTATCTATCTATGATATTATGAGTTTTTTTTTTTCTAGTTTTGGGTCATTAGGTTAACTTTAGAAGACATGATTCATGATTTCTAACAAAGTGTCTCAAAACTAAGTTGGGTCAACAACCTCCCAAGCTAAATAATCTTGAGCTTAAAGCTTATGATGATGCATTCACGAATTTTAGATGTAGATTATTTCTAATTTTCCTTGATCACTTTCCCTAACCCATTTACTATTATATTCCCATCATACTTCTTGTTGCATCATTAGTGATTCACTAACTATTATCATATAGGCTTTTATTATTATTATTTTGGGCTATTATCTTACATGATTATGGCGATTTACCCTCCACCTTGTAGATGAATAGTGAGTGTATGGATCATTCAATTGCAAAAATAATTATTGAATTGATAAGCTTTATCCTAATTAAACTCATTAAATGAATATGATTATAGATCTTTATTGTTAAATTAACCATAACCTAATAATAATAATATTTATTAATTAAGTAATTATTGTTAGGCCTTAGTTCAATGGGACTTATCAAATCTTAAAGTGCCAAAATTACTTACTATACTTGTAAATGCATTAACATGATATGAAGAGCTCAAACTATAGACTATTATGTGTATAATTCATGTATTCAAGTGGGGTTCAAACACTTCAAGATAGTAGACTCTAGATAAATAAAAATACATTTTAAATGTCTAAAGTCATGGTGATACTAGATATAAATCATCTATTTAGAAAAGGAATGAATGGAACCAACTACAAGTATATAGTTGGAACTTAAAGTGTTCAATCACATCAGGTGACTTCAATATAGAATGAATTTATCAAATTAGTACCACTTAGTCATGTAAGAATTTGACCAATGATGGTATATTTCAAACTCAAATTGAACTCAATTTTAAGGACAATCAAGTTCAGATAGAAGAAATAATATAATCACATGAGTGTGACTATATTATAAATGTACTAAATCATTATAAATATAATTAGCCCATAAAATCTTCATAATTAAGTGGGTATGAATAAAAAAATAATGAGAATCTGATTTAAGGATATAAACTAATATGAATAAGAATACTTAGTTAAAGGGATGGACTAAGTATTAGGATCCCACTAAAAATGACATACCAAGCTATATAATTAAGTAAAAAAGGATCAACATGAATTATGTTGATAATTAAAATGCAAAAATAAGTATTATTTTGGTCATTTTATTCATGTTGATTCTTTTCACTCTTATGCATAAATTTAGGGGGAGCTTATTATATTTGTTATAAGCTTGCAAAATATTTTATATATGTGTTCTAATCTTGTCATATTTTCTTAAAAAATGTAATATTTTTTGTTTCAAAAAGATTGATGTAAGGTCCCTTTGCACCTTCATCCCTATATAATACCAACATAGGTTTGTAATCATCAAAAGGGGGAGACTCTATGGCTTCTTAGATGAACTTTATGGGTTTATGTTTTTAAAGAATGAGTTTAAACCTCTTCATTTGAAGAATCCATTCTAACTTTTAGGTGGGAAATACCCTTTGTTAAAATAAACTTAGGTATTCTTCTAATTTCTTCAATTGAAGCATGAATTATATAAATTTATGCTAAGGAAAAGTAAGATGATGCTAATTCATTTAATTCATCATAAGTATACATTTGATAAGGGTAGTTGGTATTTATACCTATTTTTCAAGAATTTCAATTTTCATTTTTTAATATAATGCTCCAACTAATCGTTAAATGTGATACAATTCTCAATATTATGAACAAGACACTGATGATAATTGCAATGTATTGTATGATAAAATTTTCCAACTTCTTAAATTTTGTTTGGCTCAAGCTGTCTTATTTTAGATCATAAAAACATGTTAAATAGATTCTCGATGGTGGCCTTTTAAAATGATAAGCCTTACCCAACTTCTGCTAGAAAGTTGTAAGCTTTCTCCTGCTAAATGGAGGTACATCTGGCTTAGTGGAATCAATTACTATTTGTTCACTTTTGTATGAATTTCATGAAGAAAATACAATAGTCCTTTCTCAACTTCTTCTAGGGGATTGGAAAGTTTTATTTTCTATTTTTTTATCTTTTTTATAATTATTATCTTTAAGAATTAAAGAAGATGTCACACCCTAAATGTTCAAAGCTTTTGTGTATAATTTTTTAAAAGTATGAATATATGAGAGTTTCAAAAATATAACTATCAGCCTATAATATGACCTAATAGCAAGTCAACAATATCATTTTCATAGAGCGATGGCTCATAATTTATAGCCATGTTTCACTACCAAACTATGAAATCTACAAGAATTTTAATGATTTTTGTTAAGCAATCACTAAATGGTGCATATTTACTTTTTGTGCACACTGCAAATCCTTTTATATAGACTTCTACTAAGTAATCAAATATTTTGAATGGCCAATTTGAAAAGTTAGCATACCACTCAAATCCAAATCAGATGATGAGGTGATAAAGATATGTAATAAGAAGGCATTTTTATTACCAATAATACAACATAACACTTTATATTGAGCAACATGTTATCAGAGATTACTAGTCCCATCAAGTTGTTTAAAATTTGGAGGAACAATACATTTAAAAAATGGAACTAATTCATACCCTTTTAAAATTCATCTTTCATTTTTAATGAAAGTCTCTCCTTGTTTGTCCATCATTGTGACCTTGCTTAATCTCTACCATAGATCTAATATAAGCATCAAACATGGTGTTGTTAAAGATATAGCAACTATATAAAAAAACGATAGGATATTATAGTTTCTTTAGTGTAAATTGGCTTTATAGAGGTTGAGGCACTAAATAACTAAAATTTTGAGATTCATTGACAAAGAAAGGCTAATTTTTCACTTGAGAAATAATTGTGGCCATGGCAGTGAACATCTAGCCAACTTGTTCCTGAAGTTTATGGATCAAAATGTCCTTTGTTTTATCATGTTCAAGTGATAGAACTATTGTGCTTCCTTAGTATCATATAATTCTTCTTTTTGTTGTTGTTTATTTTTAAGGAATGCTACTGAAAAGAATTTGTTTTATAGAGAGGTGACCTTCCTAGTCTAGTTGTTGCCATAACATGGGAAACAAGTAGTTTCTCATTTCCTTCTAAAATAATTTCTTTGTAGAGGTCTTCCTATTCATCTGAATTGTCTAGAACTCATTATTATTTTTGATAGGTGAAGTTTATTGTATTATTGATAATGTAATAACATATTTTTAGGAGTTACCTTTTTAACAAACTTGCTAGAAGATAGCTTATTGTACAAAATTTTTCTAAGCATTGTATAAACAAGCTTCGAAGAGATAATGACAAGATTTTTCCTCTTATTAAATATTTTCATTAATATTTTGAGAGGGAGGAAGGGAAGTAAATAAAAGAAAAATTGGCTAATTTGGAGAGCATTCTGCATTGGATCTTTTTAGTAAATGATAATAAGTCTTTAAAATACTTGGTGACTAATCATGGTAATCATAGCAGGTAGTTGTTGCCTAGCACCTAATGCCTTACCAATCATGGGCTGAATAGCTCATACAATTGGTTGAGTTGAGTAACAAATAGTCATGGCCAAAATACCATCCACATTTAAAACTTCAAACTTCTTTGGAGAGACACAATTACCAGGAATGGTAGCAAGATTTTATTTTATTTTATATATTTTTTATTTTTTATAATTTTTGAGAGGTGTAATATTAAGTGAAGTAGTCTTTTAAACTTTTTTTAAAAAGTGAGTACATATAGATGGCCTAGATAATTTAGTAGAAAATAAAAAAGTTTGATGTTCAAATAAACATTAGGGAATAGTCACTTTTGAAGAAGGAAAGTACAAAGCTAATGAGAAGATCCACTAATTGCCTTGTTTCCTTTTCTCTGAACATATCATGATGCAACCTCTATAGGGGTTGGGTCACTAATAATTACCCTAGTATGTTGGTTATAAACTAAAGATACAATTTCCAGCTTGGAAAGCTATTTGGAGTGAGGTAATTCTTAATCTTGTAGAATATTTGATAGTGATGTTCCTATTAGTCATCTATAAAAAGAAACAATTAATTAGTTTTCTAAGAAATCTTTGAAATAAAATTTAAATTCCTTGGAATACAATTTATTTATTTTAATAAGATAAAATAACTAATTAGAGCTATGACTACTAAGTCAAAAATATAAAGTTGGAAGATTGGGTATTATAACAAAGTAGAGTTTAATTTTATGCTTACATATATATATATATATATATATATATATATATATATATATATATATATATATATATATATATATATATATATATATATATATATATATATATATATATATAGAGAGAGAGAGAGAGAGAGAGAGAGAGAGAGAGAGAAAGAGAGAGAGAGAGATTGGCTCCCATCAACAATGGCAACTTGTTGAGGGTATAAGTGTATTAACTAAGTGTCATAAGCATAAACAAAATATCTCATAAGCAATAATAAAATAAGAATTGAAGTTTCTTGTTTTGATTTATTCCTGTGATTCATTCATAGGTATATCACCATGTTAATTGGAAAGGAAAGGATTATGGGTTACCCATTCTCTAAAGGAGTCATATCTACTATGGTTACTTACACTTACGACACCTCTATAAGAAACTCTTGACAAATCAATGCACAATAGTGATTCTAGTTTGTTTATTTCTTTTAGGATTTCCAAAGGAAAAGTTTGTTACTATATGATAATTATTGTTAAACAACTAATGAATCTATAAGGAGCATGACAACCTTAAAAAAGTTAGCTAGATAGGGCCTTAATTTTAAAATTTAAAATTCCATCTTAATAATTTTAAAGTTACTGAAAATTTATTAAAGTTAATATAAATATAATTTCTTATCCTAAGAGTCTAACGAAGCAAACAAATTTCTAGACAAACATATTAAAATAAAAAAAGAAAAAAAATAAGCAATATAACCAAAAAGTTATTATTTTGTGATGTTCGTAAAAGAATAAGGGTTAAAATACTGATGCGGTTGGATAACCTACTTATACATACATAGAAAAAGAAGTACAAAGTGAATCCACCACGAATACAAGCTCAATCAGATTATAAAATTAAATAAAAATTAAACCTTCCTTCAACTTTGGTTTGGTGTTCATCTTTCAAAGTATAAGATCTCTTGGCACTATATCATGAAATTTAGTTCATATTTTATTTTTACATAAGAAAAGTCCAAAAAGTGTTGTAAGAAAAAATTTTTTTAGTTTAAATAGAGCCATTACAACACAATAGAATTTATAGTAAAAATTATATCACAAAATATTTATCATAGATTTATTTATATTTTGATGCAGGATCCTATAAGTAAAATATCAGTTGTATGTCTAGCACCTACAAAACAATATCTCTAATACTATAGTAATAGAGCAGTGTTGTACATTATAACTTAAATAAATAATCATAGAGAATTATAGTAGAGATAGTTCTAGTTATCTAGGGTTTTTGATTTTCTCTACGCATTCTCAATTTTTATCTATGTCATCTCTTGTGTCTTAGAAAACTTGGTTTGTTACTTGGTTGATGAACTCGAAAAGAAGAAACATTGAATCTTAGTTTGTTCCCAATTAGAAAACAAACCAAAACCCTAAACTAATATTTTAACCCTACACCTAAAACCAAAACTCTAGACCGTAAACCCTAAAGCCTAATAACCCTAAACCCTAAACCTTAAACCCTAAAACCCCAAATCCTAAAATTTAAAACCTAAACCTAAACACTAAGCCCTAAACCCTCTTCCCCAAACCCTAAACTGTAAACTTAAACCTCGAACCCTAAACCCTAAACACTAAAAAGCTAAAAACCTAAACCTAAACTAAACAAAACCCAAAAAGAAAATAAATAAAAAACTTAAACCAAAATAAAATAAAAAAATAAAATAAAACCTAAGCCTAAACTAAAACCTAAACCTTAACATAAACCTAAACCTAAACCTAAACTTAAACCTAAACCTAAAAAGAAAATAAAAGAAAAAATAAAAACTAAACTAAAATAAAATAAATAAAAACCTAAACTAAACTAAAAAATAAAAAACCTAAATAAAATAAAATATAAATATAAAATAAAAATAAAATAAACTTAAATAAAGTAAAGTAAAAACTAAATAAAAATCTAAACCTAAAATATAAGCCTAAAAATAAAACCTAAAATAATTAAAAAATAAAAGTTAAACACTAAACAAAAAAACTAAACCTAAAATAAAAAAAATAAACATAAACTTAAACTAAGATAAACTAAACTAAGAAAATAAAACCTAAACGTAAACCTAAAATAAACTAAACTGAACCTAATCCTAAACCTAAACCAAAAAAATAAACAAAAAATAAACCTAAACCTAAGCTAAAAAATAAAACCTAAAAATAAACTTAAAATAAAAACCTAAAACCTAAACCTAAAAAAATAAAATAAAAACCTAAACATAAATCTAAAAATAAAACTAAAACCTAAACCTAAAAAATAAAATAAAATGAAACTAAACTAAAAAAAAATAAACCTACACCTAAACCTAAAAAATAAACTAAAACAAAAAACATATACTAAAATAACTAAACAAAATTAAATAAAAATAAAAATAAACCTAAATAAAAATAAAAAATATAATAAATTAGATTAAATAAAAAATAAACTAAATAAACTTAAACCTACTAGTTTACTTAATTTAAATATATATATATATATATATATAAACCATTAACCCTAAACCCTAAACCATAAACCCTAACACTAAACCCTAAAACCTTAACCCTAAAAACCCTAAACCATAAATCCTAAAACCTATAACCCTAAACCCGAAGCCCTAAACCCTAAACTGTAAACCCTAAAAACCTAAAATCCTAAACTTAAACTAAATAATGCATAAAAATAAAATAAATAAATAAAACATAATCTTATATAAATTAAGAAAAATAAAAAAATAAAAACTTAAACAAAAATGTAAACCTATACCTAAACTGACTAAAAAAATAAAATAAACATAAATATAAAAAACCTAAATAAAATAAAAAATAAATGTAAAATAAAAATAAAGTAAATGAAAAATAAAATAAAATAAAAACTAACTAAAAACCTAAACCTAAAAATAAAAAAAAATAAAAAACCTAAACCCTAAACTAAAAAAAAAACCTAAACCTAAAATAAACAAAATAAAATAAACATAAACCTAAACTCAAATAAACTAAGCTAAAATAAATAAAATAGGTTACCTAAACCAAAAAGAAATGATGCATAAACCTTAAACTAAATAAAATAGAATAAACTAAAAATAAAGCTAAACCTAAACTAAAAATTAGAAACCTAAAATAAACCTAAAATAAAAACTTAAAACCTAAACCTAAACCTTAGAATAATAAACAAAACCTAAACCTAAAAAATAAAATAAAAATAAAACTAAACTAAAAATAAACATAAACCTGAAAAATAAACTAAAATAAAAAATCTAAACTAAAATAAATAAACCTAAAATAAATAAACAAAACTAAATAAAATAAAAAATTAACCTAAATAAACTAAGTAAACACAAACCTAGCGATTTACTTATTTTTAAAAAACCCCTAAACCCTAAACCCTAAACTAACCCTAATGTAAACAAAATGACATAGCTACAACCTCTATGCTTGTGACTACGGGGTTTGTCAACTATTATGGCACATAAGCTTGTGTGGGTCAGTGTATCTTAAAGATGTTCTATATGAATATGAATTACTAAGATAAGTCAAATGTTATCATTCTAAGTTTTATTACATTATATGTAAAATATCAGAAGCGGGCGATAAGCTTTAAGGTGTTTATATATGCTAGTTAGTCATATGAGAATCTTGTAATAGTTAAATAGCTTCAATATTAGATGAATATGTTTCTAATAATATAAACAAGTTAATCAAGACTAAAGTCAAGTTTAGGATCTAATGGGGCATATTCTAACCTAAAGTGCTTACTACCATACATATGCATCAATATGATTGAAATTGGTTGACATGGTCGACTACAAAACTACAAAATTTAAGTTTAGTGTACAAGTAGAGATTGAATGCTAAAGTTATAAATGAGGTGATATTGAGGTCTCAATGTTGTAGAAAATGAAATAGGATTAAGTACATGTGTATACTCAAATCCTTAATGTTGTTCAATCATAGTGGTCGACTAAACCATGGCAGGATTTAGTCAAATGTATATGATTTAGTCAAGTAAGGGCTAACTAGTAGTTATTGGTTAGTCCCAGCTTTACTGACAGGATATCAAGGATGTTGACTCAACATGTGTTTTGTATAAGACTACAACACTTAACCCAAAGGGCTATTTAAGTGTTAGGTAGTTTATCAAGTGAATATTGCTAAGTTTATTGGAAAAGATAATGTTTTCCATGATGCAATTATCTATCAGGTTGGTTTAAAAGTCAATTAAAAACTATGATTTTGTGTATGGTGATCCTGGGTTATATATTCATCGAAAAGGCAGACCAACCTTAAGGAAGTGATCATCCTATGTGCAGATAATGTAGTATGAATGAAATATATTGATATAATCAATCCCATAAAGAGAATAAAGTTGAAATCAAGTTAATCAGATTGAGAAATATAAAGTGTAGAAGAATGCACATAAAAACACCTAATCTAATACAAATGCAAGCATATGGGGTACTATAACAGCTCAATTTTTTTTACTTTGGATTATCTAAAATGCTTATGATTTGAAATAATGAAGACAATGCTATTTAGAATTAACTAATGTTCAAGTGCAATATTTAACTTATGGGCCCCACTTCTCAATTACCCATTGACATGTTTATCTTCGGGGCTTCTTTTAACTTCATTAGTGTTTAATTATTCATGTTTTAAAGTTATTTTGAATTTTTGAAATTTTTTTTAATTAATATGTTTTTATTTGATTTTACAATTTTTGAAAACTCATCAATATTAAACCTTTTATTTGAAATTCACTTTATAGAAAGTTTTACAAATTTTTTAAAATTATTTTACTTGTTTTAGAAAAAAAGTTTTGAAATTATTAATTATTTATCTTAATAACTAAATTTATTGTTAAATTATTAAAGTAAGGGTTTATTGAATGAAGTTAATTTTTACTATATTAATTCAAAAGAATTTTTTTGATAATCTTGTAATGAACATAAGTTAATGTTTTAAATATTTTTTAATTCTTTAAAATTTTAATTAATTTTATTTTAAATTTTTATGCTAATTAATTATATTAATATTTTTAATATGAAAAATAGTTTTGCTATTCAAATTACATTAGAAAATTATGAAAATTATATAAGATTTTTAAGTTAACGATTTAAACATTTAGTGCATTTTCATAAATTTTTTATTTTTTTATCAATTTTAAAGAAGCTTAATTACCTTTAAAAATAATAACTTGTTTATTTTAATTTAAAAAAATTATCAAATCTTGACACTAGTCATAATTTTATTAAGTGTTTTATTAATTGACTATAATTTTTAAATGTATTTTTTATTTTTATATTTGGGATAAAAATTAATTAATTGAAAAATGTCATAAACTATTTAATTTAATTGAAAAAATGATGAAACTTTTATAGTGAATTAAAATTGTTGTTTTATATGTTAATGAAATTTCCATAATTTTCTCGTATATATTAATTATTTTTGGAATTTTAAATAGTTCTTAAATCTATTGAAAATTTTGTGACTTATTTATTTTAGTTTAAAATTTACTATAAATTTTAAAGTGTTTAGATTTATATTTCTATCATCCCAGTAAATTTTCATAACTTTTTTATAATTATTTTAATTTTTATGAATTTTAAACTTTGAATTAGTTATTTCAAAAGTTCATATATCTTTGTTTTCTTTCAAATTACTTTGAAATTTTTATGGTAGTTTTTTGATTGCTCTTTTATAGTATCTCCTTAAGTTTCATAATTTTTGGATGTCTTTATGTGACTTAACTAATTAAAATAAAAATTAATTAATTTTTTAAAATTACAAATAGTTAAGTAAATCAACCTTTGATCTTTTTTCTAGAATCTAAGTTTCACATTTTTACTATCCTAAATTTTAAAGTATAATGCATAATAAGCAATTTAGAGAAAAAATTTGAATTAAAAACACTAAGTTTGAACTTGGATCTAAGGTTCATGGTTTGGCTCATCTTGGATCATTGGATTTAATTTAAATTAGAACCAATGACTTAAGGTTCATGTTCTGCATTGAGATAGGTTGTGACCAAAGATCTTGAGTTGGGTTTGGGTCGATGTAATGCGAGTTGAATTCTCACCAAATTCTCTCTCTCAGGACCATCTCAAGCATAATACTTCAAAGAGAAGCATAAGGAGGAGTGGATTTAATCTCAAGGCTAACCGAGTCATGGCTTAGGGTGTGTTTGGAAAAGCTTTCTGACTACTTTATTTTTTCAAAAAGCAACCACAACTGTGTTTGGCTACTTTTGAGAAAGTTATCTAGTGAAAAGCTACTTTTGAGAACCAATGCTGTTAGAGCGTGGTGGTTGTCAAAAAGTTATTGTTTAAAATTTTGAAAATAAAAAATATTTGTAACACACACAACAGCTTTTCAAAAAGCTAATTTTCTCATAACAATTTTACAATTAGCTTTTTAAAAAGCTACACCTACCCCAAATAGACCCTTAGCCTACAAAGATCAGGAAAGCAAGCCTAAGCACATAATAAGGATCATAGAAAGAATTTTTAACTTGAAGGATCAAGGTTTCTCTAGAGCTAATTTAGGCTGCTTCAATTATTTTTCACGAACTCACATGTGCATCCAATTGAGTTGTCTCTCTATAGTTTATTAGCTTGATCAATGTTCGAGAAAATTCTTATCGTGAGCTAGTCTTAGGAAGGATTGCTTGGTTAAGGAGGTAAGGTAGGGCCTTAGTTTGTTTCATGAGATTGAGGGGAGGCTTTCTAACTTCTTGAATTGGAGCATTAAGACCCTATATATAGGCTCGACCAAACTCAAGCTTAAACATGGTTAAGCTTAATTTACTATAGGTTAGTGGTAAGTATTAGGTTAACATAGCCAAGGGAGGTAGTGGGAGAATGGATAAGGAAATAAGGATGGATAGGAGGAGCTCTCATCAATGATTGTCATTGGAGGAGGTTTGAACCATTATGAAATAGGCTACGAGTAGATTAGGTGATTCATCAATTTCTAGGATAAACTTAAATATTGACATATGATGTAACTTAGATATAAAGGAAACTTGGATGAGCTATCCTTGAGTGTTAGTCATCCTATGTAGCATGCATGGTCCCTTATTAGTCATGCTCATCAATAATGGCAACAAATTAGTGTGGCTAAAAAGTAATTTGCAAGGCTTAACACATATCAATTAAGTTAAATTACATGATATTAAGTTCAAATTAATTTAACCAGGTTAAGATACCATGGTGTAGATGCTTAATGTATAATGTTAAAATGTAATCAAGAAATTGAATGCTAAAGATATTAAATAACCAAGTTGATCAAATTGGTTTAACCAGTACACCATACAAATATATGTAGTGTTTTATGCATAACCTAAATGAACTCTAGCTTCAAATATTTTGACTTTCTAAAATATAATTTTGGGATTTTAATGAATTATTAAATTTATATGTATAATTAAAATTTAAAATTTTAAAATATCCTATGCATTTTAAACTCTGAGATAATGTTTAAAAATTAATTATTCAAAATTAATGTTTTTGATGGCCAAACTCAAGTGGATAATCAAAATCAATGTCAACGTAAAACTTTATTTTTCTTAAATGAATATTTTAAAACAAATACAAAATGAACAAGGTGGGTTAAAAAGTAATCAACTTGAACTCAAATTAAAGTGACTAAATTTCCAAACCCCCTAAAATCAAGTTAAAGTGTACTCTCAAATATTAAAGATATTTTGAGAGGTAAATATTTTGTATAATTATCATTTAATAAGTAAAAGATTAACTTAAATACCAAATAATTTTAAAAAAATCTCAAAATATTTAGGGGTTTCTAGTTTTTAAAATTTTACTTTGAAAAGATAAAATATAGCCTTGATTAATTATTTAACAAAAATTAAAGATTTTTTTTACAATAAAATTTTTTACAATAAAATTGATGGTTTAGAAAATGATCACATGTAATATACATTCCAGCAAACCATATAATTTTTATCAAAGGCTTAATTTTTCCTTTGTAAGCTATGGAATCAGTTGGAAAATTTTGTTAGTCAATTTGAGGAATTAAATAATTAAAATAGTAAATAAAATATTTGAAAAAATAAAAAATTTAAAATAAAAATAATTATATATATATATATATATCTTTTAAAATTTTACATAGTCAAACATATTTGTAAAAGAATTTAATAATTTAATGATATGGAAGGATCAAAGTAAATAACTTTAACAAATACGTAGCTATTTTATAATATTAGTTAATGAATATGATTGGGGCCATTCAATCTATTTAAAATTAATTAATCGGTGAAGATTTCATCATCATCATCATAGGTTGAATCAAAGTATTAGGTTAGTCCCGAGTCTCCTTATCTGAAGAAGACCTATACTAATTTCCTCTACCTCAAATCTTTTTAAGTGAATCCATTCAGTAAAAAGCTTTAGGGTGCTAAGGCTGATCCCCTCATAGTTTCTCATGACCTAGATCATCACAACAACTAATACTGTTGACCTCATTTTTGGATGAGGTTAACATCATCCCTAAACCAATAATTAGAGATACCTAACCCTAGATTATGAACTTCTTGTTTAAGCACTTTGGACACAATGCTTAGTAAACTAGTAAATTCTTTTAGGATTTGATATAACCTAATAAGATTAGGTAAACTCAACCAAACTCAAATCTAAACAAATAAGTGGCCCAAACACACTCCAATTGAAAGTTAAACATAATTAAACTTAGGATAAGGTAATTGGGATGGTTAACCAAACTACCTTACTTAAGCTCAAAATTATTTGAACCTAAAAAAATTAAAATCAAATAAAAATAGCATAAAATCATTACATGAAAATGAATAGAGTTAAATCTAAATAAAAGTCAATTGATTGTCAACTATTGGACACTGAATTGACTTATGTAGGACTCATCAAGTCAAAGTTCAACCCACAAAATTTTATAAAATTAAGTCATACCAAAGACTTAGAAATATTATATGAACATCTTTAAACAAAAACATAGAGAAATATAAAACCAATAAGTCTTCAAATAGGCTAATTAAACCACTTGGTATAAATTAGCCTAAATAATAATTTTTAAACATAAACTCAAATTAAATTGAATTCAACCCAAATTGAATATCCAAAATCATTTGGAAACCATTATTAAACATAATCGAATCAATTATTAGGCTTAATTTGACTAATATGGTCAATTGAGCCAATCAAACCCATGTTATTAAACCCAATTTATGTTAAAGTGGGTTTGAATTCAAATCTAATATCAAATAAAATGGAGTTAACTAAACTAAATCATCCCAAATTTGATTTGGATGGTTAATTACAAATCTAATTTAACAAATAACGAACCTTATTCATGTTTAGCCTAACCCAAATCAAACCAATCCCAAATGGACCTAATGGGGACATTTGAACTCAAACAAAACTAATCACATTTGATTGAATCTAAACTCATCCTAAGATGAGTTCAGAGTGATTAGCAACCAAATTTAATAAAATATAAAGGCTTCAAGTCCATCCAAAGGAGGGAATATGTCATGGAAAGAGTGAAGTGAAGCATACAAATAAATTCTCCCTAATCCACTTCCTCTCCTAAATTCCTAATCTATATTATTTTGGATTGGTCTCAATCAATTGACCACCCCTTGGAGCTAGCCTCTAAGAGTGGCAATCACCATGGCCAACAAAGGTTGACCTCCCTCTCTATAAGGCTCTCAGCCATCCATGGAAAAAAAATGGGAGAGCTTTTCTCAAGCCATCCTAAGCACACCCACACCTTCCTCATGCAAAATGAAGATGAATCCACCTTTTCCCTGATCCCCAAGCCATCGATAAGCTGAACTTTGATGAATGCCACTGAAAAATGGGTGGAGCTTAGCCTATAAGCAATCAATGGGGAGGCATTCCAATTCCTTCACCCGAGTCTCATCACATCCATATGTAGTTGTTTGAATCATTCCCATTACCGAAGATCACTAGTGATGAGGTACTACAAATGCGATCTCAAGTGCGATCAAGCTGTATAGATGCACTACAAATAAAGTTTTGATAGATTTGTAATTAAACTTGAGTGATTTTGCCACTTAGATTTCCATAAATCACTTCAATTTAATAGACGGTGCTTGGTTCTCATCGTTGATAGGGAATATATAATTGTCATAATCCATTTAATTTATTTAGAACTGGTAGTCGAGATTTAGTCGGATAGACTGATTTAAACCCCCTTAAGAAAAGTAAGATTTAGTCAGGACCATTCGATCTGTGATCGAACAGTCTAGATTGATATTGTGTGTCCCACTTAATAACATAGGATCCATGTGGATCCCGTGTAGACAAACCACATACTGCTGTGTGTAAAGCGGTGCCATGGGGCATCGACCATTTAAATTATCAAATTTGACTTTTTTTAATGTAAAATTTATATAAAAAGGTCTAGAGCTATAAATATTCATAGAAAAAAATACTTAGCCAAAAATGCAACCAAGTGCTCTATGGATTCATCTTAGTGAGGAGAATCCATTAAACCCAAAATTCCAAATTTTTATTGAGTATTTTTTTTATTACTTTGAGTTTAAATGAAAAGAATTAAACTCAAATGAAACTCAAACCATTAATCAAATTACTTTGAACTTTGGGGACTTGAAATTAAGGTTAAAATTCACCTTAGATAAATTTCTCAAGTCTTTTTAGAAAGTAAATCCATAAATATTAAATTTTCAAGTCAAAGGCCTCAATTTAATGAAGAAAATTAATAGTTATTAAGAAAAATATAAAATATTATGTGATTAGCTTAAATCATCATAAGGAACATCGATGAATTTTAAAACATCTTTAACCATAATCCCCAAAATAACCTTCATTAAAGATTAAATACATTAATTAGTTTAATTAATTGATTTGAACTTCAAAAAAATCATAATAAATCAACCAGAACTCCAAAAAATTTTAATAAACCCTTTATGGATTCATCTTTGAGAGGAGAATTTAAGAAAATTAAAACCCTTAATTAATTTCTCCTAACTTAGGCTTAATTTAAGTTTTATTAAAATAGTTTAAACCCTATTTAGTCCTAAATTAGACATCTAATTAGGATGAAATTTTAGAAAACTTAAATTAGCTAGGAAGCCCAACTACTATAAAAATTTCAAGGTCAAATGACCTTTGTATTTGATGCTATTGAATTTCTAATCTCTACATTAATATAAATGAATTAATAAAACAAAATATAATAAAATTCATAAAATCAACTTAAAACATGTTCATTAACATCAAAACACTTAAGAAAAAAATTTTCAACTAAAGAATTTAATTAATTATGTATTAGAGTTTAATGAAATAATTAAGAATATAAAATTTAATCAGACCTTAAGTTAGTAATTTATTAAATTCACAATGAATCAATTAATCAATTAAAATGAAAAACTAATTAACCTTTGAATTCATACCCAAATGTGAAATTCAATAAATTCTATAAATCCATTTGGGTTAATGAATAACGTAATCCTAAATATAAGTGAAAGTGATTAATCAAATCAATTAAACATATATAACTTAAAATTTTGAAATGGCCTAGATTAGGTTTGGTGCCAAAGTAGCCTAAGTTTACTATGTTATGAATTGATAAATAAAATTTCACTTTAACAGATTAAATTAATAAATGAAATCTTAACAAATAATAAAATGAAAACTTTTTAATAAAGTGTGAATTAAAACATCAACTTAAATGCACTATGTTAATTCATCAAGTTAAATGAACATAAACACTAACAAACATAAACTTTAATTAATCAAATAATTACAACATGTAAAATAAATTGAAAATCTAATCAAGAAACCTAAGTTATGAAATCATATATGCATCACAAAACATAAAAGGTAAATGGTATAAAATAAGTAATTGTAAGCACTTGAAACAAAAGAAACTTAAGAAAATAAATATCAAACTAATGAATGGAATTAATTCAATTAAAATCAAATAAATCAAATAATTAAAAAATATGAAATTAAATGAACATTTAATCAAAATAAAAGAAATGTAATAAGAATGAAGTCTCCAAATCTTAACAACATTACATTACATGAACTCTAACCTTAAAATATGAAATGAATCAAAATATTTGAAAATAAATCAAACAAAAATGAACATTAAATTTAATTATGATATGTGATTAAACTCTTAATTTAAAAAATAATTTAAACTTTAATAAAAGATTATAAACTAAAAGATCATAAATTAAACCAAGAAACACTAATCAAGTTAAAAGAAATGGAAGAACAACAAATCTTAATTAAATTTAAAAAAAAAGAAAATTAAAGCATTAACAAACCAAACTAAACTTAAAATAAATGAATTCAAAAGAGGTTAATTCAGATACTCAGGATCTTAGTTTGACTCTTTAGAATAGATGAAAATCTCATTCTACTAGAATTTAGGATGTTAGAGAGGATAGATTTCACACAAAGTGGAATTCATTTTAGTCTTCATTCTTAAAAATTTAAATTCCACTTTAACATAAAATAGAATAAAAAAATGAAAGCAAATTTGTAAATCAATTAAACCACTTGAATTGGAACCACCCAATGAAAAATGGAATAAATTTTAAGAATAAAATAAAAGAAATTAAAAGAATAAGAATAAAATTTTTCATAATTGGTAGACGTATGAAATATAATCTAGACACTCGAGGTAATAGGGCTACTAGTCCGAAGGAGGTCTTGATACCTCAAAATTTCAGTTTAAAAATAACATGTACCTATGATGCAAGTGAAAGATCAAAATTTAAATGAAATTAAAACAAACTTTGAATAAAAAATGGCTTAGTAAAGTTATACCATACAAGCCCATTTCCACACACACTAGATTATTAGGTCATCAATCTTAGACTTAGGTTAGGTCGATGTTCTATGATATTTTGTGATGTGATGTAATATATTTTTCTTATTTTATGGTGTAATGTTCTAGATTGGATGGCTAGGATTATTTTCCTACTGGTCTGGATGGTAGAACATTCATTTTAGTCTAACACTATTTTAGGCTTATGCTAAAGGGATGCCATCATAAATAAATATATATATATATATATATATATATATATATATATATATATATATATATATATATATATATATATATATATATATATATATATATATATATATATATATATATATATATATATAAACATTATAGATATGATGAAGTCCTTAAGCATAGCTTAATAGGATAGGTGGGCTTGCTAAGCAACTAATGTTAAGCCTGTATGTTTGGATTATCACTGCTAATGTGCTATGTGTATTTCCTATTACTTATTTTGAAGGGTTTAGAAATTTATTTTTGGAATATTAAATGTAATTTAAGCCTACAATTAGGTTAGGATCTATGGGCTCTAGGAAGAGTATAAGTTGAGCTTACTAGTGCATGTTCTCAGTGGTCCCCTGTGAAGTCCAAGGTGGTCCTTGAAGAAGGCGAAGATCTTAGAAGAAGCCCCCATAAATCAAACTTTTAGTTTTAGGTCGGGTTGTATAAGGGTATAGCTCTGTTGCACATTTTTGTTTTTCTTCTAGGGTGTACAATAATACCCGATCACTTTGGCTTATTTTAAGTAAATTAGTTTGATTTATTTTAGATGCATAATAAATAACCTAATTTTTTTAGATTTCTTTATGTAGTATGTTTTTGTGATGAAATGCCTAGAACATCAGGCTTTTAGAAAAACTAAATTTTTTACCCCATCTAAATATAAGCAAATTGCATGTACAAAAAAAAAGACTCAAAACCTAACATGAATTAAATTCCTAGAAGCAACTTAAAACAAACTAAAAAATAATTAGCTTTTATGAAACATGATAGCATATTATTTATTCCCCTTGAATTGGGGGTTTCACTCATTGCACACAAGGGGGCATCTCGCCTTTGAGGATGACCACCCTTCTTGGGGGAGGTGTGCCTCCTCATTTGATTTGGCCCATGACCATTTCTAACTCCATATCATTATAGGCATGAATCACATACCCAAGCCTTAAAATAAATTGTGAATCAAAAACATAAAAGATGAAGCTTGTTGCATTTGTTAGGTGCATATCATACCCAAAATTAGGTTAGGGAGAGAGTTTTGCTTCGTAGATTCATTCCTAAAATATAATAACTAAGCCAACTTGCATAATATGTAGATTAAAATAATTGTTTTAAAAGTGCTTAGGTGGTGATACCTGGCAACCCCTTCTAGGCCAGTTATAAGTCTACAAGAGACAGGAATAGGTTCATTCCCAAAAAATTTACATTAGGCTGAGTTTTTGGCTTGTGTTAGAAGATTTGTATACTTAGGTTCTAAACCATCCTTTTGGAGTAAGTCTTCAACTCCTAGGCATTTTTATAGTCTTATACTGTTAGAATCTAAGTCCTATATTTCTAATAAAATAATAATTCATGGGTCAAGATTGTCTTTCTTTCAGTTGGGTATCTTTCCATTTCATCCTTGGTAGAGCATACTCAACATCTACTAAATCGAGTATATAACTTCTTTATTTGTTAAAATCAAATAAGAGGGTTCTATTACTTCTATATTTTTAAAAGCAAAGTTTTTTTCCTTTTAAAAAATTAAAAAAAAAAACTCTAGCCATGATAAAGAAATGGTTGAATTTTCATAATGGGTCAAAAGTGTGTTTCTTTTGACTACATTATTGAAGCCTATTTAATGTGATCAATTTTCTTATTTCAAAATAAAAAATGGTTGGTCAACTCATTATTGATGCCACATCTAGGATTAGCTTTTTTGTTGACAGTAGCAAATTTGTTGATCATTATGTCATCATGTTTGGAGCTAGATTTGAAAATTTGAACATTACAACTACTAGAGTAACTCTTGCTCATATGAGTAAAGTAGTTGTTAAAGACAAACAACCCATTTGGAGTTTTCTAGTGTACCCAATAGTACCCGTGCCATTAGAAGGGAAGTAACTACTAAGGTTAATGAAAGGGTCTAGACGGGCCTTGTTCTAAAGACGATCAAATTGTCTGTTGTAGAGACATTACCTTTTTTATTCTTTCCTAGCACTTTCGAGGTAAGGTCCACTTCTGAGCCTCCCAAAATGACTAAAAGTTAAAAATATAATAGAGAGAGGAGACTTAGAAGACAATCCCTAAAATAGAGGAAACTAAAAAAATGATAGAAATAAAATTAGCTGGGGTAAGGGATGGATATACCTTCCAGATACTTCTCTTCTATTCCACCTTCTTTCTGTAGCCTAGTTAGAGGACGATGTATCCTAGATTATGAGTTCTCCCCCTCACCCTTTTACTTATGAAAGTAAGAAGAACTTTAGACTGGTGAACCAGGAAACACATGGTAGATTACATCTTCCATATAACTCTCAGGTCCTCCTCTTGCATTAAAGAATAGTTACTTAGGGTTATGAAGGATCAAGTGTCTAGAACCTTTGAGAAAGAAATCTTAGGGAGACCTACCACTTCTTAAAATAAAGGGAAGAGAAAGGTGGTACTCCCTAATAGGAAAAGATCTTATAACCCATGCCCATTATACTAAGCCAATATCACTATCTAAGAAGGTCACTAACTTAGCATAGGGAGCAACTTGCTAGCTTAGGGAGAGATCTAACTTTCCCTACAAAAGAAAGTAAAAAGGTTTATGTAAGAAAAGTTCCATTGACCCCTGAGCCAAGTATTCCTTCACCATCACCACCGCCATCACTAGAGAAAGCGCCTATTACCTAGCCTATTAAAGAAAGGCCTTCATCATCTTTGCTTAGGGCTCAAACTGAAGGGTCATCCTCATCTTATACTTTTAAGAAGAAGATAGAGTTTCTTCATTTATCTTTTTATAATAGGGAAATCTTAGATGAAGGAATCTTTGGTATAGGAGCCACTCTAGTTATACAGGAATTCCCCTCTATCTATGAAAGTCACATAAAAAAAGCATTTGATATGAAACCCATAAACATAGAAGAAGAGTTCAAAATCATCCTTGATAACTATGGTGTTCCACTCTATTTAACAAAAAAGGATAGGGAGACTATTGTGAGAGAGGACGAGAAAAATAAGAAAATAAATAAAATTAAAGAATAGTTTGATTTTGAAAAAGATTATTTATTGGAAGATGACTAGAGATTACCTATAGCACACATTTTCATGGTAGACATGAGGGCATTAAAGAAAAAGTGAGATGTGTAACAAGAGAGTCCTGTATCTGATCCTACTCAACAACTAATTCTTTAACTGTAAAAGAAAGCTGATCAGATCTTGAGGATTGAGTGGAAGATGGAGGAAATGATTGCTACTATGCAGTCACTCTAAAGTTTGATTATTAGTTCTTCCCAACCTCATTCTTTAGAGAATTTAGAAGAATCCCATCCCAAGGATGAGAAGAGATTTAGTTTAGAAGAACATCATCAAAAATATTATAAAATAATAGATGATGTAACTCCTAAAACTGACCTAAAAACTCTTATGGAATAATAGGCAAAGGAGGTGTAGGATCAATCTTGAGGTGCAACTCTATTCAAAAGGGTAAACCTTATCTTGAGGAATATGATTTGTACCTTACCCAAAGGAAAATTTTCTCCCTTCTTTCAATGTTTTTGATGGGACGGTAACCCTAAATAGCATTTGGCATATTTTTGGGCAAGTTGTTGTAACGCTGGAGGGAGTGATGCCATGTTGTTTAGGAAAATTGTCAATAGTTTAACTAAGGTTGCCTTTTGTTAGTATGCGATACCAAATGATTCAGTGTGTAATTTTACTAAACTTGAAGATATATCTGTGATGCAATTCACTGGCTCGCAACACCACATCATTGTGGGTGATTTAGTTGTTGAAAACCAAAAGTCAGGGGAATCTTTAATTGATTATATCTTGAGATGTAGGATTCTTATTCTTAAATGTGAGCCTCAATTAAAAGAGTAGTAGGGTGTTGAAATACTCCTTCGAAACATCCATGATCTTGTGGCCTTCCTATTAAAAGGCTTTACCATTAAGACTTTCAAGAAATTTTTAAATATATCCTCTAGCCTACAAGAAGAATCTCCTAGGGTGTCATTCTTAAGAGATCAATCTTCTGAAAGTGCTAGAAAAGAAGGCACACAATGTCTCTGTAGTAGGCAAGGGAAATGCCCCAATTTAAGTCCATGTAGAGTGGCTCCACTTATAGGCCATTATAATAGTAGTTATCACCACCTCCTAAAAAGACTTCAATTAGCACTTTTAGTGAGAGAATGAATCAAACTTATTCTTTCAAGAGAGAGGTAGTAAGGAAGATTTTCAAAAACTTAAAAAAGAAGCTAGATTTTAAAGTACTTGATCCAAAGAGACCAGAAGAAGTCAGCAAGGTGAATGACCCAAATTATTATCCATATCATCAGATGTTAGGTCACACTATTGAAGACTACTTAACTTTCGAGGACTAGCTTGAAAAAAATTATAGGTAATCATAGGTGAATCTTCCACTTGTTCTAGTTCTTCTTCTTCTAATGGATCTGATATTGCTTTATCCCATTCTTTTAAAAAATATTTAGTAAAAAAATTTAAAAATTCCATGCAAGATCATATGAAGATTGGGAAGAAGATCATCCAGATTGATCCAGCAGCATCAGAAGACTTAGTCCCTCCTCTATCCCATTTAGCATCATCGGATGTTTAGGTGATTAGAGAGAGTGGTGAGAGAAGATATATCTTTTGTATCTGAGAGAATTTTGTATGATAAGAATGGAATGGCTAAGCCTTGCATTCCTTTATCTTTATGTACTCATTTTATGAATATAAGTAAAAAAGCCCACCTTTAAAGGCATTTCTTACATTCTTACCATTTCTAATGAACATGCTAAAAATAAAGAAAAATAAGAAGATGAAAAAGAAAATTCTCATGTTGATTATAATTTGTTTTGTGAATCGGGTTAGATAGTGATAGTCCTATGGATGATTTGCAAGAAAACCCTATTAGCATAGAGATAAAACTATTAGATTATGATCAATCTTTGGGAAAAGATTCTAGTGATGAGGGATAGGCTGACAAGACCCATGGAAATATCACTAAGTTAATCTCCATTATTGGAAAATTTTCCCACCTCATCTACCTCCTCTTCATAAAAATAAAGTCAAACAAATTATTGATCAAAGTTCAAAACTTTTGCAAAAAGATCTACTAGTTGAGCCAACCATTTCCAAGGTCGACTACAATGTTTTAGCCCATCTTGGAAACTTCTTGCTAGATTAAGCATTTATGATGCCCTTGCTCTATTCAAATAAATGAAAGAGTCATTAGTTCAAGCATTACTTGATTTAGCGATATGCCTAGCTCAATTAGCAGCAACTTTTTCAGATGAGACTTGGTACTTCAAGGAGATTCTTGAGGTTACCTTCTCTAAGGAAGATTTACTTTTGGGAAACACAGATCATAATCGACCACTTTACATTTCCATCAAGGTAGAGAATATTAGATTATAAAGAGTCTTTGTTGATTATAGTGCTTCAGTGAATATTATGAATTTAAAAACACTTTCACTTTTAAGGATTGGTACAAAAAGGCTAAGTTCAAATATAATGTTATTAGAGGATTTAATAAAACAAGAGAAAACATTTTAGATTCCATCACTCTATTGTTAGAAATAGATGGGTTGAAGACTGAAGCAAAAAATTTATATTATTGATTTAGAGACATTATTTAATACCTTGAATGGTTCTTACTTCACTCCACTATTGTTTTAAATACACAAAGAAAGTAGTAGAGTACACCATTAAAAGTAATATATGATAATTCTCTATTCATGAAATTGAACTTTATAAGGGTGCTGCCTATTTTATGCCCAAGAGGTAGATATTTAATTTTATAAAATCTAGTATTATTGACACACCAAAGAAAATGAAAGAATACGTCATAATAAATAAAAAAGAAGAAAAGAAAAAAAGGAGGAAAAATAAAAGGAAAAAAGAAGCTCCAATAATTCAAATTAATTTGGAATCTAGCTCCGATGAAGATTCCAATCAAAAGAATGCCTCAATAAAGTTTGACATTTCATCAAAATTAGATAATGATGAAGAACAAATATAAGCATCAAAGGATGAACCTAAATCATCTATGTATTAAAAATTGAAAAGGTATGTGGATACTTTGACTTTAACCCCTTTGTCTTAAAATAAAATTTCACAACTAGAAGTGAAAGTATCCCCTAACCTTTTAGGTGAAGTTGGGAAGTTATCAAAATTTCATTTCATACCTGGATGTTCAAGCTTAAAAGCCAATGTAAAGCTTGATGATCCTTCTTCCAATGAAATAATAGAACTCTCATTTTACTGGTATCCTGATTGTGTAAAAAATGCTATAAAATATGGTTTAATTCCTCATACTTGACCCAATGATATGGATCAACACATGGAAAGTTCATGGAATACTAAAACTAAAAATTTGAAATCCAAAGCAAGTGTTGGTTTAAGTATAATTGGACCTTTGGATAATAATGAACATTATTTAATGATAAGTAATCATAAGGAATTTGATCAACTTTTTAAAACTCTATCAAATTCTATAGAAGAGTTCTGCCTTGAAAATTTAGAATGTGCCACCATAATTTGAAGAATAAATAAAATTTACCAATGATAAATTAAAGAAAATCAACCTAGGAACTTAGGAAGACCTAAGGCCAACATTTATTAGTTCACTTTTGGGTCCAAAGATTCTGATTAGTTGGTTAACTTGCTTTATAATATAAAGATTACTTTGTATGAAATTATGATGAAATGCAAAGTTTATCTCTGAATGTTGCAGTTTACAAACTAGAGATTAAACATAATTTAATTCTGATAAAGCAAGCTCTTAGATGCATGCATTTAAAAATTGAACAATAAGTCATTACTGATGTCAAAAAATTAATAGAGGCTGGCTTTGTACAAGAAGGGAAGCATCCTTCTTGGTTAGTGAGCATTGTTCCAATAAATAAAAAGAACGATCAAATATGCATTTGCATAAATTTAAAAAAACTAAAATAAGCCTTGTCCTAAAGATGAGTTTCCACTATCAATAGCAAGCCTTGTCCTCATCATATGAAATATTTTCATTCATGGATGGATCATCTAGATATAACCAAATAAAGATGGCCCTAAGGAAGAAAAGCATACCAAATTCAAAATTCTTATTGGGATATTTTGTTACACAGCCATGTCATTTGGTCTCAAAATTATCAAGGCCACTTATCAAAGAGCAATGACTAGAATATTCGATGATGTAATTCATAATAAGGTTGAATGCTACATTGATGATCTAGTCATTAAGACTAAAGAAAAAGAAAATCATTTGTATGACTTATGGGTCATTTTTGAATGATTGCATCGCTATGGCCTGAAAATGAATTTCATGAAATGTGCTTTTTGAGTAACTTTGGGAAACTTTTTAGGATTTGTAGTGAGGCATCATGGTTTCAAAATTGATCCAAAAATGATGAAAGCTATTATGAAAATGTCACCACCTAGAAGTCTTACGTAATAAAGATCATTCTAGTGAAGGCTTGCATATTTAAGAAGATTTATATCAAATTTATCTGAAAGACACCAATCATTTGTAGCATTAACAAAGTAAGACTTTAAATTTATTTAGGATGTGAAATGCTAAAATGCATTCAAAAGTATAAAATAATATTTGATGAATCCCCATATTTTGGCTTGCCCAATTCCATGGAAGCCATTAATTCTATATACTATAGCTTTAGATGAATCACTTAGAGCTTTATTAGCCCAAGTTAATGAAGAAGGGAAAGAAAATACTTTTTATTATCTATGTAATAGACTCATCCCAGCAGAGATGAACTATCCACCATCAAAAAGCATTATTTATCTTAAGTTTTCACTGCTCAGAAACTAAGGCATTACATGCTTTCTCATAAAGTAAATCTCATTTCAAGAGTGAATCCTTTGAAATATGTAATGACCTACCCAATATTTTTTTGGATGTCTAGTACGCTGTTTTATGATCTTATTGCAATTTCAGATCACATTTATCCCTCTCCATGCTGTAAAGGATCAAGTTATAGTTGACTTCTTAGCAACACATTCTCTACCTGAGGGTTCTCATTTAAATGATGTTCTTCTAGATGAATAGATCATGATTTTAGAGGAAGAACCTAATGCCACTTGAGAATTATATTTTGATGGTGCAACATCATCAAAGAAAAATAAAGTATAAAATTTCTCTATCCTAGGAAAGGTAGGGATTGGATTAGTTTTTATAACTCTAGTTAAAGGAATGATGTGTTATTCTTATCATTTTTCAAAACCTTATATAAAGAATGAAGCTGAATATGAAGCTCTTATAACTAGGCTAGAGTTAGCAATCTTATGGATATTAAAAATATAACAATCTTTGGGGATTCCCAACTAGTTATTAATCAAGTGAATGGAATCTATAAGGTTTTTCACTCTAAGATTTCCAAATATATCTAATACATAATGAAATTGCTTGAAAAGATCCCTTTTATAAATATGTATAGAATATCATGTAAAGATAATTCTATAGTAGATATTTTGGCCTAGCTTTCCAAAGAAATTATATGCCCAGAAAAAGAATCTATATCTATAAAAATTCAAAATCAACAATTTCTATCTTCTATAAATTTATATTACATGAATAGAGAAATAAAAATGCAAAGGGTAGCCACATATACTGAAGGTCAAGAAGAATGCAATTAGAGCCAACCATTAATTGATTATCTAAGTGAGGGGATGCTCCCCAAAGATAATTCATTAGAAAATCAAATTTAAAAAAAAAATGCTAGAGATGGATAAAATTAGTCAATGGGATTGGGTACCATTGTATACTCCAAAAGAAAAGAAAAAGGGCAGCCAAACCTTGCCCTTATATAGCTCAACCTAGAACTAAAAGTCTTAATTTGTGGTGGTATTCATCTAGGATCGTCACCTTCTTTAGGGACCTCCTCGGGCTGCATGGGAGACCACCGGCTAGTAAAGTAAACTCTTGCTATTACTAAACGCCATAGATTCTAACCTAATTCGAGGCTCAAATTAAATTTTAAAATTTTAAATATATTTCCAAAGCCTACAAAGCATACGTTAGGAAATACATAAAGCATGCTAACAGTTTATATTTTAAACATATGGGCTTAGCACCAATGGTTAACAAGCCACCTATCCTATTGGGCTATGCTTCAGGATTTAAGTAACACCTACAAGCAAATAACATCTAATTTATAATGACAATCTCTTGAAGCATAGGCCCTTGCATAAAATAATGTTAGTCTAAAAAGAATTCCTTAACATCCAGACTAATGAGTAAATAATTCCTAACCATCTTGTCTAAAATATTACACCAAAAAATAATAAAAATAATATTTCACCTCACAAAATATCATAGATCATCAGCCTAACCTAAATCTAGGGTTAATGACCTAATAATCTAGTGTTGTAAAGAAAGGGTTTGTGTGGTATGACTGCACTAAGCTGTTTAAGTTTAAATTTTAATTTGAGTTTAAGGTTTGCTCAATTTTACCCTTAGATGATTTTAGTTCAGATAATTTAATTGATTTTAGAATTCATTTCAATTTGGGATTTATTTTTATGTTAAGATTAAATTTAAGGCACTCTTTGGAATAAATTTTTGTTTTTTTATTTTCTATTTTCTTTAGAAATAGAAAAAATAAAATAAACAATATGTTTGTTTATCTATTTTGTTATTATTTTTTTATTTTTAAATAAATTTGTTTTTTGTTTTCAAAAATACTAAAAGCATGTAAAACCTATTTTTCTTTGTTTTTAAAACACCTGGTCATACATTTCATATTTTTATATATTTGGATTTATTATTTTTTATTTTTTAAAATTATATTATATAATATTATTAATTTTAATTAATTTAATCTAATAAGATTTATCTTGAATGTAGGATAATATTAGATTAATTTTAATATATCATGTATGTTTATATATATAGTATAAATTTGAATTTATATATTAAAATTTGATTGATTCTAATTAAATTTAACTTGGTTATATAATAAGAATAATAATTTAATATACTTCATCAATAATTATTATTTAAAATATATTTATATTTTTTCAAAAAATTTATCTTTCTCATAGAATTTAAATATGCACGTAGATATTTTACATTTCATGTTTATGCATTAACTTGTACAAATGGGTGTCTTTCTTTTGCATTTTTAACATTTCAAATGCATCGATGTAGTTTATCTTATAAGCATACATTTTTTAAGTAGCATCGACGATGATCAAAATAATATTGCTCAAATTGTGTGATGTCGCATTTGTAGCTTGTCGATTTTATTATGTGCAATTGAATGAACTATGAAAATTCTTGTTTGATAGGTTTTTACATTTTGAATTTTTCTAAATGATTCATTTAATGAACGACTACTATTCGAGTTATTTAGGTGATGATTCAAATCTAATTTATTTTCGATCATCGATCGTGATTATTCGATTCGATTCGATAGAATAGAATATATAGGTAGTCATTGTCATTTATGTCCCCAAACATTTTTTTTTGCTTTAGGTTACAATAAGAAAAATACTAAATATATTTTATTTTAAAATTAAAAAAAAATAAAAAACACAAAGTGATCCCAAGCTGCCCCTTAGAGTATTAATTAATTTCATTATTTTATTTTTTCCATTAAAATTTTTTAAAACTAACAACTAAACATGTTTTTTATTTTTTTATTTTTTATTTTTTAAAACAAAAAAATCATAGAAATACCAAACATGTTTTTGTTTTCAGATAAAACAAAATAAAAAAAAATAAAAAATAGAAAGTGATCCCAAATAGCCCCTAACTTTTTAAGAATGAAGAATAAAATAAATTATTTTTTGGGCAAAACCCATTCCATTCAACATGCTAATCCTAGTAGAATAAAATTTTTATTATAAAGGTCAAATTAGAATCCTAAGTTTTAAATTAACCCTTCCTAAGTTTATTTAGATAATTTACTTGAGTTGAATTTAGTTTTACTTAATGTTTAACTCATTCTTTAAGTTTGAAGTTTATGTTAATGTTAATTAATTTTAAATGTTGTTAGAATTTAAAGATTTTATTCTTCTTTCATTTAAATTTAATTTGATTTGGTTAATGTATCTTGGTTTAACAAATTGGTATCTTTTAATTAGATTTTAAAATGGTATTCTAAATTTCATATAAAAGTTTGATCATTTGATTGTTTATTTTAGTTTAATAATTATTTATTTCAATTTAATCTTTTATTTTGGTTTTAAGTAATCTAATTTATTTAGATTTTATGTTAGTTGTTTAAGATGAACACTCTTGAATATAATTTAATAATTTAGGTTTGTATTCAATTTTATATTTGTTTGATTTGATAAAGGTTCAAGATAAAAATGATTATTTAATTTCATACTTTCTAGTTTTATTCATTTGATTTTTATTTAATTAGTTTTATTCACTTATTTCATTAAACTAATGATAATGTTTACTAAAATGTTTTAAGTTAATATAACTTGGATTATTTAAATTAATTTTTAATTTAAGCTTGCTTTAAAGGTGTTGATTTTATTATTTAATTTCATTATTCAAATAGTTTAATTTATTAGATTTCATGATTTAGGATATTTATTAATTTAGTTATTTAATTATTTAAGTTAGGTTAAGTGACATCTTAGGTTTAATGGTACATTTTTTAATTAAATTTAATATGATGAAGCTTTGTTTATAAATAATAAATTATTAATTATAACCTAAGAAATTTAAAGGATTGAACTACCTAGGTCCTAAACCTAATCTAAGTCATCCTAATTTTTAGGTTATTTAAGTTGGAAGATTTAATTAATTATACATTTTTATTTATAATTAATATCTCTCATTTGATGTTAAGTGAATTTAAGATGACTTCAAAGTTAATGATTTTAAATCTAAACATGGAATTTAGAGATTGATCAATTTTAACTTTCAACTAAATATTTATTTTATTCCAAATTTATTAGTTTAATGATTTGGGGATTAATTAATTTCTTATTTTAATTAATTCCATAGACCCTAAATGTAAGATTGATTAAATTACTAAATTTCCTAAAGTCCTCTGTTGTTGTTTAAAATGTTTTGAGTTTGTTCCATTAATTTTCATAATTTCTAGAATTTATTTGATTTATTATTTTATTTAAACTAACCTAGAACTTGGAAATTTCATAACTTTTGACCAAAAGTCATTTATCTTGGAAAATTTTTAGGACTAATTAATGATTTAATGATTTCAATAAAATCTAAATTAAGCTTAAATTATTATAAATCACTTAGGGCATTTACTTTTCCTTGATTCCCCTTAAGAAGATGAACCTACAGAGGGTTTATTTAGAATTTTTGGATTCTTAGTTGATTTATTATAATTTTCTAAAGATTGGATCAAATAAATGAATTAATTAATTTATTTAATTACCAAATTAGTTCATTTTGAATATAAATAAGTTTCAGTGAGATTTAATACTTTTAGGTTCACTAATGTGTATTATGATATTTTAAATTGATTTCATAATTTTCTTAATTTGTTATTAGTTTATTCCATTAAATTAAAGTTTAGAGATTTAAAATTTGGTATCTTTTAATTCAATCATCAATAAATCTTAGGAATTCTATCTGAAGTGTGTTTTAACTTCAATTTCCCTTCCCCAAAGCTTTAAGTTAATTGGATTAATAATTTGGGCTTCATTAAAGTTTAATTGATTTTAATTAAACTTAAATTAACCTTAAATTACAATAACAAAAATTAAGGATTTTAAGTTTAATGGATTATTCTCATTAAGATGAATCCATAGATCGTTTATTTGCATTTTTAATTGGATATTTTATTTTTTATGTTTTTTTATATTTTTCTTTATTTTTTTTAAATTAAGAAAAATAAATTTTATCATTTAAAACTAGTTAATGCCACGTGATGCTGACGCGACACTGCTTTATGCATGGCGCCACACAGTTAAGCCACATGCAATCCACATGGATCCCATGTTAAATTAGTGGTTGGCATAGGATTTTAACAGGACTGTCCGGTCAAAGATCAATTGGCCCAGGATCAACTAGTGGTTTCCTTAAGGGATTCAATCGATCAGTTAGAATAAATCATAACTATTCATTCCAAATAGAAGGAACATATGGTTATGATTTCAACTCCTTCATCTGTGGTGGTGACCAAGTGTCATCAAATTTTTAAGGCTAATCGCTAGCGATTTACATGATGAAATCATAGGATTTTGATTGCAAAATGATCATGGCATGATTTCAAAGGGGTCTATACAGCTTGATCATTCCTAAAACTAAGTTCTCTTCAAAAATGACCAACATGAATTTAAAGAGGAGTCAATTTTGCAAACACTCAATAAGGTTGGGTGAAGCTTTTTGAGAAGGATTCATTCTTTGCCCCCCTCTAAATTAGTGTAGAATGAACATGCACTATCATTCACTAGTGTTTGCGGTTGGAAAAGCTCAGAGAAGCTTGGCAGGAGGTGGAAAGTTTACTCATGCTTGACTTCACTCAAAGAAAGTGATGGAATGAGCAAAAAGTCTGTAATTTGGCTGCTTTATGGAATTTTATAATTATTCGGGAGCTACTCCAATGGTTTGGAAGGGAGGACATCAGCTATAAAAATTTACAATCCAATAATGATGCTAAAGGTGATGAGAAGGTAAAAGTAGGCATTCAATTCACTTAGGGGAGGTAAGGCAGCATGTATGGGTGAAATTTGAAAGGATTCAGAGGAGGGAGGCTCGATTAGGGTAGACTTAAGTTCATCTTAAGATGGGTCTAAATGAATCCAAGTGTAATTGGTTCGGGTTTGGTCTTAAATGTTTAGGTTTGATCCATTTGACCATCCTTTGGTTTTTGGTTGATTTTTATTAACTTTTTGATCATTGGATGTATATATTTAGTTTGTGCTTATGCTTAATTGCCTATTGGGAGATTTAGAAACCAATTAATTCATATTGTATGAGAGTTTGATTTGGCTTAAGCTAATTTGTTTCATTTGATCAAATATGAATCAAATTGGACTCTTTAGCTTAATTAGTCACTTTATGGTTTATGTTGAGTTTCAATTTTATTTGTTTAATTATTTATAATGCTTATAATGAATTGACTTCAGTGGATTTGGGATTGATGTTGATATTACCTTAACTTGACCCATTTTAACTTAATTGGGTTAAGTAGAGTTTAATCGAGTCAATTGACCTATTTAACACAATTATGTATATTTAGACTTGAATCATGTTTAATTATATGAGTTGAATGATTTGGAGTAATTTTTTTGATTTAATTTGAGGTTGATTTTGATTTTGATCCAATTGACCCAAATTGGGCATAATCGGTCAAAATGGTTTCACTTTGGGTAAAATGACAAATTGGTTAGATTAAACAAAATGATTAATTGAATTATTTTCAATTATGAATTTGAAATGATTTTCGATATTCAATTTAAATTAATTTCAATTTAACTTGAATTTAGGTTCAATAAATTCCATTTGGGTTAATTTGGATCAAGTGAATCTAGTTAACCCATTTGAGACCTTATTGAATTTAGATTTCCTTCGATTAATATTTAAACATATTTATTTGATGACTTTGAGTCATTGGAAAGAGTTAATTTGGTCAAATTTTATTGAATTGACCTTTAACTTGGTGGGGCCCATATAGATCAACCTTAGGTTAAGTGACATGATTGATCATCTTAAACCTCATCTAGATTTATTTTTGGGTTCATTTATGTTTATGGAACTATTTTATGCTTTTTTTAATTTAATTTCAATTTGTTTTGATTTTCTTTGAATTTCCTTAGGTTTAGGTGATTATGAGCTTAAATTGGTTAATTGGGTTAACCACCCCAAGTAAATTGGTTTAATCTCAATTGGATTTAAATTTCAATTAAATGTATTTGATTCAAATCTATGCTAAATTTTATTAGATTTGGGTGTACTTTAGGTTCACTTAATCCAATTGGGTTAGGTCTGATCCTAAAGAGGTTCACAAGGATAGCTTAAACCTTATGGTATTGATTTCTTTTTAAATTTAGTATTTGTTCCAAATTAATTTTTTTTATTTAAAATTTGTATTTACTTTAATTTGTTCTTTGATTCTAGTTTGTTTATATACCTGGCCACTAAGTGTAGTGTATAAGATTCATAATTAGGAAACTCCTAATCTAAGATTAGGTGTCCTAATTACTAGGATTAGGGATGATGTTAACCTCATCCTAAAATGAGATTAATAACTATAATCAAAATAAAAATATGGGAAAATAGAGCAATGATAATTATAACCCCAAACTTCTAAGTTTAGACCTATCATTCCACTAGGATATCCTCCATAAAATCAATCTAATAAGAAAAAAACTCACCTTAGAAGAATTAATGATACAAACGAGAACTCAAACACAAATCCAATGAGCTTAAACTAGAAATTTAGAGATTCAATTAAGGCAACTAACTGGTAACCATGTAAATAGACTATAAGGGAATTTACCTCATAACACTGAAGTAAATCTTAAAGATACTGTAAAAAACTTTATAAGGAAATTGAATTAAGAAAGTGAAAGAAATTCAAAGAAATAGGGCTAAATGATGAAAATAAAAAAACTAAAATACTAAGTTAAGAAAAAGTAAAGGAAGAAAATGAGAACAAAGAAATTGAAGAAAAGAAAATAGAAGCAGAAAGAGAAGCACTGAGGAAAATGAGAGAAAGACCACCATAGTTCTTTCTCTAAAGACTTCAAAAATAAATTATAGATAATCATTTTTCTAAATTTTAAGAAGTATTTAAAGAAATTATCCATAAATAAACCATTCACAAAAACTTTGGCAGAATACCTTTATATGGTAAATTTATGGAAGACATTTTTTGCAAATGAAGAAAATTAGGAGATATTGAAATTGTATCCTTTACTGAAGAATGTACTACAATAATTCAAAGAAATTTACCAGAAAGACTTAAAGATCTAGGGAGCTTTATGAACCCTTGCACTATATAAGATACAATTTTTATAAATTGAGGTTTCATACGAGAAAAATAATACCCTTCTTGGTTCACAAGTATTGTCCAAGTAAACAAACAAATGGCCAAATATGCATACGTGTAGATTTTAGAGACTTAAAGCCCTGTCCTAAATATGAGTTCCCATTATCGGTACCGAAACTTATGGTGGATATAACCTTAATGCTTGAATTTTCTCATTTATGTATGGGTCATATGGACGTAATTAGATAAAAATGGCCCCTGATGATGAGAAATATATAGCATTCAGAGTCGTGATTGGCATATTTTATTACACGATCATGCTATTTGGTATAAAAAATGTTGGGGCTACTTATCAAAGGGAAATGACTAGAAATTTTGATGATATTATTCATAACCAAATTGATGTTGCATCGACTATCTAGTCATAAAAATAAAAAAGGAAAATCATCTATATGATCTATGGATTATTTTCGAGAGGTTGTGTTATTATAACCTAAAAATGAATCCTTTGAAGTGTGCCTTAGGAGTAATTTTAGAAAAAAATTTAAGGTTTGTAGGCACTATGGAATAGAAATCAATCTTGAAAAAAATTAAAGCTATAATAGGAATGTTGCCACATAGAAGTCTTACACAATTAAGATCATTCTAGGGCAGGCTTGCATATTAAAGGAGATTTATATCAAATCTATCTAGATGATGCCAACCATTTGAGGCATTAATAAAGTAGGATTCTAAATTTATTTGGGTTGAAAAATGTCAGTGTATTTAAAAGTTTAAAATAATATTTAATGAATCTTCTCATTTTTGCTGCCCTAATCCTAGGGAAACCATTAATTATATATACTGCAACTTTAGATTAATCCCTTGGAGCTTTATTAGCTTAAGTTAATGAAGCAAGAAAATAAAATGCCCTTTATTATCTAAGCCACAGACTCATCCTAGCAGAGATGAAATATTTTCCTATTGAAAAGCACTATTTAGCTTCAATTTTCACTGCTCAGAAACTAAGGCATTACATGTTTTTACATAAAGTAAATTTGATTTCAAAAGTGAATCCTTTGCAATATATTAAGACCTACCTAACATTGTCTGGACATTTAGCACATTGGCCTATGATTCTAATATAATTTAAGATTACATTTATCCCTTTTCATGATGTAAAGGGTCAAGTTGTAGCTAACTTCTTAACAGCACATCCTCTCCCTGAAGGTTCTCCTTTAAATGATGATCTACCAAATGAGCAAATCATGAATTTAAAAATGAAAATAATGCCACATGGGAGTTGAATTCTTCTATCCCAGGGAAGGCATTGATTAGATTAATTTTTATAACTCCAGATGAACAAATGATGTGATATTCCTATCGTTTGTCTGAACCCTATACAAATAATCAAGTTAAATATGAGGCTCTTATAATTGGGTTAGACTTAGCAATCCATTTGGATATTAAAAGTATTAAAGTCTTTGGAAAGATTCCCAACTAAGTGGAATCTATAAGGTTTTGCACCCAAAATGTTTTGATTATTATCAATATATGATGAAATTGCTCAAACAAATTCTTTTGGTGACTCTATATAGAATATTATATAAAACTATTTCTATAGCTAATGCTCTGGCTAAGCTTGCAAAAGAAATAATATGTCTACCAAAAGAATCTATATTTATAGATGTTTAGAGTCAACATATTCTATTAGATATAGATTTAGATTATATGAACATAAAAATAAAAATGCAAATGATAGCCAGCCTTAGTGAATGCCAACAAGAATATGACTAGAGACAATAATTCATTGACTATTTAAGTGAGGGTAGGATCCTAGAAGATAATTCATTAGCAAATCAAATCAAGAAATGTGCCTTGTCTTGTTCATTATTCAATAATGTGTTGTACCATCAATGTTCGATCAAATGTGGCTATGTTGTTTAGATAAATTAGAAGCCCATAAGATTATGGTTGAAGTACATTCTGGAATATGTGGTGCTCACCAGTCTGGGCCCAAAATACTTGGGTATTATTAGCCTTTAATGTTTGATGACTGCATGGAAATTGCATGTCGTTGCCATCAATTCCAAGTACATGGTGTGGTCTTACAACCACTTAATTTATTGCATCCAATGATTACCTCTTGACATTTTGAGAGTTGGGGTATTAACATCATAGGGCCTATTGGCCTGCCTTATTCAAAGGGGCATCACTTTATAATGGCTGCCACTGACTACTTTTCTAAATGGGCTTAAATAATCCAATTAAAGGAAGTTAACCCATACCATATACTTAAGTTCTTTTAGAAAAATATTATATATTGATTGGCATCCCTCACCAAATCATATATGATAATGGCCCGTCATTTAAATCCACCAAAATAAATCACTTCTAGGCAAAATATAACATCGGTTGGAGGTATTCGACCATCTATTTCTCTAGGGAAAATAGATTGGTTGAAGCTTTTAATAAAACACTTGTTCAAATTTTGAAGAAAATTCTTGAAGAAAATAAACATTAGTGACATGAAAAGTTGGTTGAAGCCTTATAGTCTTATCATACTACATATAGGACACCAACATAATGTACACCATATGCTTTGGTTTATGGAACTGATGTTATTCTTTTATTAGAAGTACAACTACCTTCTCTAAGGATCGCAGTCAATTAAAACATTATAATGGATCAAAATCATAAAATTTGATTGGAAGAATTTGAAGGGCTTGAAGGAAGACTCCTTAAAGCTTAACAAAACCTTAAACTTTACTAATCACATATGGTTCAATCTCATGATAAATTAGTCCATTATAGAACTTTCCAAGTAAGTGACTTGGTCTATGTTCTTCAAAGTCCATTTTTAGCTCATCATAGGATAGGTAGCAAACTTGACCCAACATGAGAAGGACTATTTATTATGGATAAAGTCTATGAAGGAGTGTGGTGTTTTAATTTGAAGTCATTGGGACACCACATAGATCTTAGGGGATACTTATTGAAGTGATCAGGTATAACATTAAGGTATGGTGTACCATCTCAAAAGATGGAAATATCACCCTACAATGGACCTAATCACCTTATAAGGACTCTTAAGGTAGATGGGTCTTTGTATATACCAAAGGTCTTTCCTCTTCTTTACATAAAAAGTAAAGTAAGGTTTATTTTATATCGGGTTCTTTAGCTCCCTATGGAAGCAAGCTTTCATAGTTAATTACATCTTAGAAAATAGAAATTTTCTAAAAAAACTCTCAATTAAAGTAGTTAATTAATATCTCCAAAGATTTCAAAGCTAGACAATCAAAGGATTAGGTTTTTCATGAAAATCAAGTGGGAAAGTTCAAGTGGAAAGACTTATTCATGGATTCCAAATGAAGACAAGTAGGGAGCCCTTATGATACTATGAAGCTTAGTAAGTGCCCCAATGTATTCTATAGTGAGGTTTTATATATTTAAAAGAGAGAGTTTATTTTTATTTGAGTTGAAATTTTATTAGAATACTAGGGCTTATAATCGATCAATACAAGATTGTAGAAATGCCTGAGAGGTGAGGACTTATACTCATAGCCTAAAAGAAATGAATAGCCTCAGAACCTAAATCTAGGGTGCTTTAGCACAAGCTAAAAGAACAACTTAAGTCTAATAAAAAATGGGACATAATGGTTCATCTCCACAAGAGTGGATAAACCCATCCCGACTCTTTTGGACTTATAATCGCCATGAGTAGCTACCAGCTAACATCTCCTATTCCTTAAATCCATGTAGGCCCATCTCATGTAAATTCAAGATAGCTGATCTATTATTTAATTAGGAAGGAGACTAGAGTCCTAGACTTACTTTCTAAGAGAGTAGATCATGATTGGAATGAAATCTTGACTTAGACTAACATAAAATTTATAGTTTTTTATATCATTTTGACATATTCATTTGGACTAAGGCTTGGGATAATTATGTCTAAATACATGATGAAATAAGATCATGGGCTAAATCAATAGGAGGAGGTGTTCACTACAAGGGATGACCTCAAAGATCAAGCATTCCCCTATCGTGCAAGAATGGAGACCCTCTTTATTCAAGAGAGAAATAAGATGATATGCATGATTGTTAGAACATACATCATTCAGCTAAGGGGTTGCTAAATCTTTTAATTATCTTGATTATGAACTTAGGCTTTAAAGTGAGTTTATGAATTATTTTAGAATTTAGTTATGAATTATTAGTGGGGATAGAAAATTTAATTTTATTCTAAAGAGCCTACCACATCTAGGCCACACATTCAATCATCAAGCTTTAAGAAACCTAAGAAAAATATGTCATTTCTATTTCACAAGCTAGGCATGACAATCAAACATTCATAAATTTCATGATATAATAAAAGGTTGGTGCGGCTGGGTACTACCGTACACCCTGGAAATAAAAGGAAATGATGTTTGCTATTAAAGTATATAAAATCACAACATACACCTTCCTAACTTAGAGCTAGAAGTGGTGACTTAGTATTTTAATGTATGTGCTAAGGTTTGGTGTGGTATGTTTTAGCTAGGCTTTAGATTTGTGATTATCTAAGGATTTTGGAATGTTTCAAATTACACATGAGGGGAGGTTTCACTTCAAGTTACTAAAAAAGATTAATGGATTTTAATTTATATCTTTCTTTTGTTTCACTTAATATTTACTTAATATATGATTATTATAAAGAGAGGAAAGAGGTTTGACCCACTTCATCCATACCCTAAGTTATTTTCTAAGGCATGTTATTATAATTTTGATTTCTTTTAGTGAATGATTTATTAAACATTTTATTAATCCTAAATGTGGGTTAATCTTAAAGAATCCTATTCAAAATGAAAGACATCTTAAGATTAAGGAGATTGAATCACTATCACATGGACAACATTCCATCATTCCTTTTCATCATTAATAACATGCATATGTCTTCATTTTTATGATATTTAATGTAATGTATGTATTTTTGGCACACTCGAATGATTGTTGATGCATGTATTTTTGATAGAAAAGGGAGATTCCACTCCTTAGCTAAGTATATATACACATGTATTAGAGATTTAAGAAAGTATGTGTCATTATTAAACCAGGAAAGTGAGATAATCTAAGTCCTCCTTAGGGCTAATTAAAGTCTCATGTTCCTGGGATGTTCAAACTATGTATTTGCTATATTAAATACATAGGAATGAAAATCATGCAAAATATTGTATATTAGCAAATTATTTGCTCATATAAAGTAAAGCTCTATCCAAATTCTAGCACATGTACACATATGAATGAAATTAGGTAAGTATGTGCCATTGTTAAACTAGGAACGTGAGGTAATCTAAGACCTCCTTAGGGCTACTTAAAGCCTCGTATTCCTAGGATGTCCAAACTATATACTTACTAACATTCAAACACATGTAAACATACACATGAATCATAAAAATAGAACAATCCTTTAACATGTTTAAACTATAAGTTAATGTAAATCATATACACTATTCATAGCTAACATCAATTTAAAATTTCATCATTAGTTTATAATTTTAAAATTTTTTGAGATTTATCAGTGATAATAGCCACATCATATAATAGAATCAATTCAACACATGCAACTTATACATGTATAACCATATTCATTTGATCCTTTTTATTTAAAAACATGGATATATGATACATATGGCATACAAATTTATAATGATTGAAAAGGAATGATTAAATATTGCCACATAATATATTCAATCACGTTAATTTCTAAGGACAATCAAGTCAAATAAATGTTTTCTAAAATTAACCAAAGTTGTTATGAAGTTTAATTTTTGGATTTGAATTATTAAAATTGAAAGAGAAGAAATGATGTTTGTTATTTTTCCCCCATCCCATGTTAGTGACTTAATATATTTAAGGAAAAATAATTAAGTAACTTTTATGGATTGAATAAGTTCAAGTCATTAAGCAATTAATTTAATTTCCTCCTTCCTAAGCTTCTTTAATTTGATTAACCACTTAACCATGAGCCTCTAATGATATTCCAATGAGTAATTAAAATTTGGAATACACTTAACAAGACCTAAATCAATGAGGTTCATACTTAATGGTTAATTAAATTAAAGAAAGAAGTAAATAGAGTACTTATAAGGTTTTCCCACACCCATGGGTTAACCATAAGTTCTTTAAAGATCTTTATGTTATTGAACACATAAAGAGAAACCTATGAATTGAATTTGAATTATATGAATCAAATTTGATTTGATTTCACCATTAATTTACTTAATTAAGCTTTACTTAACACATGCATTAGTTAACCCTCCTATGGAAATGTACTTAAGAAAATAACTAGGAAAGAGGTCCTAATTATTTTTCTTTATCATTCCCACTATTTATAATGATTAACCATTATTAATGATCGACTTTTTTCTGTTTAGAATTTTTAACAATTATTAAATTGATTAAGAAGGGTAATTAAGATTGAAATTTCAAATTCTTTAAATCACTTGGCCAATAAATTCCAAAAAGTTATGGTAGGCAGAGGACACCCCATGTAACTAATCCACCCAATTTGGGATCAATTGGGTAATTAATTAAGCCTTAATTAGGGTAATTAGCCTAAACTTCAAACTCTAATTAAGCAATATTCATTAACCAAACATTAGGAATTTTATTTTTATTGCATTCTCCTCTACCCTTTCTAAAATGGGTTTATTTGTATTATTTGGATTTTTTGACAATTAGTTTTGAATTTTCAAAGTTTTGGCTATTTAATGACATTTTTAGCACTTGATTAACCTCCTAAACCATTAGCATCAGGCAGAAGCTAATGAGGCAACACTTTCACATGGCTCTTTGTGATAAGCTATTTAAAACATCTGACGCAGCAGTTGACTTAGTAGTGGAGGATGTGGTTTCATCCCCGCCATCAAATCTCAGATCAGATAGCGGAGATTAATATCATTGTTTCTAATGGATTAAAATGAATAATCTAGTAAATTAAATCACGACCGTCTGTTCTAATCAAGTGGAATGAATGGATGATGATCATCATCCCTTAAGCATCAGAAGATGGACACCGTACACTTTCCATTGCTTGATCCAAGCTCACTGGAGCTCATAGGATGATAGGATTGACTCCAAAATGTGTGGGCATAAGATCTAATAAGATCCTACAGTGGAAATTGTATAAAATCATAATTCACTTCACAAAAGAAAAACACTTGGGGTAAAATTTATAGTTTGGTCAATTTTTACTTCACCGAAGCTAAAGACTGGCAGTCTATCAACTAAGGTAGCTTCATCTAGAAGAGACAAAGTCCTGTTGAGAAGATCTTGAGCTGCCTCCCAACTAATTCCTCTATAGACCAAGAGTCACCGTAAAGCTCACCGGAGTTGGTCTTAGAGTGCCTTTCGGTGATCAAATTGATCAGGGATCGATTTGTTTTGACTCGTTAGAGTGAGGGGAAGGTGTGGAAAGAGTTAATTTGAGTATGGTGGAACTTTGGTGAGGTTGGATGGACGGGGCTCTCAATTTTTATCAGTGGTTGGTCTCGCTAGCAATGGAGAACACTAGGGATTTGGGAAGGGTCTAGGACTGCTTAAAATACTCTGAGGAAGCTCTCTGTAAAGTTTGAATGGATGGGGGAGGAGCATACTCTCTTTTTCAAGTGAACCAAGGGCTGAGATTTGCTTAGCCTTTGGCAGTCGTCCGGCCAAGGTAGGTGGCCGGAGGTGGTAGTGGATTGTTGAGGTGGAAGTGCTTGAGAGGCTAAGGTAATGGCATGGGCTGGCATTGGGTGTACCTCCTCTTCCAAGTGAACCATTGGAGAGCCGAGGGTGAGTTCACTCTCTCATGGCTAAAAGCTGAACCTAACAACCTTGGGTTAGGTTGGGTCAGTGGTTTACATGTTCAAGAATGGACCAAGGTGGCTGCCAAGGCTTGGGGAGTGGAAGAACCCCTCCAAATGGGTATGTTGTCACATTTGGGTGGCTTGGTTCAAGGGTTTTGACCTAACCTGGGTTCACCATGGGTTGGGTCCACTTGGGCTAGCCCATGGTGACCCAAGGATGAGCCATGCAAAGTTTGATTGGGTTTGTACTTAGTTTGACATGGTTTGGCTCAATTTGACCCATATGGGACAAATGGAGTTCAGTTGAACTAGGATGACCAATTGGTCAAATTGGATCAAACCAATAGTTTAGGTATATTTAAATGATCATTTGGAAAGTATTAGTACAATTGGCTTGGTTTAATTTGTAGTGGATTTTATTTTGGCTCATATGGATTCATTTAGGTCAAATGGGCTAAGTTGATCAATTTGGTAAAATTGGCCAAATTGGCTTAGGTGGAGGGCTGGTTTAGGTTTCAATTGATCATTTTAGAATGATTATGGGTGTTCATTTGAATCAATTTTGATTTGAGAATGATTTGGCTCAATTGTCCCCTTTAGGTCAATTTGGGCTAAATGGGTAAATTGGGTTAGGTTGAACCAATTGGGTTCAATTGAAGGTTGGATCAGGTTCAATAATAATTTATGATTGACTAGAGGCATTGGTTTTAATCAATTTAGTTTAAAATTTGGTTTGACTCAATTTGTCCTTTTAGGTCAAATTGGGTCAACCTGGCTAAAGACACCAAATTGGCTTGGTTTTATTCAATTGGTGGTTGAGTCATGTTCAATACTCAATTTATAATTAATGGGTGTCATTGATTGTAAAAACAATGGAGTTGGAATGAGATTTATTTCATTTTGGTCCATATGGGTTAATTGGGTCAGCTTGGATCAAGTGATCAAATTGGTTAAGTTTGACCCAATTGATTGCAATTGGGCAATCAAGTATGATCAATAATCATTATATAGGAGATTGAATCAGTTGACTCAATCCAATTTAAGTTGAATTGATGTTTGAGTCAATTTGGTCATTTAGGCCACTTTTGGTCAAGTGGACCAATTGTCTTGATTAAGTTGAATTGGATGTCGAGAAGGGTGATTGGTGGCCTTGATTACAATTGATTTAGGTTTGATTGGATTTTAGCTCATTTGGGCTTTTGGATCAAATGGGCTTGCTTAGGTTAATTGGATTCATTTGGTTCAATTGGTTTGATTACAAGTATTGGAAGAGTTTGAAATGGTCTATTGAATGGTTGGAGTACTTTGTGATAATCAAATTAGATTTGATTTTCTTGCATGGTTTTTGGGTTGGATCCATAGGATCATGGTGGAATTAACTTAGGATAGGGCTTCAGCCAATTTGGCTTGGAACTTGGATCATAATCAAAATCCTGTGGTGGTCGGTTGTGTTGGCTTGAGGTTGGTTTTGGATGAGTGGACAAGCATGGGTCTTAGTTTAGGTCATAAGATAGGTATGACCTATTTTTCCTAAGGTATAACCTAAACTTAGGGTATGACTTCCTAAGTCTCTAGGCTTGAGTTTGTGCTCCCTTAATCAGTAGAAGTGTCCTATGACTAAGAGAATTTGAGTGCCTTGAAGGTTTCTAAGTCTAATACGGGAAGGATGAGTACTTACTACAAAAGTGTGGTCAATAGAAGGACCCCTAATAGCTGTGGTATAACTAGTAAGGCACACTGCATGCATTCTCATTTATTGAGATGATCAATACCATCCGAGAAGATCACAAGCACTAATGAAGGTTATCCAAACCTAAGTGGAGAGGTAGATGGAACTATGGATCCTAATGCGATGCAACTTATTTCATGACAATGGCATGGGAGAGTTAAGTGAATTTGGTTTGACTTGTTAGGAGTTGATTTCATGCCAATGACATGAAGAGAGATCTGTTGGGGATCTGTACATGAGTTTTGTTGAATTAGAGATTGATTTACACCAAAGGCATGAAGGGGGGTCTGCTAGGGATTGAGATTTGAATTAATTTATTTGATTTATATGAATTATGTTGATTAATTTTGATTTAAATTTAGGTTTTATGTTGCTTGATTTGGTTTGAATTTTATGATTCATTTTAATTATGATTTAATTTATTGATTTAGTGTGGACCCTGTTAGTTAGTGATGAACTGCACTAAGGAGGGGCTCTGTGAGCCTTAGCCTAACTTAGATTTATCAGTCCAAAGGGTTAGTCTACCAGCCATATAGTATAAACTATAAAATCTAAAGGTTGCCTATCATTTTGCAATGGCTATACCAGGGACTCACATCATCAAAAATAGAGTCAGCCATTGGGGTGACCCATTGATGGCACAATAAGTCAAACTCAACGTAGGGCAACTACTAAGTGAGTGATTCTAGGGGTCTTATCTCAACTTAGATTAATCGAGATAGTTCCTACAAAGCATTTTGCTAACATTGCCTAAAAGATATGATGCCTACTTGGGAAGAGGTGCATCTAGGGATCATATCCTAATCCACAAGAGATGTTATTTTGTTTATTTATTTATTTAGTATGGACCCTATCAGTTTACGATGGGACACACTAAGGAGCAGCCATGTGGGCTTTAGCCTTTTTTAGATTTACTAGCCCAAGAAATAATCTGTGCATTTGTAATATGGAGCTTCCAACCACAGGGGTGGTTACTAGGAAAGGAAAACTGTTCAATCCAATAGTAACCTGGGTCATGTGTAGATGGGGTCATGAAGACGTAATTCAAATAGGATGCCCATAGGGAAGGTACCTTTGGGGGCCTTACCCTAATCCTTAAACACCTCCCTTTGTTAGAGTATAGGTACCCATCAATTTGAAATTATCAATCTAAAAAGAAAAGCATCGAGGACTCACATCTTCCTAAGAAGAACTGATCATCGGGATAGTCTATCATCCGCTAGATAACTACTACCTAACCTAGGGCGACTACCAAGTGGCAAGTCATAAAGAAGAACTAAACCCTAGATTGAAGTAGTAGGGAGGAAGAGGTGCCATTGGGGGTCTTACCCTAATCCTTAAAAATATAACTTTGGAACACCCAGTTAGTGCACGACAACTAGGTCAAGAAGAACGCTGGAGACTCACATCTTCTTAAGCAAAGCTAGTCATCATGATAGCTTATTGGTCAGGCAATAGGATATACCAAACTAACAAGGTGCCCATCATTTTGTAGTGGTCAAGTTAGGAAGAAAGCACGGGGTCTCTCATCCTCTTAAGCAAAAATGACCACTAGGGAGACACACTAGCCAAGGAGTGAATTGAGCTCGACCTAGAGCTGTTTCTTAGTGAGGGCCTCTGGGGGTCTTATCTCAAAGTAGCCTGAAGTAATTGGATTTTTATTTAAATTGTTTTTTGTGTGCAATTTTGTGTTTATGTTGTGCTAGCAAGGATGCCACTTGGGTTCTCTTATACCTACCCTAAATACATCGAGAATAAATTGGTAATTAGAAATATTTTAACTTAGAAAAAAATTTGATCAAAATGGAATTTTTATTACTGAAAAATTATTTTGGATATTATTTATACATATCATTTCTTTAGATAAAGCCCGTTGATTTGAAGCCTTGGGCATTCACCTTTGTGATTTATAAGTTGGAAAGATCCACCCTCATAAGCCTTTTCTATGGCAAAAGGGTCTTCCTAAGTAGGTTCAAACTTGCCTCCTATCTTACGATGAGCAATAATTGGTCTCTTTAGAACAAAAATAAGCTCTTCTACTTGAAAATCTCTAGGGTGGACCAACTTGTTATGAGCTTGAACCATCTTTGCTTGTATAACTTGAGGTTCTAACATGCTTGTAAGCATCTTTCTTCTAAACCTTTGGGTTCTTTTAACCTCAGCTTGGCATTCTATTTGATAAACATTTTGCTACCTATAACTATTTGTAGTGATGGGAGCTAAACTTCTAATGGTAGAATAGCTTCAGACTCATGCACTAAGAAGAATGGGGTAGATTATGTTGGCATTTGGTAGGTAGTTTGATATGCCACTATGATTTGTTAACATTGAGCATCTTCTTGAGTATTTGGATAAGAGTTTCATTGAAGGCTTCTACCAAACCATTTTCCCATGGGTAGTAGATGGTAGAATTTCACAATCTAGGTTGTCTCTTGGAAAAATTATTAATTTTTGGTGCTCTTGAAAGTGGTACCATTATTGAATATGATTCAGAGGGGTACCCAAATCTATAAATGATATGGTTCTTGAATAATTGGAGGACATGCTGAGCTTTGACCTCCTTGAGCAGAATCACCTCTACCCACTTGGAGAAGTAGTCTGTAGTAGCTAGAATGAACTGATGACCATTGGATGAGAGAGGATCAATCGATCCCACTATATTGATGCCCTAACACTCGAATGGCCATGAAGCCAAGGTTGGATGCAAAATATTAGGCGGTTGATGTAGGACTACTACATGTACTTAGCATTAGTGGCATCGCTTCGCTATGCCCATGTAATCTGTGATCATCGTTGGCCAGTAGTATCCTAGTCTCTTGATTTTAGCATTCAACATGGGACTAGATTAATGAGCTCCACACAATCTTGAGTGTACTTTAGTCACGATCTTATGGGCTACATGTTTGTCTAAACAACATAACCACATATAATCGAAAGACCGTCAGTATAAGACACCATCCATGAGGGCATAAGAGAGTGACATTTGCTTCATCAGATGTGCTTGATACTTCTCTTGAGGTATTTTTCCTTTGTTTAGGTAATAAATCAAAGGTTGCTGCCAATTTAGTTCTTCATCCTTTTTGGTAATGATAACTTCCCCTTCAAGAGAGTATTTGTCGATGAGTTCAACATCAATAAGAGGCAGGACTTGTCTATTGTGGACCTCTATTGATATGGACTCATCTTCCAGATACGCTAATTCTTTAGTGAGTTTGGCTAAGGCATCATCTATGACATTTTCTTCTCTGGGGATCTTATAGATTGTGACCTATGGGATTTGAGCTAGCAACTCCATGGTGTACTTGTGGTAGTGAGGGAGTTTTGGCTTCAAGATCTTATAGGACCCAGTGATCTGATTGACAACTAGGAGTGAGTCCCCAAAGATGTTGATGTTCTGAATGCCTAATAAAATTTCCAACTCCATCCCGGTAATCAGAGCCTCATATTCAGCTTCATTTTTGGTGCAAGGCTCGGATATATGATATGAAAATCTTATTATATCATAATTTGGCATTAGGAGAACTATCCCTACCCCTGTATTGCCTAGGAGAATGGATTGTGGTTCCTCTTCTTTTTGAGAGAAGCCACACCATCAAAATACATCTCCAAACAGTGAATGCTTGTATCCCCTAAGTTCATAATTTATTCATCAAGGAGATCATCACTGAGTGGGGAATCTGCTAAAAGTGGTTGTGCCGCTAAAAAATCCATGAGTGCTTATCCTTTCACTGTGAGGGGTACGAATGCGATGTTAAATTATGAGAAAATCATGGACCATGGTGCTAACTGTCTGAATAACGTTAGCCATGTCATGAGATATTGTAGTGAATTGATTCTAGAAATCAAGTTTATTTTATGAGAGAGCATATAGTGCCATAGCATCCTTGCTGTGAAGATTAAAGCTAGGTAATGCTTCTCAATGGGTGGATAATTTGTAGATGATGGCTGAGATAGTATACTGCATTCTCTTTCCCCTCATCATTGGCTTGGGCCAACAAAGCACCAAGGAGTCATATATTGTAGAAGTGGAGAGTATTAGAGGTTTTCCCAAGATAGGGGCAACTAGGACTAGCAGCATCAAGAGATAGTGATGGAGTTTGGTGGATTTTTTTCTGAGGTTGGATAGACGGGGTTCCCGATTTTGATTGGTGGTTGGTCTCACCGATAATAGAGAGCACAAGGGATTCAGGTAAGGGTCTAAGGCTACTCAAATTACTCTAAGAAAGCTTTTTATGAAGTTTAAATGGATATGGAGGAGTATACTATTTTCCATAAGTGAACCAAGGGCTGAGATTGGCTCAACCTTTACTAGTTGTCTAGCTAGGGTAGGTGGTTAGAGGTGGCAATGGAATGCTAAAGTGGAGGTGCTTGATAGACTGAAGAAATGGCATGGGCTAGCATGAGGTGCACCTACTCTCCAAGTGAACCAATGGTGAGCCAAGGGTGATTTCACCCTTTCATGGCCAAAGCTAAACCCAAAAGCCTTGGGTTAGGTTGGGTTAGTGGTCCACATGTCCAAGAATGGCCAAAGGTGGTTGCCAAGGCTTGGGGGTGGGAGAACCCCCTCCAAATGGTGATTTTGTCCCATTTGGCTCATTTGGTTCAAGGGTTTTGACCCAAACTAGGTTCACCATGGGCTGGATCCACTTGTGCTGGCCTATGGTGACCTAAGGATGAGTCATGCCAAGTTTGGTTGGGTTTGGACTTAGTTTCACATGGTTTGGCTTAATTTGACCCATATGGGTCAAATTGAGTTCAATTGGGCTAGGTTGACCAATTAGTCAAATTTGGTCAAGCTAAGAGTTTTGGTATGTACAAATGACATTTAGAATATATTAGTGCAATTGGTTTGGTTAAATTTGAAGTGGAATTGTTTTTGGCTTATATGGGCTCATTTTGGTCAAATGGGCTAAGTTGACCAATTTGGTCAAATTGGCCAAATTGGCTTGGGTGGTGGGTTGGTTTAGGTTTAATTGATCATTTAAAAATGATTATAGGTGTTATTTTAAATCAATTTGGATTTGAGAATTATTTGGTTCAATTGGCCCCTTTAGGTCAATTTGGCTAAAGGGGTAGGTTGGCCTAATTGGGTTCAATTGAAGGTTGGATCATATTCAATAATCAATTTATGATTGATTAGAGGCATTGGTTTCAATCAATTTGGTTTAGGATTGACTCAATTTGGCCCTTTATATCAAATTAGGTCAACTTGGTTCAAGAGACCAAATTGGCTTGGTTTAGTTCAATTAGTGGTTTAGTGATGTTCAATACTTTTGAGAAGTTATTGATTACAAATAGTTTGAGTTGGAATATCATTTAGTTCATTTTGGTCCATATGAGCTAATTGGGTCAACTTAGATCAAGTGATCAAATTGGTTTAGTTTGACCCAATTGATTGTAATTAGGCAATCAAGGATGATCAACAATCATTATAGAGGAGATTAAATGGGTTGATTCAATCCAATTTGAGTGGAATTGAAGTTTGAGTCAATTTGGTCATTTAGGCCACTTTGAGTCAAGTGGACCAATTTTGTTGATTTAGTTGAATTGGGTTCGATGATATTGAGAAGGGTTTAAGAATGGATTTAGGGTTGATTAGCATCCTTGATTGTAATTGATTTGAGTTTGATTGGATTTTGGCTCATTTAGACATTTGGGTCAAATGGGCTAACTTGGGTTGATTGGATTCATTTGGTTCAATTAGTTTGATTATAAGTATTAGATGAGTATGAAATTATCTATTGAATGGTTGGAGTGCTTTTATGACAATCAAATTGGATTTGATTTGCTTGAATGGGTTTTGGGTTGGAACCATAGGATCATGGTGGAATTAACTTAGGTTAGGACTTAAGAAAATTTGGCTTGGAGCTTGGATCAAAAATAAAATCCTATGAAGGCCGGTTGTGTTGGCTTGGAGCTTAGAGCATGGGTCTTTGTTTAGGCCATAAGATAGGTAAGACCTATTTGTCCTAAGGTATAGCCTAAGCTTAGGGTATGCCTTCATAAGTCTCTAGGCTTGGATTTAGTGTTCCCTTAATCACTACAATTGTCCAATGATTAGGGAAATCTAAGTGCCTAGAAGGTTTCTAAGTCTAAGACAAGAAGGATGAGTCCTCACTCTAAAAGTAAGATCAACAAGGAGGTTCATATTAGTTAATAAATTGTAATGGTGAATATCTAATGCCACCTATTAATGGATGTTACCCAAAAAAAGTATTATGTATAAATCATACTGTAATTTAAAATATGATCAATAATGTTATGTTTATTAAATTTTTATTTTTATAATTATCTAGGTCCATAAACTGATCTATTTTAAAATAAATGGATTTATTTCAGGTTAAATTTATCTAATACTTGGTCATGTGTAATAATTAATTTGGAATTGAATCCAATAATATCTTTAAAATATTTTGGAAATGGATTCAAGCCATTAAAGTCCCCATTTTAATAGGCTATCTAGGTTATGATTAAGTCATTAAGCCCCCTTTCCTCACTTTAGCTATCTAAGTTGGTATAAAGCCACTGAAGGCTCCTTCTTAATAGCTAACCAACTAAAAGCAAGCCTCTTAGTAGGCATCCATTTTAAAAAAAAGTATAAGATTAACTCACTAAGACCCCTTCTAGTTAAATAGACTACATAGGTTAGGATTAAGTTACCAAGATCCCTTTCATACTAGTCAAAATTTGAAGATCAAGACTAAGTCATCAAGATCTCATTCCTCACTTTAGTTGTCTAAGCTGAAATGAAACCACTAAAGGCCGCTTCTTAATAGTTAACTAAATAAGTGTTATTCCTTTTATAGGCTTCCTTTATAAGAAAAAAGGATAGGATTAAGTGACTAATACCCCTTCCTATTAGCTGAATTCTATTACATGAGGATTTAAGTCCTTGTGACCTTTTTTTAGTTCAAAATAGAAAAATTATAGATAGAAATAAGCAACATCAAGGCCCAAACTCATATAGCTTATTTAAGTTAGGAACTAGGTCCTCACCAAATTTAAGTTTATCAAATGAATATGTTTAAACATTAATCTAAAGAAATCTAAATCCAATAGGGTCTCAAATCGGCTAATTAGATCATTTGATCCAAATAAATCCAAATTGACCTTATTGAACCTAAACTTAACTTAAATTGAATATTCAAAATCATTTAAAAATCATTATTAAACATAATGTAATTAATAATTTGGTTTAATTTTACCAATTTGGTCATTTGACCTAAAGTGAACCCATTTTGACATATTAAACCCAATTTGGGTCAATTGGGTCAAAATCAAAGTCAACTTCAAACTAATTAAAATTAATTACTTCAAATCATTCCAAACATGTGATTAAACATGATTGAAGCATAAATATAGCTTAATTGAGTCAAATTGTTCAATTGACTCCATTAAACTTAACTCATTTAAGTCAAAATGGTTTAGTTAAGGTAAAGTCAACATGAACCATAATTCCAATAAAATTAACTCATTAGAAATAGTATAAATGATTAAAAAATGAAATTAAAACTTAATATAAACCCCAAAGGGACTAATTAGGCTATGGAACCCAATTTGTTTCATCTTTTATCAAAAGGGATAAATTAGCTTAAGCCAAATGAAATTCCCATATAATATGAATCAATTAGGCTATGTTGAATTTTCTTAGATTTGGGTGTACTTTGGGATCACCTAATCCAACTATGTTAGGTCAAATCTCAAAGAAGTTAACTAAGATGGCTTAAGCCTTAAGGTTTTGAGTTTGATTTGCTTTTAAATTAGTTTGATCACAAGTTTTCTTTTGATTTTAGATTTATTTTAAACACCTTGTCACTAAGTGTAGTATCTTAAGTGCCTAATTAAAAAGCTCTTAATATAAGATTAGGGATCCTAATCACTAGGATTGGGGATAATGTCAACCTCATCTAAAAATGTGGTCAAGAAATAGGCCCCCAATATGTATGGTGGACTTACTAGAGTACATCACACATATTGGTGTTGACTAAATTAGTCAACAAATCCTATAAAAACTACAAGTATATGCTTTAAAGAATTCATATATGAGTTTGAAATTTGAGTTTCAAATTTAGCTTTGGTTTTGAGTTAGATTGTGAAAGATAAGCACAAACATGCCTTAGGTTATTTTTATTTAGAGTGATTCGTACATAGAAAATTTAGATTCACTAGTCTTTAAGAAGAATAGAGGTGTTATTTGGAAACGACAAAGTAAAGAATCTAGTCCTAATAATCATGATAGTCAGAGAAGATGCCTTCAAGGGACTTATTTTTATCTTGACTACAATATAGTTTGGTTTCTATAGGTTTTCATTGGCTAACCTTGAAGGAAGGCTAGGAAACTCATATCTTTCTGAGTGGGACTAGCCAAAAGGTAGTCTAAATGACTAGTGAATCCTAAAGAGAGGATCTATAGGTAGATCCTAAAGTTTTCTTTTCCTAAAAAGGATGTCACTATGGACACTCACTCATGTCTAGAGATGGTAGTTAGAGAGGATGCCACTATGGATACTCACTCCTAATCAAACTACATAAATTTTTATAAGAAAAAAAGTTACTATGGCTTACTCCAATATGTATAGCTACTAGGATGGGATCTTAAATGAATTAATTCCAACTTAAATAGCTAGATTGAGGAAAGGGGCCTTCAATAGCTTAGTTCTTAATCCTTAAGATTTTGACTAATGGGCAAGGGTTGCATGGATTTAATTCCTAACCTAAATAATCTATAGAAATGAGGCCTAAGAGTAGCTTATTTCTAGTCCTAAATTTGTTTTGGTTTGAACTAGAAAGGGGTCACAAGAACTTAAATATTAATCTAGTAAATTTAGATAACGAGAAGTGGCATTCAATCACTTAATCCAACTTGAATAATTTGAGAAAGGAGGGGGGTCATAATGAATGAATCTTATCTATATTTTTTAGGAAGGATACCTACTAAAGCACTTATTCCTATCTTTTAGCTATTAAGAAGGGATCTTTAGTGACTTAATTCCTATTTAAATAGCTAAAGTGGGGGATGGGGTCTTGATGACTTAATCTTAATCCTCAACTTTTTAACTATTTTGAAAGGGGTCTTGGTGACTTGATATTAACCTTGGTAGTCTATTTGACCAATGACTTAATCCTATCCTTAACTTTTAGAAAGGATGCCTACTAAGGGACTTACTCCTATATAGTTGGCTATTAATAAGGGGCCTTCAATGGCTTCATCCCAACTTAGATAGCTAAATTGAGGAGAGGGGTTCTAATCCTCAAACTCAGACTAGTAGGAAAGGGGTCTTGGTGACTTAATCCTAACCTAGATAGCCTATTCAGATGGGTCCTTAATGGCTTGAATCCATTTCTAAAATATTGAAAGATATTACTAAAAGACAAAATTCCAAGTTAATTATTACAAAAAATAATATTATAGATAAAATTTAACTTGAAATAAATCTATTTTTTTTATAGAAAAGATCAGTTTCTTGATCCAAATAACTATAGAAATAAAAATTAAATAAACATAACTATATTGATCATTTGAAATTGGAGCATAGTTCATACATAATATTTTTTTTATGTAACATCCATTAATATATGGCATTGGGAATTCACCATTACATGTTATTAACTGACATGAACCTACTTCATAGACTTTCTCCATAATGAATGGTCCTTCCCATGTTGTTTCAAGTTTGCTGCTTATCCTACGTTGAACTAAAATTGGCCTACAAAGAAAAAAGACCAAGTCTCCTACTTGGAAAGTTTTGGGATGGACCAATTTATTATGAGCTTGAACCATATGCGATTAGTAAAGTTCAAGATCTTGTTAAGCTTTCAGGCAACTTCCTTCAAGACCTTCAAGTTCTTCCAGTCAAAGTTTATAATTCTAAGCTATTGTAATGTTGTTGTTGACTGTGATCCTCAAAGAAGGTAATTGTACTTGTAATGGAAGAATAGCTTTAGTTCCATAAACCAAAGCATATGGTGTAGATTGAATTGGTGTTTTATATGTAGTTTGATTGGCCCATATGACATTAATCAACTTTTCATGCCACTAACATTTATTTTTTTTAGGAATTTTCTTTAAAATTTGAACAAGTGTTTTATTAAAAGCCTTGGCCAATCCATTGACCTTAGGGTAATATATGGTTGAATACTTATAATCAATGTTATGTTTTTCCATGAACTGATTTATTTTAGTAAATTTGAATGATGGGCCATTATCAGATATGATTCGATGAGGGATGCCAATTTGTTATATAATAATTTCTCAAAATAACTTATGTATCTAGTATTTTTTAATTTCCTTTAATGGGATTTCCTCAGTCCATTTAGAAAAGTAGTCAATTGTAGCAATAAAAATGATGACCCTTTGATGAAGGAGGATCAATAGACTGTATAGTGTCATGGCTCTAACTCTCAAATGGCCAAGAGGCAATCGTTGGATGCAAAACATTAGATGACTAATGTAAGACCACACCATGTACTTGGAAATGGTGGTAATGATGTGCAATTTCTATGCAGTCATCTAACATTGAAGGCCAATAATACTCAAGTATTTTAATCTTTAATTTCATTTTGGGTGTAGATTGGTTAGCATCACACAATCTAGAATGTAGTTCAGTTATAATCTTAAGGACTTTTTGTTTTTCTAAATAACATAGTTTCATTTGATCTAATGATCGATGGTACAACACATTATTGACTTATTAATAAGGCAAGGCATATTTCGTAGTTTGATTTGCTAATAACTTATCTTATAGATGCCTCCCCTCACTTAAATAGTCAATGAATGGCTGCCACTAGTCTTATTATTCTTGACCTTCAATAAGGGTGGCTATTCTCTGTATTTCCATTTTTCTATTCATGTAATCTAAGTCTATAAGAGATAGAATTTATTGATTCAAAACTTCTATAGATATAGATTCCTTTTCTGGACATACAATTTCTTTTGCAAGCTTAGCCAAAGAGTCAGATATTGCATTATATTTGCATGATATCCTATACAGAGTCACAAAAGAAATCTATTCAAGCAATTTCATTGTATATTGATAATAATTAAAAAGTTTTGGGTGCAAAACCTTATAGATTCCACTCACTTAATTAATAACTAGATGGAAATCCCTAAATAGTTTAATATTTTTAATCTCCATAAGGATTTCTAACTTTAACCCAGTTATAAGAGGTTCATATTTGACTTCACTATTTATATAGGGTTCAGACAAGACACAAGAATATTGCATCATTCTTTTGTCTGTAGTATTGAAAGTTAGTCCAATCTCTACCTTCCCTAGGATAAATGAATTCAAATTTTTATGTTTGTTGAAGATGCTGCACCATCAAAATATAACTCCTAGGTGACATTAGTTTCATCCTTTAAATTCATGATCTGTTCATCTAGAAGATCATCATTTAAAGAAGAACCTTCAGGGAGAGTATGTGCTGCTAAGAAGTCAACTACAACTTGACCCTTTATAGCATAAGGAGGAATAAATGTAATTTTAAACTACAATGAAATCATATACCAACATGCTAGACATCCAAAAAAATATAGGGCAAGTCATAGTTATTGCAAAGGATTTACTCTTAAAATCAATTTCACTTTATATAAAAGCATGTAATGCATTGGTTCATGAGTTGGAAAAAACCATAGCTAAATAATGCTTTTCAATAGGTAGATAATTCATCTCCGCTAGGATGAGTTTGTGGCTTAAATAATAAAGTACATTTTCTTTGCCTTATTAATTAACTTGAGTAAATTAAATAATTAGTTGAAAATTTTAATTAATCAACCTCTAAATTCAACATTCAAATAAGAATTTACTAAAATTTAAATAACATAGAAGTCTAGAATGGCCAAGATTAGGTTTGACATCCTAATTATTTCATCTTTATAAGATTTTTGAGTTAGGATTAGTGTTCAAATAAGATTTAAATAAAATTTTAATAATAAAAAAATTAATTAAATAACAAATTACAATTTAAATGAACATTAGACCTAATAATTGATCAAGTTAAGAAATTGAACTTAACCAAAATATCGAGCTATGAAACTCGTATAATGTTAACATAAATCATTTAACTTCATGAATGTAACAAAATTTAAATCAAAGCTAATTAAACATTGAATATGAAATGAATAATTAAACCTTAATAACTAATTAACTATATTAATAATTAAAGAAAAATATGATTGAACCTTTAATTGAAATTATAGTAAATAATATAAAACATAAATAAATCAAATTAATTAAATTAAATCAAAGGTCAAATTAAACCAAGAAATTATTAAACTAAAACAATCAACATACAAATCAAATCATTAAATTTAATCACTGTATTAGATAGTCAAAATTTTAAATGATATTTAAATAAAAGGTCAATTTAAATTTTAATCAAATGATAAGCTCATTAAATTAAAACATTTTAATCAATTCAAATCAAACCTAAATGAAAAGATAAGATCATTAAATCTAAACAATATTGATATTACTTAATCAATATTGAGCACATAAAATTTAATTAAAATCTTAAAGTGAAATTAAATTATCAAAAATGAATTAAAATAAAACCCACTAAATTTATAATCAATATCAATAATCAAAATACATAAAGTTAAAACAATCTCAACAAACTTAATCTTTGAAGTCTTAACTAAATTAAATTAAATTAAATCCAAGTAGTTAAGTTCCTCAAATAAATTCAAAAATACATAGGTTCTCAGTTTGACCCTTAAAATGAATTTTCATTTTTGGATGAAAATTCCACCCTACTAGGATCAGGATATTGAATAGAATGAGTTTTTCCCAAGCATAATTTATTTTATTTTTTAGTCATTAAGAGCTAATTTAACTTTAACATAAAAATAAACCTCAAATTAAAATAAAATTTAAAATTAATTAAATAATTTAAACTAAAACCATATAATAGTAAAATTGAACAAATTTTGAATTCAAATTAAAACATGAACATAAAGAAGGCCTAGGGAAATCATAGCACACAAACCTCTCTTTTCACACACTAGATTCCTAAGTCACTGACTTTAAACTTAGGTTTTGTTGATGATTGCTGATGTGCTATCTTGTGATGTGATATTTTTATTATTTTGTGATATATAATTTTAAACTAGATGACTAGGAATTATTTTCTCTCTAGTTCTGATGTTAAGACATTCTTTCAATGCAAACACTATTTTCTATAGGGGGTTATGCTTACAATATGTTTGAAATATAAATTGCTAGTATGTTGCATGTTTTTTCTAACATCTATTTTGCAAGGTTTAAGATTTTATTTTAAGAATTTTATAATATAATTTAAGCCTAGAATTAGGTTAGGATCTATGGGGTCTAAAAATAGTGGGAGCTAGCTTTACTTATTGGCAGTACTCTGTGGAGCCTAAAGAGGTCCGTGAAGAAGGTGACGATCCAGGAAGAAGACATCCCCCATAGATCAAAGACTTTAGTTCTAAGCCAGGTTGTATAAGGGCAGAGCTCGGTTGACAATTTTTTATTTTCTTCTAGGGTATACAACATTACTTAGCCACACTAGCATATTTTATTTAATTAATTTAGTTTAATTTATTTTGGGATGTGCAATGGAACTACATATTTTTCATAGGTTTTTTTTATGATTAATATGTTTTATGATGAAGCATGGATATGTTAGGCTCTATGAAAACTAATTTTTTTACCCTATTAAAATAATTCAACTTAAATAAAAATAAACAATTCATAATATTACTATAATTATAGCCCTAGACATGAATAACTAAAGAAAATTGAAATAATTTAACTTTATGAACCATGCAAGCATATTCCTTTGTACTTTTTAAATTAGGCACTTTACTCATTAATCATAAAGGGGCATCTAATCTATGAGAATTATCACCCTTCATGAAGAAGGGAACCTTCTCTTATTAATTGTTCCCATGACCTTTTTCTAACTACATCTCATTTTTTGCATAACTTGCATACTTAAGACCTTAAATAAAACTTTTGAGTTAAAAATACATAAAAATAAAAAATTGTTCCATTAATTAGGTGCATAATGTACCAATCAGGATCTTAAGATTAGAGAGTGAGTTTAGGCTCATAACTTTTCTTTCTAAATATGACAGCCTAGTCATCTTGCATAACATGTGACCAGACTCATGGTTTTAAAATTTATTAAGTGGTGTTAGCTGGCAATCCTTCCAGGTGGGAAGTAAGTCCAAGAAAATCAGGATAAGTTTATTTTCTCAAGTGAGAGAAAGAACCTATAATTCACAAATTTATGTGATTAGACTAAGTTGAGCTTTTGATTTATGTCAACAACACCTTTAAACTTAGATTCTAATTCACATTTAGACTTAGGTTCTAAAGAATCTCACTTGATATGAGATTAATTCTTCAATGCTTTGGCATTTCTATAATCTTGTGCTAACAAAATCTAAGACCTAGATTTCTAATAAAATGCCAACTCAAAATCTTAATAATTTCAATTTCTAAAATAAAAAGCCTAATAATAAGATTATTGAAATGCTTACTAAGAATCTTAGTATATATAAGCATTTTTTACTTATTCTCGATTGACTTTTGAAAAAGTACTCTTTCTCCTTGGAGTGTCTCCTTTTGAATTTCCAAATAAATAATCCTTTTAAAATAAGCTTTGAATTACATAGAGATAAAGGTTAGTTTCTTTAATCGAGAGTTTTCTTAAAGGGATATCTATTCTTCTAAGATGTAATTAACTATAGGGGTATGACCTTATAAGGAATTATAAATTGAACAATAAAATAAACCCTTTTCTATTTTTTTATATAATTTATGGGAAAAATCTCTGGTGTATCAAAGACCCATCAACCTTAAGAGTCTTTATTAAGTAATTGAATCCATTATACAGTAATATATTTATCTTTTGATATAAATATATTAATCCCTTAATATCTATTTGATTACCTAAATAAGAACCCCTAAGATCTGAGTGGTATTCCAAATAAAAAATTCCCAACACTGAGTAAGAGTTGTGTGGATTACTTATGATGACATAGGTTGAATTCGCTTAGAAGTGTGGTCAAAGCTATTAAGCATTGATATTGAGTATGAGTTTTTTCATAATGGGTAAGCTCAACTTGGCACATTGTAGACTAGACATAGTAGATAAGCCACTACTTTCTACTTTTTTCTGAAATGATAATAGAATTGGCCAAGTCCTCTCCAACCCCTATGTATAATAGTAGGATCTCATTGTCCTTTGGGCTTTATAGTAGAAGCAGTGATGCAAGTAGATTTTTTAGATCATAGAAAGTTTTCTTGCATTCCAGGGTCCACTCGAATAACTTAGCTCCTTTAAAAATTTTGAAGAATGATGAGCAATATTCTCCAGCCTTAAAGATGAACCAATTTAACCCAGCTACATGCCCTATGAGCAGTTGAACCACTTTCATTATATTTATTGAAAGCTTCTTAATTATTTCATTGAATTTATTAGGGTTCACTTTATGCCCTTGAAGTAATTAAAAATCCTAGAAATATTTTTAACTCAACACCAAAAGTATACTTCAAGGGGTTAAGGTGCATGTTGTACTTCTTCAAAGTAGTGAAAGTATTCTTGAGATCTTGAACATGTTGCATATGTGGCTTACTTTTGACCAACAAATCATCAACATAAATCTCCATATTTTTATTGCTTCTTAAATATATGATTTACCGTTCTTTGATATGTCATCCCCATGTTTTTAAGCCTAAAGGACATTACTCTATAGTATTATATCCCTTCTCTAATAGCAAATAATGCCTTCTAAAGTTGGTAGGATATATTTGTATTTAATGATATCTTGAAAATTTATTTTGGAAACTCATTACTGAGTAGCTAGCTATTAAGTTGATGAGTGCATTTATTCAAGGAAGGGGGTATCCATCCATCAAAATTTTCAAATTCAATTTAGTGAAGTCGATGCATGTTCTCCATTCCCGCTTGACTTTTATACCATCACCACATTCAACACCCATTTTAGGTACTAGAATTCTTCAATAAAGTTGACTTAAAGTAGTTTGTCAACTTCTTCTTTAATGGATTTTGAAAGGGGTATTATGATCTTCTTCATTTTTTGCTTTATTGTTTGGGCATCTTTGTGGACTTTGAGGTGATGATAATTGATGTTGATATTGATGCCCAACATTTTCATTATGATCCAAGTAAATGTATTAAGATCATACAGGAGAGTTTGGATTAGAGATTTCTTATACTTAGGGTACAAAGTTGAGCTAACTTTGATTACTTGCTCATGATTTAATGTAGTAGGAATCTCTTATATTTCCTCAATAAATTCAACTCTGGATCTAGGGACATTTAATTATAGAGCCTCATCTTTCTTTTCTAACCCTCTTATGACTCTTAAGCAACAAGTTTTAAACTACATTAAATTTATAATAGTGATCTCCTTTCCTCCTATTGGGAATTTGATGGCTACATGGTAGGTTGATAGCATTTCCCTGAATGTGTTGAGCTGTGGTTAGTTGAAAATGACATTATAGGTGGCCAGAGAATCTACTATAATAAAGTTGGCCATTATTATAAATTACTTATCATCCCAATATGTCATAAAATGAGTGATTGCCCTATTAATATTTCTCTTTCTCTTGAGATGTTGTATATTAGTCCCTCAATAAAGGTGAGTTTATAACTTTCCAATCCTAACTTATCGAAGAAAACTTTAAAAAAGATATTGACTAAGCTTCTTGAATTGATCAATATACTTCCAATTTGATAATTGTTGATTAATGCCATAATGATAATAACATCATTGTATGGATTACCAATGGAAAGTTTGCCTTTCTCTAAGAAACTTAGAGGAACTATAGAGGTATGTAGCGTATGCACCATGGAAATAACTTTAACATCTCCAGATTGCAATCAATTGAGGCTTTCTTTTCTTGATAACTCTCTCCCACCATCAAAAATACTATCCTATGATATGGATCATGTGTGTCGATGTGGGTTTATTAGCCATTTGAATGACCTCTTTATCCTTTATCCTGGTGAATTTCATAAGAATTTTGCTTTCCTAACACATCAACTAACCTCCTCAGGTGATGGTATTGTTCAATATCATGTCAATGGTGATAGTGATAGCCACAATACCATGAGGGATCATGGACAGTATCAACCTTCACAGGCAGTGGTCATTTAAAGTATTTCTTATTCAGGATGACTTCCACTAATATGGTCATTAACACACATAAATTAGTCATTAGAGGAGCTTGTGAATATTTAGCTCTTTGATAGTGAGTCATGGGGTTTCTAAAATCATTCTTAGAAATAGGCCCTTTGAGTCACCTTTTCTTCTCTAATCTTTGTGCTTGAACTTTATTTTTGAGTGATTGCTTTGAAATGAACATCATTATTGAATCTTTTATGCGAGTATATGGCGTTGGTTGAATGACTTTGTTATATCTCTTAGATTTCATCTAGTTATTTTTAGCTCAAGTAGTTTGGCAAGTGTTTTGGGTTGTTTATGCGCAAGAGCATATTTGTAGGGCCCCTCTCTCAAACTATGAGCTAGTTCAGCTTAAGCTAACATAAGTTCCAAGTCTTTAATTTCAGTATTTTTCATTGAAAATAAGTGATGAATTTCTTTAAGGATATTGACTTCATGAGCCCCATCTCATATAAGATAAATTTTGATGATAACAAACACATATTTAAATGTTACTAATCAAGTTAAATTCAAGTGTGCAGGAAAAATTCTGTAGCTCCTGGTTCTTTAGTTATATCAAAATGCTAAAGCTTTTGGACATTGAGTGGGTGGGAATTTTCTAGGAATTACTATATTAAAGTAAATAAAAAGATCACTAAGATAAAATAAATGATTCATTTAATTTTAGATTCAACATTCTAAAATTATTTATTTTTTATGTATCTTAATATTATAATTATACATTAAGTTATTCATTTTGGATAGTATAAACAAAATGCATAAAATAAGTTCCATTAAATGTGTGGTCAAGCAAGTTAAATTATGTTTAAAATTTATTAAATCATTTCGATGCCATTCATAATTTTTATACATATTTTTACTACATGAAAAATGAATTATCCTAAAATTATCCTTTTTCTCTCTTATTCTCTCTCTTATTATTCTTTTTTCTCCCTCCAATTATCATTTTCATCTTAACATTATTTTGGCCGAATTTTTTAATACATTTTTTGAAATAAAATGTGTAAAGTTCATTCAAAACATTTCCATAGTATATTATCTCATTTATCATATTTTAAAAGTTCATTTATTTGAATTTCTAAGTTTGAATTATTTTGAATTATTCTTTAATTCAAACTTCTTTATGCATAACATATACTTGCTAATTCAAATCAAATTTTTTATGGAATATGTTGAACATCCCAAGAATGATTAATTATAATTATTTTGAGCCTAATTAATCCAATACAAGTTATTTTAAATTTAAATTAAAATTAGCCATCTTTTCCAAAATAATTCCTTTTTTTAATTTGATCTATTTTAGGAAAGTTTTAGGGGGCCAACTACTTTGATTTACATTTAAAAAATTTATATATTATTTAAATATTCAATAAATATATAATATAACCAGCCTTGATTTAAATGTAATCATGCATTAATTTGAGGGATTTTCTATTTTTGGAAACTTTTTTGGTCAAAATTATTGAATTTATTTTTCATGAATTTAATTTATTCAAAATTCCCTCCTTCATTTTGAAACCTCCTTGGTTGAATTTCCTATAGGATTTCTCTCTCTCCAGCAGTGATTCATTTAGAATATATTCCATATTGGCTTGAAACAAATTTGTAAAGGAGCCTATTGAATATCTCTTTAGCTGATCCTTCATTCTCTTGGATTTGAAATTCAATTCGATGCCTAATTCTTTTCCCACTCATTGGATCATTCTTTGGCTGACCCAAGACTCCTCCTTCCTCTATTTAAGAGCCCTGCTTCAACTTGAAAAGTGTTCTAAAAAAAGATAATATTCTTTCTTGCTCTCTTGCTCATCTTTTCCATCTTGGTCGATCCTTGTTAAAGAAAATACTTATAGATTTTTTTGTGATTCAAGTGCAATAATTCCTCATCATTCTTCTCTTTTGCATTGGTATTTAGTTGGGTTAAAGATTTATTGAGAAAAGTGAAGGTTTGGTGTGTTTCCTCCCTTGGCCGAAAGCATCATCACATTAATCTTACATTTCTAAGGTGTTAAGTTCTTATACTTCTTTTATTTCTTCTTAGATTTGAAGTGTACAAGGCTATCTAAATGTTTATTCACTTCATAACCTTTAGTTCTTATTTGGCCAATAACAACATAAGATGATTAATTGTGCTTGACCACTTGATAATCCTTTGATTTCTTGTTTGATTGAAAGCTGACATAAAGAGATCAATTTATTTTGTGCTTAATCATTTGATAATCCTTTTGTTTCTTATTTGGATAAAGTTTCTTTCAATTTTTTTTTAATTTCCTAGTGCTTAATCATTTGAATATCCATTGTTTACCACATTGGTCTAAAGGTTCATATAGGTTGGTTAAATTTGATTATGCCTAATATCTTATCTCATTTAATTTTCTATTTGGCAGACTACTTCATCTCTTACATAAATTATTTTTTGTTTATTAATTATTTGTTTTCAATCAGTTTATATATAGGTTATGTGATAGCTTTCTTATGGTATCATTCAAATCCTTATTCAAGTTATTGTTTAGTTAATCTAATTGCAAATATACTTTTCATTTGAATAAAAGTTAGCTTATGTGAAAAATAATTCACAGTAAGTTTTGTGATTGTATTTTAGTTTGCATTTCAAAGTTATATAAGAAAATCATTTCAAACTTTTTAAAGATCATTCAAAGCAACATTAAGTTACTTACTCACATTAAATACTTAATTAAAGATTTATTTTAATTTCAATTTAAAGTTAAAGTGAGCTCTCTTTTTCATTTCAATTGTTTTAATATTAGTATAGATTGGGTTGTGAGTGCAAAATTATTTTAAAATTGAGAGTTAGACTTGTATCTTTCTATTTGCCTTGCCTTGATTTCTTGTTGGGCTGTACTTGCCAATTAAGGAAAGCATATGTTGGGTTGTACTTGCCCATTAAGAAAAGTATGTGTAGGGTTGTACTTGCCCGTGAAGGAGAGTATGGGAGATTTATTGTAATCTCAACTTTGTTTAGTGAATTTCTAGCCTAGGTGGCTAGGCGTGGACATAGGACAGTTTTTGGGGTTTGGTCGAACCACATAAAAATCTCTATATTCTCTTTCTTTATTTTTCTATAATTTACTTTTTTTTCTACTAATTTTCTATTATTTTATTTCACTAAAGCATTATTATTAAATATTTAAGTTATCTGCAAAATTTAAAATTAAAATTTATGACCTTTATTATTGAAAACCCATTTCACTTAAGTAATAGTTGGTATTAGTGCTTAGGCTAAATTTGTGGCTTAACATCCTTTAGTTTGATTGCTATGGACAAGTTTTTTCTAATTGTACACTACTTGAAGGACATTCTACACATAGACCACCTTTACTTGATAATGTTCCATTTGATTACTAGAGAAACCACATTAGTATTTTTATTCATGGATAAGGTTCTAAATATGGCATATGTTGACACACGAGTATCACATACCCACTGTTGATATGAATAGTTTAAAAGTTGATAAACCTTTTGATGAATGGTCCATTTTTGAAAGAGAATTGGATGAATTAAATATAAAAGCTTGTAACATTCATTATTGTGCTTTACTTCCCAATGAATACATAAGAATTTTCATGCTTACTATTGTAAAAGAAATTTGGGATAAATTGATTCTTACTTATGAAGGTACTAAAGATGTTAAAGATGCACATATAAGTAGGTTAGTATATGAATATAAATTATTCCACAAGTAAATAAATGAAAGTATTTCTGATATGTATACTTGCTTTATGAAAATTATAAATACCTTGCATTCATTTGGAAGAAAGTATAAAAATTAAGATTTTGTTTATAAAATTTTAAGATGCCTTCCAAAAGATTAGGATGGAAAAGTTACTGCTATTATTGAAGGTAAGGATTTAACTACTTATACACTTGATCAGCTTCTTCGTACTTTGATAGCATACGAGTAGGTTATTGCACAAAGGGATCATAATGACTCTTCCCAAAAGAAAGGGAAAGGACAACTAATTGCTTTGCACGTAGAAGATAGTTGTGAAAAAAATTCTTTAAGTTCAGATGTAAATAGTGATGATATTTCTTTGCTTTAAAAAGACTAGGAAATATGATCAAAAGAAAAGCAGGTATGGAAAATCTAAACTACATAAATTGCCTACTAAAAGATTTAATGTAGGAGAAGGAATAGTATGCTTCAATTATAGAAAGCTCAGACATATAAGAGGTGAATGTCCAAAATTAGTAGAAAAAGAAAAAGTTGAAAGAAAGAAGTCTTGGGAAAAAAGCCTCAAAAGAAAAAGAAAAGAGCACTTTGGGCAAATTCTGACTCAGAAGAATTAAGTGATAACACCATAGAGGAAGAAGCAAATATATGTCTTATGGCTGAAGTGGATTATATAAGTGAGATATGCAATGATATTTCTTATGAAGAATTAGATGATGAATTCAATGAATTAGCACATGTATATAAAAAGCTAAAAAGAAAATTTTAGAAATGCAAGTTTCCTCTTTAGAAAAAGAATGTGTTGATTTAAAGGCTAAGAATGATGCTTTATTAGATCAATCAACACTTGTGGAGAAGTTGAAAAAGGAAAATTTATCACATCATGAAAAATTGATTCTCGTAGTAGATTATATTCACATATTCCATTTGTCAAACATAAGTCATCAGATGCATCGAGATCATTTAAATTTAAACCATATGCAAATACAAATTTTACATGAAATTTTCTAATAAAAAGGCCAAGTATCTTCTGATTTTCATGCAAGAAAATTTCAATCATTTCCTGATTCAAAATTTATTTGGATGCTTATAAACAAAACAGCTACACATACAACACAACATTCATTGCATATCTTTTCATTTGGATGTGGACCTAAACATGTTTAGGTTCCAAAGTTGAACTCTAATTTTATTTTTTAGGAATGCCTTCAAACCAAAATCAAAGAAGATATTTGGTAGTTGGACAATAGATGTTCAAGACATATGATAGGTGATAAATCTAAATTTTCTACTTTAGAACATTCTAAAGAATATTTTGTAGTTTATGGTGATAATGTTAATGGAAAGATACTTGAAGTTGGTTATATTTCAAAGGCTTCAATTACTTTATATAGAGTTTATTTTGTTGAAGGTTTAAAGCATAATCTTATTTTTATTAGTCAATTATGTGATAAAGGATTTAATATTGAATTTCATGCATCTTTCTGTACTATTAGAAATAAGGAAATAGTTTTGCTTATTGGTCATAGATATAAAAACATTTACCTTATTGATTTTTAAAATGCAAGTGATACAAATTTAAATTTACTTTATTTCAAAAGTTTACTTGATTATGTTTAGTTATGGCATAAAAGATTATATCACATTAACATGCATTCTTTAAACAAAATTACAAAACTTGATCTTCTGATGGTTTACCTAAAATGAAATTTCATTCTGATTATGTTTGTGATGCATGTATTCATGGAAAACACTTTAAACATTCTTTTAAAAATAAAATTTTTATTTCTACAACTAGACTGTTAGAATTACAACATATGGATTTAATTGGTCCTATTACCACGGCTAGCTTAGGTGGAAAATTCTATGGATTTGATATTGTTGATGATTTTTTAAGATTTACTTGGGTTGTGTTTTTAATTCATAAAAATTATTCTTTGAACATTTTAGAAAATTTGTTAAACATAATTAGCATGATAGAAATCTTCTTGTTAGTAAAATTCAATTTGATCATGGTGGTGAAATTGAAAATAAAAATAATGAAATTTTTTGTGATGAATTTGGTATTAAACACATTTTTCAACTCCTAGAACCCCTCAGTAAAATGGTGTTATTGAAAGGAAAAATAGAATTTTAGTTGAATTGAGTAGAATTATGCTTGATGATTATAAGTTACTTAAGTGTTTTTTAGGAGAAGCCAGTAACACTGCATGCTATGTTATGAATCATGTTTACTTGAGACATCTTTTAAATAAGAGTTCTTATGAGTTGTTCTTTGGTAAGAAACCTAAGATTAATTATTTTCATATCTTTGATTGTAAATGCTTCATTTTGAATAATGGTAAAGAATCTTTAAGAAAGTTTGATGGTAAATTCGATGATGGTATCTTTTTAAGATATTCTTTGAATGATAGATCTTATAGAGTTTATAATAAAAGAAAAATGATTACTGAAGAATCAATACATGTTATATTTAATGATAATCCTATAGATCCTATTAAAGATGATGTGATTGAAGAATAGCTAGATGATTTTAAGAAAATGAGTTTGGAAGAAAATATAGATGATTCTTTACCTAAAGATTAGAAATTCATTAGGAATCATTCAAAAGTCTTAATTATTGGAGACCCTTTTCAAGAAGTTATAACTAGAAGATAATCTAAAGAAATGATGAATCATTATATGTTCTTATCTGAGATTAAACCAAGATCAATAAATGAAGCCTTGGAAAGTCACTATTGGATTGTAGCAATGGAAGAAGAATTAAATCTGTTTGTTAGAAATGATTTATGAGAGTTAGTTCCTATATGTCAAGATCAAAATGTTATAGGAACCAAATGGGTCTTTAAAAATAAGTTAGATGCCTCAGAACATATTGTTAGAAATAAGGCTAGATTAGTTGCACAAGGATATACTCATATTGAAGGGATAGATTTTGAAGAATCTTTACCCTGTAGATAGATTAGAAACTATTAGATTGTTCCTTGCCTATACTTGCTAAAAAGACTTTAAATTATTTCAAATGAATGTAAAAAGTACATTTTTAAATGGATTAAAGATCAAGATGTCTTTGTAGAACAACCTTCTAGTTTTAAAAATATGGAATTTCTGGATCATGTTTTTAAAATCAAAGAATGCATTATATGGATTGAAACAAGCTCCTCAAGCTTGGTATGATAGATTAAGTAGCTTTCTTATAGATCATGATTTTAGGAAGGATAGAGTTGATAGCACCCCATTGCTTAAGAATTTAGGTGATGATTTGATTATTGTTAAAATTTATGTGGATGACATTTTATTTGGTAGTACAAATGAATCTTTATGTAATGAGTTTTCATCTTTGATGTCCAAAGAATTTGAGATGAGCATGATGGGTTAACTCAACTTTTTCTTAGGACTTTAAGTTAATCCACAAGAAAAATGCACTTTTATTTGCCAAACTAAGTACATAAATGACTTTATAGAGAAATTTGATATGAAAAAAATTAAATCTAGTAAGACTCCCATGAACCCCTCTACTAAACTTGATTTAGATGAGTTAGGAAAACTAGTTGATCACAAACTTTATAATAGTATGATTAGTTCTCTTTTATATATTACTACTAGTAGGTCTGATATTATGTCTGTTGTATGTTTATGTACTCACTTTCAAGCTGCTCCAAAAGAATCTTATTTAACTACTATAAAGCATATCTTTTGTTATTTAATTGGAACTTCTAGATTAGGTTTGTGGTATACTAATAATTCCCTTTTATGTGACTTGATTGCTTATTCTGATGTTGACTTTGCATGATGTAAAGTAGATAGGAAAAGTACATAAAAAATATGTCAATTTTTAAGATTATCCTCAGTATCTTGGTCATCTAGAAAATAGAACTCTATTGCTCTTTCAACTACTGAAGTTGACTATATAGATGTTGGAAGTTAGTTGCTCAGGTTTTTTGGTTGAAGCAATAATTAAAAAATTTTGAAATTATGCTAGATCACATTTCTATTGTGATAATACTGTACAATTTGTTTGACAAAAAATCTTATCTAACACTCTAGAATTAAAGACATAGAGGTTAGACATCACTTTATTCGAGATCATGTGAGTAAAGGTGTTGTGACTATTAATTTTATTAGCACAGAATTACAAATTGTAGACATTTTTGCTAAACTATTACCTGAAGAATGATTCTGTGCCCTAAGATGCATGTTAGGCATGTTAGATCCAAGCATGTAATTATTACTATTCATGGTTAAACCTTTTTTGATGTTGCCAAAATGGGGAGAAAATCGTATGTTGGTTTCCTTTCTCTTTATGATGCATAGTTTTAGCAGGAGCCTTTCTATGTTTTATACTCATGTTATATTCATGATTTATTATGCTTAAAAATGTTTTAATGCTTAAAATTTTGTTTATTTACTTGCTATAAATTTTCTTTAATGCAAATTATATGTCCAAAGGTTGATGTAAGATCATTTTGCACCTTCATCAACATTTAACACCAACATATGTTTGTCATCATAAAAAACGGGGAGGTTGTTGACTCGATGAGCCCCATCTAATATGAGATTTATTTTGATGATAATAAACATATGTTCAAATGCTATTAATCAAGTTAAAATCAAGTGTGCAGGAAAAATTCTTCAGCTCTTAGTTTTTTAGTTATATCAAAATTCTAAAGCTCTTGGACATGGGCTGGAAGAGAATTTTTCTAGGAATTACAATATTAAGGAAAATGAAAAGCTCACTAAGATAAAATAAAGGATTCATTTAATTTTAGATTCATCATTCTAAAATTATTTTTATTTTTCTATTTCTTAATATTTTAATTATTCATTAAGTTATTCATTTTGGATAGTATAAACTAAATGCATGAAATAAGCTCCATTAAATATGTGGTCAAGCAATATAAATTATGTTTAAACTTTATTAAATTATTTCCATGTCATTAATAATTTTTATTTATAATTTTAGTGCATGAAAATTGAATTATCCTAAAGTTATCCTTTTCCTCTTATTCTCTCTCCTATTATTCTTTCTTCTCTCTCCAATTATCATTTTCAGCTTAACATTATTTTGGTTGAATTTTTTAATGAATTTAATGTAATAAAATATGTGAAGTTCATTCAAAACATTTCCATATTATATATCCTCATTTTTTTATTTTCTAAAAATTTATTTATTTTAATTTCTGAATTTGAATTATTTTGAATTATTTTTTAATTCAAACTTTTTTATGCATGACATATAATTGCTAAATCAGATCAATATTTTTATGGAATATGTTGAACGTCCCTATCATGATTAATTATGATTATTCGAAGCATAATTAATCCATTACAAGTTATTTTAAATTTAAATTTAAATCAACCCTCTTTTTCAAAGAAATTCCTTTTTTAAAATTTAATCTATTTTAGGAAAGTTTTAGGTGGCCAACCACTTTAGTTTAAATTTAATATATTTATATATTATTTAAACATGCAATAAGTATATAATATAATCAACCTTGATCTAAATTTGTTCAAGCATTAATGTGAGGATTTTCTATTTTTGGAAACTCCTTTGTCCAAATTATTGAAATGATTTTCCATTAATTTATTTTATTCAAAATTCCCTCCTTCATTTAAAAACTTCCTTGGCCAAATTTCTTATAGGATTTCTCTCTCTCTAGCTATGATTCACATAGAATATATTCCATATTGGCTTCAAACAAATTTGTAAAGGAGCCTATTGAATATCTCTTTGGCCAATCCTTCATTCCCATGGATTTGAAATTCAAATTGATGCTTAATTAATTTTCATCTCATTGGATCATCCTTTGGCCGACCCTAGACTCCTTCCTTCTTTATTTAAGAGCCTTGCTTGAACTTGAAAAATGTTCCAAAAAAAGGCTAATATTCTCTCTTTCTCTTTTGCTCATCTTCTCCACTTTGGCTGATTCTTTGGTAAAGAAAATACTTAGAAATTTTTGGTGATTCAAGTGCAAGCTTTCCTCATCATTCTTCTCTTTCCCTTGGACATTTAGTTGGCTTGAATATTTATTGGAAAAAGTGAAGGTTTGATGTGTTTCTTCCCTTGGCCGAAAGCATCATTGCATTGTTCTTTCATTTCTAAGGTGCTAAGTTCTTATACTTCTTTTATTTCTTCTTGGATTTGAAGTCTACAAAGTTATTTAAATTATCTTATGTATATTCACTTGATATCCATTAGTTCTTGTTTGGCCAAGAATAAACATAAGAAGATTAATTTATTTTTTTCTTAACCACTTGATTATCCTTTGATTTCTTGTTTGGCCAAAAGCTAACATAAGGAGATCAATTTATTTTGTGCTTAATCACTTGATAATCCTTTTATTTCTTATTTTGCTAAAGGTTCATAGAGGTTAGTTAAATTTAATTGTGCATAACATCTTATCTAATTTAATTTTCTATTTAGCTGACCATTTCATCTCTTGCATAAATTATTTTGTGCTAGTTGATTATTTGTTTTCAATTGTTTATATATAAGTTGTGTGATAGTTTTCTTGTGGTATCATTCAAAACTTTATTCAAGTGATTATTTAGTTATTCCAATTGCAAATACACTTATTATTTGAATAAAAGTCAGCTTTTGTGAAAAAGAATTCAAAGTAAAGTTTTGTGATAGAATTTTAGTTTGCATTTCAAAGTCATACAATAAAATTATTTTTAAATTTTTAAAGATCATTCAAAGCATTATTAAGTTACTTACTTGCATTAAATACTTAATTGAAAATCTTATTTCAATTTCAATTTAAAGTTAAAGTGAGCTCTCTTTTTCATTCCAATTGCCTTAATATTAGTATAGATTGGGTTGAGAGTGCAAAAATATTTTAAAATTAAGTGTTTGACTTGTATCTTTATCTCTGCCTTGTCTTGATTTCTTATTGTGTTGTACTTGTCTGTTAAGGAAAGTATGTGTTGGGTTGTACTTGCATGTGAAGGAGAGTGCGAGAGATTTGTTGTAATCTCAACTTTGTTTAGTGAATTCCTAACCTTAGTGGCTATGCATAGACATAGGCTAGTTTTTGGAGTTTGGCCGAACCACATAAAAATCTCTATATTCTCTTTCTTTATTTTTATGCACTTTTCTTTTCTGCTACTATTTTTATGTTGTTTCATTTGGCTAAAGCATTATTATTAAATATTTAAGTTTTCAAAAAAGTTAAAATTGAAATTTATGAACTTTATTTTTTGAAAACACAATTCACCTCCCCTCTTGGGTGATGAATTAAATACCATCACACACCCACTGTTGAATCAAAGTTTATTTATGGAATGAAGTAGAACCTTCTGAGATACCTAGAAAATAAGTTAAAAAAAAATAGAGTAGCAGGAAGTAAAAGAAATGTGAAAAATATTTCATATGTTTTTATTCCTCTAAGGTCTAATAAAAGTATAAAGGCTTTCATACCCCCAGAGGAGAAGATAGAAGGTAACCAACCCCCCTCCCTTTTGAAAAGAACTATTTATAATAGTAGGAGAAGGTAATTACATAATAACAAGTTCTATACACCAATGAGTGGTGACCTATCAGTTTACTTTGATGTGCAATTACTCCTACATTATGGATCGACATATCAAGGTAGGGTTATTGAACCTTGGTCGCTTAGGCTATTTAGTTATCCATAGTCATTCACCAACCATGGGTGAGTTTAAATATATAGCTGATTTAAATACTTCATTCTTCAAGCTTCCTTCTTTAACTTGCCCTATGTGTAGCAAGACTTTATTATCAAGTAGCTCTCTTCTATAGATTCAATCTAGTTTTGATGATGGCATGATTTGAAAGAAAACATGGTGTGCCTGTATATTTAAATATACACTTACCACTTCATTAATGAATCAAAGTGATTAGCTTTAGGCTAAACTGACTATTAAATAATTATATAAGATATAACTATGATTACTAAATTCTTTTTCTTAAATGAATGATCATTTAGTAATGATGAATATATCAATCATTATTAGAGTTAGGTCTTACTTTTATAGAATGTATTCTAACCTAAAGTGCAAATATCACTTGATATGCTAGCAAATGCATTAAAATGATATAAAAGTTGGAGCCATCAACTACGAGGTTCATGATACAAGTGGTTAAGTGATATCAGAACACTTGAAGACAAATAACATTTCAACAAGTTGGAAAGTACTCCAGACATCAAGAGTGTAGCGCAATATTGAATAAAAACCATCTATTTGGGAAAGGAAATAATGGAACCAATTATAGTGGTATGTTAATGATCTAAGGTGTTAAACCACATTGTATGAGTAAACTATTAAATGACTTTGTCAAACTACTATGACTTAATCATGCAAAATTTGACCAAAATAGTATTGGTTGAATTTCAAAAACTTGGTTAATTAAGGTAGGAAGTTTGAATAAATGGAAGGAAAAAAATCAAATAAATTCTCTAAGCATGGGAATGGCCAAGACTTACCAAATGGGAATCAATCAAGAATAAATGAAAGATAAACAAGTGCTTTAATTATTTAAATAATCAAGGGATGATTAAGGAAAGCAATTTGAATAAAATTAAATAAAAAGTTCACAAAATCCTAAAGGGTGGGACGTCCAACACTTTATAAATAAGATTTTATCTCCAATTAATGTGAATAAACTAATTTACAATCAAGAGAGATTATTAAAAATAGGATTGAATTTTAAATATAATTAATATTAAAACAAAAATAATAAATGGAGTGGGTGAAAGGAATTTCTAAATTTTGGAAATTATAGAAGGAAAGTGCATTAGTTCTTAATCCTTTTGAATTTAAATTTGGAATGAATCAAAGTAATTCATCTTTGATCAAATCTAATCAATAAAAAAAATTAATGGGGCTGACATAGAAATTTCAAAAATTAAACAAAAGATTTTTTGAAATAATTCAGGCAATATACAATTGAAATTCAAAATATTCATATTCAAATTTTAAATAAATTTAAAATTTAAAAATCCATTAAATGAGAAAAATTATATAAAATTAAATTAAATAAATCACATTAAATTTCTCATCCTAAAAATCATCAAAAATTTGGTGAAATATAAAAGAAAATAAAAATCAAATACAATTATTGAAATGAGAAAAAATGAAGGTTATGAGAGAGAAAGAAGATAATTTGGATCATTTAGAAATAAGCCATGTCACATAGTAAATTAAATGAATAAATATTAATCTAAGCATGGGAATTAAATAATGTATTGATAAGTACATTAAAGTTAATTTTAGATATAATTGATAAGGCTTAAATAAATGCAAGTAATCAAATTATCCAAAAGGATAATGTCAAGAATTTTAAAAAAGTGATGCATATAAAATTCGAAGAAATATGTAAAAATAAAAATAAATTAGATGAAAATATTTTCATTTTTATAAGATTTTATTTATTTTATTATGTGATTCCTAAGAAAATTTAAAAATTGCCCAACTTTAAGCTGATTTAACTTTCATGAACCAACTAAACATGTTGAGTTTGTAAATTTCTTGAAACACATAAATAAACTATTAGTAGTTTGAAGCATATATATATTTATCATCAATAAAATGATTTATAGAGATAACTGAACCTATAATGAAACTATTAGTCTACATCATATAAAGTCTGTTTTCATCAAATCAAATGGTGAGATACACAAGATGTATGCTCAACAATATCCTCTTATTTGATGATAACAAATTGATATTATTGTGAAGGGTAATTTTATATAATAAGATATTTCTCACCCTCACTAAATTCATATGTAAGAAATGAAAAGTATCACTAACATTATTTGTGATATAAACGAGCATTAATATTTATCGCCCACCTTTTGAAATTATCAAAAGGTTGACAATACAAGTTGATTAAATTCTCCAAAGTAAATTGAGCATAAAAGCTATTTAAAGATTAATATGCTTGACATTCTCCACCTACTTAATGTAAAATAATATATAACCTTTTATTAATTTGATGTAAAACTTATTAAAATATACACAATTGAGCATAAGATAGATATAATCATGTCTCTAATGCAAAAATTTAGCAAATTTGAAGCAATTTGATATTCCACATCTCCACCATTTAAAATGGACACATTTTAAAAGTAGTAACAACTTAAGATACAAATAAAAATTATTTTATCATCAACATAAAAGTAATGATATCAAATATTAATTGAAGAATAGAGGACAAAAATCATAAAGTTCCATGAATTATGTAGATAGATATTACAAGAGAATTTCTGATCATGTAAAATAATTTATAGAGCTAATTTATAAATTGTATCCATTTTATTTTATCATAAGCTAAAGCATATTAGTAAACATGAGCTATAAAATCTAAGCTGAGTTCAAATAATGCATATTAAGTTACTTTTCACATAACATGTGCTGAATAAGCATGATTGTAATCTATACACTAATAAAAATCATAATTTGTTAAAATGGGGGAATAAGAGGTCAAATCAAGCGTAAAACTATGTTAATTTCAATTATGAAAATCATTTGATCTTGAAACTAGAAACTAATCAAGTTTAAAGATTAATAGATGTACATATGTTGTGTTAACTAAATGTCATCATGAATTCTTTGAAGACATTAAAATTAAATATAAATCATGATAAATAATCATATTTATTAGCATTATTATAAAAATCATAAAGACTATGAAAATGTTTTTTTCATAATAAATCAAATAAAAAATTTATGAATTCTATATAATTTTAACAATTATTTTCAAACTATATTCTAATACTATTCATTGACTTAAAAAATGAAACATGAAGCTTATATAGATTAGTTAAGTATGAATGAAATATAGCTAATCCAAGAACCTAAATATATATAAGGAAGCATTAAAAATTGCAAAATAAGTTACCTCATTCCATTCTTTTATATACGTTTGGATATTATGACATTGCTTTTATATATCTGAATCAATGACTTATTTTAATTAGTCCTTCATTAAGATAATCCTATATTTCAAACATGATTCTTATATTTTGGTATCGAAGCAAGCTTGGATCCACTAAGATGAGTAGCATTAGTTCCCTGAGGAATCCATGTATGCGTAGATGAGGCATTTAATTTCAAGGATCTCTTAAATGAACAAACATATGAAACATAACCTTGCCTATAATAATAAGTAAACGCAACATTTGGAAAAGCATTTATAAATGAATTATGAATTCTAGAATTATTCATAGAGAATGAACTAACATGATTATAAGATGTACATGTATTTACAACATCTGAATAACAAGAATATTTCTTACAACACATAGATTAATTTGAATGCTATGTATGTGAGAAACTAAAACTAGTAGAATAAATTTCATTTAATTTACAAATAATAATTATATTCTAATAGTTTAAATTGTCAATCTTAACATGTAAGCTATGGTAAACTTTATCTCTAGTCACAAACTAATTTTACAATACTTTATTTTTGTCTTCTCAAATTTTAATTCTTGAGATAAAATCATTATGATTGCATAATATGGAAGTGCTAAATATATCACAAAGCAAATCATTCATTTTTGTATTTAAGGAAGATACCTTTTTGCAAGCAAATAAATCATAACGTGTGATTTTTTATCATCTAAGAAGAGTGCTCATTTTCTTTAATCAAAGTGTTAAGATTTTCCTTAAAAATTATAGACTTCTTTTTAGTGAAAATATATTTCTTTTTTAATTTATCATTAGCATTCACTAATTCTTCAAAAATACTAGATAACTCTTTATAATGTCATAATATCATGATGATAAGTGACATTCAAAACACTTGAGAAATATGATTAAAGATTGAAAATAAATTTTAAAAAATCAAGATCAAATCAAATCAAAGTAGAGATTAAAATAAATTCAACCTACTTCACTTTAAATTAAAACTTGTAATATTTAGCCTTTGAAATCCAAGACAATTAAAATAAATAATAAACAATGATATTATGTAAGATTTAAAATACATAGAAGAAGAATTAAAAAGAATTATATTAATTTATAAAACTAAAATCAAATCCATCTCACTCAACATAAATGATCAAAATATTAAGCTCATTAAAATATTAAAGTTTGAAAATATCACTCAAGCCTCTTGAAGGAAGAATGAAAATGAAATATTAGACTTGAATAATACTCTTAGAAGCCAAAGAAAATGCTTAAAGAAGTTGTGAAAGTCTCTTCAAGTGAAAGATGAAATGAAGAATAAAAAATAAAACTTTTAAGGAATTCAATGTGGGGATCCATGTGTTAATTAAAATCCATCTTGAGAAGTATCCATCCACCAAATTTTAAAAATTATAAGCTATTAAAAATTATTAAAAAAATTGGCACAAATGTATATGTTCTTTAATTGTCAAAGGAATTATTTATTTATCTAAATTTTTAAGTAAAAGATTTAATATCATTTAAATGAGTTTGCAAATCTCTAAATATGCAAAGAGATCCTTTAGTAGAAAATTAAATCATTTTTTATGTACCAAACCCACATTTATTCTATACGGTGGGTCTGACCATCATAGATGAGGCAAATCAGCATGAAGATCATAGGTTCTTAGTGAGATGAAAAGACAAACAACTTATAAAGGACATCTAATTGAGTTAAGATGATTTGAAGATGCTAGCATCTAATCTTTTACCTAATTACTTAGACTTCAACTACTCAAAGAAGAGTCATTTGGTGCTTACGAGAAATGGTGTAACATAAGGAGCACAAGTATAAAGAGGTCTAATCACAAAAGTTTGGGAAAATGTCTTAAATGTAAAAATTGATGCCATTGCAAGAAGTAAGAAGGACAATTAAAAAATTAATAGTTGAAGACATGAAGATATTTGGATTTTTCTTATTATATTAACATTTCATTTATTTTATGTTATGTTTCTATGGTGTTAATTGCACAAAATGATGTAGAGTTCACATTTATAATGAGTTTATTGTAATTTTAAAGTGAGGGAAGTACTTCCTTGTAAATATAATGGTTTAATTATTAATTAATCAATTATAATTTAATTATATAAATAAGGATGGGTGGCTTAGTTGGTTTAGAGATAGAAGTTACACTATTTAAAGTGGTATGCCCCCACACTCCTCCCCATTCATTCAAAGTACAACTTGAATCATTATAACTAAAATAAAACTTTTATTTTATCTTATTAGATGAAGTGATGACATTTTGCATTAGATTTGGAATATAAATCTTTATTTTTTGGGGCTTGGTGGTCGGCCAACTTGATGAAAGGGTTTGGTGATATTTTCTACTTTGGCTATTTTAGTATTTTAAATAAAATCTTTATTTTGGATTGTTGTTCAAGTTCCCTTTTTTCCAAGAACTTTTTTTTTATTTTTATTCACTAAAAAACTCATAATTTAAGTCTTTGAAGTGGTCTGCAAGCCTAAGGCTGAACTGACTTGATTCCCTTATAGTTTTTGTTTTTGGCATACTTAAACTCCAAGAAATATGTAAAAATCTTTATAATTAGTGTTAACACACTTATATTTAATTTTCAAGTCTTTTGTTGGGTTTAATCTAGTGTTTCCCAATGTTTCCTCAACCTTTAAGTGTTAATTTAATTATTTGCCTAGGTAGGTTTTTAGTGATGATTCCTAAGAAAAAATCATTAAAAAAAAATCTTGAACCTAATGAATTTTTACAAAAATTTCTTGGTCACAAATAAAATTTACAATATACAATTGCTTTTTGTTTCATGTGATTTGGAATTTTAAAGGGGAGTTTGAAGTGATTAAAGTTTGGTTTTTAGAATTAAGTTTATTTATTTTGTTTTGAATTAGCCGACCTTAGACTCTTATATATCTTCAACACTACTCCAAATTAAACCTTATCAGAGCCTTCTCTACTTTCCTAAGCATATTAGAAGAGCACATTCAACCAAATAGGGCACACTAAGTGGCCTCTCCACAGCCCACACTAGAAATACATTCTTTAGATTTCTAATGACAAATAGAGCTATTAGGATTGGCTACCACTAAGGCATTGGACTACAACCCTCTTATTCTAAAGCCTCCCAAACTCTTTCACCAACATCAAAACTTTCATAAAAGTTTGTTGACATAGTGATACAACAAATGAATCTTAGGTGGATCTCCCTTTAGAAGCCATATTACTCATCACTGCTATATAATAATTATCAACAAAAGTCAACACCCTCCCTTTTCATTATCACATGACATCGATCAACAATCATCATTACTAACCATAAAAATTGCTCAACTTTCACTAGTCATCCAAATTTCTCATATTCTTAAAAAAAGATTGACCTAATTAGATTACTTATTGGAGCCAAACCTTTGATGTTTCATAAAAAATGTGATGTTCGATATTCATCAACCATCAATATTTGATGCTCAGTAATTCAAACTTGCATGGAGAATGATCAACCCTAATCACATGGAATCTTTGCTTGATGATAAATTAACATCATTAATTTTATTATATTATTATCGTAGGGCATATTTTTTAAATCTAATTTAAAATATTATATTATTAATGTATCAAAATTTTATCAAAGGTCAACCATAATGATATTCAATAAACATTTGTTTGGATCATTTCAATTATGTAAGCTACATTGGTTTTTTTATAATTTAAATTTCATATATAAAAAATCTAATATGTTTTATAAACTACTCTTTATTTATCTATGAGATTGTGAGATTTTTCTTATAATATTAACATGTTATACTATCTATTATCGTGAGAACTTTGATAATTATTACTTATCTTGTAACCTACATGGTACACTCAACAAGTACATTTGCGTATCACATCAATATAATATTTCTATGAATTATCAAAGTATAAAACATAGAACAACAATAATAACAAGCTTTTATCTTGCTACATGTGGCAGGCTACACGAATCTTTCTTGTCCATAGTGTCTTATAAATTCTCAAATTAACATTCAATTCTAATAAAATTAGTCATTTTTTATACTTCTTAACCAAGTCTTTTTTAGGTCTACCTCTACCTTTCTTAACAAAAGCTAAATCTAATTTATTTATTCTCTTAATTGGATTATTAGATAGAGACTCCCTAATTTTATTTGCCATTGGAGCTACACCAACCTTTTCACATGTATATTTGTTTCACATTTTGTCTGTAAGTGTAAAGTGTTGATGTTGTTGTACATGAAAAGTGATGTTGGTTAGACTTTTAATTTCTCACATATGCATTTAGTAAGGGGGTAAAAAAATTTATACTATTATTTTTATCCTTCACACCAACATCGATTAGTCATCTTCAAAAAAGGGGAGATATCTAAGTATACACCTTGTGTATCTCACCATTTGATTTGTTGATAATAAACCTTGTGTAATAAAAACTAAATATTTTTTGTAAGATAAATTATCCACATTAATTATTATGATTGTAATTATTAATTTAGATTTGTATTGATGATAAATATATATTCTTGAAGCTACTAATTATTTATTTCAAGTGTTTCAAGAAATTCACCATATTCAACTTGCTTTGTTAGATTAGAAAGTCAAATCTACTAGACTAAAATAGATTGGGAATCTTCTTAGTTTATGCAATAATAAGATAAATAAGAACTCAATAATAAAAAAATAATGGTTTAAATAATTTCATATCATTCTTTAAATTTGTACACAATTTTTTATATTTTATTTGCTTGATATTTTCAATCATTCTTTAAATTATCCTTTTTATATAATTTCAATACTTGCATGAGATTAAGCCGCATCCATTATGTTTTAAAGTATGTTTGATTTATTTCACATTTCATTTTGTTTTTTGCATGATTGGACTTATTATTTATACATTTATTTTTGCATAAGAGTGAAATTCTTCATGAATTATACATATTATTCTTTTTTTTTCTCTCTTATACCCCTTTATTTTGTCTCTCCTATCAAAATAATCGTCCTAATTTAGCTTTGATCAAATTTTTGATGATTTTGGGATGAAGAATATAATGTGACTTATCTAATTTAGTACTAAGTTATTTTCTCTCATTTTATGGGATTTCAAATTCTAAAGTTATTTAAATGTCGAATTTGAATATTTTGAATATCAAGTTGTATATTATCTTGATTCATTTTTAAAATTGGTTTAATTGTTTATGGCATGTTTTGGATAAAATTTTATTAGTTTTTATCATGATGTATTATATTTAATTCACATGATTTAATGCATTAATATTTTCCTTATTTGAGAATTTTTAAAATTCTAATTATTTTGAATTTAAAAGTTTGAATCATGCCATAAATTATTTCCAAATTTATTTTATTTATTTTTGGCTTGCTTCAGTTGGCCTCCTATTTATTATAATGGATTTAATTTAGTTTTATTTGAATTAATTTGATTTAATTTAGCTTTAAAATCAATTGGCTTAGGATTTAATGCACTTTCCATTTTTGGATTTTTATTTTTTTCTAATATTTAGTCGGTCCACAAAAATCTATTTTTATTTAAATAAAAATATTTTTAAATTTAAAATTCTTTTTGAAATAACTCTCTTGATTATAATTGATTTAATTTCATTAATTAGAGATTGATTTATTTAAAGAAAGCTTTGGCCATCCCATATAATGAAGATTATTTGATTTATTTTGATAAATTAATTTCAAATCTCTTCCTTAATCAGTTTCTTAATTAGTTATAGTTTATTTAATTATCTTAAATGCATCTAAAAATATTTCCTCTATTATTGAATGTCCCACACTTACTTGAATTTATTAAATTCAAATTCAAATTTATTTATTTGAATTTTGAATTAAACCCCTTCCATATTTATTTTTTCTCTTATTTTTTCCCATTTTTTTCTTATTTCTTTGGCCAAAATTTTCTTGGACTTAACCTATTTAAGGAGTTGATTTCATTACTTAATTCTCTCTTACAAAAATGCTCTGTTGGCCAAACTATTGTAAAATCATTTGTCGGTGTTCAAGTGCTCAAGTTCTCTCCTTTCTTCTTCACATCTTCAACCATATTCAACGAAAGATCTTCTTCATCATCTTCAAGTCTTGTGCTCACATGTTCATTCATCAAATAGACTTGAGTAAGATTATTTTAAGTTGCTTCAATCATTGTTGATTTTGATTTTTGATGATTTGATGTGATTGAAAAGAATTGCTATTGACATTGTTCAAAATTTTCTAAAGTTCTTTTCAATCATTTTTCAACTGATTTGAATACTTCATCTTGTCATTAATTTGTGTTTTGATATGTGAGATCACATATTTAAGGCATTTACAAATATTTCTTTTCATAGTTTTCATATTCATGATCTTTGTAGTTTACTTTGTGGAAGTTCTTTAAAAGTTATTTTTTATTCTAGCACATTATCACAAAGTTAATTTAATTCATACTTTCAAATCATCATTTCACCTTATGAAATTATTTTCAAAGAATCATTTATTTCAAGTATTTCACATAAAGAACATATCATTGCATATTTCTAAAATAAAAAAGAAACATACACAAATTGAGCTCTCTTATTTGTCTTAATATTACTTTTTTTGAGCTTGTGAGAAAAATTATTTTAAAATTGGAGAGATAAATTTTATTCTTGTATTTTTTTTTTCTTATACTAATTTATTTGGGGTAATACTTACCCATGAAGGAAAGTACGTTGTTGGAATTGTACTTGTCCATTGTAGGTAAGTACATGTTAATACTTACCCATGAAGGAAAGTATGTTATTGGGGTTGTACTTGTCCGTTGTAGGTAAGTACGTGATAGGATTGTACTTTCCCATTGTAAGAAAGTATATGTTGGGGTTGTACTTGCCCATTGTAGGAAAGTATATGTTGGGGTTATACTTGCCCGATGTAGAAAAGTATGTTGTTGGGGTAATACTTACCCAGCGTAGGAAAGTACGAGAGATTGGTTGTAATCACATTTGATTAGTGAATTCCTAGTCATGATGAATAGGCGTGGATGTATGTCAATTTTTAGGTTTTGATCGAACCACATAAATAATTTTTGTGCCTCTTGTTTTACTTTTTTTGCATTTAGCATGGTTATTGCTTTACTCTTTCGTTATAAAAGATTTTATATATTTTATTACAAACTTTCTACAAAGTTTAAAAAATTAAGTTTTAATTTGAAAATGTTTCAAAAACCTAATTCACCACCCTCCAACCTCTTGACATAAAGCAACACATCCACCTAAGCATCCTTATCTCTACAACACTTAAGTTAATTCTATGCTTCTCTTTTTTTGTTTAGTTTTTTGGCACCAAAAAGCATTGCAGGTCTCACCACCATCTTATAAATTTTCTCTTAACTCTAAGGAGTACTTTTCTATCACAAAATAAGCTAAGTGCATTCCTCCACTTCAACCATCCAACATGAATTCCACTAATAACATCTCCATCTATTTCAACACACTTCAAATAATCGACTTGAGATATCTTAACATTCACTCTTTTAAATGACCTGATCACCTATTATCACAACCACATCGCTACCTTCTGCAACTAAAATTACACTCTATGTATTCCGTGTTTGATTTACTCAAATGAAAGCATTTAGATTCTAAGGATGACCTCAATAATTCAAGTTTCTCTTGAACTTTCTCTCTAGTCTTATAATGTACAAATTTTTATAAGGTTTTAAAACATACAAATTTCATAATTCTAAATATGATATAAATACTATATGTTTATCCTTTTATATTTATACAAAATCTACTTTTATCAGTCAAATTGTGATATATCAAAGCTAATTTTCAATTACAAATTTATGAATTTTAAATTTATTTAAATAATTTATCATTTAAACAAAATATTATAACATATTTATAGAGGAAAAAACTATTGTAATAATCTATTTAATTTTTTTTGGTAGAATAGTTCTCAAACTAGCAAATTAGTTTTAAGATAAATATAATAAATAAAAAAATTTATAGTCTATAATACATTAATTTAAATTAAATTTAAACATTTTAAAAATCAACTTAATCAAAAAATTTATCGCAATATGAAAATCAAAAAATTTTTACTGATACATTATTCACTTGTATTAACTATGGTCATAACTGCATTCACCATTGCAGCGATTAACAGAATTTATTTCGTTCGCTCGGTTTCGATAATCCATACCGAAACGCATCCCCAATTCCTTAAGCCATTTCCGCGTGACAAATTCTCTCTTATACTCTTACCAACAACCCCCGCGCTCTTGGTTTTCCTTGCAAGTAATTCATTCATCCCTTTCCTCCCTCTCACGCTGACCGCTTCAACCATCCCTCCACTTCCCTTCCATAACTGCATAAACAATCCACACTCAATTGTTATTATCTATATAACTCATCTCCTAACAAACCAAGAGAGAAATAACACAAGCATTTCCAAGTCCAAAACATGGCAAGCACCACCAATGACGCAGAATCCCAACCACTACTGGCCGGAAAACCACCCCTCCTCCGTCGCCAAAGCACCGTAAACCCACCCGAAGATCAACTAACCCCCGCCCAAAAGGCCATTTCCCAAACCTTCCAAAGCACTGCCAACCTCGCCAAACTCCTCCCCACCGGCACACTCCTCACCTTCCAAGTTCTCGCCCCTCTCTTCACCAACGGCGGCAGCTGCTACACCGTCAACCGCTTCATGACTTCTTCTCTCGTCGTCCTTTGCGCCCTCTCCTGCTTTGTCCTCTCCTTCACTGACAGCTTCCGCGATGCCTGTGGCGTTGTTCGATACGGCTTTGCAACATTCAAAGGCATGTGGGTCATTGATGGAACTGCGCAGCTGCCGGTCGATGAAGCGGCGCTGTATAAGATTAAGTTTATTGATTTCTTGCACGGCTTCATGTCGGTATTGGTATTTGCGGCTGTGGCTTTGCTTGATAAGAATTTTGTGTCATGTTTTTATCCTGTCTTGTCGGCGGAGATGGTGCAGCTAATTGCGAGCTTGCCGGTGGCGATGGGGGTGGTCGGGAGTGGCTTCTTTGTTGCTTTTCCGACTACCAGGCATGGAATTGGATTCCCTCTTTCTTCAATATGAATACGTTTGATTCCTTTGTGTTCTTCTTAGAGCTATTTTTTTTATTGTCTGAAGGGATTTCTGCGTAGACATAAATGTTTGGCTTGCACGTTAAGGAAGGATTTTGTTCACTGATTTTGGATGGATCAATTGTGTACACTGGCACGAAACGGGATTTAAGGGATTTAGGTTGGTGTAAACTTAATGAAATATAACTCATAAAGATTGTGGTAATTATTTCTTTATATGAAACAAATTTTCATTTAAAGTTAGAATAAATTTTTCCCTTAAAATATAAAACTGATTCAGTTACTGTCCATAAATAAGAGAAATGTCAAATAATAATTTGAACCTTTCATTAAGTTATTTAGAATACATTGAAGTGTACAATGAAATCAAAGCGAGCATTCACAATTTCAATATAAGCAGAAAACTTTGGTATAAAACTGAAATCAATATGCAGTTGACTAAATTAAATAATTATAATAATCGCAAGTTCGAATAATGATATATACCGTCTAATATGCCCCCTTAACGTATGTACATTGAAGATGCCAATTAAATTCTTTAATACTTGAATTTGGGCCAAACATTGATTACAACAAGACTAGGTCTTCTTCAAGAATGCCTTAGCTGAGAGTTTATGAGGTGATTTGGTGGGATTTAAAAATTGAGTAGTTAGGGAACTATCATGATATAAAAATAAAGATTTATAAAAATATAAACTTACTACTTAATAAAGTGGCAAGCAATGAAGAAATCACCAAATTTCTCCAAGGAATAGGCCAACAACGAAGTGTCCATCAGTTGAATTAAACTCCAGTTTTTTATTATTATTAAAGCAATATCAATCCCTTCATTTATTTGGGAACAAGTATTAAAAGCAAGTTTACAATCATTCTAAATTAAATAAGATAGAGGGAGAGGGAGTTAACAATGTTGACCTCATTTTTAAATGAGGTTAATATCATTCTGAAATTAGTAATTAGGATGTCCTAATCTCAAATAAGAATCTTCTAATTCAATGATTAGGATACTATACCTAGTGACCTAGGGAATCTTTTTGGGTTTAATCTGACCTAATGGGCTTATGTGGAAATTAACCCAAAATTTTAAATTTGGATTAAATCAAATCAAATCTAAATAAATCAAATTAAAATAAAGGAACAAGCCCAAAGTCAAATCAAGTCAACCCATTCGACATAGGTTTAACTTTGGTGAGTTGCCTAATCAAAGATCAACCCATGAATTTGTCCAAACTAAATCATTCGTTAGAAATAATTGGTGGAATTACAAATGGATTTTCTATTGGAAATCATTCTGATAAAAATTTCTATGAAAAGAATGTCAATAGAAAAATTACCTGTTTCCAGTAGAAAATATGTTAGAAAACTCTCTAATAGATTTTTCGTGGGAATATGTATCAGAAAATTGTTATATATGGGGTCGACGAAATCGAGCCACCCATTTCCCCATTCTCTTTCACATGTTCATCTTGGATGATGATGAAAAGTAGACTAGGGTGGCGAGATCTCCACCAAAACACCTCATTTTTATTTTATTTCTTGATAAAATAAAATAAAAACTATTTTATCATGCTTCTATAATAATTTATTTGTAATTTCATCAGTTTACCCTTGTAAAATGTGAATTTGATGTCTTAAAAATATTTTCAATTTAGAGCTTAAATCTTATTGAAATTTGTTTGGAAGTCATTTATCTTGCAGTACCTTTCTTGTTTGGAGTTACATCTAAGATTCTTTGCCTTAATGTTTAAATTTATGTTGAAATCTTAATTTGAGATTTTTGGGTATTTTCCAATAATTTCTTATTTGTTAAGTATTTCATTATGTATTTTGCATTTTTGGATGAATATATATATATATATATATATATATATATATATATATATATATATATATATATATATATATATATATATATATATAATCTGCAAATTATAATTAGATGATTATCATCTAATATGATGAAGTTTTTAAAAGTTGCTAAAAGAAGAAAATATATAATTTTATAAAATTATAGCTATGTTAATCATCTTAATGTTTAAAACATATCTCCCTTGTTTAAGATTAAAATCATACAAGTTTTGAGAATTAGATTCCAAATATTGTTTCCATATGTTACGTATTTGTGACATTGATTGGCTTTCAATGTAATCCCAAATAAAAAAAATTATCACAATAGCGCAATAATGGGTTGAATTACATTTACCGACCATCTCTCTTCTTCTCATGGCATAGTCTTTTCACACTCCCTACTCCTGCCTTCCCATTCTCTCTCGATCTCACCAACCAACCTTACATTGGGGTGATTCACTCACACTTAGAATCTTAAGTAGTTGTAAAGCTAGGGACAATTAAGGCCTTCTCGTAGAAATATTCTTGCATGTGAGCTAGTTGTAAGCTTGGGATGTTATAACAAATATTTACAAACAAAAAAAAAAAAACAAATTGAATCTCTTAGACACTTGTGTCATATTGGGCCTTTATTATTTATTCATAATTAATTCTATAATTTATATAACATAAACCTTTATATAGTGGGGAATAATTGGAAAAACCTTGTGAAATGCTTTATAGTACATATTAAATTGAAAGTCAATATAATGGAATGTACCAAACAGTAACCCCTAAAATAAATGTAACATTCTTTCTGTAATGGACGTTAATGGTAGACCCCTTTATATTGACACAAATCCTGCCCTTTCTTACAGTAATCTAGAAGAAAACTTGGAGAACATCCACAACCAACAAATATTACCCAACAACAATATGAGATGTAGATTTTCAACTAAAATAGGCAAACAAAAATTGGATCAATGAGACCTTTAATGATAATGGAACTACACCAACCAACACCTCAAAAACACCCATAATAATAGTTCATAAAGAATAACAACATATGCAAAACACATTGAATATTATTAGTAGTGAAGCAAATGAATACACTGCACACATAGATAAAATAGATTCTTCAAATGACATTGCAGGACAACCAACATCTAAACAAATGAATCAAAATCTTCTTAAAGACAAAAATAACCCATAACAATTGGTAACTCCAGCCCTGACTAGGATGAGAAGGAATTGAACTCACAAGAAGAGCATTTAGAGGAAGAACACTTTGATGGATATAATTAATATAGCCATGGGTTAATGGCAAACACACAAGAGCAAAAGTAAAAAAAACAAAAAGGAATAAGGGAGTTGAAAAACTTATTAGCAATAAAAAATCAATGATGGAGGAATATTCAATTGGAGAAGGATCATCTAAGAGGCCTTTTAGAGGTAAACCCCCTCCTTCTTGTTAAACCTCATGATATGGAATATTATGGGCATTGACATGGATAATGTGACTAATAGTCTCAAATTGCCTTGTTAGACACCACAACCTTAAAATGCTTGCAATTCTTGAGCATTTAGTTAGCCCCAACAACTTACCCATAATGAAGAGAAGGTTTCCTCACTTCAACATCTACTTAAATGTGAGTAAGAAGATCCAACTATTCTAGAAATCTAAATTTTAGATTAACATTCTCCTTAACACCAACCAATAACTTCATATCTACATTGAAGAAATCAATGTAAGAGTTTATGCTACCATAATTTATGTTTCTTCTTATAGACAACACAAGAAAAAACTTTGGGAATGACATAAAGCACATCAGGTTTAACATGTTATTCCCTTGGATGGTTGGTGGAGATCTAAATATGATTGTAATCACTCGAGAAAATTGCCTTTATAAACCTACATGCCATCTTTTTAGGATGTTGAGGGAGTTCATTCTTCATGAGGTAGATTGATATATATTCATCCTAGATTTCTCCTAACATTATGTCAAGCTTTATTTAGATCTCGGTTCTACTTTCTATGAATGCAAGAATTCATAATTAATTTCCCCTCTTGATGTATTAAGAGAACACTCTCAATTAAGGTTGGAAATAGACATATCTCTCTAATATAAATAGAAATCTAGTGGTGTGCTATGGATGATTGTCTAAAGAAAATATGAGGGTAGTGTCGATCAAGATCCCATAGTTCCATCATCCTAGGACTCCCATAATTTCAATCTACCAACATCAGAAGGCTATTAGTCGTAATGTCCAGGTTAGATTAGTAGCTATGTGTTGCCTCATCTTAGATATCCCAAGTAGACTAGAGTTTTAATGTAGGTGTTATGGTGCATGTTGTCTTAGATTGTGCTTACATTGCAAACATATAGTTGACTTACATCTATTAGAAAGCTATTAGATTGGACTTACATCCCTTTGAAATTCCATTAATGTGTCCGCATGGCAAATTGAAAGATTGAACTTACATCTCTTTGGAATGCCATTAGAGTGTTCACATGACAAATAGAAAGACTAGACTTACATCCCTTTGGAATGCCATAATAGGTAAGAAAGTTTCCATGGTGAACAAATGACTGGGCTTACATCCATTGAAAAGCTAATTAGAATTTAGGTGTTCATATGGGGAACAAATAGATTGCACATACATCCCTTTGGAATGCCAATAAGTTTATAAGGGTGTTGGCATGGCAAATAAAAAGGTGTCTGATTTGATTGAGTTTTCTTTTTTAATTTTTTGGGAATAACACCTCAAGGTTGTATAAGCAACATTATAGTGCTAAGGATTTAGTGCCATGTCACAAAGAAGTTTGTCATTTAGTGTTTAAAGCTTAGCACCTTGGTGTGGACAAACCAACCCTAGGGTAGTAGAAACATAAGTCTCAAAACCATAGAGGATAGTGCTTTGACATTGTAAACCCAACTCCCTAGCACTGAGGTGCCATAAAGAATAATAGAAAGTAGGTTGAATATTTTGACCAACATCAAGGCACTACCAAAGTGGCACTATGGCACTAGTCAAAAGGACGTTCAAGAGTCGACAGGTTGAAATGCATATTTAATAGAAATGGATAAAACTTTTGACCAACATCATGGCACTACATTAGAACCATAGTGTTCCATCAATGTTTGATGCACTTTCATATCTAGTCAATTAAAAAATTAAAATAATAAATTTTAATAAATGGTCTTTTTGACTAGCACAGTAACCGTCTTGACTGGCTAATCGGTTGCTTGGCACTACATGTAGAGCACCACGGTGTTGCATGTAGAGTGTCATGGCGTTGGTCCTATATTTAAGAAATTGAGAGGCCAACACTTCTTCACTATAGAAGTAGAACCATGGCGTTTGATCCTGCCTATAAATAGAAACCCTAGGCTATTAAAATTTTCATTTTAAAGCCTTTGTTCTTTAAGAATTCTTGCATCTTAGCTTTTGCTCAGCTGTAAAATAACAAATATGCCACTCAAGATTATCTAGAAGGTCAAGAAGAGTGAACCCTCAAGCGACACTAGTAGATTCATCAATGTGGATGGTAAGAGGAGGTACCAACATGCACTCATCAAGCACCTCAGCACCTCATCTTGGAGAGGAGCTTCCATAATCTGGCTAGGAGCATGGAGAGGGTTATTAATGAGCGAGGCTAGGAGTAGCTTGCTGACGACAATGCCACTTGCATCATCCCCATGGCGCTGGAGTTCTTTACCAACATGAAGGATCACTAGAATGATCATATATTTGTATGGGGGAAATGGGTATATTTCAATAATACTTCCATTAATGCATTTTATAATTTATAAAATTTTTCATATGGTCAATAACATTCCTACTACAATAATTACCTTGATTTTGATGAAATCTTAGTTTTCTCACTATTAAAAATTAAAATGTCCAATAGAAAGGGCGAGATGAAAAGATTATAAATTTTTTTATCATCATTCTAACTATGGAGGCTAAAGTTGACATTATTTTATTTCTATCAAGCTGATGTCCACTGGTAACATCAACAAGGTACCTAAAGATAAGGCCATTTTGAATTATATGCTTCAAACGGGCTGTACCATAGATGTAGGAATTATTTTTATAATTCAATTTGTAATATGCTTAAGAGTAGTACTACCCTAGAATATGGTCATCACTCTCTCATTTATTCTTTATATGTAGTGGTGGTGTGTCAGGGGACCCAAATGAGAAAGTCCTTATACAAAGGGGTCCCCTGATTAAGAAAATGATTGAAGGGTTTGTATTAGAAATGAAAGTAGGATAAAGCTCACACGCTTCTCAGTCCAGATTCAAATCCTTCAAGATGTTAATTGAGCAACTCCAATGATGTTGGAGGAGAAGTCTCAAAATTAAGAAAAAGTGTGGCTAAGAGCAGTTGGTAATAGTTGGAGTTGGCGAAGAAATTTGATTATCGTATGGGTCAGTAATAGTAATTTTCTTACATTAGCAGTTCAACTCAACACTCATTCAAATGTTTAAAAATTACAACGTTAATGTTGGACCGAGTAGAGTTCCATTTCCTGTAGCACCTCTTTATCACCTGTATATTAGCACCTCACTAGAGCTAGAAGAAGAATAGTAGGAGGATGACTATGACTACTAGGGTTATCTTTTCCCACTTTTTTGTATTTCTCTCTTTTTTATACCATTATAATTTTATTTGGCACATTTCTATATTAAATTTTATTTTTTGTAATAAAATTTTATATCATATTATTTGTGTACTGGTTGGCTATCTCATGAACTTAATTATAATTTAGATACTTATTATAAGTTAAAATTTTAATTAAATAAATTTTCTAACTTAAAGAAAGATAGACTAAAAGGTTAGTGCCTCGGTGCTGAAAAGTTAGTGCCTAAGCACTATAATATTAATGTCTTAGTGCTAGGAATCCAATGCTTATACTCTAGATGATGAGACTTAGGCTTAAAATTAGAGAAGATAGTGCCTACAAGCTTTCATGATAGAGCTATGGAACTATAGGTGGACACATTAGCCTTATGACTAGAGAAGGCATCGTGACACCAAGATTTAGCACTATGGTGCTATTACAACACCTCGGTACCATACAATAGTGATATGGCACTACAAAGTGGAGAGCCAAGGTTCAAAATCTTGTGAGCTTAGCATTGCGGTGCTAGATATTAGTTCTACGGTGCTATAAGTGGGAATACTCTATTCTAAGAAAATTATCTTATGTGATTTGATAATTTTTAGAAATTTTGGCAGCATAACAACTTAGGGGCTATTTGGGATCAATTTTGTTTTCTATTTATTTTATTTTTATATTATTTTTGAAAACATGTTTGTTTAGAGTATTTTTTTATGTGGTTTTATTTTTTATTTTTAAAAATAAAAAATAATGTTTTTAAAAACACTCAAAACATCTTTTAGATGTTTTATGTGTTTTAAAATAATAAGTACACTCAAATAAGTTTTATCTTTAAGAAAAATAAAACAAAACAAAATAAAAACATAAAATAAAAAATAAAAAACAAAAGTGATCCCAAACGACCCTTAGCAATGCTTGGTTTTGATATATTTTTGTGCAAAAATGCACTCTTCTCTCTTGTTCTAGATTTAAGAACAATGGAGGGAGGGTTTTTCATATCATGTCATAACCAAGTTCGATGAAAGAGATCTTGTATATTTAAAATTGAATTTTAGTGAATCAAAACCCAAATTAATTCTTGATTTCTATAGCATTTTATTTTGGTAATGCCTAAAATTTCATATTTAATGTGAATCATATTATTTTCCCTTGCTATGGATCCAAGATCGATGGAGGGAGGATCTTCATTTTGCACTATATCCAAGATCAATGGTGGAATTCTTTAAGATTTTTCTGTAGAGCGAGGAATCATATAAAAGAGGATTTTCAATTGGAGTCTTACCTAAAATCATGCCTTGCTCAAGAAGGAGAATGTGTAGTAGAAAGAAACTTATAGTGGAGTCCATAGTAGAGAGGGAAGATATTATGCCCATAAAGGAAAAAAATAAGGAGAAAAGGAAGAAGGGTCACCCTTCTCTTCTTATAGGGGTCAATCCTCAACGCTTCCCACCCTCTAACCAACCACTACCATTCTCCTAACCACTCTGCTTTCCCTTCAGGTGGTTATCGCTAACAAGGATGGCTATTAGTGGGAGTGGCTAGTGTAATTTAGACTCTTTAAACTTAAGGGTAGTAGAACTAACTCTTAGACACTGCCGTGCTAAAGTTAGGATATTTATTTTTTCATTATTATTTATTTTTTATTTTTGTTGCAATAGATTGCCAGCCCTATTGAGAAGAAAGGAGGTATAAGACCAAACAAGTCAATAGTCTTAGAATTTGTTGAATTCATTGAAGAAGAAAATCTATTTGATGCTAGTTTTTATCGTACTCCTTTCACTTGGAAGAGGGAAAAGGTTTTGGAAAGACTTGATAGAATTCTCACAAACTCAGCTTGGAACTCCTACTTAACATAATGGAGGTACAATATCTAGCAAGAATTACTTTCGACCACTCCCCACTTCTTGTAAGTTTTAGTATTATGTCCAAGCCAAGCCACCATCCTTTTAGGTTCCTTAATAGGTGGTCACAACATCCTAATTTCAATAATTGCATCTCAAATGCTTGGAGGAGCACTGAAAATAATAACCCATGGATTAAACTTTGGTCCTTACACAAAGTTGCCATTCTAGCTCTCAAGAAATAGAATGAGGTATTTGGCAACATACATAACCTAATCAAATCCACTAAAAGCAAGATTAATAGCCTAGATAAAGCAATTTTTGAAATGGCATGCACTAGATATGCATGAACATGAAACTTAATTAGAGGAACATTAAATAGCCCAACAATCATTCATTGATAAATAGGAAGACCTTCTTAGGCAAAAAGCTTCATCCATCATATTTATCCATGGAGACGGGAACTTTAAATACTTCCAAGCTTGAATCAAAAGAAAAGAAAAGAAAAGAAAAACTTATAAACTAAGTGAAAGACACCACTGGTTGCTGGATTCACAACCAAGATAGCATTATGGATATTGTGTGAAGTATTTATCAAATTTAGTCAATCTGTCCTCAACAAATGTCCCAACCCTCAATACAACCATAACTTTTTTATGATTTAAAAATAATTCATCAAGAATAAAGAACTTATCTTCATCCCTTTGGAAGAACAAATTTTGATTGCACTCAATTCAATGGATGGTTACAAAGTGGCTGGACTAGATGGATTCTATGCTCTTTTTAGAAATAGGTATATCACATTGTGAGAGTGGAAGTTATCACTACTATAAAAGATTCTTTAGAGGTCAAAATTGTAACAATTATTTCACCACATAATCTATAGTCTTGATTCCAAAGAGTGAGATAATCATACTTGAGACAAATTTAGATAAATCTGTCTAACTCCTTGGATCACTCAAGAAAAACACCTTTGAGGATGTTCTCTGCAATTTTTATCGAGATGAGTTGGAGTATATTTTTTTCATAAGGAAGATTGATATATATTCAACCAGATTGCCTCTAAAATTATGTTAGCATTTTTTAGATCTTGAGTCTATTTTCTTTGAATGCAAGCCTTCATAGTTAATTACCCCTCTTACTATAGTAAAAGAACACTCTTAATTATTGTTGAAAATAAACATACCTTCCTAACATGAATTGGTATCTGAGGTGTGTGTGGTGTAGCATAAATGATTATCTAAAAAAATAGGAGAATAGTTTTGATCACAATCCCATGGTTCCATCATCCTAGGAATATATTACTCTCGTCTACCAACATCAGAGGGCTATCCATAATGTCCAAGGAGTTTGATTATCAGCCATTGGTTGCCTTATCTCAGATATCATGAGTAGACTAGAGGTTTAATGCATGGGTGTTTGCATGATGAACATATTGATTGAACTTATATCCTTTGGAATGCTAGCAGTGTTCATATGGTAAATATATAGATTATACTTACATCTCTTTGGAATGCCATTTTTATATTGGTGTTCAACACATAGAAGACTAGGCTTACATCTTTTTGGAATGATAGAATTATAAGAGAATTCACATAATGAATGAATTATAGGGCTTATGCATAAAGAATGGTTAGAAGAATAGGCTTACATTTCTTTGAAATACTAGAATTATAGGAGCATTCATATAGTTAAGAAATTATAGGGTGTTCACATGGTAAACATTAATAGGTTGCTTAGGGGGATGGAACCTCGGTACTGGAACTATGGTGCCTACATGCTTTGAAGGGAAGCACCTTGGCACTATAGATCATGGCACCTAGGCATTATTAGGATGGTGCCTCAGCATTAGGAAATCAACACCATGGCACTATATCATGGTGCCATAAGTGCTATAAAAGATGGTTGAGATTAGGTTGACAGATTGACTAGCTCCTAAGCATTGATTATGCAGTGTTATAGCGCTCATCTAAAGACTACTCAAAAATGTTGGTAAGCATATTTAATAGGTAGGAAAAACTTTTGACCAGCACTACGATGTTGCATCAAAGCATCATAGTGCTACATCAATATCTAACACACTTTTCAATTTTGATGATTACAAAATTAATAGTAAAAAATGGTAATAAGTGCTATTTTTTACCAGCACAATGACTACCTTGATGAATTGATTGATGCCTAAGTGTTACATGTGAGCATTGTTGTGCTAGTTCTTTGTTCTAGAACCTGAGAGGTTGGCACCTCATCTCTACTAATGTAGCTCTGGTGCTCTATCTGGTCTATATATAGACCCTATAAAGTACAAATTTTTCATTATGTAGTCTTTTACTATAGGAACCTTTAGAGCCTTCTTTCTTTCAACCTTTTTTTCTCACACCAATAAAGCAATCATTTTGCTTAAAAGACATTGTTAGCAAGAGGAGGGTGACTTTAAGAGATGTTAATAGGTTTGTTAGCATGAAAGTGAGGAGGAGGTGTACCAATATGCCCTCATTCACAAGCATCTCTTTTTAGAGATAAGTTTTCAACCGGGTGGGAAGCATGGAGTGGATCATTAATGAATGTGACTAGAAAAGTTGGCAAATGAAAGCACTTCCTGGCATCTTTCATATGGTGACAGAGTTCTTGGCCAATTGGAAGGAGCGCCAAGATAATAGAGTTTTTGTATGGGAGAAATTAGTAAGTTTTGATAGTATTGCCATTAATGCATATTACAATTTATAAAATATAGTGTACAATCAATATCTTTCTTATTATAAAGATCATCTCAATTTTGATGAAGTCCTTAATTTTCTTACTGATAGAAATGCTAATATTTAGTAGAAATGGTGGAAGGAAACGATCATTAATTTTTCTGCTGTCGACCTAATGCCAAAGTTCAAGGCTTCACACTATTTTATTTAGCTAATTGATACCTACTGGTAATATTGGTGAGGAGACTAAGGATAGGCTTATTTTGAATTTTTGCTATTCAAAAGGGCTTACAATAAATATAAGAAAGATTATTTATAGCTATATTTATAATATGCTTAGAGGTAGTACTATTGTAGGATATGGTCATATTTCCCTCATTTATGTTCTATGTGCTGTAGTGGGTGCATTGGGGGAGTCTGATGAAGAAGTTCTTATTCAAAAGGCTCTTCTAATGAAAAGGGTAATTGGAAGATTTGGGTTGAGGTTTGAGGTGGGGGAAAGTTCACATGCCCGATGTGCCTCAACCTCGAGCCAAATCCTCCAAAATATTAAATGAGCAACTCCATGAAATCAAAGGAGAAGTCTCATATTTAACAAAAAAAAGGTTAGCAAGAGTAGTCGTAGGTAATAGGGCTTGGAAAAGAAAATAAACTATCATATGGATCAGCAGTAGAAATAATTTTCTTATATGGCAAGTTTGAATCAACATTAGATCATATATTTCAAAACTATGGCTTTGCAGGTTCGAGTTACTTCTTTCCTTACTGCGCCTCAATATCCACCTTCTGCGAGCACCCCTAGAGTCGAGAAGAAGAAGAGGAGGATGACAACAACTATGATTATTAGTTTTCCCCTTTTTCTTTTATTTGTATTTTCTTTTTTTATACAATTAAGTAATCATTTTGATTTTTTTAGCAAAAAATATTTTTACTTCATAGTTTTGTGTATTTTTACATTGATTGTTGTTTGGATGCTCTAATATTTAAAATAATAAAAATTTTAAGTCTTTAAAAAATGTCTTCAGGGCCACAACACCTCGACACTATAACATATTACACTCTAGGACTTAATAAAAATTATATGGATAAAACCTAGGCTTAAACTCAAAGAGGGTAGCACTGTGATGCTAGAAACAGACTTAGAGGTTAAGAAGGATACACATCAAAGCATAAGAGGTAGAGTTGCAGTGCTCTAAGTAAGAAATTTTTGTTGATAACCTGAGAGGGTAGTGTTGTAGCACTGTGGTGCTCTAAGATAGAAAATTCTTGTCATTCAACCTGAGAAGGTGCTACAGTATCCAATGTTTAACATTATGGTGCTAGGTAGATAATCCTTAGACTTTGGATTTAGTGAGGTCAATATTCCAAGTGTCAAAAACCATTAAATTAATGCAGTGGCTCAACACTTAAGGGACAACGTTGTGGTGCTTTGACTAGATGTATTGCTCCTACAAAACCTAGGAGGTCAATGCTTTGACAATAAGACATTAGGACTATGGCACAGTTAGATGCTTTTGGATTCAAAATTCTTGAGAGCTCAACATCTTGATGCTTAACCCGCAGTGCCATGGTGTCGTTTCTTTAGGTTTAATAGTTTTTGGAGAAATTTATAATTTTGACAGCATAACATCTTAGCAGTCCTAGATTTCATAATATTTAATGCATTATCACCCTTCTCCCTTGTTTTGGAACCAAGATCAATGAAGGAAAAATTTTATTTCACACTAAAACCAAATTCAATGGTGGAATGGATTTGGGATGTGCACTTTGGGAAGATAGCTTATAATAGGTGAAACCTAAGAGCTTAGCATTGTAGTGTTGATACAATGTTGTAGCACTATTAATAAGGTACTTATCTTGAGAGCTTAGCACTGCGGTGCTAGATATTTGGCTTCTCGATGCTACAAGAAAGTGCATCAAAGATTTCATTCCATAGACCTTAGTGCCTCGGAGCAAGAACTCTATTTTTTTTAACCAGATTCTTGCAAAATTTGGTAATTTTTATGAAAATTTGATGGGATAATATTTTGGCAATGCTATAATTTTACTTTTTTTAGTGCAAAATCACTCTTTTCCCTTATTCTGGATCCAAGATTGATAGTGGGAGGTTTTTCTTTACACACTGGAACCAAGTTTAGTAGTAGAGGTCTTCTAATTTCAAGATTCTATAATTTAGTCTTGAGGACATTCTTTTTTACTTATGATCCAAGATTAATAGAGATAATTTACTTTATTTCTCACTAGATTGAAGATTGACAATGAAAATCTCTTAAAATTTCTTTTTAGAGAAAATATATATAAAAAAAGTATTTAAGATTTTTTTTCCTAGAGTTAATTGTAGTAGGCTTTGATCATATCTTGTGCATGAGGTGAACACTCTTGTGTAGCAGTGAAAAGTGCACAGTGGAGAGTGCAGGAGACCGAGAGAAAGAATGGAGCATGTGGAATAGAGTGAGAGTGAGAGAATGAAGAAGAAGAAGAGTATGGGTAGGTCTCCCTTTTTATAGCAGATTTCTAATGATTGGGGTGCTTTTTTGCTCCATAACCATTTCCCCCACTTCCCCTAGTTAGTTATTGCTACTTGGGCAAGAATAGTAGTTTTCTTGCTTTTAAAATTGAAAGCTGTCATGATAGTGCTTAGACGTAGGGATCATAGTGCTGCAACGCTTTGTTATTTAAGTAGGAAACCATCAGGTGTACTATAAGTTTCTATATTCTATAAGGCAACAATAGTGCCTCAATGCTTTGATTTTATTGTTGTGGCACCCCAAGTGAGAATGTTAAATTTTTTTTCTAGATGCTAACAAAATTACCACCAAATGAATGTGCCATTTTGACTGGATGTGATGAATTTGATGCTTATTTATTTATTTATTTGAGATTATATGCAATAATATAATAGGCAGAGAGGAAATATAGTCTTTAAAAATCTTTAACCACTTTCATAGATCATATAAGATAGTGACATAATAGTAGTTACAACTATTAATGATTAGCCTAAATTTCTCTGATACATATATAGATTGTATGAGCTCTATAAGCAATAATATGCTGCCTCTCTCAAGCTTCATGGAGATGCTAAAGGGTAGCTTCCTACTGATGGAATAATAAGAAAAGAATTTACTTGAGTTTGATTCCCTGAATGTCTGTTTGTGTGCAATCCCCTTCCATAATTATGATAGCCTATCTAACCATATACCTCCTTTCTAATAGATACTATCTCCTCAGCTATAATTCTTTAATTCAATAGATATGTTGAGGAGCTCAATCTATGCTCTAGAAATCTCTCTCTAGTTGGATCTCAAGGCTCTGAGATTGTGCTTGAGGTCTTGGTGAACTAGAGAGACTTGATGTGAAGTAGTGCTGAGTGAGGTTTCTATAGTAGTGATTGTATCTGATAAGACCTCTTGATATGTAGAGGGTAATGAGAATATTCTAAACCCAACATCTCTACACATGGATTCCCAAAGCTATAGCTCTCTTGCTTCATGACCAAAGGTGGTAGCATAATCTAATAAAGAATTTTCCTCCACAAAAAGTAGGAAACTTAGGAAAGACTTTGAGATCAATGCTCAGATGTAGGTGATGCAATGCTATCACTGTATGACATAGGATTTTCGAACAACCATGATGTAGTGGATATGAAGGTCTAAAATGGATTTTTGAGATGAAGCATGAGATATCCAAACAAGATAATTGCCTCTGAGCTGTATCCCTCAAAATATTAGTAGGGTGACTGTCTACAAAAGAGTCAAGCTCCATTGAGGAATCATCATGGGTGGCACTCACTATCACTGAAGTTGAATATGATAAGAGTGGCTCATGGCTAGTCATTAGAGTGCCAGATTCCTCTGTATATGGGTCTTCTTCAATATTCAAATGGTCACTGCTAACAAGCCGAGTAGACATTAAGGAAGAAAACTAGTATTTGTTGATACTACTAAGGTGACTTCATTCTCCATCTATCTTATTAGTGGCTCAACTGCTACTGGTGGGATGAAAATATGAGTAGAATTATATATCCCTACTACTCCCATATTATAACCAGTTGAAAATGGCTTGTGAATACCTATATCCTCTCTCTCTCTCTCTCTCTCTCTCTCTCTCTCTCTCTCTCTCTCTGTACATGAATCCTTTCATCATTGCTTCCTATTGCTGCCTAACTTATCTGATGATCTCTTAGGAGCATGAGTCATGTGTTGGGGGAAATGCAAATGCCATACCAGTTTAACTCTCCCGAATATACAATTGTATATACGAAAGCCTAGCTCCAAGAAGGAAGAGTATGTATGGTGGATCCATAATATCCATAGGTGACTAACTCTTGTGTAAGTCTCCTAGAAAGCTACATAGAAACTTGAATCAATCCCTAGGTGAAGTAAGAAAGCCCATGCCATAGAAGCTATTTCTAAATAAACAAATAGTGGAAGTATCTGTAGGGAATGAGTATCTTCTATATCCAATATCTATTGTAGTATGTATACTAGCATAACTTGAGTAAAGCCATACTGCCTAGCCACTCTATTGGGATTGTATCTCTCCAAGGTCATGGACTCATGACATCGATTAGAAAGCCAACTAGGTGTTAGCCCAAAGAGGTATTTTGCTATGCATCAGATCCTAGCTTTGATTATAGTAATGGTGTCTCTCTCAATAAGAGAATATATGAATAATTTGAAAGCAATTCATCATGTGTATTGGAGTAAACATGAAAGTCCGACTTTGATCTCTGTCTAAGGTAATTGTAGCATTGCTCAACTGCATGAACATAGAAAAATGCTGCTCTTTGAAATATGATGGTGTCTTAAGACAACTAAAAAAATACAAATAGCACAACCAAGTGGCAATGAAAGCCACTAAAGATAGCTCCACGTTAACATCCCATGCCAAGATTCACCAAAAATTGACTCATCCTTTCAACTTGAATTTGGCACTGAATGACTTCTCAGATGAATGAAATACCATATAAAATGAATCATCCAATCATGTGAAATGAAGTGAACATACTATTGAATTAAAGAAACTCTTAGACCATGTGTCTAGAGTAACTATGCCGCCTACTACCTGATCTTTGCTTTCTCGATAGTTTTTGGTAGTGAGCTATAGAATGATGGAGACCTAAAGAATATACATAACTGCTTCTCTTATACTGGCCTGCTGGCCGATGCTAAAAGAGCTTATGATCTGAAGGCGTGCACTTCTAAAAGGGAATGCCTATAATGGTCATGTATGTTATATCCTACATGTTAGCCAAGGTGATTATCATCTCATGAGAGCCAATCTAGTAGGTATTAATGATCCTATCCCAATGTTTGGCTATGCTTTGAATTCAAGTAAATGGATGGCGATTGTAATCCAAAAGTGCTGCATAGACTTCATGATATATATCAGCTCTTTAAAGGATGTCACCATGCATTTGTAGATGATGGCAGGCCTAAAATACATAACCACTGATAGCTGATAAGGTGTGCCAAAGATTAACTTTTAGTCTTAATCTTCTAACTCATGATGTAATATGCAATAACTTATAAGCCTAATTGTGCCTGCAGAAGGAGTAATACCTACAACTAGTTAAATACGTCATGATCCCTAAAGTTAAGGTAATCTGTTTCCCTCTCTAAAAGAACATTGTGATTTTGTCTCAACTTTAAATTAATTACCTAATTAGTAGGATCATGACTTGATGGAAGCTCTGAATTAAGAGGTAGAATGCATGATGAACGAGCAAATGAATCTTCAAAAATATCCATGCCCATCAACATATCCGATGCCATGATAGCTGATCCTATAATTGCTAAACAATGCAGATCATGGGCTTCAATGGTGGCCCATATCTACTCCTCGGGCTCTGTAAGAGGCATATCATCTGGCTTTTCTCAAGTATAGATTGCATCCAATCTATAGTAATTCTAGATAGGAGAAGCATATAAATTTTTTAGGAATTATAAAAGGCTATAGTATCTGAATTTGTAAATATGTGCTTGTAGGACTTGATTCAATCTTCTCTTGTTTTATATAATTTTGATTTAATCCTCCTTTGAGTATATTCAATCTAGATTTATATTTAGACCACCTCTTTTAGGTATATTAGTTAAATATAGACTTAAATCTTATACATATGGAGATGTTGGATTTAAGTTTAGATTTAGATTTAACCCCTTTGGAAATGATAGATCTAAGGTTAGATTTAGATCCAACCCTTTTGGGCATGGTGTAATCTAAATTTGGGCTTAAATTTGATCCTTTTGGGAATGATAAAATCTAAATTTGAGTTTATATCTAACCCCTTCAAGCATGATGGATCTGATCCAACCGCTTTAGGCATGATGGATCTTAATTGAAATTTAGATCTGACCCTTTTGAGCATAATAGATTTGATTCGACCCCTTTGGGCAAGATGGATCATGATTTAAATTTAGATTTTTTAGCATGATGTATTTGATCTGGCCCCTTAGGGCATGGTGGATCTTTATTTAAATTTAGATTTGTCTCAATTGGACATGATGGATCTTTATTTAAAGATGACTTTTATTAGAGATAGTTTCTCTTTGATGGATGATTTTCCTTACTTTACAAGGCTTATAAAATTACCCCCTATTGAAGGGAATTTTCTTCTAAGATGAGTACATTTTTCTTGTACTTAAATGAAAAGTATTTCTTCTATTGATATATTTGGAGTTGATTTTGACTCTTGCATTTATAAAGCATGACATCTTTACTAGTTATGCATAGTATCTTTGAAAATATTATCCATTTATAAAAAGCATAGGTCTTATCCCTTTTGCATCAATGAGCTGATATGCTCCCCCTTCACATACTTTTTCAACAATATATAGTCTTTCCGAATTTGGGTCAAACTTTTCACTAGTTCACTGATGTGGAATGAGAGGCCTCTTATGTACTAGTATGAGTTTACTTGCTTTGAAGCTTCTTAGGTGAACCATGAGGCCATGTGCTCGGGTCATCCTTACTCTATTTATTTCTAGATTTTGTTTAGCTTGTAATCAAGTTTCATTTAGAGCTTCAAGCTCTTTCAGTCATATTCGAACACTTTCCTCCATTATAAATACATTTTGAACTATTATACATTGTGAAGGTTATTTTATTTCAAGAGAAAGTATTAGTTTTACTCAGACTAAGTAGTATGACTTTGTTTGTGTACTACTTTGTAGGTATTACAAAATGACCATAAGGCTTCTATTAATTTATCATGCCATTACTTTTATTTTGGAAAGAATTTTCTTGAGAAGTTTAATCATCATTTTGTTAAATTTTTCTGTAAACCATTGGCTCCCCCTTCTAGTTCACACTAATGAAGTAATAGGCCAAGAAAGGGGAGGGGGATGAATTGGTTGATATTTAAAATTTTAAAAGTTAAATCTTAAAATTTAACTTTTAGTAGAAAATTAATTTTTGATTTTATAATGACAAGATACAATTCTCAATGCAGTAAAAAATAAAGTATAAAGAGACAAAAGACTCACAATTTTTATGTGGTTTGGCCAAACCCCAAAATCAGCCTACGTCCATGCTTAGCCACCCTTGGCTAGGAATCCACTAAATGTAAATAGCTTACAGACTATACTCTCTTATAATGGGGCAAGTACAACCACTACAATAATATATTCTACAAAGTCATTACAACCATATAAATTTTACAACACAAAAAAAAATATAAAATAATAAATTTTGATAAAATATATCTGTCACAAATATACCAAGCAATCCAATTTAAAAGGTGATCTTACAATTTATAAATGATCACTTTACAACCTACAATTTTGATAAGAAATAATAAAATAAATATCTTAAAGTGATCTTACTGAGATGTTTATGTTATTACAATTTATAGATTAATATAAAAATGATTTCAAAATAAATTCATAGTCACATTGCATAATAAAAAATAAATTTGTTAAGGAATAATTTTATGTTTAAGAGAAACTATAACTAGTATATATATAATAGTTTAAGAATGATTAAATCTCAACTAAACTTTATTTTTCTTAATTATTAAACAATAAATATAGCAAAATTTACTAAATTTCAACAAGATAAAATTATATAAACAAAAATATTAGTTGGAATAAAATGAGAAGTGACAAATAAAATAATTTCACTTTTTATAAATTTTATTTTGATAAAGAAACTTATATATAATAGATCTAGCATATACTCTAAAATTCTAGAAATAATTTATTTTATTTTAACCAAAATGAAGCTTTCAATTAATGCAACTGATCATGAAGTACTTAAATAAAATTAGTATATGATATATTTAAGTAAACTAATAAGTTTTTAATTAGAAAGAGAGATCTAGCAAATATGAAAATATTTTCAGCATAATAAATTGATTTAAAATGCTTAAAATATACTTCTAAAATAGATTTAAGAGTAAATAATCTTTCAAATATGACTAATGAAGAAATATTTCAAGAAACCAAAAGAAATTTATATGGAGATAAAAATTTCAGCAAGATGAAATAAATCTTACAAACTATCACAAGAATTTTTCAAAAAAATAATTGAAGAAACTTTGATGTCCAAAGACTAATCCACCAAAAATAAAAAATATGAAAGAATAAATAGATGGTGAAAATAGTATGAACAACTAATAGAGATTAAGATCAAGAAAAACAAACTCAAGTAATTTGAGAAAGCTTGCTTAGTTGAAGATATTGAATCTTCCAAACCAAGGATTTGATCTTGCAATATTTGGAGAACACTTGCAAGGAAAACCTAGGAGGTTTTCTCTTAAATTTGCAGGTGAGATTTTGAATTTGAATGAGCAACACTTTCATGAAGGGAACAAGAGCTATTTATACGCAAGAAGGTCATTTTGAATTATTTCAAAGCAATATATTATTCTAACATTATTTTATCATATAATAATATAATATTCAATAAAAATTTGATTTATATTAAATAAATATTAAATTCAAACAACAAAAAATTGGCTAGTCACATGGGCAAGTAAAAAATAAGGAAATTTTTAAAATAAGCACGATTAAAATCCTAATTAGCGGATTAGGTGCAAAAAATTTTTTTAAAATAGGACAATTTATTAATGGTATTGGCAGCACTGATTAGCTCTGTAAATCGTGACTAGCTCGAAATATATATATTTTTTAAAACCTGAACCCCGATCGGGATAAAGTGTCCCAATTGCATTTTTCCTTTCTTGCTCCTTCACCACTTGCTTCCCTCCCAATGTTGTATGACCCATGGCATTTCTTTCGCCGGATCGATACCGGATCCAGCTCGCTTTGAGGTATTTTTTTGGGTTTTTTTTTTGAAAAAATGGAGAAAATGTAAATGTGATTTTTATTTATTGTGTGTTATGATGATATTAGTAAGTATATTATGTGATTATCTAGTTTTAGGGTTATTTTTAGGCAAATGTAATGCGGATTTTAGGTTTTTTTGAGTTTTGTTGATTTTGTTTTTGTAAAATAAGAAATATGTAAATGTGATTTTGATATTTTATGTGTTATTAAGTTATTGGTTAGTGTATTATATGATTAGCTAGTTTTAGGTTGATTTCAGGTTAATGGAATGTGGATTTTAGGTAATTTAGGTATATTTTGAGTTTTTTGGCTTTTTTTCTTGTAATATGAGAAATATGCAAATGTGATTTTGATATTTTGTGTGTTATTAAGTTATTAGTGAGTGTATTATATGATTAGCTAGTTTTAGGTTGACTTCAGTCTAATGGAATGTGGATTTTAGGTATTTGAGGTATTCTTTGAGTTTTTTTGATTTTTTTTGTAAAATGAAGAATATGCAAAATTGATGTTAATTTTTTGTGTGTTATCATATGAATTATGTGAATAGGTAGTATTAGGGTTGATTTCAAGCAAATTTAATGTGGATTTTAGGTATCTTTATTAGGAGGATCAACCTTCATCATACGACCCATGTAATCCTATGGAGCGTTTAAATGTGTGTTCATTCTGTAACAGGCATGGACCTGAAGTTCCAATTCCCTATCTTTGTTATGGTCAATCAATGTTGGAGCATCTGAATGCTCATTGCATTTTGATGTAGAAGGGAGATTTAATGGCTTATCGATGCCAATCATCTCCTAAAAATTTTGACCTAAAACATGACCTAAACCTTAGAAAGACCAGGACCGATGTAACACCATGGCTTTACGCCTACCTCATCGGGATCTAGAACTTCCAAGGTAGTGCCATCTAGTGCTTTAATTGCAATTAGTGACTGTTTCTGAAAGCATTGTAGTTTCTTGATATCCTCTCCAGTCACATAAAGCCATTTCGAATTATTTTTGTCTTCACTAAGCTCCATTATCCGTTCTTTCATTTCATCGATACAACTATCTAGATTAAGCTCCTACAAGGAATTATTTTCATCTTCACTAAAAAGTTATCGAATATTTGATTGATAATCCCCAACGGATTATTCTATCGGTAATAGCTATTTTTTCTATACTGTAAATAGCTATTTATTGTGTTCTAACCAATTCATATAGTACTAATGAATCTAGTTGATTTAAGCAGGTGTGTTCTTTAGCATTCCTGCCTCCATACATATATTTGATTCAAATATATGTTCGGTTTGATGGTAATATTATGGTGGCCAACTAAGTGTTAGACGATTTCTTCCCTATGTATCTTGGTGGAAAAATCGTCATCTTACTCACGTCTGATTTTAGCGACATACTCAATCATGAGATCATTAAAAGTTGATTCGACATAGTTTAGGATTAATCTCATATGTAGATTTCCTGTTGGTGCTAGTTTCATTGCTACACTATTAAATGATGACGAAGTATTGAGTCAGTCATTAATGCAAAAAGTATACAACCTGTAGTTGTATACATCAAAATTGAGTTGAAACCAATGGATGATACCGAAGTTCATAATTACACTGAAGTTGAATTTCAGCCAATTGAAACTGTCCAAAACTGTATACTACCACAGGAACCATATCAGACCGATCTCAATCAAGGTTTTCGTTGGTAAGTTCCTTGAAGTGATTATCTAATTAATATTTTTCATTTTAGTCTTACACACTACATTCAAATGCGTAGCACTGATGATAGAGATGTATCTGCATCTCCTATTCATGTTCATCATATTGCCTCGACTTCTGCTAGTATGGGTGAATATCATGGCGATCATGTTGCTCTTTTACAAACTGAAGATAAGGCTATGAAATAATGCCTAACGTAACGAGTTCAGACACAAATGACAGTGAAGTTGATATTGGAGAAAAATAATGTACAAATGTTGGAAATAGTCATTTGCTAAGAGATTACTTTAATAAAATAATCAATGCTGAGGAGCACATGTTTAGTAGCAATGATAACATTCTAGCATATCAGTGTAGTTGTAGCACATGTTCAGTAGCAATGATAACTCCTACAAAATGAGTGTGAAGCTAGGAGATGCTCAGATCCCACAAGACTAAATTTAAATGAATTCCAGGTGTTTACAATGTCCTCAATGTCATTTAAGGTTGAATTGCAAGAACAAGCTCATTGTAGTTGTACATGCAGGTAGCCCCAGTTACTTTACATTCCATGTCCGCATGTCATTGCTGTGTTAGGGCAATGTCATTTAAGTCATTCACAATATGTTTCTCCCTACTACACTCTGCAGCTGTACCACAGTACGTATGGAGCTCAATTTCATGTCATTCCTGATCGCATTGGACCCATATTTGTCGTCATCATATGATTGAACTACACCACCAAATGTTAGAAAGGCGGCGGGCCAGATAAGGAGATATACCAACACAATGGATGAGAACGTGCAGCGAAGTAGTAGAATTTGTGGACTATGCAAAAATGATGGGAATAATAGAACTACTTGGTCACAAAGGCAAACGTAGTGTTGTTGTGTTAGTTTGTTATTTTCTTGTGTAGTTGTATGTCTAAAATATTTTTCTCCTATTATTATTCCTTTCTGTACTTAGTCTTCTTGGATCTGAACATGTAGTAAGGACTATTTTTCTATTTTAGTAATGTTGTCATGCGGTCATTTGTGTTCTGTGTTAGACGCACTTTACTTTTCGATCTTGTACATGTTAGTAGTTAATGCCCATTGTTAGTTTCCTGATTTTTTGCCTATAACATGTTTTTCTCTTGATATTATTCCTTATGTACCTTTTTTTAAAGTTGTACATGCTACCTAGAACATGCATACAATTGTTATTTTGTATCATTTATCACATTCTTGACATGCACTTCCAAAAGTTATTTGCTGAAAGTGACATTATCGAGGAAGGAGGATGTCGACATGTGGCGTTTAAAGCATCATTTACTTAGAGAATAGATTCCAAAGCGTATCACAGCTCTTATATCAAGTGGGATATTGGAATTTATGATGGAAGCTATTTATGGATGGTCAGGCTTGTATTTCACAGAGATATTCGCTTTATCATCACACCGCTAGTTGAGTGCGGTCGCCATTGAGCGAACACTTTTCATTTCATAGTTGGTGAAATGGCATTATCTTTCGGGGGCTGGCTATGATTCTAGATGATTGACGGGCTGCCTATTATAGGATCTACAGTGATTGGGGAGGGGAGACGATGGCTATCTTGGCCTGATTATTACGATGAGTTGATCGGGAGACATCCAAAGCCTGAAGTTGTATACCATGATCCTGTACAACCACATGTGACATCCACATTTTGCATGGGTCAGGTGCACGTAAGGACCTGCTTACCTTTACGTTGGTTGCGGTGGAGATTTTATAGGGATTCATATTTGGATCTACCAAATGTTGAGTTTCTGATGCACCTTAGAGCATACATATTGTTCACTTTAGGTTGCTTCCTTTTTTTGCCATATACTGGGTCAGCATACACCCTTCTTGGATGATTTGAGCTTGTTCCAGGTACTCTATTGGAACGTGTTAGCACTTACTGTTGAATGAGGCAACTAGGCCAAAGAGGACCAACATGGCAGGATGTCTGCACCTACTTCAGGTTTGGTCGTGTGAGCATGTACAACTGGATGGTTTGAGCATTGGTTGCAGGTGGAATGAGAGTTACCTGTGAGAGATGACACCGGCCCATGTTAGAGTCTACAAAGATGAGCTTGACAGGCTACTATAGAGTCAGGTATGAGTCAATGTACATTTGATTCATATTTCTACCTCCACGATCTTATGTGTGACATTTATTTTTTTCTATCATGTTGTAGGTATATGGGAGCCTATGGGCGGAGATGCATTACAGTGGTAGTTGTCTGCTTGGCTGGGTAGGCTATTTGGCTCGTTCGGGTATCGTTGATCAGCTGGAAAAGGGTTGAGTGGTACCTCCCAGATCATGTGTTCGGCTTTGGTCTCATCTCAGTACGTGGTGCCTATAGATCCTTCATTTGGGTGGATGGTGGGAAGGATGATGTTGGCCCGGGTTGACTATCGGGGTTACATATCAGTGGAGGTCGAAATGATTTCAGTTGTTATGTGGATGATGTTAAACCTCTGATGACCGACCGTCATGTACATGATTGGTATCACCGCTTCCTTGTACATGCTCGGGCTCGACCATTCCACACCACTACTATCCTCGAGCTCACGGAGAGGCTCTAGTGCTAGAAAATTGTATGCTAATCAAATATTTATACGTTATGATAATTGAATTATATACTTGCCTTTGCAGCGAGAACATATCTTGGACACACAAGATATTTTTCAGCCTTATTTTGGGAGAGACCAAGATACTAACTTTTAGCAGTCAATCAACACTTATGAGGAGTTATGCAAGGAACAATGCAAGAACTTACACATATCAGATAACAGGTATAGAGATACAGATGAAGCCAGTAATTCTTCGCACATATCGTCTTCTCAAGCACATCGTAGGATTTGGCCGTCCATCGTTTATACTAGATATCAGTCCATATAGTTATCCATTTGGCACACCAGCTCTGTAATCTTATCAGGAAGCCATGTTCAGTCCATTTCAGTCATGACAGGCAGTAGACCCTCCTATGTATCCTCACCCATCGGTCTACATGCCGCATATGCACGGAGTGTACCCCACTGTCCCCTTCTAGCTAGGACCATCACAGGAGATACCTGATGTTACACCCCTCGATGATACAGTAGACCCTAGGAGATGAAGTACGATGCAACACCATTTGTGAGACCACGGCATACGCTTTTACACTCCATGGAGTGACGCACATCCACCACACAGGCACCACCGCAGTTAGATGTCCTCAGTTATCATATCTAGTTGTAGATCATCAGATAGCTTCGTGTACACTATTTTGTCAATATTTTATATTTCCTATGCACACTGCATATCAAGACACCGTTTATCTATGGTATATATTTCCAATTTAAGTAATTTGCATTTTTTTCTTGCAGAATATCAGAGATATCTTGTTGGCATTGAACTGTCATACTTTAAAAATTTTGGAGAAGTAGATAATAGCTATGAATTTGTCATGCTTGCAAACTTTGTAGAGAGATTGCAACAGCTACTATTTTTTTGCAAACTTTGTAATGATCCATCTACTGTTGCTATTTTTGAATCCATACTTTTCCACAAAAAATTCTACATAACAGTCCAAATTTGCATCTTTATGTCAACATCAAAGTCGTGTGGAATTTTGTGCCGATTCCAATGATACCAAGTTCTTTAAATTCTGACAACGGACGACTCCGGTGCGGCCAAAATACTACGGCTGGTGGCAACATTCAAAAACACGCCGCTGATTTATGGATGCGCATTGGTGAAATCTGCTACGCAAGGAGCCATAATCGCAATTTTTAATCAACATGAAAGTCATGGAAAATTTCATACCGATTCCAACGATACCAAGATTGCTAAATTCTAACAACAGACGTCTCCGATAAGGAAAAAAATACCGCGGCTGATCGCAATATTCAAAATTGCGCTGCAAATTTTTTTGCGCATTGGCGAAATATGCTACGCAAGGAGCCACAATCACATTTTTTAGTCAACATGAAAGTCATGGGGAATTTTTTTTTGATTTCAACGATACCAAGCTTGCTAAATTTTGACAATAAACGACTCTGGTACGGCCAAAATACCGCGACTGGTTGAAAGATTTTTTTTTTTAAAAAAATCTCAGGAGCCAGTCGCCCGTTAAACGGGTGACTGTGCTTATTTAAAAATTTTTTTAGTGCCTAATCCACTAATTAAGATTTTAAACATGCTTATTTTAAAAATTTAGCCAAAAAATAATCAAATATGACTTTTAATATATTTAAAGCATGTAGCATGCATTCATTATTAAAACCAGCTAATGTTTGAAACATCATACTAAATTTAATTTTAATCAAACATAGGTCATGTAACCTATCAAATTAAAGGAAAAAATTTAAGGAATCCATTATAGATGAAATCAGATCTAAATTCTTTGATTATAAAATGATTTTGGCTGAAATATTAAATTTCATGTATTTTTGTTAATTTTGAAATATAATATTTTAAAATTATGATATAATTTAGATATGATCATACATATATTAGTTATCATATAACTTTTAAATTAAATTAAAATATTTATGTATATTAAGTATATAAACTAATCACACTCAATAATTATAATTAATTATCATTTATTATTTTGATAATTTATATGTTATGTATGAAGCATTGAATGTTAATTAGATAAACATTTATATAAATTAATCTCATTATCATTATTTAGAATAAATAAATATCATATGTTAAGTTGTGAGCAAATTATTCATGCCAATGAACTCATATGAACCTCTAAAATAGTTACAAGTGCATATAACCTAAAATATTGTATCTTGAGCTTCAAGGTATCCATTTTGATCTAGATTTTGTTCTTCCATACTTGCAATTTCATCAAATATATTGTGAGATGTATTGGATATGAAATTAGTAATTAATATATATGAAACACATAAAACATACATTAGAACATCCAAGCATACATTTGTTATCATCAAAATTAATAGGATTGAACATCAGGCTCATAAAATCAACAATCTCCCATTCATTTGATTTTATTTTCATTTTAGGACTAGATTGGTGTGCACCGCATAACCCTTTATAGACTTTAGCCATCACCATCTTTGCTTCATCGAGCCCTAGGCATTATAGCCACATTTGGTCAAATGAGTGTTGATATTCCATATCATTCATGAAAGCATATTATAATGCTCTTTGTTGATTTATCTTATGGTAATCTTCCACCTTTAAGGTAGGTGATGAACCATTCTTGCTAGCCATCGTCTTCTAATATTGTTGAAATCTCTCAATTTTTTAGCTTTAGGCTTGCAGCAGGGTTGGTGCCATTTTCTACTAAAATTTATAACTTAAGATTTAACTTTTAAAATTTTTAATATAACCCAATTCACCCCCCCTCTTAGGTGCTATAGTGACTAACAAAAATGCTTCAGATTATTTTGGGTTTCGCAAGGCTTTAATTAATGTCTAACGTATTCATTAGACAACATGAGAGCATCGTAGATACCTAGCATAGTGGGAAGTTTGTGTAAATGCACCAAAACATTATAGTGTACTCTATTTTTGTACACTTTTGAGGTTTAGCTGGTGGTGGAGGTAAGACATTCTCATTGACTTGAATTTCTTTACCTTTATCACTAATTTTTAGTTATAGAGCTAGCGAGATTCATTTTCCACTCCTTAATTAGACTTGTGTCACTTATTCTATCTGATCTCCTTTATCTAAATAAGTCTTTGAATTTTGTGTTACTTGATAGCTTTCATGTTTTCAGTACTCTTTGAATTATCGCCTAGTTTAGGACATAATGTTTTTGAGCTAGACGTGACTTTCCATTTAGTAGGCTTTTCTCTAGGAAAGCACAGTTCTTCCTCAGAGTTAGTTGAAGTTGTAGTCACATTTATAATGTGACACATTTCTATCAAAACTTCTACTTCAAAATTTTTTGTATCAAGTTTAAAATGGGTCGTGTAATCTTCTAGCTTAATCGACCTTCGAGGAGGTTGCTCATACTCTTCTAAAGAGTCAATCATTTTCTGTGTTTCAAATTTTAGTTTTCTGGATTTCCTCTCTTTGATTGATTTATAGGGCTTTGATGAAGAAGACAAATTATTTTTCATTTGCTTCTTTACATTATATAAAAATTGACTCTTATTGGGGAAGAATTTTTTAGTATTTATTTTAGATTCTAAGGCATTCTTCCACTAGATACCTTCTATGACTAGAAGAACATTAATCATATTTTTAGTCTTTTTTTTTGAGATGAAGGTCTCCCAACCACCTTCTTCTTCTTGTCTTTATGGGGCTTTTCCCTTATCCCCTATATTTTGAACTCTAGCTCAACATTTTTGTCTTTAACATCCTAGATTGAGCATGTTGTAATAACTTTCACCTTTTTATTTTTAGGGTTTATTAGTATAGTGTCTGATAAAGTGAGTTCTCCATTTTGATAACTTTTCTCTTCCATCTTTGAAGACAAAATAATCTTCAATTGGATGACTTATGAGCCTATGGAAGGGTCAATAATTGGGATTGTTAATCTTGTCTACTTGGTCTAGCCGACATGGCTCTAGAACTTATAATCCCAATTTCAAGACATGTCTAAAGATTTTAGCAGTACATTCTCTTTTAAATGAGTATTTCTTTGACATTTTCTCTTGGAGGGTTGATCCTTTTTTTCTTATCTTTTCGTCATCTTTATTGTCGATGTGAAGTTGTTGCTAGTCTCGAGGTCGTTGTACCTCCATTTCCCTTTTTATCAACCATGAAGGTGGTGAATATTGTATTCACATCATTCTTTTTTGCTTCATACAATTTAGGATTCTTTCCTTTTCCAAAGGGATTATTATTGTAATTTGTACTAAGGCCTTTCTGTTTTGCCAGCCTTCCAAATTTGGCTACAGGATCCAATAATTTTTCGAATGTGTTAATTGTAGCCATGGCTAGATATGGAGCCATTTGATCATCAATATTCCCCATGAGGAGTTCTACTGCATGCTTTTCTATGAGCTGTTGGTGACACTTCATGCTTAAATTTCTCCATCTTGTGATGTATTTTATGGCAGTTTCATCTTTCTTTCTCTATTCTAAGCTGAGATCTAAGATCGTTACCTTCTTGGTTGCTTCTGCAAATCTCTTAATGAAGAATGTTTCCAATTCAGAGAAAGTTTTTACTAAGTCATTAAGTAACTTAACATACCATTCAAAATCATGTTGGTAAGTTATTAGCAACAACACATCATTCCCTATAGTATTTCCATATGTGGCTTTGAACTAGGCTAAATGTTGCCAGGGATTTTCAATCCCTAAAAAAGTGTTGAATTTTGACACAACATATCTTTAAGATAGTGTACTTGATCATATTGTGCTGGGTATGGTCGACCTTTTTGACTAGCTATTCAACTTCTTGTGAAGTAATAACTACTTTGACTTTCTGGCTGATGAGATCGTCTACTTTAGATTTGGTGATAATATCGCCTCTTGATAAAAAATTTGTATAACTTCTCCTAGAGCTTCTTGTCTTTATGCTGAAGTTGTTGCTAAGTTAGGTATAGTATTTTGCATACCCCCAATTTCAGCTATTGTATTGACTATCTATGGACTATTATTGTGTTGTAGTTCCTATCAGATTAAGCTGACTAAATAGCTCTTTCATCAGTCCACTCATTTCATTAAAAAAATTATTGAGTTGGCTGATTTTTTGGCCTTTTCATTGGAGTTGAGAACCCATTTATCATTGTAACCTTGTTACAATGTCTACTAATTATTCAGTAACTTTGAACTCCACTTGAGTTTCAATTCTTGGTTATTGATGATTTGGGTTCCCTTGGTGTTTCCCCATATTTTTGTTATTAGTATCACATTTTTTATTTCTTAAATGTGTGTCGACCATATGAACTACTTTTTGAGATCTAGGAGATTGCTCTTCATTAGTTGGAAAATCTTCATCTTCCTAGAAGAGTCGATTATCTTCCTCATCATCTACTAGATGACTTTTTTAGATTGGAATTCCTAATTGATAATAGGAGACTCTAATCCTTAATCATCTGGTGGAGTTGGCTTATGCTGAATTACTTCATCATCGATGATTTGGGATTCTTTTAGTACTAAATTGATTAGAACCTTCCAGTAGTGGATCTCATAGGAATGCATCCTAGATGCCACACCCTGGAGTTCATTGAATGAATGAAATCCTCTTTTTTATGGGGGTTGTTGGGACCTTCCAATAATTGGCCAATTTGTTTCTTTGTATCTAAGGGCTCATTGTCAGTGCTCACTGTCATTAGTGCTCATAGACTTTAGTCCTTGATGTAAATGAGGATGATAATTTTGAATATTCCCACCTCTTCTAGGGTAGGCATTTGTTGGTTTGATAATTTTGCTAACCAATTTCCTTATTCTTCTTTAAAGGTTTCTATTTTTGATAGGCTTCAAAATCTTGTAGATTTTGGAGAAAATGATTTCCTCCTTTTTTGGTTGATTTTGTGGAATGAGATGTATATGTCTATCCTAGAATGATTTCTTTATATCTCCTCCTGAGCTATTTCTTTTGACCCATCAGAGCAATCAAAATTGTTGTTGGTGGGTATATTTGCCTCCACCATTGGCTCATGTAGTTGTTTGACATGAATGGGCAGTCCAGTGGCTCTGCGACTATATATTTTTTGGGAGCCCTTCTAGACATTTTAGTGCCAGAGGGAGAAGCTTTATGGTCATGATTTCCTATAGTAAATGTAGCATCTTGTGTGGTAGTATGCTCCCTCGATATACTGCTAAGTGGATTGACTATGATGGTTTTCAATTTAGGCTTCACAACCACCTTTTCTTTTTGGGGTAATTGGCATTACCTTTGATAGCCTACCAAAGATTGAACCTTTCTTGGAGGTTAGAGCTTTAGGGTTGGGATCATTTGGAATGATCACTTTCAACATATTTTTCTTATTGAATGCTTCTGGCATTCTAGCGAACTTGTTGAGAGGTTTAGTGAAAGGACCAACAAGTAAAAAACAAGACAACCTTAGAAGTTATTCTGAACTGGAGAGTAGCTCTAGCGAAACCACCATTGATTATGGCATGAGGGAATCTCTGTGGATCCCTCATTGAGCTTGATAGTTATCATATTCTTGATGTTTGACATTTGAAAAACCTGTTTATAAATCTTAAGATTTTGAAAGATTATAATTCATTATTTTATTTATGTATATAATGACACCACATTTTAATCTTCTCCAAAGCAGTGGAGAGATAAGTCATCCTTAGTGGAGTCGCTAGAAATCTGATCACTCAGAAAAAACATCTTTGAGGATGCTCTTTGTCATCTTTATTGAGATGTGTAAAGGTATGTTTTCTATGAGATAGATTGGTATATATTAAACCACATTTCCCATGACATTATGTTAGGGTTTACTTAGATCTGGGTTCCACATCCTATGAACATAAGCCTTCATAATTAATTACCCCTCTTACCATAGTAAGAGACCACTCTTGATTAAGATTGGAAAATAAACATATCTTATCTAATATGAATTGGTGTTTAATAGTGCACATTCTAGCATAAATGACTATCATATAATTTAAAGTGTATATTAGGGTGGATGATGACATGCCTAATCAAGATCTTATGGCTCCATCATCCTAGACTATCGTGGTACCTAGTCTTCTTAGCCAGGGGACTAGTTCCTGACCGAAGAATCCTTTTTAGTAGCCACAAGTTGCATCGTCCAAGGTGTTCTTATAGACCTGGGGTGATATATATCTAAGGTGATAGATTTAAGTCAACTTTACCTAATAGAAGGCTTTGTGTCTATTAAATATATTTTGTAATTCATGGCTCAAGGAGTAAAGCCATTTAAAGAACATACAAGCTATTACCATGGCCAAAATATAATGGAGCCATATAGAAGCCAAGCCACCCAGTCAGAGAGTTCTGGTAATATCTGCATTTCTTATGGTGTAATTTGAAGATAAAACTATGTAAATAAAGGACACAACATCCTTACTTCATAAATAAGCCATTGAAATCTAGGGGAACATAATAAATTAGAAAATGGCTTAATTAGGCCATTAATTAAACTAATTAATTTAATTAATCAACCTAAACTTAAATAAAACATAATAAATCAATCAAAACCCCTAGAATTATGAATGAACCCTCTTTGGATACATATTCCTGAGGGGAATAAACGAAAAAGAAAACCTTAAATAATTTTCATTAAATTAGGCCTAATTTAGGTTTTAATGAAATACTTAAAATCTTAATTACACCTTAATTAGACATTTGATCAAAGTGAAACCTTAGGGAAGTTAAACTAGTAAGGAACCCCACTTACCATAAAAATTTTGAACCCATTTGACCTCTGGATTGGGCGTATTTGAATTTCTAAGCTAAGTCAATTTAAAGAAAATATTAAATCAAAAAATTCATAGAAATTATAAAATATATAATATAATTTTAATATTTAATAATTGATATTAGAACACTAAATAAAATATCTAAGCCAATTGAAAGCAAAAGAACCTAAATAATCGTAAGTTAAAGATCATGATTAAAGAAAAATATGAAACTTAATCATATTTAAGAATAATAATCCTTTAAACCATAATAATTCATTTATAAACTAAAATATAAAGTTCATTAATCTCCAAAATTTTGTAAGTTATTAATATTTAAATACATTAAAACCATTTGAATTAATGTATTATATGGTAGAAATGCAATATGAAAGTTTAAGTGTAATTAAACTTTGAGTTATATTGAATTTAAAACGATAAAGTAACATAAGGCAAAATTTATACACAAGGAAATAACCTTTCTTTAAATTCCTTAAGTCATGAAAAGGAAAATTTACATTAGGCTAAGTATTCTTTCCAAATTACATATTGTCACTTCCATTCAAATTGATTAAAATAAATTGAACCATTCCATAATGTATGAAATATACAATTTGTAATTAATCATCTCAGTCTAAATTCATTAACAAACCTAAAGAATTTCATGAAATGAATAAATTAAAACTAGAAAGAATCATTAATCTAAATGAGTTATAGAATTGAAGAATAATAAATGGAATAATTATAAATATGATGAACATCAAGGAAAATGAACAAGTTAAATTAAATTGAATTGAATGAATGAAATACCTACACTTAAATGTAATGAGTAAACTATATACATTTTAAAATTAAATAAATGAAATGATAATAAAATGAAACTACACCCTAAATCAAAATTAATAAAATAAAATAATCAAAAATGAATATTAAATCAAAGAATATAAACATTAAAATCTTAATCAGTCTAAAGTTATACAAGTAAAATAAACTTAATAACTTAGAATGATATAAATCATCATAATTAATAAAGCAAATATGTAAAATAAAAATGAATCAAATTGAGAGAATAAAAGATAAATGTCAATTTAAAGCTAAAGAAATAAGAATGAAATTAAAATCATAATAATAAGTGAATTAATTTAAATAGAAAATTAAATTGAATCATTATAACAAATGAATTAAAACCTCAAGTTAAAATTAATCACAACATTATTGATAAAGAAATCAAAACATTAAACATTAAATAAAAAAGAACAAAGAAATTTAAAACAAAATGAAATAAACTAAACTAATTCAAAGCTTCTAAATTTAAAGAAAAGTTCAATTAAAATACTTAGGATTTTAGTTAGACTTTTAGAATGAATATTTACCTTAGAATAAAGGTATCATCCTATTAGGAATTAGGATGTTGAATGGAATGGGCTCCATCCAAAATGGAACCTATTGTATTCTTCATTCTTAAAAACATAATCTAGTTTTAACATAATAAAATGTACCTAAAATGAAGACAACAATAAGTAAATAATTAAATCATTTGAATTAAAATCATCTAAAGGTAAATAAATAAATACTCAAAACCAAAAATTGAAACCTAAAAACCTAGTAATGACTTGCCACACAAACCCTTTTTCTTCACACACTATAATCATAAGTCACGGATCCTAGACTTAGGTTATGTCATTCTATGATTTTTTGTAATTTTTTGTGATGTTGTGATGAGAATTATTTTTATTATTTTATGGTGTACTATTTTAGACTGGATGGTTAGGATTGATTGTCGTTAGTCTGGATGGTAGGATGTTATTTATAAAATTAACATTGTCTGTAGGGGCGTGTTAAAGGGACTACCACTATAAATAAAAAAATATAAAATTATTGTTTACTTGCAAATGCTGAATAGTCCCTTAGCATAGCCCATAGGATAGGTGGGCTTGGCAAGAAACTAATCTTAACCCTGTATGCTTGTAAAATATAACTACTGTGTGTTGTTTGTTTTTTCTTGACATTTATTTTGCGGGGCTTAAGATTTATTTTAGAATTTTAAATATGTAAATTTGAGCTTAGAATTAGGTTAAGATCTATGGGGTCTAGGATTAGCAAGAGCTAAGACTACCAGGAGATCATGCAGAGCTCCCTTGGTAAAGCCCAATGGACATCCTTGAAGATGGAGATGATTATAGAAAGAATACTCATAGATCTTGACTTATAATTGTAGGTCAGGCTGTATAAGGGCTGAGCTCGGCTACCCATTTTCCTTTATTATTAGGTGTATGGTAGTACCCTACCGCATTAGCTTATTTTATAAATTTAAATTGGTTTAATTTATTTTGGGTGCATAATAGAATCAACCTACTTTTTTAGGTTTCTTCTATATTGTGCTTTTCTGCGATGAATGCTGGACATAGGCTCATAGAAAAAGTTAAATTTTTTATTCAATTAAATTTAATTAATTCAAACATAAATAATGCAATTCAAAACCTTAAATAAATTAAAGCCCTAAAAATAACTTCAATCAATTAGAAACCAATTAGCTCTTAAAAATCATGCAATCATACTACTTCAATCCTTGAATTGGGCAACTTCTCCCATTATGCATAAGGGGCAACTAACCTATGAGGATGATCACTTTTTTGGGAAAGTTTGCCTTCTATTATTGATTTGGCCCATGTATTTCTTCTAATTGCATACCATGTAAGAATAAATTACATACCCATGGCCTAAAATGAATATCGAGTCAAAATGTTAAAAATTGAAAAAAAAAGTGTGTATTAGTTAGTGCATTTCACACCCTACATTATTTTAGGGATTAGGGAGTGAGTCTAGGATTCTTAGATTCCTTTCTCAAAAAGACAACAACCCAACCATCTAGCATTTATAAGACTAAGCATCATGATTTTAAAATGCACTTAAGTGGTGTTAGTTGGCATCCCCTCTAGGTGGGTTGTAAGTCTAGAAGAGTCAAGGATAGGTTAATTCTCTCAAGTGAGAGGAATGACCAATAATCCCAAAATGAAACTAGGTTCAGCATCTGACATGTGTTAGAAGCACTTATAGATTAGGTTCTGAAGCATCTCCCTTAGAGTAAGTCTTCAACCTTAGGCATTTTTGCAATCTTGTGCTACAAGAAACTAAGTTCAAGACTTCTAAGAAAATGTCAACTATAAATATAAATTAAATTCCAAAATTTAAAGCCCAATTACAAGATAGTTCAAGTGTCTATTAGGCATCCCAGTATCAATAGGAATTTCTTACTTCATCTCATTTGAATTCCAAAAATAACTCTCTCCACTTTGGATCAATCCCAATTGAAATTCCAAAAATCAATCCTTTGAAAACCAACTTAGAAATCTTTAAAAATAATAATTTATTTCTTTAATCGAGAATATTCTTAGGAAGTTACCCTTCCTAAGATGTAATTAACTATCGGGGCTTACCTTTATAGGAAACTATAAACCTAGTTTAAAATAAACACTATTCTACCTTCCATGTAGCTCATTGAAAAATTCTCTGGTACACGAAAGATCCAATAGCCTTAGGAGACTTTTATTGAATGGTCGAATCCATTATAGGATAACATGTTTATCTTATGAGATAATATGTTTATTCCTTCATGACACATTTGATCATCTGAATTAGAAATTTCTAAACTCTACATGGTGTCAAACAAATTTTTACTCATTAATCAACATAGAGATAAGAACCTTTAGGGGAAGCTATACCGAACCTTTATCAAGAAAGTGATATTATCACCAAGTCCAAAGGGGAAGACCTCAAGTCAAAAGGTCAAAATAGTTATTGCCTTAGAGACTATTGAACAGTTGGTAGGAAAGGGATGACCATATCCAGCTGAGTACAATCAAAGTATAATATCCTAAGGGATACGTAGTGCCGAAGTTCAATACCTTCTTAGGCAAAAAAAAAATCAACAATATCACTTGGCCCAATTTAAAGAATCATGCATAACTACTAGTGGAAATGCCACTTTCTTGCTACACTAATTCATCAGTAGTGTTACACATACAACCAACGAATGGTATCTTGAGTTATCTAATGACATAGTAAAAACATTCACTGAGTTAGAAGCACTTTTTGTTAAGAGATTTGCAGGCACATTAAAGAAAGTAACAATTGCAGATGTTGCCTTGGAAAAAGGAGAAAAGATAAGAGTGTTACTAATATATTACCACATTGAGGAGCTTAAGCAAGAGTGTGATCAGTAGCTTACAGAAAAGTATGCAGATGGGAAATATTAATGGTCAAATAGCCCCATACTTTGCCATGGCTACAATCAATACCTTTCAGGAATTATTAGATTATGTAGCCAAATTCGAAAGGTTGTCCAAACAAAAAGGGCTTAATTTAGGCTATAGTAATAACTCTGGAAGAGAAAAGCAGCCCAAGCTAGAAGAGTCCAAAAAGAATAATGATGTGAATACAACATTCACAGTTATAGTAGACAAAAAAGGAAATGAAGGAGGGACATCCTCGTGACCAAAAAATTAAGTCAGAGAGAATAAAAGAATACCAACCCTTTGGGAGAAGATGGCTAAGCAGTACTCCTTTAAGAGAGAATGTACTGCTAAGATTTCAAACATGCCCTAAAGTTAGGGTTATAACTTCCGGAGTCATGTTGACCAGATCTAGTAGACAAGGTTGATGATCCCAACTATTTCCCCTTTCATAGGCTTATATGTCACTTGATTAAAGACTATTTTGTTTTCAAAGATTGGGTTAAGAAAGGCTATCGCAATGGGAACTTATCCTGTTAGACAACATCTTAGTAAATCTTAAAAAGGAAATGATAAGTATTATTACAGCACAACCAAATGAGAAAGCTAAGTTGAGCAAGACTCATAGCATAAATAAAGAAAAGAAAACTCCACAAGTACAAGTAAGGTGGTTAGGAACTTTCATCTCAAATAAGACTACAAGAATGATCAATATTCTTTTAGCTATAGAGGGTGTTTGGTGAAGGAATGTCTTATAACTTGAAATTGATCTTAGGATACTTCTTATAATTATGGCCAATTTATATATAAAATGAAAGGGTGGATAAAAAATAATGAACATTTTGCATCAAAGCATCGTAAGTTAAGTAAAAATAAGAAAACTCAAAAATAAAAATTTGAGACACGAAAATGATAGATTCTCTAGACCAAACAACCTCTTCGAAGATCGATTAGGTTGGAAGAATATATGCACCATTTACCTCAACAGAAGAGCCTAAAGAATAAGCTATAAGAGAAACATGTTGAATGATAAGTTTGGTTACAACTTCAACTAAAGAAGAGCTATGTTTTAACATAGAAATGTCTATCAAATGGAAAAATAAGCGGGCTCTAAGAAGTTTTGGCCTAAATCAAGCAATAGTTCTAAAAGTCATGAAGACTCTAGGAACTCTAAAGAGTTATAGAGCTTAAAAACTTCTTCTAATGAAGAAATCCAGGTGGAAGAAGTAATACGAGTGCGATTAAGAAGTGAAAAAAAGATTCCTCCACCTAAACAATAGAAAGCTAGTGAAAAGAAAAAAATTTCAAATTAATGAAGATGCCTTACCTCCACCACTAGATAAACCCCAAAGTCTACCAAAACATTAGTAAATTATAATGTTTTAGCATACTTATGCCAAATTTCCTACTCTATTAAGTTATATGATGCTCTCATGCTATCTTAGGATATAAAAGAGACCGTAATAAAAGCCTTGCAAAGCCCAAAGAAATATGAAGCATTATTCGATAAAGAGAGGATGAAAGAAGATCAATCTTTACAAAAGCCAACAATTATCACTTTCAATTACAAAGACTTATTGCTCAAAACAACAAAACTTAATCAACTTTTCATTGTTATGGTTGAAATTAATTCTACACCCATAAAGAGAGTGTTGATTGACCTAGGTGCTTCAGTCAATCTCCAAACAGCCAAGGCACTTAGGGCATTAGCTTTGAATGCTCGATACCACAACAAAAGCACAATATTTTTACAATGTTTCAATGAACAACAACAACAAACCTTAGGGTTTATTATTATACCCATACGTTGAGAGAATTATATACAAAAGCTAAATTTCATGTAATTAAGGCCAAGGCTACATATAAGGCACTCGTAGGTAAGCCATGGATTCATGAGTATGGTATGGAACTATCGACTCTTCATCAATGTATGAAATATATCAAAAATAATGAAGACCATTAAATTAATGGAGACATGAGTCTATTTTTGATATAGTAAATCAAAATCTATGATGATGGCAAGTACTATATCCTTAAGAAGATTAAAGAGGTTAATGCCCAAAAGAAAGAAACTCCACTAATCAAATAATGTTAAAGAATGGAGATTCAAAAAGTAAAAGTACTAATGAATCAAAACAACCCAAGGTAATTCCCCACATTGGTAGTGATACTAAAGAGGACGAAAAAGAATGGGTACTTCGGAGGGCCTCAACTAGTCAAAAGAAAGAAGAGGCAAGTACTAATGGTGTGACCAAATAATTAAAAAAAATGTATATCTCTAGTAAGATTGTTCGAGTCTCGAGCTTTTGATAAGACTATGAAAATAAAGTTAATACCAAAAGCACATATAAAAGCTTTATCATCTACAAGGAGAGAAGAGATAGAACAATTAAAAATGTTCTACTATAAGGGATTATAAAGATTATGGAATTCTCTTTTATAAAGTGGAAAAGGAAAGTGTAAATTCCTTGCAACAATCGTTTGAAGAAGATGATTTTAAAAAAGAAGACATTTCAATCATCATTCCTCAATATTTTACATTAGCTCTACAAAGTTGATCAGAAATAATATCTAGCTATCATAATCAAATGCACAAGCTTAATTATTCAAAAGGCTAGCATTATGATAATGTTTAATTCCATAGGATAGAAAAAATTCACTACATGGGGATTAGGATATATTCTTTCATCAAATTCCTCAATGAGTTCATGCTATGCCATCCCATAAGGAAATAATTCTCTTTGAAACCATAAATCCTTCATGGGGAACAAAATATGTTTAAAGATAAATTAATAATCGACCTCAAAGAAGCTCAAATAATTTGAAGAAGGTAATCAAGCCATGATCAATGAACATAAAGAAATTAACTTAGAACCGAAGAAAAATTCTAACTATTGACCTCATTTTTGGAAGAGGTCATTTTAACAATGAGAAGATCTCAAGTTCAAATAGAGATTTCCTAATCCAATATCCAAGTCACTATGCTTAGAAACTTAGGAAATGCATTTTAAGCTAAATCCAATCTACTTGGTTTGATGCAAAATTAAGTCAAATATCCAACATAAATTAAATCAAGTAAATCAATGAAAATAAAATGGAAGCTCGAAGTCAAACTTAAAGTCAACTATAGTCAAATTAGGATTGAATTAAGTGGGCCTACATGGTCAAAAAGTCAACCCTCTAAAATTTTACCAAATTAAATCATCAAAGATATTTCAAATAATCAAATAAACATGTGTGATCATAATGACAAAGAAATTTGAGTCCATAGAGGCCTAGATTAGGAAAGTTAAACTCCTTAAATTAAAATGACCTAAATAGGCTGCATTGAACTCAAACCCAAGGAAAATTCAAATCACTTTCAACCAATGAATATGAGATGGAGATTAATACTCTTAAGCCTTGCTAATAAGGGAATTAAGTGCTAATTAACCCCCTAACTAAGCCACTTAAGGAAATAAATGATAAAACCCAAAATGAACTAAAAACATTAACCAAAGGAAGGTAAAATCCATTTTCCCTTCCCTATCTCCCCACCTCTTCAGTCTATACACTTGTAAGGCAGTAAGGGGGATCTAGCAAGCTTCCAAGCTCTCTCCATACCCCTAGCCAACCAAGGAATAAATAAAATGATCTTTAAAGCTCTCAGCCAAAGAGAAAAACCAACACACACTCTTCCCAAAGGAGAATTGAAGTTCCCTTCACCTTCAAACATCCAAATCGAACCAAAATGACCCCCTCCCTATATTCCAAGTGGACAAAAATAGTGAAAACCTCCAAAGCTTCAAAATCGAAAGCCTAGTTGGTCTAGGGAACAATCCACAAGGTATTAATCCAATTCCTTTGGCAAGCAAATTCGATTCAAGGTCCTGAAGCTCTAGGATCAATTTTGAAGCCAATCAACCAACAGATTGAGGTGCTCCATTAATGAGCTTGAGTTTTTTTGCTTAAGATTTTAGCTTTGGTCATTCTTCAAAGAAAACGTGATCTCTAATGATCAAGCCATCTAGAATCATAGTATTTCCTTCAATGATCATGTAGCAATTGAAATCGTGTTATTTCGTTGCCTAGATCAAAAGATATTAGCAAAACAAGATGGATGATTCTCGGCTCTCACAGGAAATGAAGCAGACGAGCTCTCCACCTTCTGATTCGTGTATTTCGATCAGACGATCTAGATCTAGGTGAACATAATGATTTTCACACTTAGGATCATCCCACATAACTGCACGGGTTGACGCAGTGCCACATGGGATCCGCGTGGACCAGTGACGCGGTGCCACGTGGATAGATGCGCCACATAGGCCCATGACACGAGGCTTGCTGCGCCGCGTGGACCCCTCCACTTAAATACCATTATTTAATGGTTTAAAATAATTAAAAAAGTACAAAAAACTTCTAAAAATCATAAAAAACAAATACAAATAAAAAAAATGCAAATAAGAGCTCTATGGATTCATCTTGATGAGAGGAATCCATAGAAATTAAAATCCCCAATTTTTTTTAAGTATTTTTCAATTAATTAGGGTTTAATTAAAAACATTAAAACCTGATTACTCTCAAAGTAATAATCCAATTAATTTGAAATTTTGAGAAAATGAAATTAAGTATGAAATACATATTAGGTGAATTTTTCAGGATTTAATTCACTGGATTGAATGGAAATTATAATGTCATATGCTTAAGTAATACATTAATTAAATTAATTAATCCTTAATGAAATAATTAGGAATTTTAATCTAACAACCTTAAATCACCCTAATAAACTTCAGTGAACATCAAAACCTCACTTAAACTCAAGTAAACCCAATAATCCTTAAATTGACTTAGGCAATTAAATGAATTAAATAATTTAATTAAATAACTTGAACTTAATTAAATCACTGTAAATCAACCTGTTAGCCAAAGATTATGAATAAATGCTCATTGGAAAGGTATTTTAGTGAAGAATTTATGAAAAATAAAACCTTAACTGAATCTCAATGAATTAGCCAAATTTAGGTTTTAATGAAATAATTAAAACCCTAATTACCACTTAATTACAAATCTAATCAACATGAAACTTTAGAAACATAAAATTGGCATGTAACCCCACTTGCCATAATTATTTCAAACCTAATTGGTCTATAGATTTGGAATTCTTGATTTTCCATATTTCTAGGTCAATGTGAATTAAATATTAATTAAGAAGAATCATTAATCCATTGAATCGTCAAATAATTGAACTAATCTGAAATAAACATCATAAATACTTAGGGTAATTCATCAAAATTTCTTAAGTCAAAGAATCTAATCAAACTCAAAAATTAATGAAATTAAAACGTTAGGTTAATAAAATTATTAATTAACTTAAACCTTAAACTTTGAATGAATAAAATTTAATGAAACCACTCATCTCTAATGAATTTAAGAATGAATCTAAAACTCTTTAAATCTAAGTACTTCAGGTCAATTAAATTAGATCAAATAATTAACCTAAGTACTTTAGGTTAAGCCTAATCCATGAACAAACTTAAGGTAGTAATTCATATTAATGAACTTGAACCTTAAGCTTACAAATCCATGATTCAATAACTTAAGTTAAATTGAATAAAATCAAACTCTTTAAATTAACATAAGCCAAATCAAATCAAACCCACATAGCTTAATTTAAAATGAAACAAGTAATAAAAATTAAATCAAACAAAGCAAACTAAATGAAATAATTCAAACTAAGCTAAATCAAACTTTAACCTTACTTTAGGTTAACATAAATTAAATCAAAAATGAAGTAAACCAAAGTCAAAATATCAAAATGAACTAAATCAAAATAATTTCTATAAACTTTCAATCTAAACCAAATCAAATGAAATAAATTGAATCATATTAAAAGAAAAATTAAATGAACCAAATCAAAACCAATCCAAAAGATTAATTAAGATACTTGAGGATCTTAATTAGAGTTTTTTTTGGAAACTTCATTAGGAAATAGGATTTGAATGGAAAGAGCTCCATCCAAAAATGGAATCATTCCATTCTTCATTCTTGAAAACCTATACAACTTTAACCAAATAAAATAGAATAAAATTGGGAATTAAACCACTAAACCATTTGAATTGAAACCAACCAATGGTAAAAATTAAACAAATTCAAACTTCAAACTTAAAATTGAACTTAAAGGAGCCTAGCAAAGCCTTACCACACAAACCCCTCTTTTACACACACTAGATCATTTAGGTCATGGACTCTAGATCTATGTTAGATCATTCTGTGATTTTCTTTAATCTTCTATGTTATGCTTCACATGTTTAGGTGATGTATTGCTTTAGATTGGATGCCTAGGCTTGTTTGTTCGTAGACTAGATGTTAGGGCATTCTTTTTAGAACTAACACTATTTTCTACAGGAGATTATGTTAAAGGGATTACTGTAATAAATAAATTATAAAATTGCTATTTGCTTGCAAGTGCTGAAAATCCCTTAACATAGTCCATAGGACAGGCAGACTTGGCAAGCAACTAATGCTAAGCCCATATGTTTATAAAATATAAATTATTTTGTGTGTTGCGTGTATTTCCTAACATCTATTTTGCAGGGCTTAGGGTTTCTTTTTGAATTTTAAATGTAAATTTGAGCTTATAATTAGGTTAGGATCAATGGGGTCTATGATTAACAGGAGCTGACCCAACTAGGAGATGGTGCAGTGGTTCCATATGGAGCCCAATGGATGTCCATGAAGAAGGAGACTTTCCCCTGTGAAGAAGACCCATAGATCTAAACTTGTAGTTCTAGGTCAGGTTGTATAAGGGCAGAACTCAGCTGCCCATTTCACTTTATTTTAGGGTGTATAACGATACCTAACATCATTGGCATGTTTTCATTAATTTAATTTTTCTTGATTTATTTTGAGTGCGCAATAGAAACAACATGCTTTCTTAGGTTTCTTTCTGTGCCATATTTATGCTGCGATGAATGCCTGGACTTAGGCTCATAGGATAAACTAAATTTTCTACCCGACTAAATCAATCAAAATATAAAAATAAATACAACTCATAATCTTCATATGAAAGCCTAGGTATTAAAGCAAGATAAAATATGTAGCAACCCCTTAGCTGAATGTTGAAAATCATGCATAAGTCATATTATTTCACTCTTGATTAAGGAAGGGCTTCCATCTTTGCTAGAGAACTTAGGCTTGACCTTTGAGAGACTATGATGGAAGAACACCTTCTTCTATTCTGATTTGGCCCATAACCTTTTTTATAATTGCATGCATTAGGCATAAATTGCGTTCTTATGACCTAAATGAATCTTGAGTCAAAATTCATAAAATCTGAAAAATGTGCATTAATGATGCATCTTCATGCACTAAATGATCTTAGAGATTATGGAGTGAGTCTAGGTTCATAGATTTCTTTCCTTAAAATGCAACAGCCTAGCCATCTTGCATTCATGGGACTTAACTTCATGAATTTAAAATACGCTTAGGTGGTGTTAGCTGGCAGCCTTCTCCAGGTAGGTTGTAAGTCCATAAGAGTTAGGGATAGGCTAGTTCCCTCAAGTGAGGAGAGTGGCCAATGATTCCCATAGATAAAATTAAGTCGAGCATCTAACATGTGTCAGAAGCACCTATAGACTAGGTTCTGAAATATCCTTTTAGGAATAAGTCTTCAACCCAAGCATTTTTACAGTCTTGTTCTATTAGAATCTAATCCCAAGATTTCTAAGAAAATGATAAATTAAAATATAAAATTAAATCCTAAATTTGAAGGCTAATCATAGGATAGTTGAAATGTCTACTGGGTATCCCAGTGTCAATAGATATCTCCTACTCTTTCCCATTTGACTCTTGAAAATAACTCTCTCAAATTTGGAGCTCTCCCAATTAAATCTCCAAAAATCAATCCTTTGAAAGCTACCTTAGCAGTCTTTAGGAATAACTACTTATTTCTTTAATCAAGAGTATTCTTAGGAAGTGAGCCTTCCTAAGATGTAATTAACTATAGAAGCTTGCCTTTATAGGGAACCATGATCCCAAGATAAAATAAACCTTGTTCTACTTTTCCATATAGTTCATGAGAAAATACTCGTACACGAAAAACCCATTAGCCTTAGGAGTCTTTTATTGAAATGATCGAATCCATTATAGGAGAGCATGTTTATCTTTTGAGATAATATATTTTTTCCTTAATGTCGTATGTGGTCATCTAAATAAAATATTCCTAAACTCTATGTGGTGTCATTTCTTTTTTCTATTCCAAAGAAAACACCTACACTAACCTCACATTAAAAAAATTGGAAGAATTAAAAGCACTACTCTGTGATTATATAGACTACTTTGCATGGCATTATAGTGAGATTCCAAGTTTATCGCCAGATGTAACTATGCATAAACTAGTTGTTAAATTTAATGTACAACTAGTAAAGCAAGCATTTAAGAGAATGTAATTAGAAATTGAAAAACAAGTAATCTCTAAAACCAAATAGATTATGAAAGAAGAATTCATCCAAGAAGAAAAAAATGCTAACTGGTTTGTTAATATTATCTCAATAAAAAAGAAAAATGGGTAGATTCAAGTCTACATTGATTTTTGAGACTTAAATAAAGCATGCCCAAAAGATGATTTCCTATTGCCTAATGCATAACTCATGGTCAATAATATGTCCAACTATAATATGTTCTCTTTCATTGATGGATCATCAGGATATAATCAAATTAAAATGGCTCTAGAAGATGAGAAGCATACATCCTTTCGCACCCCAATTGACATATATTGCTACAAAGTAATTCTATTTGACTTGAAAAATGCAAGTGCCACATACCAGAGAGTAACAACTCACATTTTTTATGAACTCATACATAAGTATGTAGAATGTTATTTGGATAATTTGGTCATTATAAATAAAACACAAAGCAAGCATATAAGCAACCTAGGATCATATTTGATAGGATTCAGAGTTTCAATCTGAAAATGAATCCTCTAAAGTGTGCTTTTGGTGTGACCTCTGAAAAATTTCTAAGCTTTATTGTACACCATAGAGGGATTGAAATTGATCCCTCTAAAATAAAAACAAACGAAAATTTCACCACCTAAAATTTTGAATAATTATACTCCCTATTAGGCAGACTGGCTTATATTAGGGGTTTTATTTCTAATCTCTTAAGAAGATGCCAACCTTTCACTTGATTAATAAAATAGGACACACCTTTCATATGGGATAACACTTATCAAGAAGCATTGAAGTATAAAATAATATTTATTACATCCCCCAATCTTGGCATCACTAATTATTGGGAAATCATTGATATTATATATGTACTAGAAGATGTACTAGGAGCTCTATTAGCACAAAATAATGAAGAATGAAAGGAAAACACTCTATATTATATAATTCAATGTCTAATAAGAGTTGAAACAAAGTATTCTTCTATTGAAAATTAGTGTTTAGCAATAGACTCTCCACTTAATGATGAGTTTCCTTATGAAAAAATTTTTGAAGTTGAAAAAGCTCAACAACCATCAGAATGGGAGCTTTATTTTGATGGTGCTTCATCTTTAAAATTAGCTAACCAAACTTACCTATAGTGCAAGTTGGAATTGACTATTATTTGTAACACTATGAAGGGGTATACTGTGATATTCCTATAATCTTATTGACCCTTGAACTAATAATGAGGCTAAATATAAAGCATTGATTATGGGCCTAGAGCTAGCCATTAATATGAAAATTAAGAAGCTTCATATATATGGAGATTCCCAACTTATTATTAGACAAATAATTGGGACTTTAAAGTTAAATAAGCCAGAATTAGTGCTTTACCATAAGCATGTTTTGAAACTTTTAAAACAAATCTATGAAGTAACCATCACAAGGGTGTCGTAGTGAGACAATGGAAAAGCTGACGTATTAGATAAATTAGCTAAAGAAAGGATAGGACCCTCAAGAAATCCAATTACAATAATAGTAGAAAATAGGCTAGCACTAGGGGAAACTCTCTTGTAAGCCTTTAAAGCTAAAGAAAGTCAAGAGATCATGACCATAATAGTAGAAGATGGCTTAAAGGAACCATTCATCACCTATCTCAAAGGTGGTGGATTTCCAAAAGATAAATCAATGGCTCATCAACATTCAAAAGAGCTTTATGATACACTCTTATAAATAACACATTATGTCAGCACATGTTCAACCAAATGTGGTTGCGATGTCTAGGTCCAAATGAAGCCAATATACTAACAATTGAAGTTCATGAAGGATTGTGTGGAACACACCAATCTAGCTCTAAAATGAATATCAAAATTTAATAAATGGGACATTACCGACCTAGCATAGTTTAAGACTATATTGAAAATGCTAAAAGATGTCATCAGTGTCAAATACACACTAGCACATTGTATAAATCAACTGATGCCTTGCATCCAATAGTGACATCATGGTCATTTGAAAGTTGTGAGACTTATACAATTTGTCCAATAGACCCTCCATCATCTGGAGAATATCATTTCATTTTAGCTGCCACTGATTACATCTCAAAATAGGTAGAAGTAATTCCATTAAGAGAAGTTAAAGTATATAATATTATGAAATTATTTCAAGATCACATCATCTACTAGTTTGGATTACCTCAAAGAATTATATCTCATAATGGCACTACCTTCAAGAATGCTGAAATCATTATTTTATTGAGAAATATAAGATAGATTGATGATATTATTTATGTAATCTAAAAGCCAAGGGCCTCATAGAGGCATTCAATAAAATATTGATCAGACTCCTCAAGAAATTCTCTCTAAAATAAGAAGGAATGATATGATAAATTAATAGAAGCCTTATGGTCATATTGAACTATATACAAAATTGCCATGCAAGCAATACCATACTCATTGGTCTTCATAGCAGACAATACTTTTCTTGAAGTAGAATTACCTTCACTCTATATAGTAGTCCAAATTGACTTAGAATAGAAGAAATATTTAAATACAAGAAAGAGCTTGAAGCTCTAGATGAAGTTCAATTACAAGCTCAAAAAAATCTAGAAATAATTTAGCAAGGATGACCTAAGCTCATGACCATATGGTTCATCCAAGAAGTTTTAAAATAGGTGAACTAATGCTGGTGCATAAAAGGCTTATCATTCCTCATCAATGAGTTGGTGGAAAGTTTCATCCAAATTGTAAAGGATATATATTATCAAAAAAGTGTATGGAAGGGGAGCATATCAACTAATTAATGCAAAAGGCATAAGTTCTATGTCAATAAATGGAAAATATCTCTAAAGATATTATTCATAACTACTAAAGATGTTATACCTATAAATACAAGATTCAAAATTGACTCTAAATAGATTGGCCAAAGTGATAAAATATTATTAACATTGGAAATTGAAAAGAATACTTTCATCTCAAAGAGAAATTCCCCAATCAATAGGGGCAATTTTATATTTCTTGCAAAGTAAAAAAAATCTTTATCAAAGAGAAACCCTACCCAATCAAAGAGATCTTAGATTTATCATGTCTAAAGGGACCATATCTAAACATGAATTTAGATCTATCATGTCCAAAAGGGCTACATCTAAACCTAATTTAGATATATCATGTCCAAAGGGGCTAGATCTAAACCTAATTTAGATCTATCATGCCCAAAGGGACCAAATATAAATTTAATTTAGATCTATCATGTCCAAAAGGGATAAATCTAAACTTAAATTTAGATCTACCATGTCCGAAGGGCTAGATCTAAACTTAAATTTAGATATATCATATTTAAAAGGGACTAGATCTAAAACTAAATTTAGATCTATGATGTCCAAAGGGATCAAATCTAAACATGAATTTAGATCTACCATGCCCAAAGGGACTGAATTTAAACTTCAAATTTGGGTCTACCATGTCCAAAGGGACCAAATATAATCCTAAATTTAGATCCACCATGTCCAAAAGGGCTAAATCTAAATAAAAATATAGATCTAATATGTTCAAAGGGACCCGATCTAACATGCTCAAAATGGCTAGGTTTAAATATAAACCTAGATTCAACACATTCAAAATGAACTAAATCTAAATACAAATCTATATTTATCAAGTCTAAAATGGATTGAAAATTATATATAAAATAACAATGTTGTAAAAGTTTGAAGAAAAGTTCACAAGCATAGCTCAATGATAGATTTAGATATTATTGCCTTTCTTTGATGTCTATAAACTTTATATGTTTCCATTTTTTTAAATTTTATAAAATATTTATGTAGAAAAATTCCAGATGATATGTCTCTTATTGAGCCCATTGAGGAGCAGATATGGGCCACTATTGAAGCTTATGATCGACACTATTCAACTAGACTACAGGATCACCTTTCAAGACATTAGGATATGTTGATTGGTAGAGACATTTATCAAGATTCATTTGCTCGATCATCTTATATTCCACTCTTTGATTCACAACTCCTATTTAAATATGATCTTGTTGATTGGGTGATTAATTTAAAGCTGAGACACTGTCACAATGTCCCTTTAGAGTAAGTCACATTTCACTTTAGCTTTGGGGATCAAGTTGTACTTTAGCTAGTAGATAACATTTTTTTGTAGGTATGATCTGACTTTTGTGCTACCATATATTGCATCATAAGATAGAGGATTAGGAGCCAAAGTCAATATTCAACCTAGAACTACAAGTTTAGATATTGCATCATCTCCTTCTTCAGGGACCTCCATCGAGCTTCATAGGGGACCTCTACACCTATCTGATGGTAGGGTTAGCTCATGTTATTCCTAAACCCCATAGATCCTATCTTAATTCTAATCTCAAATTACATTTTTATTCAAAAATAACTCCTAAGCCCTGTAAAATAAACATAAGGAAAAATACAAACATCGTACCAAGAGTTATATTTGCAAGCACATGGGCTTAGCATTAGTTTCTTGTCAAACCCACTTGTCCTATTGGGTTATACTTAGGGACTTAAGCATACTTGCAAGAAAATAATATTTCTATATAATTTATGATGATAGTCCCTTTAGCACAAGCCCCTACAAATGACAACATTAGTTCATAAAATAACACATCCTACCATTCAAACTAATAGCACACAATATTAGCCATCCAGTCTAAAATACTACACCATGAAATAAGAAAAATATATTACATCAAAAAATATCATAGAATGACCTAACCTAAGTCTAGGATCTGTGACCTAACAATCTAGTATGAAAGAAATGGGTTTGTGTGGCAAGACTTTGCTAGGCCTTTTTAGATTCAAGTTTCAATTTGGGTATCCAATATTTAATTTAATTTGATTTTAAGACTTTATAATTTTTATAATTTCACTTCATAAGTATGTGTCATTGTTATACCAGAGATTCAAGGTTTCAAGACCTCCTTTGGACTAGTAGCCCTACAACCTAGGGTTTCATATATACCATATGGTGCTAATTATGAAATTGTTTATTTTTTTTTTTTTTAACTTCTTTTAGTTTTAAATTAGCTTCATTTACTATGGGTGGTTTTAATTTAAATGATTTAATGATTTTCAATTTCATTTTTATTTTAGGTGCATTTTATGTTATGATGAAATTAAGTTTTTAAGAATGAAGAATACAATAAGTTCCATTTTGGGTGGATCCCATTCTATTCAACATTTGAAATCCTAATAGAATGAAGCCTTCACCCTAAGATGAAGGTTCATTCCAAAGGTCTAACTAGGATCCTAAGTATCTTAATTAATCATCTTTGGATTAGTTTGGGTTTAGTTCAATCTATGTACTAATTTTATTTATTTTGAATTCTTCTTTTCATTTATTACTTTTATTTAATATTGATTACTCATATTTTGATTTAGTTTATTTCTTTAAGGTATGTTTCTTCAATTAAGTTTAATTAACATTCCTTTATCATAATTTGATTTGAATTGATTCTCTCTTTAAGTCTAATTCATTTATAATAGTTTGAATTTTGTAATTTGATTTTATTCATTCATTTGATTAGATTCATTTCATTTATCTAATTTATATTATTTATTTAACTTAGATTAATTAAGTTTATTTATTACATTATTATTTATGTTATTGTAATTTACTTTTGGTTTAGCTTTCACTTTTATTTCCTTATCCATAACATGTTTAGTTTATTAAGATTTATTATATTATTCTTATTATGGCTTTTATTTTATATTTTCATATTTATTCAATTCCTTATTCATTTAATTTTGGTTGTAGGTTAATTTTATTTATTGGTAAATGTTTGTGTTATGTTTATTATATGTTTGTTTTATATTTACGTTTTGTTTAATCCATGTGCATTGTATATTTGCTTTAGGTTTATGCTAGGTTTAGTAAATTAGATTTATGTTTTACATTTTAGTTTATCACATTACTTTAATTTCATATTGACATTCATATAATCATTTCATTTCATTATGAAGTTTGGATTTAATTTCATTGGCTTTAACTTTTGATTCCCTTGGTTGGTTAAGGTTACTTCATTGTATGTTATGGATTCAATTTTCTAAGTTTCAAATTATGTATAATTAATTTATTTGATTATATTTGTTAATGCTTTAGGATTATATTATTCACTCAAGTTGAATAAGTTGAGAGGATTTCCATGTCAATGAAATTTATATTTAGATTTGAAATTTATTGGATAGCCTTAATCCTAATTGGTTAGAAGTGATTGTTCAATTGATTTTGATTCTTTTAATCACTTTATTAAGCTTCTCCAAATACATAATCAATTGCTTTTATTAACATCGGAGGGTTAAACAATTTCATTGAGTGGTCTAAAGTTAACTGAAATGTCTAAAGTTGATTTTTCAAAGATTTTTATAATTTTTTGATTTAATATTTTATTAAATTGACCTAGTGAGTTAAATATAATAACTTCCACTCTAGAGATCAATTAGCCTTGAAATTTTTTTAGAAAATGGGGTTCTTTGCCAATTTGGGTTTCCTAAAATTTTATCTTGATTAGATGTATAATTTGGGTTTAGTTATAATTTTAATTATTTCATTAAAAACTAAATTAATCTTAGTTTAAGGAGAATCACTCAGGGGTTTTATTTTTCTTAAATTCCACTCTAGAAGATGCTTCCATAGAGTGTTTATTCATAACTTTTGGAATTTTGGTTGATTTACTATGATTTTCCTAAGTCTAGGTTAATTAGTTGCATTAGTTAATCCAATTAATGACATTATTAGACTATTATAGGGTTTATTAGGCTTCATGGAACTTTAATGATGTATTTAAGTTCATTATGATCTATTATAATGTTTTTAATTATTTCCATAGTTTTCTTAGTTTATTTGGTGTATATTTAATTTATTTTTTTTAAATGAGGGTTAAGGATTGAAAATTTCATATATTTATATTTATTCTTTAATAAATTATGAAAAATTCACCTAATGTGTATCTTAATCTTAGTTTTAGTTCTCCAATGTTTCAAATCAATTTGAACATTTCTTTAAAACTAATTTAACGTTTGATTATTTTCATTTAAAATTAAATTAATTCAAAATTAATTAAAATTAATTGATTTTAATTTTAATTGATACCTCTCATTGAGATGAATCTATAGAGATTTATTTAGAATTTTTTGTTTAATATTTGATTTATTATGATTTCTTTGATGTTTTTACCATTTTATACAATTTTTAAAATTATAAATCTTGATTTTTCCATTTAAACATGTCGATAGTGGGAACCGCTTTACATGACGGCACGCCATTCATCCACATGGATCCACATGGATATCGTGTTAAAATTGTAGAGCATGCAGTTTCAATTTGGGCAATTCGATCAAAGATTGGACGGCTCGAATATTTCTATGAGCTCTTATAGAGGTTTTAATCAGCTAAATCTCAGCCTTCCATTCCCAATAAAAGGTATGGATAGCATAGAATTCACCTCTCTCGGTGATTACAAAAGCTGAGAGCCACCTATCTATTCAAGATAATTTTAGGCGATCCAACTTTTAAAATCACTCAATTTTAGTTCCAAAACCATCAATACCTCATGCAAATTACATTTATACAACTTGATCTCCCTTGAGATCAAATTTCTTTCGCAAAGGACTAAAGCCAAAATGAAAGGGGGTCGAGTTTGGTGTGTGCCTCACCGGTGGGGATATCGGTGATGAGGTTGACTTGGTTAGCTTTAGAATGGTGTGTGGAGCCTCTATGAAGAAGTAATTGAGTTGCCTCCCATTAGATCGACCTATGGACAAAAGCACATATGGATTCCATGAGCTTGGTAGTTATCCGGCTTACCGATTGCATGGGAGTTGGGAAAGGTTGCACCCAACTTTATTTCACTCATGGAAGGAGATGGAGAGCTTAATTTGGCATTAGATGGTCTATTTTTTCCTTAGAGACTGAGAGCCTCTTATGGCTTTTCTCCCTCTCTTGGTCAATAAGGGTGATCGCCACCCTTGGAGGCTAGCTCCAAGGGTGATTAGCTGCTTTACACCTATCTAGAGGTGTTGAGATGGAAAAATAAGGAGAATGAATAGATTGGGAGATAAATCCTTATCTTCATGTATCACTTTCTTGCCATGGTATATTCCTTTATTTTGGATTGACTTGGACTTAATTAGGTTGCTTAAGATTGGCTATCACGCACCCTTAACCCATCATAAAATGGGTTTAGATGTGTTCCAAGACATTTGGTTCAAGCTTGGATTAAAAGGTATCATTTGAAAATTCATTGGTGTAAGTTGACTTGGCTTGGTTGGTTTATTATCATTAAATTGATACTTCAATTAGATCAATAACCATTAAAAATGTTATTAATCAAAGATTTTAAGGATTTGAAGTTTATGATTTCGTACCTCATGTTTAACCTATTATTGGATAAAGTAGGTTGAGTTGAATTTTATTTAGTCAAATGATTTGCTTGATTCAATTACAATGCATTTATTTTCAATTCTAATGATCCAAGAATTTATGAATGGATTGGACCATTCCATTTTATTTACATGGGGTTTTAAACCTAATTTGGCTTATTTAGGCTTAATGGGTTAGGTTTGGATTCATTTAAGTCAAATGTCCATATTGGAAAAATTGAGTCTAATGATTAGTTGATATATATTTATTAATTATTCCTAAGTAATTTTATGCAATTAAGTTGGGTTAATTTTGGTTTGATTTGAATTTAAATCCAATAGGGTCCATTTAGGCCTATTTAGGTCAAATGACCTATTTAGCCTAATTAAGGCCTCATTTTAATTTATATTTTTTAGATTGATCTTTAAACATGAATATATTATAAATTAAACTATTTGGAATGATTTCATTTAAATAATTTTTGGTGGGTTAACCCTTGACTTGATAGGACCCACATATAGTCAAACCCTTTCCAAAAAGGCTGACCATTTTTGACTTTATTTTAGATTTGATTTCATTCATTTAATTTCATTTAAATATTTTTGTTTTATTTTTATTTGTTTTGATATTATTTGAATTCCTTTTGGATTTAATTATTTTTGAGCTTAAATAGGATAATTAGGATAATCACCTTAATCACCCTACTTTAAACTCAAATGAATCAAGTTTCAAGTGAAATGTGTTTGATTTAATTTATGTTTGAGATTTGGGTTGAGTCTATCTAAACTCATTAGGTTAAATTAGACCCAAGGAAGATGCACTACTAGGTCACTAGGTGTAGTGTTCTAAGTGCTTAATTAGGAGACTCCTTATCTAAGATTAGGTGTCCTAATTACTAATTTTAGAAATGATGTTAATCTCATCCAAAAATAAAGTCAACAAGGACCACCAATAAATGTTGGATTGGTCCACATGAGATAATAATTACTTTGGCAGATTTGCAGGATATATCAGGTGGAGATTCTATATGAAGAGTGTGTCCCTATAGATCAAGAGCTCTTTCAGTGTCAATCAGTTGGTCAATGAAGGAAAGAAGGTCATGTGTATTTTTCTAGCCTTCATTTCTAGCACACTATTAGATATTATTTAGAGAGTGGAGAGCAAGTTGTGGATGATGTGGTATTGTTACTCTCGATGTATGATGGAGAGTTTCCTCCATCTAGCAGTATGCTTAGCATCATTGATTGAATGATCCATTTGATATTAGCTTTCAATCATCCAAGGAGTCCTCTAACATAAGATTTGAGCCCAAAGGGAGAGTTAGTTCTTGACATTTTTTAGCATGAGACATCGACAAGGAGCTATCCTTAGTTGTCTTCATTGCTGCATGGCTATGCTACTTCGTATTCCTAGGGTGCAGTAGATTCTTCAACCCTTCTACTCTCTTGATGGCTAATTTGCTTGCTCATTGTGGGAATATCACACTAGCACCTGCAGCATTAGCCTACTTGTATCATGGATTAGGTAGAGTGAATGTCATGTTTGACTCATGCCAATATGATGTGGAGGCTCCTTGGCATTATGTACATAGATGAATTAACACATATATGTTTCTAAAGACTTAAGTTGTCCCAAAATACATCTTTACTTCATAGTGAAGCACTTTTTGCTGATTATATAGCCAAATAGGAAGATAGTTTCCTTAGATAAAGATTAGATCTAGACATTTATGTTTTCAGCAAGCATTACAAATCAATTTAAGATTATTCATAGATCATCTTTCTATAGCCAGCCTGATCAAAGCATGGACTTAAAAATCATTGATTTTGTTGCTGATAGAGGTATACCCTTACTATCATCAAAGCTAGGGTATAGGTGCATTGCATAATACATTATTAGGCTAATATCTGCTTGGCTTTGCTATCCTCATCATGTGTTTATGATTTTGAAGGGATATAATCCCAACAGGGTTGCTAGGCATTATGGATTTACTCAAGCTATACTTATATACTGATTATCACAGATACTTGATATAGCAAATTCTCATTTCTTAGAGATGTTATCACTATATGTTAACTTAAAGGCAGCTTCTATGGATTGGGCATTTTCTATTTCTCCTAGGGACTAGATCTTGTTTCTATGTGGTTCTACATGAAGTTAACATAGGAATCAACCACCTATGGTTGCTATGGCTTCATCAAACCTCATCTTCCTTTTTGAAGTTGGAATTTTATATATATAATGGTAGACTTAGGAAAGCCAAACTAACATGACACTTGCATTCCCCTCAACACACAACTCATGCTTCTAAAGAATCATCAGGTAGGGGAGATAGTAGTGGAAAGCATCATCAAGAACATTCACCTATTCATACAAGGTTCAAAAGAATATTCTAGGCCCTCTTCTAGCTGACCAAGATATGGGAATAGCAAGAACATTCAACCCTATTCACACTCCACCTCCACTAGTATAGGTTGAATTGCTAGCAAAATGAGTAGATAGTGAGGTCACTCTAGTATTTTTGATGATGACTATAGAACTTCCCCATTCTCTCTTTCTACTAAGCTTATCAGTGATGACCATATGCATATCAAGGAAAATCCATGTATAGATGAATCTGGTGCTTTAAAAACTAGTGATGAAACATTCCTATCATGCTTGACTTGGGTGATAGTGAGTGCTACCCAGGATGATTCTTCACAGGTCTTGACTCTTATTTAGAGAGCCACCCACTTTCGATCTAAGGGATATACATCAAATATGCTTATCTAGTTTAGAACTTTCATGCTTCATCATTAGCATTCACTCTAGATTTTCAAGTGTATCATGTTGTAGCTCTTCAAAGAGCTTATCTTATATAGTGACAACATTACTTCACCTAGTTCTAGGTGTTGACTTAGATGTTTTGCTTGAGCTTTCTAGCTTTGGTGTAGAGACAAACTCTTTGCTAAATTGTACTTCATTTTGGGCCTTGAAGTAGGAGAGCTACAACTTTGGGAGTCCCAATACCAAGATGTTTAGTTTAGATTATTCTCACTATGAACTACTTAGTAGGAACTCTTATAAAATACACTCATTGAGGAAGAAAATTTGCTCGACACTACTTCACAGAAAGTTTCTCTAATCAGTCAAGATCTTGGACACAACCTCAAAGCTTTGAGATCGTTCTAGAGAGAACTCTCTAGAGTACAAATCGATCTTCTCAATATAGTTTTTGAATTAAGAGTGTTACAATAAAAAAGAGAATATTTGTTAGAGAAAAGGTCTATAGTGAGATAAGATGTCACTATAGAAGCAAACTTCTCTCAAATGAACACTCAGGTGTCTGAACTTGAGAAAGTTCTCTCTACACTAGTCCATGATCAAGAAACTACCATTTAGAATATCCACAAAGCTTAAGAGATGGGCTACTATGGCTTATCAAGTCCCATACTATTTTTGTATGTATTAAAGAAGTTTATACTAATTACTTGTATAAATTTTTTTTATACCTTTGTCTCTTCGTCATTACATGTTATATGAATATTATGATTGAGACTTCTTAGATACTATGTTCTCCTTCTTTATGTTATTGCATATAATCATTGATAGATAGATAAGATTGCAATGAGTACACAATGCCCAATTGACATGATACATTTATTGGGGGAAAATTTATTTGAAATTAAAAAACATAAATAATAATGAAAAAAATGCACACCCTGACTCCAGTGTTGTAGTGTTGTAACTTTGGTGCCTCATATTGGCACATAATAATTAAAAAAAGAACATCCCTCTTAAGTTATAGAGGCAAAATGTCTATTACAGAGCCACAATGCTGTATCTTGGCTCCACAACACCACCTTCATGGGTGATAGAGTCAAAATGTCAAGTCTATGCACTATGTAGTTGTCCTTCAATTTCCATGGCACTATGTCAACTTTTAATTCATCTATGCATTACCTTTTTAAGCCTAAGTCCCATTAGTTAGGGCCAAGGAGTTAATCATTTGGCACCATAGTAGTACAATGTAGGCACCACAACATTGCTTTCTTGGGTTGTAATAATAAAGAATATGCAATCACAACACCACAGTACTATCCATGCAACACTGAGGTGCTCATCTCTCTTATTTTAAGTGAGTTCAATTTATAGTGTTGTAGTGCTAGCTAGATAACGTTGAGGCAATGGTATCTCAAAGTCATCAATTTTTGGTTAAATCTTATTATTCGATTAGATTTTAGCTTTACATCCTAGAGTAGCCAAACAATAATTATAATGAAAAAATAAAAATATAAAATGAAAGTTTGTTTACTACAAAGTTTTATAAATAAAATAAGAATAGAAGAAGAAAAAGAGAAAAATTGGCCAAAAAATCATAGTCATCATCCTCTTCTTTTTCATCTGCCTCCGATGAGGTGCTTACATAAGGTTTCTAGTGAGGTGCTACAAGAAAAGAAACTCTATTTGGGCTGATGTTAAAGGTGTAATTTTTAAACATTTGAATAAGTGTTGAGTTGAACTTGTTCATGTAAGAAAATTGTTGTTGTTGCTGACCCATAGGATAATCAAATTTTTCTCTAATTTCTACTATCACTGACTACTTTCACCCACTCTTTTCTTTAATTCTAAGACTTCTCCTCCAATATCTTGGAGTTGCTCAGTTAATATTTTGGAGGTTTTGGATTTTGATTGAGGAGCTTGCGTGCATTCTCATACTTCCATTTTTGATCCAAATCCTTCAATCGTTCTCTTAGTCAAGGGAGTCCTTTGTAGAAGGACTTCTTCATCTAGGTCTCCCAACACACAAAGCATAAATGATGGAAGGATGACCAAATATGATAGTAGTACTACTCTTAAGCATATTATAAATTGAATTCTAAATAATCTTCCTTACATCTATAGTAAAGTCCTTTTGAATCACAAAAATACATCACTAATATTACTAATGGGCATCAACTTAGTAGAAATAAAATAATTCTAAGATTTAGCCTCGACAATCAAGCTGGTAGTAGGAAAGTTAATAATCTTTTCCTCGTGCCATTTCCACTGGACATTTGCATTTTTTATGAGTGAGAAAACTAAATATTTCTTCAAAATTAAAATGATCATTGTAGCAAGAAAGAGATTGGTCATACACAACATTTTCCAAATTATAATATGTATTAATTGTAATACTATAAAAACTCACTTGTTTCCCCATACTATTATTCTATTGCTCCTTCTAGTTGGCAAAATACTCCTACACCATGAGGATGATGCAAGATACATTATCATAAGACAACTTTCCCTAGCCTTGCTTGTTGATGATTCTCTCTATGCACCCACCCAGTTTGTAGAAACTCCTCTCCATAATTAGATGCTTGTGGGTGAGAGCATGTTGATACTTCTAATCCACTTTCACACTGATGAATAAGTTATTTACCCTTTTGGATGTACTTGATTAGCATATTCACTATCCTTAATTAAACAAAAGCTGAGAAAATAAAGAGGGCAAAGACTTTTAAAATAAACAAAGGCTTCAGAATAAAAAAATTATAGCTTAAGTGTTCTATTTATAAACTGGACCCAACACCGTAGCACTGCTTATATAGCACTAAAGCATTGGCCTTTTAGTTTATGAGATTTTAGACCAGTGTCATAGCGCTTGACATGCGGCACCTAGGCACTGGTCACTCGGTCAATATAGCTACTGTACTTATCAAAATAAGAATATTTTCATATTTATTATCATAAATTCTTTAACCAATCAAAATAGAAAAATGTGTCAGACATTGATGGAGTGTCGTAGCATTTTGATGCCGCACCGTGGTATTGGTCATAAGTACTATCATTTGTTATTAAATGCACTTACTATCCTGTCAACCTTTAACTAACTTTTTGAATAGCACCACAGTGCCACTTTGGCATCACCTAGGCATTGGTAAACTCATTTATATTATTCTTATGGTGCCTCAATGCTGTGGCACTAGGTTTATAGTGTTAAAGTGCTTCACTCTCTTATTTTGAGACTCATGTTTCTATCAAATGACACTAAAGCAGTCTCACTTGCACTGATGTGCTGAACTTTAAATGGTGAAGCACCAACTTCTTGATGTTATGGTGTTGTACCCCTAGTCTATGACTCTTCTTCACAACATCGAGGCATTGTAACCTAAAAATTTATATATAAAAGAAAAATAAATTGAATCAAACACCCATGCGAGCACTCTATTGGCATTCTAAGGGATGTAAGCCCTATCTTTATATTTGCCATGTGAATTTCTAAAATATACTAGCTTTCCATGGGATGTAAGTCAGTATATGTTTCTCCATGAGAACCTCTAAACCATAATGGCATTGCAAAGGGATCTATGTCCAATCCATGTGTTCTCCATGCAAACCTCTACATTATAATGGCATTCTGAAGAGATGTAATTCCTACACATGTGTTCACCATGCAAGCCTTAATGCTATTCTAAGGGATGTAAGCTTAATCTCAATATTCTCCATGTGAATTTAAAACATATACTAGCCTTCCAAGGGATGTAAGTCTAATCCATATATTTCACCATGCGAACCTCTACACCATAATGGCATTCCAAAGGGATGTAGTCTAACCCATGTGTTCACCATGCGAGCACCCTAATAGCATTCCAATGGATGTAAGCCTTACATATGTCTACAATGTAGACATCATTGAATTATTTGATAAATTTATAATTTAAGTTTATCTTTAATTCACTAAACACCTCTACTTTACTTGGGATATCTGATACAGGGCAACCCATGACTGCTAATCAGACTCGGATATTATGACTAATAGTTCTCTGATATTGGTAGATTAGAATAACGGTAATCTCGCTATGATAACCATGATATTTTGATCTAGACTACCCTCATATTTTTTTTAGATGGTCATTTACATCACACACTATAGACACTAATTCATATCAGAAAGATATGTCTATTTCCAACCTTAATCAAGAGTGCTATCTTACTGTGGTAAGAGGGGTAATTACCTATGAATGCTTACATTCATAGGAAGTAAAACATAAATCTAAATAAATCTTGGAATAATGTTATAGAAAATCTAGTTGAATATATATATATATATATATATATATATATCGTCTACCTCATGAAAACAAACTCCCCGACCATCCTACAAAGATGGTGCAGAGGATTAAAAAGGGCATTTTTCTTGAGAGAACATATTTCTTTTCTAAGATAGCTTTAATTTTTTCAAGATCGATTTCTATTCCAATGTGTCTAACTATAAATTCTAAAAAAAAAATTATGCTACTCCAAAGGTGCACTTCAAAAGATTCATTTTAAAGTTATAATGGTACAATCATTTTAAAATAATCATATATCATATAAATAATTTTCTTTTACTTTACTTTTATTGACTAGATCATGAATATAACATTCAACTTAGTTTTTAATATGATCATCAAATATTCTTGTCATTACCCTTTGATAAGTAGCCCTAGCATTTTTGATACCAAATGACATGATCGTATAATAAAATATCCCAATCGGGGTTTTGAACACCATATGATTCACATCATTAGGGACCATTTTTATCTTGTTATACTAAGATGACCCATCCATAACTGAGAAAATTTCATGCAATTAGGCTATATCCACCATAAGTTCCGGTCATCAATATAACTAATTTTTAGGGCAAGCCCTATTTAAGTCTCTAAAATCTACACATATGTGTATTTGACCATTCTTTTTCTTTATTAGGATAATACTTTCTAACCAAGAAGGGTACTTTTCTTCTTATATGAAATAGGCCTCAATCAATTTTTTTACTTCAGTAATTATTTGTTGTTCAATCTTTAGACACGTGTCTAGGAGCTTATTTTCCTGGAATTGCATCTGGCTTAATCTCCAATGTTCAAAGATAAACCTAGTATTTCATCATAATTCTATGCAAAATAATCTTTATTCAAAAGGTAAATTAATCATAAATTGATTATTTCATCATAATTCGATTATTTCCATAGAAATTAAATTTTCAAGCTTTGCATGTACTTCTAAAGTTAAAGATTTTGGTACAGAGTAAAATTTTGACAACTTCCTCACCTCTCCTAAAAGGTTAGGATCTACTTTAACTTCTAACTATGTCATTTTATGTTGAGACAAAGGAGTCAAAGTTAAAGTGTCCACATACCTTTTTAATTTATCATAAGTAGATAGCTCATATTTATCTTTTGATGCTCAATTATTCTCTTCATCGCTATCTAATTCTAATGAGATGTCAAACTTTATTGTAGCATCCTTTTGATTGGAATCTTTGTTAGAGCTAGATTCCAAAATAATTTGGATTATAGGAAAACATTTTTTCCTCCTTTTCTTTCTTTTCTTCTTTTTTTTATTTTGATATCTTCTTTTATTTTCACAGATGCCTTAATAATGGTAGATTTTATAGAATCAGGTATTTTCCTTTTAGGCATGTAATAAGTAGAAACTTCATACAACTTAATCTCATGGATATAAAATGGTTGTATATCACCTTTTATTGTATATTCAACTCCATCCTTTGTATATTTAATACATTGATTGAGTGATGTAAGAACCATTTTGTATTCATGTATCCATGGTTTATCTAAGCGAGCATTAAAAGATGTCTCTAAATCAATAATATGAAATTTTGCTTCGATATTTAACCCATCAATTTCTAATAATAGAGTAATTGAACCAAAAGCCTTTTATCCTATTTCATTAAATCCCCTTACTAACATCTTGTCAGAACTATGTCTCCATGTGTCAATCTTAAAAAATGATAATGTTTTAAAATTCATGATATTGACTGAATCATCAGGATTGATGAGAACTCTAGATAGTCTAAAGTTTTTCACCTTGACTAAAATGTAAAGGTGTCGATTATGGTTAGTTGTCCCAAGTAAATCTTTATAACAAAATGTTACTCAAGGGACATTTTTACAAAAGAAGCCTCATCTGAGGGAGTTACTACTAGTCTCGACATATCTCTGGGTCGCATAATGCATGAACTAATGATTCCCTCATTTTTATCGACAAAATAATGGTATCATAAATGCTTAGCCTAATAGATAGTTTCTAAAGATGGGGTAATACATTGTAGTTGACCTTAGAAACAATTGGCTCAAATACTAGATCTTTTGTAAAGGCTTATGACATTGGTCAATAATTTATTTACCTTTGTCTTCGAAAGGAGGTAGGCAAGTTGGTAATTCCTTCCCATTATGGAGATTGTCTTCAGTAATATCTCCTAAATCAGAAGAAGGGCAGTCATGTCAACCTATTCTTTATCACTAAAGTTTTTTTCTTCAAATATTGGTCATAATCTGAGAATTCTACTTCTATGTTATCAGGATTTCCTTATAAATCAGCCATAGAACTATATATTTGGACCCCGATTCATAAAATATATCATTACAAGAATTTTCTGTTATTTTTTCTTTTTTTTGTTCTTCATTCACAACACAATCATTAGAGATGGTAGAATAAAAAATAAAAAAATGCATTTTTATGGTAGACTTTTTATTTATAATTTTGAAATAAGTACATAGAGATAAAGGAATGTAAGGCCTAGTCTATCCATCTTTATTATACAAAACTCTCTCTGATATAATAGTCCTTCCTCTCTCACCCCTCTCTCTAGACATCTAGACATTTGATGGTACTGAATGGATTCAAACAGGTTTCACTTCTAACATTGGTGGATTAACCTGGATGATCTTCTTCTAGGTTTTCATATGATCCTGCATTAAATTTTTAAACTTTTTCATCAAATACTTTTTAGAAGAATGGGATAAAGCTATATCCCAATAATTTGGGAGTGATGTATTATAAGAGGTGGAAGATTCACCTATGATCATTTTAATGGACCCTTGTTGATCCACAAGGTATCTTTAGTGATAATCACTAACTCTCTCTTACAGCTCCTTTCAAGCTAATCCTTAAAAGTGAAGCAGACTTTAATGGTATGACCTAGCTTCTAATGATATGGAAACTAATTTGGGTTATTAACCATGCTGACTTCTTTTGGCTTTATTGGATCAAGCAGCTTGAAATCTAACTTTTTCTTTAAATTTCTAACTATTTTCCTCACAGGCTCTCTCTTAAAAGAATAAGCCTAGTATATTTTTTTCAATGAAAAGGCTTACAAAGGTTTTCTTGGGTAGTGATAGTTATTGTTATTATGGCTTATAAGGTGGAGGAGCTTTTCTTTTGTCTACTATACTGATAGTGCCTATCATCTTTTCCAACACTTTTTTTAGGTTTCGAAGGTTCTATAATATATTGATCTCTTAGAAATGACATCTTAGGGGCTTCATCTTGAAGATAAAAGGTTTTACTCAATAGATTTTCTAAATGTTTTAACAGTAAAGCCTTTTAGCAATAAGGCAACATGGTCATGAATATTTTGTAGAAGGATTTCCATAGTGTGTTATTTTTGTAGTTGAGTCTCACACTTAAGGCTAATAACCCTCCATCTCCGAATATAATCTATAAGAGATTCACTTGGTTTTTATTTCTTGATGACCAAGTCACCTACAATAACATGATGTTGTGTACCAGTGAATCATTTCACAAATAGGTTTTCAAGTTCAGTAAATGTGTGCTCTGAAACATTTGGTATTTTTACATACCAATCAATGGTAACCTCAAGCAAAGAATAAATTTTCTAATTAACAAGCATTACTTTCCTCAGCATTATAATAACTCACCTAAAAGTGTGTCAAATGTATTTTAGGATTGCTTATCCTATAACAAACATTGAAAGTAGGGGGAACAAATCTCTTTTAATATCGTACAAAATCATATTCCTTAGGGTAGGGTTTACTCGACTGTCTCAATGCCTCTTTCACCTATTATTTCACTAGGAACTTTAATTCCATTTTAGGTGATGCATCAGCCATTATTTGATGCTCTTGGTGATGATCTACCAAAATAAAATTCATCTAATCCATGGGATGGAAATTCTCTAGTTGTTCAATAGAATGAGGTTGAGGAGATGTGGGAATCTGACTTTGGAGTGATTGCATCATAGTGATCATCTTCTCCATATTCTTTTAAAGGATTTTGGTTAGTTGTCCCTAAAAGCAAATATTCATCAAAGAAAGCTACTCCAAGGACTTCTTTAAAATAGCAAGCCTCATATGAGAAAGTTCTCTAGGTCAAGTAATGCATGAACTTATGATTCCCTCATTTCCTTGGACAAAATAAGGGAATCATAAATTCTTATGAAAATAGGTAGTTTCCAATGATGGTGTAAGACATTGTAGTCAACCTTGGGAACATTTGGCTCAACTACCAAATCTTTTTGTAAGGGTTCAAAACATTTGTCAACAATTTATTTACCTTTGTCCTTAGAAGGAGGTAGGTGAAGAAGTAGGAACTTCCCAATGCGAAGATTGATTTTAGTAATATCTCCTAAATCAAAAGTAAGGGTCATGTTAACCTATCCCTCATCACTAAATTTCTTTTTTCAAATATTAGTCATAATCTGAGAATTCTACTTCTATGTGTTGACCTCATTTTTGGATGAGGTTAACATTACCTCCAAAAGTAGTAATTATAATACCAAATCCTACATTTTGAATCTTTTAATTAGATATTTATAACACTTTACTTAGTGGCCTAATACACCTTTCTAGAATCTAACCCAACAAAATTGGATAGACTTAGACCAAACCCAATCCTAAACCCAAAATAATTAGATTATAAAATGCATTTGAACTTAGAATAAGGTAATTAACGTAATTACCTTATTTTGTCCTAAAACCATTTAAACTTAAATAAATTCAAACTAAATCAAAACAATTGCAAATCAAAATCAAATAAAACCATGAAATAAATCCCAAACCATTAATTTGGGTTTGAATAAAAAATTTCAAACCTTAATTAATCCCAAACCATTGATCAAAATAATTTGAGACTTTGGAGAATTGAAATTGATGTTAAAATAAACATTAGGTGAATTTTTCATAATTTATTAAATAAGAAATCTAAGTATATGAAATTTTAAAACTACAAACCTAATTTTGACAAAATAAATTCATATTAAAAGAAATAAATTATGGAAAATGATCAAATCATTTTAAACCATGATAACACACCTAATGAACATAAATAAACCATTGAAACCCTCTAAAACCTAATGAATCACAAAATGACTTAATTTAGAATTTAATTAAATTAATTAATTCAATTAATTCAACCTAAACTTAAGAAAATCATAATAAATCAACTAGAACTCCAAAATTATGAATAAACCCTCGATGCATATTCTAGAGGGAAATCAAGAAAAAATAAAACCCTTAAATGATCCTCATTAAATTAGGCTTAATTTAGGTTTTAATGAAATAATTAAAACTCTAATTAATCTTGATTAAGGTGAAATTTAGAAAATCAAATTGGCAGAGAATCCCACTTGCCATAAAATTTTTAAACCCGATTGAACTCTAGATTGAAAATTCTTGAATTTCCAAGTCTCTAGGTCAACTTAAAGGAAATAATAAATCAAACAAATCACAAAAATTACAAAATCGATAATATAAATTTAAAACATTACCATTGACATCAGAATACTTATATAAAAATGTTCAAGCAATCTGAAAGTAAAGGAACTAAATTAATCACAAGTTAAGGATTATGCATAAGTAAAAATGTGGAATTTAATTACATTCCAAAATTAATAACCAATTAAAGTATATGAAATGCTTTAATAAGCTAAAATATAAAGTTCATTAACTTGTGAACTTAACAATCTATGAATGTATAAATACATTAAACCCATTTAGATTAAGGAATAAAATGTCCACAAATGCAAATATGAAATATTAAGTATAATTGAATTTTAGGGTAAGTTTAATTGAACTTAAAATGACATAAGAATTAAAGTAGCAAATGACATAAGAGTTAAAGTAGACTAAGTTTGATTCATATAACAAAATAATAACAACTCTTCTAAAACTTCTTAAGGGATGATGAATAAAGGAAACCACATTATGCTAATTGATAAAAAGAATTTTAAGTGACATAATCATTATTCCCCTTAAGTTGATTGAACTAAATTGAACTATTTCATGATATATAACTCGGAATCAATCATCATAATCCTAGTTCACTAGAAGAATTAATGAAAAAAATGAATTAAAAAAAGGGAAATCAAAGTAATAAAATTTGAATAATGAATTCAAGATGATAGAAATTATACAACTGGGTAAATTGAATAATATAAGCTTAAGATTGAATGTAAATTTACTTAAGTTAATAAACCCCAAGAAAAATGAACAAATAAAATAAATTTGGAAATTAAAGATGATAGATACATCTAAATGTAATAAGTAAACTAAATTATTCCAAAATTAAATAAAAAAATGAAATGAGTATAACTTAATGAAACATAAAGATTAAAGATAATTATAAACTAAAATGAAATCAAACATAAAACATGACAATAATAATGAACAAAATGGAAAAGAGTGAGACATATTAATTTAAATATGCTTAAATTTACATAATGAACATACACATTAAACAAAAATAAATATCAAATATGAACATTAATAGAATGAATGAAAAATAAATTAAAAGAAGAATCAAATGAAAATCACGAACTTAATTTAAACCAAATCATCTAAATGAATCTAAAAGGGATTAATTAAGGTACTTAGGATCTTAGTTAGACTTTTAGAATGAATCTTCATGTTAGGATGAAGGTTTCATTCTATTAGGACTTAGGATGTTGAATAGAATGGGTTCCATCTAAAATGAAACTTATTGTATTCTTCATTCTTGAAAACTAATCTCACTTAAACATAAAATATACCTAAAATATAAATGAAATTGTAAATCATTAAATCATTAAAATTAAAATCATCCTTGGTAAATTAAACTAATTTTAAAACTAAAACAAGTAAAAGGAATTAAAAAAATTCATAATCAGCATTATATGGTATAAAGTATATACACTCGAAATCATAGGGATACTAGTCTGAAGGAGGTCTTGATACCTCGAAACTCTAGTATAATAATGACACAAACCTATGAAGCTAAATTATGAAAATTAACAAATTTAAAAATCAAATTAAATTAAAAATTAAAAAATTAAATTGAAATATGAAACTAAAAAGGCCTAATAATGCCTTGCCACACAAAACCCCATTCTTCACACACTAGATCATTAGGTTAAAGACTCTAGACCTAAGTTAGGTCATTCAATGATTTTTTGTAATATTTTATGATGTCGTGATGTCGAATGCTTTTTTATTATTTTGTATGTTATTTTTAGGCGGATGGCTAGGATTGATTATCATTAGTCTAGATGGTAGGATGTTATTTTTTTTAGAATTAACATTATCTTCTATAGGGGGCTGTGCTAAAATGGACTACTATCATAAAATAAATTACAAAATTATTGTTTGCTTATAAGTGTTGAGTAGTCCCTTAGCATAGCCCAATAGGATAGTTGTTTATATTTTTCTGACATCTATTTTGTAGGGCTTAATATTTATTTTTGAATTTAAAAAGTAAATTTGAACTTAGAATTAGGTTAGCATCTATTGGCTCTAGGATTAGTAGGAGTTGACCTTATTAGCAGATGAGTGCTTATGAAACCCAATGGTGGTCCCTGACGAAGGAGACAATCCTGGAAAGAAGACCAATAGATCTAAACTTTAGTTCAAGTCCAGGCTGTATAAAGGTAGAGTTCGATTACTCATTTTCTCTTTCTTCCAAGGTGTATAGCGGTACTTGGCCACATTGGCCTTTTTTTAATTTAAAATTAGCTTGATTTATTTTGGGTGTGCAATAGAATCATCCTACTTTTATAAGTTTCTTTTTTGTGTTGTGTTATTTTGTGATGAATGCTTGATTGGCTCTTAAAGAAAATTAAATTTTTTAATTAAATTCTATTCAACTCAAACATAAAAATAAAGAAACATGAAACTTCATATAAATTAAACCCCTAGGAATAACCTAAACTCAACTAGAAATACTTTGCTCTTACAAATTATACTATCATATTGTTTTCAACTATTGAATTAGGCACTTCACCCATTACACATAAGGGGTATGTAACCTTTGAGGATGATAGCCTTCTTGGGGAAGTCTATCTTCTTTTATTGATTTGGCCCATAACCATTTCTAATTGCATGACATTTAGGCATAAAAATGCATACCCAAGACCTTAAATGAATCATGAGTCAAAATATTTAAAAGCTAAAAATGTGCATTAGTTAGATGCATATCATACCCTACATGATCTTAGGGATTAGAGAGTGAGTCTAGGTTCTTAGATTCTTTCATAAAATACAACAGCCTAACCATCTTGCATACATGAGACTTGGCATCATGGATTTAAAAGGCACTTAAGTGGTGTTAGCTAGCCGCCCTTCCAGGCAGGTTATAAGTCTAGAGAAGTCATGGATATTTATGTTCCCTCAAGTGAGAGGAATGGCCGATAATTCCCAAAAATGAAATTAGGTCGAGCATCTAACTTGTGTCAAAAGTACTTACAGACTTAGGTTTTTAAGCATCCTCCTTACAGTAAGTCTTCAACCCTAAGCATTTCTATAGTCTTATGCAACTAAAATCTAATCCCTCAATTTATAAGAAAATGTAAACTTTAAATATAAATTAAATTCAAAAATTTTAAGCCCAATGATAAGATAGTTGAAGTGCCTATTGGGCATCCCAATATTAATAAGAATTTCTTACTTTATTTTGTTTGGCTTCCAAAAATAAGTCTCTCCAATTTGCATTCTTCCTAATTGAAATTCCAAATATCATTGTTTTAAAAACCAACTTAGAAATCCATGGAAATAATAGCTTATTTCTCTAATCAAGAGTATTCTTAGAAAGAGGTCCTCCATTCCTAAGATGTAATTAACTATAAAAGGTTTGCCCTTATAGGGAACCATGAACCCAGTTTAAAATAAACCCTGCTGTACTTCCCATATAGTTCAAAGGAAAACACTAGTACATAGACCCATTAGCCTTAGAGTCTTTTATTAAATGATCAATCCATTATAGGATAACATGTTTATCTTTTGAAATATATGTTTACTCTTAATACACATTTGATCATCCAAATAAGAAATTCTAAATCTATGTGGTGTCATAAATTTTCCCATAGAGATATTTTTTTGGTAGAGAATGGTTCCTCTCTTAATCTTTAAAAATAAGTTATTATTTCTATATATCGACAATGTACTTGTAATTTCATAGGTCAAGATTACATTTCTTCACATTGAACATCTCTCATTTCATCCATAGTAGAGCATATTCAACATCTACTAAACAAAAGAGGGAGTATAGAACTATCCCACTTGTTGAAATCAAGTGGGATGGTTTTATAACTCTTATATGTTTAGAAAAATATCTTTTAAAATAAAAAATCCTATCTATAAAAAAATTGGATAAAGTTTCCTAATGGATCAAAAGCTTTCCTTTTGACTAGATTTTGTTTATTAATCATGACTCATTTAAAATTTGTTATTTTTGTAAACAGATAATGGTTAGAGAACTAATTTTTGCTACTACATCCAAGACTAGCTTTTCCATGCATAGTTGTAGGTTGGTTGATGGCTCTGTCATTAAGTTTGGAGTCTAATTTCATAATTTAAACATCACAGTAAATGAAGTGGCATTAGGTCCTGTTGCTGAGGTGGCTCTTAAAAATAAACAACCCATTTTGGAGTTCTCTAGTGCACCTCCTCTTGTCCATACTAAAGAGAAAGTTCAGAAGTCACTTGAGAGGGTCCGGATGGGTCTACTCAAAAGAAAATCAAGCTACCCACTAGGCATTGGCTCCCTTCCTTTCTAGTACCTTTGAGGTAGGTTCCACTTAGCCCCGAGATGACTAAAAGTTAGAAGAAAATAGGGTAGAAGACTTAGAGGATAGCCTTGGGAGAAAATAGAAAGAAATGTTGTACATAGAACTGGATAGGATGAGGGATGGATATACCCTCATTGATACTTCCCCTCTATTAGGTGGAAGAAAATATTACCTTCTTTCTACAACATAGGGAGAGGAGGATATATTTATGATAGAGAGTTCTCCACCATGCCCATTCATTCATGAAGATAAAAAATGTTTTAAAATGCTGAACAAAGAGACACATGGTAGGCTATGCATCCTCATAGGACCCTTCTACACTAAGGAGTTACTGCTATGAAGGATCATGCATCAAGAAGCCTAGAGAAAAGAATCTTAGGAAGAGACCCACTTCCATTAAAGGGAAGGGAAAGGGTCCTCCTGAAGAAACCTTATCTTGTGCCTATTGTACTAAAGCGATATCATCACACTAAAAAATCATTGACATGGAATAGTGATTAGATAGTTAGTCTAGGGAAAGATAGAGTATTCCCTAAGAAAATAAACAAGAGAGTCTATGTTAAGAAGGTTGCACTAGCCCTTGAGCCTAGAGTTCCTTCACGACCTTCACCATCATCAGAGAGAGTATGTACCATTAGGCTTGTTTCAGATAAGCCTTCATCATCTCCACCTAGGCCTCGAACTAAAGGGTTTTCATCATCTTTTGTCTATAATAGAAGAATGAACTCTCTTTATCCATCTTTTTGTGTCAGGGAGATCATAGATGAACAACACCTTGGGCTACTCTTGATATAGGGAAAATCCTTGTTATCCAAGAGGTTCCAAAGGGTGAAGCATTTGAAGCAAAACCTATGGATTTGGTAGATGAATCTAATGTTAGCCTTGATAGCAATGGTGTTCCATTTCATCTGATTGAGGAAGAAATAGAAAACATTATGAAAGAAGATGTTGATAATGAAAATTTAAAAGGAATTCAAAAAGATTATGATCTAGAAGTAGGATGACTTATTGGATGATGAACCAAGATAGCCTATAGAACATATCTACATGGTGGATACTACATTATCATAGAAGGAACATGATGAGTTGCAAGACAATCCCATAGCGGATACTACTCAGCAACTGGTCTTTCAACATTAAAAGAAGGATTACCAGATTGCTATGATGGAGAAGAAGATGAAGGAGGTGGTTATGACCATGCAATTGTTCCAAAGCAAGATCCTCTCCTCTATACATCACCACCCTGTTGAACAACCTAAACAACATGCTCCACTGATGATACAAATCTTAGCTTAGAGGAACTTCATCAAGAACAAAAGCCAGTGGATAATATACCCTCTACCACTAACTTAAAGTCTTTGGTGGAGTAATAAGTTAAGGAAGCCATAGCACAGTCATGAGGTACCACCTTAGTTCTGAAGGGTAGACCATACCTTAAAGAATATGATCCCATTCCATATCCTAAAGGTTTTATACCTCCATCTTTTAAAGTATTTGATGGGACTGGAAATCCTAAACTACATCTAGCTCACTTTCATGCAAGTTATTATAATCCCTGTGGGAGCAATGTTCTGTTATTTAGATAGTTTGTTAGCAACTTGATCGAAGTTACCTTCAATTGATATGCAAAAATACTGAATGGTTCAGTGCATACTTTCACTGAACTAGAAGGTATGTTTGTAAAAAGATTCACTAGCACCCAACACCACATCACTATGGGAGACTTAATGGTGGAAAAGCAAAAGCCTAGTGAGTCTTTAGTGAATTATATTTTTTGATGGAGAATCCTTAATCTCAAGTGCAATGCCTTGTTGCAGGAGCAACATGCTGTTGAGATTCTTGTTTGAAATATCAATGGCCTCGTGGCCTTCCTATTGAAAGGCTTTATAATTAAAACCTTTGAAAAACTCTTGAATAAAGCCTCCAACCTGTAGAAAGAGGCTCCTAGGATGACCTTCTTAAAATAACACTCTTCTATAAAGCAATCGAAACCTAGGAACACTTAGAACAGAAAGCAAGCAATGTCTTTATAGTGGATAAAGGGAAGGCCCCCATTAAGATACAGGCATAGAATCTTTTATCCTTCACGTCACCATAACAACAAGTATCACCTATCCCCAAGAAGATTCTAACCCGCCCTTTAGTGAAAGAATAAACGAGACATATTTTTTTCAAAATAGAGGTAGTGAGGAAGATTTTCAAAAATCTAAAAGAAGCTAGATTTCAAAACTACACTAAAGAGGCTAGAAAGTTAGTAAGGTGAGTGACCCTAACTATTGTCTATACCACCAGATGTTAGGGTACACTATTGAATATTGATTCACCATTAAAGACTGGCATGAGAGGAACTACAAAAAGTGACTAGTGATAATTCCAAAAGAGAACCTTGTGGACCATGGACAAGGGTCCGTCAAAGTGATTACAAAATCCAATGAAGACCTGAAAGAAGATCCTTTAGATTGATCCACTAGAGTCTAGAGATTCAGTTACACCTTGACCCCATTCAACATCTTCAACTACTCGATTCACTAGAGAGAGTGGTGAGGGAGGGACACCTATCGTATATGAGAAAGTTTTGTATGACAAGGATGGAAAGGCTAAGTTTTACACTCCTATGTCATTATGTGCTTACTTTAACAATATGAATAAAAAGCCTACCTCAAAAGGCATTTCTTACATTTATGACATATCTGATGAATGTACTATTGAAAATGTTGAAAAAGAAAATGATAAAAAGAAATTTCTCATAATGATGTACTTTATGAACCAGGATCAGACACTGATATTTCTATAGAATATTGGTAATTCAATTCTATTAGCATAGAGGTAGAATTATCATACTCTAATTAGTCTTTAGAAAAAGATATGATGGATGAAGACCAAGTTGATCCAACCCCTAGAGATGTCACTGAAATGAATCTCCATAGTGGGAAGTTCTGCCAACCAGTCTACCTCCTTCTCCTAAAGAAAAAGATAAGTAGGTTATTGATCAAAATTCTAAATCTTTACAACAATAGCCAATACTCAGAAAAGTTGCTCCCAAGGTCAACTACAACATCCTAGTCCACCTTAAGAAGCTTCTTGCTAAGCTAAGCATCCATGATTCCCTTATTTATCAAAAGAAATGAGAGAATTATTAGTCTAGGAATTACTTGACCCAGACATATACCTTACCTGGCTAGCAACAACTTCCTTAGATGAGGCTTGCTACTTTAAAAAGATCCCTGGAGTTACCTTCTTTGATGAGGATCTGCTATTATGGACCACTAATCACAATATGTCCCTTTACATTTTTGTCAAAGTAGAAAACTTCAGATTGATAAGAGTTCTAGTTGATCTAGATGCTTCAATCAATATCATGAACTTTAGAATATTATCATTCATGAAAGTTGATACTAAAAGACTTAGTTCATACAAGATGTTATTGCAGGCTTTAATGAATGTGGGGAGAAAGTTTTTGGCTCAATCACTCTATTATTAGAAATAGAAGGATTGAATACTGAAGCTAAATCCAATATTATTTACTCAGAAACATCCTTCAATGCCCTCTTCGACAGACCCTAGATTCATGAATATAGAATGGTTCCTTCATCACTCCACCATTGTATTAAATACACTAGGGATGGTGGAGTACCATAAAGGAGATATACAATTCTCTATCCATGAAATTGAACTATGAAGATAGCTTATTATGCCTAAGAAGCCAATGCATGATTCTATGAAATCCAATATTATTAAGGGATCAAGTAAAATTACAAATAAAAATGAAGAAAAGAAAGAAAAGGATAAATAAAATGAAAAATAACCTCCAGTGAAAAAAATTGATTTGGAATCCAATTTTGATGAAGATTTCAATCAAAGAGATGCCTCCGTAAGATTTGAGATTACTCTAGAATTAGATGGAGAGAAAGTGCAAATTTGGGCATTAAAGGATGAACCAAATTATTCTACATTTGAAAATTTAAAGAAATATGTGGACACTTTGAATTTAACTCCTCTTTTTCAAAATAGAGTATCTCAATTAGAAGTTAAAGTGACCCCTAACCTATCAGGAGAAGTGGGGAAGTTGTATAAATTTTACTCTGTACCTGAACCTTCAAGCTCAAAAGCAAATGTAAAGCTTGAAGATCCATTATAAAATAAAATAATAGAACTTATTTTGATTGGTAATTTTTTTATGTTAGAAATTCTATGAAATGTGGCTTAATTACAAATATTTGGCCTAAAGATATAGCTCAATGCATGGAGAGCTTTTTGAATACTAAAAATTAAAATCCAAATTCCAAAGCTAGCATTGGGTTTGGTATCATTGGATCTTTAAATGATGTAGAACTTTATTTGATGATAAGAAATCATCTAGAATTAGATCAATTATTTGAAATTTCTCCTAACTTTATAAAGGAATAATTCCTTGAAACAACAAATGAATCTGATGATTACTTACTTCAAAATGTTCCCCCTAAGTTTGAAGAAGAAATAAAGTCTACAATTGATGACTTAAATGAGGTTAACCTAGGAACTACTGAAGATCCAAAGCTAATTTTTAGTAGTTCTTTACTGGGTCCATAAGATTCTGAAATGTAGATCACTTTACTCTTTAAATACAAAGATTGGTTTGCATGGAGTTATGATGACATGTCAAGTTTATCTCTGGATGTTTCCATTCATAAACTAAAAATTAAATTAGATATAATCCCAGCAAAGCAAACTCTTAGGTGAATGTGCCTAGAAATTAAATAACAAGTGATTGAAGCTGGCTTTGTACAAAAAAAAAAATAATACCCTGATTGGCTAGCTAGCATAGTCTCCATAAAAAAAAATGGACAAATATGCATTTGCATTGACTTTAGAGATTTGTATAAGGATTATCCCAAAGATGAGTTCCCGTTGCCAATATTGGAACTTAAGGTAAATAAAGCTTCATCGCATGAGATCATTTTATTCATGGATAGATCATCTGGGTATAACCAAATTAAGATGTCTCTGGAGGATGAAAAACATAGGGTGTTCAAAACTCCTATAGGGATATTTAGTTACACGATCATGCCATTTGGTGTTAAAAATGTCTGGGCTACATATCAAAGAGCCATGATTAGAATATTCAATAACTTAATTCATAATCAAGCCGATTGTTGTATTGATGATCTAGTCATTAAAAGTAATGAAAAAGAAAATTATATATATGATTTACAGATCATCTTTAAATGATTATGCCATTTTAACTTAAATATGAACCTGTTAAAGTGTGCTTTTGGAGTTACTTTACGAAAAATTTTAGGATTTATAGTAAGGCATCATGGAATAGAGATCGATCTAGAAAAATAAAAGCTATTATAGAAATGCCACCACCTAGGAGTCTTACAGAGTTAAGATAATTCCAGGGAAGGCTTACATATTTAAGGAGGTTGATATCAAACTTATCGGGAAGATGTCAACCATTCGTGGAATTAACAAAGAAAAATTCCAAATTTATTTGGGATGATAAATGCTAGAAAGAATTTGAAAGTTTAAAACAATACTTATTGAACCCAACTATTTTGGCTACTCCAATTCCAAGAAAGACATTGATCTTATATACTATAGATTTATATGAGTCACTTGGAGATTTATTAGCCCAAGTTAATGAAAAAGGGAAATAAAAATCCCTCTATTATCTATGTTGTAGACTCATCCCAACAAAAAAGAATTATTCGCCTATTAAAAATATTGTTTGGCCTTAGTTTTTGCTACTCAGAAACTAAGGCATTACATGCTTTCCCATAAAATAAATTAAATTTTAATAGTAAAACCATTGTAATATTCTATGACCAGACCAATGTTGTATGGATGTCTAGCATGTTGGTCGATGATTCTATTATAATTGTAAAAGTCTTGTAAGTGTACATCTTCTTAGACACATCCCATACCCGAGAGTTCTCCTTTAAATGATGATCTTCTAGATGAGCAGATCATGACATTAGAAGGTGAACCTAATGCCACTTGGGAGTTGTATTTTGATGGTGCAACATAATAAAAAAAATTAAATTTTTTTATCATAGGGAAGGCAGGGATTATATTAATATTTATCTCCCTAGATAAAGGATGATACAATATTCCTATCATATGGTTGAGCCTTGCATGAATAATGAAGCTGAATATGAGGCTTTTATAACTGGATTAGAGCCAGCAATCCTTAAGGATATAAAAAATATAAAGATCATTAGAGAATCCCAATTAGTTATAAACCAATTAAGCAAAGCTATAAGGTTGCACTTTAAGCTCTTTAGTTTTTATCAATACTCGATTAAACTACTTGAGAAAATTTTATATGTAACTCTGTACAAGATATCTCATAGAGATAATTCCATTGCATATGCTTTGGATAAACTTTCCAAAGAAATCATATGCCCAGAAAAGAATTTAATTCTATAAAAGTTTAAAATCAACAAGTTTTATCTCCTATAAATTTATTATATGAATAGAAAGTAGAAATGCAAAGGATAGCCACTTTTATTGAAGGTTAAGAAGAGTGTGACTAAAGGAAACCATTCATTGACTATCGGAGTAAGGTGAGGCTTCCAAAAGACAAGTCAGTGGAAAATCAAATTAAGAAATGTGCCTTATCTTATGCATTAATTAATAATGTATTATACCATAGATCATTCGATCAAATGTGGATATGTTGCTTAGATAAGCATGAAGCCCATAAAACCATGATTGAGGTACACTCTGGATTATGTGGTGCTCAGTAATCTAGACCCACAATAAAATTAAAAAACAAAATACTTGGTTATTTTTGGCCATCGATGTTAAATAATTGCATGGTAATTGCACATCATTGCCATCAATGCCAAATACATGGTGTAGTCTTACATTAGCCTCCTAATGTACTACACTCCATGACTACCCATTGGCCCTTTGAAAGTTAGGGTATTGACATCATAGGGTCTATTGACCCTTCTTCATCAAAAGGGCATCATTTTATATTAGCCATAACTGATTATTTTTCTAAATAGGGTTAAGCGATACCACTGAAAGAAGTAAAATCATATCATGCATTAAAATTCTTTCAGGAAAATGTTGTATATCAATTTGGCATTCCCCACCAAATCATATCCGATAATGATTTATCATTCAAGTCCACAAAATCAAATCATTTCATAGCTAGAAACAAAATAGATTGAAGATATTCGACCATCTATTACCCTAGCTCAATTGGATTGGTTGAAGCATTTAATAGAACTTTTGTATGGATTTTGATAAAAGTACTTGATGAAAATAATCGCCAATGGCATGAAAAGTTGGTTGAAGCCTTATTGGCCTACCAGACCACATACAAGACACCAACTTCATTTACACCGTATGCTTTGGTTTATGGAACTGAAGCTATTCTTCCATTAGAAGTACAACTGCCTTCATTAAGAATAGTAGTGAATAATAGTATTACAACAGATCAAAATCATAAAATTTGATTGAAAGAACTTGAAAGCCTTAAAGGAAGAAACTTGAAAGCATAACAAGACCTTAAACTATACCAAGCTCATATGGTTCAAGCACATGATAAGTTGGTCCATCCTAGAACTTTCCAAGTAGGAGACTTGGTTGTCATTTTTAAATGGCCAATCTTAGCTTATCATAGAGTTGGCAGATAATTCAAGCTAACTTAGGAAGGGCCATTCGAAGTGGAAAAACCATATGAAGGAGGTTCTTATCAGTTGATTACTTGTAATGGTGAACGTCCAATGCCGCCAATCGATCGATGTTACCTAAAGAAATATTATATGTAGGTTGTATTATATTTCAACAAAAATAAAAATCAATAAAAACTCTATTTCTCTTTATTTCTTTTGCAATGAATGTTATTTATTTCTATGCAATGGTTGTTATGGTCTTATATAATCTTCTTAAATGTAATCTCTCTATGATAGGAGTAAGCCTCTTCAGGGAAACTTTCCTATACTTACTTTGAGCTAGGATAAAGCCTTTTATGGCACCCTCCTCATGTATTCTATAGGTTTGGAGCAAGCCTTTCATGGAACCATCCCTATTATTCGTAGGTTAGGATAAAGTTACAAGGACACCTTTCTTATCAAATTTGTTAGTTAGATTAGGAATAAGTCATGAAGACCCCTCTTCTATTAGCCAAAATATTGAAGAGTGCATTTAGTCATTAAGACCCCTTTTCTCTTTCTTAGTTATCTAAGTTGGATTAAGCCACTAAAGGACCCATCTTAATAGCTAATCACATTGGTGTAAGTCTAATAGAAAGCATTCTATCAAATGACAAGGTTAGGATAAAGTCATCAAGACCACTTTTTTGTCATATAGACTATATAGATTAGGATAAAGTCATTAAGACCCCCTATTCTTTTAGTTAAAACTTGAAGAATTAGTTAAGTCACTAAGACCCTTTACTTCACTTAAGCTATCCAGGTTGGAATTAAGTTATTGATAGCCCTTTTCTATTAGTTAAGTTTTACTAGAATAGAATTTAAGTCCTTATGACCCCTATTCTAGTTTCAAATAAAATAAATGTAAGATTGGAACAAGTCATTGAAGGTCCCATCCCTATAGGCTACCTAGGTTAGGACTAAGTCATGAAGACCCCTTTCCTAAAAGCCAAAATCCTGAGGTTAGGAATAAGTCATTAAGACCTCTCTTCCTCATTATAACTATTTAAGAGGACATAAAGCCATTGGAGTCTCCTTCTTAATGGTTAACTAGATGAGATTAAGTCCTATAGTAGGCATCATTTCTATGAAGATAAAATTTTCAAGATCTTCATATAGATCCATACCTTAGGTTGGTTAGTTATTAAGGCAATCCCCTTGGCTAGATTATATAAGGCGATATAAGTCTTTGGACTTTCTTCTTTGTTTAGCCATTAAAATCTCATAGAATTCAAATCTCTGATAGTCAATAGAAAGTCTCTTGAAGACATCTCCTCTAGCTACCATAACTATGTTAGGATTAGGTCTTTCTTTAGGTCTACTCCTAATACTATTTTTATTCTTCTTAAAATTTAGTGGATCTAAATTTCTAGGAATGAATCATTTCAAATCAAAACAAATTTAGGCATATTTATGCCTATTTTCCACAATCAAATCAAAACATAAATTTAAACTCAAAACCAAAAAATAAAACTCTTTCAAGCTTATGCTTATAGTGTTGATTAGTTTAATCAACACCAATATGTGCAGTGTATCTGGACAGTTTACTACTTAGATTGGGGGTACATTTCTTGACCTCATTTTTAGATGAGGTTAACATTACTTCAAAAATAAGTAATTAGGATACTTAATCCTAGATTTGGAATCTACTAATTAGATACTTAAGACACTTTACACAGTGGCCTAATACACCTTTCTTGGATTTAACCCAACAAAATTGATAGACCTAGACCAAACCCAAACCCAAAGTAATTGGAATCTAAAATGTATTTGAACTTAGATTAAGGTGAATAGTAGTAATTAACCTAAATACCTTATTTTGTCCTAAAACCATTTAAAATAAAAGAAATTCAAACTAAATCAAAGAAAATGCAGATGAAATCAAATAAAAATATGAAATAAATCCAAATCCAAACTAAGGTAAAAAAGTGGTCAACCAATTTAAAATAGGTTTGACTTAAGTGGGTCCCACCAAGTCAAAGGTCAGCCTACCAAAACTTGGCCAAATAAAATCATCCCATATGATCTAAATGGTAATATATTCATGTTTAAATATGAATTTAAAAGAATATAAATTCAATAAGGCCTTAATAGTCTAAATAGGTCTTTTGAACCAAATGGGCCTATACGAACTATATTCGGTTCAAACCAAAATTAAATCAAAACTAACCGAAATTAATTATCCAAAATCATTTGTAAATGATAATTAAACATAAATCAATTCATAATTGAGCCCAATTTGACCTAAAATTGTCATTTGACTCAATGAAATTCAAACCTAACCAAAGTTTAACCTATAAGACCAAGATGGACCAAATTGGGTTTTAAACCTTAAGTAAGTGAGATTGATTGATCCATTGCATTCCATATTCTTGGATCAACATAATTAAAAAGAAAATACATTGCAATTAAGCCAAATAAGCCATTTGACTCAATCCAATCCAACCCAAGTTCACTTGAACTGTAATGGATAAAACATGGAATAAGCAAATAGATATTTGCAAATTCTATGTAAACCTTTAATTGGGAACATCATAAAGAGTTGAATTGATGTAATTAAAGCATTGATCTAATGCTAATCCATTCAATGGACTAAGTTAGATTAACTTAAATCAAAATTTCCAAAAATGAAAAAAATTGAACCCAAGTTCAAACCCAATCCATGAGAATGCACTCAAACCCATCTTAAAATGAATTTAGTATGATTGGTAGCCAATTTGAAGTAGTCTAATTTAATCCAAGTCAAGATAAAATGATGGAATATGATATGAGAAAGAGGGATTGCATAAAGCTAAATCCAATTTGCCCAATCCCTCATCCCTTTAGCATTCCACCTCTTCAAGCCTTGGATAGATATTAAACAACTGGTGATCCTTAGAGCTAGCCTCCAAGGACATCAATTAGCCATGGTTGATGAAGAAGGAGAAGAAAACCATAAGAAGATCTCAACCTCTATTGGCAAGAAAAGTTAAAGAGTTGCTCAAGCAAAATTGAGTTTTCTACCATGTTCTTTGAGTGAAATGAAGTCAAGCAAACCCATACCCCATTCCCCTCATTAGTGGGAAGCTAGAGATGCATTGAAATCCATCTGTGCATTGATCTAGAGGCTGATCATTGAGGAGGCAATCTAATTGCTTCTTCCCACATCTTCGTCATACCATTCTAATGCAATTGGAGTCAACCCTACCGCCAGAGATTGTCGAAGTTGAGGTACGCCATTAAAGCCTCCTTTAAGCTTTTGATTTTGGGACTTTTCAAAACAAGTTTGATCTCATGAGATCAAATCTTGTAAATCTATTTGATTTCATTCACTAATAGTTTTAGAATTAAAATCAAGAAATTTTGACTGTCAAATCACCAAAAATTAGCACGAATTAATAAACAGCTCTCAACATCCATCTCAATAGAAGGAGATATAGTCTCCATCATCTGATCCTTCTATTAGGAATGGACAACTCTGATTTAAGCCGATCATTTGATTAAACTCGTTAAGGAAAATTGTGGATTCAGATGGCCTATAAAATCCCACTTGTGAAAGATGTGGGATCGACGTGGATCTCATGTGGATAAATACCACAGTCATACATGTAAAGTAGTGCCACATCGAATCCATGTGGTTTAGGTATGGTTAAAATAGAAAACCAGGGTTTTATGATTTAAAAAATTAAGGAAAAATCTATAAAATTTTTAAAAATCATAGAAAATAAAATATAAATCCAAAAAATGCAAATAAAAGTTCTATGGACTCCTCTTGATGAGATGAATCCATTAAAATAAAATTCCATAATAAATTTTGGATAATTTTGCATTAATTTAGGTTTGAATGAAAATTTTTAAATGTAATTTAATCTCAAACCATTGATCAAAATAATTTGAGAATTTGGGGAATTCAAATTGATGTTAACATAAACATTAGGTGATTTTTTCATAATTTATAGAATAATAAATTTAAATATGTGAAATTTCAAACTCCAAACCCTAATTTATTAAAATAAATTAGTATTAAATGAAATAAATTATTAAAAATGATCAAAATATTTTAAATCATCATAACACACCTGAATGAACATAAATAAACCATTGAAACCCTCTAAAACCTAATGGATCACAAAATGACTTAATTTAGCATTTAATTGAATTAATTAATTCAATTAATCAACTTAAACTTAGGAAAAGCATAGTAAATCAACCAGAATTCTAAAAATTATAAATAAACCCTCTATAGATGCATATTCTAGAGGGGAATCAAGATAAAATAAAACTCTGAATTGATCCTCATTAAATTAGGCGCATTTTAGGTTTTAATAAAATAATTAAAACCTTAATTAATCCTACTTAAGTTGAAATTTTAAGAAAATCAAATTGGCAAGGCACCTCACCAACCATAAAAATTTCAAATCTATTTGATCTCTAGATTGGGAATTCTTGAATTTCTAAGTTCTAAGTCAATTTAAAGGAAATAACAAATTAGAAAAATCACAAAAAATACAAAATCCATAATATAAATTTAAAACATTATAATTAACATCAGAACACATAAATAAAAATGTCCAAACAATCTAAAAGTAAATGAACTTAATTAATCACAAGTTAAGGATTATGGATAAGTGAAAATGTGAAATTTAATTACATTCCAAAATTAATAACCAATTAAACTATGAGAAACCCCTTAATAAGCTGAAATATAAAGCTCATTAACTTCTGAACTTTACAATCTATCAACATATAAATACATTAAATCCATTTAGATTAAGGAATAAAGTGGCCATAAATGTAAATATGAAAGATTAAGTATAATAAAAAAAATTTTCATCAAAAAATAAGGAATTCATTACTCAAGAAAGCTTACATTGAATGTATTTACCTCTAATGTATTGTAAGTTGAGCATGTCTCCTCCTATGATAAAGAGCCTTAGGCTAGACAAAATACAAAAGGAAATTGAAGTGTATTTCTTTGAAGCCCTAACTCTTGCAAGATGATTAGACAGTATGTTCCCCTCTCAATTAATGTGAGAAAGTCAGTCTTTCAGTTTGATAAGTTGATGTATTAAGGCAATCTGGTAAGTACAATTCCAAGGAGGTTCAGTGATACTATGTTTAGTAGTTGAGTGGAGTCAATTTCAATCCAACATGGGTTAGGAAATGTTTGAGCAATCTTGAGAGCAAAAAGTCGACCATTAATTTTAGTAAATAGAGGGCTTATTAGACTGTCAGGTTTGTGGAAATTGCATATAAAAAGGCCCTCCCAATCTTGAATTATGCCACCTGACCCAACAAAGTTGGAAGAAGACTGAAAGGAGACATCATAATTAATCTTAAGCCAAGGTGGCTTTGGCTTAATCCATAAAACTAGCTTACCTGAATGGCAAGTTAGATCAACAAGATAATTCAGTTTGGAAGGTTCTTGCTTCAACCCCTTGTAGTGGATAGCCTGTTAGATGTGGCTAAGAATTTGTTTAAGAATGGCTTCAGGTGTCTTTGGTTTATTGTTATTCTTGGTTTCATTTCTATCCATCCAAATATATCACAATGAAATGATGGGATGGGGAGGAGTTTGAATGCATATGAAGGCTCTCAAGCTTATCTATGTTGGTCCATCAATAGAGTAATTGAGGGAAGTCTTTTGGATGTTGTACAATGTCTTGCAGCCTGAAATGTCATTGGAGTTTAGACCAAATAATTTTGGCTTTATGATAATGAAGGAAAATGTGTTTTGAATTCTCCTCTTCAAGATAGAATTGGAATTTAGAAGCTAGTTCAATACCTATTTTCTTAAGGTTGTCTTTAGTGGCCAAAACATTGTTAAAGATTATCCAACATAGAAAAGAGATTGCTGGTTTGCAGTAAGAATGCCATATGGACTACCCTCAAGAGTTAGGAGTGTAATTAGTGGTTGAGTTTGTTTATGAGTGATTTCCCCACTTGTAGTGTTAATATAGTCTTATATCTAGCATTTGATTTCAAGGGAATGTGGATAATTCTTTCAATAATGTATTTGAGGAGTAGTTGAAGCAGCTTGTTTTGATTCCATGCAATAAAGCCTTCCTTATTGAGAAAGAAGTCTTTAACCAACTTCTTAGAAGTTAGCTTGAGTTTATGGTTAACTAGTGGTTCATCTTGATACCAAATATTATTCCACATGTCAATATTGCCATCCTCTAACTTTCATCTTTGAAAGGTTCAGTTAAAGGTCTGATTCTCAACATGTTTTTCTAGAGTGGGGAATTTGATGGCTCTATGGGATGGATTTTATGGCAGTATTTTGCTAACATAAATTGAGCCCAAAGAGTTGATTTTTTCCTCAGTTTAATCTAAAGCTTCATGAAGTTACATTTTATAAGGTCCTTCAATGATTTGAAACCCAACCCTTCATGGTCTTTTAGTTTACATGCTCTTCTCCATGCAGTCCAAAGATATCCTCTCCCATTTCTTCCCCGAAGAAAGGTGTTGAAGATGGATTTGATTTTCCTTTGGGTATGGATAGGTAATTATGTTGATTGGAGACTATGTAAAGGGATGGTAGCTAAGATACTTTGGATTAATGTAAGTTTACCTCCATAGGATAGCAAATGATTTTCCCATGATAGTAGTTTATTCTATAGTTTAGTAATGATATCAGTGAAGTAAACTTTCATGGTTCTGCCTATATAGATGGTGTAGCCTAGATATTTGATAGGGAAGTGTCTAGTTTTGAGGCCCATATATTCTCATTTCCATTTGGCTTGATTTTTATTAATTTTGTTGCTAAAGTAGATGAATGATTTGTCATTATTAATCTTCATTCATGTTGCTTCCTGAAATTGCTGGATGGAGTGTTATATCTTCTTGATGGATGTCTTTATTCCATTGCAAAACATGAGTATATCATCAACAAAAATTAGGTGGGAGATAGGGAGACCTCCTCTAGTAATGTATTTGGTGGATGGGTGTTTGCAAATCAGATTGGTGAAAATTATGGAAAAATGATGAATATGGTTAGTGAAAGAGGGTCTCCTTTCTTCAACCCCCTAGTGGATTTGAAATAGGTTGCTTTAACACCGTTAACTAAGATAGAATAATATTTGTTGGTGATTGATTTCATAATGATGTTGATGGATTCAATAGTGAACCCATTGGCAGGTAGTACTTATTTGATGAAATCCCATTGGATGGTGTCAATTACTTTGTGTATGTCAAGTTGGATTAATAAGTTGTGTCATAGGCATGTGGTATTGAAGTCCCTGAGCATTTCTTGCTCTAGTAATATGTTGACACTAATATTTCTACCTTTTATGAATGCACTTTGGTTGGGCGAAATGAGATTGGGAAGCATATGTTGTAATATAAGGTAGATGATTTTACTAATGATCATGTTGATAGTGCTCGTGAGGCTTATGGGTTTGAATTAATCCTATGAGTTAGAAGAAATTTTCTTAGAAATGGGGATAATGGTGGAGGAGAAGATGTGTTTTTGTACATAAGGGAGAGTAAAGAAGTCTTGGATGGGCTTGTATTGTTTCCTTTTTGATAATATTCCATGCATCTTGGTAGAACCCAACATTGAAACCATCAGGGCCTGGTGCTTTGTCAATAGAGAATAAGAAGACAACTCTCTTTATCTCTTCCTCATCAAGAATATGGTTGATGTTGATTGGCCTTGTTGAGGGATAAAGATCTATTTGGATTATGCTAGAATTTAGAATGTCAGGGGCTAGTGGATTCTTGAAATGAGCATCATAGTCCTCTTGTATTTCAATTGGAATATTTGCCTTTATTATGGGAGTATCTAATTTTAAATATGGTTATTTGCTCCTTTCCTTTTTTAAAGAAATGAATGGAAGAATTTTGTGTTTCCTTCTGCCCTCAATGAAACATCTCCCTACAGATTTTTTGAGCCCATAAGCTTTCTTCCATTTTTAGTTTTTGTTCTAGTTTCTCCAATGGCTTATTAGGAGCCTCATTAAATTCCTTAGTGAAATTAGAGCTACTTTGGTCTTCCAGCATCTTGACTTATTCTTCAGCCTAGTGTAGTTGACTTTGTAGATTAAGGAAGGTACCTCTATTCCACTTCCTAAGTTCTAAGCACATACCTTATGGAGCTTATAAAGTTTGGCCTAGCCAGTGCAGTATTCATCAGTTTTCCAATAGCTATGGATGAAAGGTATGAAATTTGGGTGTAATGCCCACATGTTATAGAATCTAAAGAAGGAGGATTTAGTTTGTTGGGGAGTGATATGTGTATCAGCAAATGGGAATAATTGGAGGTGGCACTTGGGAGGTCTTCCCCCCTTTTATCTTTATCTAAGGTTAGCATGTTAAACTCACCACCAACCAGCCAAGGTATAGTTAGAGTACTGCCAATATAAATTAGGCGGTTCCATAGTTCCCTTCTTCCTTTAGTGGAGCAAGTAGCATACACTATTATGGAATAAACTGAAGTGTTTCCCAAAGTAACATTAGTACGGATGAATTATGGATGGTAAATAAGAATATCCACCTAGCATGGTGCCTTCCACATCAAAAAGATCTTATTGTTGGAATTGTAAGAATCCCTGCATATTAAATCTTCTTTGAATTCTTAATGGTTGAGGATTAGATATCATGGGTTCTAGCAATCCTAAGATGCTTAGTTGATGCTTGTTGATATGGTAGTGAAGTCTTGCTTTGGATCAAAACCCCTTACATTCTATATTAAGTAATTCTTGGAAGGGGTTTGAAGAGGTTTTTGATAGCAAGAATGGACAGAGAATTAGAACTATTAGACTTGATCATCTTTATTGGTAGGTCATTGAGCAGCCCTTTGAATTCCCTTACTCCTTTTGTTCTTTTAATCTTAATCCAACCTTCATTGGTTGCAGATTCTAATTATTGTAGCATTTGTGCATTTGCTAATGGGTGTGGATTTTGGGTTGTAGTATTTTCATTGAATTCCATAGAGTCTTTCCTATCAGCATCTATCTTGTGGGCTTGGGAGAGATGATTATGTATTGGGAATTACTAAAAGGGGGATTCAGATTTTGTTGAATTATTTGTTGTGTAAGGTTGTGAACCTCATTGAGGGTAGTGTTGGCTAATCAGTTTATGTCTATTTCTAATTTGGCCTGTTGGTGTGTATTTTGCTTAATTTCATTTATAGTGGCCTCACCCAAGTGGGCTATTCTAAATTTGGATGGGATTGGTATATGAGTGTTAATCTGTACAAGGGTAAGTTGTTGTATTGGCTAGTTAGATGTGGGAAATGAGTTGTTATTATTGTCCATAGTGTGGGTGTGCGGTGGATGTAGTGGCTACTACTGTGTGTCTATACTAGCATTATTAAGATGTGGCTACTTGGCTAGGTAGTCTTCCAATGGATTGATTGAATCTCTTGTAATGGACACAATACTTAGGAAAGCTCTCTAAATGATTTTCTACCTGCAACCTCATTTTTCTGTACCTATCTAGACTATTTCATTGAATTGTGAAGTGGTATCAAATTCAATGAGAACTCTTACCATCGAAGGCCTGGAGAGGTTAACAGTTGGATATTTAACTTTAGAGGTCTTCCATTGATTGCTACAATTGAAAATAGGATCTATTTATTAAATAAAAGGATTTTGATGGCAGGTAGCTTGATCTGACATGGAGCAATAGAAAACTCAACTTCAGGATTGAAGTCAATAGGCCATTTAAGGATTCTTAGAGGTAAGTCATTGGTGTAATAAATCATCTTGGAAAATATCCGAGCATAGTCATCTTCATTGGACATTCTAATAAGAAAATGCTTGTGGTCAAGAAGACCAATATTCCTGGTTCCAAGGAGTTTGAGTTTGGTGAAGAAGGTCCTGACTTCAAAAAGTGATATCCTTTTGGTTGCGGATTTACAAAGAAGAGTGTATTTGAAAGGCTCAACAAGTGATCCAATCTCTTCATCATTCAAAATAATAGCAAGCTTCACTTGTCTCTTGGAGTGGTGTTTAATGAAACGGAGATTTGGGTTGGTGCCAATGGAGGAGTAGCCTTGGAAGAAAGAGAGGGTGGGAGGGAAGCTGTAAATCCAGTAGTGTCATGACTAGTACCTTTACCATTGAGGGCAGTAGCATAGTAAAGTTTTTTAGCCTTCATAGTAGGAGAGAAAGTTCTTAAGCACAAGGAGTCAATGGAATAGTAACCTTAGTGGCAGTGGGAATAGGGGAGGAGGGTGAGAGTCATGCCATTCTGATTGGAGTTTAGTATAAGTATAATTGAACTTTAGGGTAAGTTTAATTGAACTTAAAATAACATAACATTTAAAGTATCAAATGACATAAGAGTTAAAATAGCCTAGGGTAAGTTTGATTCACATAACAAAATAATAATAACTCTTCTTAAACTGCTTAAGGCATGATGAATAAAGGCAACCACATTATGCTAAGTGATAAAAAGAACATTTTAAGTGACATAATCAGTATTCCCTTTAAGTTGATTGAAGTAAATTCAACTATTCATGATATGTAACTTGTAATCAATCAATTTAATCCAAGTTCATTAATAAACATCAGAAAGATTAATGAAAAGAATGGATTGAAATATGAGAAATCAAAAGTAATAAAATTTGAATAACCAATTTAAGGTGATACAAATAATTCAAATCGGTAAATTGAATAATATTAAACTTAAGATTGAATGTAAATTTGCTTAAGTTAATAAACATCAACAAAAATGAATAAATAAAATCAATTTGGAAAATAAACATGATACAAACATCTAGATGTAATATGCAAACTAAATTATTCCAAAATTAAATTAACAAATGGAATGAATATAACTTATTGAAGCATAAAGATAAAAGATAAATATAAAGTCAAATGAATTAAACATAAAGGTTTAACGTTAACTAAAACATAACAATAATAATGAAAAAAAGACATATTAATTTAAATATGTTTAAATTGACAAAATGAACATATACATTAAACAAAATAAATATCAAGTATGAACATTAACAGAAATAATGAAAATATATCAAATTAAAAAGAAATTTTAAAATGAAAATCACAAACATAATTCAAATCAAATCATATAAATGAATCTAAAAGGGATTAATTAAGGTACTTAGAATCTTAGTTAGACTTTCAAAATGAATCTTCATCTTAGGATGAATGTTTCATTCTATTAGGACTTAGGATGTAGAATAGAATGGGTTTCACCCAAAATAAAACTTATTGTATTCTTCAACCTTGAAAACTTAATCTCACTTTAACATAAAATATACCTAAAATTGAAATAAAATTGTAAATCATTAAATCATTTAAAGTGAAATCATCCTTGTTAAATTAAACCAATTTTAAACTAAAATATGTTAAAAAGAATTAAAACAAAAATTTTTATAATCAACATTATATGGTATATGGTCCGATAATACCCAGATCATGGGCTACTAGTCTAAGGAGGTCTTGATACCTTGAATCTCTAGTATAACAATGACACGAACCTAAGATGCTAAATTATAAAAATTAATAAGTTTAAAAACCAAATTAAATTAAAAATTAGAAACTTGAATTAAAACTTGAAACTAAAAAGGCCTAGTAATGCCTTGCCAAACAAACGCCCATTCTTCACCGTCTAGATCATTAGGTTATAGAACCTAGATTTACGTTAGGTCATTCTATGATTTTTTATATTTTTTTGTAATATTATGATGTGGAATGCCATTTTATTTTTTGTGGTGTATTATTTTAAACAAGATGACAAATATTGATTATCTTTAGTCTGGATGGTAGAACTTTATTTTTCAAAATTAACATTTTCTTCTATATGGACTGTACTAAAAGGGACTGCTATCATAAAATTTTGCTTGTAGGTGATGAATAGTCCCTTAGCATAGCCCAATAGAACAAGTGAGCTTGACAAGAAACTAATGTTAAGCCCGTATATTTGTAAAATATAACTGTTGTGTGTTGTTTATATTTTTCTGACATCTGTTCAACAGGGCTTAGAATTTGAAATGTAAATTAAGCTTAGAATTAAGTTAGGATTTATGGGGACCAAGATTAGTAGGAGCTGGCCTTACTAGTAGATATGTGTAGAGGTCTCTTGTGAAACTAAATGGAGGTCCCTGGAGAAGGAGACAATCCTAAAAAGATGACTCATAGATCTAAACTTTTGTTTTAGGCTGAGCTATATAAGGGCAGAGCTCTACTGCCCATTATCTCTTTCTTTTGGGGTTGTACATTGGTACGCGACCACATTAGCCTTCTTTAATTTAAAATTAACTTGATTTATTTTGGGGGTGTAATAGAATTAACCTACTTTTCTAGGTTTCTTTTTGTGTTTTATTTTCTATGATGGATGCCTGGTTGATTAGGCTCTTAGGGAAAACTAAATTTTCTACCAACTTAAATATATTCAATTCAAAGATAAAAAAAACTTGAAACCCTATTTAATTTAATCTCCTAGGAATAACCTAAAATCAACAAAAAAATAATTAGCTCTTGTAAATCATACAATTATATTATTCTTAACACTTGAATCAGGCACTTCACTCATTGCACATAAAGGGATCTGACCTTTGAAGATGATCACCTTCTTGGGAAAGTCTGCCTTCTTTTATCGATTTAGCCCATAACTAATTCTAATTGCATGGCATTTAGGCATAAAAATGCATACTCTAAGACCTTAAATAATTCATTAGTCAAAATATTTAAAATCTATAAAATATGCATTAGTTAGTTGCATATCATATCCTACATGATCTTAAGGATTAGAGAGTGAGTCCAGGTTCTAAAATTCTTTCCTAAAATACAACAACCAAATCATTTTGCATACATGAGCCTTAGCATCATAGATTTAAAATGCACTTACGAGGTGTTAGCTAGTAGCCCTTCTAGGCTTGTTATAAGTCCAGAAGAGTCAAGGATAGGGTTATTCCATCAAGAAAGAGGAACGACTGATAATTCTCAAAAAAGGAACTAGGTCGAGCATCTAACTTGTGTTAGAAGTACTTATAAACCTAGGTTTTGAACATCCTCCTTGGAGTAAGTCTTCAACTGTAGGCATTTCTATAGTCTTGTACTACTACAATCTAATCCCAAGATTTCTAAAAAAATATCAACTCAAAATTTAAATTAAATTTTAAAATTTAAATCCCAATGATAGGATAGCTGAAATGCCTATTGGGCATCCTAGTATCAATAGGCATTTCCAACTTTATCTCATTTGGATTCCAAAAATAAGTCTTTTCACTTTGCATCATTCCCATTTAAAATTCCAAAATATCATTCCTTTGAAAACCAACTTAGAAATTCATAGAGATAATAACTTATTTCTCTATTGGAGAGTATTCTTAAGAAGAGGTCCTCCATTCCTAAGATGTAATTAACTACAAGGGCTTACCTTATTTAGAACCATGAACCCAATTTAAAATGAGTTGTACTCTACTTCCATGTAGTCCATGGGAAAACTCTCTAAAACATAAAAGACCCATTAACTTTAATAGTCTTTTATTAAATGAACAAATCCATTATAGGATAACATGTTTATCTTCCAAAATAATATGTTTACTTCTTAATGATGCATTTGATTATCCAAATAAGAAATTTTTAAATCCTATGTGGTGTAATAAATTTTTCCCACACTATGTTAACATGATCTTCTTGCAAATCAACCATTGAACTATTATATCCTAACTTTGATTCATAAATATATCACAATCATTACAAGAATGTTCTTTTGTATTTTCCTTTTTTTGTTCTTCATTCATAACATAATCATCAGAGTGATCACTCAAGAAAAATATCTTTTAGTAAACTTTCCACCATCTTTATTGGAACAGGTATGAGTATATTTTCATGAGGCAAATTGATATATATTCAACTAGATTTCCCCTAACATTAAGTTAGGGTTTATTTAGATATAGGTTCTACTTATTATGAACATAAGCATTTATAGTTACTTACCACTCTTACCATAATAAGAGAGACCTCTTAATTAAGGTTGGAAATAAACATATCTCTGATATAAATTAGTGTCTAGTGGTGTGTGTGGCATGACATAAATGACTGTCAAAATAAAAAAAAATAGAGATACTCCTGATGAACATTCCATGGTTCTATCATCATGAAACTACATTATTCCAATCGACCAACATTAAAGGGCTACCAACCATAATGTCGAGGCAGTCTGATTATCAACCATGGGTTGCCTCATTTCAAATATCCCAAGTAGACCAGAGTCTTAGTGTTAAGATATGTAATATTTGGCATGTGTAAGTAAATAGACTGGGCTTGCATTAATAAGAAAACCATAATATAGGGGTGTTCACATGTCAAACAAGTATATTAGGCTTACATTCCTTGGAAGTGCCAAGTAGGATTGTTCACATGGCAAATAGATATATTGTACTTACATCCCTTTGGAATGTCATACGGATATAGATTGTTTGCATGGAAAACTTATATATTAAACTTGCATCCTTTTAGAATGCCATATGGATATAGATTTCTCACATGGCGAACATATATATTGGAGTTACATCCCTTTGGAATGGCATATGGATACATATTATTCGCATGATGAACATAAAGATTGGAGTTACATGTCTTTGGAATGCCATATGGATTCGACTGTTCACATGGAAAATATATAGGTTGGACTTACATCCCTTTAGAATGCTATATGGATATATATTTTTTGCATGAAAAATGTATAGATTGGACTTACATCCGTAGGGTGTGTTCATATGGCGAACAAATAGATTTATAAGATGTTTGCATGATAAAAATTAATTTGTGGTTCTGAGGGTAGTGCCTTAGCATTAGAAATATAGCTCCTAGATGCTATCATGGTAGTGCCTTAGCACTATTAGGGTAGCATCTTGGCATTGGGTACTTAGCATTGTAGCATTAAAAGGCACAAATTCATGTGTTAAAACTTGACAGTTCAATGCCTTACTGCACTATAGTTAGCACCACATTGCTTTCAACAACATGATATTAGAATTGTAGGACAAACTTAATTGGTTGATCGATACGTAGGCATTGGAAATTTAGCACCGTGGTGCCAGTCAACGATTGATTCAGAAAGGCTAGTAGACATATAGATACTTTTAATGAAAAGGACAAATTTTTTGACAAGTGCTACAACACTATGTTGGAACACCACAGTGCTACATTAATGTTCAGTCTTACTTTCTATATGACATCAGTTACTGAGTTAATTACCATTAATATATCTCTTTGACCAATGTGATAACAGTTTTGGTATGATGACTAATGCTTTAGAGTTACTTGTTCACAGCTGCAGCACTAGTCTAGTGCTTCAAAAACCAAGAGGCTAGAGCCTCGACACTAATAAGCAGTGCTGCGATGTTAGAGTTAGTCAATAAATAGAACACCAAGTCACTCATTTTTTTTATTTTGAAAGCTTTGGTTTGATTCTAGAGTTCTCTTGCTCTTTCCCATCTTAGCTTTCATTCTAATCTAAGAAAGTCAATATGTCAATCAAATACTTCAACAATGGCAAGATGAGGGTCACCATCAGTGACTCCACCAGGTTCATTAGTGTGGAAGTAGAGGACCGATACCACCACACTTTCATCCACAAACATCTTATCTAGGAGTGGTGTTTCTTCAACCATGGTGGGAGCATGGAGAGGATCATCAATGAGTAAGGCTAGGAGAAGTTGGCCTATGACAACAATACTTATTTCGTTCCTATGGTGTGAGAGTTCTTTTCCAATATGAAGGAGCATCAAAATAATAAAGTTTTCACTTGCGGAATACTAGTAAGTTTTGACATTAGTACTATTAATGCATATTACAATTTACAAGTTGTTACATATGATCAGTATTTCTTTTATTATAATGATGATTCTCACTTTATTGAATTTCTTAATTTTCTCACTATCAGAAATTCCAATATCTAGTGGAAAAAGAAAGTGGAAAAGATTATCAATTTTCCCGCCATTAGCCTCACTATTGAGGATAAAGCTTGACACTATTTTATTTCTACCAAGTTAAAACTCATTGGCAATATCAACGAGGTAACTAGGGATAGGGTTGTTTTGAATTATGCGATTCAAAAGGGCTTTCTATGGATGTATGGAGGATCATTTATAATTTTATTTGTAATATTCTTAAGAGTAATACTACTATAGGTTATGATCATTCTTTTTTGATTTATTTTTCATGTGTTGTAGTAGGTGTGCAAAAATATTCTAATGAAGAATTTTTGATTCAGAAGGCTCCCATTTCTAAGAAAGTAATTTAAGGATTTGGCTTGAGGACTAAAGTGGGAGAAAGCTCACACGCTCTGTAGTCCTAACCTAAATCCACTAAAATTTTAAATGGGCAACTCCAAGAAATTGGAAGTCAAGTCTTAGATTTAAGGAAAAGGGTTCGTGAAACTAGTCGATAGCAATAAGAACTGGGGATAAAATTTGACTACCATATGGGTCGGTAGCAGCATCACTTTTCATATTTGGCTGAAATAATTGAGCACTTGTTCATATGCATAAAACTTATGGCTTTCATGTGAGCCCAAACCAGGCTTCTTTTCTTGTGGTGCCTCAATATCATCCTTATGTGAGCACCCCACCGGAGTTGGAAGAAGAAGAATAGGAGGAGGATGACGATGACTATGAATATTAATTTTTCCCTTCTTTTTTATTTGTATTCTTTTCTTTTTTTGTACAAATTTTGTAATAAAATATATTTTTATTTCACATCTCAGTGTATCTACTATTTTAATTATCATTTGGATGCTCCATGATTTAAAAATAATAAAAATATTTAAGTATAAAAAAAATGATGTCATAGTAATAGCAGTTTGATGCTTGGAAAATAACACCTAACGCTTGGAAAATAACACCTTAGCATTGTAACATTTTGTACTCTGGGGATTAATAATATTATATAAATGAACTTAGACTAAGGCTCAAAGAGGCCAGTGCTACAGTGCTATATGAATAGAATTATGGTACTAACAGACAAGTTTTCTTTTCAAACCTGAGAAGGCAGTTCTTCATCATTGAAAGGACAACGTTATGGCGGTATGGGTTAGGAATTTTTATCATTTAACCTGAGAGGGTCACACTATATTGCTTAATGGATAACACTATAATGCTTTAAAATCATGACTGTTGGTTTATAACCCATGAGGGCAACATTGTGGCACCAAAGATGCGATGTTGTAGTGGGTCCTAACTTGAGAAGCTAACACTGTGGCACCTGATTGGCAGTTCTTCGGTGCTGGTTGGATAGAACTTAAAATTTAGATTTGAAGAAGTCTGTATTCTAACTATCAAAAATTATAAAATTAATAGAGTGCTTGAGTGCTTTAGATTATGGTGCTATAAGATGTTTTATTTTGCAAAACCTGAGGTTAACATCAATGTTATTTAAACATTGAGGGTTAGAACTCCATTTTGTTTTATATGAATTAGGATTTTAAATTTTATTAGATAATAGGTTAGTAGTGCTACATTTTCACTGTTTTAGTATGAAAGTGTGAGTCACTATAGCACCCGAGGTGGGTGGGGGGCGGTGATGAATTGGGCGATATTAAAAAATTTTAAAAGTTAAATCTTAAATTTTAAGTTTTAATAGAAAATTAATTTTTGATTTTATAAGGACAAGATACAATTCTTAATGCAACAAAAATAAAAATATAGTAAAGTAAAGAAAGACAATAGGCACATAATTTTATGTGGTTCGACCAAACTCCAAAACAGGCCTACGTCCACGCCTAGCCACCCCTGGCTAAGAATCCACTAAATACAAAATAGCTTACAAATAGTACTCTTTTATAACGGGGTGAGTACAACTAATAATATGTACTCTCCTACAAAGGGCTTAGTACAAATAATAAATTTTGCATAAAAAAAAAAAATACAAAATAATAAATTTTGATAAAATAAATCTCTCACAAATATACCTGGCTAAAAATGATCTCACAACTTATAAATGATCACTTTCGACTTAAAAATTTTGGCAAAATAAAATACTCACTTAATATTGATAAGAAATTAATAAACAAATATCTTAAAAGTGATCTTACTAAGATGTTTATGTTATTACAATTTGTAGACTAATATAAAATGATTTCAAAATAAATTCACAATATTCTTTTGCACAATAAAATAAATTTCAGCAAGGAATAATTTATATTTTAACCAAAAGATGCTTTCAATTAATGCAATGATCACAAAATACTTAAATAAAATTAGTATATGATAGATCTAAGTAGGCTAGTAAGCTTTTAATTAAAAAAGATATCTAGTAAATATGAAAATAATTTCACACAATAAATTAATTTAAAATGCTTAAAATATACTTCTAAAATAGATCTAAGAATAAATGATCTTTCAAAATAAGACTAATGAAGAAATATTTCAAGCCAAAATAAATTTGTAGGAAGTTAAAATTTAATAAGTTGAAATAGATCCTAAACTATCACAAGAGTTTTTCACAAAAAATGATTGAAAAAACTTTGATGTGAAAAAATAATGTCCAAAGACTAATCCACCAAAAAGTATAAATTGGAAAGAATAAATAGATGGTGAAAATAGCATGAACAACAAAAAAAGGATTAAGATCAAGAAAACAAACTCAAGTAATTTGAGAAAGCTTGCTTAGTTGAAGATGTTGAAGCTTCCAAACCAAGGATTTGATCTTGCAATATTTGGAGAACACTTGAAGGAAAATCTAAAAATTTTCTTCAGATTATATGGAGGATTTAGAATTTCAATGTGAAATGCTTTCATGAAGAGAATGAGGGCTATTTATAAGCAAGAAGGTCATTTTTGAATTATTTCAAGATAATATATTATTCTAACATCATGTTATCATCTAATAATTTAATATTCAATAAAAATATAATTTATATTAATAAATATTAAATTCAAGTAGCCAAAATGTGACTATTCACATGGGTAACTCAAAAATAATTAAATATGGCTCTTAATATATTCAAAGCATGTAGCATGAATTTATTATTAAAATCAGCTAATGTTTGAAAAGTCATAATAAATTCAATTTTAATCGAACGTAGGTCATGTAACCTATTAAATTAGAGGAAAAAATCCAAGGAATCCATTGGAGATGAAATCAGATATAAATTCCTTGATTGTAAAATGACTTTGGCTAAAATACAAAATTTCACATATTTTTGTTAATTTTAAAATATGATATTTAAATATTATGATATAATTTATATATAATCATACATATGTTAGTTATCATATAAACTTCAAATTAAATTTAAAATATTTAATTATATTAAGTAAATAAAATAATTACACTTAATAATCATAATTTATTATCATTTATTATTTTGACAATTCAAATGTTATGAAAAGATATAATTGAATGTTAATTAGATTGAGATTTATATAAATTAACCTCATTAAAATAATATGTTAAATTATGAGCAAATTGATTCATGCTAATGAACTAATATGAATTTCTAAGATAGTTATAAATGCATATAACCAAAAATATTGTATCTTGAGTTTCACATTATCCATTTTGATCTATCTTTCATTCTTCTACTCTTGCCATTTCCTTAAACATATTGTGAGATGTATTGGATATGTAATTAGCAATTGATATATCTGAAATACATAAAAACATTCATTAGAACATCCAAAGATTCATTTGTTATCATCAAAATTGATCGGATTGAACATGAGGCTCATTAAGCCAACAATTTCCCTTTTGATGATGAATGATAAACTACTGTTATTGATTTTGATGAAGGCAAAATTGACCTTTCATCATAGTTTTTTGAATAAAATTCTCTTCTTAAAAAAATTTATGCATAAGAGATGAATAATGTTGCTCCCTCTAAATGTATGCATGAAATAGACTTAATACTAACCAACATTTTACTCTTCTCTCCCTTTTGAGAACATCAAAAAGTGAGAACAAACTACATATAATTTTAATTATTAGGATCTAACATTCCAATCATGCATCTTAAAGTACAAAAATGTTCTTCTGGTAATGGTTTTGTAAAAATATCTGTAATTTGTAAATTGGTACTAATAAAATTAATATTAACATGACCTTTCAAAGCATGATCCCTAATAAAATGATGTCTAATTTCTATATGCTTGGTTCATGAGTGCTGGATAGGATTTTTGGTCAAGCTAATAGCACTAGTATTGTCAGAAGAATGTGATCTTGCTTAATACTAAAATCTTCTAATTATTGCTTTAACCAAAGGACAAGCAATACAACACACTACAAAATATGTATTTAGTGATAAAGCTACAAAATTTTATTTCCTAGAAGACCAAGACACAAGCGATGATCCTAAAAAATGTCATGTGATTGTTGTGCTTTTTCTCTCTACTTTACATCCCGCAAAATCAGCATCAGAATAAGCAAGCAAATCACATGATAAAAAATTTTTAGAATACCATAAACCTAACCTAGTAGTGCCTATCAAATACTGAAAGATATACTTGACTTCTATTAAATGAGATTCTTCTGGGTTGGCCTGAAAATGAGCACACAAATAAATAGCAAACATAATATCGCCCTAAGAAGGTATAAAAAGTGAACCTATCATACTCCTATAAAGTTTTTGATCAACAGATTTTCCTAATTCATCTAAATCCAATTTTGTAGATGGGCTCATAGGAGGTTTACTAGATTTAAATCTTTTCATGTCAAACCTCTCAAGAAATTCATTTGTGTACTTAGTTTGATAGATGAATGTGCCATTTTCCTACTGCTTCACTTGAAGACCTAAGAAAAAATTAAATTCTTCCATCATACTCATTTCAAACTCTTTAGACATCAAAGATGAGAACTCATGGAACAAAGGTTCATTTGTACTTCCAAATAATATATCATCTACATACACTTGTATCACTATCAAATCATCATCTATGCTCTTAAGAAATAAGGTGGTACCGACTCTACCCTTTCTAAATCTATGATCTATCAAAAAGTTACTTAACTTATCATACCAAGCACGAGGAGCTTGTTTTAAACCATATAAGGATTTCTTTAATTTATACACATGATTTGGACAATCAAGGCTCTCAAATCCAGGTGGTTGCTCTACAAATACATCTTGGTCAATAATTCCATTCAAAAATGCACTCTTGATATCCATTTAAAAAAGTTTAAAATCCCTAAAATAAGCATAAGCAGTAAACCTAATAGCTTCTAGTCTTGTGCAAAAAGATTCTTCAAAATCTATACCTTCAAATTGTGTACCCTTGTGCAACTAACCTAGCTTTATTTCTAACAATACAAATTGAATCATCTAGCTTATTCCTAAAGACCCATTTTGTTCCAATGACATTTTGATCTTGTGGTCTGGGGACTAATTCCAAAACATTATTTCTTATAAATTGATTCAACTCTTCTTCCATAACAATATGCCAAAAATTATCTTTTAATGCTTCTTCTAAATTTTTAGGTTCAACCTCAGATAAAAATGCTAAATGATCTACAACCTCTCTACTATGTCTTCGGTCATAACTTTTTTGAAGGATCTCCTATAATTAGTTCCTTTGGATGATTTTATTATATTTCCATTCTTTAGAAATGAATCATCCACATTATATTCTAAAGATATTTTCTTAATATTATCAATCTCTTCATCAATCACATCATTTCTAATGGGATCAATTAAATTTTCATCTAAAATAACATGTATTGATTCTTCTACAATCATTTTTCTCTTATTGAAAACTCTATAAGCAAAAAGAGAGTATCCTAAGAAAATACCATCATCCGATTTGCAATCAAACTTACCTAAATGCTCTTTTCCATTATTCAAAATAAAGCATTTACATCCAAATACATGAAAGTGTTCAATCTTAGGCTTCTTTCGAAAAAATGATTCGTAGGGTGTCTTCTTAAAATTGGTCTAAAATAAATCCTATTCATCACATGCATCCGCCTAAAAATATTTTGGCAATTTATAGATCTACTTAACTCAATTAATATTCTATTTTTTCTCTCTACTCCATTTTGTTGGAGAGTTCTAGTGCAAAAAAATTATGTCTAATCCCATGTACATCATAATAATCCTCAAATAATTTAATTTCAAATTTGCCACCATGATCAGTTTCAACCCTATTAATCAACAGGCCTTGTTCTCTTTGAATATATTTAAAAAACTTGTAAACTGACCAAAAATATCATCCTTGTAAGTTACAAATAAAATCCAAGTATATCTAGAGAAATCTTCAACAATCATAAAATCATAATTATTTCCACCTAAGCTAGTGGTGCTAATAGGACCAAATAAATCCATGTGCAATAATTCTAGTGGTCTAAAAGTAAAAACAATATTTTTACTTTTAAATGAGCTTCTAGAATGCTAACCATGAATACATGCATCAGAAACATAATTTGAATTAAAATTTAATTTAGGAAATCCAACTACTAAATCATGTTTGGCAATTTTATTAAGGGTGTGCATGTTAATATGACATAGTCTCCTATGCCATAACCATATATCATCATGAGTGCTTTTAAAATAAAGTAAATTCAAGTTCACATCATGAAAGCTATCTAAATCAATGACATAAATATTTTTATATCTTTGTCCTACTAACAAAACATTTTCATTATTTTTATAATGCAATATGATGCATGGAATACTACATTCAAACCTTTATCACATAATTAACTAATAGAAATTAAATTATGTTTTAATCTTTCTACTAGAAAAACTTTATCTAAAGTGATAGAATTCTTACAAATAGATCCAATACCAATGATCTTTCCCTTTGCATTATCTCCATATGTAGCAAATCCTCCATCACTTGATTCCAAAGTTATGAATTTATCTTTATCTCCGATCATATGTCTTAAACATCCACTATCCAAGTACCACACGTCTTCTTTGATTTTGCATTGAAGGCATTCCGCTTGAGAATCTAAGTTAGATTCTCCATTTGCCATAAGACATATGTTGACCTCTTCAGCAGATGAGCAAGTACTTGATTCATCTAAATCTGGATTAGCCCATAAAGCCATCTTCTTCTTCTTATGGTACTTTTTCTCCTTCATATTTTTTCTTCTTTTCTCATCAATCTCTTTCTTCTTTGATTCAACAAGATCTGGACAAACACCTCTTATGTGTCTAGGCTTTTTACAATGGTAGAAAATGATCCCTTCACCTGTAGGAAATTTCTTAGTTTGAAATTTATAGTTTTTAGATTTTTTATACCTTCGATTCATCTTCCTTAGCAAGTTCCCAAGCCTTTTGGATAGCATGACCACCTCATCACTATCACCATCTGAGCTTGAGGTGTTATGTTCATCATTATCATCAACTTGTAATGCAATGGCTTTTCCTCTCTCCTTCTCCCTTTGTCGAGTTATCCATCTTATACCTTTGAGCAATAACATGTGCTATCAAAGAACCCAAAAGTCAAGTGGATAAGTAGATAAATCCTAGCTTCACTATTTGTTACTTTAGCTTATTCTTTTCTTTTGGAAGACATCTAAGAATCTTATAGACCAAGTCTTGATTCCTATATGTTTTCCCAAGAGAATGCAATGTTAATTAGTTTCATGAATCTATACATATCGAAATAGATTAAGGAGACATATGAAATAACTCACATTCATGAACAAGACTATTTATGTGAGCATCTCTAAATTCACTAGTTCCTTCATAAGTTATAATGAGTTTATCCCATATTTCTATTGCTGTACTTAACATAAAAATTTTCATGTAATCATCTGGTAATAAAGTACAATGTAAAGTATTATAAGCCCTAGTATTTAATTCATCAAGTTCTCATTCAACTACAGACCATTCCTCAAAAGGTTTTTCTACATTAATGCCATTTACTTCTATTATGGGTGTATAATATTGATGTGTCAACATATATCACATGCATGCATCTTGACCTCTTAAAAATGTACTAATTCTATTTTTCCAATAATCAAATGGTACACTATCTAAAAGTGGAGTTCTATGAGTGGATTGTCCCTCTGGCAGTGAACCCTTTGGGCGATATTAAAAATTTTTAAAAGTTAAATCTTAAATTTTAAGTTTTAATAGAAAATTAATTTTTGATTTTATAATGACAAGATACAATTCTTAATGCAACAAAAAACAAAAATACAATAAAGTAAAGAGAGATAATAGGCACACAATTTTTATGTGGTTCGCTCAAACTCCAAAACAAGCCTACGTCCACGCCTAGCCACCCTTGGCTAGGAATCCAGTAAATAAAAAATAGCTTACAAATAGTACTCTCCTATAAAGGGGAGAGTACAACCCAAATAATAATATGTACTCTCCTACAAAGGGGCGAGTACAACCCCAACATGAATTTTACAGCATAAAAAGAAAAAAAATACAAAATAATAAATTTTGATAAAATAAATCTCTCACAAATATACCAAGCTATCCAATTCAAAAAAAGATCTCACAACTTATAAATGATCACTTACAACTTAAAAATTTTTGCTAGATAAAATACTCACTTAATATTGATAAGAAATAATAAAATAAATATCTTAAAGTAACCTTACTAAGATGTTTATGTTATTATAATTTGTAGACTAATATCAAAATGATTTCAAAATAAATTCAATATCCTTTTTCACAATAAAATAAATTTCAGCTAGGAATAATTTATTATATTTTAACCAAAAAGATGCTTTAAATTAATGCAAATGATCACAAAATACTTAAATAAAATTAGTATATGATAGATCTAGTAGTAAGCTTTAATTAAAAAAAAAAAAGATATCTAAATATGAAAATAATTTCAGCACAATAAATTAATTTCAAATGCTTAAAATATACTTCTAAAATAGATCTAAGAATAAATGATCTTTCAAAATAAGACTAATGAAGAAATATTTCAAGAAACCAAAAGAAATTTGTAGGAAGTTTAAATAACATCATCAAGAGTTTTTCACAAAAAAATGATCGAGAAACTTTGATGTGAAAAATAATGTTCAAAGACTAATCCACCAAAAAGTATAACTTGGAAAGAATAAATATATGGTGAAAATAGCATGAACAATTGAAAAAGGATTAAGATCAAGAAAACAAACTCAAGTAATTTTAGAAAGCTTGCTTAGTTGAAGATGTTGAAGCTTCCAAACCAAGGATTTGATCTTGCAATATTTGGAGAACACTTGGAAGGAAAATTTAAGAAATTTTCTCTTAGATTTACTGGAGGAATTTTTAATTTGAATGAGGAATGCTTTCATGAAGAGAATGAGAGTTATTTATAAGCAAGAAGGTCATTTTTGAATTATTTCAAAATAATATATTATTCTAACATCATGTTATCATCTAATAATTTAATATTCAATAAAAATATAATTTATATTAAATATTCAAGCAGTCAAAATTTGGCTATTCACATGGGGAAGTCAAAAATAATTAAATATGGCTCTTAATATATTCAAAGCATGTAGCATGCATTCATTATTAAAATCAACTAATGTTTGAAAAGTCATAATAAATTCAATTTTAATCAAACGTGGGTCATGTAACCTATCAAATTAAAGGGAAAAATCCAAGGAATCTGTTGAAGATGAAATCAAATATAAATTCCTTGAGTATAAAATGAGTTTGGCTAAAATGTAAAATTCACATATTTTTGTTAATTTTGAAATATGATATTTAAATATTATGATATAATTTATATATAATCATACATATGTTAGTTATCATATAACATTCAAATTAAATTAAAATATTTAATTATATTAAGTAAATAAAATAATTACATTTAATAGTCATAATTTATTATCATTTATTATTTTAACAATTCAAATGCTATGTATGAAACATATAATTGAATGTTAATTAGAGATTTATATAAATTAACCTCATTAAAATAATATGTTAAGTTTTGAGTAAATTGACTCATGCCAATGAACTCATATGAATTTCGAAGATAGTTATAAATGCATATAACCTAAAATATTGTATCTTGAGCTTCACATTATTCATTTTGATCTATCTTTTATTCTTCTACTCTTGCAATTTCCTCAAACATATTGTGAGATGTATTGGATATGTAATTCATAATTGATATATCTAAAATATATAAAAAACATTTATTAGAACATTCAAGCATTCATTTGTTATCATCAAAATTGATCAGATTGAACATGAGGCTCATTAAGCCAACAAAAAGCACTCTTCTCCCTTATTTTGAATCAAAGATCAATGGAGGGAGGGTCATCTTGTCACACCGGAACCAAGTTTAATAGTGGAGATCTTCAAATTACAAGATTCGTAGAAGTTTTAGGTTTTTAACATTCTTTCTTACTATAATTCCAAGATCAACAAAAATGGGCTTCTTATTTCTCACTAAATTCAAGATTGATGGTGAAAATCATCTTTTAAGAATAAAAATTATATAAAAGAATATTTCTAAGAATCTTTACTTGGAGTTCACATTAGTTGGCATTGATCTTATCTTGTGCAAGGGGAGAGTACCCTCGTACAACAACGAGAAACTCGTTGTGGAGACAAAGCACTCGAGATTGGGAACAAGAAAGATAACAAGTGGAAGAAGTGGAAAAAAAAGGGAAGAGGTTAGTGGGCAATTCCTACCTCTTTTTATAGGAGTTTGGGTAACTGTTCCCACTACTTTTAGGCAATTTTCTCATCCTCTAACCATTTCCCCTCTTCCCTTCTAAGCAACCATCACTATCGGGGAAGTAGTTGCCGAGAAGGGTTAGTTTTCTTGCTTTTAATACTAAAAGCCATCACAACAGTGCCTAAATCCTAGGGTTACAGTATGGCTGTGTTATATAAGTAGACAATTGACACGGTGGTTATCCTTCTTGAAAGCTGCAATAGCATAGAGATGGTAAAAACTTAAGAAATGCCTTTTGTGGGAGACGTTTATTTATATTTTTGAAATAAGTACACAGAGATAAAACAGACTTAGGGCTTAGCTTCTCCATTTTTATTATACAAAACTCTCTCTGATATAATAGCCCTTCCTCTCTCACCACTCTCTTTAGACATCTAGACATCTAATGGTGTTGAATCGAGTTGAGGAGGAATCACTTCTAGTGCCAATGGATCAACCTGAATGATCTTCCTCTGAGTCCTCATATGATCCTGCATGAAATTTTTAAACTTTTCATCTAATACTATTTAGTAAGCTATACACTAATCATTTGAAAGAGATGTATTAAAAGAGGTGGAAGATTCACCTATGATCACCTTAACAAACCCTTGTTCAGGATCCATAGAATATTATTTAAGGATAATCATTAACTCTCTCTTATAGTTCCTTTCAAGTCAATCCCTAAAAGTGAAGCAATCTTCAATGGTATGACTTAGCATATAATGATATGAACAATAATTTGGGTCATTGACCTTGCTGACTTCTTCTGGCCTTTTTGGATCAAGCAGCTTGAAATCTATATTTTCTTTAAATTTTTAAATATTTTTCTCACAGCCTCACTATTAAAAGAATAAGTGTGGTATACTCTTTTAGTGAAAGGGCTTGTAAGGGTTTTCTTGGGCAGTGATAATTGTTATTGTTGTGGCTTATAAAGTGGAGGCCGCTCTACATAGATCTAAATTGGATCTTTTCCTTTGTTGACTATAAAGATAGTGTACGACTTCTTTTATAGCACTTCCATAGGTTTTGAAGGTTCCACGATAGATTGATCTCTTAGAAATTACATATTAGGGGATTTTTTTGAAAGCTAGATGTTTTACTCAATAGTTTTTTAAATGTTTTAATGGTAAAGCATTTTAGTAGAAAGGTAGTAAGGCCATGAATATTTTGGAGAATTATTTTAATAGCATGTTATTCCTGTAGGTGAGGCTTGAACTTAAGGCTGACAATCCTCCATCTTAAAGTATAATCTATAGAAGATTCACCTAGTTTTTATTTCTTAATGACCAAGTCACCTACAAAACATGATGTTGTGAACAAGTGAATCGTTTCACAAATATGCTTTCAAGTTTAGTGAATGTGCATACTATATCATTTGATATTTCTACATACCAATCAAAGGTTGTTTGAATCTAAAATGAGAGAATGATGAAATGAATGAAAAGTGACAAAAATTTACACATCCTAACTTGGGGCACCATGGTGCTACATTCGTAGTGCCTAGGCACTATTGTCACCTTAAAAAAAATCTAGAAGCTCAAACTGCCCCGACGATTACTCGAATAAATAGCACGGTGCTATGGCACTATGATACCAGCATTAACGCACTATCATAAATCTTTATTTTTGTAAAGCAAGAAAGCCACCATCCCTACCCAAATAATAATAATTTCCTAGGGGAAGGGGTTGGGGGAGGGATAGTTATAGTAGTAAAAAATTGCCTCTTTGGTGAGAATTTCTTTTAAAAAGGACCTACCCCCTTAAGCTCTCTCTCTCTCTCTCTCTCTCTCTCTCTCTCTCTCTCTCTCTCTCTCTCTCTCTTTTCTGTCTCTTTTCTCTTACTTACTCTCTCTATTTTATTGTTGCATTTTTGCTTCCAGTGATCTGTGCTTTCAAAAGGTACTCTTTCCCACTACCACAAGAATGATCTCCCATCTACTCCAAGTAAATGATTTCTGGGATAATGTTTCTTTTAAGCAATTTTCTCTCTAAAAATTAAGTTTAACTAAATTTCTATCATTGATCTTAGATCTGATGAGGAATAAAAGTGATCTCTATCAATCTTAGATTCAGAGTAAATATAATTCCCCCTAAGACATAAAAATATTCTAGAATCTTGAATATTGAATGTTGAAGACCACCATTGAACTTAGTTTTAGCTTGAGAAGAAAAACCTCTGTCCATTGATCTTGGATCCAAAATATGGGAGAAGAGTGCTTTGCACTAAACTATGTAAAAGCTTAGCACTCATAAGGAGTTATGCCACCAAATTTTTATAAAAACAAATTAAATCTTCAAGAATTTAGTTTAATATAGATATTTCCATTCCATAGTGTCGCAGTACGTAGGCCCAGTGCCAAGGCGTGAAGCTCTTGGGAATAAAAACTTGAATGCTTTGTCTAGAGTGCTGAGGTGCTTGAAATTGGGTTTAGATGCAATATTTTAGCACTGAGGCACTGTCATACCATACTGTAGTGCTAAGCTTTTAGGTCCCTTTTGTCTTATATGATGCCACAAACCTATCTCTATAGCGACGAGGCGCTACATCTTCTAGTGTTGAACTTGGTTCTAGTGTGAAATGAAATCTTTCCTCCATCAATCTTTGACTAAAATAAGGGAGAAGAGTACTTTGCACTAAAATATGTAAAAATATAGCATCGCTAAGGTATCATGCCACAAAAATTTTTAATTTTTTAGAGTTGTTAAATTTTATGCACCAATAAAATAGTGCTTAGGTATTGTAATTTCAATGCCAATGCACTGTGCTCTCGGGTTGTTCGATAAAAGTCTTCTTGCAGCACCAAGGTGTTGTCCCTCAAGCACTATATCACTAATGTAATTTCATGATTGTTAAACATCAAAATACTGAAATTGAAAAGTTCATAAGTATGAGTTTTCTCCATTCAGTGCTGCAGTGCTGAATATTAAGTGTCGAAGCACTAGACTCTTGGCTAAAATGACAAAAATGACTCTCCTAAGAGTGTCGCAGCACCACATATCAAGCACCATCGCACCAACCTCTTGGGTAAAAGGGACTAAAATAACTACCTTAAGAGCACCACATATATAGCATCGTAGTGCTGGACTCACAGGTTTTAAGCATATGTTACAGTTAGGAGTGCAGATCGCATTCACAACATTGAGGCACTACTTCTGTGATATCATTTTTTAAGTTAGGAAAATTCCATTATTTCAATCATGGAGCTTTTAACTAATAAATAGGACATAAATATAACAGTGCATGAATATGTAAAGAAATAAAAATATTTATTAAAATTAGGAATGATTATGTAAGCTGTATAAAAAAAGCAGGAAAACTAGCAACCATAATCATCCTCCTTCGCCTCTTCTTCTCATACCTGTAGGGTGCTCACATAAGGAGGATATTAAGGCACTATAGGAATAGAAGCCTAACCTGGATCCGCAAGACCATAATTTTCAAACATATGAACTAGTGTCGTATTGAACAGGGCCATGTACGAAATTTGTTTGATGTTGATCCATATGATAAACAAATTTCTTTTCTAAAGATCGCAGCCTATCCCTACTCTCACCTACCTATCTCCTTAAATCTGATACTTGCTCTTTTAAGGGTTAGAGGATTGAGGTCTAGGTCGTGGAGCATGTGAGCTCTCCCCCACTTCATACCTCAAGCCAAACCCCTCAATATGCCGTTTTGTTAGAGGAGCCTTTTGAATAAGGATTCTTTCATCAAGCTCCCCTAATGCACCTACCGCAATGCACAAACTATATATAGGAGAGGGATGACCATACTCTACTATTATACTACCCCTAAGCATATTACAAATAAAATTAATAATTATCTTACTTCTATTAATTATAAAGCCCTTTTGATTTGCAAAATTTAAAGTAACCCTATGCTTGGTTACCTTATTGATATTACCAATGGACATTAGCTTGGTAAAAATGAAATAGTACCAAGCCTTAGATTGTACCAGTAGGACGATAGCAAGAAAGTTAATTATCCTTTCCTCCCATCATTTTAATTAGACGTTGGCATTTCTTTCAGTAAAAAAACAAAGAATTTCATCAAAATCTATGTGCTCATTATAATAGGAAAGATATTGATCGTAAGCCACATTTGATAATTTGTAATATGCATTTATGGCAGTGCTATTGAAACTTTCCAGTATCCTATGATTGAAAACTTTATTGTTTAGGTACTCCTTTATGTTGGCAAAGAACTCTGACACCACGAGGATGACACAAGAGCTACTCTCATATGCTAGCTTAGCCCAATCACGTTCATTGATCACCCCTTCTACTCTCCAGCTAGGTTATAGAAGCTATTTTTTGAGATGAGATGGTTATGGGTGAGGGCATGCTGATACCACTCTTTAGCCTCCATTATAACTAATCTGTTAGCCTCACTTAAAGTCACCCTCCTCTTATTAACGAGTCTCTAGAGCAACATGCTTACTTTCTTAGTATGGGAAGAAAGTTGAGAGAATGAGAGAGAGATCTAAGGAATGGAGGATGCATAATGAAAAAAATGAGTAATCTAAGGGGTCTATTTATAAACTTGACCTAGCACCAAGGCACTATAATGTCAGCACTGAGGTGCAAACTTCTCGAGTTCTAAAATAGAAACATAACACTGCAATGCTCGCATGTAGAGCCTCGGTGCTGGTCATATAGTGAAGTATGTTACTATGCTAGTCAAAAATAGTATTCATTATCATTAATTTTGTAATCTAGAATAAGTTAGGCATTAATGTAGTGTCGTGCACTCTGATGCAGCGCTAGTAAAAAAGTTTATCATTTCCATTTAAAGCGCCTATTTGTTTGCTAGCTTTTCTGAGTTGAGCTTTAACTGGCCCTACAACACTATATGATCATCGCCTAGGTGCTAGTCAGTTGGTCAACATGAATATCTGCCCTAGAATGCTATAGTACTAAGCACTCAATGCCAAGGCATCAATTTGGCAATGACACAGTGCTATCAAGCTACCAGATGCTATGTTCCCAACACCGAGGTGCCACCTTAATAAGCATATTTTTAATGTCGATGGACTTAATAAAAATGGATTTGAATTATTTGTATGGGCCCCTACATAGACAATTGCCTAAGTTCCGTGTCTAAGGATGCTTCATGGATTAACATTAAATAAATTTGAATCACCAGCATGTGTACGGACTTAAAGATACATGATATAATCATGATGTCTAAATAGACTATGCAGGCTGAGTTTAAAAAATTAAATACAAATGTAAAAACTAATTTTCCAATTTCAATAGAAAATTATAAAAAATAGCATGTGCCGCATGTATTAAAAAACTAAATTAAATGTCTAAGGATGCTGTGTAGGTTAATTTCTCAATTGGATCTTATGATTGGGTCTAAATCAACAAAACATAATGGTTCCCCAATGATGACTATGTTGATTACAAAATTCAACCAAAAGGGATATGTTTCATTCAAAATAACTTAAAGTAAACAATCATTCATCCACCCATCCATCATTATTTATTAAGGATGATAATCTAAAAAAACTTTTGTTCATAAATAGCTATTGTGAAACTAAATATATCTATGTTCATACTCAAATAATCTCATGCCAATAATGATATGGTTTGTGTCCTCTATATGTGTGGGTTTTTAGCTAGGTGACACCACATGAAATGCTGATACGATCAAAAACCTCTGATTGGATGGCTTCTATATGGCTCCACTATATTTTGGTCACGATGTATATTCTTTAATGGCTTTGCTCCTTGAGCTTGAGTTATACAATATTTTTAATAGGCAAATAAACTACTATTAGCTAAAGTTGACTTAAATTTATCACCTTGGATGATACAACCCATGGCTACTGACAAGGATTCTTCAGTCAAGAACTATTTTTCTTAACTAAGTAAACTAGGGACCACGATAGCCCGAGATGATGGAACCATGGGATCTTGATCAGGCATATCATGATCCCCACACAACATACACTTTAAATTAAATGACAGTCATTTATGTCATATTACGCATACCACTAGATACCAATGCAGATTAGAAACATATGTTTAGTTCCAACCTTAATTGAGAGTGCTCTCCTACTGTGATAAGAGGGGTAATTAACTCGGGGTGCTTCATAGAAAGTGGAACCCATATATAAATAAACCCTAATGTAATATTAGGTGAAATATTATTGAATATATATCAATATGCATCATGAAAACATACTCCTACCCATTTCGATAAAGCTGACGGAGAGCGTCCAGGTGTATTTTTAAGCAATCAGAGTTTTGGCAACTCTGCTAGGGATCACTTATCTCTCCATCTCTGGTCGGAGAAGATTAAAATATATGGTGTCATCATAGACTTAAAAAAAATTCTATAATCTCTTAAAAATCTTAAGATCTATGACCAAGTTCTTCAAATGTAAAACATCTAGAATATGATGATTGTCAAGCTAGATGAGGGATCCATGGTAAGATTTCCTCAATCCAGAATCAATGTTGGTTTTGATGGGGTTACTCTCTAGTTTGGAACAATTTTTGAGGTTGAACATTTTTTACCCACTGGACCTATCACTAAGCCTCTCATCAAGTCTTCTAAAATGCCAAAAATATTCAACATGGGAAAGAGACCGAACATGATCATCCCCAATGAGCTCAAGCCTAAGGCTCTCACCTCCAAAAAAGGTTCCATCTTTGAAAGGCTTTCAAAGGCACTGCCAATAATCCCTATTGAGGATAAGATGACTGATAGGTCCAAGTTGAAATCCGTTATCATCAATCCACTCAATAGTGCATCAGGGGAACATACTACCACACGAGATGCTTACATTTACTCTAGGCAAGTACAGCCATGAAGCTTTTTTCTCAGGCACTAAAATGTCCAGAAGGCCTCATAGAAAATATAATGTGAGTCATAAAGCTACCAGATTGCCTTTTTATATTGAACAATAACACAACCAACTGGTGGAAGTAAACATACCCACCAACAATAACTTCAGTTTGTTCTAATGGGTTAAAAGAAATAGCTCTCGAAAAGCTATAAAAAAATCATTCTATGATAGACATACACATCCCATACCACAAAATCAACCATGGAAGGAAGAGAAAGTCTCTTCTAAAATCTAAGAAGTTTTGAAGGCTATTAAAAATAGAAACCTTTAGAGAAGAATCGATTAGTTGGTAAGCTAGGTTACCAACCCAACAAATTCCTATCCTAAAAGAGGTAGGAATATTCAAAAATACCATCCCCATTTATAGCAAGAGTTAAAGTCTATTAGCACTATAGTCGATGAGCACTGACATAGAGCCCTTAGATATAATGTCACTAAGCGACTAGTTGTCAGAAGGTCCCAGCAACCCCCACAAAGAAAAATGATATCATTCAATCAGTGAACATCAAGTGTGACATCTATGAGGTGTTCCATAAGATCCACTATTAGGTCTGAATCAATTTGGGTAGCAAAAGAATCACAAATCATGAATGATAAGGCAACTTAGCATAAGCCAACTCTACTAGATGGCGAAGGAACAGAAGCTCCTATCAATAATTAGAAATGCTAGTCTGAAAAGAGTCAGCTAGTAGATGGTGAGGAAGAAAATTGACTCTTCTGGGAAGATGAAGATTTGCCAACCAATGAGGAGTAATCGATCCCAAACCTATAAAATAATGATAATATGAACTTGAAGTAGTTTGTATGATCGACACACATTTACAAAAATAAAAATATGGTACCTAAACATTAAAATAAAGGAGAACATCAGGAGAATCCAAATCATCAACAACTCGAAGGTGGAACTCAAGTTGAGGTGGAGGTAACTAAAGAACTAGCCATTGTTGTAATAATATTACAACGATAAATGGGTTCTTAGCTCCAACGAGACCAAAAAATTAGCTAGCTTAACAATTGCTTTAATAAAAAAAGTGGCTTGATGAAAGAGCAGTTTGATCAACTCAATCTGATAGTAATTACAACATAGCAAATACCTCTTAAGATAATCAATCTAATAACTGAAATTGGGGGTATGCAAAATGCTACACCTAACTTTCCAACAACTTCAACTTAATGGAAAGAAACCTTAGGAGAGGCTACACTAATACCTATCAGGAGGCTAACGTTATCTCCAAATCTCATGAAGAAGATCTCATCAACCAAAAAGTCAAAGTAGTTATTGCTTTAGAAGCAGCTGAATAGCTAATCAGAAAAGGCTGACCATAGTTGACCAAATATGACCAAGTACATTATTCTAAAGGATATGTTATGCTAAAATTCATCACTTTTTAGGCACAAAAAATCCATGGCAACATTTAGCCCAAATCAAAGCCACTTGCGATAACACCTTAGCTAATGATCCTTTGCAGCAATGATAATTTATTAACAGTCTAACAGTACAGCTTTCGAATGGTATAATGAGTTACCCAATGACTCAGTAAAAACTTTTAGCAAATTGGAAATACACTTCGTTTAGAGATTAGTAGGAACAACTTAAAAAGTAATAATAGTAGATCTTGCCTAGGAAAAGATAAAGAAATATGAGTGTTACAAAATACATTATGAGATGGAGAAATCTGAACATGAAGTGTGACCAGCAGCTCACCGAAAAATAAGCAGTATAACTTTTTATGGGGAATATTGATGATCAAATGGCCCCATAACTAGCCATGGTTATGATTAACATGTTTCATGAACTATTGGATTATGTAGCCAAATTTATATGGTTACCCAAACAAATTTGCCTTAGTGCCAATTATAATAATAATCTCTTCGAAAAAGGAAAGCAACTGAAATTTTCCTATGTGAAAAAGAATGATGTTAAAACAACATTTACATTAATGGTTGACAAAAATGGAAATTGAGGTACAACAACCTCGCAACTAGGAACAACCTCATGACCGATGGCCGAGCTAATAGAAGATAAGAAAAGAGGTCAACTCTCCAAGAGAAGAGGTCTAAGTAGTACTCATTTAAAAGAGAATGTACTGCTAAAATATTAGACATGCCATGACGACTAGACAAAGTTGATGACCCCAACTACTTTACATTTCACAAGCTCATAAGCCATCCAATTGAAGATTATTTTATCTTCAAAAATTAGGTAGAAAGGAGTTATCTATACAAAGAACTCACCTTATCAGACACTGTACTAATGTATTCTAAGAAGGAAAAGGTGAAAGTTATTATAATATGCCTAATCCAGTATGCAAAGGATAAAAATGTTGAGCAGCTGGAACTCAGAATATAAATGAGGGTAAGTGCAAAGCCGCACAAATATAAAAAGAAAAAGAAGGTGGTTAGGAGACCTTTATCTTAAAAAGTACTAAAAGGGTGATAAACATTTTTTTAGCCATAGAAGGCATCTGATGGAAGAATTCCTTAGAACATAAAATAGATTGAAAAAAGATTCTTCTCCAATATAGGGAAATTTTATATAAAGAAGCAGACAAAGAACAATCAGTATTTTTTATCAAAGACCCATAAATCAAAGAAAAAGAGGAAATCTAGAAAACTAAAATTTGAAACACAATAAAAGATTGACTCTTTAGAGAAGTATGAGCAACCTTTTTAAAGGTTGGTTAAGCTAGAAGAATACATGGCCCATTTAAACCTTGATGCAAAAAATTTTTGAAGCAAAAGTTCTGACAAAAATGTGTTATGTTATCAATGTTGTTGGAACTTTAACTAACTTTGAGTAAGAAATGTGCTTCCCCAGAGAAAAGCCTACTAAAGAAAATGCCAAGTCAGACTCAATGAAATTACATCCTAAACTTGATAATAATTCTGAGAGTATTGAAAACTCTAAAAATTCTAAAGAAACACAGAATTTAGAGACTTCTTATGATAAAGGAGATCTAATAGGAGAAGTAACCCAAGTCTAGCTAAGGAGTGGAAAAAGAATTTCTCCAGCTCCACAATAAAAGCTAGTGATAAAGGCAAAGGAATTCAAGTCAATGAGAATGCCTTACCTCCACCATCAGCTAAACCTCAACAGTCCACCAAAACAGGGGCAAACTATAATATTTTGAGCATTTATGCAAGCTCCCTACTTCGTTGAGTATCTATGATGGTCTCATGTTGTCCAATGATATATGGAGACATTAATCAAAGCCTTATATAACCTAGAATAATATGAGCATTTTTGTTAAAGAAAAAAAATGAAAAAGGACTTAACCTTTAAAAAGTTAGCAATCATCATATTTAGTAAGAATGATCTCTTATTAGGGATGACTAAACATAATCAACCCCTTTATGTTACAGCTGAAAGAAACATTGTTCAAATAAAATGGATATTGATTTATTTAGGAACTTTGGTTAATCTTGTAATATTTAAAACACTACGAGCACTAGCTTTAGATGCTTTCTACTTGGATAAAAGTACAATATTCCTATAAGGATAATATACCTTTGGGTCTCTTGTTCTGCCCATACAGGTTGAAAAAACTATACACATAAGCTAAATTCCTTATGATTGAAGCTTAAGTTGCTTATAAAGCACTCCTTGGAAGGCATTAGATTCATGAATATTGTATTGTTCCTTCAACATTTCATTAATGTATGAAGAATATTCAAAATGGTGAAGAGCATTGAATTAATTTTGACATGAATCCATTCCTGATACATGAGATCAAGATTCATGATGATGCCAAGTACTTCATGCCTAAGAAGGTAGAGGAAGTCAAATCTCTAAAACATGTGGCTCCATATAGTTCAAAGAATAAAAGTACTAATGATACTAATGAATCAAAGCAACCTGAAGTAATTCCCCACCATGGTAGTGATACTGAGGATGATGAAGATGAATTAGTACTTTATCAAGCCAAGAAAGTCTCAGTTAACCAAAGAATAGAGAAAGTTAGTACCAGTAAAGTGATAAAGTAATTAGAGGAAACTCATGTTTTTGTAATAAGGGTACCCGAATCTCAAATATCCAATAAGACTATGAAAATAACTACAGTGTCAAAGATACTCATAAAATACTTAACAGCTTTAAGAAAAAAAAGGAAATAGAACAACTAAAAACTTCATATGTTCTTAATAAAAGAGGCTATAATGAACTTGGGATTCTCTTCTAAAAGATAGAAGTGAAAACCCTAAATCTCATACAAATGTTGTTGGAAGAAGAAGAATTTGAGAAAGAAGATATTTCAATAATAATTCTTGAATACTTTTCACCAGCTCTAAAGAAGCTATTAAAAATAACATTCAACTTATATAATAAAGCGTACAAGCTTGGTTGTTTAAGAGACTCTAATAAGGAGATAATACCCAAAATCTTATAGGACATGAAAAAATTACTACATGGGTATTTGGATATATTGCTTTGGCATCTCTCTCAATGAGCTCATGCTATGCCATATTTGGATATATTGCTTTGGCATCTCTCTCAATGAGCTCATGTTATGCCATATCCTGTAGAGAAGTTCCTTCAAAAAGTATAGATGAGTAAAGTGATGTTTCACATGAAAATAATTATATGCCTAAAGAAGAGCTAATCATTGATATCAAAGAGGCCTTAAAAGAATTCAAGGAAGGAAATCAAGCTACCATTGTTGAACTCCAAGAAATTAACTTAGGTACTAAAGAAGAGATGTCTGACCTTTGTTAGTGCTAAACTCACATTAGAAAGTTTGGAGGAATTAAAAGCACTACTCTATGAATACAAGGATTGATTTGCATTGGTAAAATGTATGATCTATCGCCAAATGTGGCCAAACATAATCTTGCCATTAAACTTGATGTGCAGCCTATAAAATAAGCACTAAGGTTAATGCTATTAGAAATGGAAGAGTAAGTGATCACTGAAACCAAAAAAACTCATCGAAGCAAGATTTGTTTAGGAAGAAAAATATATTTACTAGATTGCCAATATTATTCTAGTAAGGAAAAATAATGGACAAATTTGAGTCTGTATTGATATCAGGGTCTTAAACAAAGCATGCCCAAAAGATAACTTCCCACTTCCCAACGTAAAACTTATTGTTGACAACACATCCAGCAATGGATGGTTCATCGAGATATAACCAAATTAAAATGGCTCTAGAAGATGAAAAGTATACATCTTTTCACACACTAATTGACATATATAGCTATAAAAAAATGTCATTTGACATGGAAAAGGTCGGTGCTACATACTAAAAGGAAATGACCTACATCATCGATGTCCTCATACATAGATATGTGGAATGCTATGTTGATGATTTGGTTGCCCAAAGAAAAAATCAAAGAAAATACATAAGCAACTTAAGAGTTGTATTTGATAAAATTCAATGTTTTAACTTAAAGATGAATCCGCTGAAATGTGCTTTTAGTTTGTGGATTCTGGAAAATTCTTAAGATTCATTGTGCACCATAGACAAATTAAAATTAATTCCTCTAAAATAAAAATAATAATTGAAATGCTAGTGTAAGCAACTACACTACTACACAATAAATTAACTTACATTAGAAGATTTATTTTTAATCTTTTGGGGAAATGTCAAACTTCGCCCGATTGATGAAAAAAGATGCAACTTTTATATGGGATGATGCTTATCAAGAAGCATTTGACAACATGAAATAATATATGTTACTTGCCCCAATTTTGATAGCACCAATAATAAGAAGACCATTAATATTGTATACAACAGCCTTAAAAGAGTCATTAGGAGCTCTGCTAAATCAAAAAAATGAAGAAGGGAAGGAAAACTCCATATAGTATATAAGTCAACATTTGATAGGATCAAAAATAAGATATTATCTTATTGAGAAGCAATGTCTAGCATTAATTTTTTTGCTACTCAGAAACTCTGGCACTATATGTTATCACATAAGATAACTCTAACATCTAAATTCGATCCTCTTAAATTCTTAATGACTAGACCTACGTTAACTGGTCACTTAGCTAAATTGGTAGTATTATTACTTTAATTTGACATAACACATGTCCTGTAAAAAGTTATAAAAGGATAAGCTCTGGCTAACTTTCTAGCCACTCATCTCTTACCAATAAACTCTCTACTTAATGATGGATTTCCCGACAAACAAATCTTTAAATTGGAAGAAAGTCAATAACCATCAAAATGGGAATTCTAATTTGATGGTGCTTCATTAGTAAAGCCAACTAAACCACCTGGTTTACTTACAATATATGTTATAATTGGCTTAATATTTGTAACACTGCAAGGAAATATTCATTGATATTCATATAGCCTAACAAAACCTCAAACCAACATTGAAGCCAAATATGAAGCATTAATTGTGGATCTAGAGCTAACAATCAATATGAAAATTAAGAAACTTCATATTTACAGAGATTCTTAGCTCATAATCTAACCAATAATTAGGATGTTCAAGATAAACAAACTTGAGTTGGTACTTTATCATAAACATGTCTTGGAACTTCTAAAATAAATCCCTAAAATAATAATTACAAGGTGTCACATTGGGACAATGAAAAAGCTGGCATATTAGGTGAGTTGGCTAAAGAAATGATAGACCCTCAAGGAGAGCCAATTATAATAATAGTCCAAAGCATACTAGCCTTGGCACAAACCCTCATGCAAGCCTTTAAAGCTAATGAAATTAGAATATTTCAATGATAGTAGAAGAAGATGATTGGAAAGAAGCATTCATCACCTACCTTAAAGGTGGCAGATTGCCAAAGGAAAAAATCAAAAGCTCATCAAATTTCACAAAGAGCTCTATGATATGCTTTTTTGAACTATACATTTTATCTGTGCTAATTTGACTAAATGTGGTTATGATGCTTAAGACCAGTTAATGCACAAATGGTGATGGGTGAAGTCCATGAAAGGTCGTGTGGTGCACACCAATCTAGTCCTAAAATGAAAATCAAAATTAAATGAATGGGATATCATTGGCCTAGTATGGTTCAAGACTACATTGAACATGCCAAAAGATGTCATCAGTGTCAAATACATGCAGACATATTGCATCGACCACCTAATAATTTACATCCAATAGTGGCACCTTAGCAATTCAAAATTAGGAACCAATATAATTGGTCCAATAGATCCTCCATCATCTGGGAGACATTGCTTTGTACTAACTACCATTGATTACCTCTCCAAATAGGTGGAAGTAATTCCATTAAAAGAAGTTAAAGCAAATAATGTGGTGTAATTTTTTTGAGACCATATCATTTACCTATTTAGAGTACCTCAAAGAATTACTTAATTAAAATGATCAACCAAAGATATACTCCTCATTGAAAATATGAAAAGAAAGCACTCATCTTTAAGAAAAATCCCCTGTCAACAAGGGGTAATTTTATAAGCCTTGCAATGTAAGAAAAATACTTAATTAAAATGAAACTGTCTCCAATAAAAGGATTAAATCAAATCCATTATGCCCAAAGGGGATCAATTTAAATTTAAATCAAGTCCATCATTCCCAAACATGCTAGATCTAAATTCAAACTAAGATCTATCATGCCCAAAGGGGCCGAATCTAAATTCAAACTAAGATCCATTATGCCCAAAAGGGGCAGGATCTAAATTTAAATTAAAGATCCATCATGCTCAAAGGGGCTAGAACTAAATTTAAATAAAAAATCCATTATGTCCAAAATGGGCTGAATTGAAATTTAAATAAAGAATTCATCATGCCTAAAGGGGCTGGATCAGATCCATCATGTCCAAAAGGGTTGTATCTTATCCCAAATTTAGATTCCATCATGTGGAAAATAGGGGAAGTGGTGGGGGGATTGGCGGTTCGACTGTGGGGGCTAGATCTAAATCCAAACTTTAGATTCCACAATTTTCAATAGGGCCAGATCTAAGCTTAAATCCAACATAGGATTTAAGTCTAAATATACCCAAAGGGATAGGTCTAAATATAAATTTGGATTCAATAAATTCAATGCAAACTCCATGAAACTAGAGAAGATTGAGTCAAGATACAAGCATAGCACATTTATAAAATTAGATATTAATGATTTTCATAGTTCTTGTGAAATTTATATGCTTCTCTTGTCCAAATTTGCTATGATGTTTACTTGGAGATGGCTAGATGATATACCTCCTATAGAGCTTACTGAAAGCAAATATAGGCCACTATTGAAGCCTATGGTCCATATGGCACAGTTAAGTTGTAGGAGCGACTCTCATGGCATCAGGATATGTTGACAGGCAAGGATATTTTTGATGGCTCATTTGCTTAATAATCCCGCATTCTACCTATTGATTCAGAGCTTCCATCAAGCCATGATCCTACTGATTGGGTAATCAATTTATAGCTGAGACACTTTTAGAGAGAATTGTAGACCACTTAGTTTTGGTGGTTAGGATGTACTTCAAGTAGTTACAGAAATTGCTTCATCTAAAGGCACAATCAAACTTTTGAGTTATCGCATATTACACCATGAGGTGGAATATTGGAGCCCAAAGTCAGTGTTTGGCATACCCTTGTTAGCTATCACTGACTATGTCTACTGGGCGCATCATCACCTACAAATGCATGTGACATCCTTAGGAGAGCTGGCATATATCATGCAGTATATGCATCACTTTTCAAATATAGCCACCTCCCATTTACTTGGATCTGAAGCATAGTAGAGCATTAGGATATGTTCATCAATACATATTAGATCAGTCTAGATGAGATGACAATTACCTTGGCTGATAGCAATATATAACAGGTCTCCCTATCATAGGCATTCCTTATGAGGTGTGTGTGTCTCCAGATCATGAGATCTTGTAGTGTCAGCAAGCTAATCAATGTAGGAGAGGCCATAATGTATACTCCAAAGGTCTCCATCATGCCCTAAATTATTTCCATAGATTATTTAGAAAGTAAAAATTAGGATGTAGGCCTATAGACACATGGTCAAAGAGATTTCTTGATGCAACAGCATGTTCACCCCACTTCGTATGATTAGAGAATCTATTTGTTATAGGATTTCATTCAGCTAAAGAGTCATTTAGTGTCAAATTCAAGCTAAAAAGATGAGTTAGTTTTCGATGAATCATAGCATGGGATATTGATGAAGAGCTAATTATTCATCCTTCTACTCTTTTGATGACCAAGTTGCTTGCTCAAGGAAAGAAGATAACATCAGGGCCAGCATTATTAGCTTACCTATATCATGGATCAGGTAGAGTGAGCGTGATGACTGATTCATGATGCTATGAAGTAGATGCTCTTTGACTACTTACATGGATGGATTCATGCATATATATCACGAGCTTTTAGTTTTCCTCAGACGCCACCGTATTTCAAAGAGCAGCATTTTCCTATGATTATGTAGTTGAGCAGGGCTACAATCACTTTAAACAAAGGTCAGATCTAGACCTTCATGTTTGCTCAATCACACATGATGGATCCCTTTCAAATCATTCATAGATCAACCTTTCATAGTCTGCTTGATCATAGCTTAAGGCAAAGATTCACATATACTCTCACAAATTCACAAATAGTGGAACACCATTGCTAGTGTTGAGGATAGGATATAAATGCAAAGTAGAATACTTTATTGAGCTAAGGAATGCTTGGCTTTATTACCAACATCATGAGTCTGTGATATTGTAGGGATAAAATCCCAATAGAGTGGCTAGATAGTATAGCTTCACTCAGGCTACACCCTTATATGGACTAACATAGATATTAGATATAGTAGATACTCATTCCTTAGGGACACTCCTATTGTCTGTTTATTTAACAATAGCTTCTATAGCATGGGCTATCCTACTTCAACTACTGTGGTGTGGGTTTTTATCGAGCTGCATAGGAGACTTACATAGAAGTTAGTCACCTATGATTATTTTGGATCTGTCATATATACTCTTTCTTTTTTGGAGCTAGGATTCCATATATATAGTTGTAGATTGGGGAGAGGTAGACTAGTATGAAATTTGCATTCCCCTTAACAATTAACTCATGTCTCTAAGAGATCATCAGATGAACTAAGCAGTAGTAGGAAGCAATGATGAAAGGCTTCATTAGCTCAAGACAAAGATGATAAGGATATTCATAGTCCCATGATAGCATGCCATGATATGAGAGTAGAAGAGAAAGATGAGCCTACTTATATTCATATTACACTCGTAGCAACTGAGCCATGCACATGACAGATGGGCATTGATGTCACACTAGTATTATCAACATACACTAGGGCTGGTTCCCTAGCATCTACTCAACCTATTAGCAGCGAGCATATGCGTGTTGAAGAAGACCCACACATAGAGGAATCTCACACTTTGATGATTAACTATGAGCCACTCTTATCAGATTTGATTTGGGTAATAGTGAGTGTTGTTGAACTCATTTTTGAATGAGGTTAACATCATTTCTAAAACTATGAATTAAGACATCTAATACTATATTAGAAGCCTAATTAGACACTTAGAACACTACTCTAAGTGATCTAGTTCATCCTTCTAGTGTTTGACCTAATAGAATAGGATTAGGTAGACCAAAACTAAAGCTAAATCAAAGATATTCAAATTGGAATATAGAGAGCTCAGCATCACCTAAATAAAAAAAATCAAACTAAATCAAAATAAATCCAAATCAAGTCAAATGAAAAGCATGAAATCATGACATGAACATAAATAGAGTCAAATCAAAATGGAGGTCAAAGGTAGTCAACCATTGGAAAGAGAGTTGACTTATGTGGGTCCCATTATGTCAAAGGTCAACCCACCATAATTTGACCAAATTAAATTATTCTAAAGGTTTCAAATAGTAAAATAAATATGTTTAAACATAAATCAAATGAATCTAAATCCAATAAGGTTTTAATTAGACTAATTAGACCATTTGATTTAAATGGGCCTAAATGGACCTTATTGAATTCAAATACAAATTAAATTGAAATCAATTCAAATTAATTATTTAAGGTCATTAAAAATCATTATTAAATATAAATCAACCAATCATTGAGTTTAATTTGACTAATATGGTCATATGACTCAATTAGACTAATCTTAACCCATTAAGCCTAAATTGGGCCAAAGTGGGTTTTAAATCCAAAACAAATTAAATTCAATTGGCCTAAATCATTGAAAATACTTGGATTAACATAGTTGAAAGCTAAATATATTATGATTGAGTCAATAAGGTCATTTGATTTAATTTGATTCAACCAAATCCATTTAAGACATAAAGGGTTAAGTGTTAAAATAAGGAAACAACCAACTCCAAATTTCAGGAAGCCCATTAATTGGGGACATTATAAAGGATTAAATGAGCATAATTAAAACTTAAATCTAGCATTAATCCATCAAATGGAAGAAGTTATGCCAAGTCAAATGGAAAAATGCCTATGTGGCATAATTTAAAACATTTGAACATGAACCTAAATTAATCACCTTGAAACACATCTAAACTCATCCTAAGATAAGATTAAGTTAATGGCAGCCAAGATTAAGTATATTAAGAGTGTCCAAATCCATCAAAAGGAATGGATTATGTCATAAGAAGGGAAAAGGCCAAACTGAGCCAATTCCCTCTTCAAGTCCCCAGGATTCCTTCCATGTGTTTAATTTTAATTTCCCTAAGGAATTCATAAGGAATGTTTGACCTTCTCACCGCCTTTAGCTCCATCATTTTGAGTTCAATTTCTTATGGTCAGTGGCCTCCATCGAATTCCAATGAGAGAGCTTTTGGCCAAGCTTAAAAAAAGGAGATAAAATTGGTACTTTTGCTCGACTCTATCAACTTCCCTAAGTAAAATTGAATCTAACCAAACTTTTCCCCTCCACCAAAACTTCCTCGACTGCTCCTTACACCAAACTCTAGTGAGTCACAGTAGAAATCCATCTCCACGTGGATCCAAAGGGAGGAAATGCTCATTTCTTCCAAAGGTTTCACTTCACTTCCTCGAGTGTTTCCAAAATGCAAATCATCGTCGAGACCCCACACCAGAGAAGTATAGCCGAAACCAACCTCCTTTACATTTGACATTGGTCATTTGTAGAGTGAAGTAAATCCTTGGATCATTCAAAACAAATATATCCACTCTAAACAATACCCTGATCATTTTGCAATCAAAATCTTAAAACTTCCTTGTGTAGATCACTGGTGATTAAATGCGAAATGCAGATGGTGTTCAGTCATCACCGTGAATAGAGAAGATAAAATTGTGACTATCTGTTCTTTCTATTTTGAATGAATGACTATGATTTAGTTGGATCATTTAATTAAAATCTATATAGGAAATCACAGGATGATCTGAGCCATCCATTCTTCGATCAGATTGTCTAGATCAAATCGCATACTATCATATAAATAGCATATAATCCATGTAGATCTCGCATGCCTGAATTGAATGCCACCATGTGTAAAATGCTATAATGTTGATGCCATATGGCACTAACCATTTAAAATGGTTAAATCCAATTTTTTGATTTAAAAAATCACCAAAAAAATACCAAAAACTTTAAAAATCATTAAAAATATATATTCAACTAAAGTAAATGCAAATAAAGACTCTATGGATTCATCTTAGTGAGGAGAATCCAATAAACCAAAATCTCTAATTTTTATTGGGTATTTTTGGGTTAATTTAGGTTTAAATAAAAATAATCAAACTCAAATTAAACCCAAACCATTAATCCAATCAATTTAAAACTTTGGAGAATTCAAATTATGGTTAAACCATGCCATAGATTAATATTTAAAAATTTATTGGAAAATAAATTTGAAAATGCAAAATTTTTAAGTCATGAGTCTTAATTTAATGAAATATAATAATATTAAATTTGAAAAAATAGAGAAAAAATAAAATTAAGTTCAAGCATCATAATAAACCCTAATGAACCTAATATATCATTAGAACTCTCTCAAATCTAATAAACCCTAGAATATCCTAATTTGAGGATTAACTGAATTAATTATTTCAACAAATGGACCTAAACTTCAAAAAATGATAATAAATCGACAAATTTATTTTAAATTTTGAAATAAATTCTCAATGGATGAATTTTTTTAAAAGGAATATAAAAAAACTAAAACCCTAATTATTTTTTTCTTAATTTAGGCTTAATTTGTGTTTTAGTAAAAATATTAAAACTTTAATTACTGCAAAATTATGCACCTGAACAAAGTGAAACTTTAGAAAAATTAAATTAGCAAGGAACCCCACTTATCATAAAAATTTTAAAGGCAAGAGATTTGAAGTTATCAAATTTCTAATCCTTTGGTCAATTTAAGTAAAAATTTTAAATTACAAAATTCTAAAAATTACTAAAATTTATAAAATCACTTTAATTCACTTTGACTAATATCTGAACACTTAAAAAAATCCCTAACTCTATGAATTTAAAGAACTCAATTAATAAAGTATTTATGGTTTCAGGTTTAGTGAAATAATTTAAGATATAGAATTTAATTAAATCTTAAATCACTAGATTCAATTAAATAATTGAAATTCAAGATTAACCAATCTCTAAACTTTACATTAAAACATTGAATTGATTAATATAAAGAATCCTCTAAACTTATGAATAACATGATATTGAGTATAGAATAATAGAATAACTAAAAATAAAATGATTCATTATGTTAATTAGATGTTGCAAAACTAAGGAATTAAAATAGCCTAGGCTTGAGTTGGGTGCCCAAAGTCAATCAATTTCATAGGTTTCATAAATTATGATTAACAAAAAAAAACTCCATCATAATGAACTAAACTAAATTTTAACATGTAATGTTTCATTAAGCCTATTTTTAAAATATTAATTTAGAACACAAAAGAAAATGTATTTTCTCAATATTTAAAATTAAGACATCCTCCAACTTAGTTAGAAATAATTGAATTAATTTATTTAAATTCATATATGTAAAGTTTAGTGAAGCGATTGCTCTAAACAATGCCTTTGAGGATGCTCTCCACCATCTTTATTGAGATGGGTAGGAGTTTATTTTTTCATGAGGCAGATTGGTATATTTGTTTAACTAGATTTCCCTTAACTTAATGTTAGGGTTTATTTAGATCTGGGTTCTACTTCCTATGAATGCAAGCCTTCATAGTTAATTAGCCCTCTTACCATAATAGAGAGCACTCTCAATTATGGTTGGAAGAGAAAATATATCTATATGATATGCATTTGGTGTCATAGAGGTGTGTGTGGCATAGATGACTGTCATGTAGAATTTGCATAGCGAATAAAGAGAATGAGCTTATATCCCTTTAGAATGCTAGAATATATCTTAAATATTTTCATAATAAAAAAATACAAATTTGCATAGCCAATAAAGGGAATTTAAAATTCTGGAAGCATAACTCTTTAGTAGTGCTAGATTTTTATTCATTTTGGCTTACGATTTATTTAAAGTCTTGGGTGTGCATTTTTACACCAAATGCCATGCAATTAAAAATGGTCATGGGCCAAATCAATAATAGAAGACAAGCTTCCCCAAGAAGGTGGTCATCCTCATAGGTCATATGCCCCTTATGTGCAATGGGACAAGTTGTGATTGAAACAATATGATTTCATGGTTTCAATACCTAATTATTTCTAATTATTTAAGTTTTGCCTAAGGCTTTGGTTTATGTGAAGTTTCAAAATTTCTTTTATTTTTAATTCAGTTGTTTAGATTTAAATGGTATAAAATTTAATTTTTCTCTATGAGCCTAATCGTCTAGGCATTCAATCAAAAGAAAGCACACACATAAAAAGAAACCTAAAAAAGCAAGTTGATTCTATTATGCACCCAAAATAAATTAAGCCTATATAATTTAAGAAATAGGTCAATGCATGTATCACATCCCGAAAGAAAGAGAAAATAAAATGAAGCTCGCCCTTATATAGCTGAGCCTAAAAATTTTAGTTTAGATCTATGAGTCTTCTTTCTAGGATCATCTCCTTCTTTAGGGACATCCATTGGGTTTCATAGGGTACTACTACACCTATCTTTTGGTAGGGTCAGCTCTTGCTAATCCTAGACCCCATAGATCCTAACCTAATTCTAAGCTCAAATATACATTTTGAATTAAAATTAATTTCTAGTCCCTGCAAACCAAATGTCAATAAAATACAAACAATAGACAACATTTATATTTTAAAAACATATGAGCTTAGCATTAATTTCTTGCCAAGCCCACTGTCTTATGGGCTATGCTTAAGGACTTAAAGCATAACTGCAAGAAAAATAGCTTTTTAATTTATTTATGATAAGACTTTCTAGCATAGCCTATAGATAATAATATTAAATCTAAAAAGAACATCCTATCATTCAATCAAATTTAAAAATAATCCTAGACATGTAGTCTAAAATAGTACACCATAAAGGCATGTGAAGCACATCATATCAAAACACATCATAAGGAATTATAAAGAATCACAGAACGGCCTAACCTAAGTCTAGGGTCTGTGACCTAACAATATAGTGTGTAAAATAAATAGGCTTATGTAGCAAGATTTTGCTAGGCCTTTTTAGTTAAAGTTTCAATTTGGGTTTTAAGTTTGTTTGAATTTTACCTTCGGATGGTTTCAATTCAAATGATTTGTTCTCAATTTTATTTCACTTTTATTTTGTTAGAGTGAAGTTTAGGTTTTCAAGAATGAAGAGTAGAATAGATCCCACTTTTGGGTGAAACCCATTATATTCAACATCCTAACCCCTAATAGAATGAAATGTTCATCCTAAGATGACGGTCCATCCCAAAGGTCTAACTAAGATCCTTAAGTATATTAATTAATTCTTTTAGTTTCATTTAGATGGTTTATGTTTGAATTCAATTTAGATTTTGGATTAATGTTTTAATTATTTTTCCTAGAAATTGATTCTTCATTTCATTTCTTTTGGTTTGATTTGACTTTATTCCTGATTTAATTTTTTCTTTTAATTTGACTTTATTGAATTATTTTGTTTGATTTAGTTTATTTCATTCAATTTTGTTTCATTTGTTTCATTTGGTTTGCATTAATATTTTTTATTAAGTTATGTTGATTTCATTTGACTTGATCTATGCTAACTTAAGGCATTTAGGTTAATGTTTGAATTTATTTTTTAGGTTACATTAAGTGTTTGTTTGTGATTTCATTAACTTAGGGTTTAGTTACTTTCAATATCAATATTAATTTCCTTAACCCTTAAATATGAAATTGATCAAGTTCTTGGATTTATGATGTTGGAAAACCATCCTAAATGTTTATAATTTTTTATTAAGATTAGTTCAAATTATTTCATGATTTTATCAATTCATGAATTTTCTTTATTAATAATTTAATTTATATTGACTTAGGAATATGAAAATTCAACAATTCCTAATCTAAAGGACAATCATGTTTGAAATTTTTATGGCAAGTGGCTTCCGTGCCAATTTCATGTTTTCAAAGTTTCTCCTTGATTAGATTCACAATTAGGGTATAATTAAAAATGTAATTAATTCATTAAAACCCAAATTAGACCTAATTTAGTGAAGGACATTTAGGGATTTCATTTTTCATTGATTCCTCTTTGAAAGATGTTTCTAAAGATGGTTCATTCAAAGTTTTTGCACATTTGGATGATTTATTTTGATTTAATTAATTTATGGTTAGTTATTTGAATTATTTAATTCAATTAATTACCATATTACATCATTTTGTGATTTATTAAGTTTGAATAATTTTCATTGAAGATTTTTGTTCATTAAATTTTGTTAAGTTAATTTGAAGTAATTTAATTTATTTTCATGATTTATTTTATTTTATAATAATTTATTTAATTAAAATTATGGCTTAGGATTTGAAATTTAATATTTCATGAATTACATTGAATTAATTCATGAAAACTTTTCCTAAGGTGTGTTGTAACTTCAATTTTAGTTCCCCAAAGTTTCATTTGAATTAGATTAATGGTTTATGATTAATAGGGGTTTAATTAATTTTGTTTAAACCCAAATTTAGGATAAAAGACCCAATATAAATTGGAGATTTTAATTTTAATGGATTTCTCTCATCAAGATGAATCCATAGAGCTCAAGTTTTTAAAATTTGAATTTGTATTTAAATTTTTATGATTTTTTGAATTTTTTGTGAACTTTAATTAATTTTTTAATTAATTTGAAAAGGATTTTCTCATTTTAGGAATGTAGGCTCTCATGGTGGCCTATGTGTGGCACTGTTGCTATTGGCATAGAGGGAATGGGACATTTGAGAGAAATCTCAACCATTCGATCGAAGATTGAATGGACCTGATTTGGTCTGTGATTTCCTTAAGGGATAAAATTGGATCATGTTGCTAGGTTTCGAGAGTCCATTCCAAATAGAAGGATTGGATAGTGGAGATCAAATCCCAATAATCTCTTGCAAGAGACAGATGTCATCCATCTATTTTGCCAAATTTTAGTGACCAATAGAGAATTTCTATGCAATTTTGATTGCAAAATGATCAAGGATCATTTTACAACCCATCCATGTTGTTTAATCCACTTAGGGATCAATTTTCTTTTGAAACGTGACAAAACTGAATGATAGGGAGGACGATGATGAAGCATACCTCATTTTCAGTGGTCACCGTGGTGGGATCAACTCCATTAATTTCGTATCAATGTGACAAAGCCATGAATGGAATTTGGTGCTTGCCTCCTCATGGATTGTCTCCTAGACTAAGGTCAGATCGATTTCTGACACCTTTGGTCATTCTTTGGCTCATCGATAGTGAGGGGATAAGTGGTGATTCTTTTGAGGTTGCCTCAACCTCTAGAATGTGTTGGAATGTTTAATTAGTGGGAGATTCTCCCTTGCATTTCACCATCAAAGGAGCATGATGGCCATTCATTTTTTAGCATGCTGATGATAAGGAGCTGGGGAAGGGCATCCTCCTTCATCTTTACCTTTGGTGAATAATTTTAGATGAAAAGAGGAGGGAATTGGCTCTCCCTCCCCCTCTTTCCATGCTTTCTGAGAGGCATGTTGATGGCCTCCTAGGTAGCCTGATTTCACCATGGTGGCAAGGTCAGCCAAGGGGTGGGTTCAATCATCCTTGTCTTGTGAACATGTTTGGATGAGAATTTGAGAGGGAGGAAGACATCTCCTCACTTTTCCTTGTTTGTCCAAGCCTTGGATATTCCTTTTCTTCTCCTTGGCTTCTCCTTGGATTCTCCTTAGTAGAGGTCAACTTCTTTTGGCTTTGGGCTCGGTGGTCTTCAATTGATTGGAATCAATAATATCTTGAAGCTAAAGGTGGAATGAGGTATATGGAAGAGGGGAAATGAGACTTACCTTTTTTCATGAATTTTCAAGTCCCCTCTTTTCATAATTCCACCACTTTAATTTTTCTTTATTTTTCATGGTTTATGGCATCACCATCAAAGTCTTTAGACTAGTATGTGCCTTCCCAACTCAAACTCAAATGAATTTGAGGTCAAGTCTAAACCCATTTACTTGGATTGGAAATTTGAATCCAAACAAAATATTTGGATTTGAAGTGTTTGGTTTTAATTTAATTCTTTTTAATTTTTGATTCAATCATCTTTAATTGATGATTGATTGGGTGTTGATTTAATTAATTCATTTAGATTTCAATTAATTTGGATTTAATTTCATTTCAAACCATTTAAATCTAAATGGGTTAAGTTTTATTCCAATTGGGTTCAAAAAATCAATTTGACTCAATTGGATTGGGTTTGGATTCCAATCATGTTTGATCACATGTGTGAGATGATTTGGAATGATTGGTTTCATTTAATTTCAATTAGATTTCAATTTAAACCCATTTGAACCAAAGTTGTCTTAATGGGTTAAGTTTAGGTTTCATTTGGGTCAAATGACCACTTTGTCCCAATGGTGGGTTAAATTATGTTTGATTGTCATTTCTAAATGTTTTTGAGTAATCAAATTGAATTTATTTTAATTTGATTTGGGTTTGAACCCAATAGACCCATTTAGGTTCATTTAGACTAAGTAGTCTAATTAACCCAATTAAGGCCTAAATGAAATTAGATTTCTTTAAATTCATAATCAAACATGTTTATTTGATCATTTGAAATATTTTGAATGACTTAATTTGGTCAAATTTTTGGTGGGTTGACCTTTGACTTGGTGGGTCGCCTAAGTCAAACTTATGTCAAATGGATTGATTAGATTTTACTTTTTTTTAGTTTTGGATTTGTTCCTTTATTTTAATTTGATTTTATTTTGATTTGATTTAATTCAAATTTAGAATTTGTGTTCAGTCCACCTAAGCCCATTAGGTTAGATCAAACCCAAGGAAGATGCATTTGATTACTAGGTATAGTGTCCTAAGAATTAAATTAGGAGATTCATATTTAAGATTAGGACATCCTAATTCTTGATTTTAGAATGATATTAACCACATCCAAAAATGAGATCAACACTATCATATGTTGACTTATAGTATAGAGCATTTTTCTTTCATTCTTTATTATTTTGAGCTTTCATAGCTCTTAATGATTCTTCTAAGGTTATTGGATATAATATCAATAATTTTCCATTATTAATGCTGCCTAAATTAAGGGATGAAATAAATATTATTTAATGCTATCAAATACTTCTTAACAAGCACCATCCTATATAAAGGTGCATCCTTTTCATCAATCGAGTGAAAGGTTGACACCTCCCCAAAAGATTAGAAATGAAACTTCTAATGTAATCCAATTTATCTTGTAGTGAATGTAGTTACTTCAAGGTCTTAAGTGATGGCATTTCTATTATTGCTTTTATTTTAAGAGATCAATTTCAATCCCTATGGTGCAATGAAGCCCAAGAATTTTCTAAAAGTCACACAAAAAGCACATTTCAATATATATATCTTTAAGTAGAAACTTTAAATTCTATTGAATACAACTCTTAAATCACTTATCTATTCACTTTGATTCTTGCTCTTAAAAACCAAGTCATTAACATAACATTCCACATATCTATGTATGAGGTCATCGAAGATATGGTTCATTGCACTTTATTATGCAGCAACAATATTTTTTAAGCCAAATGACATCACTTTGATTGGTGTGCAGAAGGATGTATGTTTTTCATCTTCTAGAGTCATTTTAAGTTAGTTATAGCTTGATAAACCATCCATGAAGGAGAACATATCATTGTCTGATGTGTTGTCTACCATGAGTTCTGAATTGGGTAGTGGGAAGTCATCTTTTTGTCATGCCTTGTTTAAATCCCTAAAGTCAATATAAACATAGATTTGTCCATTCTTTTTTTAATGGGATAATATTATCAATCTAATTAGCATACTTCACTTCCCTAATAAATCTTGCTCAATGAGCATTTTATTTTCAACTATTACTTGCCCTTCAATTTTAAATGCATTGGCCTTGATGTTTGGTTTACAGGTGGCAAACCAGGTTTAATGGCAAGCTTATGTACAACAATGTCTAGTAATAGGCCAGGCATTTCACTGTAATTTCATGTGGCAATCTTTGTATTCATAGAGTAGTGCATTTAATATCTCCAATCCTTTTGATGTGAGATTAACACTAATAAAGGTTAGCCTAGATTCCTCTTTAGGACATAGGTTGATTCCTGGAGTTTATCAATGGTGGCTTGATCGCCTTCTTCAATTTTTTTGGGGCCTCTTTGAGGTTAATTATTAATTCATCTTTGGGTGCATTCTCATTTAAAATATCTTTTTGTTCATAGATTTCTTCTTTTTTAGATATGGCATAGTATGAGTTCATTGAAGGAAATGTTGAAGAAATATATGTTAAACCTCTTGTGTTAATTATCCATATCCTATGGGATTTTAGGTATTATCTTCTTGTCAAAGCCTCTTAAATAACTGAGCTTGAACGTTTGAATGTATAGGTTGAATGTTATTTTTAACTAACTTCTTTAGAGCTGATGAGTAGTATTGAGGGATCATTATTGAAATGTCTTCTTCCTCAAAATCATCCTCTTCTAATAATATTTGTGTGAGATTACTATTCCCACTTATGTCTTATAGAAAAGGATTCCATGTTCATTGCAACCTCTTTTAGGAGGAACATAAAAAGTATTTAACCATTTTATTTCCTCTTTTCTTGAAGCTATTAAGGCTTTTATATGTGCCTCTAGCACTATAATTATTGCCTTATTACGATTTGTGATTTAGGTACCCTTATTAGAGAAACATAAATTTTCTTAATTTTTTGTCACATTACTGATAGTAGCTTCTTCTTTAATTTTCTAGCTGAGGCTTTCTTTGATAGATAAGTACTAACTCCTCTTCATCATCCTCATTATCATTGCCAAGGTGGGGAATTACCTTGGATTTCTTTGATTATTGATACTTTTACTCTTTGAATTATCACCTTTTAGCATCAGTTTGATAGGTGGAGCCACTTATTTTTGAGAATTGACTTCCTCTACTTTCTTAGTTCTTTCTCCATTTTGAATATGCTTCAACATTGATGGACAGATGAAGGTACTATGCCATATTCATAAATCCACAGCCTACCAAGAAGTGCTTTGTAAGCAACGCTAGCTTCAATCATGTAAACTTTAGCTTCTATTCATAATTTCCTGAAGCATATTGGTAGCATAAGATACCCTAAGGTTTGTTGACCTTTTTAATTAAATTCTTATAGGAATACTGTACTTTCATATAGATAATGAGCATCTAAAGCTAATGCTCTAAGCATTTTAACTATAAGTGCTTGACTGAAGTGCTTGGATCAATCAATATCATTTTTATGCTAATAGAATTACTTTCAGCTATAACATTAAGGGGCCAATTATGTTTAGTTATCCCTAATAATAGATCATTCCTACTCAATGTGATGGTTATTGATTTCTGAGAGGTTAAGTCCTCTTTGATCTTTTCTTTAGTAAAAAATGTTTCAAATTGTTCTAGAGTTTGCAATGCTTTGATTAATGTCTCATATATATCTTTGGACAACATGAGAGCATCATAAATACTTAAAAAAGTAGAGAGCTCACATAAATGTGCCAAAACATTATAGTCTACTCCTATTTATTAAATGTTTGAGGTTTAGCTGGTGATGGGGGTAAGGCATTTTCATTAATTTAAATTTCTTTGCCTTTAACACTACTTTTTGTTATAGAGCTGGAAAAATTCATTTTCCACACCTTAATTTGACTTGAGTTATTTCTTCTATTTGATCTTCTTTATTAGAAGAAGTTTCTGAATTCTACATTTCTTCATATTTTTTGGAGTTTTTGATACTCTAAAAATTACTAGTTAGTTTAGGACATAATTTCTTTGAGCTTGAATTGATCTTTAATTTAGTAGGCTTTGCTCTAGGAAAGCATAATTATTCTTTAGAGTTAGTTGAAGTCACAATCACATTTATGACACAACACATTTCTATCTAAACCATTCCTTTAGGATTTTTCATGTTAAGTTATAATTGAAGCATATATTCATTGAATTTAAGTAGCTTTTGAGGAGTTTGTTCATACTCCTCTAAAGACTCAATCATTTTTTTGTGTTTCGACTTTAATTTTCTAGATTTCCTCTTTTTCTTTGATTTATTGGGCTTTAATAAAAGATTGATTGATTTTTTCTCTGCTTCTTTATATTATATAAAAATTTCCATTTATTTGGGAAGAACTTTCTTGGATCTACTTCAAGTTCTAATAAATTCTTCCATCGGATGCCTTCTATGGATAAAATAATGTTGATCATTTGTTTGGTCTTTTTTAAAATGAAGGACTCCCAACTACCTTATTCTTCTTCTTGTGCTTGTAGAGCTTTGCCCTTATCATCATTTATGTTTTGAGTTTCGACTGGATTAGTATCATTGCTTTTTGCATTATAGATTGGGCATGTTGTAATAACCTTCACCTTTTACATTTTAGGATGTATTAGTATAATGTTAGATAAGGTGAGTTTTCCATTTTGAAAACTCTTTTCTACCCACTCATTGAAAATAAAATAATCTTCAATTGGATGACTTATGAGCCTATGAAATGAACAATAGTTGGGATCATCAACATTGTTGACTTTCTATGGCTGACGTGGCTCTGGTAATTGTAATCCCAAATTTTGGGCATGCTTAAAGATCATAGTAATAAATTCTCTTTGAATGAGTACTGCTTAGACATCTTTTTTTTTTGGAGAGTTAGCCCTTTTTTCTTATCCTATATTGGCTTTGCTACTTTTTGTGCAGTTGCCACACCTCCATTTTCATTTTTGTCAACCATGAATGTAAATGTTGTATTCACATCATTCGTTTTTTGCATCATGTATTTTTGGTTGTTTTCATTTTGCAAAGGGATTATTATTATAATTGGAACTAAGGCCTTTTTGTATAGGGAGCCTTTCAAACTTGGCTGCACGATCCAATAATTCTTCGAATATATCAATCATGGCCACTAGATATGGGGCCATTTGATCATCGACATTTCTCATGAGGAGTTTTACTACATGCTTTTCTATGAGCTATTGATCACATATCATGCTTAGATTTCTCCATATAGCGATATATTTGTTAACACTCTCATCTTTCCTTCTCTTTTCTAACATGAGATCTACTATGATTACTTTTTAGTTGCTCTTGCAAATCTCTTAATGAAGTGAGTTACCTACTCAAAGGTTTTTACTGAGTCGTTAGGTAACTAAGCATACTATTCGAAGGCTGTGTTGGTAAGACTACTAACGAATTATCATAGTAGTAAGGAGTCATTCCTTTTGGTATTTTTATAAGTGGCTTTGAATTTGGCTAAATTCTATTAAGGATTTTCTATGCCTAAAAAAGTGTTGAATTTTTGCATAACGTACCTATTAGGATACTGTACTTGATATTCGATCAAGAATTATCAGCCTTTTCAAACTAGTTATTCAACAACTTCTAAAGCAATGATTGCTTTGACTTCTTGCTGATGAGGTCTTCTATTTGAGATTTGGTAATAATATCAACCTCTTGATGTGCATTTAATGTAGCCTCTCCTTGGACTTTTTCCTTTGCATTGAACATATTAGTAGGTTGGGTGTAGCATTTCACTAGTTTTAGTTGTTGGGTTACTTATCTTTGGAGGATTTCTTAGTGGAACTTGCTACATTACAATTATAATGAAAGTTATGTTGACCAAATAGCTCTTTCATTAGCCCGATCATTTCATTAAGGTGGTTATAAACTAGTTGATTTCTTATTCTCTTCTTTGGAGTTGAGAACCCATTTGTTGTAACTTTATTGCAATATTGGTTAGCTCTTTAGTTACCTCAAGTTCTACTTTAGCTTCACCTCCGAGTTATTGATGGCTTGGGTTCTCTTGATGTTCTTCTTTATTTTTTTATTTGGGTACCACATTTCTATTTTGTTAATTTGTATCGACCAAATGAATAACTTTGATTTCCATGCAATCCATATCTTCATCTTCTCGGAAGTCCAAGATTTGTTACTCTTCTTGATTGGGAAATTCTCATCTTTCTAGAAGTGGTGATTATCTGCTTCATCATCCACTAGCTGACTCTTTTAAACTAGCATTTTTAGTTGATGATAGAGAATCAATTCCTTTGTCATTTGATGGGGCTGGTTCATATTTAGTTGTCACATCATTGATGACTTGGGATCTTTAAGTTCCCAATTTGATTAGGACCTTCTAGTGGTGGATCTCTTTAGGAATGCATCCTAGATGTCACACCCTAATATTCACCAGATGAATTATATTATTTTTTCATTGGTGGTTGTCGAGACCTTCCATCAACTAGTCACTTAGTATCTTTATACTTAAAGGCTCATTGTCGGTGTTCACTGAGAATAATACCCTTAGACCTTGAGTTTTACTTTAGGCAGGCATAAAATATTCAAATATTCCCTCCTCTCTTAGACTAGATTTTGTTGGGTTGGTGACCTAGCTCACCAACTTTTTTATTCTTCTTTGAAGGATACTATTTTTAATAGCCTTCAAGACCTTGTAGATTTTGGAGGAGATAGTATCTTCCTTTTATGATTGATTTTGTGATATGGCATATATATATATATGTTTATCCTATAAATACTTCTTTATAACACTTCCAGTGCTAATCATTTTGACCCATCAGAGCGGGTCAAAGTTATAATTAGTGAGTATGTTTGCTTCCACCAATGGTTTGTACTATTGTTCATGATGAATACAATCAGGCAACTCTGTGACTAGCATTGCGCCTTCTTTGAGCTCTCTTGGACATTTTGGTGCCCGAGGAAGATGGCTAAAGATAATTACTACCTAGAGTAAAATTGGCATCTTGTGGGATAGTAGGCTCCCCAAATGCAATGATAAGTGGGTTGACAATGATGGACTTCAGTTAGGGCTTGAAAACCATCTTACTCTTACCAGGGATTATCAGCATTACCTTTAACAACCTATCAAAGACTAATCCCCTTTGAAGGTTAAGGCTTTAAGTTTGGGCTCATTAGGAATAATCACATTCGACCTCCTTCCTTTATTGAATTCATTTGTCATTATTGTGCCATTAACGATAGGCTTAGTTATAAGTCCAGTTGGTGAAACTGGACAATCTCAAAATTATTCCAAACTAAAGAGTTGCTCCAGTGGAACCAACATTGATTGTAGCCTGAGGGAATCTATTAGTGGAACCCTCTCCTAATTTGATAATCATCATGTTTGTAAAATTTTCCATTAGAGATTTCAAACCTGGTCATTGATATTAAACTTTTAAAAGAATATAACCCAATATTTAAGTCTATGACAACACCATATATTTTAATTTTTCCAACCAGAGATGGAGAGAGAAGTAATCCCCAGTTGAGTCACTAGAAATTTGATCACTTAGAAAACATCTTTTTGGAAGCTCTCCCTCATCTTTATCGAGATGGGTGGAAGTAAGTTTTTCATGAGGTTGATTGATATATATTAAACCAAATTTGCCCTAATACTATATTTGGGTTTATTTAGATATAGGTTATACTTCTTATGAATGCAAGCCTTCATAGTTAATTACCCCTCTTACCATGGTAAGAGAACACTCGATTAAGGTTAAAAATAAACATAGTTTTTTTATAAGAATTTGTGTCTAATGGTATATGTGGTATGGCATAAATGATTGTCTAAGAGAAATAGGAAGTGTGCTGATCAAGATCCCATTGTTCCATCATCATGGGACTATATTATTTTAGTCTATCAACATCAGAGGGCTAGTTTTTTATGTCTAGAGAGTCTAATTTGCAGCCATGAGTTACCTCATCTCAGATATCTCATGTAGACCAAAGTTTTAGTGTAGGGGTGTTCACATAGTGAAAGTATATATTGGACTTACATCCCTTGAAATGCTAGTAGGGTAATCACATGACAAATTGATAGGTTAGACTTACATCCCTTTGGAATGCTAGTTGAGTGTTTATATGGTGAATGGATAGATTGGACTTACATATTTTGTTATGCTAGCAAGGTTGTTTGCATAGAAAATAGTTAGATTAGACTTACATCACTTTGGCATGCTAGTAGGATATAGATTATTCAAATGAAAAATGAATAGATTGGACTTACATCCCTTTGAAATACCAGTAGGGTGTAAATTATTTGCATGGTGAACAATGAGATTGGACTTACATCCCTTTGGAATGATAATAAAATTTTACCCATCTTACTATGGGCTCTCAAAATTACTCCCACCAATGCAAGAGGACATTCCCATTCATGCTATCACATGGTATGAAAGCTATCATGTTGGTCAAGTATGAGGTCAAAAGTGAAAGGTTTTATTAGTGGAGCGACTAGAAGATGAAGATGGTGAGTGGGGAAAAGTGAACTTGGAAAGACACACTTGACATGCTTGAAGAATTGAGAATAAAGGCATCACTGACAAGAAGAAGTAAAGAGATGAATGAAGATATAAAAATCACGATGTGAAGAAGAAGCACTTTAAGGGTAGAGATTTATTACTCAAGAAAGTAGATGCCACTACTCATCAATACACATTGGGCATGCTCGCCCATAACTAGGACAGACCTTTTATAGTCAAGGATCAAGTTGATTTTGCTAGGTACTGACTACAATCTAATTCAGGTGAGGACATACCAAGAACATGGAATGCAAGAGACTTTAAAATTTTATCTCTAATGATAAGTCTCCTTACCTTGTATCTGCTCTTTCCTTTCATATATTTTGTATCTTCATATTTTTAATAATAAAGTTCTTAGTATTTTGCTTATAAGTAAAGATAAAATGTAGAATAATAGTCACTACCAAAGAAACATACTGAAAGAGCTAAGAGGTGACCCAAATATCTAAGAGGTAATATTAAGCTTAGGAGGTTTTGTAAGCTAAGGTTTCTTGGCATGCCATTTTTTCCTAAGTCCCAGTGCAAGGCATAAAGATCACCTTCAGCCTAAATGATTAAGTTTATTTATTTAAGTTAACAATTAACTCAAAAAAGACTAACACCCCATGAGGTTGGTGACTATAGCGTATGGATGAAACTTCATGAGGTCGACAACTCAATATAAAAAACCAATACTTCGTGAGATTAGTGAATATAATTAAGACCGATGCCCCATGAGATCAACAACTCAATATAAAAATGACTGACATCCCATAAGGTTGGTGACTCATAATGAAAATCCAATAGCTTGTGGAGTCAAATATTATTAACTAGCAATTAAATGCTTACTCGCCAAGTCACATCCCATAAAGAAAAATTCACCTAATTTACATTTATTAAGTGACTGTATATGGATAACATCAATAAACTGATGATTAAATATACCCCAGGTCATAGGGTGAATATTCATACTAAAGGCATGAAAAGAAACTCTACTAAGGAACAACCTTCATATTGAATTCAATTTTTTTCATGGATGGAGGAGGAACCCTCGAGATACTTGAAAAAATAGTTTTAAATAAAAATACTACAAAGTAGAAGATAAGAAAGTAGAAAGATGCAAGAAAAATAATAAATTTTATTCAATAAAATTAGAGTACAAAAACTATGGGCCTAGAGAGAAAGAAAAAAGTTCTCTTATAAGAGAGGACAACACTTTTATAATACAAATGAGTGACTATATATAAAAAGTACATATAAGGTAAATCAAGTAAATGGATGCTTTCCTAGACTAGTAATATATATTTATGTGAGTTGGTATAGACCTGATAGATAGTAGAGATGAGTAGCCCATCATCATATGAGTACACAAGTAAAGACTGAGCTAAGAGGTATACTATCATGTTTGTTTGAGTATTTTCTTACTGCTATTCGAGTTGATTCATGACTTATCTAGTTCATTATTTTATTCTAAATATCTTTTACTTGTTAGCTCAGGTCAATCTTTCATTATTAGGCACCCTTTCCAATGAGTTTATTTATTATGGTTGCATTTATTATTGAGTACCCTTTATGGTGAGTTTATTTATTTTGGTAACTAGACCCATCAGGTTTCTTAAACTTCTCAACTACATCGAGTATACATTTTGCTACCTAATTCTTCTGCCTTATAGAGGTACCTAACAAAAGATAGAACAATGAAAAGAATGATTAACTATAAGCATTTAATGAACTATATAAATGAAAAAAATTATGAAATTACAAGGGGTACATCACCTCATGATCGAATGTATTTTTCTGACACATTGGAGGCTATAAATAGAACCTTTTATTCTTTTTAGTGCATTCAAAATTAGCTTTGGCTACTTGCTTGAATTGACTTTTTAATTTTAGGGGCCATGTCTATGAAACTAAGAAAACATAACTTCTATGAATGTCAAGAGGCCACAAGGCTACATTAATTTTGTGACTCTATGGGAAAGTCCATAAAAGAAATCTAAGAAGGATAAGAAGTTGAAAGATATCATTGCCATTCCCAAGGCAAGCATGTCAGCCCCTCCCACTACATGTCTAAAGGGTGGGTTACTACAGTGAGTCCTCATCATAAGCAACCTACGAGTGTCCATGGAGAGGATGAGAAAGGAGAGGATGAACCCATGATCTGGCATAAAATGGTATTGATGAGTTGAATGCTTGGATTTTCTACCATAAAAGTGGTCATATAGAAATGCCTAGTTGAGGTGAGATTCACCTTTTATTTTAGATTGTGAGTTCCTCATCTACATTTCTAAATTTCTCCTTCAACTGCACATAGTGTGACTAGCATTCAAGCATCAATGAAAGATTTTGAGGGGCACATGCTAGCCCTTGAAGTTATTTTCTCTGATAGTATGGGTATCCTTGCCAAATTACTTTATCTTTCAATGAGTGATTTTTGGGCCATAATTCAAGTAAAGAGAAATTCCACTTACTCAAAAGATGACTTTTAGTCCAAAAGGTTAGACTTATATCAAATTCCCTCCAATTATGCTACAAGCTTAGTTGGTGATGCCAGGTATGGACTTGGAATAGAGTTAGCACTAGCAAAGCTCACATTATAGCAACTAGACTGACATCAGAGAAATGATGTTTGGTTATCTTGCTCTTACTCACAGAGATAGCAATTAGTCCATAAAGAGCGAGTCTACTTGGCAGCAGAAGGATGATTTGGAGAAAGAGTAGTAGATATTTATTGACTCATCAAAGGTCACCACTTTACTATAAGAGGTCACCTTCACAAAAGCCCTAGACTCATCCAAGTGAGACATAAGTGAGCTTCAATCATGGTTATAGTTGTTGTAGTGATGTAGTCCTTTGAGGTGAAGTATATGCACTACTTTGCAACCATGAGGGTTGAGAAAACATTTATTCAGAAGTCAGTCAAGTTGCATACTACTTCCCTTCTCCTCTAATGCAAATCTCTTATATGCTTATATGTGTGAGAAAGGTGGACTCAAGACTAGCACTCAAGATTTATAATTAAATTACTTTAAAAAATGATGTATAAAGGTTGAAGAAAGTGTGTTGTATTTTACCCATTTTATAAAAATAAAAAAATATCTTTTATTCTCTTTATTTTAAATATTATTTGATTTCATAACACTATAAATCATTAATTATTTTTGGTAGTTTTATAGATTAAGATATTCATGTGATCCAGGTAATAATTTCTTCACTTAATGCTAGATATGCAATCTGTGTTATCGCACCTTACTTATCGTGTCTATAATTTCCTTCTTATTGAAAGTAGTTGAGAAATTATTACTTCTCTATAACAATCAAATTGAAATTTTTCTTAGCAAGTAAACCTCAATCCCACTCTTTTGGCAAGCAACCATGGCTTTGTTAAAACGGTTGCTTTGTCTTTCCACCAAGCCACAGAGATCTAAGAACTAAGCCCATTCTTAGCTTTCTCAGTATTATCAGCTGTTATGGTGGCAACCCCAATTTTTTATGCAGGTGGTTGAGAGGTTTAAGCTTGATTGAAATGCACGAGTTATGCATCCCACTCACCTACTTCATGAAGAGGTTTAAGCTTAGTCTCCCCCATGAGAGGGTGGAGATTTTAAAGTTCTATTGAGTTGTGCTGACCTAGATTCTTCCCAACTTAGTGGTGAGTATCACTACCTTCATGTTGTTCTTAAAAAAAGAGGGCATTCAATGTAGTTTAAGCCTCTTCCAATGATCATTCATGGTAAAGGGTCACTAGGAAGGAACCATTTAATTTTTAACAATTTTGCTAAAGATTCACAGTTTATAGAATAAAGTTTAGAAGTCATGCTTGCAACTCTTTTTCATAAAGAGCTCATCACCATGGACAATGTTGACAATTCCTCCCTCTTACTTAGCGAGCAAGGTGAGCATGCTTATTAAGCTAAGTGCATGGAAGCAGGAGTCCATGGCTATAGGGGGCACCTTGAATATTTCTTTCTACCTTCACTTTGGTAATGTCACTACTATTTTTGGTGAGTATTTTTTTATCTACTATTATTCACTATATACTTAATGACTCTCCCTTCTTTTTTTTATTCACAAGAGAGGCCTCCTCATCAGCCCCCAAACTTAGTCTTAATGTGCTCAAATTCCTCAAGGAATGTGAGTGTGAGATTGTCAAGTGTGGGGCTGGTGTCAAGGACCAAACCTCCTTTAAGGTTATTGAGGAAGAAGAGGAGGAGGGGCAGGAGTGCAAATCTCATTGAGATCTCTAATGAAGCAAGACCAAATATAGCTCTAATGATGTCCAGAAAAGAGTCACGAGCTTAGCTCATCATAGTTGTTAGCAAAGTAGCAAGTTTGGGGAGGAGGAAGAAGCAAGGCGAAGGTTTAGAGAGCAACTTTACTATGAACTTGCATGAGCTAACTTGTGTAGCTTACACACTCGGCCCATCAATTTTGGATGACATTCTTAATGCTCGCTTGCCATATGCTATTATGATCACTCAAGCAATGGCATTGTAGTCTCCCTGGGGAGTCTTCCAAAAGTTTTTTGAAAAGAGGAAGGTGGCCTACACCAATAAGTCAAAGCTAGTAAGTATGAAAAAAACTAACATCTCTTGAAGCCAAGTAGAAAACCATCAAGCTGAGGCAATCACTAAGAGGAAAAAAGAAAAGGTGACTTTGGAGCTTACTTGGCTTGTTGAGGCAAATAGAGTTAGAGGAAGAACTCTCTAATCACATTAAAGAGTTTAAAAATAAAGAGGCAGAGTTCACTAGGTTTCTTGATTTTAATGAGTACCATAAGCTACTACAAAAGAAATTCAAAGAGGTCTCCAACTTCATTATTGCCAAATTAGTGGAACATGACTAGTTGGATTCCACATTTTAAAATTTTCTAATGTGCTCAGACTCATTGATTCCAATAATTATTATGATGAGGGTAGCATGAGTTGATGCATCATATATATATAATGCATGTACCTTACTTTTTTTTGTAAAAATTTTACTTCATGAAATAAAAATCATGATTGAAATCAACTCTATTTGTAATCAAGAATAGCGATCAAGTTTGTTTCCTTATTGAGTATTATTGAATAAGTGTTTGCTCATTTAACTAATACTCGCTTATCGGTGCATGAATAACTCCACTTAGGTAGTTGCATTAGTATGTAAAGTTTGTGTATACTTGTAAAAATGGTACTCACTTATTCAAGTATGAATTACTCATGACTTAAAATACTTAAATTATCAATAAATAGAGAGAACCTTCCCTAAATAGTATCATTAGAGTGGCAAGTTGAGCATACCTTTTAACAATTTACATGGTTTGTGGGAGGTCACATTATACTTTAGTCACTAGATAAAAGAATTAACTTATAATTAGGTGAATTGGTAGTTTTCCACAAACTAAGAGAGACTTTCTTTAAAATTCCAATTAGGAGAGTTGGTCATTTTAGAGTATAGTTACTGACCTCATGGGGTGTTAGTCATACACTATCATCACCAACCACATGAAGTGTTGGTCTTCAAGTTGCCAACAAGGAGAGTTGATCATTTTAGATTCTAGTTGCTAACTTCTTTGGGTGTCGATCATGCATTATAATTACAAATCACATAGAGTGTTGGTCTTTGAGTTTCCAATAAAAGAGTTGGTCTTTGGAGTTTAATTAGCAACCTCATGGGGTGTCGGTCTTACACTATAGTCACCAATAGCATGACTTGTTGGTCTTTAAGTTTCCAACTAAAAGATTTGGTCTTTTAAGTTTGGTAGACCTCATGGGTTGTCGATCTTACACTATAGTCGATAACTACATAGAGTGTTGGTCTTTAAATTGCCAACTATGAGAGTTGGTCATTTTTTTTAAAGTTCGATAGCCAACCTCACAGAGTGTCAATCTTGAATTATTGATTTTGTAGAGTAAGTTCACCTCAAAGATTGATTATCTGACTTTAGTATAATTAGGACAAGAGTGGCTCACCAAATCTTCAGATCTCCTACTCAAACTTTTTCCACTCACCAAGTGGGAGTTTTTCATGGGAAAAAAATGGCACACTAAGTGTCCTAAAACATATTGTAGCATCATGAATATTTTGCATCAAGTGTTGCCTTTACTCGACATCAATATTATTGGGCTAAGCATGTGACACCAAGTATTTGGATATTTTACTCAAGCATTCACTACTGATTGAGTGGGACCTTTCATTAGGCTAAAACTCACACACTAAGTATCTCGAGTAATCAAGCAGCTCATTGAGTGTAGGTTACCATTAAATATTTGAGTGTGCTCTTTTGATAACTATTATTATTGGGAGCTATTTATATAAGAATTTTTTATTAAAAATAGAAAGATACATGACACATAAAATTGAAAATGTGAGGATAGACTAGAGGAACTTTCCATTAAAATAAAATTTCTTCAAGTCTTTGGAATTCAATGTTCATGGAATGTCCTCACTTGAATGAGTTCATAGAAGATACACATCAAGGGCAACTTGATCCTTGATTATGAAAGGTCCATCCTAGTTGTGGGCAAGTTTGCCCAGAGCACTCTATCAAGCAGAGGCGTATACTTTCATCAATACTCATTCACCACTCTTGAAATGTTTCTCCTTCACATAATGATTTTAGTAATTAGGAATTTACCTATTTGTTTTTTTTATTTTATTGATGCTTTAATTCTTAGTTATTTAACTATGTCAAGAATGTCTTCCATAGACTCCAAGTTTACTCTACACCACTCACCATCTTCATCCTCCATCCTTTTCATTGTTAGGACCATCTGACTTTGAACTTCATACTTGATGCAAGATAACTTCTATGTCATGAAATAATGTGAATGCTAAATGTCATATTAGATTGGTGGGAGTGGCTCTAAGTTCCAAGAGAACTATAGATAAGGTGTCTACCCATTTATTCTTCATGCCTTCAATTTTCTTCTTGATCAAGTTGATGATACTCTTATTAGTGCCCTCCACTTATCTATTACTCTAAGAGTGATGCACTGATATGAATTTTAGTTTGATCATTTGAGACTCGTAAAACTTTCTTATGCCTTTCTCAATGACTTGAGGCCCATTATTAGTATTAATCACCACTAATAACCTATACCCTCAAATAATATTAATCCAAATAAAGTTTCTTATTATTACAACTGGCTTTACTCTGATCTACTTGTTGAAATAGTCAATCATCACTAGGATGAACTTTCTATGTCCACTAGCAATTGGCAAGGGACCTTTCAAATCCATTCCCCAAATCATGAATGGCCAAAGATTGGTGATGGATTACAAATATTATGATGTCTGCTATTGGCATGCTGTAAACTTTTGGCATTATCCACACTTCCTCATAAACTCTTCAGCATGCTTTCTGATTGTAGGCCTAAAACACCATTGTCTTAGGATTCTATGGGAAAGTTTCCTCCCTCCTGAATGGTTGTCTCACTTACTTGGATGAATTTTCTTGATGATCTTTCTTTGTTCAAACTGTCTCACACATTTGAGATTGATTTCTTAGAAAAAACATTTTTTAAGGATGCGCTTCACTATCTTTATGGATGAGATGGGAGTATGTTTTTCTTTTGTGATACATATTGATATATATATATATATATATATATATATATATATATATATATATATATATATATATATATATATATATATATATATATATTTCCCCTATACATATATATATATATATATATATATATATATATATATACCATGGAGATGTTCTACTTTCTATGGATGCATGACTCCATAGTTAACTATCCTCTTACCGTAGCAAGAGAGTATTGTCAATTAAGGTTGGAAACAAACATATCTATCTGATATGCATTTGGGTTTGTAGAGTATAGTGTGGTTCAGATGACCGTCTAAAAAGAAATAAAAGTGTAATCCTAATCAAGATCTCATAGTTTTGTCATCCCGAGATTATGTTATTTCGACCAACCAACATAAGAGGAACATAATCATAATGTCCAAAGAATCTAATTAGCAGCCATGGGTTTCCCAGTTTCAAGTATCTGGAGTAGACTTAGAATTATTTGGTGTAAGGTATGCAATAGTGTTCATATGGTGAATAGATTATAAGGTGTTCACATGATGAACGAGCAGATGTTCACATGGTGAACAAATAAGAGTTGGGCTGACATCTCTTTAAAATTCCAAATTTAGGTTATCCACATGGTGGAAAAATGTAGATTTGTTCTTATGACAAATAAGTTATGTGTGCCTGTGTGATGAATGAATAGATGTTCATATTGTGAACATATAGGAAGTTGGTACCTCACAATTCAAATTTAGGTTTATCCACATGATGGATAGATATGGATTTTTTTGCATGGAAAATAAATTATGTGGTGTCCACATGGTGAACAAATAGATGTTCACATGGTGAATGTATAAGAGCCGGACTTACATCACTTTAGAATGCCAAAATTATGGTGTTTGCTTGGAAAATGAATAGTAAAATTGGACGTAACATCCTTTTGGATTTCCATAGAGATGAGTTATCCATATATTGGGTAGACATAGTTTAGTTTGCATAGCAAGTGAATAAAAATTAATTTTATTAAAAGTACATAAAATTCTCATTTTAGGACCCATTGCCTTAGCGCTAGGATTCAGTGCCACAACGTTGTGATCATGGAGGACATTGCTTATGTGGCATGACATGTGGGTAGATAAGATGGAGGCTCAATGCTTCAACACTATATATATTACAGAACACCAATATTATTGGTGTTTTGACCTTTTAACAGTGACTGCAATGCCTCCTTGTAGTGCCAATGTGCTAGTCAAGATTCTTGATAGGCATGAAGCAGGTTTTAAGGGGAAATGATAGCCTCATTTTAATAAGTGTCACAACACCAAGTCATAACATTGTGGTGTTGTGCTCTTTTCATCCATGTTTGTTATGAAATTTATTATAATTAAATCTATCTTTTTGATCGCATAGTAAGCCAAGAAGGACCGGTCTTCTGCATATGGCCATATACAGAGGCAATGTTCTGCAACCCGAGAGGGTAGTTCCTCTACATCAATTTTGGGTATCGCAGTGCTAGAGCTTGATTTATAAAAAAGGCCAAGAGTGTTAAAGATTTTTAATTAATGATCCCTTCTCCTAAGGATTTCATTTCTCTTCTAGATCTTTTTCTTTCTAAATTCTAATATTATTCATGCCTTTTAAAAGAGCACTGGCCAAGAAGTGGGAATCGATGTGATCGCTTCATCACGATGCCAAGGAGCATTATCAATATGCTCTCTTTAACAATCACCTGATTCGAAAAAGGAGTTTCTAGAATCTCGATGGTAGGGTGGAGGGGATAATCATGGAGCGAAGGTGGCTCAAGCTAGCTTATGATAACAACTTGTTCATCATCTTGATGGTGCAAGAATTCTTTGTAAACACACAGGATGTCCACATACATCTGGGGGAAGCTAGTAAGTTATGATAGAAGTGTTATAAACCCATATTACAATCTTCCTTATATTGAGCATGATCAATATCTTATTACTTAGATATAACACCCATAATTTCAAAAAATTTAATTTTATCTTTTGTAGAAGACTTAAATATTTCATAATATTACTTTAGTAAATGAAGCAATAGAAAAAGCAATAACATAAATGTAAAGTGCTAAAAAATAAAGAAGAAAACACAAATATTTTTATGTGGTTCGGCCAAACCCCAAAAATCGGCCTACGTCTACGCTTAGTCACCAAGATAGAAATTCACTAAGCCAAAGTTGAGATTTCAATAAATCTCTTGTACTCTCCTTCACAGGCAAGTACAACCGAACACATACTTTCCTTAATGAGCAAGCACAACCCAATATGTACTTTCTTTAATGGGCAAGTACAACCCAACAAGAAATTAAGATAAAGAAAAGAGAAATATACAAGTCTAACTCTTAATTTTAAAATATTTTTGCACTCACAACCCAATCTATACTAATATTAAGGCAATTGAATATTAATGAAAAAGAGAGCTCCCTTTAATTTTAAATAAAATTAAAATAGATTTTCAATCAAATATTTAATTCAATTAAGTAACTTAATGTTGTTTGAATGATCTTTAAAAGGTTTTAAATTATTTTCTTGAATGACTTCAAAATGCAAACTAAAATGCAGCCACCAAAAAATTTACTTTGAATTCTTTTTTATCACAAGCTAAATTTCATTCAAATGGTAAATGTATTTGCAATTTGAATAACTAAACAATCACTATAATAAGGATTCATCAAAAAATATATGCATAAATTGATTGAATATAAGTAATCAATAAGCACAAAATAATTTATGTAAGATGCAATGTGGTCAGCCAAATGGGAAAAAGAGAATTAATAAGATTTTAAGCATAATTAAATTTAAGCAACCTATATGAAATTTTAAGCCAAAGGGATAAACAATGGATACTCAAATGAGTAAGAACTTAGGAAATTAATAACCTTTAAAAGACTTCAACCAAACAAGAAACATAAAATTATTTACTGATTAAGCTCAAAATAAATTTATTTTCTTGTGTTAGCTATAGGCCAAATACGAAATCAATAGATTATCAAGAAAGTAAAGTGCACACAAGTTCATCATCTTATCTTTATTCCTGGCTAAACAAAATCTAAAAATTATGTCATAAATAAACACAAGAAAATTTACATTACCTTGTAAACTTCAAAGCCAAGAAGAAATAAAAGAAGTTTAAGAACTTAGCATATTATAAAATAAACTCCAAAGAGATGATGCTTTCGACCAAGGATGAAATCACACCAAACCTTCACTTCTCCCAATCAATCTTCAAACCAAATAATTGTCCAAGGGAAGGGAAGAATGATGAGGAATTCTTGCACTTGTATCATCAAAATTCTCCAAGAAATGATCTTGCAAGGATCATCCAAGGGTGAGCAAGAGAGCAAGAAAAAGCTTTTAACTTTTTGGAACCTTTTTTAAGTTGAAACAAGGCTCTTAAATAGTTGAGCGAGGAGTCTAGGGTTGGCCAAAAATTGATCCAATGATAGGAAATTGAATCAAGATTTGGTTTATAAAATTTTAAGATGCATTGCAAAAGATTAGGATGCAAAAGTTATTTCTATTTATGAAGCTAATGATTTAACTACTTATACACTTGATCAGCTTCTTGGTTCTTTGATACCATATGAATAGCTTATTACACAAAGGGATTAGAATGACTATTTCCAAAAGAAAGAGAAAAGAAAATTAATTGCTTTGTAGGTGGAAGATAGCTGAAAAAATTCTTCATGTTCAAATGTGGATAGATGAGATTGCTTCACTTTCAAATGGCTATAAAATACAATCAAAAGAAAATCCACAAGTATGGAAAATCTAAAGTACATATATTACCTATGAAAAGATAGAATGTAGGAGAAGGAACATTATGCTTCAATTGCAAAAGCTCGAATATATAAAAGGTGATTGTCTAGACTTTGCTGAAAAAGAAAAATCTGAAAGAAAGAAGTCATGGAAAAATAAAAAGCCTCAAAAGGGGAAAAAAAAGAACACAAAGTGCATTAAAAGAAACCCTTGGCCAAAATAATTATAAGAAGAAAATGATAATAAGAGAGAGATGAAAGATTAATAGAGAGAATAGAGGAAAAAGGATAATTTTGGAATAATTCAATTTTCATGCACTAAAAATTATGAATATGAATGACATGGAAATGATTTAATGAAGTTTAAGCATAATTTATTTTTCTTTAACACACATTTATAGAACTTATATCATGCATTTAGTTCATACTATCCAAAATGGACAACTTAATGAATAATTATAATATTAAGATATTAAAAAATATAAATAATTGTAGAATGATGAATCTAAAAATGAATGAATCATTTATTTTAATTTAGTGAGATTTTCATTTTCCTTAATATAGTCATTCCTAGAAAAATTTCCACCTAGTCCATACCTAGTAGCTTTAGAAATTTTATATAATTGAAGAACCAAGAGCTGAAGAATTTTTCTTGCACACTTGAATTTAACTTGATTAGTAGCATTTGAACATATGTTTGTTATCATCAAAATCAATCTCATATGAGATGGAGCTCATGAAGTCAACATATCTCTCCTACTACAATGAACATCCTAATTTTGATGAGATCATTCTTTTTCTTTCGGGCGAAAATGAAAGTGTGCAAAGGAAATGATGAGAGGAAAGGATTATCAACTTTTCTACCACCGTTATGATAGATGTTTCTAAGGCTTGATACTATTTCATTTCATCCAATCTTATGCCCTCTAGTAACATCAGTGAGGTTACCAATGATAAGATTATTTTAATTTTCTTTTATTTAAAAGGGGGTTCTCGATCGATGTTGGGAAGATTAATATTAATTCTATTTGTAATATACTGAAGTGAAGCACTACAGTTGGGTACGATCACCCTTCTCTTCTTTATGGTTTGTGTGTCACGATGGGTGCGATAAGGGGGACTGATGAAGAGGTACACTTTTAGAAGGCCCCTCTAATGAAGAGAGTATTTAGAGGATTCAAGAATAGATTTGATGTGGGAGAGAGTTCATGTTCTCTCTGATCTAGATCTCAAAATCCTAAGTCATTAGCTCAGCAAGTTCAAAAGAATGGTAGCCAAGTCACAGACTTGTAGAAGAGGTGGATAAGAGTAGTCATAGGAAAGAGATGTTGGAATGCAAATTTGACCATCTTTTGGGTCAACAATAAATGCAATTCTCTTACATGGCCTAGTTAAACACTGCATTAGTCAACATGTTTTAGAATTACAATCTTGTGAATCCTCGCTAAGTCTCCTTCCTTACGACACCTCGGTATCAGCCCTATGTGATTACTCCACTAGGATCAGGCATAGAGGAGGAGGTAGAAGAGGAAGATGAGGGTGGCAATGAGTACTAGAATTTGTCCTCCCACCCCCATTTTTATTTTTTCCTTCTTTTCTTTCTTATTTTTATTTTGTGACTATAATATTCAAGTTTAGAAATAAAATTATTCATTTTGATATAATTTTTTTGTGCTAATATATTATTATCACTATTGATGCTTAAGGATAAAAAGGATAAAATAAATTTTAATTCTTAAGAAAAACTTATATTAGGGTACAACATTGCGACACTGATATGCCAGCACCTCAACACATGAGATAGAATGAAGAAATTGAGAGGTGAGCACGACGACAATGTCTTATGGTGTCACGAAGCTATGGTATTTTATTTTTTCTCTAATAGAAAATGTTATAAGTTTTTTTTACATTTAGAAAGGCAACATAGCTGCAGCGCTGTCCCTATAATGTCAGTGTTGTGAGATTTTATTCTTTTTTTATCAAAATGTTTTAAGTCATATTCCAAGTGACACGTGGGTATGGCACCATGATATTATGATGCTATTTTACTTATATTAGGATATGGAACAGCGGTCCTAATGCTATGGCGCTATGGGATTTCATTAAAGTGCTATGACATTAATTCTTGGGCACTATGGTGCCACTCCTGTAACATGAATACTTGAGACCACGACACCGCTGAACCGATATGCAGTGCCTCAATGCAGTAGGCCAAAATTTGAATTTAAACTATGAATCTTCTTGTTTTTTTAGAAATTTTAGCAATGTTTTAGCTTAGCGTGCTAGATTTTAAAATTACATAGTACGAAACACTCTTCTCCCTTATTTTAGATTTAAGATTAATGGAGGGGTTTTGTCTTGCAGAATAAAATTTAATGGTGTAGGTGTTCAAATCTCCAAGTTTTTCACACCGTATCAAAAATCAATGGTGGGAATTTTATTAAATTAGTAAGAAAGAACATAAATTCTTTACCTAAAGTGAGAAATCTTAGAGTAAAGAGTGATCACTAGTTAAAAGAGAGTGGAGCCAAGTGGAAAAAGATCTTTTGAGTGAACTACTCACTCTTATTTATAGTAGTGGGCTGATAATTATTCTCTCTTAATAATGCAGCAACTCGACACTATGATCATGGTATTGCGGTGCTGTACAGTAATTCGATAGCTGAACTAGGTAGTTATTTCTTCTAGAATGGTAGGTAGTGCCTCAACGCTAAGATCATGGCACAAAGGTGCTATACTGTAATTTGATAGTTGGATTGGGTATTTGTTTCTTCCAGAAGGCCAGGGCAGCGCCTCAGTGCTACCCATGGCATTATAACCAAAATAAAAAATTTATTTATTATTTCTTTTGATGTAAACAAAATTGCCCCCAATTGAATGTATCATGTCATTACGACATGATACATTCATTGCCTTGATCTTCTATTAGTTATAGTATACATATATAAATACAATTAAGTAAAAGAATTGAAGCCTTTAATATGTTACTTAAATAATCTTCATATATTATATGATAATAGAGATAGTTACATGAGAAAATTTTAGCTATAATAGTTGGCATGGATTTCTCTAATACAAATAAAAGTTGTATGAGCTCTATAGGCCATAGTAGCTTGCCTCTCTCATGCTTTATGAAGATGTTAAAGGATAGCCTCTTGATTAAACTCCAATGAATAAAGAGTGTTTGCTCGTGTTTGGACACATGAGCATCGACCTATAAACAATCTTTTTCTATAGCTATTATAGCTTTTCTGATCATAGTTCTCCTTTTTGGTAAATATTTTATCCTCTATTATAATTATCTCAATTCAATAGAGATATCAAGGAGTTCCATCTGTGCTCTAGAAAGCTCCCTTTGGAATGATCTCAAGGCTTTGAAACTATGCTCTAGATCTTGGTAAATTATGGAGACTTGATGCAAAATAGCATTAGCTGATGTTTCTGTAGTAGAAAGTGTATCTGACAAGACCTCCTCCTAGATAGTACGTAAAGAGAATAGTCCAAATTCAACATCTCTACAGGGGGATTCCCAAAACTATAGTTCTTTTACTTTAAGACCTAGAGTAGCAGCATAATCTAGTAAAGAATTTGCTTCTACACAAAAGTTGGGTAGTTTCAACAAAATTTCTAAGTCAACACTTAGAGGTAGCTGATGCAAGGCTATTATTATATGATATAAGCTTCTTGAAGGACTACCATGCAAGGGAGTTGAAGCCCTGGGGCATATTTTGGAAATAAAATATGAAATTTCTAGGCTAAATAACTACCTTTGAACTATATGTTTCTTAATAGAGATAGGGTGAGTTTCTACATAGGAATCTAGATCTAAGGAGTTATCTTGGGTTGACTCAGCATCACTTAAGTTGAATCTAATAAAATTGGTTTAAAAGTAGTACCCAAAGTGTTAAACTCCTGTGTATTTTATCTAGTATGTATATTATCATTGCTAGTAGGTTGGATGTACACTAGAGAAATTGTAGTAGTATTTATGGATAATATCAATGTTACATCACTCTCCTTTTGCTTTCGGTGGTTTAGCTGCTATTGGTGAGGTAGGAATATGAATAGAGTTGTCTATATTTACAATCCTATGTTAAAATAAACTAGTGTAGGGCTATAGATATCCCTGTCATCTTTCTCTTGGGTATTTGAATTTTGATGCCATCATTTCTTACTACCTTTTGTGGTCATCTAATGCTCTTTTAGAAGCATTAGTCATATGTGGTATAGGTTGAACTTCTCTAGTCTTTCACATTTTACAGTTGTATATGTGAAAGCTTAGCTCTAATAAGGAAGATAAAGTATGGAAAATTACATTAACCATAAAATGAATAACTCCTATATGAGTCTCTTCTTGAGGTATATAAAAACTAGAATGGGTCCCTAGAAGAAGCGTGCAGGTCTATGGTATAGAAATTATCACTAAATGGACTGGTAATGGAAGTGCTACCATGGAATGAGTATCTACTATATGCATTATCAGTGGTAACCCATATATAGGTGTAGCTTGAGTAAATTTGAACTGCCTAGCCATATTAGGATTAAAACCTTCCAAGATTTCAGATTCATGGTGGCGATGGCATAGCCAAGTGGGTCTTAATTCAATGAGATATTTTGCGATGTGTTTATATCATGACTTTGATGATAATATAGGAATGCTTCTATTAGTAAGAGAGTATCTGAATTTTTTCCCCATACTTTGAATAGACAGACTATAGCAGGGATGATCTATGGATAATCTAAAAATAATATGTCATGCGCACTAGGGCAAACATGAATGATGATAATATTTATGACACATATGTTTTCAAAATTTCTTATTTGGATGATCAAATGCATCATTAATGAGTAAACATATTATCTCAAAAGACAAACATGTTATCCTATAATGGATTCGATTGTTTAATAAAAGACTCCTAAGGATGATGGGTCTTTCATGTACCAGAGAGCTTTCCATTGAACTATATAGAAAGTACAATAAGATTTATTTTAAATTAGGTTCATGGTTATCTATAAGGGAAAATCTCATAGTTAATTGCATCTTAAGAATGGAGGACCTCTTCCAAAGAATAATCTAAATTAAAGAAATAAGTTATTATTTCTATGGATTTCTAAGCTAGTTCCAAAAGAAAATGATAATTTGGAATTTCAATTGGGAATGATCTAAAGTGGAAAGATTTATTTATATAGGCCAAACAAGATTAAGTAGGAAATGTCTATTGATACTGAGATGCTAGTAGGCATTTCAACTATCTTATTATTGGGCTATAAATCTTAGAATTAAATTTAGATTTCATGTTAACATTTTCTTAGGAATCTAGACTTAGATTCTTATAACATAAGAATGCAGAAATGCCCAAGGTCAAATACTTACTACAAGGAGGATGCTTTAGATCCTAAGTCTATAAATGCTTCAAACACAAGTCAGATGCTCGACTTAGTTCTACTTTTTGGAATTGCTGATCATTCCTCTCATTTAAGAGAATAGACCTATCCTTGACTCTTATGAATTTATAATCCTCCTGGAAGGGCTGCTAGCTAACACTAAGTAAGCGCATTTTAAATCCATGATACCAAGTCTCATATATGTAGATGGTTAGGCTATTGCATTTTAGCAAAGAATCTCAGAACCTAGACTCATTCCCTAATCCCTAAGATCATGTAGGGTGTGAAATTCACCTAACTAAAGCACATTTTCCAGCTTTTAAATATTGTGTCTCATGATTCATTTAAATTTTTGGAATATGCATTTTATGCCTAAATGCCATGTAATTAGAAGTGGCATAGGCCAAATCAATTAAAGAAGGTAGACTTTCTCAAAAAGGGGTTATCCTCAAAGCTTAGATGCCCCCTATGTGTAATAGGTAAAGTGCACAATTTAAGAGTTTAGAGTAATATACTAGCATGGTTTATAAAAGCTAATTATTTCAAGTTGATTTTAGGGTTTTTTTTCTTAGGGATTTAAGTTATATGAAGTTTCAAGTTTTTTTATTTTTTTTTGTTTGAGTTGATTTGATTTAAATTAAGTAAAATATTTAGTTTTCCTAAGAGCCTAATCATCTAGGCATTCATCACTGAAAATAGAGCACATAAAGAAACCAAGAAAAGCAATTTGATTCTATTGTGTACCCAAAATACATCAAGTTAATTTTAATTGAAGATGGGCCAATGCAGCTGAGTACTATATTACACTCTTAAAGAAAATAAAAAGTAGTCAAGCTCTTCCCTTATATTGACTGGCCTAGAACAAAAGTTTAGATATATGGGTCTTCTTTTAAGGATTGTCTCTTTATTCAAGGACATCCATTGGGCTTCATAGGGAACTCTGTACCCATCTGCTTGTAGGGTTAGCTCCTACTAATCCTAGACCCCATAAATCTTAACCTAATTTTAATCTCAAATTTATATTTCAAATTCAAAAATAAATCTGAAGTCCTACAAAATAGATGTTAGGAAAATACAAACATCACACTAAAGGTATATTTTATAAACATACAGGTTTAACATTAGCTGCTTGCTAAGCCCACCTCTCCTATTAGGCTACGCTTAAGGACTTAAGCATGCCAAGAAAACAACATTTATAATTTATTTATAATAGTAATCATTTTAGTTTAGCCTCCTAGAGAAGGTAGCATTTGTTCTAAAATTAATGTCCTACCATCCAATCTAATGCAGACAATCTTAGACATGAAGTCTAAAATAATACACCATAGAGATAAGCATCACATCACATCACATCACATCACATCACAACATAGAATATCATGATTAACCCATCATAAGTCTAGGGTTCCGTAACCTAATGATCTAGTGTGTGAAAGAAATAGGCTTGTGTGGTAAGACTTTACTAGGCCTTTTTAATTCAAATTTTAATTTGAATTTTGAAGCTTATGTATTTTTTCCTTTGGATGCTTTCAATTAAAATGATCTATTGATTTATGATTTTGTTTTCATTTTCATTTTATGAATTCTAAGTTCTCAAGAATGAAAGTAGAATAGACTCCACTTAAAGGTGGAACCCATTCCATTCAACATCTTAACTCCAAATAAAATGAAACCTTCATCCTAAGATTAAGGTTCATCCCAAAAATCTAACCAAGATCCTAAGTATCTTAATTTGCTCCTTTCAGATTCATTTAGATGATTTAATTTGAATTAAGTTTGTAATTTTAATACTTTTGAAAATTGATTCATCTTTTAATTTTTTTTTATTTTATTATGTGTTTCTTCTTAGTTTAATTTATTTTTAATTTGATTTATTTTATTTGGATTGAATGCATTTTAACATTTTTTTCATTAATGTTCATGTCCATTTAATTTATGTTCATTTGGTTTGAATTATGTTAATCTAACACATTTAGGTTAACATTTTAATTCAATCTTAGCTTGCATTGATTATGAATTAAGATTTCATTGGATGATCTTGAATTTAATGAATAATTTAGTTTAAGGTTTAATTAGGTTTTGCACTTTTAATGATTTCCATTAAACTATAACTTTATAATAAACCAAATTCTTTGTCATTAGAATATTGAAAAATTATTCTTAAGTGTTCTTGTGTTGATGAAGGTGTTTCAAATTACTTTTGTGAATTTTGTGATTTTGTGATTTTTTTAAAATTTATTATTTAATTTATATTGATCTAGAGACTTAAAAATTCAATAATTCCCAATCCAAAGGTAAATTGAGTTAGAAATGTTTTATGGCAAGTGGAGTTCCTTGCCCATTTCATTTTCTTAAAGTTTAATTTTAATCACATGCATGATTAGAGTGTAATTAAGGTTTTAAATACTTTATTAAAACCTAAATTAAGCTTAATTTAAAAGAAATTACTTATGGGTTTTATTTTTCCTAATTTCCTCTCTGAAAATGCATCCATTTCATTTGGAATTTTTGAAGTTTTGGTTGATTTATTATGACTTTTCTAAGCTTAAGTTAATTAAATTGATTAATTAATTCAATTAATTGCCAAATTACTCCATTTTGTGATTTATTATGTTTTAGTGGGTTTCATGATGTGTTTAAGTTCATTAGGGTTTCTTATGGTAATTTAAAGTGATTTGTCAATTTTTATGATTTATTTTAATTTAATATTACTATTTTTATTAAAATTAAGGTTTAGAGTTTAATATTTAATATCTCCTAATTTACTTTGCAATAAATCATGAAATTTTTTTTTGTAAGTTACATTTTGCCTCAATTTTAGTTCCCAAAAGTCTTATAATAATTGGTTCGTGATTAATTTAAGTTTGATAAGTTCATTTAAAGCCAAATTAATCTACAGTTAGTCAAAATTAATTAGTGATTTTGGGTCTAATGGATTATACTCATCAAGAGGAATCCATAGAGCCCTCATTTGCATTTTTTATATTTATGTTTTATTTTATATAATTTTTTTGAAGTTTTTGGCATCTTTAAATAATTTTTAAAGATTTAAAATGAGAAAGTCTTATTTTAAATGGCGGTTCCATTACCACGTGGTGGCACCTTTGGGCCATGTGTGGATCCATGCCAATCCCACGTCAAAAGCGGCAGCCACATGGGGCGATCTATGATTGTTCGATCGGAGATCGGATGGTCATGATATCACATACAATTCTTATAGAGATTTAATCAGACCATACAGGTAGATCTTGTTCCAAATAGAAGGAACAGACAATGGGGATTACCTCCCTCTTCCTTTTGCTAGAGAATCGAAGAACATCCATCAAATTTTGCCAACTTTTAGAAAATAGAGTGATAAAATTGCATAATTTTGACTGCAAATCAATCAATGATCTATTTGTAATCAATCAATATAGTTTAGTCCTTGGGAATCTAATACACTTCACAAAGGACCAAATAAATTTATTATGGGTGCCAGTTTTGAAGCATACCTTGTCAGGTGATGATCAGGCTTTCACCTTCACATTGATGGGACAAAGCCATGGATGTATTTTGGTGGCTTGCCTCCTTTCCAAACATCATGGAGGCCATGTTGTGGCCATTTTCCATCCATTTTGGCTGCTCTCCAACTCATCAATAGTGTAGGGATCGAGGGAGGATTAGTTTAAGTTGCCTTGACCCATAGAATTTGTAGGCACATCCAATTTGGTGTGAAACAATCTCCCTCTCATTTTCTTATTGAAGGCTATGAGGTTTGCCATTGCTTTTGGTTGAATTCCAGCTTGTTAGTGAAAGCCTCGAGGGAGGATTTCAATTGGCTTCTCTTCATTTGTGGATGTTTTGAAATGAAAATGTAGAGTGAAGAGGGCTTCTCTTTTCTTTCCATTCATGGTTGAAAGCTATGTATGAAGTTCTTTAGGTGGCTAAAATTTGGCCATTGGAGGTGAGGAGCTTGGCTAATTGGTTGGTTTGGATTGACCTTATGAATGTGTTTGGAAGAAGGGTTTAAGGGGAAGAAGTCTTTTCCTCTTTTTTCCCTCCTTGGTAGAGAGACCTCATGGGAGATCATCCTTGCTCTCTCATGGAATAAACCAAGTCCTCCTTTACTAAGGGGATGGCCATGTGATTTCATCTCTTGGAAACATCCTCAAGAGGTGGTCAAGTAATTGGATAAAATTCAAAGCCATTAGGATGATCAAGGAGAAGAATCCCAAAGGTATCTTGTTTGCATACTCCACTCATCTCCCTTTGACTTTTTATTTTTTAGATTTTGGCATCACCACCACAGCCCTTAGGCTAGTGTTTGGCTACCCAAATTAAATCCAATGTGAATTGAAGGTTGAATCCAATACCATTTGAGTTGGATTAGTGGTTTAAATCTAATTCATGCCATTTGGACTCATAGTGTTTTGTTTGTGTTTATTAGATTTAATTGATTTAATTTTAAGTTCAATTAGTTTTAGTTGATGATTTATTAAGTTTTAATTTTATTAATTCCTTTAGGTTTTGTGTTGACTTTGCATTTCATTTAAATTTAACCCATTTAGGCTTAAATGGGTTAAGCTTAATTTCAATTGGATCCAAATGACCCAAGTGGCTTGATTGAATTTTGTTTTGGACTCCAATCATACTTAATTACATATATGGAGTGATTTAGAATGATTGATTCCAACTAGTTTGAAGTTAATTTTACATTTGACCATTTGACCCGAATTGAGTTTAATGGGTTATGCTTGGGTCCATTTGGGTAAAATAACTAATTTGATCAAATTAGATAGAATGATTAGCTAGATTATGTTTCATAATCATTTCTAAATGATTTTGAAGGATTAAATTGAATTGATTTCAATTTGATTTGGGTTTGAACCTAATAGGACTCATTTAAGCCCATTTAGACCAACTAATCTAATTAGCACATTTAAGGCCTAAATAAATTTAAACTTCTTTAGAATCATGTTAAAACATGTTTCTTCTATCATTTAGATCATTTAGAATAATTTTATTTGGTTAAATTTTGGTGGGTTGACCTTTGATTTGGTAGGACCCACATAAGTCTAAACCTATGTAAAATGGTTGACTATATTTGACTTTAATTTGGATTTATTCATTTGATTTAATTTGAATTCTTTTTTGTTTTATTTTGATTTGTTTTGATTTAATTAAAGTTTTGAATTTGGATTGAGTCTACCTAAACCCATTAGGTTAAATCAAGCCCAAAGAGGATGCACTAGATCACTTGGTGTAGTGTTGTAAGTGCATAATTATGAGTCTTCTAATCTAAGATTAGATATCCTAATTACTAATTCTAGAAATTATGTTAACCTCATCCAAAAAAGAGGTCAATAATGAAGGTTCATATCTGATTTCTATTTATAGACTGTAGCTCTATTCAGTTGCATAATCATTGGGAAATTTTGCTCTGTGAAATAGGATGATATCTCAAGAAAACTAAAGGCTCATGAAATATGAGCATGAATCCACCCATGAAGATAGTGCTAAGGGGCATCCATGTCATAGCATTGTGAATCAGTCATGACATTTACTCAACCTAATCTATGATATAAGAAGGTCAGTGTTGCAGGTGCCAATGATAACTTTTCACCACGAGTGAGTAGGCTAGCCATTAGTAAGGTAGAAGGATGGAATAGTTTTTGTGTCATGGGAGTACAAAATAGCATAGCCAAGTGGAAATGAAAGCCACTAGAGCTCCTCATGATATTCTGTGCTAGTATCTAGTAGGAGTTAACTTTTCTTGTTGACTCAAATTTGGCTTTAACAAATGTATGGGCTTCATTATCGAATGGATCTTCAAGCCATAAGAAGTGTGGTAGGTGAATTTTGAATGGAGGAAGTTTTCTGACCATGTATCCAGAGTAATCATATTTTGATGCCTACAACCTATCCTTGTTCTTTTGATAGTCTTTGATAATGAGCCAAGGCATGATGATCAAGAATATATATATATATATATATATATATATATATATATATATATATATATATATATATATATATATATATATATATATATATATATATATATATATATATATATATATACTACCTCTTCTACATTGGCTATCTAGTGGGCTCTAAAAAAGCTCATTATCTAGTGGAATGCATTCTTCATAAGAAGTTCCTATAATTGGTAGTCCTGCTATAACCTGCATATCTGCCATGGTAATTATCAATTCATGTGGATCAACCCAACAAGTATTGGTAGTTATATCCCAATGTTTTCTATACTTCTAATCCATATGAAGGGAAGATGACTATAATCAAAGAGTTATGTGTAGACTGTCTGATATATACCAGCTTTTCTAAGAACATCACTATGCATTTGAAAATGATGTTGAGCCCATTATATGTATCCATTGATAGCTAATAATGGATGCCAAAACTTGACTTTGGGTCCTAATCTTCTACTTCATGATGTAATATATGGTACCCATATATGCCGTAGTAGAGGTGTCTTTGGTTTGGAGTACATTTTGATCACCAAAGTTAAGTTTATCTGTGACTCATTCTAAAGAGATATCATGAATATAGATCAATTTTAAATTGGTTACCCAGTCAATTGGGTCATAGCCAGCTGGAGATTGTGAGTTAGATAGTGGGAGACATGATGATCAAATAAATAAGTCTTCAAAAATATCCCAGCCTTTTAACATATCATGGTGCCATGATAACTATCCTCTATCCTAGCTATACCACGTGGATCGTGAAATTCAATAATAGCCCATATCTACTTTTGTAGGCTTAGTGGAAGGAATATCATCTAGTCTTTTCTAGAAAAACATTGTAATCAACCTGTAATATACCTAGAACAAAGAAGCACATAGCTTTTAAAGAGTTTTAAAAATCAGCAGTAATATCTTAATTTATACATGAGCTATGCATACAAGCTTTTTAATTTAGTCTTTTATCCAAGTTTTATATTTAAACGTGATTCTATTGATTATATTGGAATCTAAATTTAAGTTTAATTATGGCCCCTTTTGTTATGATGGATTTGATTCAACCTTTTTGCACATGATGAATCTTAGTTTAATTTAGATCCAACCGCTTTAGGTATGATGGAATCTAATTTGAGAATTTAAATCCAACCACTTTTCATATGATAGATTGATTTGGTCCCTTTGAACATGATGGATTTGATCTGACCCCTTACATGATGGGTCTTAGATTAATTTAGATTCAACCCTTTAGGTATGATGGAATCTAAATTTTATATTTTAGATTCAACCACATTTGATATGATGGATTTGATGCTACCCCTTCGAACATGATGGATTTGATTTGGCCTATTTGGACATGATGGATTTGATTCAACCCCGTTGGACATGATTGATCTTAGTTCAGTTTAGATCCAACCCTTTTGGGTATGATGGAATCTAAATTTTATCTTTTAGATCATACTCCCTTTAAGCATAGTGAATCTGATCTAACCCCTTTGGGCATGATAAATCTTAGTTTAATTTAGATTAACTCAGTCACTATAGCACCCAAGAGAGAGAGAGAGAGAGAGAGAGAGAGAGAGAGAGAGAGAGAGAGAGAGAGAGAGAGAGAGAGGTGAATTGGGTGATATTAAAAAAATTTAAAGTTAAATTTTAAATTTTAGGTTTTAGTGGAAAATTAATTTTTGATTTTATAATGACAAGATATAATTTTAAATGCAAAAAAATAAAAGAACAGTAAAGTAAAGAGAGACAATAGACACACAATTTTTACGTGGTTCGGCCAAACCCCAAAGCCTAAGTCCACTAGCCACCCCGCTGGAATCCACTAATAAAAATTGCTTATAAATAGTACTCTCCTATAACGAGTACAACCCTACAACAATATGTACTCTCTACAAAGCAGTATAACCCCAATATAAATCTTGTAGCACAAAAAGAAAAATATAAAATAATAAATATTGATAAAATAAATCTCTCACAAATATACCAAGCTATCCAATTCCAAAAATGATCTCACAATTTATAGATGATCACTTACAACTTACTAATTTGGCAAGATAGAATGCTCACTTAATTTTGATAAAGAAACTTGATTTATAAATATCTTAAAGTGATCTTACTAAGATGTTTATGTAATTACAATTTGTAGACTAATATAAAAATGATTTCAAAATAAATTCACACTATTCTTTTGCACAATAAAATAAATTTCAACAAGGAATAATTTATTATATTTTAACCAAAAAGTTACTTTCAATTAATGCAAATGCTCACAATATACTTAAATAAAATTAGTATATGATAGATCTAAGTAGGCTAGTAAGCTTTTAATTAAAAAGGGAGATCTAAAAATATGAAAATAATTTCAGCACAATAAATTAATTGAAATGCTTAAAATATACTTCTAAAATAGATCTAAGAATAGATGATCTTTCAAATAAGACTAATGAACAAATATTTCTAGAAATCAAAAAAAAATGTAGGAAGATAAAAATTTCAACAAGTTGAAATAGATCTTACAAACTATCACAAGAGTTTTTCACAAAAAAAGTGATTGAGAAATTTTGATGTGAAAAACATAGACTTTGATGTCCATAGGCTAATCCACCAAAAAGTATAAATTGGAAAGAATAAATAGATGGTGAAAATGGCATGAACAACTAAAAAAGGATTAAGATCAAGAAAACAAACTCAAGTAATTTGAGAAAGCTTGCTTAAGATGTTGAAGCTTCCAAACCAAGGATTTGATCTTGCAATATTTGGAGAACACTTGGAATGAAAATCTAAGAAATTTTCTCTTAGATTTGCTGGAGGGATTTTGAATTTGAATGAGGAATGCTTTGAAGAGAATGAGGGCTATTTATAGCAAGAAGGTCATTTTGAATTATTTCAAAAAATATATATTATTCTAACATCATTTTATCATATAATAATTTAATATTCAATAAAAATATAATTTATTTTAAATAAATATTAAATTTAAATAGAAAAAATTCGGTTATTTACATGGGCAAGTCAAAAAATAATCAAATATGGCTCTTATATTCAAAGCATGTAGCATGCATTCATTATTAAAACTAATGTTTGAAAAGTCATTAAATTCAATTTTAATCAAATGGGTCATGTAACCTATAATTAAAGAAAAAAAATCCAAGGAATCCATTGGAGATGAAATTAGATATAAATTCCTTGATTATAAAATGACTTTGGCTAAAATACAAAATTTCACATATTTTTGTTAATTTTGAAATATGACATTTAAATATTATGATATAATTTATATATAATCATACATATGTTAGTTATCATATAACCTTCAAATTAAATTAAAATATAGAATTATATTAAGTAAATAAAATAATTACACTTAATAGTCATAATTTTTTTTATCATTTATTATTTTGATAATTCAAATGCTATGTATGAAACATATAATTGAATGTTAATTAGATAGAGATTTATATAAATTAACCTCATTATCATTATTTAAAATAAATAAAAATAATATGTTAAGTTGTTAGCAAATTGATTCTTTCCAATGAACTCATATGAATTTCTAAGATAGTTATAAATGCATATAACCTAAAATATTATATCTTGAGCTTCACATTATCCATTTTGATCTATCTTTCATTCTTCTACTTTTGCAATTTCCTCAAACATATTGAGAGATGTATTGGATATTTAATTAATAATTAATATATCTGAAACACATAAAACATACATTAGAACATCTAAGCATTCATTTTTTATCATCAAAATTGATCGGATTGAACATGAGAGGCTCAGGGTATGATGAAATCAAAAATTGAGGCTTTAAATCCAGCCCCTTTGAGCATGATGGATTTTAGTTTAGTTTTGCTTAATTGTATTATGTTCCTTTTGATAGGAGATCTTGCTTTACAAGATATATAAAATTATCCCTATTAACATGGGAATATCTCATTAAAATGAGAATTTTTCATTCATAGTTATGCATAATATCTTTTGAAATATTATTTATTTATAGGGTATGGGCTTGAGGCTTTTTTGTATCAATAAGCTGATAGACACCACCTTCATATACTTTTTGATAGTATAAGTTCCTTCCCAATTTGGATCAAATTTTCCATCAACTCATTGATGTGTAATAATGAGCCTTCACTTGGATAAGTAAAGTAGAGTTTATTTTATGTCAGGTTCTTCAGCTATGTATCGAAGCAAGCTTCCATAGTTAATTATATCTTAGGAAATGGATATTTTCTAATAACACTATCGATTAAAGTAGCCAATTAATGTCTTCAAAGATTTGAAAGTCGGACTATCAAAGGATTGGTTGATACTAAAAATAAAGTGGGATTATTCGAATGGGAAGAGTTCTTAGCAAATTCCAAGGGATAATAAGTAAGAGGCACAGGATACTAGAAATCCTAGTGAGTGCTTCAATCTACCCTATAGTGAGGCTTTACATTTTTGAAAGAAAGAGAAATTATTTATTTGATTCTAAGACTTAAATTCCAACAACATAAGATTGTAGAAATACCTAAGATGTGAGGAATTATACTTGTAGCCTAAGGGAAAAAAGCAGTCTCTGAACTAATATCTATGATGCTCTAGTAAAATTTGAAAGCTCAACCTAATTCTACCTCGAATGGTGGGATGTATTGGTTCATCTCTCGACCCTTCCTGACTCTTCTAGACTTACAATCATCTCGAGTGATCACCAGCTAGCACCTCCTACTATTTTAAAACCATGTGGGCTAGTCATATGTAAATGTAAAATAGCTAGGTCATTGTAAATTAGGAAAGAGTCTAAATTCCTAAACTCACTCCCTAAGAGACCAGATCATGATTGGTATAAAAACATGACTTAGACTAATTTAAAAATTTAAAAATAATTTTGACATGTTAATATGGACTAAGGCTTAAGATAATTATGCCTAAATTCATGATGAAATTGAGTTGTGGGATAAATCAAAGAGAAGAGGTGTTCTCCAGTACAAGGGACTGCTCTCACAGGTCATGCCTACCCCCTATCATGCAATAGTTGAGATCCTATATTTTTATGAATGAAATAATATGATATGCATGGTGTGATAACATACAACATTTAGTTAAGGGGTTGTTAAATATTATATTTTTCTTGATTATGAACCTAGGCTTTAAGATGAGATTATAAGTTGATTAAGATTTTTAATTAAAATTATTAATGAGGGTAAAAAATTAATTTTACCTTGAAGAGCCTAGCACATCCAGGCCACAAATCAAATCATCACACTTGACAAAACCTATAAAGATTATGTTATTTCTATTGCACAATCTAAACATATCAATCAACCATTTGAATTTTGTAAAGTAATAAAAGACTAGTACTAGTACCACCGTGCACCCCAAAAAAGAAAAAAAAAGTTGGGTAGATGTGCTCTATCCTTATACAACCCAAAATATAATTAAATTTTAAAAATGAAATACATGCTATTGGGGTCTTCAACTTATTATTCTTCCCTTTTTTTGATTGGCTTGCTTCAGTTTCATAGGGCCTCCTAGGTCATTGCCTTCTGGCCACTGCTCATTCTAGACCCCATAGCACTAATCCTAATCCTATTGCAAAATTACATGCTTATAAGGAAAATAACTCTAATTACACCTACAAAATAGAAATTAACTAAACAAACATTCAAACTAAATAATTACAATTCACATTAACCATGCCCACCTATCCTAATTACATTATGCTTAGGGACTTAAGCAGCACCTACAAGAGAAGTTATTTTATATTTATTTATTACATTGGTCTCTTAAGCACAATCTCTTACAAAAAATATCATTAGGCTAACAATGGCCTAACATCCAATCTACACACAAGCAATCCTAACATCTAGTCAAAAAATGTTACATCACAAAACAAAATATATCACCACAACAAACAATGACCTAACATACTACTAAGATTAGTGACTTAGTATTCTAAAGTGTGTGTTGGGGTTGGAGTGTGGCATGTCCTAAGAGTTAGAGTTTTCTAATGAGTGAGCATTCAATTTATCTATTAAGGGTAATTGCATTTAAATTCATGTATTATACTTGACTGCATTTTAAATTATGCATATTTTGTTCATTTTTTAAAGATTTAATATTATAAAGAGAAGAAAGAGAGTTAACACTCTTTAATCCCTAGCCTAGGTTAATTTCTAAAGGATATGTTTTGTGATTTTTAAACCTTCATAATGGAACATTCACAAATTTTGATTAATCCTATGTAGATTTAGCTTAATGAATTTTATTCATACATGGAAACACCGTAAGGTTAAATGAAGCTAAATCACCATCAAATACATAAAGTTTTATCACTTCAATTTCATTATCAATAACTTTCTCATTTCATTTCATCTTGTTGTCTCAATTCAATATGTATACATGCATCACTTATATGTATTTCATTTTATACACTCAATATAGGGATATGCATGAATTTGATAGCAAAATGGTTTCACTTCATATTTGAACACATGTATACATGTATAAGAAATTATGCAAGTACATGCCATTGTTAAACCAGGAAAGTGAGATTATCTAAGACAACCTAGGGGCTACTTAAACTCTCATATTCCTGAGATGTCCAGACAATATACTTGCTAATTCAAATACATGTACAAATGTATAAATGTTAAGTTGAAACCATGAAAGGCTACAAGTCATTATCTTTTAATTATAAGAAGATTAATTAGCCACATACTTGGTTTCCTAATTCACTGAAAATATTACAAGTACCAAACTAGGAATCATATCACTTAATTAACATTTAGCGCATAATCTCAAAATAATTTAAGATTTATTAATGAAAATAGCCACACCATATAATTATATTTGTCCAACTCATGCAATTAAATGCAACATATACTTTTGAATTTAAAACATGAATATATGAGACATATGGCATGATTATTTATGGTAATTGAGATAAAGTGATTAGCATTATCAAATGACATACTTAGCTTCATTAATTCCTAAGGGAAATCATACAACATAAATATTCCTTAAACTTAATCAAAGCATTTTTTGGATTTGATTTTATGTTTTTGATTATTTAATCCTAAAGAGGAAAAATAAGAATTAAGTTATAACCCACACCCATGTTAGTTTATTAACAAATTCAAAGAGAGGTTAAATGATTTTTAGAGTTTTATTAAGATTGGTTTGTTAATGAATCACTTAATTACCTTCCCAAAATCCTTTAATTTAATTAATTATTAAGAAATGACCTATGAAACATGACGATGCAATTGAAAATAAACTAAGTAATGTCCTAAAGATTCTAATGCAATTATACTCATGCTTAATTGATTAATTGAATTAAGAGAATTGAATTAATTACTTTCATGATTTCCCAAACCTATGGAAAATCATACATCATTAAAGCCCTTATATTAACTAAGCACATAAGGAAGATTATTTAATTCAATCTTGCTAGTTGTATTAACTATGATGTAATAAATTTTAATTTCTTTATTTTAATTTCTTTTACTTTTATTTAATTATTTAATCATTTTGTTATTTAATTAAAGGGTTGAGGAATGAACTTGAGTAAAGCAATTAGGAGGAGAGGTCTTAATTATTTTTCTTAGTCATTATTACTATTATGATGATTAATTAAACTTTCCCAATTAGTTTCATTATTTTCTTAATTTTAATAATTATTAACTTGCTTGAAATAGATAATTAAAGTGTGAAATTATGAAATCCCTAATACACTTGAAAATAAATCTAAGAAAATTATGGGAGCAAGGGGACATCCCATGTAATTATCATAGCAAATCTTAGATTAATTGGCCAAGTGATTAGAGCTTAATTAAGATAATTAGTAAATATTTTATAACCTAATTTATCACTATTCGATGGATAAACCTAAATATTTTATTTTTCCTAAATTATCCTCTATTTACCCTTTCCAAAATAGGTTTATTTTATTTTTTGGATTTTTCAACAATTAGTTATGAATTTTTGAGGTTCTGGCTAATTGATTAAATTTTAAGCCTTAATTAACCCATTTACATAGTTGGCGCCATGTGAATGCTGACATGGCATCACTTTGCATGTTGCGCCATGGATTGGCTACTTAAATAGTTCAATGCACTGACTTAGCAATGGTGAATGTAGTTTCATCTCGGTCATTCAATCTCAGATCGAATGGTCAAGATTAAACTTGTGATTCTAAAGGGATTAAATAAAAAAGTATAGCATGATTAATCACGATCATCCATTTTAATCATGTGGAATGGATGGCCGATGATTTTTGTGAGCACCGGAAGATGGACACTATCCACCTTCTGCCACTCAATCCAAGCTCACCAAAGCTCTTTCAACAGTGAATTTGATTCCAAAATGATAAGGGAGGATATCTAAGGAGATCCTAAGGTGGAAATCACAAGAATGAAATTTCTTTTAAAAAGAACCAACAATCCTACTATTTTCTATGATTTATCGATTTTATCTCATTGAAGCTCAAGATCAGCAGTCCAATGATTGAGGTAGCTTTACCATGAAGAGATGAATCACTTTAACCCCATTATTGAATCCAAATATGTCCATAGATGGAAAAATAACCTTCTTAGATATTTGGGAAATAGAGTTATGCAAAAAGACTACAAGTAGTATGATAGAGAAATAGAAAGGTGTAAAAATAATAATAATCTTTATTGATCAAAATTTGAGTACTAAGAATAGGGGTCTAGACTCAGAGCCAAAAAGTCCCCATGTATGAATGGAGGGGGGGTGTTGAGTTGGAGGGGTCAGGGAGTAGCCTATTGTTGAACGAGTATGCGAGTTAGGATGGGCTGGGGAGAGTAGTCACCTCATTCCTTTAAGTAGTCACCTGCTATTAGTGAGTTGATTTATGCCTTATCCTTTGACTTATTATTCTTGAAGTGCTTAGCTCATAAAATTAAGTTAATCTTTTCTTATTAGACATACCTTTCAGTGTGCTTATTTTTTATTACCAAGTAACCTATATATGAGCACACATGTCTTCATAATTAGATTCTCTTGGGCCTATCTACTACTTTCTCTATAGATTTAGTTTCATGATTCTTCTACTCCTTATAGAGGTACCACACAAAAAGGATAGAAGAATATAGAATGACTAGCTATAAACATTTAATGATTTAAGAAATTTTATGCAATTATTGAGAGTTCACATCACCTTTTATCTGATCCCATTTTTCAATGCATTAGAGGCTATAAATGGACCTTTTCTTTCTTATTTAATGCACTAAACATTTCTTCACCTACTCGCTTGGATAATCCCTCCAACTTTAAAGGTCAAATCTACAAAACCTACTCAAATGTACTCACCATGGATGATATATGGCCTCACAGTGAAATTAATTCTGTGACTCTATGGGAAATTTTTTGTAAAAAGATAAAAAAGTGAAGAATTCAAAGAGGTCATTGTCATTCTCATGGTTGTGATGAGTAGTTCAGCTACTCTAGCTTTAGTAATTGTGGCTTTGGTCACTTTGTCAAATTTGCAAGGAAAAGCTAGCACTTTCATACCTAATGAATGGGTCAATTTGGTGAGTGTGAGACCTGTGAGTATTTTTGTATAAAAAGAGATAAGTGGTACCTTTAGTTCAACGCAGGAAGGTGTGAGAGCTGAATGGTTGGGTTGGCTATAGCTAATGTAGCTATAGAAGAATGCTTCACTGAGGTGAGTTTTTCTTGTTGTCGTGTACTATAAGTCTTTTCGCATCTCATAATTTCATCTTTGATCATAACTTAGCATTATTAGCATTCAAGCCTTGTCATTGGATGGTGAGGGTCACTTTCTTTCCCTCCAAGTCATTTCCTCCAACAGTCCAAGTAGCTTTATAGAGTCACTTAACTTTTAATGGGTGGGTGATTTGGTAGGCCACTTTCTAAGTAAAGAGAAATTCCACTTACTTGATAGGTGGCTTTCTTTCTTAGACTTGGACTTATAGAAAATCTCCTCATTAAATTTTTGTTCAAATTCTTAACAAATTCTTTTCTCACTAATTATTGGTGAAAATAACTTTTCCATAGACTGAATTGATGGCAAAGGCTTGGTGGAGAGTTCACGTCAAATATGAGTGAACATCAAATCTCCCATTACTATGACTAGCTTCACCTCAACTATCATCATGGAAATGATGGTTAGTTTCTCCTCTCCTACTCATAGAGATAGTGGTGAGTCCACAAAGGGTGAGTCTACTCAACCACTAGAGAATAATATGGTGAAAAATAGTGAGTATTCATAGATTCCTTTGAGATTGTCACTCTACGAAGGGAGGTCACCCACTTGAGAGAAGCCTTAGATTCATCCAAGTGACACATAGGTGAGTTGTGATCATAGTTGGAGTTAGATTCATAGTGGTAGTCCTTAGATATGGAGTACCAACATAACTGCATGACCATAAGGGTTGACATAACATTGTTGCAGAAACTCGATCAAGTCATTTTTGGCATGAACTTCTAATTTGATTTTCTATGCAAGAAAGGTGGATTCATTAAGAACTAGCACTCATACGCTATAATGAAAGTTCCCAGAAAATAATGTATTAGGGTAATAAGAGTATCTTGTACTTTTACTTGTAAATAAAGATAGTAAATATTTTATATTTTCCATGAAATCCATTTTCTTTTTTACTATAGCACATTATTTATTTATAGCCAAATCCTTTCAGATATTTGCTAGATTTAGTAAATATTTTTTTCACTTATTGCTTGATGTAACATCCATATTACTACACTTTTCTTACCACATCTATAAATTCTCCCTAAATAGAATAGTTGAGACTTAATTGCTCTCTTAAGATGTGAGAGTAAGGCCTCTTTACAAGTAGATCTTAATCTCATTTTCATTGTTAGCAAGTATTGCTTTGTTGAAGAAGGAAGCATAAACTTTTCATCAAGCCTAGATTAAGGAGGTCCTAGAGTTAAGACTCCTCCTTTATGACTTTAGTGTTTTATGGATACTATGGTGGTAACCCTAACTTTATTGTGTGAGTGGTTGAGAAGAGACAGCCATAACTTGATTAGAATTCATGAGTTATATATTTCACTTGCCCATTCCAGGAATGTGTTCTGACTTCTCTCTCATTAGTGGATTAACATTCTTGATTTCTTTGGAGTGGTGCCCACCCAAATCCTTCCTAACTCAGTGGTGAGAATCACTACTTTCATCTTATACTTGTGAGAAAATGGCATTGAGTGGAGCCTTGGCCACATTTGATGAGCATTTATGGTGAAGGTCCACCAAGATGGGATCATACAAATTTCAATAACTTTGCTGAAAATTCATTGTCTAAAAAATAAGGTACAAAAATGGCATTCTCAATTTTTCTTGTGAAGAGTGCATCATAGTGGTCAATGTCAGCTATCCCTCTTCCCTACTAGTCTAATAAGGTGTCCAAGCTTGATAAGGTGAGTGTATAGGAGGAAGAGGAGGTTATGGAAAGGCTGTGGGGTTGCACCCTAAGCATCTCTTTTTACCTTCACATTTATAAGATTTTTGTTGTCCTCAATAATACTTTTCTTTTTGCATGCTCATCATTTTGTACCTTTGGCAACTCATCTTCTTTAACATATTCACTTCTTACATACTCATAAGAGAGGAAACTTTAATTGCCTTTAGTTTACCTTTAATGTGCTCCAATTCCTCGAAGAAGGCTAATGCGAGATAGGCGAGCAAGTGGTCTGTGGTGAGGACCCAGCTTCTCTTTAGGTCGGTGAGGATGAATATTAGAAATGTTAAGTACGGCTACCATTGATGAAGTAGGGATGAGTAAAGCTCCCAAAACATCTAGCAAAAGAGCAACAAACTTGACTCCTTATAGTCGCCAGCAAAGCAGGGAGTTTTTGGAGGAGAAAGACCAAGATGAAGGCTTCGAGAATAATAATACTCCAAAGTTTCACAAGTCCACCCATGAAGACTATGTGTTCGGGTCCTCCATCTTCTTGATGAATTTCAATGATCTCCTTGGTGAACTTCTTAATTCTCGGCCACATGCTATTATGATAATTCACACAATGGTGTGGTAGTCAACATGGGAAGACTGCCATAAATTTTTTGAGAAGAGAAAATAGGGCTATGTTAATAAGTCTTAGTTAGTGAGTATAAAAAAGAAGTTGACATCTCTCCAAGCCAAGCACAAGGAACTTTAGGTTGAGGCTACTCACCAAGAAGAGGAGGAGGTACTCTCTCATCATACTAAGGAGTTTCAAATGAAATAAGCCAAGTTTATTGAGTTTCTTGATTCTAATAAATACCAAGGGATTTTACAATAACAATTCAAAGATGATTCTCACTTCATTATTGTCAAATTGATAAAACATGGCCACCTTGATGCCCAGATTATGGATTCTTTAATTTTTTCGCACTTATGAACTCTAAGGATGATAAAATGAGGGCAGTTTGAGTTGACATGTCTTTATTCTTCATTTCTTTAGAAAATTTTTTGGTGAGTTGAATGTCTATATCATGATCACTTAATTATAAAAATATTTTATATGAAATGAAAATGATAAGTGCATTTTTAATCAAGTATACTTATTTGAGTAGCTACTAAGTTTATTTCTTTATTGAGTAGTTTTGAGTGAATGCTTTGTATCTAAGCTGATACTCATAGATTGATGTGTGAATAACTCCATTCATAACTCAGAATATTTTGAATCAGTACTTAATAAAAAGAACGTCCCTTAATATTTCCATTTGTATAGAGTGATGTGCACACTTGTTAGATTAATTCTCGATTATTGATGCATGGATAACTTCGCTAATAGCTTACTTTACTAGATAGTCACCCTAACATAGCTAATTTGTGTATACTCACTAGAATGATGTTTAGTTATTGATATTTCAATAAATTGGCCTGAAGTTATAATATTTTGATCAATCACTAAATAGAAAGAACCTCTCAAAATTTGTTTTAGCATCATGAGTTTATGTATACTCATCAAATTTATACTCGTTCATTGATAAGCATATAAGTCCACTTATGACTTAGAATATTTAAAGACTGATAAAAAGAGAGAGCCTACAGATATAGTCATTTTAGAATGGTGAGTTTTATATACTTCTTTAGTAATTAATTCTTGTTGTTGTATATTTATATATGTAACTTAGATTATCTTGACTCACTTGATCATTGATGCGTAAATAACTCTACTTATTACAATAATATTTGGATCTCACTCACAAGAGATAGCCTTCCATATACAATCATGTTAGAATGGTGAGTTTGATATACTTATTTGAATAGGTACCCACTTGTTGTTATATAAATAATTATGGTGACTTAAGATATTTTAAGTCACTAATCAAATGAGAGTGCCTTCCATACCTAGTTGCATTGTGCACTAGTCACCCTTTTAGAGAGTTAACCTTGACTTTCCCATTAGGAGAATTGATCTTTTCTTAGTTATCGACCTCACAGAGTGTTGGTCTTACTTTACAATCACCAACAACATGGAGTGTTGGTTTTTTAGTTGCCAACTAGGAGAGTTGGTCATTTTGAGTTTAGTTTCTAACCTGATGAGGTGTATACCTTACACTATAGTTTCTAACTGCACGAAGTGTTTGTCTTTTGAGTTGCCAACTAGGTGAGCTGGTCTTTTTGAGTTTCAATTGTCTACCTCATGGAGTCGATCTTTCACTATAGTCATAAATCACATGGAGTACTGGTTTTTTAGTTTTCAATTAGTAGAGTTAGTCTTTTAATTTTATTTGCCGACCTCATGGGTTGTGTTCTTACACTATAGTCACTAACCACATGGAGTGTAGGAGAGTTAGTTTTGTTTAGATTTATTCACAAGCTACATCGGGTGTTGGACATTTGAGTTGCCTACTGAGAAAGTTGGTCTTTTTGAGTTTCTATTGTGACCTCATGGGGTGTTGGTTTTACACTTTAGATTATATGAAGTTAATTTTTCTCAAGGATAGATTTACAAACTCTAGTCAGTCTTCTTGGGCCAAGTGTGGCAAACCAAGTATTTGGATCTCTTACTCAAGCTTTCATTACATGCTAAGTGGGACTTTTATTTGGGCCAAAAATTGCATATCAAGTTTGCTAAGTTAGAATGTAGCTCTATGAATGTTTCTTACATCAACATTAATGTTTCTCAGGCCAAAGAGGTGCACCAAGTACTCAGATGTCCTACTCATGCTTTCATTACTCACCCAATGGAATTGTTCCTTGACAAATGCTACACCTAGTATCCTCAGTCCTTACATAGCTCTTGAGTATAAGTTTCACCTTTCAACATTCAAGTATGTTTTTTGCTATCATTATCTTGCAAGTTAACTTATTTAAAGAGAAAAATATAAAACTTTATTATTGAAAATAAGAAGATATGTGATACTATAAAATAAATAAATTGAGTACAATTTAGAGTAATTTTTCCATTAGGGATAAAACTTTGTCAAGTCTCTAGCATTCCATGTTCTTGGTATGTCTTTGCTAGAATGAGATTGTAGTTACCATGCACCAAACCCAACTTGCTCTTTTACTATGAAAGGTCCATCCCAATTGTGGGTGAGCTTGCTCAGAACATTCGGTAGCAGCATCTACTTTCTTTAGCACTAGATCACCACTTTTGAAATGCTTTTCCTTCACATAATGGTTCTTGTACTTGACCATTCTCCTTTATTTTTCTCTTATCTTAGTAATGCCTCAAGTTTGAGTTCTTTAATCATGCTAATTTTGCCTTCCATGGCCTGCGAGTTTGCTTGAATTCACTTGCCATCTCCATCTCCCTTTCTTTCTATTATTAGGACTCTTTAACTCTGGACTTTATACTTGATTGGTAGAATGGCTTCCACGCTTGAGCTCTTCTTTATTTAGTGCTCAATTGGGTGAGTTAAATGACCTGTATGTTCCCCAAGTCCACTAGCTCATGATAAGTGGTCAGTGAGTTGGTTCTGTTCTCTAATAAGTTTTGGTTGGTCCTAAAAAATTCTAGCTGTCTAATCTCTACTTTTACTTTAAGCAAGTATTTTATCAAGGACTCATCTCAAACTTCATACTCTCCATTTACTTATTTTACAAGAAGTTGCAAGTCTAATTAATTTTTTCAAGTGTGGAGATCCAAACCCACTAAATCTTAGTTTGGTGAGTAAAGCTTCATTTTCAACTTGATTGCTTGTCAGTTTAAAGATGAATTTAACTGATTGTTTTATTATGATCCTTGTTGGAAGAGTAATCAAAGTATAATCAGCTATGCTCATGGTTGGTTTACTAAAGGAGCCATTGATGTATAATCACCACAAGGTCTTCACATCGATGAGATCATTAATTTGAGTTATTGAAGTCAACAAAGAAGTCCAAAAGTGCTTGGGGTTTGATCATGGTTCAAGGTGAGTATGATGAATGCAAGTGCAAGCTTCTCCATGAATGAGCAATTCAACTTGGCACCTCATAGAGATTTGCTAACATAGCATATATTCCACTATTTCCTACCTTCTTCTCTGATTAATACTGAACTAATCAAGTTTTCTCTCACTCCTAGGTACAATAATAGAACTTACTCCTCTTTTGGGCTCTACAAAATAAGAGGTGATGTGAGTAAGCTCTTCAAATCATTTACCTTCTTCTCAAGGCAGTTTTCTCTCACTCTAGGTACAATAATAACTCCTCTTTTGGGCTCTGCAAAATAAGAGGTGATGTGAGTAAGCTCTTCAAATCATTAAAAGCATTTTCACATTCTTGGGTCCATACAAACTTCTTCGCTCCTCTAAGGACTTTGAAAAATAGGAAGCACTACTCTTTTACTATTAATACAAACTCGTTCAGTCCCACCACTCTCCTATTAAGCCATTATACCACTTTCACATCTCTAGTGAGGGCATGTTGAGTATAGCCATCATTATATCTATATTAGATTTAATGCCTTCATGGATAATGAGAGACCACAAAAACTTTCCTACTCTTACACCAAAAATATATTTTAGAAAATTAAGGTGTATATTATACTTTTTAAGTGTGGTGGATGTCTCTTCAAAGTCTCAAATATGCTATATTAGTGTTTTAATTTTAACTAACTAGTCACCCACATAAACTTCTATATTTCTTCCCATCTATTCTTTAAACATTTGATCCACTAGTCTTTGATAGGTCACCAGTACATTTTTCAACCCAAAGAGATAATTCTATAGCAATATAATTACTTGCAATGAAAGCCATTTTTTGAAAGTCTACAAGATGCATTTGAATCTAATGGTATCTTGAGAATTCATCTAAGAAACTAATCATCGAGAATCTAGTCACTGAGTCCACAAGCTCATCTATTCGTAAGAGAGAATACCCATCCTTTGGATAGGTTGCAATTAAGTTGGTGAGGTCACACATCCTCTATTTGTTGCTCAACACCATCATCATGTTAGAGACCCTTTCTAGGTATTGAACCTCACCATTGAAATTTGCTTCTTAGTAGCTTAGCGACCTCTTCCTTGATGGGTTCAGTGAGTATAGCTACTATTTTTCTCATGTTCTACTTGATGGGTTGAGCATTTATGAGAACATTTAAGTAATGGGAAGAAATGTTGATGTCAATGCTAGCATCTCTACTATTATCCAAGCGAATATATCTATATTATTCATCAGAATTTGAATGAGGGCTTCTTTATGGTCGAGACCGAAAGCTGACTAACTCTTAATACTCACCCATTTCTTTGTGTAGTTAGAATTTTCTCTATCTCCTCAAAGATATCAATTTCTATCTGCATAATATCAAGTTTCAATACCTCATCTTCCTTTGCTCACCAATGGCTCTCAAATAGCAAGTGCAAGATCGGTTGAGATTTCCTTTAATGGTAATTTTTCTTCTCTAGTGGGGAATTAGATGACTGCATGATATGTAGGCACTACCTATCTAAATGTGTTCATTAGACATTATCCAAAGATAACATTATAAGTAGTAGGGGCCTCTTCCATTATAAAGTCAGCCATGACTGTAAACTATTTCTTACATTCTCCCTCTGTGGTGGGGAAAGTAATCATTTTCATACTTTTTCTACATTTTCTTTAGTAACTTCACAATGGTCCTTCGGTGGGTGCAAGTTTAGAATTTACCAGTCCAAATTTGACAAAATTAATTTAAAAATTATATTGATTGAGATCCAAGTGTCAATCAAAATGCTTCCCTTAGTAATTAGCAATCAAAGTTGTCACTATGATTGCATCATAATAGGGTTCTTAATAATAGGTTTATCCTTCTCTAAAAACTCACTAGTATAATTGTCATAGGTGATACTCACATCATTATTGTTGAGTTTACTTCTTTAGATTGTAGCACTTTCTTACTCACTTTCTTGGAGGACTCACCATTGCCTCCAATGATAGTGAATATGACTCCAACAATATGAACAGTGTGCATGGGTATAAGTTCATTACCAATCTTTGTTGACTTATTTCTCCTTCCTCTTAATAAACTCCTTGAGCTTCCCGCCTTTATCAACTTGTCCACTAAACTCTTGAAATGGTGATACTCCTCAGTGTTGTGGTCATGATCATGATGATAAGCATAATAACTTGATTGATCATGTACTTTATTAGCCTTCATTGGTGGTGATGTTTGAAATAATCTTTATCCTAAATTGCCTCTACTAACTTGGCCATTGATACTTTGAGAGGGGTGCTAAAGTAGGTTGTGGTTAGTCAGCTCCTGGATAGTGAGTAGTTGGATTTCTAACACCTCGCTCGGGTATATCTCATCACCCTCTCTTATTTTTTTCTCCACTTTTGATACACTTCTTTGGGTAGTCAGCAAGTCTTTAGTCCTTGCTAGTGAGACTAGTTAGACCACTTCATTATATTCTTTAGCATTAATAAGATTATTTTCTAGCTCTAATAGTTCAATGAGTGCCTTGAGTTATTGGAGAGCTAAGGCATACTTAAAGGGCCACTCCTTCAAGCCTTAAGTGAGTGCTACTTGAGTGACAGTGGGTTCCAGATCTTTGACTTCTAACATCTCTCACTGGAAGTAGTAATGAACTTCCTTAGGGACTCATTAGATTTCTACCTCATTTATAGGAGAGCTTGAGAACTCTTCAATGATTTATGAGTACTAGTAAATTACATAGAAAACATCCTTTTGAAGTAATTCAATGATGTGATGACTTTGACCTCTTTTTTGGATGAGGTTAAGTTTTTTTTCTAAAACAAGTAATAAGGACACCTATTCTTAGATTAGGAACGTCCTAACTATACACTTAGGACACTACACCTAGTAACCTAGTGCATCCTTCTTGGATTTGGTCTAACCTAATGGGTTTAAGTGGACTCAACCTAAATCTAAAATATAAACAATGAAGTAAACTAAACATAATCCACCTAAAATTTGAATCCATTTTAGTTTAAATTAAGGTAATTTGGGAGATGAACCTAATTATCCTAATTAAGCTCAAAATTAATTGAATTCAAATGAAATCCATATTAAATCAAAATAAATCCAAATTAAAATCACAAATGAAACCATGAAATCATAACATGAACATAAATGGAGTGAAATTCAAATGAAGGTCAAATATGGTCAACTTTTTTAACATAGGTTTGACTTACATGGCCCCACCAAGTCAAAAGTCAACCCACCAAAATTTGACAAAATAAAATCATTTCAAAAGAGTTAAATGATAAAATAAACATATTTAAGCATGAATTAAATAAATATAAATCCAATAAGGCCATTTGATCTAAATGGGCCTAATTCAACCTCAATGAATTCAAATTAAATTGAAATCAACTCAAAATCATTTGAAAATCATTATTAAACTCAACTCAACTAATCATTAGGTCTAACTTGACCAATTTGTTAATTTGCCCCAAATGAATCCAACTTAACCCATTAAGCCCAATTATGGTCAGATGGGTTAAAAGTTGAAATCAATTCTAAATCAAATGAATTTAATCACTCAAAATCTTCTCACACGTGTGAATAAACATGATTGAGTCCAAACATAACTTAATTGAGATAAATTAGTCATTTGACTCAATTGAACTCAACTTAACCCATTTAAGTATAAATGGGTCAAGTTGAAATAAAATCAAAATCCATTTAAAATGTAAGGGAATCAATAAAGCTAAAACATCATAAATAATTAATTAAAGAAATAAAGCCTAAACCTAAGCTCAATCCATTGCATGAAATAAACCAAGTTAAATTAAAGGGAATAAATTCTTAAGTGAATCAACTTAAGCCATCTAAACTCAAACCCAATTCAAATGAGTTTATTTGACTCATGGCTCACCTTGGGTTTGATTTGGTCAATGAACCAACAATTTAAGGGCCATTAACGTTGTGCCAAAATTCAAGAGATACCATGGAGGATGCCATGGGTAGGAAAAAAACCAAAACTCATATAAAATCAACTTCTCCTCCACCTCTTATCCTGGGGAGAAGTGTGATGATCTCCAATCAGTTAACCACTCCTTAGAGCTAGCCTCCAAGGGTGGAAATTAAGGAGCCAACCAAGGTTGACTCCACTTCCATGAGAAACTTGGTTATGTTCATGAGCTAGCTCGCCACTTAAACTCTTCTACATATGGATTTTGGCCATATATGAAATGAAAGGAAGAGAGCTTCGTCTAGGCCACCTTTGCATCCTCACAAACTCCTAAGGAGAAGAGAAAGAGTATCAAGGTGTTTTGTGAGCTTTTCTCCGGTAGGCTTGAAATCGACCAAAGCCGTGGCCATGCTCTCTATGTCTAAATGGAGGAACACTATTCCTCCCATGAAATTGGATGTCCTTACATGTTTTAAGGATAGAGGCAAGCTCAAACAAATATTTCTTGTGGTTCATCACCACCAGAGATGAAAAACCATTAAACCCAATGGCAAGGCGATGAGCTTTGGCCTCCATGGCAATCCATAATGAGAAAATATGTGACACTTCTCCCAAATCCTTGTTACATCCCCATGAAGGTGTACAAACCATCCTCGCCACCAATGATCAATGCAGGTGAGCTATAGGTTCAAACCAACCACCCTTGCATTTTGGTTTAGTCTTTTGTAAATAAAAGTTGATCTCCATTGAGATCAAGCCATGTGGATTGATTCCAAATTGATCCTTGATCATTTTACAATAAAAAAAGTGCTAAAATGTTCCTTGGATTGCTAAAATTTGGCCCTGAAATGTCAGATGGTCACTTCTAGTTGGAAAGGTGAGGAGGAATATCAGTCATCCTTTCCTTATATTAGGAATGGATGGCTTAGATCTCATCGAACAAGCAATTAAATCCCCTATAGGAACCAAATGGAAAATTTTGATCATCTAATCTTTGATCTCATAAATCTTCCTGCAGTCCTCACCACTTTTGACATGGGATCCGCGTGGATCCTATGTAGTCCAATGGTGTCATGTAACGTGACAATCAGTGCCACATGGCACCGATTGTTTAAAATAAGAAATCCTATTTTTTGAATTAAATTAAATGTTAAAAAATACCAATAATTTTAAAAAAATCATTAAAAATAAATTACACATTCAAAAAATGGAAATAAGGGCTCTATGGATTCATCTCAATGAGAGGAATCCATTAAACCCAAAATCTCCAATTAATTTTTGATAATTTTGGGTTAATTTGGATTTAAATGAAAATAATCAATCTCAAATTAAACACAAAACCACTCATACAATTGATTTCAAACTTTGGAGAAATGAAATGAAATTAGAGTTAAAACACATCTTAGGTAAATTTTTCCTAATTAATTCTAAAGTAAATTTGAAAAAATGGAATTTCTCACTTTACACTCAAATTTTGACAAAATAAATTAATATTAAATTATTAAAAATCATGAAAATTTATGAAAATAGTTTAAACCATCATAATAAATCTAAACACTTCATTTTAGCACCCTAAAATCCAATAAACCATAAAATAACTTAATTTGACAATTAATTGAATTAATTACTTCAATTAAAATTATCTAAACTTAGAAAAATCATAACAAATCAATAAAACTCTAAAAATTCTAAATAAACCCTCTATGGATGAATCTTCTAAAGAGGAATTTAAGAAAAATAAAACCCTAATTAATTCTTTTTAATTCATGCTTAATTAAGGTTTTATTGAAATAATAAAATGTTTAACTAGTTCTAAATTACACATCTGATTAGAATGAAAGTTTAAGAAACTTAAATTGGAAAAGAACCCCACTTGCCATAAACATTTTATGGCCAATTGGCCTTTGATTTGAAGTTATTGAATTTCTAATTCTTAGCTCAATTAAAATGAAACAATAAATAAAAGAATTATAATAATTATAAAAATTCATAAAATCAACTTAAAACATTATTATTAACATCAAAATAATTAAGAAAAATCTTCCAACCCTCTGAAGTTAAACAATTTGATTTATCATATACTTAGGGTTTAATGAAATAAAATAAAAGAAAAGAAAACTAAACATGAAGTTAATAACTTATTAAATTCATGATAAATCAACTAATTAATTGGAAATGTTAAACTCGTTAATCTTTTAAATTCACATTCAAATATGAAATTCATTAACATAAGAAAATTTTCTTAAATCCATTTGGATTAATGAATAATATAATTCAAATTGTAAATGAAAATAAGTAATCAAATCGATTAAACTTAAACAACTAAGAAATTTGAAATGGCCTAAGTTAGGTTTGATGTCTAAACTAACCAAAGTCTCATAGGTTATGAATTGATAAACAAATTTTCATCTAAAGAGATTGAATTAAATAATGAAATCTTAACACATAATAAAATCAAAACCAAAACTAAGAATGAATTAAATCATTTCAAGGAAGTAAGACATTAAATTAATAAATAAAATTAATCCAACTAAACTAAACAAATTAAATGATTCAAACACATGAAATTAAATGAACATGAAATCAAAACAAAAAGAAAACTAAAACATTGAATGAATTAAATCATTTGAAAATAAATCAAATCAAGAAATATTTAATCAAATTAAAAGAAATGAAAAGAAAAATAAATCTTAATTAAATTCTAAAATATAATCAAACATTAATTAAACTAAATCAAACTTAAAGGAATTCAAAAGAAGTTAATTAAGACATTCAAAATCTTAAGTTTTATCTCCTTGTATTGAATCTTTGCCTTAGGGTGAAAACCTCATTCTATTAGAAATTAGGATGTTGAATAGAATGGGTTTCACCCAAAGTGAAACTTATTTTATTCTTCATTCTTGAAAAGTTAAATTTCATTTCAATATAAAATGAATTTAAAAATAACAATAAAATCACAATTCAATTTAATCACTTGAATTGAAACCAACTAATAGTAAATTAAACAAACCTTGATACATGAATACTCAAATATAAAATGACAAGTAAAGTAATACCACATAAGCCCATTTTTCACACACTAGATTATTAAGTCATTGGCCCTAGACTTAGGTTAGGTTGATGTTCTATGATACTCTATATTTTGATGTGAAATATTTTTCTTATTTTGTGGTGTCCTATTTTAGACTAGATGGCTAAGATTATATTCCCACTAGTCTAGATGTTAGGACTTTCTTTTTAGGCTAACACTATTTTGTATGGAATTATGATAATGGGGCTGCTATCATAAAATAATATAAATATTATTTTTTGCAAGTATGCTTAAGTCCCAAGCATAGCTAATAGGATAGGTGAGTTTGGCAAGCAACTAATAAGTCTATATGTTGCAAATATAACTATTGGTATGCTATTTATATTTTCTAACATCTATTTTATAGGGCTTAGGAATTTATTTTGAAATTTGAAATGTAATCTGAGCTTATAATTTGGTTAGGATCTATGGGTTAAGGAATAGTAGGAGATGTTCTTACTAGCTGGTGTTCCCCTGTGAAGCTTATGGAGGTCCCTAGAAAAGGAGATGATCTTGGAGAATTCTCTTTCTTTTAGGGAGTATAGTGGTACCGGACCACACTGGCCTATTCTTTTAAATTGAATTTGATGTAATTTATTTTGGGTGTGCAATATAATTAACCTTCTATCCTAGTTTTCTTTCTATGTTATATTATCTGTGGAAATGCATGGATGTTAGGCTCTTAGAAAAACTAAATTTTTATGCTACTTAAATTTAAATAATTTAAACAAAAATAAAGAAATTCATAACTTCACACATAAATTAAAGCCTTAGGAACAACTTACAAGCAACTAGAAATAATTTGCTTTTGTGAGCCATGCTAGCATATTATTCTAATTTCTTGAATTGGGTGCTTCACCCATTGCACATAAGGGCCATCTGACCTTTGATGATGACCACCTTCTTAGGAAAGTGTGCCTTCTTATTTTGATTTGATTTATGATCTCTTCTAACTACATCTCAATATAGATATAGATTGTAGACCCCAAAATCCATAAATGAATTATGAGTTAAGATATAAAAAATAAAATATATTGCATTAGTTAGGAACATATCATAATTGATATGATATTAGGGATTAATGAGTGAGTTTAACTTCTTAGATTCTTTCCTAAAATGCAACAACCCATCCATTTTGCATACATAAAGGCTAACATCATGGATTTAAAAATTCACTTAAGTGGTGTTAGTTGGGAGCACTTAAAGGTGGGTTATAAGTCAAGAAGAGTCGGGGAAAGGTTCATTTTCTCGAGTGATAGAAATAGCTAATAATTTTGAAAAGTAAATATAAGTCGATCCTCTGATGTGTGTCAGAAGCAATTATAGACTTATGTTTTGAAGAATCCTTCTAGGAATAAGTCTTCAACTTAGGCATTTTTTGCAGTCTTATGCTGCTAAAATATAAGCCCATAATTTCTAATAAAAATATCAATTCAAATCTCTAAAATTCAATCTCAAAATATAAATCCCAATGATAAGATAGTTGAAATACTTATTGGGAATCCCAATATCTATAGGAATTTCTTACTTTCTCCCAATTGGCCTAATTATAACTCTACCCCTTTGAAGTGTTCCTTTTTAAAATTCTAATTTAGCTATCATTTGGAATAAAATTTGAAATCCAAATAAATAATAATCTATTTCTATAAAAAAAAGTATTCTTAGGAAATAATCCCCATTCCTAAGATGTAATTGACTACAAGAGCTTGCCCTTTTAGGGAACTACGATCCTAGTATAAAATAAACTTTGTTCTACTTTTCTCATATAGTTTAAGGGAAAAATATGTAATATTAAAAAGACCCATTAGCCTTAGGAGTCCTTTTTTAAGTGATTAAATCCATTAATAGCATGTTTATCTTATGATATATATGTTTATTTTTTAATGACAATTTGATTACCTAAATAAAAAATTCCTAAAGTCTATTTTTTCCACATTAACTCATAAAGGAAGGCATTATAACCACATAAAGATTGGCTCCTTGAAGGTGGTGAAGAAGAGTAGGCACTTCATGGCATCATTTAAGTCCGTAATGATATGGTTGACTTAAAATACACTATATGGTTGGTTGGGTCTATCTGACTTTTGTATGACTGAAGATACAAGATCTTGAACCTATGAGGAGAGAGTGCTTCATCAATCTTCATATAGAAAGCATTGATTAGCTATAGTTACTTCTTTGAAACTCCCTCTTCTTTACTAGTGTCATAAGATTCTTCATCAGAGTCAGGGATCTTGGATGGATGAGAGTTGGGACTATAAATAGGTGTATTCTTTCTCATTGACCTTGTTGACCAGCAGATCTAATGGATCCTTCATTCTCTTTCACTCTAGGTTTTCATAGTGTGACTTCTTGATGGCAGCCTACACTAGGTGAGTAATCTTATTCTCCATATCTTACAAATCTCACTTAATTGCAAATTTCTAGACATTCTGCTCTATGTCAATCGAGCAATCTCACATTGAATGTCTTACTTCACTTTGTATCTAGTTTTTAGTTCTTATCCTCATCCATGCTCATCGAAAAAGAATTTTAAATCCAAATCTATCCATATATAGAGGAAGGACCTTCTAAGATAGCTAAAAAATATGGTTAGGTAGAAGGACAAATAAGTCGAAGGGTGCAAGAAAAATAATAATTTTTATTACTCAAAATCTAAGTACAAAGTTTGGGGTCTATAGTGAGAGCCAAAAGATACCCCAGTAAGAAATAAGTTCCTCTATTATAATACTAAGTGGTGAAAATACATGGAAAGAGCATATAAGGTAGATCTTGTACAAATGAATTCTCGCCTAAGCTGATGGTTGTAAGTGTGTAAGCAAGTATAGATCTGTCAATTGATGAGGGGGTGAGTAGCACATCATCAAATGAATATGCGAGTTAGGTTAGGCTAAAAAAGGTAGTCACCTCATTCATTTAAGTAGTGGCATGCTATCAATGAGTTTAGTGACACATTTTCCTTTGACCTATTATTCTCTAAGTGCTTGGCTCAAATGATTAAGCTAATCTTCTCTAATCGAACATACCTTTTAGCGAGTATACCTATTTTTATTGCAGAGTACCCTTTATGTGAGTACACTTATCTTGGTAATAAGACTCACTTGGTCTTTCACACTACTTTGGGTATGCACCCATGACTTGTCTAGTGAGACACTAAACTTCTTTTGTGCTCTTTGGTGATGGCATATCAAGTATGGCTTCTCTATTGAGATTAACCTTTATGCCTTCTGGACTGATTAAGAATTTTAAAAATTTTCTTGTGTTAACTTCATGAGTACCGCCTCATTTGAGATTTATTTTAATGATAACAAAAAATATGTTCAAATGCTACTAATTGAATTAAATTCAAGTGATGCAAGAAAAATTCTTCTAGTCCAGATTCTTCAGTAAATTCAAAAGCTAAAGTTGTTGGACTTGAGCTAGTCAGGAATTTTCTAGGAATTACAATATTAAAGAAAATAAAGACATCAATAAAAAATAAATGATTTATTTATTTCAAACTATTTTACTTAATTTTATTCATATTTTCTATATATTAAAATTTTATTATTCTTTAATTATTCCTTGAATTATCCATTTTGGATAACATGAACAAGTGGATGAGTTAAGTTTCATTTAATGTGTTTTCAAGCAAGATAAATCAAGTTCATACTTAATTAAACATTTATGCTTAATCATATTTATTATTCATTTATTTATTGCATGAGAATTAAATTATTCTTAAATTATTCTAATTATCCTTTTCTCTCTCCTATTATACTATTTTCTCTCTCTTATCATCTTTATCATCCCAATAATGTTTTGGTTAAATTTTTAATAGAATTTTGGTTAACAAATCATATGAGATTTATTTAAAATATTTTTATAAATAATTCTTTCATTTTTCAAATTTTAAAAATTCATTCATTAGAAATTTTGAATTTAAATTATTTTGAGTTTATTTTGAATATTCATTGCTAAATCAATGCAAAATTAATTCTAATAATTGATGGAATGATTTTTTTCGATCCTAGAATAATTTATTTCAACTGAATTGAAGTTTAATTAAATTATTTCAAGTTAATTTAAATTTGAATTCAAATTTATTTTAATTTAATATCCTTTCCTTTTTATTATATCTATTTATGAAAGCACATGGCCGACCCATATTGAATTAAAATTATATTATTTTAAATAATGTTTATTACTTAAAAAATATTATGCTTAATCATCTTGGATTTGAATTAATTAAATGCATTGATTTGAGATCATCCTATTTTTGGAAACTAGTATTTGGCCAAAAATTACATTGATTTTCTGCATTTATTTTGTGTAAATTAATCCATGTTATTATTTCTTAAATCTTGCTTAAATTGATTCACCATCCTTATATCATGAGATAAATTAAAATTGAATTCTTAATTAGAATTGAGCTTGGCTAACCACCTTGATTTTGAGGAAATTATTTTCTAAGCAAATAAAATAAATTGGGTCTTAATTGAATGAAATCCTTAATTAAAGTTTATTTGCTATTCTCATTAATTCCTCTTATTGATTTGTCCAACCATTCATGAACAAATTTCAGATTTTTTTTAATCATATGATGAATGCTTCAAAGTTAAAATTCCTACCAAAAGTATATACCACTTATTACTATCCGTGACTGAAAATCCCATTTCTTGAATTAAATATTATTTGAATGATATTGATTAATTGCATAATTCTCTCTCACACCAAATTTCATTCTTGGCCGAAATCTAATCATAGGATTTTTTATTATGTGATTGAAATCTTTCATTTAAATTTGAACCTTATTTGGATTTTCCCTCTCATGCTTTGGTGATCCAACCTATCATCCTTATTTCATTAGATTTAAAATTCAATTTGCTACCTAATTAATCTTTCCCTCTCTTTTTCTCATGGACTGAAATTATTATAGATAGAATTCTTGAATGAATGATTGAAATTATAAAAACTAAATTAAATCCTCTCCTAAAAAATTTTCCCTCAATTCTATCATTCTTAGCCAACCATTGTGACCTCACTTTTCTATTTAAAGTGGCTTTGATTCTAGGGAAAAGCTTCATAGCTAATTCTCCACTCTTAGTTAGCCCTTTGTACATCTTACACTTGTAGATTTAATGATTCACATGCTACAATGCTTTTATCATCCTTCCTCTTCCCTTAGACAGAATATTACATTGAAGATTGATTGGGAAACTTGAAGGATTGGGGAAAACAATCCTTGGACAAAAGCATTAAGAGGTTCATTTAATTTATTTTGTGCTTAACTCTTCATCCTACCTTACTTTTCTACTTGATTTATATGATTATGGTTTGCATGAATGAAGTTAAGTTGTGATTATGGCTGATTTCCTAAGAAACTCACCTCATGAATTCTTCATCTCCTATGAAGATGACATGTATGATTTTCACAATGTGAATTTCATAAGCTCGGATTAGTTCATTAGTTGTCTTAGTGAATCTTTTTCTTGTCTTCTAGTGAACTCTTTGAGTTTTTCAGCTTTAATGAGCTCATCCACCAAGCTATTTAAGTGGTGACACTACTTAGTGTCATGTCAATGGTTATGATTATAGGCATAGTATTAGGACCAATCACAAACTTTATCTACCTTTCAAAGTAGTTACTGCTTCATCTACCTTTCGAAGTAGTTACTGCTTGATGTACTCTTTATTCTAAATAGCTTCCACCAACTTATATATCGATAATCTCAAGGATGACATCATTGTAGGATTTAAGTACTCACCACATCGATAGAAGTGTGCTTATGTCTAGGTTTCAACTAATTTATTGGCTCTTTTCTTGATGAATGGACTCTCTTCCTTGGTCTTGCCTCCTCACTCAAAGTTTATTTCTCGAGAGTCATTTAAGGGTGAATTCTTTAATTGGTCACCTCCATTAGTTATTTTGAATGGATGGATGACCTCATTATCCTCTTCCTCATTAATGTGATTATTCATCAGCTCTAGTAATTTGGTAAGGGTTTTAGGCTGATGCCACTCAAGTGAATATCTAAGATGACCTTTCTTAAGGCCTTGAGCAAGTGTGTCTTGTGCGACCACAAGCTTCATGCTTTTAATCTCCAACATCTATCTTTGATGAACCTCTTGAGAGATTCATTGGGCTTCTATCTCATTTATAGTAAAGCTTTGCAAGTGCTTTAATGGCTTATGAGAACTGGAAAATTATGTTGCAAACATTCTTTTGAACATGATAAAAGAGTCACAATTTTGACTACTGGAGAAAATCATCAGAGGGCCAATTTTTTGAAGATGATGAAGAAGAGTAAGCATTTCATTACATCATCCAAATCCAATAGCGATGCCATCAACTCAAGGTATGTTATATGGTTAGTAGGATCAATATGACCTCTATAGGACTCCAAGTGTGGAATCATGAACTTGTGCAGATGGAAAGCTTCCATAATCTTCATGGAAAAAGAATTAGTCAAGTTTATACACTTCCTTAGGGTGCTTTCATCTGCAATAATCTAATATGACTCATCATCCAAACTACATGTTCTGGATAGTTCCCTCACCAACTAGTGAGCTTGATGAGTCACCAATCCTAAGGAGCCTTCAATTTCACTAGTCTTTAGCCCTATATTTTTTTCCTTCTCCATAGCTACATATACAAAGGGTGATTTGACCATCCATGGTTTTTAGGTCATGCTGTATAATGAATGATTATGCACTGGGCTCCATTCTAGCTCAGTTATTCCATGCTAAGTGATATGCTTCACTCTATGCTTGACATCTATTTCTCATACTCTTCCATACTCAGCATACCTAATTATGTGTAAAGTATTCCACTATATTAAAAATTTTAAGTACAAATGTCCCTCCTATTTCTCTGGGAGGTGCTATAGTGTAAAGGAGAAATAGAATTCCTAAAGGAACCAAATAAGAACGTAAATAGGATTCATCAAAAGAATCCTTCTAAAATAGTCTAGAAAAGTCCCCTTTTTCCTTATAAGACTCCCCACTTATAAAGTTTTAAGGGGTTTTTACATGTAGTTAACATGAATGCCAAGTTTATATGAAGAATGACTTACCCGCGAGCAGTGAGTTCATTGATGTCAGATGGTAAGTTCCTTATGCTGGGAATCCTTGACTCGATTAGGATGATTTGTCTATAATGTGCTTGGATGTGTGGTTACCTATATATGTGCAAGCTATTTATTATGAGGTGAGTTATTGAGAATAGATTGATCAAAAAGTTTCATTTCTTATGTGCTTGCCATTATAGGACAAGTCTTTTCACTAATGCAAGTCATTGTGCCCAAGCTATCCTGATTTGGATAATCATCTAGTTATTAGGCTCATGAGGTGCATATTGGTATATAATAATTTTTTTTTGTTGAGGAATTTATAATTGAAGTTGGGGTTCCAAATCTAGGATAATTTGTTGACAAATTTTGGGCCAACCACTTTCCCTTTTAGAACCATAATTCCACTTGAAATTAAAGTCCACCTCTAATAACCTTACTCTCATTAAAATCTTAGGAGAGACCCTTATACACCAATTTGATCACTTCTTTGATCCTATTCCACCCTCATTATCATTTGGTATCAAAACTTAGGTTTGGTAGTTAATAGCATAAAAGTTGAATACCAAATGGGGAGAAGCTTGGAGAGGCTTTTGTAAAGTTGGAGTTTATTTCATAAAAGAGATAATCTCTATACTATATACTTGGTTACTATCTTTAATGATATATTTCTTCCACTATCAAAATATTGTTGTAGATTACATGCTTAATCTAATTCCATAAATTATTGCAAGATTTCCAATTAATTGTCTCCACATATATAAAAGTTTGCCATTTTCTTTGAACCTACACTACCTAAATTAAGTTGAGTGTATGTTAATCAGTAAAGGGGTGATCCACACAAAGTTCTATAAAATTTCTTTATGAATTATATACCTTTATTTGGATGAAGAATTAATTCAAGTAAGAGATTCTTTTAAGTGTCATGAGATGTATGAATGGATCTAGAAAGTGAAGATTGGTGAAGAAACCATGTATGTTTTATGAAAGGATAAGAGATGTAAATGAGTGATTGATGGAGGTAGTGTATGAATTTCAGGCCATGCCATTACTAGAGTAAACTTAAGGACTGAACCTCACCTTGAACCTTTCCATGTGAGTTGGGTGCATCATACATCATTGCTTATTACTTTTAAATACCTTATCCCTATCAAGATAGGAAGCTATGTTGATCAAATTTGGTGTGATGTCTCCTTATAGAAATCAAACATATCTTACTAGAAAGGCCTTGGATTCATGACTTAAATGTTATTCAATATGGTAAAGAGAACACTTACGTGTTTAATTATAATTAGAAGATCATACAATTTTTCTTTATAAATTAAACTATTCTCAATGCAATGCTTGAATTATTATTGTAATTATGTACCTTTTATGTATTGTTGTTTATAAATGTGTGTCTGGTGCCTAGGCACTAGTATTTGTAGTGCCATGGAACTAGTCTCTAATGATTTAATCATAGAGATAAAAAGAAGATAGGGACTTATTAGTAACTTTCACAATGTTATGAACCAATAGGTTTAGCTTTAGGAAATTTTAGAGTCAATTAGTCGAGTAATTTCAAAGGGTTTATTAGTGATTTTTATATTGATATTTTTTAGTAATTAATAATGATGGTTAAATTGTAGTTTTATGATGAAATTTGAGTGAGGGAACTCATATAAGTGGAGCTTTATGGTTGGAGAAAGAAGAGAATTTGGTGATTCACTTGAACATTACTTTGGTGAGTAGTGTCCTTACTTTTATTATTTAATTTCATCTAGTGTACTTTTCTTACAGATTTTGCATTATGTTTTTCTTGGAATTGTTCTCTATAAGTAAAAGATGTAATTTCCCTACCCAAATTCCATCTTAAATTTAACTTTCAATGGTTAACCTTATCTTAGGTTTTTTATTACCTAGTCTCTTTGTAGCTTTCATATGGCCGACTAAACCTCCACTAAAATATGCCAAATTTTCCATATCATTATCCAACTTAATTTTTTACAATCTCCATATTTTTATTTGGTTTTATCTTCAATCCTTTTAAGGATTTTAACACAACATATGTCTAAATCAGCCTATTGTTAGAGTATGTTATTTCAATAACCAATCTTGAAAACAATTCTAGAAAAATTATTAAAACTCCTCTAAATTTTTGAGCCAATAAGTTCAGGTCATTGCAATTTTAAAGCTAATTAAGGGAGTTATATCAAGTGAGTAGCTAGTGACTTGTAAAAAATTGTTATTTAGTGATTAATTAAAGTTAATTATTGATTTTGTGATAAAAATTGAGTGAAGAAACTCATTTGGTTAGTGTTTGGTGCAAATCAAGGAAATAAATTTGGTGACTCACTTCCAACACTACTTTGGTGAGTAATATCCTTTATTTATTTGATTTTATGTGTTATATTTTTCTTGTTATATTATGATTGTGATATTCCTTGGATTATGCACAACCTAGTTTCACTAGCCAAATTCCATCTTATATTTCACCTGCAAGGGTCGACCTCAACCTATATTTTCAAGACCTAGTGTATATGAGGATTTTATTCAGCTAACCAATCCTCCAATAAAAATAACCAAATTCTAATAATTAGCCTATTTATTCTCTACAACCTTAACATTTTTATTCGGTCATGTTATTCAATGTTTCTCAAGAATTTCATGCAATAATGGTCCAAATAATTCTATTGTGAAAGTTTATTTGGCAGAGTCTACTTTGTTTTGTGATAGTTTTGAGAAAGATTATCAAACGTCTTATATAATTACACACTCATGTTGACCTCATTTTTGGACAAGGTTAATATCATTTCTAAAATTAATAAATAAGGCACCTAATCTAGATTGGGAGCCTTTAAATTAAGCACTTATAACAGTATACCTAGTGACCTAGTGGATCCTCCTCGGATTTGATCTAGCCTAATGGGGTTTAGATAAACTAAACCCAAATTCCAAACTTGAATTAAATCAAATAATTCTAAATAAACCAAAATAAATTTAAATTAAATCTTATGAATGAATCCAAATCCAAACCAAGATCAAAAATTGTAAACCCTTTTGACATAAGTTTGACTTATATAGATCCCACCAAGTCAAAGGTCAACCCACAAAAATTTGAGTTAATGAAATCATTCTAAATGGCCTAAATGATAGAATAAACATGTATAAATATGAAAATAAAGAAATTTAAATTTATTTAGGCCTTAAATAGGTTAAATAGATCACTTTGGTCTAAATGAACCTAAATGAGCCTTGTTGGGTTCAAACCTAAATCAAATTGAAATCAACTCAATTTAATTATTCAAAATCATTTGAATATGATTATAAAACATAATCCAACAAATCATTGGATTTAATTTTATCAAAATAGTAATTTGACCTAAATGAACCTAAGCTTAACCCATTAAGCCCAATTTAGGTCAAATGGGTCAAAATTTAAATTAACCTCAAATCAATTAAAATTAATCATTATAATCACTCCATATATATAACCAAGCATTATTGAGTCCAAAAAAAACTCAATTAAGCCAAATGGGTCATTTGAACCCAATTGGAATCAACTTAACCCATTTAAGTCAACATGGGTTAAATTAAAATAAAATGAAAATTTAACTTAAAACCTAAAAGGAATTAATCAAATTATAATTTGTTAAATCATCAACTAAAGAAAATTGAACCCAAATTTACATGAATTAAAGCAAATAAACACAATTAAAACACTTTGAATCCAAATGGCATGAATTGGGTTCAAACCTCCAAGCCAACTCAAATGGACTTGGATTTAACCTCAAATTCACATTGGGTTTGATGTGGGTAGCCAAACACTAGCCTAAGGACTATGGTGGTGAGTCCAAAAGCCATAAAGAAAAAAAAATAAAGGGATGAGGTGGAAACCATGTAAATGGAGAAGGAATCAAAAAAGTAATGAAGGAAAATCCTACTTCCCCTCCTCCATACCTCATCCACCACATGGCTTCAATTAGTTTGGCCTTTTTTTCAATTAATTGATAGCCTTAAAAAAGGAAATTAAGGGGATAAGGTGACTTCCTTCATAGGATAGCAAGGAAGAGAGAAAAAGAGAATCCCATGAGAAGTCTCTAGCCAAAAAGGGAATGGGGAAGAAATGGTTTCCTCCTCTCAAACTTTTCATCCAAACATTTTACAAGGTCAAGAGGGACCAAACCAACCCATTAGCCAAGCTCATCACTGCTGGTGACTGGGTTTCAACCACCAAAGCTCCCCATACAAAGCTTTTAGCCATGAATAGAAAGAGAGGAGAGAGGTCCTTTCCTTTCCATAATTTCATTACAAAACATCCACAATGAAGAGAAGCCAGTTTGAAGCCTCCCACGAGGATTTCACCACTAGCAAGCTAAAAATCTACCATGGCTAGGGGAAACCTCTCGGCCTCCAATGGCAAAGGGGGAGGGAGATTGTTTCATGTCCCTTCACATTATAGGGGTCAAGAGGACCTAAATAAATCTTTCCCCAATCTTTATGCCACCGACAAGACAAAGAATGACCAAAATCAATGAAAATGGCCACCAGGTGGTCTCCACAGTGTTTAGCAAAGAGGCAAGCCACCAAATCACATCAATGGCTTCATCTCATTGAGGCGAAGGTTTTTGCATCCCGACAACCATTGGGGAGCACCACCAATGAGGTATGCTCCAAAATTAAAGCTTTGAGGAAACTTTTTTAGTATTTTACGAATGGGATATGATCCCCAAGGGGATCATATCATATTGATTGATCAATTTGCAATCAAAATCACATAATTTTGTCACTCTAATTAATGGAAATCTGTCAAATTTGATGAACGGTCTTCGATTCTCTAGTAGAAGGAAGGGGAGGTAATCCAAGCCGTCTGTTCCTCCTATTAGGAATGGACATCCCTGATCTAGTCACATGGTCTGATTAAAGCTCTATAAGAATCGTTGGCAAGAATGAGATCGTCTGATCTTCGATTGGATGGTCGTTACTTTTGACGTGGGTTCCACGTGGCCCAATGGCGCCATGTTGGTGCCACCATTTAAAATGAGATTTTCTCATCTAAATCATTAAAAATTATAAAAAAATGCTTAAAACTTCTTAAAATTATAATAAATAAAATATAAATTCAAAAAATTCAAATGAGGGCTCTATGGATTCGTCTCAATGAGTAGAATCCATTAAACCCAAAATCTCTAATAAATTTGGGTAATTTTGGATTAATTTGATTTTAAATGAAGTTAATCAAACTCAAATTAATCAAAACCATTAATCCAATTAAAGTGAAACTTTATGAAATTGTAATTGAGGTTAAGAAGCATCTTAGAAATTTTTTTGATGAATTAATTCAAAGCAAATCAAAAGATATTAAATTTCAAACTCCAAACCTTAATTTTAATAAAATAAATTAATATTAAATAAAATAAATAATGAAAATTGATCAAATCACATTAAATTATGATAATAAACCCTAATGAACTTAAGCACATCAATAAAACCTACTGAAACTTAACAAATCATAAAATGGCCCAATTTGGTAATTAATTTAATTAATTAGTTCAATTAATTAACTTGAACTTAGGAAAATCATAATACTTCAACCAAACTCCAAAATTTCCAAATAAATCCTCTATGGATGCATCTTCCATAGAGGAATCTAATAAAAAACACTTTAGTAAATTTTTTTTAAACTATGCTTAATTTAGTTTTAAAGAAATAATTAAAACCTTAATTATACCTTAATCATGCATCTAATTAAAATGAAAATTTGAAAAATTCAAATTGGAAAAGAACCCAACTTGATTATTTGTAGAGCTCCTACCCATTTTATCTTTCTTTTGGTGTGTACAATGGTAACCAGTCGCATTGATCTTTCTTTAATTTAAATTAGCTTGATTTATTTTGAGTGCACAATAGAATCAATATACTTTTCTAGGTTTTTCTTGTTCTATGTTTTTGTGATGGATGCTTGCACGATTAGGCCCTTAGGGAAACTAAATTTTCTGCCCAATCTAAATCTAAATATGTTAAAAATAAAATAAAGAAACTCAAAACTTCACATTAACTAAAGCTCTAAGAATAACTTAATTCAACTAAAACAATTAGCTCTTGCAACCATGCTAGCATATTATTATAAACTCTTGAATTGGGCACTTCACCCATTACACATAAGGGGCATCTGACTAGTGAGGATGACCACATTCTTGGAGAAGTTGACCTCCTCTTATTAATTTGGCCTATGACCACTTCTAATTGCATGAAATTTATGCATAAAATGCATACCCCGAAAGAGTTAAATGAATCATGAGTTAAAACATTTAAAAGCTCAAAATTTGCATTTATTAGTGCATATCAAACCCTACATAATTTTAGGTATTAGGGACTAAGACTAGGTGCTTAGATTCTTTCCTAAAATATAATAGCCTAACCATATTACATACACGAGACTTGGCTTCATGAATTTAAAATGTGCTTAGGTGGTGTTAGCTGGTAGCCATTGCAGGTGGAATATAAGTCCAAAAAAACCAAGGATAGGTTTGTTCCCTGTTCCCTCAAGTGAAAGGAATGGACAATAATTTCCAAAAGTTAAACTAGGACAAGCATCTAACTTCTATCAGGAACACTTATAGACATAGGATATGAAGCATCCTACTAGAGTAAGTCCTCAACCCTATGCATTTTTGTAGTATTGTGTTGCTAGACTGTAAGCCCTAGATTTATAAGAAAATGTTAACTAGAAATCTAAATTAAATTTTAAAATTTAAAGCCTAATGGTAGGATAGTTGAAATGTATACTAGGTATTCCCAGTATCAGTAGGAATTTTTATTTAATCCTAATTGGCATTCAAGACTAAATATTTCCACTTTGTAGCTTTCTCAATTGAAATTATAAATTATCATTTCCTTTGATATCTAGCTTAGAAATCTATAGAAATAATAGCTTATTTCTTTAATCAAGGTATTCTTACAAAGGGGTCCTCCATTCCTAAGTTGTAATTAACTAAAAAGACTTTCCCTTATAAAGAACCATGAACCAATTTAAAATAAACCCTGCAATACTTCCCATTAGTTCAAGGGAAAACTCTCTGGTACATGAAGGCCCATTAGCCTTAAGAGCCTTTTATTTAATGATCAAATTCATTATATGATACCATATTTATCTTTTGAGATAATATGTTTACTCTTTAATGATTATTTGATCATCCAAATAAGAAATTTCTAAAATCCTAAGTGGTTTTCCCATAGATATTTTTTAGCAACTCCACTAGGGAATGGTTCCTCTCTCCATGTTTAGAAATAAGTTAATATTTCTAAACATTGGTAGCGTACTTGTGCCACTCACGGGTCAAGACTATCTTTTTTCTATTGGATGCCTCTTCATTTCCTTCCTAGTTTAGCTCATCCAACATCCTAAATTGAGGTTCTAGAACTTTTCATTTGTCATAGTTAAATGACTAGTTCCTATAACATGAAATAATTGAAAATAAAGTCATTTCTATTAGACTTGATTTTGAGAAAATGGATTTGATATCATTCCATTATGGAAAACAAATATTATATTCAAAAATTTTGAAAATCATTTCAAATTTAAATAAAAGAATATATATAAATCTCAAATTTAAATTTGTCTTTGAGTTTTACTTTTGCTTTGTACTAAAGCTAAAGAGAATCAAAGTGGGGTCCTTAAATTGATACCCTTTGTTCTAATACATTCAAAGGTAGAAAACACCTAAGGATGTATATTAAAATGAACGACTTCTTTCAAATTTTAAAAAAAATCCAAGAAATTAAAGGAATTGGGCATAGTCTTACATATTACCCCTTACCACCATGATTGATGCTTGAATTGCATTCTAAAAAAAATTAACTCAAAAAAAATGGATTTGATAAGTATGAAAAATGATCCCAAAATAATGCTTTATTGACCTTAGGCAAAGGTTCATTAAGGAGTTAAGTGCTTTTAAGGCAATTTTAATAAATGAGATTCACATTTAATCTTAATAGATTCACAATTCATCTCCATACATCCACTAGAATTTTAGAAGATCAGTTGTTTGAACTAATTGGCCAATTCTAGGAAGTGACTTGGAGGTAACCCACTTTTAAACCCTCAAAGAATCCTGAATCATTAAGAGTTTAGGAGAGAGTCAAAAGAGGAAGATGACATGATATTGTGAATAAAAATGATAAGATAAAATCTCACTTTTGCTTCTAATCAATTAAAGAAAAGAGAGGGCAGTGAAGGGAATTCTGATTCTCTTGATAAAGTTGAAAAAATGAAATTTAAACCTAATAAATTTAAATCAATGTCCTTAATTGGAGTCTTCTCCCATGGAATGATTGCTATTTCATAGATCATCATAATTAATTCAATGACAAATCCTGAAAATAGTAATTAACAAAAATTTTAAATCTTCTAAAAAATCAAGACCTTAAGATTTGGTCCTAATGGTGATATTTTTGTCTCTCAAAGTAAAAAATATGAAAATTCTATCTTTGGTAGATTGATAGATAACTCACTTGAGGCTTAATTATCCAAAATTCATAAAAAAGTATTAGTTATCGCCACTCAGAAACTAAGGCATTATATGCTTTCATACAAAATGAATCTAATTTCAAGGGCAAATCCATTGCAACATCTTATGACTTGTTTGATGTTATTTGGACGTCTAGCATGTTGGTCAAAAATTTTATTGCAATTTAAAATTACCTTTATCCTTCTTCATGCTATAAAAAGGGCAAGTCGTGGCTGACATCTTAGCATCACATATTCTACATAAGGGTTCCTCTTTAAATGATGATCTTCTTGATAAGAAGATCATGACATTAGAAGATGAACCTAATGCCACTTGGGAGTTAAATATTTATGGCACCACATCATCAAAGAAAAATAAGAATTAAATTTGTATAACCTAAAGAAGGTAGGGATTGGATTCACTTTCATAACCTCGGACAAAGGAATGATAAGGTACTCTTATCATTTATGTGATCCTTTATCTCGTAACCTTTTAAGAGTTGGGGTATCGACTTCATAAGATCTATTGACCTATTGAGGATAGAGTTGGACCTATCCTCTCATCATATCAAAAGAAAAATTATTGAAATTTAATATGAAAGAGTCATACCACCACAAATAACACTGAAGAGAAATGACAAATAAGTCATCTTAATATAAAGAAAAATAATAAAAACCTATTAGGGTTTAATTTATTTTTCTTTCAAATTTCAAATTTATTTTTTCCCATCTTAGAGAAGTTGTTTGCAAAATCTAGCATCATAATGTTTTATTAAAAAAAAGAAAGAAAATGAAAAGAAATTAGAATTAATTTAAGGCATTACATAATTTTTTAATTTGCCTTCTTTAATTATAAATAACTTCCTGATGTGGCATTCCGCTATAAAGAAGTTATAGGGTTATCTTCTATGATAAAGATTCACTACTGAGGAACTCATCAACATCTTAGTCAATGTAGAAAATTTGAAAAAAAAAATCTCTAGAATGCTTGTTGATCCAGGTGCGTCGGCCAACACCAATTGTAAACAAGAAAGTGAATATACATTCCCAATTCTATTCTTATTTTGATAAGATGGTGCCATGTAGATTCAATCAAGTAATGAAAAGAGTTTTCAATTCAATGAAAATTTAATCATGAAAAATCAAGTTAAAAGAAAAACTTAATCTCAATCACTTATTGATTGAAGATGATAATTTAAACATAAAAGAAGAATCTTAGGAATTCAAGATCTTTAATGGTCTTTGATGGTACTATTCAGCCCAAATACAAAGAAAAATAATATGAAATGAAATGAAAGGAAGAAAGAAGAAGAAATGTTATAATTATTATGAAAGGATTTTATATCCATTATGTATTCATGAGTGTAGAGTCTTTAGAAATGTCATTTTGTCAGTCCTAAATGACCTCACTAAGTCTTATACTCAATCAAAGAATTAGAAAGTGTCATATCATGTAATATGATCAATCAGCAAAAAAAAAAGAATTGAGTCACATGTATGTATTAAAAAAGTAGATAGTGTCCTAGTAAATGTTGTAGCTAGAAAAAAAATAGAAAATGTAATGTTTTACAAAAAAAAAAGAAAAAGAAATGTTGACAAAAAGAAACAAATCTACATGTTCCACATCTTGGGACTAAAATAAAATCTTTACCTTGAAGATGGGATCCTATTACCCATACTTTATTTCAAAATTAAAAAGATTTTATTATAAGAATATCCTTATCAAGGACAAATTATCAAAATATTGTCAAATCAAGACAATTCTAGATAAGAGAATTGAAAGCATATGAATCGAATACTTACAAGAATATCATGTTATATAGTTGTATCATTCAGTCTAAAAATATTGGGATAATTTATTAAAGGGTAATGATCAAGATTTTTGATAACCTCACTTTTGATTAGGTGAAGTGTTATATTGAAAATCTTGATAAAAATGATGAAAATGAATGGATAAATTAAAGAGAAGAAAATAAACTTTATTATTATTTGAAAATAATCATATCACTACATATAGATTCCTAAAATATACTTTTGAGTAATTTCAAGAAACTTGTAGTGGAATTTAGAAGGATAAAAACAAAAAGAATCAACAAATAAGAATTAATTAAAGCCATCTAAAAATATCATTCAATAAAACCCTTAAAAAATAATAATTCAACTTAAGAAAATTTATTTCAAAATTATTAGGAGAATCTTAATTTCTCGAACTAGTTAACCCTATCAATTTCATTAATAATTAAAGATAAAAGAATTAAGAAATATTATTGACCTTTTTTTTTGGATGAGGTTAATATCATTACTAAAATTAGTAATTTGGACATTAGACATAAAGATGACTTATGTGGGTCCCACAAGGTCAAAGGTCAACCCACCAAAATTTTAGCAAATTAAATTATAAAGACTCAAAATCATCAAATGAACATGTTTAAACATAAATCTAAAGAAATTTAAATCCAATAAGGCCTTAATTGGGTTAATTTGATCACTTGATCTAAATAGGCTTAAATGGATCCTATTAGGCCTAAATTCAAATTAAACTAAAATCAACCCAAATTAAATGTCTAAAATCATTTGAAAATCATCTTTAAATATTATTTAATGAATTGTACCATTTAATTTGGTCAATTTGATTTTTTGACCTAATTAAACTCATGTTAACTCATTAAGCCCAATTTGGGAAAGTGGGTTTAAATTCAAAATTTAACTTCAAATGAAATAAAATTGGTTAATCCAAATCATATCGAACACTTGAATAAACATAATTAAAGCCTAAACTTAGATGAAATCTATCAAATGGAACCAACCAAGCTAAACCAAAGGGAACAAATGCTTAAGTGAACTAACCTAAGGTATTTGTTACTAAACCTAATTAAAATGAGTTTATTTGACTCATGAATCATCTTAAATATGATTTTAATAATTAATTGATAATTTAAATTAATGAATAATAAACATTAATCATAAATATTTTAATTTAAATCAAGTTAAACTCAAATGGACTAAGTGTGAGAATGTAAGCTTAAACCTACACTAATCACATTCCAATACACCTAGATTCATTATAGAATGAGTCTAAAGGGATTGGTAACAAATTTTCAGAAAATTTAAAGGTCTCAAGTCAATCCAAAAAGAAACAAATATGCCATGGGAATGTGATGTGGAACACGTAAAACAATCCCATCCCAATCCAAAACACTTTCTCCAATCCTCCTCCACTCCTCATCCTCTTTGACTTGGATTGTTCTTAATCAGTTGACAACCCCTTGGAGCTAGCTCCAAGGGTGGCAATCACCATGATAACATCAAAACTAACTTTCTCCCCATATTGCTCTTGGCCACTCATGAAAAAAGGAGAAAGATATTTCTCAAGACATTCTAAGAACTCACACACCTTTCTCAAGTGAAACAAAGAAGAATGCATTCTTTCCCAGATTCTCGTGCTACCAGCAAGCAAGATTTTGACCAAACCCACCAATAAATAAGAGGAGCTTTGTCTATAGAGCAATTGGTGAGGAGGCAATCCAATTCCTTACTCCTAAAGGCTTGCCACATCCCCACAATGCAATTTGAAATGTTCCCACCACCAAGATTGATGTCGGTGAAGTATCCCTCAAACCTGACCTCCTATTGAACTCAGAATGGTCCTTTGTCAAGGAAATTTGATCTCAAGTGAGATCTAACCATCTAGATGTGTTCAAAATAGAGTCTTGATTGTTTAGCAATCAAAAATGCATTAAACTTCTCCAAAGATTTTCAGATTTTGGCCATAAAATGTGGACGGTCTGCAGTTCTCAATGTTGAGAGAAAGGACAAAATTTGCATTATTTGTTCCTTCTATTTGGAATGGACAGCTTTGATCTAGCTACACGATCTGATCTAATTTCTTTAAGGAATGGCAGATTAAATCATAATCATCCCATCTTCGCTCGGATGGTTGTAAACAAACCCATAGTCTCCACCACTTTTTGACCTAGATGAGTCCAAATTGGTCCAGTGCCATGCCATGGAAAATACAATCGATTAATTTTAAAACATCATTTTTTATTTTCTTTATTTTAGAAATTATAGAAAATTCTAAAAACTTTAAAAAAGTACAAAAAATAAAATACCCAACCAAAAAATATAAATAAGGGCTCTATGGATTCATCTCAATAAAGATAATCCATTAAACCCAAAATCCTTAATTTTTGTTGAGTATTTTTGGGTTAATTGGAGTTTAATTAACAGTAATCAAAGCCACATTAAACTCAAACCACTAACCTAATCAATTTAAAACTTTGGAGAATTAAAATTAAGGTTAAAACACACTTTAAATAAATTTCTCAATATTTATTGAAATGTGAATCCGTAGATATAATATTTTCAAGCCATAACTCTTAATTTAATAAACTAATTAAATCAAGATAATATAAAAACTATGAAATTTGGTTAAATCATCATAATAAACACGAATGAATCTTAAAACATCATTAAAACTCACTAAAGCCTCATAATCCCAAAATGACCTTAATCAGGGATTAAAAAAATTAATTAATTTAATTAATTGATTTAAAGTTTAAAAAATTATTAATTAACCAAAACTCCAAAAAGTCTAAATGAACCTCTATGGATTCATCTTCTAGAGGAAAATTGAATAAAATTAAAACTTCTAATTAATTTCTTCTAGTTTAGGCTTAATTTAGGTTTTATTGAAATAACTAAAACCTCAATTAGTCCTAATTACACATCTAATTAAGATGAAACTTTAGGGAACTTAAATTGGCAAGTAACATAAAACTTTCAAGGTCAAATGACCTGTGGATTAGAAGTTGTTGAATTTTCGATCCTTAGGTCAATTTAAATGAAATTATAAATAAAAAAATTATAAAAATCTATAAAACCAACTCAAAATATTAACATCATAAAATTGGAGAAAAATATTTTAATCCTCTAAAGTTAAAGAATTTAATTAATTATGCATTTAAGGATTAATAAATTGATTAAGAACATAAAATTCAATCAAACTTTAAATAATCTAATTTGTTAAATCGATAATAAATCTATTGATCAATTTAAATAAAAATTAATCAAATTCTGAACATTATACCCATATCAAGAAAATCACTAATATTAAAATTACTTCAAATCCATTTTAATGTTAAGAAATATTGATAATTTCAAATGCAAATAAAAGGTGATTAATCAATACATTTAATCTAAATAACCTAAAAGCTAAAATGGCCTAAGTTAGATTTCATACCCACAGTATCTTAAGTTTCCTTGGTTATGATTGATAAAAAAAAATCTTATCTAAGAAAATTAAAAAAATAATGAAACTTTAACATGTAATATTTCATTAAATTTAACCCAAATGATGAAGTATAAATATATAAGTTAATAAGTTATCTTAAATTTCAAAATTGAGGTATAACGAATCACTTAAATAATAAAAATACAACTTTTGAATTAAGTTTGAATTGAAAATATATTTAAATTACCTAAGTTATTTAAATTAACAAACACTTAATATTGATAAAACTAATGTGAAATTATTTCAATCAATTAAATTAATCAATTCAAATACATTGTATTAAATAAACATTTAACCAAAAGAAACATAAAATCAAACATAAAGCTAAGTTATTAAAGAAAATATAATAACATAAAATGAATTAAAGCACTACAAAGTAAACTAAAATAAAGTAAAAATCAAATAAAACTTAATTATTCAATCAAGATGACATCAACTTTTAATTAAGATTTAAGAAAACATTTTAAATTTTGGTAAAAGATAATAAATCAAATTAAAGAAACATTAATCAAAATAAAAGAATTGCAGTAAGTATAAAGTCTTCAAAATATTAATAAGATTATATCACATCAAACCCAACTTGAAATAAATCATTTAAATTAATTTGAAAGAGGATAATTAAGATACTTAGGATCTTAGTTTGACCCTTAGAGTGAACAAAATTTTATTTTATTACAATTTATGATGATTGAATAGAATGAGTTTTGCTCAAAGCAAAATTTATTTATTCTTCATTCTTGAAACCTAAACTTCAACTTTAGGACAAACTAAACTTAAAAATAAAAATTAACTCATAAATGAATTAAATCACTTAAATTGAAACAACCCAATAGGAAATTAATAAAATTATAAGAATAAAATAAAAGAAATAGAAAAAAATGAAATCAGAACTTTTCATAATTAGTGATCATATTGGGTGTGTTGTTAGTGATCATAAATTGAAACCTTGGATCTTAACAAGCAACTAATATTAAGCTCATATGTTTAAAATATAAATTGTTAGTGTGTTGTGTGTATTTATTGATATTTATTTTACAGAGATTAGTAATTTATTTTAAAATTTCAAAATGTAATTAAAGTCTAGAATTAGGTTAGGATCTATAGGGTATAAAAATAGCAGGAGCTAACTTTACTAGTTAGTGGTCCCCAATGAAGTGGAGGTCCTTAAAGAAGTTGATGATCTTAGAAGAAGACCCTCATAGATCAAACTTTAAGTTCTAGGCTAGCCTATATAAAGGTACACCTATCCATTTTCTCTTTCTTTCAATGTGTATAATGGTACCTGGCTGCATTGTCCTATTTTATTAATTAATTTATCTTGATTTATTTTGGGTGTGCAATAAAAATTGCCTGCTTTTCTACATTTCTTTCTATGGTATGTTTATGTGATGAAATGCTTGGAATGTTAGGCTCCTAAGAAAAAAATTAAAATTTTACCTTATTAAACTTAAACAACTCAAAATAAAATAAAGAAATTCAAAATCTCATATTATTTAAAAGCCCAAGATACAACATAAAAGTAACTAAAAATATTTAGCTTTTTATGAAATATGATATCATATTATTCATTCCTCTTCAATTGAGTGCTTCACCCATTACACATAAGGGGGCATCTGACCTAAGGATAACCACTATTCTTGGGAGAAGTGTGCCTTCTCTTTTCAATTTTTCCATGACTACTTCTAACTAAATATCATTGTGAATTATGAGTCAATAAATAAAAGAAAAAATATATTGCATTATTTAAGTGCATAACATGCAAAAAATTATCTTAGGGTTTGGGAGTGAGTTAGGATTTTAGTTCCTTTCCTAAAATACAATAGCCTAGCCATCTTACATACATATAACCATACTCATGTTTTTAAAATCACTTAGGTGGTGTTAGCTGGAAACCCTTCCAAACAGGTTATAAGTTTAGAAGAGTCTGGGAGACGTTCATTTTTCCTTTGGTGGGAAAATGACAGATAATTCAAAACTTTACATTAGAACAAGCCTTTGATTTATGTTAGAAGCATTTGTAGACTTAGATTTTAAAAGCATCATTTTGGAGTAGGCCTTCAACTACTAAGTATTTCTATAGTCTTATGTTGCTAGAATCTAAGTCCTAGACTTTTATTAAAATGCCTATTTAAATCTGAATAATCTTGAACTCAAACTTATAAAGCATAATGGTATGTTAGTTGAAATGCTTACTGGATAACCTAGTATTGATAAACATTTCATTTTAGTTCTAATTAGCCTCCAAAAGAACTCTTCCCCCATCAAAACATTGTCTAATGAATTACTAAATCATCAACATTTCAAGATAAGCTTTGAAATCCATAAAAAAAAAAAATTATTTCTTTAATTGAGATTATACTTAAGAAGGGATCCTTCATTCTTAATATGTAAGTAACTATAGGGGCTTGCCCTTATAAGGAACTATAAACCTTGCATTAAAATAAACTCTATTCTACCTCTTCATGTAATTTAGAGGAAAATTTGTTAGTACATCGAAGACCCATCAACCTTAGAGTCCTTATTAAGTAATTAAATCTATTATAGGATAATATGATTATCTTTAGAGATACTATATTTATCCCTTAATGATGAATTTAATTATTGAATAAGTACCCCAAGATCTACATGGTGTTCTAAATAAAATTTTCCATAGATTTTTCTAGTGACTCCACGGGAGTAGTTCCTCTCTCCATCATTTGAAATAGATTTTTATATTTATATATTGGTAATGTACTTATGATTTTTATGGGTCAAAATTTCCTTTTGTTCTGTTGGGTATCTCTATTTCATTCTTGGTAGAGTATATTAAATATCACTAAATGGAGTATTGAACTTACTTATTTATTGAAGTAAAATAAGAGGATTCTATAACTCCTATAATTTGAAAATGAAATTTTTTTTTCAAAAACTCCAGCCTCAATAAAAATGGCCAACTTTTCCTGATGGGTCAAAAGTTATTTTCTTTTCACTACATTATGTTAAAAGCTTGTTATAATGATGTTAAAAGATCATTATAATTTGATTAATTTTCTTATTTGAAAAATAGAAAATGGTTGGATACTTATTTCATTGCTACATCTAGGATTAGCTTTTCTGTGGACAGTGGTAGATTACCTGATGGCTCACATCAAGTTTAGAGCTGATTTTGAAGATTTAAACATTACCACTAAGTAACTCTTTCTCTTGTTAGTGATCTAACTATTTAGGATAAGAATCCTATCTTAGAATTTTCTAGAGTTCCATGTAGTACTCTTTGCACTAGCAGGGAGATAGCCATGGAGGCCTCTAGGGAGATTCAAATAGGACCTGTGTTGAAGAAAGTAAAATTGCTTATTGAAGAGAGACTTGATTCCCTCTTTCATTGATGACTACAAGCCAAAAGGAAAATAAAGGTACAAGGCCTAGAAGGTAGGCCCTTAGGGAGAGGAAATAGTGGGAAATGATAGATATTAAATAAGCTAGGGTGAGGGAGGGGTTTACACTTCTAGATACTTTCCCTTTCCTCTAGAGAGGATGGTAGACTCACTTTGCCCTTTTCATACAACTCATGGAGAGGAGATGCCCAGAACCTGAAGTTTGAATCATTACTAGTTAATGACAAGTTATAGGAGAGGGATATTCATGGTAATAAAAAGAAGATCTTATCACCCCATGCCTATTATACTGAACCGATATCATCGCCCAGGGAGGTTACTAACTTAGCATAAGGCTAGTTCAAGGAGAAATATGATTATCTAAAAAAACTAAAAACATTTATGTTAGAAAAGATCCATTGGCTTCTAAGCCAAAGACTCACCATTTATCATAGTTAGAAGTACCATTTGTCACTCATCCTATTAAAGAAAGGCCATCATCATATTTTAGGCCTCAAATTGAAGGGCCATCCTCATTTTATACCTCTAATAGAGAGATGGAGTCACTTCATCTATCTATTTATAATAGAGATATTGTAGCTAAGGGACACCTTTGTTTGGGAACCACTCTAGCCATAAATAAAGTTTCCCACTATCCAAGGGAATCATGAAAAAGAAATATTTGAAGTGAAACCCATTGATATAGAAGAAGAATTTGAAGTTATCCTTGATAGGAATGATGTTCCACTTCATCTTAAAAAAGAACTGGAGACTATTGTTAGAGAGAATAAAGAAAAATATAAGATAAGTAGGTCCAAGATCACCTTGATTTAGATCAAGATGACTTGTTGGATGATGGCCTTAGGCTACCCATCACACATATTTTTATGGTAGATACAAGGGCATCTAAAAAAATAAGAAGAAACACATGAGGATCCTATACTTGATCTTACTCATCAGTTAATCCTTTAGTTATAGAAGAAAAATGATAAGATTTTGAAAATGAAAACAAATATGAAGGAGATAATTGCAACTAAGCAATCACTTCAAAGTTCAGTTCCCACCACTTCATAACCACATTCTTTAAAGAGACCAGAAGAGTCCCATCCAACATATGAGATGAAGCTTGGTTAGAGCCTAGACCAATAGTTATATATTTTATAAAACTAACTTGAAGTCTCTAGTAGAATAGAAGGTGAAAGAAACTTTAGCTCAATCCTATGGTAAAACTCTTATTCCAAAGGGTAGACCCTACACTGAGGAATATGATTATGTACCATATCCAAACGAATTTATGCCTCTTCTTTTAAATTTATTGATGGGATAGCAATCCCAAATAACATTTGGCACATTTTGGGACAAGTTATTGTAATGCAGAAGAGAATGTTGCCCTATTATTTAGGCAGTTTGGCAGTAGTTTGACTGGAGTTGTCTTTGATTGGTATGTAGATATACCAAATTGTTCAGTGCACACTTTCACTGAACAAGAAAACATGTTTGTGAAATGATTCACTAGCACACAACACCACCTCACTATAGGTGACCTAATAGTTGAAAAATAAAAGCTAGGTGAATCTCTTATTAATTATATCCTGAGATGGAGAATTCTCAATCTCAAGTGTAAGCCTCAACTACAATAGTAGCAAGATGTAGATATACCTCTTTAAAATATCCATGGCCCTGTTACTTATGGAAAGTTTTTACTATTAAAAGATTATGAAAAACTATTAAGAAACAAACTTAGGAAATTACTAGAAAAGTTGGTAGATAATGTCTCTAAAGTGGATAGAGGAAAAGCTCCAATTCAAGTCCAAGTAGAGCATCCACCACCTTATAGTCCATCACAGTAGTAATTATCACCACTACCCAAGAAAGCTCTTACTAGCCCTTTCAATGAAAGAATGAACCAAACTTATTCTTTCAAGAGAAAGGCAATGAGGATGACTTTCAAAAATCTAAAGAAAAATCCAAATTTTAAGCTATCTAATCCCAAAGACCATAAGAAGTCGAGCAAATGAACCAAATTATTGTCCATACCATCAAATACTAGGTCATACCATTGAGGACTGCTTCACATTTGAGGATTAGCTTGAAAGAAATTATAAGAAGAGTTTGGTGATAATTCTTAAAGAATACTTAGTAGACCCTAGATAAGGGTCAATTAAGGTAATCATAGCAGAATCTTCCACTTCTTTTAGTTCTTCTCTTTCAAATATCTAGGAAATTTGCTTTATCCAATTCTTTTAAAACATATTTGAAGAAAAAATTTAAAAATTCCATGTAGGATCAAATGAAGACTTGGAAGAAGATCATCTAGATTGATTCATTGACATCACGAGAGTTAGTTCCTCCTTAATCACGTTCAGCATTGTCAAATATCTAGGGAAAGAGTGGTGAGAGAGAAATATTTGTTGTATCTGAGAGAGTTTTGTATAATAACGATGGAAAGGCTAGGCCTTATACACCTATATCTTTATGTAATAATTTTAAAAATATAAATAAAAAGTTGGCCCCTAAAGGTGTTTCTTATGTTCTTACTATTTTTATTGATCATGTTATGAATGAAGAAAAATAAAAAGATGAGAAAGAAATTTCTTATACTAAATGTCATGTACTTTGTGAGTCAAGGTCAGAGAGTGAGAGTTCTATGGCTAATTTATGAAGCACTCCTATGAATATAGTAGTAGAATTTTCATATTCCAAGATTTAGAAAGAAAAACATTTGTGATAAGGGACGGGTTAACATGACTATTGCATCTAATTTAGTGGATATTGTTGAAGTTAATTTCCATGGTGGGAAGGACCTACCACCTTACCTACCACCTCTTAAAGATAAAGGTAAATAGGTTGTTGATCATTATCCTAAATCTTCATAAATGAGAAAGATCCAAAAGGTGAGCCACCTATTCCCAAGGTCAATTATAACATTGTAGCCCATCTTAGGAAACTTCCTGAGTGAATATTTTGGTCTATCCAAAGAAATGAGGGAATAATTAGTCCAAGCTTTACTCAAACCAGACATATGCCTGACGTAGCTAGAAACAACTTCTTTGGATAAGGTTTGTTACTTTAAAGAGATTCCCAAAGTTACCTTCTTAGATGAAGATTTAATAATCATCCATTTATATCTCTATTAAGGTGGAAAACATCGAGATTATCAAGAGTTATGACCTTGTTGCATCAGGCAATATCATGAATTCTAAAATTGTATCATTTTTTAGAATTGATACATAAAGGTTAAGTTCAGATAAAATATTATTAATAGGTTTCAGTGAAATATGTGAGAAAGCTTTAAGTTCAATCACTCTATTGTTGAAAGTAGAAGGATTAAAAATAGAAGCAAAATTCCATATCATAAACTCAAAGACATCCTTTAATGCTCTATTAGGTAGGCCATGGATACATAAATATAGAATGGTTCCTTCATCACTCCACTAGTGCATTAAGTATAGTAGATGGAGTAGAATATATCATGAAAGATGACATACAAATATTCTCTATTCATGAGATTAAGCTTTATGAAGATGATGCCTATTATATGCCCAAATGGCAAATGTTTGCTTCTATGTAATTAAACATTATTAAGGCATCCAAGAAAACAAATGAAGAAATTTAGACAAATGAGGAAAAGAGAAAGAAAAGGAAAAAGAAAAATAAAAAGAAACTCTAATAGTACAAAATAATTATAATCTAATTATGATGAAGATTCTAATCAAAAGGATGCCTTAATAAAATTTGAGATTTCACTAAAGTCAAATAGTGATGAAACAAATACAAGCATTAGAGAATGAACCTGAGTTATCCACCACGAGAAATTGAAAAGGCATGTAGATACTTTGACTCCTTTTCTCAAAATAAGATCTCATAATTTGAAGTCAAAGTAGCCCCTAGCCTTTCAAGAGAAGTTGAAAAGTTATCAAAGTTTTATTCTATACTTAGGTTCTCATGCTCAGAAGGAGATTTAAAGCTTGAAGGTTCATTTTCTAATGAAAAAATAGAACTCCCTTTTGACTGGTATCCTAACTATGTTAAAAATGCTATAAAACATGGTTTTACTCCTAATGTTTGGCCTAAAGATATATCTCAGTGCATAGAAAGCTTATGGAATACTAAAATAACAACTTGAGATCCAAAGCTAGCATTGTATTTGTTACCATTGGACCTTTGGCTAATGATGAACATTGTTTAATGATAAGCAATCATATGGAATTTGATCAACTCATTGAAAATATATCTGACCCTTTAAAGAGAATCTATTTTGAAACTTTAGATAATTACGATGATTGCTTAATTCAAAATGTGTAACTAGAATTTGAAGAAGAAATAAAATTTTCCATTGATGAATTAAAGGAAACTAGTCTATGAATGCAAGAAAACCCATGACCAACTTTTATTAGTTTACTTCTGGGTTCAAAAGGTTATGATGAGTTGATTGACTTACTTTCTGAGTATAAAGATTTCTTTGTATGGAATTATGAGAAAAAAGCTAGATTTATCTTTGGATGTTGCAATTCACAAACTAGAGATTAAACTTGATGTAATTCCATTAAAACAAGCTACTAGATGCATGCTTCTAGAAATTGAACAAGTCATTATTAAAGTTAAGAAATTACTTGAGGCTGACTTTATACAATAAGGGTAGTATTCATCTTGGTTTGTGAGCATTGTTTCAATCAAATAAAAGAATGGTCAAATACACATTTGGATAGATTTTAGAGACTTAAATAAGGCTTGTCCCAAAGTTGAGTTCCCATTACCAATACTAAAACTTATGGTGGTCATAGCCTCCTCACATGAAATCTTTTAATTCATGGATGGATCATCTGGATACAACCAAATAAATATGGCCCCAAAGGATGAAAAGATCGACATTCAAAACTCTTATTAGAATATTCTATTGTACGGTCATGCCATTCGGTCTCAAAAATATCGAGGCTACTTATCAAAGAGAAATGACTGGAATGTTCAATGATTTAATTTATAATCAGTTGAATGCTATATTAACATTTTGGTCATTAAAAATAAGGAAAAAGGAAACCATTTGTATGACTTATGGAATGCTTTCAAATGGTTACACTATTATAACCTAAAAATGAATCCCTTGAAGTGCTTTTGGAGTAACTTCAAAATATCTTTTAAGATTTGTAGTGGGGCATCATAGAATTGAAATTAATCCTAAAAATAGAAAAGTTATTATGAAAATGGTGCCACCTATAAGAAGATTTATATCAAACTTATCCGAAGATGCCAACCTTTATGGAATTGATAAAGAAATATTCTAACTTTATTTGAGATATGAAATGGAAAAGTGGATTTGAAAGCTTAAAATAATACCTGATGAATCCTTTTATTGGCTACTCCAATTCTAGGGAAGCCATTAATTTTGTATACTACATCTAGATGAATCGCTTGGAGTACTATTAGCCCAAGTTAATGAAGGAAAAAATTACCCTTTATTATCTAAGCTATAAACTCATCCTAACGTAGATGAATTATCCACCCATCAAAAAAATTTATGTAGCTTTGCTTTCATTGCTCAAAGGCTAAGGCATTACATGCTTTTGTGTAAAGTAAATTTGATTTCAAGAGTGAATCCTTTGCAGTATCTTATAACATGTCTGACATTAACTGCATATCTAGTCTTGACTCTAAGAGCCCCATATCATATGAGATTGATTTTGATAATAAAAAATACATGTTCAAATGTTACTGATCAAGTTAAATTCAAGTGTATAGAAAAAATTCTTTAGCTCCTGGTTCTTCAGTTATATTAGAATGCTAAAGCTTTGGACATGGACATGGTGGGAATTTTTTTAGAAATTACTATATTAAGGCAAATGAAAAGCTCAATAAATTAAAATAAATGATCCATTCATTTTTAGATTCATCATTCTAAAATTATTTTTCTATATTACAATTATTCATTAAATTTTTCATTTTGGATAGTATGAACTAAATACATGAAATAAGTTCCATTAAATCTATGTTCAAGAAAGATAAATTATGCTTAAACATTATTAAGACATTCCCACGCCATTCATAATATTGATTCATATTTTTAGTGCATGAAAATTAAATTATCCTAAAATTATCCTTTTTCCTCTTATTCTCTCTCCTAATATTCTTTCTTCTCTTTTCATTATCATTTTCATCTTAACATTATTTTGGTAAAAAATTTTAATGAATTTTATGTAATAAAATGTGTGAAGTTCATTCAAAACATTTTCATATTATATTTCCTCATTTTTCATTTTTTAAAAATTCATTTAATTGAATTTCTAAATTTGAATTATTTTGAGTTATTCTTTAATTCGAACTTCTTTATGCATGATATATACTTGCTAAATCAAATCAAATTTTTTATGAAATATGTTGAACCTCCCAATCATGACTAATTATGATTATTTAGAGCCAAATTAATCTATTACAAGTTATCTTAAATTTAAATTCAATTCAACCCTCTTTATCAACACAATTCTTTTTAAAATTTGATTTATTTTAAGAATGTTTTAGGGTTCCGGGAACTTTGCTTTAAATTTAATAAATTTATAAATTATTTAAATATTCAATAAGCATGTAATATAATTATTTTTATCTAAATTAATTCATGCATTAATTTGAGGAATTTTTACTTTTTGGAAACTCCTTTGGCCGAAATTATTGAATTGATTTTCCATGGATTTATTTTAGTCAAACTTCCCTCCATATCAAAACCTCCTTGGCCAAATTTCCTATAGGATTTCTCTCTCTCTAGTTGTGATTCACATAGAATTTAATCCATATTGGCTTGAAACAAATTTGTAAAGGAGCCTATTAAATATATCCTTGGTTGATCCTTCATTCATTGAATTTGAAATTCAAATTGATGCCTAATCAATTTCCCTCTCATTGGATTAGTTTTTGACCTACCCTAGACTCCTCCCTCCTCTATTTAAGAGCCTTTTTCAACCTTTAAAAGGTTCCACAAAGCTAATATTCTCTCTTGCTCTCTTCTCATCTTCTCTACCTTGGCCAATCTTTACGAGAGTAAATACTTGAAGATTTTTGGTGTTTCAAGTGCTAGCATTCCTCATCATTCTTCTATTTACCTTGGACATTTATTTATCTTGAAGATTGATTGGAAAAAGTGAAGGTTTGGTTTGTTTCCTCCCTTGGCCGAAACCATCATAACATTGGTCATGAACTTTTAAGGTGTTAAGTTCTTATACTTATTTTATTTCATCTTGGCTTTGAAGTTTACAAGGTTATTTAAATTGTAATGTGTTCATTCACTTCATAACCTTTTAGTGCTTGTTTAGCCGAGAACAAACATAAGAAGATCAATTTGTTTTAGACTTAACTACTTTATAATCCTTTGATTTCTTATTTGGCTTAAAACTAACATAAGGAGATCAATTTATTATGTGCTTAATCATTGGATAATCCTTTTGTTTCTTGTTTGGCTGAGGTCACTTTTAAAGGTTTTTTATTTCCTAGTGCTTAATCATTTGAATATCTATTTTTATTATTTTGTTTTAAAGTTTCATATAGGTTAGTTAAATTTCATTGCTTAACATCTTATTTCATTTCATTTTCTATTTGGCTGACCATATCTTCTCTTGCATAAATTATTTTATGCTTGTTGATTACTTTTGTTCAATTGGTTTATGTATATGCTATGTGATAGCTTTCTTGTGGTATCATTTAAACCTTTATTCAAGTGATTGTTTAGTTATTCGAATTGCACATACATTTATCATTCAAATAAAAGTTAGCTTGTGTGAGAAAGAATTCAAAATTAAAGTTTTTGAGATTGCATTTTAGTTTGCAGTTCAAATTTATACAAGAATATCATTTCAAACTTTTTAAATATCATTCAAGCAAAATTAAGTTACTTAATTGCATTAACTCAGTAGTATGGACCAAAGGGTGGAAGAGTTGATGTCAATAGTCCTATCTCTTCAAGGACAAACTCCAGTCCCCCAAACTACACCTATGGAGGAAGATAAGTCTAAGCTAGTGCATGTAGTGAATAAAAATAAAAGCATTATTCCATTAGATGAGCATGCAGGTAGTTTTTTAAAGAAAGGTATGGAAAGTGCAGCTCTTCACAAGCGAGATATCAAACAATTTGTGGAACAAGAAGTTAAAGAGGCATTGGTGGAAACCTAAGGAGCCTCATCAATTCCAAAGGGGAGACTTTACCTAGAAGAATTTGATGTAAGCAGTATCCCAAGGGGTTTGTTCCACCATCTTTTAAAATTTTTTATGGTTGTCGGAACCCACATCAACACATTGCCCATTTTAGAGCTAGTTGTAATGCTAAAGGAAGTGTTGTTATTCTATTTAGACAATTTGTTAGTAGCCTAGCAAGTGTAGCATTGGATTGGTACACTGAACTACCTAATGGTTTAGTGAAGACTTTTACCAAGTTAGAGCAGCTATTCATTAAGAGGTTTGTTGGAGCATAACAGAAGGTGATTGTAGGGGACCCAGTAGTTGAAAAATAGAAACCCAATCAGTCCCTAGTTAATTTTATTCTTAGATGGAGGAACCTAAGTATGAAGTGTGAACCTCAGCTTTAGGAGCAACATGCCATTAAAATTTTGCTCAAGAATATCCATGGCCTAGTGGCATTCATGCTCAAAAGTTTCACCATCAAAACTGATTAGTAAAGCAGCCAACCTTCAAGAAGAAGCTAAGCAGTTATTATTTTTAGACTAGTCCTACAAGACAAAGCCATAAAGGTGTTAAAAAAAAGACATGGGATGGACTCTATAGTTAATAAAGGGAAACAACCCATGCGGGTTCAACCCAAGAGACCTAGTCGCAGCCACCACCACCTCCACCTCCATGAGCACATCAAACCCAATGATACCAGTACCCACACCAATACTTGTACTTACATTCCACCTACTCTTACTAAAAAGTTAAACAAGCCTTATTCATTTAAAGGTAATCAGAAAAAAATTTTAAGAATCTCATCAAAAGCTTGATTTCCAGCTACTTGATCCCAAGAGTTCAGATGAAGTGGGCAAGAGTGATGATCCTAGTTTTTCCCTACCACCATTCTTAAACACATCTTAGAGGATTATATTACATTCATAGATTGGCTCAAGAAAAGCTACAAATCTAGAGCTATAGTGATACACAAAGAATACTTAGTAAAACATACCACTAGTTATATCAAAGTAATCTCTGGGGAATCATTTGATCTTCTCAAGACTGAAGAAGGTTGGGATATTTCTTTATCATAAATCTCTTGCAAAATTATTTCTAAAGTAACAAAACTCCCTTCCAGGTACCTGAATAAGCTCAAATCTCCACACCACTGGTAGGTCTACAAGTTGTGAAGGCCAACTCAGAGATGCAAATGTTGAGCACAAAATAGCCTATATAGACTCAGGATACATTAGTAGCAACATTGCCTATCACTCCTCCTACCTACTTTTAGGAGCATAGTGTCTGCGGTTGGGACCATCAAGCCACTCATGCCACTTATTCTATATGACTTTTATTTTGTACTTCAGAGATAAATAAAGTAATAAAAAATTATTCTTATGGCTTATCTCTTTATGGTTAAAATGATTCTTATAATCTCAATACTAATGATAACTCTCCAAATCTCAATAATCAAAATGATTATGGTCAAGTCTTTTCATATGATGACTTCCATTCTGATAGTGGCATCCCTATCTTAAATCTTCAGGGAGACCCAATTGAGATAGGGTTGGAGTCATCTAACTCTAAAGATTAGGAGATGCTTTGGGCACCTCGGACGAGCAAGTAGATGCCACTATGATTCCCTCCAAAGAAGAGATCATATAAATTAGCTTCTATAGTGGAAAATTTCTACCTCCTAGGATGGTTCCTCAAGATAAGAAAAATAAGCCATTGGTTTCACTAAATAAATAAACCTTCCACAAGATGCTCCAGCACAGAATATGCTTATGGATAATCAACCCAAAGTTGACAACAATGTCCTAGTCCATCTTAGAAAGTTTCCAGCTATGCTAAGCATATATGATGCCCTCATCTTATCCAAAGAGATGAGGGAGTATTTAATCAAGCTCTTTTATATTTTGAGATATGCTTAGCCTAACTAACCACTACCTCTATAGTGGAAGAGGCTTGCTACTTCAAAGAGGTTTCAAAAGTTACATTTTTAGATGAGGATCTACTCCTAGGGACTACTGACCACAACTGGCCACTATATATACCAGTAAATATAGACAACTTTATATTGTCCAAAGTACTTATTGACCATGGTGCATTGGTCAATAACATGAGTCTAAGAGCCCTTTGCCTACTTAAGGATCAACATCACCAGACTTAGCTCTGATGAGATGATGTTGAAAAGATTTAATGAACATGGTGAGAGGGCTTTGGGCTCAATCATATTAAAAATTGGTGACTTGAAGACTAAGGCAAATTTCCATATTATAGATTCAGATACATTATGTAATGCATTGATGGGGAGACCATGGATACATGAAAATAACATGGTGCCATCCTCACTCCATCAGTGCATTAAGTTCACATGCAATAGCTAAGACTACTACATTAAAGGAAATTTAAAGCCATTCTTATTGCATGAGATTGACATAATATGAAGATGTAGGCTACTATCACCTCGATAGGCAAAATGTATACTCTCATGATGAACAAAATAATATCAATCAAAGTGAAAAAGAAAAAAAAGGAAAGATACTAAAAAGAGAAAAAAGAAAGAGAGTATGAAAAAGAAAAAAGAAAAAAAAAAACTTGGGAAGGAAGTAGAGTTCTACATCACCTTCAATTCACATCTTACCTCTCCTATCTAATGAACATGTGAGATGTCCTGACCTCTCATGGGACAAGGAAGAGGCAGGCTCAGAGGAGGTTGGAGAAAAGAAAGTTCTATATACACACCCCCAACGAGATCCTCCACAACTAGCTCACGACTTTCCCACCATCTACCTAGACTTAGAATCTAGCTCAGAAGATGAGTTTTGTGTAGTTAGTGCACCAGTTTCATCCCCACATCTACAAACTCAGTTAGAGGTGACAATATAGCCAAATAGTGGTGATGAAAGGTCCCCAAGCAAAGCGATGATGTATCTAAATTATCTTTCTATAAAGGATCAACCAGTATATGAGTGCTCTATCTCTAACTCCACTCTCCTTAGAGACTGTTGAGGTTTTGTAGTTAAAGCTACACCACAACTGGATAAAAACTCCAAGCCTCAAAGTTTTACATAGGAGCATCATCATCAGGTTCAGGAGTTTATGTAGAACTTGAGGATGAATTTTGCAAAGAAATAATAGAACTACCTTTTGATTGGTACTCTCCTTGTGTTCAAAATTTAGTAAAATATGGATTGATACCACATGCTTGGTCTAGGCTTAATTCAAATTACTTTGAGAAAATGTGGACAAATAAATGCAAGAAAGTCTAGTCAGGATCAGGGCTAGGATTTGATATAGTTGGTTCTATAGATGATGATGAATATTATCTAGTCATCACCAATAATTCATGTGAAAAAGTTTATCTAAAAACTTTAGATGATCTAGATGACCTCCATGTTAGGGATGCACCCCCAAAATAAGAAGAAGAAATAAAGTCACCCATTGATGAGCTAAAATAAATCAACTTAGGTACTAAAAATGATCCACACTCAACATTTGTAAGTTCTTTGTTGAACAAATCTAAAACTAATGACTTGATTGGGCTACTTCTAAAGTTTAAGGAGTGTTTCACTTGAGTTATGAAGAAATGATTGGATTACTCCTAACATTGTAGTTCATAAACTAGAAATTTAGCTTGATGCAATTCTCGTTAAGAAAGTTCCTAGACGCATGCAATTACATATTAAATAATAGGTCATTTCTAAAGTAAAGAAGATAATTGAGGCTAGTTTTATCATAAAGGAAAAATATCCTATTTGGTTAGTTAATAACATCCTAGTTAAGATGAAAAATGGCCAAATTCACATATGTGTCAATTTTAGGGATTTAAATAAGGCATGTCCCAATGATGAGTTCCCATTACCCATACCAGAGCTAATGGTAGATATAGACTCCTCTCACGTAATCTTCTCATTCATGGATGGTCATCTGATTATTACTAAATTAAGATGGTTCCAAAAAAGAGAAGAATACTGTATTTAGGACTCTGATCAAAATATTTGCTATAAGGCCATGCCTTTTGGCCTTAAGAATGTTGGTGTCATGTATCAGCGGGCCATGACTAGAATCTTCAATCAACTCATCCATCACCAGGTTGAGTGTTATGTTGAAGATCTCATAGTCAAATGTGAGGAAAATAAAGACCACCTATATGATTTAAGAGTAGAATTTGAATGGTTATGATGCTATAACTAAATTGAACTCTCTGAAGTGCGCTTTTGGGGTAACCTTAGGGAAGTTTCTATAGTTTGTAATATGACACTGTGGCATTGAGATATATACATAGAAATTCAAAGAAATATTGGATATGCCACCTCCTAAAAGCCCAATCCAACTTAGGTCCTTTCAAGAAAGGTTGGCATATCTAAGATTCTTTATAAAACATTTTTTGGTAGGTGTCAACCATTTACTGTACTTACAAAGAAAGATGCCAAGTTTTGATGGGATGATAAGTGCCAACATGCTTTCTAGGGCATTAAACAATACTTAATGACACCTCTGGTACTTCATACTCCTATCCTAGGTAGTCATTTATTTTGTATATGGATGCATAGGTGATTCACTTGGTTCTTTCTTAGCTCAAGCCAATGATGAAGGAAAGAGAACATACTCTATTACTTGTGTCATCACCTAATTCTTGAGCAAACTATCTGCCCATTGAGAAGCATTACCTAGTCCTCATATTTGCTACCCAAAAGCTAAGGCTACATGCTTTCTCATAAGTTTAACTTGATCTCTAGAGAGAATTCACTTCAATATCTCATAACATGGCCAACGCTATCCGAACGATTTGCACGATGGTCCATGATTTTGTTACAGTTTGATATTACTTTCACACCACTTCATGTTGTGAAAGGATAACCATTGGAAGACTTTTAGCAGTGCACCCCCTCCACATAAATTCTTCTCTAAATGATGATCCCCTTATGAGAAGAGCATTGAGCTTCAAGAATGTGAATAGCAATCATTAGGAATTGTACTTTGATGGTCCAGCCTCCTCCCAAAGAGGAGATGAACCATAATCCATCCTCTTAGGAAAAGTAGGAATAAGGATAGTCTTTTAACCCCATACCACATAATGCTATGATTCTCGTATCATCTATCAGAGCCTTGTATGAATAATGAAGCTGAATATGAAGCTCGGTTTAGTTTGAGTTAGCCATTTCTCTAGAAATTAGAGATATTAATATCTTTGGGGACTCACAATTAGTAGTCAATCAATCAATGGGACCTTCAAAGTTCTCAAGCCTAAACTCCATCACAACCATAAGTACACTATGGAGTTGTTGGCCAATATCTCAAAAGTTACTATCTATGAGGTCCCTCAAGGAGAAAATGTCTAACCTCACTTTTGGAGTGAGGATTTAATCTCCTCTTCTTTGATTTAGGATTCTTCTAGATACTAAGACTCCCTTAGTTATAAGACACTTCTAGCAATTAGGTGAACACTTAATCTAAGCCTAGAGACTTAGAATGGTTAATCATAGGATTAGGCTATGCCTTAGGACTCAGGGAGATTTACCAATCCTATAGCCTAAACCCAATCTATGCCTATCTATTTGGCCTAAACTAAATCTCAAATTCAATTCTTCCAAATTCACATACCAAATCGATATTCAAATTCAAAATTAAATGATTGAAACTTATAATCAAAATCCAAAACCAAATTCAAACCTATCCTAAGCCCATAATTCAATCCCATGGACTTAGCTAACATAAATTCAAGTCAAACCAAACTCAATTAATTTTCTCAAAGTCAATTCAACTCTCCAATCAACCCATATCAAATATACAATCAAAATCAAATCAACCCTTCTTAAGTCATATGATTTGATCCTATGGACTTAACCAAAATCCCCTTCAATTCAAGTCAATTTCAATTGATTTTCTCATCAATCAATTATTTCTTCAATCATCTTCCAAAATATAAATGAAACCTACATTCACATGTTCTAAACCAAAATCCATAACCAAATCCAAATCCATCCCAAGCCATATGATTTAATCCCATGGACTTAGCCAAAATTCCATTCAATTTAAACCAAATCAAATTCAATATATTTTCTCATGAATCAATTATTTCTTCAATCATCATCCTAAATATATATAAAATATACAATCAAATCATCAAGCCAAAATTAATTTAATCAAACCTAACTTAACCCATTTGACTTGAAATATCCAAATGAACCAAAACCCATTTGAAACCAAATCAATTGCAATCAAAGCTATAAATCAATCTTAAATCCATATATAAATCCAACTAAACTCAACTCAACTCAACCGAATTTGTCCACTTGACCTAAAGTGACCAATTTGACCTACTTGAGACAAATTTCAATCCTACCTAAATTGGATTGAACCAAACCTACCAAAGCCTCCTATGATGATCATCAATCATCCTTGATTGATTCAATTATCACTAATTGGGTCAAACCAAGTCAACTTGATCATTTGACCAAGTTAACCCACCTAACCTACATAAATCAAACTAGCCAAATTTCATCCTAAGCCAAATTAATTGAAACTAATGATTAATACCAACCTATGATCAACATTTGAACATGACTTGACCTTCAATTGAGCCAAACCAAACCCAATTAGCCCTTTGACCCAAGTTGACCTAATTTGAACTAAAAAACTAAATTGGGTCAAATCAAGATCTAACCCAAATTGATTGCAACCAATGGCTCAAGTTCATTCCGAATTGATTATTGAATTTGGCCAAAGCCATAATTGAACCCAATTTGGCAAATTGAACCCAATTGACCCATTTAGCCCAAATTGACCTAAAGGGTCAAATTGGCCTAAATCAAATTCAAATCCAACTTAATTCAAATAAAAGCCTAGAATAATCTTTAATTAACCAATCAACCCATAACCCAAGCTAATTTGGCCAATTTGGCAAAATTGGTCAACTTGGCCCATTTGACCCATATGAACAACTGAGCCAAAATCAAATCCAAGCTAAATTAACTCAAACCAATTGAACTAAAACACTTAAAATACTTATTTGAACATGACTCAACCCTTGGTTTGACCAAATTTGATCAATTGGTTAACTTAACTCAACCTAGCCCAATTTGACCTATGGGTCAAATTGAGTCAAATCTACTCAAAGCAAGTCCAAACCCTTTGAGACCTAACCCAACCCACCATAAACTCACCTTGGGTCAGCCCTAAACTCAACCTAATTTGAACACAATCCATGGCCTTACCAATTAGTTTAAGCTCTTAACATGGGATCAAACCCAAAATTGGCAAGTCAACTCTCCTTCTCCCCACTTGACACCTCACTCCCAAAATAGAACCTAACCTAGGTGGCTAACCCAGTCCAAATGGGCTACGTCAGCTATAGACCAAGGGAGGTGAGCTAACTCACCTCCGCACACTTGACCAAGGTCATTGGATCCAAGGAAGGAGGCAACAGCTGCCTTAAGCCACCAATCAAGCATCTGGCCAAACTATGCCACATAGAATTGATCTTGACTATTTTGGCACCCAGACGGTGGCTGACTGGCCAAAATCGAGGAGAAAATCTAAGCCATTTGATCCAAGGGAGAGGGGGATATACCCCCCTCATTTTGATTTAATTCGAACACACACAAACCCTCAAAGAGCTTCCAAGGTGAGTTTAAAAATCCCTAGCAACTTTTGAGCTCTCCAAGCCATCTCAACACCAGAATTCCTCAAATTGAATTAGGGTAAGGCTTCCTTTGATCTAACTCCATCAAACCTTTGCAAAACTCAAATTAACTTACACACACCTTTCCCTACCTCCATCGAGCGAGAATGAAACTCCTCCAGAGCTCCATGACCACCGGAGGTGCTACTTGATCATCGTCCCTCTGCAAATCGACAGTTCATGAACCATAGAGCTAACCATGAGGAATTAGCATGTGTGCTACATAGTAGGGCCTCACCTTGTCCAAGAGAATCTTCCTCAAGCATTGCACTGCCGGGATTAAGCTTAGTGAGGTAACCTACATTAAAGCGAGCTTTGGAAATTTCTAGGACTTTTCTAAGGAAATTTTTATGTCATGCAATTTTGACTGTTGAATCCCTTCAAATATTCCTTATGAAGGTGTGGGATCATTTTATAGTCATCCAAGCTCGAGTGAGCTTAGATCAAGTGAAGAAAGGTGGACAATGTCCGTCTCATCGCGGGGATGATAGATCATGCGACATCCATTCCACATGATTGGAATGGATGACTATGATAATCCATTACATATGATCCATTATATCCCTTAAGAACTATAGGTTTAATCTCCATCATCCAAACTTAGATCGAACGGTGGGATGAAACAACGTCCACCGCTAGCCATGTAAGTGTTGACCCAGATGCGTTTAAGTAGACAATCCCACAGTGCCACGTGAAAGAATACCACATCAGTGATCTTCATGGCCCTGATAAGATTAGGGTTAATTAAGCTTAATTAACTTATTTTCATCTGAATCTTTGAAAATTCATAATAAATTATAAAAAATTCAAAAAATATAAATAAATGCACATTTTAAAGTAAAACATAAGAGATTTAATTAAAATTAATTCAAATTAATTTTAAATAGTTGATTAAGGCTTAATTAAGGTTTGAATAAAAACTTAATTATCTTAATGAAGCACTAATTACTTAAGTAATTAATCCCAAACTTTATGTGTTAGTTTAATGGGATGACCTCTACCTCCCATCATTTTCTTGGGATTTATTGCTTAGTTAATTAGGGGAATGGATCATTTAAGCCTTAATTACTCTCTTAATCGACTTAATGGCTAATTAACACTTAAAAATAATAAATTAATTAATTAAGCTCACTAATTACTGTCTAACATTGAATGGACAAGGGGAATGAGGTTAGGACTTCTTTCCCAACTTCTTTTCTTAATTCTACCTCATTCTGAAAGAAAGTTAATTAATATGAAAGTAAATCAAGAATTAATTAATTAATCAAGTGGCTTAATTAATCAAATTCAAATCATGATTACATGAGATAATTAGTAATGAAATTAAGGGTTACTTTTTATCTGTTTAATAATATAAAGACCCTTAAGGAAATTATGATTAGCCCATATGTGTGGGAAAATTATAAAAGTACTTAATTAGGTTATATTATGAGTCATTTGCATTACGTCTTTGTTGGAGCATTACAATTTTATTTCCTCACATGTTCATGTCATTTGTGGCTCATAATTAAGTGGTTAATCAAATTAAAAAAGTATAGGTAAGGGTAATTAATTGATTTAATTAAAAATCTAACTTAATTAATTCATAAAATTCACTTAATTAACTTTGCTTAAACAAATTAAGTGTACCAACATAGGAATGGGATTAAAACAACACATAATTCTTCTCCTCTTTAAACTTAATCAAAATCTCAAATCATGAATTAATAAGAAACTTTCATTTTCTTTAAATGACTTTATTTGATGTTATTGTCCTTAGAAATTAATTTAGTTGAATGAACCATGTTTGTGTACTTAGTTATTCATTTCCAATCACCTTAGATGTTGTATGTTAATTGATTTCATGCATTCATATTTTCAAACCTAAATGAATCAAATGAATTTTCTTTATATAAGCTTGCATGTGTTGGCTTAACTTAACATATGTGTGGCTATTATCACTAATAAATTCAATTCTCTTCTAAAGGTTTATAAATTGATAATAATATGTGGAATAATAGTAGTTATAAATACATGTAGGATTTGCATGTGTTTATAGCTTAAGCATATTAAATAAAGCTCTCTTTCCTATGATTCACATATAGATTTACATAAGTTTGAACAACAATGGGTATATAGTCTGGACATCCCAGGAATATGATGCTTTTCGTATCGCGAAGGAGGTCATTTATTATCTCACTTCCCTGGTTTAACAATGGCATCCTACTCATTTAGTTTCATTCCTATGTATTTTGGTATTATAATTTAGATAGATCTTTAATTCATATACTTAAATAATTCAATCAAATAAAAATACAACTTTGCATGATTCTCTTTCCTTTAGTTATTTATGCATCTATATGTATCTAAGAAAGCAAGTATATAGTCTAAACATCGCTGGAATATAAGGCTTTAGCTAGCCCAAAGAGTTCATTTGATTACCTCACTTTTCTGGTTAATAATGGCAGGTAGTTATTTCTTTTACACACACATTTGTGTATTTCATTAAGGAATTAGGATCCTCCTTTTCTACTAAAAATGCATGCATTCATATTCACCCATGTCATTAGCATATGTTATATATAAATTAATGCTTTCTTTCCTTTATTCATGTATAGATTTAAATAGGTTTGGAATGTTAATAAGTATATAGTCTAGACTTCCCAGGAATATAAGGCTTTAACTAGCCCCAAGGAGGTCATTTGATTATCGTGCTTCCCTAGTTAATAATGACACGTACTTATGTGATTCCATCCTTATGTATTTTTCTATTAGAATTTGTATATAGATTTAATTTATATGTTCATATAATTCAACCAAAATAAGAATATAAATTCTAAACATACATTTATCATCATTTAAGTGTGCTAAAATATATTGCATGTATAGATATGCTAAGTATTAAATCATATGCATGTTACATGTGATGGAGAGGAATGACTTAGTATACTTCATGTAATAGTAATTCAATTAGATTAATCTTAAGAAGCCTTTCATATTAGATAAGGTCATTTAAAGTTAACCTAAACTTAGGATTAACTAAAAATCACTTAACATGCCATTCATTAAAGAAAACTAAATCAAATTAATATGCTTTAGAAAATGGTTTAAGGTAGGGATGAAAGAGGGTGGTCCTCTTCCTTCTCTTTATAACACTTAGTTTCTAGGTTTAAATCACATGAAACAAAATAAAATACAAATTAAAATTCACAAAATAATTTAGACAACTTCAAATGAAACCCACCATCATTTTAACTTGAATAATTTCCAAACTTAGAAAATACAATTCTAATGCTTAGTTAACCTACCACATAAGACCTTAACACACATTATAATTAAGTCACCACTTCTAGCTCTATGTTAGGATGGTGTATGATGTGATATATTTTGTGTTTTTGATATATTATTTTAGATTGGATGTTAGGATGTAGGCTTCGTAGACTGGATGTTAAGCTGCTCTTAGCCTAATCATATTTTTTGGAGGGGGTTGTGCTTAAGGGGATGCTTAAAAATAAATATAAATGCTCTCTTTGGAGGTTGCTTAAACTCGTAAGCATAATCCAAGTTAGGATAGGTAGGCTTGGTTACCTATGTATAGGGTGCTAAGTGCAAATTATATACATAATTGCTTGGGATTTTATGTATGTTTTGCTAACCTCTATTTTTTAGGTATAGTTAGATTTATCTTTTCCTATAAAAATGTAATTTTATAATAGGAATTAGGATTAGTGTTATAGAGGATTAGGATGAGATGTGGCTAGAAGGATTTGTCATGGGGCTCCCTGTGATGCTTTAAAGCATAATCAAATCAAAAATGGAGAAATGGAGATATGAAGAATTAATACCCCCTTATCATGTATTCATTTAAATTATAATTATTCTATCATATTCTAGGTTGTATAAGGGTAAAACTCGGCTACCCATATTTTCTTTTTTTTATTATACGGTAGAACTAACCGCACTGGCATCTTATTCTTTTACGTTAGTTTATAAAATTATTTAATGTTATGTTTAAATTGCACATTAGGATGGCATGCTTTTCATAGTTTCTAACATATTTGATGCTTTAATGTGTGGCCTGGATGTGATAGGCTCTTAGGATAAAAATTAATTTTTCTATCTAACTAATCACTCATAACTAAGTTTTAAAATAACTCATAACCTCATCATAAAGCTAACAAGTTAAATAAGCTAATCACAAGATTTAATAACCCCTTAGTTGTATGTTGTATGTCTCACATCATGCATATCATCTTGAGTTACTCTTATAAAAATAAGGGCCTCCGTCCTTACATAATAAGGACCGCTTAACCTATAAGAGCAACCCCTGATGATGGAGCTTAACCCTCTCTCTTTTGATTTGGCCAATAATATATTTTATCATACATTTAGGCATATAAAAATCCCAAAGCCTTTTGTCTATAATATTGTGTCAAAAATAAAATAAAATTTGAAAATACTTTGCATTTGTAGATTAAGTCATATGCTCATACCACTCATGCTCTAGTCTCTTAGGGAGTGGGTTTAAGAGTTTAGTCTCTTTCAAATTAAATAACTACCCTAGTTTTCTTACAATTCATAAGACGGGACTACATGGTTTTGAAATCATAGGATGAGTTAGCTAGCAGCCACTCCAGGTAGTTATAAGTCCAGAAGTCATACGATTTATCCTCTCTTGTGGAGGTAAACCCTTATGTCCATCGGTTGCTTAGATTTTGGTCATGCTTTAGCTCGTACTAAATCTCCCTTGATTTTGGATCTAAGTAGCTATTTCCTTTGGGATACAAGCATAAATCCTCACCTCTAAGGCATTCCCATAACCTTGTGTTGGTAGATTATAAGCCCTAGTAATCTAATAAAACTTAATTCAAATGAACAAAATCTCTTTGATATTGAATATATAAAGCCCAATTGTATGATAAATTAAAATGCTCACTAGGCTTCCTAGTATCATGAGCATTTCTTACTTCCTCTCTTTAGATTTCAAAAATAAGTCTTCTCCTTGAACTTTCCCACTTGATTTTCTAAACATAACCAATCCTTTGATAGTCTAACCTTAAAATCTTTGGAGATGATAATTTTCTACTTTAATAAAGAGTATTCTTAGGGAATTTCATTCCCTAGGATGTAATTAACTATAGACATAAAACATAAAAAAACCCCACTTTATTCATTCATGTAAAGCTGGGGAAAAATCTTTGGTATAGTCGATGACCCATCATCCCTTAGGAGTCCTTATTAGGTGATTAGGTCCATTAAAGGGTGATGCCTTTATCTTTTGAAATAGTACATCATACATCAATGTCATACCCGATCACTTCATAAGCACCCCTTATGATTTGCGTGGTGTGCCCCCTCCGCCATCTAAAAATAAACACCACATATTTTTGTTGGTGACTCCATTAGGGAGAGTTCCTCTCTCCATCTCTAGTAGACAATTATCATCTCCAAGCATCGATAGTAGTCTTATATTTTGTATAAGTCCGAGTCTATCTTTCTTTTCATTGGCCCTTTTGCTCATTTCATCCTTAAGCAAAGGTAGCCATCATCCATTAGGTCTTACGACCTCACTCGTGTAAGTTCTCAGACTCCTATTGGGTCCCCTAATAGGTAATAATAAATTAATTAAATAAAGGAGATGACTAAATATAAGTCAAATAGAATTTGGAACCTCACCACTAGCTTGGTGAAGCAAGGTTCATTTCATATTTGATAAAACTTTAATGGAAGCTAAAGTAAAACAAATAAAATCTTTTGCAAAAGTGTCAACTTTTCAAAGCAAAATCATATGAACTTCACTTAACATAATAAACTTGGGCAAATAAACATCCTCTTTTAAAATTAAAGTAAAGTAAAACTAAATCAAAATCTTTCAAATCCCTTTTTCAAACAAAATCAATTGAACCTCATTTAGCATATCTAAAATTTCTAATTGAGTGTTCATCTTTCAAATCAAATCAAACAACGAACCTCTCTTTCAAAAAAAACATATTCAAACCCTCTTTCAAAAATTAAGTTAACCCCATTTAACATAGTTAAATTTGTTAAATGAGGGACACCTTTTTAAAATTAAAATCAAACATGCCCAAAACATTTTCAAACAAAACCAACTCCATTTAACATACCTGTATTTGTTAAATAAGAGTTTTCATCTCAAAACTAAACCAAAATCAAGATAAACAACTTATAATTGAACTCCATTTAACATACCCATGTTTGTTAAATAAGAATCCATATTCCAAACTAAAATCAAAGCAACCAACATACAGATTGGACTTCACTTAACATACCCAAATTTCTTAAGTGAAGATTTCCTTTTCCAAAATCAAAACAAAACTAAGATAAACAACATACAATTGAACTCCATTTAACATACCCATATTTGTTAAATGAGAGTTCATTTTTAAAACCAAATTAAAATCAAAATATCTAACACACATTTTGAACTCCATTTAGCATACCCATATTTATTAAATGAGATTTTAATCCTCAAAATCAAAACAAAACCATGTATCAACATACAAACAATCAAACATATAAGTGAGCTCCATTTAACATACCTAAATTTGTTATGTGTGGGTCTCATTTCTAAAACAAAATCAAACTCCAACAACAAACATCAAACATATATTTGAACTCTATTTGACATACCTAAATTTGTCAAATAACAGTTCCCCTTTTCAAAAATCAAATCAAATCAACAAATATCAAATACACAATTGAACCCCATTTAACATACTTAAATTTGTTAAATGAGAGTTCTTCTTTTAAATCAAATCAACACATCAAACAAACAACAAACAACAATCAAACCATTAAGATAGAAAGCTTTAAAATTTTTAAACATATAATTGAAACCCATTTAGCATACCTAAATTTGCTAAGTGTTTCAAAAATCAAAATTCCAACAAAATAATACAATAAATACATCTCCAAAAGTCTCTCTAAAATAAATGAACCCTATTCAACATACTTAAAATGTTGGATGTGGGTCTTAGAATCAAAATCAAGTTCATACTAAATAGTCATGGCAAAGTCTCTCCTCCAAAATTCTTCAATCTCTCCAATATAATGAACACCATTTAGAATACTTAAATTTAGTAAGTGGGGTTCAATTCCAAAAATCAAATCAAAAGTCAACAATTCAAATCAATAGTTCAAGGCAAGGGTCTAATCTGGTTCTTTTTTCAAACAATGTAGAGATATCAGCCTAGTTAGTCCCTTTCTACTTTCAGTCAACTTCCACCATGTCTTCCGAAGTTGATTTTTCCTTTGCTTTCAGTGTGGATTTGGCCTTGGATCAAGCCATACTCACCACCACTTCTGTGATCCAGTTCAGAGCTTTGAGAACCTCAAAGTCACATGTGAGGGACCAACCCTCACCACTGTCAGCAAGGAGGAGGTGGTAGGAAAGAAGCCACTTCATTCATTTTGATGTGTAGTGGTTCTAAGTTTCCTTCACTGAAGAGGAAGGTTGTTGTGGTTTCTACAACCTTGCAAGTGTTAGTTCCAGTACAGTTTGTTTCCCTTGTTGTAGTTCCAACGAGGGCTAGAACCTCCTCTATTGTTCTCCCTACTTTGAAGGGGAAGGCTATCTTAGCTACTGAGATAATCTCTTCCACCTTCAAGGTTGGTACTAGCTCCTGCTTTGCCTCGCTCATTAAGACAGCATCGCAAAAAGAACTGCAAGATCAAGTATAAATACAAGCATGAGGTGAGGCAGACTAATGATACCTCTCATGTTACTGAGGAGGGTTCCCATCATGAGACCTCTCCACTCCTAAGTGGCAGTAGGTTTCACCCCTCTCACTTTAGAAGGAGAAGAGAATTACTATAAGATTAGTGCATCACCCCCCCACTTGTAGAGTTTGAGACACCTGCTAGGGATAGGAGGAAGCTCTATGTCGGTCGGTCCATTCTTTGCAGAGTCGGTAGAACCCACGGACGCTCAGAGTCTGGCATGCTTCATGACTTAAGGAGTCAGATCCCTAGAATCATTAGGGGTTAGATTCACAGAGAGAGAGACATTGATCCTAGAGTTGCTGCCCAAGTGGACAAGCAAGGCAACCTCTACTTTGATGGACTTTCTGATGAGCTAGTAGATCATTCTAGTCATATAGTTCTCACTAGCATTGTTAGTCATAGGAAGAGATCTCTAGTGGAGAGGTAGCCAGTGTCTCCACCATCACAACTCTCCACTTTCCTTCCATCTTTACCAATCCAAGTTCCAGAATCAATAGTCCCTACCAAGCTACACAAGCCCTACTATGGGAGAGACCCTCTCCTTTGGTGAACCAACTATGGCATAAGGATCTTGCTCCATCTATTCCATCCATTGAGGTGAGGTTGAGCTCTCATGCTCAACCTTCTACTTCAGTTGTGGTAAAGAAGGAGTGGTGACCCAAGAGCATCATGGTTGCTCCACCTTCACAGTAGTTGGAGGTAGAGAGAGGAGGGGACACTAACATAGTCCCCATGATAGTTGACCCAACTAGAAAGTGCACCCCACTCAGAGCATTCAGTGCATACATTCTATGGAGTTCAGTCCAGCAGTCAGTCGTTCACCAGCCTATGTTTCGGTAGAGCAGGGCAAAGTAAATTTTCATTCTTTGGATGACATTATAGAGGACTACCATGTGGAAATCAAGGAGATAGTGGGAGTGACCATTCTGATTAGGAGGAGGGTAGAGATGACTTCAACCTTGATGAGGATGACATATTGGATGACATAGTTGAAGTCCACATGGTTGACACCCGAGGATCCCTATAGAGGGAACAACATAACTAGGAAGGTATTGTAGTTGAGGAAGGCGACACCTCTCACACAACTGAGCACCTCCTCCACTAGCTCAAGCAAAGGACAACTAGATATATAGGATAAAGAAGAGGGTAGAGGAGTTGATGGCGATCTTCAAAACCCAACCCTGATCAGCCTTCTCTTATGGTGGCTGATCAGCCAGAGTTGGTACATACCATAGATCATCCTAAGTTCATTCCCATGGATGATAGTGCTGGTTGTTTGCATAAGAAGGTCACGAATAACACCTCCATGCATGAGCAGGATATTAAGCAATTGGTGGAACAATAGGTGATGGAGGTGTTGGTACATGTTAGGGGGAGCTCATCCATTCCAAAGGGTAGACCATACCCAGAGGAATTCATTGTAGTTCAATACCCCAAGGGTTTTGTGCTACCATCCTTTAAGATCATTGATGGCAGTGGGAAACCATGACAGTATATTGCACATTTTAGAGCGGTTCTTTGTGGTGGCAATGGCGCACTCCTGTTCAGACTTTTTATTAGCAGCTTAGCGAGTGTTGCATTTGATTGGTATGTTGAGCTAGGGTTGAAGACTTGCTCTATAGATGATGCTTCAAGACCTAAGTCTATAAAAGCTTTTGAACCAAGTTAGATGCTCAACTTAGTTCCATTTTGGGAATTATTGTCCATTCCTCTCACTTTATGGAACAAACCTACCCCTGACTTTTTTGGCCTTACAACTCAACTTGAGGGGCTGCTAACTAACAACACCTAAGTGCATTTTAAATTCATGACACCAAGTTTTATGTATGTAAGATGGCAAGGTTATTATCTTTCTAGGAAAGGAATCAAAGAATCCTAGACTCACTCCCTAATCCCTAAGATCATGTAGGGTATGAAATGCACTAACTAATGCACATTTTTCAAGTTTTAAACATTTTGACTCAATGATCATTCTAGGTCATGGGTATAAATGTATGCCTAAATGGTATGTAATTAGAAGAAAGTTATGAGCCAAATAAATAGATGAAGGAAGACATCCCAAGAAGGCAGTCATCCTCATAGCTCAGATTCCCCTTATGTATAATTAATGAAGTGCCCAAATCAAGAATTTAGAGCAATATGATTGCATGATTTTTGGGAGCTAGTTGTTTCAAATTGATTTTAAGTTATGTTTAAGGCTTTAATTTTGTGAAGATTCAAGTTTCTTTATCATTTTGTTTCAGCTGATTAGATTTAAGTTGGGTATAAATTTTAGTTTTACCTATGAGCTTACATCCCATTCATCATAGAAAGCACAACATAGATAGAAACATAAAAAAAGTATGTTGATTCTATTACATGCCAAAATAAATTAAGCCAATTTAATTAAAAGAAAGGCCAATGTGATCAGGTACCACTGTACACCCCGAAAGAAAGAGAAAATGGGAAGCTGAGCTCTACTCTTATATATCCCGACCTAGAACTACAAGTTTAGATCTATAGGAATTATTTCCAGGATCATCTCTTTCATCAAGGACCTCTAGTGGGTTTCACAAGGGACCACTACACCTATCTTCTAGTATGGTCAACTCCTAATCTTAGACCTCATAAATCCTAACCTAATTCTAAGCTTAAATTTATATTTCTAATTCAAAATAAATCCTAAGCCCTACAAAACATATGTCAGAAAAATACAAACAACACATAACAGTTATATTTCACAAACATATGGACTTAGCATTAGTGGCTTGCTAAATCCACCTATATTATTAGGCTATGTTTAAGGACTTAAGCAAACCTACTGTAAGAAAACAACATTTTTAATTTATTTATGACAGTAGTCCTTTCTAGCATAGCCTCTTGTAGAAGATAATGTTAGTTCTAAAAAGAATGTCCTACCATCCATTGGGCAAATAATCCTAGGCATATAGTATAAAAAGTACACCACAAAGACATAAAAAGCACATCACATCACAACAAAGAGTATCATAGAGAATCATAGAATGACCTAATCTAAGTCTAGGGTCCATGACCTAATGATCTAGTGTGTGAAGAATAGGCTTGTGTGGCAAGACTTTGCTAAGCATTTTAGTTCAAGTTTTAATTTGGAGTTTTAAGTTTGTTTGATTTATCATTGGATGGTTTCTAAGTGATTTAATGATTTATTTCTATTTTTAATTTTAAGTTCACTTTTATTTTGTCACAGTGAAGTTTAGGTTTTCATGAATGAAGAGTAGAATAGATTCCACTTTTGGGTGGAACCCATTCTTTTCAACATCTTAACCCTAGTGGAATGAAATCTTCATCTTAAGATGAAGATTCATCCTAAAGATTTAACTAAGATCCTTAACTATCTTAATTAATCCTTTTAGTTTCATTTACATGATTTGGGTTTTGAGTTTAATTTGGTTTAATGTTTTAATTTTTGTAAAATTTAATTCTTCATTTTATTTCTTTGACTTGATTTAATTTTCATTCTAGGTTTAGTTTATTTTTAATTTGATTTGATTTGATTCATTTGATTTAGTTTTATTTAGCCTTTATTTTCATTGAATGTTTATTTTGAATTCATGTTTATGTTTGTTACATTCATATCCATTTGGTTTGAATTAAGTTAACTTAAGACACTTAGGTTAGTGTTTTAATCCATTCTTTGAGATTTCATTGATTGTGGATTAAGTTTTCATTAATTGATTTGATCATGAGTGTTGATGCCATGAGCCCCATCTCATATAAGATTGATTTTGATGATAACAACCACATGTTCAAATGCTACTATAAAGTTAAATTCAAGTGTGCAGGAAAAATTCTTCAGCTCTTGGTTCTTTAGTTATATCAAATTGCTAAAACTACTGAACATGGACCGGGTGGAAATTTTTTTAGGAATTACTATATTAAGCCAAATGAAAATCTCACTAACTTGAAATAAATGATTCATTCAGTTTTAGATTCATCATTCTAAAATTATTTATCTTTTTCTATATCTTAATATTACAATTATTCATGAAGTTATCCATTTTGGATAGTGTGAACTAAATGCATGATCTAAGTTCCATTAAATGCTGTTCAAGAAAAATAAATTATGTTTAAACTTTATTAAATAATTTTCATGTCATTCATAATTTTTATTCAAAATTTTTAGTGCTTGAAAATTCAATTATCCAAAAATTATCCTTTTTCCTCCTATTCTCTCTCCTATTGTTCTTTCTTCTCTCTCTTATTATCATTTTCATCTTAACATTTTCTTGCAGAAATTTTTTAATGCATTTTATGTAATAAATTGTGTAAAGTTCATTAAAAACATTTCCATATTATTTTCCCTCATTTTTCATATTTTGAAATTCATTTTTTTTTTAATTTAAATTATTTTAAACTATTCTATAATTCAAACTCCTTTATGCATGAAATGTAATTGCTAAATCAAATTAGATTTTTTATGGAATATGTTGATCATCCCATGCATGGTTAATTATAATAATTTAGATCCTAATTGATTTATTTCAAGTTATTTTAAATTTAAATTCAAATAAGTCCTCTTTTTTAAAATAATTCCTTCCATATTTCCAATTTGATTTATTTTAGGAAAGTTTAAAGGAGGCTAGCCACTTTGCTTTAAATTTATTAAACTTATATGTTATTTAAACTCTAAATAAGTATAAAATACAATCATCTTTGCTTTAAAATTAATCCATGCATTATTTTGAGAGTTTCTTATTTTAAGAAACCTCTTTGGCCGAATTCTTTGAAGTGGATTTTAATGGATTTATTTTATCAAAACTCCCTCCTTCATATCTGAACTTCCTTGGACAAAATTTCTCTGGGATTTCCTCCATCATTGGCTATGAATCACATAGCAAATATTCCATATTGGGTTTAAACAAATTTGTAAAGGAGCCTATGGAAGATCTCTTTGGTGATCCCCTCTCTTTTGAATTTGAAATTCAAATTGATGCCAAATAAATTTTCCTCTCATTTGATCAGTTTTGGTGGACCCTAGACTCCTCCCTCATCTATTTAAGGGCTTTGTTTCAACTTGAAAAAGGTTCTAGAAAGTAAAAACTCTTTCTTGCTCTCTTGCTCACCCTTGGTTGATCCTTGCAAGATCATTTCTTAGAGAATTTTGGTGATACAAGTGCAAGCATTCCTCATCATTCTTCCCTTTCCATTGGACATTTATTTGGCTTGAAGATTGATTGGGAAAAGTGAAGGTTTGCTGTGCCCACCCTTGGCCAAAAATATCATCTTTTTGGTGTTTATTTTCTAAGTTACTAAGTTCTTAAACTTCTTTTTATTTCTTCTTAGCTTTGGAGTTTACAGGGTTATGTAAATTTTCTTATGTTTATTCATGACATAATCTTTAGATTTTTTTCCATGAACAAATATAAGAAAATCAATTTGTGTGGACTTTACCTTCTTGATAATCTTTTGATTTCTTATTTAGCCTAAAGCTAACATAAAGGAAATAAATTTATTTTGTACTTAATCTTTGAATATTCCTTTTATTTCTTATTTGGCTGAAGTATTTTTAAAGTTTATTAACTTCTTAAGTGCTTAATCATTTGAATTTATATTTTTTATCCCTTTGGCTTAAAGTTTTATATAGGTTGCTTAAATTTGATTGTGTTTAAAATATTATTACCACTCTTTTTCCATTTTACCAACCACGTCACATCTTGCAAAATTATTCTATGCTTATTAATTACTTATATTCAATTTTGTTTATGCATATGTTATGTGATAGCTTTCATGTGATATAATTCAAATCCTTATTCAAGTATTTGTTGAGTTGTTCCAATTACATATATATTTATCATTTGAATAAAGTTAGCTTGTGTGAAAAAGAATTCAAAGTAAAGTGTTTGGTGATTATTTTGTAGTTTGCATTTCAAAGTATTTTAAGAAAATCATTTCAAACTTTATAAAGATCATTCAAGCAACATTAAGTTACTTAATTGCATTAAATATTTGATTGAGGATCTTGTTGTAATTTCATTTCAAATTTAAGTGAGCTCTCTTTTTCATTAATATTGAATTACCTTATTATTAGTATAGATTGGGTTATGAGTGCAAAAATATTTTAAAATTGAGAGTTAGACTTGTATCTTTCTCTTTGCTTTGTCTTGATTTCTTGTTGGGTTGTACTTGCCCATTAAGGAAAGTACATGTTGGGTTGCGATTGCGCATTAAGGAAAGTACATGTTGAAAGATAATTCAAAGTAAAGTGTTTGTTGATTATTTTGTAGTTTGCATTTTAAAGTATTTTAATGAAAATCATTTCAAACTTTTTAAAGATCATTCAAGCAACATTAAGTTACTTAATTGCATTAAATATTTGATTGAGGTTCTTATTGTAATTTCATTTCAAATTTAAGTGAGCTCTCTTTTTCATTAATATTCAATTGCCTTATTATTAGTATAGATTCGATTATGAGTGCAAGAATATTTTAAAATTGAGAGTTAGACTTGTATCTTTCTCTTTGCTTTGTCTTGATTTCTTGTTGGGTTGTACTTGCCCGTTAAGGAAAGTATATGTTGGGTTCTGCTTGCGCATTAAGGAAAGTATGTGTTGGGTTGTACTTTTTTGGGAAGGGAAGTTTGGAAGATTTGTTGTAATCTAAACTTTGGTTACTGAATTTCTAGTCTGGGTGGCTAGGCGTGGACATAGGCTGATTTTTGAGGTTTGGCCAAACCCCATAAAAATCTTTGTGTTCTCTTTCTTTAATTTGTTGTTATTACTATTTTTATTGCTTCATTTCACTAAAGCATTGTTAGTAAATATCTAAATCTTCTACAAAAGATTAAATTTTTTTAAATTTATTTTTTAAAACTGAATTCAAACCCCTGCTATAGCTAAGTAATAATTAGTTAACATTAAGGTTTAATTAAACTTACATACATTATTAGTTTTATTAATGCTTAAGTATGTAAGTGATCAAATATTTTAATTTAGGATGTTGGAGAACTATCCTAAGTTTTCTAGTGTTAATTATGATTATTTCAAGTTATTTTATTAATTTTGTGATTTATGAATTTTTTAATTCAGTATTTCACCTATATAAGTTTGAAAAAAATCTCAACCATTCCCAACTAAAGGTCGGGCTTGGTTTGAAATTTTATGGCAAGTGGGGTTTTGCAAATTTCATATTCTTAAAGTTTTAATTTGATCATAAGAATAATTAGGGTGTAATTAAGGTTTTAATTATTACATTAAACTTAAATTAAGTTTAATTTAATGATGATTATTTGGGTATTTCATTTTTTATTACTCTATAAAAGATGCTTCCATAGAGTTCATTCTTGATTTTTGAAATTTTATTTATTTATTTTGATTTATTTCAATTCTAGTTAATTATTTGAATTAATTATCTAATTAGAGCATTTTATGGTTTATCAAGTTTCAGTAGGTTTCATTAGTGTTTTTAAGTTCATTAGGGTTTGTTATGTTGATTTGAAATGATTTAATTCATTTTTATGATTTATTTCATTTAATTTTAATTTGTTAAATTAAAATTAAAGTTTAGTGTTTGATATTTCTTGAATTATTACTTGGCAATAATTTAGGAAAAAATTTCTAAGTTGCATTTTAACCTTAATTTCAATTTTCCAATATTTTTTTTCGATTGGATTTATGGTTTGGCATTAATTTAAGTTTATTTAATTTGGGTTTAATTGATTCTACTCATTAAGATGAATTCATAGAGTCCTCATTTGCATTTTTTGGATTTATATTTTATTTTTTTATGATTTTTTAAATTTTGGTATTTTTAAGGATTTTTAATCATTTAAAATGGAATTTACCATTTTAAAATGGTAGCACTGATGTGACACTAACATTGCACCTTTACCATGTGGTGCGACTCCACCCGGCAACCCAGAATCCATGTAGCCACATCAAAAGCAGCGACATGTGGGATGGATCTTGATTGTTCGATCATTGATTAGACAGACCTAATTCATTCTATGGTTTCCTTAATGGGATTAATCAGATCGTGTGGCCAAATCTCAATCGTCCATTTCAAATAGAAAGAATGGATGGTGGAGATCATTTCCTGAGCGTCTCCAATGAGAGATGTATGCTATCCATCAAATTTGGTTGATTTTTAGCAATCCAAGGCTGATTTTATCATGATTTTGATTGCAAAATGATCAAGGATTGATTTGTAATCCATCTATATGGTTTGATCCTCATGGGTATCTAATTCATTTCATAAATGACCAAAATTGAATGCCATAGAGGTTAGTTATGAGGCATATCTCAACTCTGGCGATCTCCGGTGGTAGGATCGACTCGAACTCCTTTGCCTCGATGTGAAGAAGTCATGGACATGATTTTATGGCTTGCCTCCCCATCAAATACCTTGGAGACCAACGTGCGACCATTTTTCATTGGGTTTGGTGATTCTCTAGCTAGTCACTGATGAGGGCTCACGGTGAGGATTTGTTTGAGGTCATCTCGACCTCTAGAATGTGTTGGAATATTAAATTTGAGGTGAAACACTCCCCAGTATTTTTGCATTAAAGGATGAATGGAGGCCATAGAATTTGATAGAATTTTGGCTTGCTGGTGGTAAGGGGTCGAGGGAGTGCTTCCCTTTCTCTTCTCTTTTTTTTGTGAGTGTTTTGGGATGAAAAAAGGGAGAGGAAAGGCTCTCCCTACTCTCTTTCCATACATGGCTGAGAGCCATGTATGTGATTTTTTGGCTGGCTGGATTCTAGCCACTAGTGGCAGGAAGCTCGGGCAGAGGGTGGATTTAGTCCCCCTTAGCCTTGTGAGCATATTTGAATAAGAGATTTGAGGAGAGAAAGGCATTTCCTCCCCATTCCTCCCTTCACCAAGAACTAGGCATCATGGCCTTCTGCTTTGCTCCTTATTTTCCCTTATGGAGGAAGCCAATTCCACCTTTGCTTAAAGGGTGATCAATTGATTTTCAGCCTTAGAACCATCCTCTAAGAGGTGATCAAAGGTTACTTGGATAAAATCCAAGGAATTTTGATGAAGGGAGGAGGAAGAATCCACCTAGTATCTTTATTTAGTTAAAACTTCCACTCATCTCCCCTTTGGCTCCATTTATGCCTTTTGGCATCACTGTCACAACCTTTAAGCTAGTGTGTCATTGTCCAAATCAAACTCAATGTGAGTTTGAGATTAAATCCAAATCCATTTGAATTAGATTAGATTTATGAACCCAATTCAAGCATTTGGATTCAAAGTATTTTATTTTTATTTAATTCAATTTAATTTTAGATTCAATCATATTTAATTGATGATTGATTAAGTTTTGATTTAATTAATTCATTTAGGATTTGAATTAATTTTGGATTTCATTTCATTTCAACCCATTTAGGCCTAAATGGGGTAAGCTTAATACCAATTGGGTTTAAATGACCCATTTGTCTCAATTGGATTTTATTTGGACTCCAAACATGCTTGATCACATGTTTGAGATGATTTAGAGTGATTATTTTTATTTGATTTCAATTTCATTTCAATTTCAACTCATTTAACCTAAAGTGGGCTTAATGAGCTAAGCTTGGGCTCATTTGGGTCAAATGACCAATTTGACTAAATTAGACCCAATGATGGGTTTGATTATGTTTGACTATCATTTCCAAATGATTTTGAGCAATAAATTTGAGTTGATTTTAATTTAATTTAGTTTTGAAACCAATAAAATGCATTTAGGCTCATTTATACTAAGTGGTCTAATTAACCTAAGTAAGGCCCAAAATAGATTTAAAGTTCTTTAGATTCATGATTAAACATATTTATTTTTCATTTGGAACATTTGGAATGATTTCATTTGGTCAAATTTTGGTGGGTTGGCCTTTGACTTGGTGGGACCAGCTTAAGTCAAACCTATGTCAAATGGGTCGACTAGATTTAACTTTGATTTGGTTTTGAATTCATTTATTTTGATTTAATTTGAATTCATTTTGGTTTATTTAGATTTGTTTTGATCTAATCCAAATTTATATTTTGGTTGAGTCCACCTAAGCCCATTAGGTTAGATCAAAGCAAAGGAAGATGTACTAAGTCACTATATATAGTGTCTTAAGCACATAATTAGGAGGCTCCTAATTTAAGAGTAGGTGTCCTAATTATTGATTTCATAAGTGATGTTAACCTAATCTAAAAATGCGGTCAACAATCCTAAGTGCTTAATTAGGAGGCTCTAAATCTAAGATTAGGTATCTCTAATTATTGGTTTAGAGATGATGTTAACCTTATCCAAAAAAGAGTTCAATAGTGTCCCTTCAAAAAAACCACTAAAAACTAAAGAAAAAATTTGAACCTATCATTTTGCAGAGCTGGGGCACCACAAGCAAACACCTAAGTGCTAACTTCTCTGTCTATACACCATATAAGGTATCGATTGTAGCACCTAGGTGCTATATTATTAATGCACTTTTGACACTAAAATACTAAATATTTTCAAAAATAATTTTCATACAATACTTAAAAATGATCAAATACATCCACTATTACATAATAAAACACATGTGACATAAACTTAAAATACCACAACAAAAGATATAAAAACTCTCATAAGTTTAAGCTATTAGTTTGGGACCTTATGATGGGTCCTTTCCTCCTTTGATGTGCTACATCAACTCTCTTAGACCCCAAAGAACTCTTCTTCAAAGAATTGGGATTTTCAATATCTTCAAGAAGTTTTGGGACAAAGCTAGGTAGTTCTTTTAAGGTCATCTAAGTATCCTCACTTGGTGGCTTGCTTTCCATCTAATTATGACTCTTTGAACGATGCTACCATTGATTAGTAATTCAATTGTGATGATGTACTCAACTTCAAAGAATGTTGACTTGACAGGTACCAATAAATAATTTTTATCTCTTCCTACAAAAGTACTATTTTACAAATTTGGAGGTTGGGTAACTCCTTTAAAAGATATTTGATCTTCCACATTGAAAATAGGCTAACAAAGATGTGAGGGGGCAATTTAAGAATATATGCATCAATACCAAGTTTTCTAATAATTTTAAATTGACCCATGCTCTCACTTGTAACTTATATTTAATGGAAGTAAATCTCTTAGAATGGATACAAACTAATACATAATTACCAATCTCATATTCCTTAAAATTTTATCTTTATTTTTTTCAATGTACTTAGCATTTTCTATTTCTAATTATTTCTTTATATCTTTATGAGGGCTATAAAAATCACATGCAAATGTATACACTGAATTAGAAAATGCATGAGTTTTAGTATTAGCTAGATCAAAATGCATTATAAGGTTATAACCATAAATTATCTTGAAAGGTGATTTTTGGGTTGATCTAAAATAGAATTATTATACACAAATTCAGATGTAGGTAATATATCCTAGTTTCTTAAGTTTTTATCAACTAGACATCTAAGTAAATTTCCTAATGTCTTATTATTGACTTTCAACTGTCCATCAATTTATGGATGAAATGCAAAGGAGAATTTTAGTTGTGTTCCCTTTACTTCCTATAAAGTTTTCCAAAAATGCAATATAAATTTGACATCTCTATTGGAAAATATAGTGGATGGGACTTCAAGTCACCGATTATTTTGCAAAGAATAATTTTGTTATGTTAGATGTATCATTTGATTTTAACTTGGTATGAAGTGTACCATCTTCAAAAAAAATTTATAATGATGCATATACTGTCATGTCCACGAAGCGTGCTAGGTAAACCTAATGTGAAATCTATGGATAGGTCTTCCATGGTCTAGAAGAAATATTTAATGATGTGTAATGACCTATTTTTGTTTGATAGTTCTAGCTTGATGATAAGGGTAACACTAGCTATGATACGTTCAAGATCTTTCATAGAGATGACCAGTAAAACCTTTGCTTAACTAGTGTTTGGGTCTTTAATTTACCAATTGTAAAACTTCATCTTCTCTACCCAACCCACCTATGGCTGTCAAGTAGTAGGTACTACATTTATTCAAATTTACTTTAAAAGTGATTTCTTTGCTTCCTGTGAAAAATTGACAACTACATAGTGCATCAAGACCACTAACCTAAATGTGTTAAGTAGTGGCTAAAGATGGCATTATATGTGGTGGGAGCATCCACTATAACAAAGTTGGTCATTGTTTGTGAATTGCCTCTTAGCTTTTCCTAAGCCATGAGGAGAGAAAATGTCCCCTTCTCTCTCTCTTTTTTGCCTATGAATCCATATAGTGGTCCTCCAATGAGGGCAAGCTTAGAACACACCAACCATAATTTATCAAAAATGAATTTGAAGTTGATATTAAATGAGCTTCCCATGTCAATTAGTATACTCTTAATTTGATATTTAGCGATTAATGTCATGATGATGATTGAATCACTATTACTAATGGTAGGTTTTTCATTCTCAAAAGAACTTACAAAACCTATGGAGGTAGGAGACACATGTGCTATGGTTTCTAAATTAATGTACTTAAATCATAGTCATTTGAAGCTTGCTTTCCTGGAAGATTCTCCTCCACCTCCAAAAATAGCAGACACCACTCCTGCAATATGGATCGTGTGTGCTGAATGGGTTCATTGCCCATTTCAATGACTTCTTTATCTTTTCACCTAGCATATTCTTTGAGTTTCCAAATTTTTATAAACTCATCAACTAAACTACTTAAGCGACAAAATTTCTTAATGTTATGCTAACGATCATGGTGGTACATAATACTTAGATTGATCTCAGACCACATTGACTTTCATAAGTGGTGGCTATTTAAAATAGTCTTTATTTGAGATGTCTTCCACTAACTTAGCCATTTACACCATAGGAGCCACTAGGGTGGATTGCAAGTACTCGGCTCTTGATAGTGAGTTGTGGGATTTCTAAAATCTTATAAAGTGTAGGCACTTTGAATCACCTTCTCTTATATGTTCTTCATGCTCGGTACCTATTTCTAAAACAATTACTTCAAAGATAATCTCTTTATCAAATCCTTTGTGTGAGTCAATGGCTTTGGCCATATGACCTTGTTATACTCTTCAATATTCACATGGTCTTTATTTTGCTTAGAACACTTGTCCCTTACAGCACTTGATTATTCAATTATTCATGGATAGAAATTATTTGTTCTATGTTATTTATTTTAAAGAATAACTTTAATTTTTTGGTTATTCATGTCTAAAAGGACCATTAATTCTCCTCATATAGTAAGCTAAAATCCTTAATGTTAAATCTAAATCTATCCATAGAGTTAGATAGAACCCTCTGACATACTTGGGAAATAAGGTTAAAAAAATAGAGGGATAAAGAAATAAAAGAAGTGTTAAAAATATATATGATTTATTATTCCACAAGATTCAATACAAACTAAAGAAACTATGACCTCTCTCAAACATGAGAAAAGATAAAAGGAAGTAGTCCTCCCCCTTTGGAAGGACCCTTTTTTATGATAGTAGAGAAGGAAATTACATATTGTAAGTATATATAAGATAACTCAAGTGTAGGTGGGTACTCTCCCTGATGTGAGGAGAGGGCTCCTCGATGAGTGGTAAGCCCATAGCCCATTGGGGTGGGTGACCTACTACTTTTTCTGATGTGGTGAATTGACATGTCATGGTAGGGGCAGTGAACTTTGGCCATTTGTGTTGTCTAGTCCCCCTTAATCATTCACTAACCTAGGAGTCAACTTATGTGATTGATTTCCAAACTTCATTCTTCAAGCTTCTTACTTTGACCCACCCTTGCTCTAGTGATGACTTGTTGTGGTGACTATTTTAGCTTGCTCGTAAATTTGGACATACACTTAAGGGGTGCTGTTAATTCTCAAGTTCAAGGTTTCACTCACAACTTTTATAGCTTCATTAAAGAATCTCACTAATGAAAAAATAAATACATTATTTGATCAAATTCTACTAATTATCATCATAAAATGCATATTTTGTTTGCTAGTAGAAAAATAGTAAAACTCATTCCCTTCCACTCATTTAGTTTTATCAAAGACCTAACCTAAATAACCTACCAATGGGGAAAATGATCTTCATTTTATTGATACTAGAGATAGGAGCATAAAGAATTCCAACTATATTAAATACCTTTGCTATCTTTTAGGGATTTCTCAAATTTTAAAGACATTACTAAAGCTATAGTTAAATATTTTAATAATCTCTTCTTAGCATAAATCAAGAACCCTATTATTAACACCTTCCCCTAATAATAACTCTATTCATCTTAAACTCTTTGCTTCCATGGTTACCTGTCTCTTTTGAAGAGCTCAAATATATTATTTTTAATGCTATCGAAGATGTTTCTCATTTGCATTTTTATAAATGCTTGGTAGATAGTGGGAGATGAATTATATGTGATATATAAATATTTTTTCTCTTTAAAAGGTTCCTAAGATGTTCTAAGACCATAATTATATTTCTTATTTCAAAATAAAACATGTCCCAAATGTCATTGACTACAAATTGACATCACTTTTTAAAACCATTTATAAAATTATTTATAAGATCTGGGTGGATAAATACAAGCTAGTTATGCATCTTATAGTTCATCTAGTTCAAGTTGGTTTTATCCAAAATTACATCTTATATGATAATATTATTTTAGCAAATGAAACCCTCTTAACTTTAATCGATTACCTAGGTCTCACTTTTTTTAAAATTAGATGTAATGAAAGGTTTCCCTCCACCTTTTACTATACTGATTACAACTTATTTTTCTAATGACTATTTATCCATTTACATCAATGGTGATTTTGAATGGAATCTTTTTCTTTTACTTTTTTTATTATTAGCCTTAGATATTATTGCCCTTTATCATTGTGTATCTTTTATATTTCTATGGATGATTATATATCCAGACAATGCGAGAACACCTCATGAGAGACTCGCCTGAGCGATGGGGCCTGTACAAAATGACCATTTGACCAAGAGGACTCTAAGGGTGGAAGTAACCACAAAAGGCTCAAGGGAAAAGAATCAGAATTGGGGGACTTGACACCTCCAATAGTCACTTGCTGTGAATGTGATTAGACAGCAGACACATAATATAAGTAACTTGCATAAGGCAACTAGGTCAAGACCCACCATCTTATAACAAAACACTCATCTTTGAGGGCGAGTATTTATATATTATAACCAATATACTTGTAATTAATTTATATACTCTCCCAAACTTTATCAAAGTAGAGAATTTTGATGAGGGGAACTATTTTTGGGCTTTTTTTAAGAGCCTCAAGATATCCTCTATGGGATAAATCTTTGTACTTTAATTTTAAAAAAAGGCTTTCTTATATTCTTATTTTTTTGTTATGCTCTCTAATCTTACATCCCATCTGATTTAACTATTTTACAAGTGCTTAAGAAAGGGCTTTACTTTTTTCTATAGATAGATTCAAATTCAACATTCTTTTAGGTATGATGAGCATTGATAAAGCCCAAAACTCAAATCCATTCACTTAATGAAGTAGGTCAATTTGCATTAAATAACTCAATGAACATGGAGTCAGGTATTTGATAGTTTGTGACTCAACAAGATCTAATGAACATGGAAAATTGAATCACCCACCTAGTGTAAATGACAATCAAGAAAGTAAGGGTGACTCTAATAACTCAGAAAATTAAAGGTTCCTCTAGATCAACTAGACATAGGCTTGCCAGTATAGGAGAGAGTTATCAAGAAGCTTGAGATGATGAGTCATGTGATGCAAGTGAGGAGAAATGGAGCAAGGAAGAAATGGATGAGTGTCACCCTAATCAATGCCTTTTCCAAGAAAATTATGGTGGGTCTCCCCACATAAATTTATAAGCCACATCTACAATCATATAAAGGTCACTCTAACCCCATCAACCATGTTGGATATTTTGAATATACCACCTTTTGTTAGAATTGGATGATGCAATAAAACTTTAGTTATTCTTTACCACCTTCAAAGATTCTAGACTAAGATGGTTCTTGCAATTTATAGTAGATATAATCACCTCATTTGAATAATTCAAAAGAATCTTTTTATCTTAATTTTTTATCATGTAGAATCCTTTGAGAAGTTCACAAGCTCTTATGCAAATAAGTCAAGAGGCTGGTGAGTCTCTTAGAAAACTCATCATATATTTTCAAAGAGAAATGCTATAAGTTAAAGAACTAGAACTTATAGTTGCATAGGCGACTACCTAAGGTTTAAAAGAAGGCTCTTTTACATGTGCTTAGGCTATAATAACCTAAAACCTTGACCAAGTTACAAGCACTAGTAAATAGTCATGTCAATCTTTGATGTCCCAAAGGGAATTGACAAGTCCCTTTAAAGTTCTTCACCAAAGATTGATTTAGAGCTCATTGGTAAGGCATAGAAAGGCAACAAGCTAAGAAAAGGGAGGTGCCAGTATATGAGTGAGAACTCAAAAACCTACCCACTCATCTAAATCATGATGAGTATTTTTACCCAACAAATGTCATGCCACTATGAGTATTAATGGCCAAGCTAGTTGAGGTGATTCAAATCAAAGTATTTTAAATGACCTCCCCTAATAAAGGCTGATGGAGTTTGTAATCACTCAAAGTATTATGCCAACCACTGTGATCATGGTCATGACATTGGACAATGCCTACACTTAAGAAATTTGGTTGAAGAGCTTACTAATGAGGTAAGTTGAAATAATTCACTTAAAGATAGAAAAAAGAGGTCGCTGAATTAAACAAGGAGCATGCTCCAACTCGTGCAATCCATATAGCTTGTGTGATACATGCCATCTTTAGCATTAATGAAGAATAGTCATGAAAAATGAGTATTAAAAGGCTTTAATTAGGAGAAGTTTATTAGTAGCTATGGCATGAGAACCAAGAACTAAAATCATCCCTATCAATTTTTTTTAGAAAGATCAAAATGATGTTGTAGTTTTCAAGGGGCTAATCACCAATTATTATATTAACATTATAATGATTGACATTTGGAGCTCAATCAATATCATCTTTAAGTTGATCTTTGAACAAAATGAACTTAGCCAGTACAAAATTATCCCAACTAGTAGCCCTATGATTTCACAGAAGAAAGAAAGAGACAAAAGGAACTATCACTCACACATTAACATTGGGGGATGGAGAAAAATAATTTATAATGATGGTTTATTTTATAGTAGTAGAGTCACCCACTACCTATATTGTATTACTTGGCTAACCCTTGCTTAACACATTCCATGCCATGGTGTCAACCTATCATGGAGATCAAGTTCCTAGCAAGTGGCAAGCAGATAATTATTAGAAAAAACTTAAGTTAATCATGAGCTTGTTACCTATATGCCATCAGTAGCTCTAATAAAGTAGAATTCCACCAATTAGGAGTCATCTGAATTGGGGTAAAGTCAATGAAAGGATTGAAGAGCAATAAAGAGAATTCTAAACAAGATTTTTATAATTAGTGCATCTTTCAGTATCTAGTATAAAGAAACCATTATCCAACCATTTTAAAATGATGTAGCCATGCTAGCTTGGACATCATAAAAATTACCAATATTGATGTCAATGTTGCTTGCCATAAACTCAATATCAAGAAGGATGCTTGGCTAATCAAGTAAAAGATGAGAAAGATAGTCACCTTAGTCACCAAACCCATCAAAGAAGAAGTTTCAAAGCTACTCAAGGTTGATTTTATGAGGAAGGTTAAAAACCCTGAATGGATTTAAAATGTGGTGATGGATTAGAAGTATTTTGGAAAAATGGTAAATCAGTGTGGACTTTACAAACATAAACTCAGTGTGCCACAAAGATGGCTATTCACTATAGATGATATACAAACTCATTGACTCAGTTGTGGGATATTCTATGATTAGTTTCTTAGATGCCTTCTCTGGGTACATCCAAATTCAGGTGCACCCCACTGAATTAGAGAAGATGGCATTTATTACTGGAGAAGGACTATATTGTTATAAAGTGATGCCCTTCAAGTTAAAAAATGTTAGGAAAATATCAAAGGATGGTAGGCTGAGTGTTCAAACAATAGGATGGGAGGAACATAGAAATTATTTTGATAATTTACTAGTCAAAAGTAAATCATGAGAACAACATATTAAAGATCTCAAGAAAATATTTGCTGGTTTAAAGAAGTACAACACCTCAATCCATTGAAGTGTGCATTCAGCATTGGGTTAGGTAAATTCTTGGAATTTTTATTGATCTTACAAGTATACATGTCATTTTGATAAAGTGAAGGCTATACTCAACATAACATCTCCTAGGATGGAAAAATGCTATAAATACTCATTGGGTGAGTCATGGGAGTTAATCTCTTCATTATAAAGGCTATGGAACATTGCTTATCATTCCTTAAACTACTTAGGGTTGCCCAAAAGTTTGAGATAATAGAATCTGAGAAAGTCTTCAATGACCACAAAATCCTAATCGCTTTCCCACCCATTAAGAAGGATTCAATAGAAGAAGAAACACTACTATTGTACCTATGAGTTTATGAAGACTCCATTAGTTCAATCTTGATCAAAGAAGGAGGAAAGAAATGGATTGTGAACTATATGAGTAAGTTGCTTAGGGGAGTTGACCTACACTATGCTATAATAAAGAAACTAGCATTAACCCTTCTCATCTTAATAATTTGATTGAGGCCATACTTCCAAGCACACTGGATCCATGATGTAACAAACAACCCATTAAAATTGATACAAGCAATGCTCAACCATCGAAAGAGATTATTAAAAGGTTATGTGGGGAAAATTTATGACACCACATAGAGTTTAAAATTTCTTATTTGGATGATCAAATATGTCATTAATGAATAAACATATTATCTTGAAAGATAAACATGTTATCCTATAATGGATTCGATCATTTAACAAAAAGACTCTTAGGCTAATCGTTCTTTTCATGTACCAGAGAGTTTTCTCCTAAACTACATAGAAGTATACAGGTTTATTTTTAAACTAGCTTCATGATTCCCTATAAGGTCAAGTGCATATAGTTAATTACATTTTAGGAAGAATTATCTCTTCTTAAGAATGCTCTCGATTGGAGAAATAAGTTATTATTTTTATGGATTTCTAAGTTGGTTTTCAATGGAATGATATTTGGAAATTGGAAAGTGGAAAGAATTCTTTTAGGAGGCAAAACAAAATGAAGTAGGAAATGCCTGTTGAAATTGGGATGCCTAGTAAACATTCAACTATCCTATCATTAGGCTTTGAATTTTGGAATTTAATTTAGATTTTAAATTTATATTTTCTTAAAAATTTAGGACTTAGATTCTAGACAAGATTACAAAAATGCCTAGGGTTGAAGACTTACTCTAAGGAAGAAGCTTTAAAATCTAAGTTTACAAATTCTTTTAACACAAGTCAAATGCTCAACCTAATTTTATCCTTTTTTAAAAAAAATTATCAGCCATTCTCTCCTTGACGGAACAAACCTATCCTTGACTCTTCTAGACTTACAACCCATCTAGAAGGGCTACCAACTAACCCCACCTAAGCGCATCTTAAATCCATGATGCTAAGTCTCATGTATGTAATATGGTTAAGATGTTACATTTTTATTAAAGAAATCTAAGAACCTAGACTCACTCCCTAATCCTGAAGATCATATAGGGTTGAAATGCACTAACTAATGCACATTTTCCAAATTTTATATGGTTTGACTCATGATTCATTTAAGGTCTTGGGTATGCATTTTTATGCATACATGCCATGCAATTAGAATTGGTTATGGGCCAAATCAATAAGAGAAAGGTAGGCTTCCCCAAGAAGGTGGTCATCCTCACAGGTCAGATGCTTCTTATGTGCAATGGGTGAAGTGCCCAATTCAAGAGCTTAGAGCAATATGATTGCTGATTTTTAGAGCTAATTATTTTTAATTTATTTTAAGTTATTCCTAGGGCTTTAATTTATGTGAAGTTTTAAGTTTTTTTTTTTGTGTTTGAGTTATTTAAATTTAAGTTGGTTAAAAATTTAATTTTATTCATGAGCATATGTCTAGGCATTCATCATAAAAAGCATAGCACAGAAAGAAACTTAGAAAAGCAGGTTGATTCAATTGCACACTAAAATTAAATTAAGCTAATTTTAATTAAGGAAATGCCAATGCAATCAAGTACTATTGTACACCTTGAAATAAAGAAAAATGGGTAGCCAAGCTCTGACCTTTTATAGCTTAGCCTAGAACTTCAAATTTTGATATATGAATCTTCTTTCCAAGATCATCTCTTTCTTCAGGGACCTCCATTGGGATTCACAGGGGACCTCTACACCCATCTATTAATAGGGTCAGCTCTTGCTAATCCTAGACCTATAGATCCTAATATAATTCTAGCCTCAAATTTATATTTTAAATTCAAAATAAATATTAAGCCCTTTGAAATAGATATTAGGAAAATACAAATAATACACAATAAATATATTTCATGAACATATGAGCTAAACATTAGCTGCTTGCCAAGCCCACCTGTTCTATTTGGTTATGCTTAAGTACTTTAGCATACCTACAAGTAAATAGCATTTTTAATTTATTTATTATAAAAGTCCTTTTGCATAACCCCTTATAGAGGATAATGTTAGTTCTAAAGGAATGTCCTATCATCCATCTAATGGGAAAATAATCCTAGACATGCAATTTAAAATAGTACACCACAAAGACATGAAAAGTACATCACATCATAACACAAATTATCATAGAATATCCCATATTGACCTAACCAAAGTCTAGGGTTCATGACCTCATGATCTAGTGTGTGAAGGGAATATGCTTATGTGGCAAGACTTTGCTAAGCCTTTTTATTTCAAGTTTCAATTTGGAGTTTTGAATTTGTTTAATTTACCTTTGGATGGTTTCAACTCAAGTGATTTAATGATTATATTTTCATTTTCAAGTTCACTTTTATGTTAAAGTGAAGTTTAGGTTTTCAAGAATGAAGAGTAAAATAGATTCCACTCAAGGTGGAACACAATCCATTCAACATCCTGACCCCTAATGGAATGAAACCTTCATATTAAGATGAAGATTCATCCCAAAGGCCTAACTAATATCCTTAGGTATCTTAATAAATCCTTTTATTTGTTTCATTTTGATTATTTTGAATTGAGTTAAGTTTATAATTTCAATTCTTTTGAAATTTAATTCTTCATTTAATTTCTTTATGGTTTGATTTATTCTTCTGTCTTAGTTTAGTTTATTTTCAATTTGATTTGTTGGATTTAAATTGAATTGGTTTAATTATTTGTTTTCATTAATGTTTAGTTTGAATTGTGTTTATGTTTATTGAATTCAATTTCATTTGGTTAAATTATGTTAATTTAAAACACTTAGGTTAAGTGTTTTAATCTATTTTTAGGTTATAATGATTGTGGGTTAAGATTTTATTGATTGTTTCATTATAAGTTCATTAATCATAAGTTTTGATTAATCATAACATTCATTATTAGTTTTATTAACCCTTAAGTATGTAAGTGATCAAGTTCTTTAATTTAAAATGTTGTAGAATTATCCTTAAATGTTTTGGTACTGGTGAAAGTGTTGCAACTAATTTTATAAATTTTTGTGATTTTGTGATTTATAAATTTTTTTAATTTATTATTTTATTTATATTAACATAGAAATTTGAAAATTCAATAATTCTAATCCAAAGGTCAATTGAGTTTGAAATATTTATGGCAAGTGGAGTTCCATGCCAATTCCATAATTTTAAAGTTTCATTTTAATTAGATGCATCTTTGGGTGAAATTAAACCTAATTTAATAAGGATTATTTAGTGATTTTATTTTTCTTTGATTCCTCTCTGAAAAATTCTTCCATAGAGTGTTCATTCATAATTTTTGGAAACTTGGTTCATTTATTGTGATTTTCCTAAATTCTAGTTAATTAATTAAATTAATTAATACAATTAATTATCAAATTAGGTCATTTTGTAATTTATTAAGTTTCAATGAGCTTCATTAGTGTTTCTGAGTTCAATAAGGTTTATTATGTTAATGTGAAGTGATTTGATCCATTTTCATGATTTATTTTATTTAATATTAATTTATTTAATTAAAATTAAAGTTTAGAGTTTAAAATTTGTTATCTTTTGAATTACTTAGCAATAATTCATAAAACTTTTTCCTAAGGTGTATCTTAACCTTAATTTTAGTTCCCCAAAAAATTATTTAAATTAGATTAATGGTTTGAAATTAATTTTAGTTTAATTAATCACATTTAAAGTCAAATTAAGCCAAAATTATCCAAAATTAATTGGGGATTTTGGGTTTAATAAATTTTACTCATTGAGATGAATCCATAAAATCCTATTTCCATTTTTTAGAGTTATATTTTATTTATTATGATTTTTTGAAACTTTTGCCCCTTTTAAATGATTTTGTAATTATTTAAAAAGGAAAAACCCCATTTTAAGTGGTGATGATGATGTTTTACCATTGCCATGTGGCGTAAGGCCATTGGGCCACATGGAATCCATGCAACGCCACGTCAAATGTGGCACCATGTGGTATGGATCTCGACCATATGATTGAAGATCGTAAGGGCCCCAATAAATTATGTGGTTTCTTTTGGAATAGAATTGAATGCACAAGATCTCAACCATCAGTTCCAAATTAAAGGAACAATGTTGGAGATCATTCCCCGAGCATCTCCGATAAGAGACAAAAGTCATCCATCATATTTGACAAATTTTAGAAGATCTAAGGCTGAATTTGACATGATTTTGATTGCAAAATAATTAAAGATTGATTTGTAATCGATCTATATGGTTTCATCCTCATAGAGATCAAATTCCCATCACAAAGGATCAAAATCGAATACTTAATGAGTGGCGTTCTTGCCATACCTCAACTGCAGTAGCCTCTGATGATGGGATTGACTTGAACACCTTTGCATCGATGGGACAAAGCTATAGACATGATCTGGTGGCTTGCCTCTCGACCAAACACCTTAGACACCAACGTGCGGCCATTTTCAATTGGGTTTGACCATTCTTCAGCTCGCCACTGGCGATGAGCCTCAGTGAGGATTCATTAAGGTTGTCTCTACCTCTAGAATGTGTTGGGATGTTCAATTTGAGGTGAAACCCTTTCCCTATCAATTTTTCATTAAAGGCTGAGAGAGAGCTGCCAAACTTGGCCAAATTCTGGCTTGCCAATGGTGAGAGGTCGAGGAATGCCCTCTTTTTTTTTTGTTCACTTTGTGAATGTTTGGGATGAAAAGAGGGAGAGGAAAGGCTCTTTCTACTCTCTTTCCATACATGGTTGAGAGCCATGTATTAAACCTTTAGGTGGCCTGATTTTGACCACCAGTTGCAGGTGGTTAGGCCTAAGGGTGAATTTTGTCCCTCTTGGCCTTGTGAGCATGTTTGGATAGAAGTTTAAGAAGGCTTTTCCTCCCCTTTCATTCATTTGTCCAAGAGAGTTGCTTCATGGCTTCTCTCTTGTTTGATATCCCTTACTTACTCTCTTACTCTCATGGAGGAAGCTAATTTCCTCTTTTTAATGAGCTAACCACCTGATTCCAAACCTTGGAACCATCCTATTAAAGGTTACTTGGATAAGATCCAAGGGATTTCGAATTATGGGGAGAAAAATCCACCAAGCAACTTTACTTTGTCTAAACCTCAACTCATCTCCGTTTCATTTCACTTATTTCTTTTGGCATCACCACAATAGCCTTTAGGTAGTGTGTGGCTGCCTAAATCACACCTAATATGAGTTTAAGGTTAAATCTAAATTCATTTGAATTGGATTGGACATCTAAACCCAATTCAAGCCATTTGGATTCAAAGTGTTTTGATTTTCTCTATTTTTATTTAATTCATTTAATTTTGGGTTCAATTATGTTTAATTGATGGTTTATTAAGTTTTGATTGAATTAATTCTTTTAGGATATGAATTGATTTTTCATTTCACTTCACTTTAATCTATTTAGGCTTAAATGGGTTAAGCTTGATTTCAATTGGGTTCAAATGACCCATTTGACTCAATTGAATTTTTTTTTTTGAGTCCAATCATATCTGATCACATGTGTGAGATGATTTGGAGTGATTAATTTTATTTGATTTTAATTTTATTTTAATTTGAACCCATTTGACCCAAATTGGGTTTAATGGGTCAAGCTTGGGTTCATTTGTGTCAAATGACCAATTTAACCAAATTAGACCCAATGATGAGTTGGACTATGTTTAATTAGCATTTCCAAATGATTTTGAGCAATCAAATTGAGTTAATTTCAATATGCTTTGGGTTTGAACCCAATAGGACTCATTTAGGTTCATTTAGACTAACTAGTCTAATTAACCTATGTAGGGCCTAAATAAATATACTTTTTTTAGATTCATGACTAAACATGTTTATTCTATCATTTGGATTATTTTCAATGATTTCATATGGTCAACTTTTGGTGGGTTGACCTTTGATTTGGTGGGAACCACATAAGTCAAACCTTTGTCAAATGGGTTGATTATATTTGACTTTGATTTATATTTGGATTTTCCCATTTGATTTAATTTTATTTCTCTTAATTTAATTAGATTATTTTATTTAACTCAAGTTTGGAATTTGGGTTGAGTCCACCTAATCCCATTAGGTTAGATCATACACATGGCAGATGCACTAGGAGACTAGGTATAGTGTCCTAAGTGCTTAATTATGAGATTCCTATCTAAGATTAATTTTCATAATTATTATTTTCAAAAATGATATTAACCTCATCCAAAAATGAGGTCAATATGTCAGTAGAGTTAGGTGAATAAGATATATCTTACTCAACAAGAACTATGGTCAAAGCTCAAGCACTAAATAATTTTCTCAAGGACATTATCATTCATCCTAATATACTAGCTCATCTTGAACCACTTAGCACTTGTATGTTAATGGTTCATCAAGATAGCAAGGTATGGGAGCAGGTATCATGTTAAAAGTCTCACAGGGGTCGTAATCAATCAAGCCATAACATTCAGCATTGAGGTAACTAAAATCCAATTAATGTATGAAGCTTCACTCGTAATGCCCAATTTTCCTTTGAACTAGGACCTCTCCATGTTATAACTCACGATTCATAGATCATGGTAAATGAAGTGAATGTAAAATACATGGTAAGAGATGAGCTACTATAAAGGTATTTGCTTAAAGTAAAAGCTAAAGTCAACAAGATGGAATACATCAAATCAAACAAGTATTAAAAGAGTGGAACTAATTATCCAACATACTATTAAAGGCTTGTGGGCCCATAGAATAGCCTGAGGTTCAACTCAACTAACCTAGTATAAAAGAAAGTAAATCCATGCAAATAGATAGAGAAAAGCTATTGTGGGGAAAAAAATTGGGACATCACATAAATCTTAAGAATTTATTATTTAGGTAATCAAATTCATCATTAAGGAATTAATATATTATCTTAGAAGATAAATATGTTATCCTATAATGGCTTTATTACTTAAATAAGGACTTCTAAGGTTAATGGGTCTTTTAATATTCTAGAGATTCATCCCTTGAACTACATGGAAAAGTAAGACAAGACTTACTTTATATTGGGATATAGTTCCTATAAGGGCAAGCCCTTATAATTAATTACATCTCAAAGAATAAGGATCACTTCTTAAGAATATTATATATTAAAAAATAAGCTCTTATTTCTATGGATTTCAAATTTGGTTTGAAAGAATGGTTAAATTGAAATTTCAAAAGGGAACACTTCAAAAGGGGAAGAGTTCTTTTCAAGGCCAATTGAGATAAAGTAGAAAATGCCAATAGATACTGGGATGCCTAGTAACTATTTGAACTATCCTACCATTGGGGTTTATATTTTTTTTGAGATTGAATTTATTAAGATTTAAAATGATATTTTATTAGAAATTTAGAACTTAGATTCTAGCAGTACAAGATATTAGAAATGCCTAAAGTTGAAGACTTATTTCTAGAAGGATGCTTTAGAACCAAATTCCATAAGTGCTTCTGAAATAAGTTCAAGGATCAACTTTTTCAACTTTTGGGAATCGTTGGCTCTTTCTCTCACTTGAGGAAGGGAACCTGTCCTTAACTCTTCTAGACTTATCACCTTCCTAGAAGGGTTAACAACTAACACCACCTAAGCAAAATTTTAAATCCATGATGCCAATCTTATGTATGCAAGATGGCTGAGCTATTACATTTTAGGAAAGAATATAGGAACCTAAACTCACTACATAATCCCTAAGGTCATGTTAAGTATGATATACACCAAACTAATATAATAATTTTCAACTTTTAAACATTTTAACTCATAATTCATTTAAGGCCTTTGGGGTATGTAATTTGTGCCTACAATGAGATGTAGTTAGAAAGCGGTCATGGTCAAAATTTTAACAAGAAAGCACACTTTCCCAAGAAGGTGATAATCCTTAAAAGTTAGATGCCCCTTATGTGCAAGGGTGAAGCACTCATTTTAAGAATTTTGAACAATATGCAATCGTAGTTCTCATAAGCTAATCGTTTAGTTGCTTTTAAGTTGCACCAAAGGATTTAATTTATTTGCAATGTTTCAAATTTTTTTATTTTTATTTAAGTTATTTAGATTTAAGTTGGGTAGAAAATTTATTTTTTTCTAAGAGCTTAATGCCTAAGCATTCATGATAGAAACACACCTTAGAAAAAACCTAGAAAGCTAGCAATTTCTATTGCACTCCCAAAATAAATCACACCAATTCAATTAATATGAATAGACCAATGTGGTCAAGTACCATTATACACCTAGAAAGAAAGAGAAAAATGGGTAGCCAAGCTATACCTTTATACAACTCGGCCTAGAATTAAAAGTCTAGATTTATGGGTCTTTTGTCTCCTTCTGTAGGGACCTCCATGGGCTCTTTACCAGATTGCTAGCTAATAGTGTCGGTTATTGCTATTCCTAGACCCCATATATCCTAACCTAATTCTAGGCTCAAATTACATTTAAAATTTTTAAAATAAAATTCTTAAACCCCTACAAAATAAACATTAGGAAATACAAATAGCACTCCAATAATTTTATTTGCAAACATACAGCTTAGCATTAGTTGCTTGTCAAACCCACCTGTCCTATTGGGCTATGCTTAGGGACTTAAAAATACCTACAAGAAAATAACATTTATATATTTTTTATTACAATAGTCCCTTTTACCATAGCACCCTGTAGAAAATAATGTCAGGCTAAAAAGAGCATCATATTGTCCAAACTAGTAGGAAAATAATATTAGTCATTCAGTCTAAAATAGTACACCACAAAATAAGAAAAATATTTCACATCACATCATAGAATATCATAGATTATCCTAACCTAAGTCTAGGGCTAGTGACTAAATAATATAATGTGTAGAGTGATTTGTGTGGTATGACTTTACTAGGCATTTTAACTTCAAGTTTTGATTTGGATTTCAAAATTTATATATTTTACCATTGGATGGTTTTAATTCAAATGATTTAACAAGTTCATGATTGATTTTTTAAATTTTTAAGTTCATTTTATATTAAAATAAAATTAAAGTTTTAAAGAATGAAGAATAAAATAAATTCCACTTTAGGCAAAACCCATTCTATTCAACATCCTAAATCCTAATGAGATCTTCATCCTAAGATGAAGATTCATTGTAAGGGTCAAACTAAAACCACAAGTATCTTTAAATTCATTTTAGTTTGATTTTATTTGAATATTATTTTAATTTTATTTGAAAATTTGACTAACATTCATTCTTCTTTTCATTTCTCTTAATTTAATTAAACCTTTCTTGATTTCATTTACGATTTTTTTTTCTTTGATTAAGATTAAATATATTTTTTAAATTTTAATTAGGAATTTAATGTTCATGTTATATAATTTAGTTTGATTTAGTTTTCATTTTAAGTTTTATGTTAACTCATTTATGTTTGATTTAGTTCATATTTTATCGCTTAATTTCATATTTAATCTTTTTGATTTAGTTCATTATTCATTTAATTTTGTTTGTAAATTTAATTTAGATTGATCTTCTTTATTCATTAGATTCTTTTTTATGTTTAAGTTTATTTTATTAATGTTTATTGGTTTGAATAAGCTTAATTCACTTAATTTAGTATCTTAATTCAAGCTTGGTTTTCATTTCATCATTTAAATGATCTATGGTATTTCAATTTCATGATTATTTTATTTATATATTTTAAATTTGTCATTAGGTTTATTTAGTTTAGTTTCATCTATTTATTTTATTAATATTATGGATTTGAATAAGTTGATTTGATTTATTTCTCTTTTATGTTGTTGTATATTATAATTTACTTTATCCATGTTTAATTTCATATTCTTTTCTATTTAATTAAATATTCAATTGAATTATTATTTGCATATTTCATTTATTTGATTTTTTATGGTTTCATTTATTCATGTTATGAGTTTAATTTCAAGTTATGATTTCATTCATTCATTTATATTTATTTAGGTAAATTGATTCAGTTGATCATAATTAATCATTGAAAATATTAATTTCATCATTTAGAAATTGCATTTTCTTATGTGTTCTAAATGATTATTTTAAAATTAAGCTTAATAAAACATTACATGTTTAAATTTAGTTTAGTTCATTATGATGGAGTTTTGTTTACTCATCTTAATTTAGGAAACCTAAGCATCGATTGACTTTGGGCACCCAACTCAAACCTAAGCATCATTTTAATTAAAATTCCTCTTTTATTTTATACTTAGGATTATGGTATTCATAAGTTGAAAGGTTTCTTTATCTTAGTAATTTCCAAGTTTTAATGTAAAGTTTAGAGTTTGGTTAATGCTGAATTTCAATTATTTAATTGAATTTAGTAGTTTAATATTTAATTAAATTTTATATTTTATATTTTTACATTAAACCTTAAAGCCTAAATACTTTATTAATTAAGTTCTTTAACTTTAGAGACTTAAGAAATTTTTCTTCGGTATTAAGAGTGAAGTAAATTAAAGTGATTTTATGAATTTTTGTAATTTTTATAATTTTTTGATTTAAAAGTTTCACTTAAATTGAACTAAGGTTAGAAATTTGATAACTTCCAATCAGGGATCATTTTCTAAATGTTTTATGGAAAGTGAAGTTCCTTGACAATTTGAGTTGTTTAAAGTTTCACTTTGATCACATGCATAATTTTGGACTAATTAAGATGTTAATTTTACTAAAACTAAAATTAAGCATAAATTAAGCAAACTTAATTAGGAATTTTAATTTTCCTATATTCCTTTCTGGAAGATGCATCCATTCAGGGTCTATTTGGTATTTTTGAAATTTTGGTTTTTTTATTATGACTTTTTGAAGTTTAGGTTCACTAATTTAATTAATAAATTATATTAATTTCTTAATTTGATCATTCTAAGGATTGTATGGTTGAGTGGGTTTTAAAAATGTTTTAACATTCATTGATTTTTACTATGATGATTTAAACTAATCATATGGCTTTTCATAATTTGTCTTATTAACATTAATTTATTTTATTAAATTAAGACCTTTAGCTTGAAAATTTCATAATTTAAGATTTATTTGTCAATAAATTCTACAAAATTACCCTAAAGTGTGTTTTAACCTTAGTTTCATTTCTCATAGTTTTTAATTGATTGGATAATTATTTTGGGTTTAATTTGATATTAATTAGTTTTATTTAAACCTAAATTAACCCAAAATTACCTAATAAAAATTAGAGATTTTGGGTTTAATGGATTTTCCTCATTGAGATGAATCCATGGAGCTCTTATTTGTATTATTTTGGTTGAATATTTAATTTTCTATGATTTCTTGAAGTTTTTGGTGTTTTATAAATTTTTAAATCTAGAAAAATCCAGATTTCCTATTTACCCCATCAGTGCCATGTGGCGCCGCTTTACACATGGCAGTGCCCGATTTGGCCACATGGGATCCACATGGATCCCACGTTATTTAAGCAGCAGTACTCAGTTTGATCCGACCGTCTGATCAATGATTAGATGGGTCGGATCATACTTCTATTTCTTAAAGAGATTTTAATCAAATCATGCCACTAAATCATGGTCGATTCATTCCAAATAGAAAGAACAAATGATCATGATTTTTCTTCTCTATTCACAGTGATGACCGAGCACCATCTGCTTGAATTTTCAAAAAAAAACACTCTTTTGTGGATGCTCCGCCATCTTTATTGACATGGGTAGGGGTATTTTTTTTTTTTATTAGGGAGATTGTATATATTCAACTAGATTTCCTTTAACATTATGTTAGGTTTTATTTAAATTTTGGTTCTATTTCATATGAATGCAAGCCTTTATGGTTAATTACCCCTCTTACCATGGTAAGAGAACACTCTCGATTAAGGTTCAAAAATAAACATATCTTAGCTAATATAAATTAGTGTCTAGCAGTGCATATTATGGCAAAAATGATTGTCATTTAACTTAAAGTGTATATTGAGGGGATGATGACACGTCTGATCAAGAACCCATGATTTTGTCATTATGAGCAGTCATGATCCTTAGTTTACTTAGTCAGAGGAGGTAGTCAACCCAACCTGACTGAAGGATCCCTATCAGCAGCCATGGGTTGTATCATCCAAGGTGTCTTTATAGACCTAGGGTGATATTTATCTAAGGTGATAAATTTAAGTTAACCTTAGCTAATAGGAGGCTTAAGGAGCAAAGCCATTAAGGAACATATAGGATATTATCATGACTTAAATATAATGGAGCCATATAGAGGCCAAGCCACCCGGTCAAAGGGTTCTAATCATATGCATTTCATGTGATGTTTGGCGGTAAAACCACAAAGATAGAGAACACTAAGCGTCTTTATTGGCATGAGATTATTTAATTATGAACATAATTATATATTTAATTTGGTATTAACTATTTTATAAGCAAGAGTGTTCTTACCTTATCATCCTTGACAAATGAATGTTAGATGAGTGGATGATTGTTTACTTTAAGTTAAGATGAATTTTATCCAATTTAAACAGATCCCCTCTGGATGAATTTTATGAACAGCACGGTCCTCATCTAGGATTATTTAAGTTTTGTTAACTTGGTTCCAATCATAAGACTGAACCAAGAATATTAATCGGCACAGCATCCTCGGATATTTTACCTTAGTTTTTTATACATTGTCGGGGCACATGGGTGTAGTTCAAGTTTATTTATTTATAGGATAGTGTCACAGCACTGAACATGTAGCATTATGATGCTATTATGAGTAACATTGTAGCTATCATTGGGTAGGTATTTATGTCTTAAGAGCAGATGATTCTCGACACAATACATACAACATCATAGCATTTAAGACTAGTTTTTATTTACTTTAATTTATTTAAGTTGACTAGTTGACCAATGCCTCAGCGCTAACCATTTGACACTACAGTGCCAGGCCAAGGGTCTCTTTAGAAAAGCTAGCAGATGGATTGGCAATTTAAATGGATAGGACAAGCTTTTTGACCAGCACTGCGGTGCTAAGTCTTAGCGCCATAGTGCCAAATAAATTCCTTATTTATTTTTAAATTTCAAAATTAATGGTAATGGATTGCTCTTTTGACCAGCATAGTAAGTGATATGACTAGTTGACTAGCATCATAGCCTATGAATGTTGCACCGCTTGGCCACTATTCTTGAACCTGAGAGGTTAGCACCTCGATGCTAGTATTGTAGCACCACAGTGCTAGGAAAAATTTATAAATATACCCATTAGGCTGCTCATTTTCTATTCACCATTCTCGAGCTCTCTCTCTCTCTCTCTCTCTCTCTCTGTTGTACTTCGTTCAGTTACGTATTGCTCATTTTCCTCTTTAAGAAAGCCATCATATCGATAAAGTTCCTCACAAAAGCAAGAAGAGGGTAGCTGTTAGTGATACTAATAGATTTTTAGTTTATAAGTTGAGAAGAGGTATCACGACACCCTCATATACATTCTTTTCATCTTGAAGAGAAGTTTCTTTAATTCGGGTTGGCATGGAGAGTATCATTATCAAGCATGGTTGAGAGAAGTTGGTCTACAATAATAAATCTAGTGTCATCTTTGTGGTGTGGGCATGTGGAGAGTATTATTAACGAGCGAGGCTGGGAGAAGCTAGTCTATGACAACAAATCTAGTGTCATCTCCATGGTGTGGGAGTTTTTCACCAATGTGAAGAAGCATGAGAATAATCAATTTTCATTCAAGGAAAACTAATTAGTTTTGATAGTATTATTATTGATGCATATTATGGTTTACCAAGTGTAGAGTATTATCAATATCTTTTTTATTATAATGATCATTCCAATTTTGTTGAAATTTTTAGTTTTATTAATATTAGAAATTCTAATGTCTAGTGAAAAAGATGGGAGGAGAAAATTATCAATTTTCCTACTGCCTACCTCACTACTGAGGAAAAAACTTGACATTATTTCATTTATGTCAAGCTAATGCCACTGGAAATATCAGTGAGGAAACTAGGGATAGAATCATTTTAAATTTTGAAATTCAAAAGAGCTTTACTATAGATGTAGGGAAGATTATTTATAATTCTATTTGTGATATGCTTAAGGGTAGTACTACAGTAGGCTTTTGTCATCCTTCTCTTATTTATGCTTTATGTGTTATGGTGGGCATGCTAAGGATTCTGATGAGCAAGTCTTTATACGAAAGGCTCCCCTGACTAAAAGAGTCATTGAGGGATTTAGCTCTGGGACTAAGTGGGGAAAGCTCACGCACCAATCCTTTGTTCCCCAAATCTTCAAGTCCATAAATGAGCAACTCCAAGAATTTGTAGGATAAGTCTCAAATTTAAAAAAAAAAAGGTTGGTGAGACTAGTCAGCTCCAGTAAAAATTGGAGATAAAATATAACTATCATATGGTTCAACAGCAGCAATAATTTTCATATATAGCCAAGTTTAATGCCTCACTTATTCACATGTTTGAAAATTATGGATTTTATGCAAGTCTAAGTCAGGCTTCTATTCTAGTAGCACCTCATTATCAGCCTTATGTGTGTTATTGACCTCATTTTTAGAAGACATCATTTTAGCAATAAAATGACATCAAGTTGAAATGAGGATTTCCTACTTCAAAATTCAAAGTCAACTCTAGTCAACCTAGAGTTGACTTAAGCCACTTGGTCAAAAAAGTCAACCCACTAAAATTTGACTAAATTAAATCACCACAAATATTCCAAAATATCAAATAAATATTTGTAATCATTATAAAAAAGAAATTAGAGTTCATTAAGGCCTAGATTAAGTAAATTACATTTCTTAAATTAAAATGACCTAAATAGACTACATTGAACTCAAACCCAAGTAAAATTAAAATAAACCCAATATGATTGTGCTAAATCATATGGAGATGGTAATGGGACATAACCCAATTCCCTATTAGGTGCAATTGGGTCATATGGGTCATTTGACCCATAAGAAATTAGGTTTAAACCATCTTAACCCAATTTGGGTTAAATGAGTAAAACAAGACATTTGAAGATGGAAACTCAAATTACCTTTAACCAATACATGTGGGAGGGAGACTAATCCTCTTAAGCATTATTAATGAGGTAATAAACCTCATTAATTAACAAAACAAAAGAACTAAATAACAAAACCAAAAAAAGAAATAAAAAAATTTGATTAAGAGAAGGAAAAATCCATATTTCCTTCCCTATATCCACCTCTTTAACTGACACTTGTGAGGAGGGATCTTAGATAGCTTCCAAGGTTCTCCCATCACCAAAATCTACCAAGGGATAGCCAAGGAGATGCATAAAAGTTTTGGCCATATAGGAAATGAAAAAAATACACTTCTTCAAGGAGTTTTGAGCTTACATACATCCTTACACATCCAAACCGAAGCAAAATGAAAGTTCCCCCTCCCTCCAAGTTCTCTCAACCATTGTAAACCATCAAAGCCAAAAATACAATCCAAGGGTTGGCCTAGGGATCAAACTATAAGGAATTGGCTCAATTCCTCTAGCACAAAGCTTTCTCCCGAAGAAACGAAGCTATTGGAATTGATTTCAACCTCTGAAACTCCCTGAATCAAGGTATGCCATTGATGATTCCTCTTTTTCTTCAAAGCTTTTGGCCTTGATCATTTTCAAATTAAGCTTGCTCTCTAGTGAGATCAATCCATATGGATTGAAAGAAGAGCTTTCAACGATCATGTAGCACTTTAAATCATGTGATTTCATTACCTATATCCAAAGTTATTAGCAAAATACCATGGACGGTCCTCGATTCCCAGAGGTTTAGGGAGACAAAATTAGGACCGTCCATTTCTTTTAAAAGAAATGGATGATCCAGATCTAGGCATATAATTTGATTAAATCCTTTAAGAATTGTGGGAATGATCCGGACCGTCCAGAATCGAAGTCTGGGATCAACCGCGATCACCCGCCGCGTGGTCAGATTGTCATCCACGGTAATTAAAAGAATTAAGTAATTAAAACCTTAATTCAACCCTAATTACATCTCTAATCAAGTTGAAACTTTAAAAACATAAGATTATAAATGATTAAGTTGAAACTTTAAAGGATTGTCAGGTAATTAAAAGAATTAAGTAATTCAATTAAATGACCTAAATTAATTAAATGATTATAAATTAACCAGTTAACCAAATATAATAAATAAACCCTCATTAGAAAGGTATTTCAGTTAAAAATAAGATAAAATTAAAATCTCTTAGTGAATCTTAATAAAGGCTTAATTCAAGTTTTTAAATAAAATTAAACCTAATTCAACCCTAATTATCTCTAATCAATTGAAACTTTAAAACATAAGATTGGCATGTAAATAATTATATCAAACCCAATTGGTCTATAAATTAGAATTTCTTTTAAAATCTCTAGGTCAATATGAACTATAATAATTAAGAATAATCATTAATTCATTAAATCAACAAATAAATTGAATTAATCCAAATAAACATTAGAAATATAATTCATTTAAATTTTCAAGTCAAAGAATTTAATCAAATATCTAAATTATAAGAAAATCAATACTTAGAAATTCAAACATAATTAAAATAAGTTAAGTTTAATGAAACCACTCATCCTTAATGAATTTAAATAATGAATCTAAAGCCTAGTTAATTAAATCATTAAGAATAATTTATGAACAAACCTAAGGTATTAATTCATATTAATAAATTTAAAACCAAATTACAAATCCATGTTTTAATATCTAAGTTAAATTGAATAAAATCAAACTTAAATCAAACTTTTTAAATTAACATAAGACAAATCAAATGAAATCCATATAACTTAATTCAAAATGAAATAAATCAAACAAATTAAATTTAATAAAGCAATTCAAACAAATGAAATAACATAAATCAAATCCAAACATAAATAAAATCAAAGATTAATTAAAATACTTAAGATTTTAGTTAGACTTTTGGAAACCTCATTAGGATTTAGGATGTGGAATAAAGTAAGTTTCACCTAAAAATGAAATTCATTCTAATTCTCATTCTTGAAAAATTAAATATTACTTTAACCATAAAATGAACATAAAAGCTGAAATTAAATCATTAAATCATTTGAATTGAAACCAACCAATTGTAAAAATTAAACCAATTCAAACTTCAAACTTCAAACTTAAACTTAAAGGCTTAGCAAAGACTTACCATATAAACCCCACTTCTACACACACTAGATTACTTAGGTCATGGACTCTAGATCTAGGTTAGATCATTCTGTGATTTTTTTTAATCTCCTATGATATGTTATGTTGTGCTTCATATGTTTGTGTGGTGTATTGCTTTAGACTAGATGCCTAGGGTTGTTTGCTCGTTCGACTGGATGTTAGGTCATTCTTTCTAGATTTAACATCATTTCTTGCAGGGGATGGTGTTAAAGGGATCGTTGTAATAAATAAATTATAAAATTGTTGTTTGCTTGTGCATAAATCCCATATTATAGGTGGGCTTGGCAAGCAACTAATGCTAAGCCCATATGTTTGTGAAATCTAAACTACTTCGTGTGTTGTGTGTATTTTTTAACATCTATTTTATAGGGCTTAGGATTTCTTTTGAATTTTATATGTAAACTTGATCTTAGAAGTAGGTTAGTATCTATGGGGTCTAGGATTAGCAAGAGGGACCCAACCAGAGATGGTGCGTGGTCCCCTGGGCAGATGGATGTCCCGAAGAAGGAGACTTTCCGGAAAGAAGACCCGATCTAAACTTGTAGTTCTAGGCGTTGTTTAAGGGGTAGAACTTCTATTTTCTTTCTTCGGGTGTCTGGCATTACTTGCATTGGCCTTTTCTTATATAATTTAATTTGGCTTTGGGTTGCAATAGAAACACATGCTTTTCTTAGGTTTCTTTCGTGTTTATGTTTGTCTATGTATGCAGACGTAGGCTCATAAGATAAACTAAATTTTCTACCCAACTAAATCAAGAAATATAAAATAAATATAACTCATAATATTTATATAAAAGCCTAGGCCATTAAAGCAAGATAAAATATGTAGAAATCCCTTAGCTGGATATTTTAATATCATGCATAATCATATTATTTCATTCTTGATTAATGAAGGACTTCCATCCTTGCCCAAGAACTTGGGCTTGACCTTTGAGAGCCTATGGTGAAAGTACACCTTCTTCTATTCTGATTTGGCCCATAATCATTTTCTAATTACATGCATTAGGCATAAATTGTATTCCTATGGCCTAAAATGAATATTGAGTCAAAAAATTATAAAAATCTAAAAAATATGCATTAGTTAGGTACATCTTCACACCCTACAGAATCTTAGGGGTTAAAGAGTAAGTCTAGGTTCATAGATTTCTTTCTTAAAACTCCAACATCCCAATCATCTTGCATTCATATGACATAGCCTCATGGTTTTAAAATGCACTTAGGTGGTGTTAGTTGGCAACCTTCTCCAGGTAGGTTGTAAGTCCATATGAGTCAGATATAGGTTAGTTCCTTCAACTGAAGAGAATGACCAATGATTCCCAAGAATAAAACTAGGTCGAGCATCCTGTAGACTATGTTCTGAAGCATCCTTTTAGGAATAAGTTTTTAATCCTAAGCATTTCTGTAGTCTTGTGCTACTAGGATCTAAGCCCTAGATCTCTAAGAAAATGACAACTTGAAATGTCTACTAGGCATCCCAGTATCAATAGGCATTTCTTACTCTTTTCTATTTGACTCTTAAAAAAATAACTCTCTCCAATTTAGACCTCTCCCAATTGAATTTCCAAAATCCTTTGAAAGCTACCTTAGTAGTCTTTAGAATAACCACTTATTTCTTTAATCAAGAGTATTCTTAAGAAGTGATCCTTGCTAAGATGTAATTAACTATAGAGGCTTGCCTTTATAGGGAACCATGATCCCAGAATAAAATTGACCATGTTCTACTTTTGCATGTAATTCAGGGGAAGTACTCTGGTACACAAAAGACCCATTAGCCTTAGGAGTCTTTTCTTGAAATGATTGAATCCATTATAAGAGAGCATGTTTATCTTTCGAGATAATATGTTTATTCATTAATGTCGTATTTGATCATCTAAATAAAATATTCCTAAACTCTATGTGGTGTCATTTCTTTTCTCTATTCCAGATAGAAAAGAACCAACATATTTTTTTGGTGACTCCGATGGGGAATGGTTCCTCTCTCCATATTTAGAAATAAAGGGTTATTTCTATATATCTGTAGTCTACTAATGTCACTCACTGGTCAGGACTGCCTTTCTTGCCATTGGATACCTCTCCATTTCATTCTTGGTTGAGCCTATCCAACATCTTGAATAGAGGTTCTAGAACTCTTCATTTGTCATAGTTAAATGATTGGGTCCTAGAACCAAATCCCAAAATAAAATGAGAGGTGAGAGAAATAAATAAAAATCAAGTCATCTCTGTTATGACCTAAATCTAGTCAAGACAGATTTGAAACCATTCCAATATGGAAAAGAGATATTAAATTTAAAAAAGTATGAAAAGTACTTCAAAATTTGAAAAGCAAATCTCCAAAAATAAAGTCTCAAAGTTAAACTTATCCTTGATCTTACTTTGGCTTTGTACTAGAGCTAAAGAGAATCAGGACATGGTCCTTGAATGAACACCCTTTGTTCTACTGCATTCAAAAGGTGTTAAAACACCTAAGGATATAAATTGAGATAAAGGAGTTCCTTCAAACCTCGAGAAACTTAAATCAAAAGGAGGCATAGTTGTACCTATTGCTTTTCCCACCATGATTGAAGTTTGAATAGCATTTAGAAGAATAAAAAAATAAAAAAAAAATCATCCCAAAAAAGAGAATGCCTTATTGACCAGTAGAGGTTGATTAGGAACTCAATGAAAATCTCCTATTCATATGAAGAAAATTAATCTTAATTTCCACAAGTCCACTAGAATATTGGAAAACCAACTACTCAAGTTGATTGGCCAATTCTAAGGAGTGACTTGAGGTAACCTTCTTTAGACCTTTCCAAAATCTTAAATTCTTAAGAGTGTGGGAGAGAGTCAAAAGAGGAAGATGACATGACATAAAAAAAGAAGTGATAGGATTTACTTAATGAGGTATATTGATCTATTTAAACCAATAAATTTAAATCAACTTCCTTAATGAGGTTTCCTCTCATTGAATGAAATGATATTCCATGATTGGCTTTAATTAATTTTAAGGCTAAATTAAGAAAAAAAAAATAAATGAAGACTTTTATCCTTCTAAAGAAATCATGACCTTAGGATTGGGTCCTAAGAGTGATATATCTATCTGAAAGTATAAAAATTCTATCTCGAAAGTTGATAGATAAATCACTCAGGACTTTGTCAATCCAAATGAATGAAAAATGCCTTAATTTTCAAGACTAAGGCATTATATGCTTTCAATACAAAATGAATCTAGGGAGAATCCTTTGCAATGTCTTATGACCTATTTGACATTGTCTTAATGTTAAGTATGGTGGTCAAAGAGTCCATTGCAACCGAGATTACCTTTAATCTTATATGTGCTATAAAAGAATGCAAGTCAAACTTGACTTTCTAATAACACATCATCTACCCTAGAGGGTTCTCTTTTAAATGATGACTCTAAAATGAATAGATCATGAGGTATATTGATCTATTGAGGATAGAGTTAGACCTACCTTCCCTTCATATAAAAAAGGGAAATTCTTGAACTCAAATTCAAAATGGTAGAGTCATACCACCTCAAATGACATTGAAAGGAAATGGAAATAAATCATCTTCAAAATGTGATGTTTTGCCCATCTTAGAGAAGTTGCTTGCAAAATCAAGCATCATAATGCTCGTTAAAAATAAATGAAATATGAAATAAAATATAAAAAAAAAGAAAGAAGGCATTACATAATCATGTAATTCACCTTAACTATAAGCAACTTCGATGTGGCATTCCACTATAAAGAAGTTCTAGGGTTATCTTCTATGAAGATAGACTACTAAGAACTTATTAACATCTTAGTCGATGTGAAAAATTTAAAAGAAAATCTCCAAAATATATGTTGATCCGGTGCATCGGTCAACATTAATTAAAATGATGAAAGTGAATTTATATAGGCTTTTTAATCAATTTTGATAAGATAAGATATAATTCAATCAATTAAAGAAAGTAGTTTTAACTTCATGAAAATTCAATCTTAAAAACTCAACCTATAAAAAAAAGAACTTAATCACATTGTTGGTTGAAGCCAAAATTTAACATAAATAAGAGCAACTTAGGAATTCATGAAACATCTTTAAATGCTCTTGGATGGTCCAGCCCCAAAAAAAAAGAAAAGAAAAAAAGAGAATAAAAGGAATCAAATAAAAAAGAAAAAAGAAGAAACATATTGATTATTGAAGGATGTTCATATTCATCCTAAAGTGTTGAGTCATTAGGAATATCATTCAACTATTCCTAAATGACCTCACTAAATATTTGATTCCAATAGAAAATTTTGATTTCAAAGTGTAAAGTTTTCAAGGAAGTCATTATGCCAATCTTAAATGATTTTGAATTCAACAAGTGTAACATCATTAGAAAGTCATTCTTATCAATCTTAAATGACTTTACTAGATTTATTGTTCCATGAAAAAGATGAAAAAGAAATAGAAATGTTGGATCATAATATATGATCAATCAAGCATAGACTTGAATCATATCAAAAAGAAAAAAAAAAGAGAAGCCAATAAATAAAATGTTGTATTTGGACAAAAGGTCAAATACATCAAATTTCCTAACAAATCATTTAGTGGAGTCATTTCATAAAGAATGAAATGATATGGAAATGAATCAAATACATTTATCTTCTTAGTGAATCTTGTAACTAGGAAAATTACCAAATGTAACCTTTCATAAAGAAATGAAATCGAATATTACCAAAAAAAGAAAGGAAAGTAAAGAGATGGAATGACTATATCCAAGAGCAAAAGGATGAAGTCTAAAATTTCTAAGCATGTAGAAATTTGTGACTTTAAACTTCTCCACATCAAAATGAAGTGGTAAGGTTAGAAGTCAAAAAATTGTCCTTAAGCTAAATAAAAATTAATCAGATATCTCATGCTTTGTCATTTTAGCCTTTGCCATGATTGGGTGAGCTCGCTTGGCAGGTTAAATAAAAAGATAGTGGATCTTCTTTTTGAGGAGTCCATATCTTTTGAATGGCAAAGATTCTATTGAGTATACTCTGATACCATTTCAATCAAAACAAAAATACACAATAAAACTAACATAGCTTAAATGAAATAAAAATAATCAGATATCTCATGCTTTGTCATTTTAGCCTTTGCCATGATTGGGTGAGCTCGCTTGGTAGGTTAAATAAAAGATAGGATCTTCTTTTCAAGAAACCATATCTTTTGAATGGCAAAAATTCTATTGAGTGTATTGATTTTAAATGAAGCAAAAGAAACCAATGTAAATGGACATTTTAACTTCAAACTTCTCCACATCAAAATGAAGTAGGGTTAGAAGTCAAAAAATTGTCAAAACAAAAAAATAAGCAGATATCTCATACTTTGTCATTTTATTTTAGGGTAAAAAGAAAGATGGTTAATAAAAAGAAAAAATTGCATCAAGTTGTAGTTTGGAGATATAGTTGAAGTGAATTTGAAAAAAATCAAAAAAAAAAAATTATCTAACTCTTTAATGAGTTAACTATTGATGATTTGATCAAGCTATCTTTTGGGTTTAGAGACTACTTTATCGAAATAAATTGTAAATGATCTCTAGATGTAGCTATAAACTTAAGCTTGATGCCATTTCAACTAAGTCCTTGAGAATGTGTGGTCAAATTCCAAAAGAAAAGCAAAATTGTGCTAAATTAAAATGATGATATACATATTTCATTTTAAAATCAAAAATATTTTCATGTATAAGATTTTCCTTCTTAAGGATAACTTATCGAAAATTTTCAAATTAAAATAATTTAGAAAAGAAGAATTGAAAGCATATGATATGACATTCAAAATCCTTATAGAATATTCTCTATAGTCATATCATTCAATCTCAACATATTTAGAAATTTAAGGGTCAAAAGATTTCTTATAATCCCACTCAATTAGGTAGAGGTTATATTGAAAATCTTGCCAAAGAAGAAAAATAAAAAGAAACTTTAATATGACTTGAAGGACATTAAGAGTCTTGAAATTTACTTTTAAAGTAATCAAAATGCAAGAAGATCAATTATGAGATTTCATTTCATAATAATAAATCAACTAAAGAAATTCAATTTCAAATTTATGGAGAATCTAAATTTCTCTAATAAGTTAATCCTTTCAATTCCCTTATTGATTAGGGATAAGATTTTGTGTCTATGAGAATCCAAAAGATTATCTTGATTCTCATTCACTTTAGAAAGCTTTAAAGAAATCTCTTGATCTTCATTGAATCCAAGAGAATGCCTTATAAGCTGTTGATTCAAGTCAACAAAGTAAAAATAGCATACATCTCCAAATAAAAAGAAAATGAAATTTCCTTGGAGAAGCACTAGTTGACTTTGGTTCTTACTGCCTAAAGAACTACATAGTCACATGCAAGCTTGAATTCTCAGTTATTACCCTATGTCTTGCCTTCAATGAATTAGACATCTAGCATTTCATTAACGAGATATAAAAAGGAAAATGATGAATTTCTATGCTCATGGCATATAAAGCATTGGGTCCAAAATATACCCAAGTCTTCCTTCAAAAAATAAATTCCAACTCTTGAAAACTTTCACTAAACTTCTCATGTGTAGTATTAGTGAAATCAATAAAAGCAAACCTTCCATTACCCTTTCATCAGATAATCAAGTAAGATTAAGTCCTGAGACCTTGCTTATCAAAACTTTGAGGATTAAGAATAAGTCACTTTGACCCCTTCCTCATCCATGTCACAATAGATCAAGTCATGGCACCTTCTTTCTACATGACTTGAGAAGCAAGCTCTTGGCACCTTTCTCATATCCTTTTTGGTAAGCCCTTCATGGCATTCCCCTTGTACATGATTGGATCAAGCCATCAAGGCCCTTTCATGTTACACAAAGAGTTAGATTGGATTAAGTCTTTATGACCCTTTAATAGCCAAAAAAGATATAAGTCCATTCTTTCTAATCATAGAGTAAGTATTGTCATCCTACCTTGTGTACATGATTGGATCAAGCCATCAAGGCCCTTTCATATTACAGCAGTTAGATTGTTAAGTTTTATGACCCCTTTCTAATAGCCAAAAAAGATATAAGTCCCCACCTTCTTTCTAATCACATAGTAAGTCCCTAGACATCCTACCTTTTGTACATGATTGATCAATCCATCACCCCTTTCATGTTACATAAAGTTAGATTGGATTAAGTCTTTATGATCCCTTAAGCCAGAAGATATAAGTCCCCGCCTTCTTTCTAATCATGTAGTCCCCAGGACATCCTACCTTTTGTGTACATGATTGATGCCATCAAGGCCCCTTTCATGTTACAGTGCAAGTTAGATTATTAAGTCTTTATGACCCCTTTATAAAGATATAAGTCCCAGCCTTCTTTCTAATCACATGAGTAAGTCCCGAGATCCTACTTTGTGTACATGATTGGATCAAGCCATCAAGGCCCCTTTCATGTTACACGTAAGTTAGATTGATTAAGTCTTTATGACCCCTTTCTAATCCGAAAGATATAAGTCCCCGCCTTCTTCTTTTAATCATATAAGAGTAAGTCCCATCGCATCCTACTTTGTACATTGGATCAAGCCATCAAGGCCCTTTCATGTTACATGATGAGTTAGATTGGATTAAGTCTTTATGACCCTTTCTAGGAAAGATATAAGTCTCGGCCTTCTTTCTAATCACATAGAGTAAGTCTCCAATCATCCTTCTTTGTGTACATGATTGGATCAAGCCATCAAGGCCCCTTTCATGTTACATAGCGAAGTTAGATTGATTAAGTCTTTATGACCCCTTTCTAAAATGAAAGATATAAGTCCCCGGCCTTCTTTCTAATCATAGAGTAAGTCCCCAATCGCATCCTACCTTTATGTACATGATTGGAATAAGCCATCAAGGCCCCTTTCATTACACAAGTGAGTTAGATTGATTAAGTCTTTATGACCCTTTCTAATATTAAAAGATATAAGTCCCGGCCTTCTTCTAATCATCGAGTAAGTCCCCACCGGCATCCTACCTTTGTGTACATGATTGGAATAAGCCATCAAGGCCCCTTTCATGCTACATGATGAGTTAGATTGGATTAAGTCTTTATGACCCCTTTCTAATAGCCGAAAGATATAAGTCCCCCTTCTTTCTAATCATCGAGTAAGTCCCCGCCGCATCCTACCTTGTACATGATTGGAACAAGCCATCAAGGCCCCTTTCATGTTATACATGAGTTAGATTGGATTAAGTCTTTATGACCCCTTTCTAATAGCCAAAGATATAAGTCCTAGGCCTTCTTTCTAATCATCGTGAGTAACCATCCTACCTTATGTACATGATTGGAACAAGCCATCAAGGCCCCTTTCATTACACATGGTAGTTAGATTGGATTAAGTCTTTATGACCCCTTTCTAATAGCGAAAAGATATAAGTCCCTTAGTCACATTCTTTCTAATCATCGAGTAAGTCCCCGCCGCATCCTACCTTTGTACATGATTGGAAAGCCATCAAGGCCCCTTTCATGTTACAGGCGAGTTAGATTGGATCCTTTATGACCCCTTTCTAATAGCTAGAAAGATATAAGTCCCTTAGTCGACATTCTTTCTAATCATATAGAGTCCCCGGCATCCTATTTTGTGGATAAATTGATCTCATCTCTCTTTAGCTATAGGATGATTTTATAATAGTTATAATCTCTATTCTCAGATGAATCACCTATTTATTCTAAGAGAACATAAGTCCATTCATTTTTTTGAGATGATTGCAGATTAGACAATGTTTGGGTCTACTCCTAATAGCATTCTTTTTCATCCTATAAATTAATGAAAAGTTAAGTTTCTAAGAATAAATCATACTCCGAAATAAAGATAGGTATACATATGCCTATCTTTAACAATCAAAATCAAAATAAAATTCAAATCAAAAAAATCAAAGTGATGAATTAGAACCCCAAGCTTATACTTGTATGTTGATCAATCTCGACAACACCAATATGTGTAGTGTATTCTAGTTAATCCACTACACATATTGGGGGTCCATTTATTGACCCCATTTTTAGAAGACATCATTTTAGCAATAAAATGATATCAAGTTCAAATGAGAATTTCTTACTTCAAAATTCAAAGTCAAACCTAAAGTCAACTCTAGTCAACCCAGAGTTGACTTAAGTGGGCCTACTTGGTTAAAAAGTCAACCCACTAAAATTTGACTAAATTAAATCACCAAAAATATTCCAAAATATCAAATAAATATTTATAATCATAATAATAAAGAAATTTGAGTTCATTAAGGCCTAGATTAAGTAAATTAAATTCCTTAAATTAAAATGACCTAAATAGGCTACATTGAACTCAAACCCAAGAAAAATTAAAATAAACCCAAAATGATTATCCTAAATCATATGAAGATGGTAATGGGACATAACCCAATTCCCTATTAGTTGCAATTTGGTCAAATGGGTCATTTGACCCATAAGAAAGTAGGTTTAACCCATCTTAACCCAATTTGGGTTAAATGAGTTAAACAAGACATTAGAAGATGGAAACTCAAATTACTTTTAACCAATACATGTGGGAGGGAGACTAATCCTCTTAAGCATTATTAATGAGGTAATTAACCTCCTTAATTAACAAAACCAAAGAACTAAATAATAAAACCAAAAAAAAGAAATAAAAAAATTGATTAAGAGAAGGAAAAATCCATTTTCCTTCCCTATATCCCCACCTCTTGAGCCTAGACACTTGTGAGGCAGAGGGGGGGATCTTAGCTAGCTTCCAAGGTTCTCCCATCACAAAAATTGACCAAGGGATAACCAAGGAGGTGCATAAAAGTTTTGGCCACATAGGAAATGAGAAGAATACACTTCCACAAGGAAATTTGAGCTTACATACATCCTCACACATCCAAACCGAAGCAAAATGAAAGTTCCCCTCCCTCCAAGTGCTCTCAACCATTGTAAACCATCAAAGCCAAAAATATAATCCAAGGGTTGGTCTAGGGATCAAACTACAAGGAATTGGCTCAATTCCTCTGGCACAAAGCTTTCTCCTGAAGAAATGAAGCTATTGGAATTGATTTCAACCTCAAACTCAAGGTATGCCATTGATGACTCTCTTTTCTTCAAGCTTTTGGCCTTGATCATTTTCATATAAGGCTTGCTCTCAATGAGATCCCATGGATTGAAAGAAGACCTTTCAGGATCGTAACACTTTAAATCATGTGATTTCATTACCTATATCCAAAGTTATTAGCAAATCCATGGCTCCTCTACTCCCGAGGGTTGGGAGACAAAATCGGATCCATTTCTTTTAAAAGAAATGGATGGTCCAGATCTAGGCATATAATTTGATTAAATCCTTTAAGAATTACAGGAACGATTCGGATCATCCGATCCGATCGGCTCAGATCGCCCCTGGGATCACCCATGCCCGACATACGTGACGGCGATACCTCGCCATGTAGAACTACGGGATCAATATGGACCGTCCAATCTTTTAATATGCCGTTGGGACCCGCCTCACTTATAAACCATTAAGATTAGTTACTTAATGATTTAATTAATTAAAGAAAATCACAAAAACTTCAAAAAATCATATAAAATCAAAAAAAAATTAGAAATTTACAAATAAGAGCTCTATGGATTTGTCTTGATGAGAGGAATCCATAGAAATTAAAATCCCCAATATTTATGGGCAACTTTTTCTTAATTTGGGTTTAATTGAAAAACATTAAATTCTAATTACTCTCAAATTAATAATCCAATTAATTTGAAACTTTAGGAAAATGAAATTAAGCTTAAAATATATCTTAGGTAAATTTTTGGGGATTTAAATCTTTGAATTCAAGGGAAATTGTAATTTCATATTTTTAACCTTTAAATTAATTAAATTAATTACCCTTTAATGAAATAATTAGAAAACTTTAATCTAATAATCTTCAATCAACATAATAAATATTAATGATTATCAAAATATTAATTAAACCTAATCAAACCTATATATGAACCTAATAAATCACACTAATTAACTCAATTGGGTAATTAAAAGAATTAAATAATTCAATTAAATGACCAATTAATTAAATCATAATAAATCAACTAGTTAACCAAAAAATTATGAATAAACCCTCATTAGAAAGGTAGGTAGTGAAGAAAAGTAAAAAATAAAATCTCTTAATGAATCTAATAAATTAATAATTTAGTTTTAATGAAATAATTAAAACCTTAAACCTTAATTACATCTCTAATCAAGTTGAAACTTTAGAAACATAAAATTGGCATGTAACCCACTTGCCATAATTATATCAAACCCAATTGGTCTACAAATTTGGAATTCTCGATTTTCCAAATCTCTAGGTCAATATGAACTAAATAATAATTAAGAATAATCATTAATTCATTAAATCAACAAATAAATTGAATTAATCTGAAATAAACATCATAAATACTTATGGTAATTCATCAAAAGTTTCTAAGTCAAAGAATATAATCAAATATCTAAATTATAAGAAAATCAATACTTAATGAAATTCAAACATAATTAAACAACTTAAGTTTAATGAAACCACTCATCCTTAATGAATTTAAATAATGAATCTAAAACCTAGTTTAATTAAATCAGATTAAGAATAATTTATGAACAAACCTAAGGTATTAATTCATATTAATAAATTTAAACCTTAAGCTTACAAATCCATGTTTTAATATCTTAAGTTAAATTGAATAAAATCAAACTTAAATCAAACTTTTTAAATTAACATAAGCCAAATCAAATGAAATCCATATAACTTAATTCAAAATGAAATAAATCAAATAAATTAAATCAAATAAAGCAATTCAACCAAATGAAATAACATAAATCAAATCCAAACATAAATAAAATCAAAAGGATTAATTAAAATACTTAAAGATTTTAGTTAGACTTTTGGAAACCTCATTAGGATTTAGGATGCGGAATAAAGTGAGTTTCACCTAAAAATGAAATTCATTCTAATTCTTATTCTTGAAAACTTAAATATTACTTTAACCATAAAATGAACATAAAAGCTAAAATTAAATCACTAAATCATTTGAATTGAAACCAACCAATGGTAAAAATTAAACCAATTCAAACTTCAAACTTCAAACTTAAACTTAAAGGCCTAGCAAAGACTTACCACACAAACCCCACTTCTACACACACTAGATTACTTAGGTCACGGACTCTAGATCTAGGTTAGATCGTTTTGTGATTTTTTTTAATCTCTTGTGATATGTTGTGTTGTGCTTCAATGTGTGGTGTATTACTTTGATGCTAGGCTTGTTTGTTTGTTAGACTAGATGTTAGGGCATTCTTTCTAGATTTAACATCATTTTCTACAGGGGATGGTGTTAAAGGGATCGTTGTAATAAATAAATCATAAAATTATTGTTTGCTTGGAGGTGCTGAAAATCCCTTAACATAGTCCATAGGACAGGTGGGCTTGGCAAGCAACTAATGCTAAGCTCGTATGTTTGTGAAATATAAATTGCTTTGTGTGTTGTGTGCATTTCTTAACATCTATTTTGTAGGGTTTAGAATTTCTTTTGAATTTTAAATGTAACTTGAGCTTAGAATTAGGTTAGAATCTATGGGGTCTAGGATTAGTAAGAGCTAACCTAACCAGGAAATGGTGTAGTGGTCCCCTGTGGATCCCGATGGATGTCCCTGAAGAAGGAGATTTTCCTGGAGAGAAGACCCATATATCTAAACTTGTAGTACTAGGCCAGGTTGTATAAGGGTAGAACTTCAAAATTTTCTTTCTTCAGGGGTACAGTGATTGCATTGGCCTTTTCATATAATTTAATGCTATTTATTTTGGGTGCAATAAAACAACATGCTTTTCTTAGGTTTCTTTTTTTTTGCTATGTTTGTGATGTAATGGACGTAGGCTCATAGGATAAACTAAATTTTCTACCCAACTAAATCAACTGAAATATAAAATAAATACAACTCATAATATTCATATGAAAGCCTAGGACATTAAAGCAAGATAAAATATGTAGCAATCCCTTAGCTGGATGTTTTAATATCATGCATAATCATATTATTTCATTCTTGATTAATGAAGGACTTCCATCCTTTGCAGAGAACTTGGGCTTGACCTTTGAGAGCCTATGGTGGAAGTTCACCTTCTTCTATTCTGATTTGGCCCATAATCTTTTTCTAATTACATGAATTAAGCATAAATTATATTTCTATGGCCTAAAATGAATATTGAGTTAAAAAATTATAAAAATCTAAAAAATATGCATTAGTTAGGTACATCTTCATACCCTACAAAATCTTAAGGGTTAGGGAGTAAGTCTAGGTTCATAGATTTCTTTCTTAAAACTATAACATCCTAGTCATCTTGCATTCATATGATTTAGCCTCATGGTTTTAAAATGTGCTTAGGTGGTGTTAGGTGGCAGCCTTCTCCAGGCAGGTTGTAAGTCTAGAAGAGTCAGGGATAGGTTAGTTTCTTCAAGTGAAGAGAATGACCAATGATTCCCAAGAATAGAATTAGGTCGAGCATCTAACATGTGTCAAAAGCACACAGACTAGGCTCAAGCATCCTTTTAGGAATAAGTCTTCAACCCTAGGCATTTACGCTCTTGTCGCTAGAATCTAAGCCAGATTTCTAAGAAAATGATAAGTTGAATTCTAAAATTAAATCCCAAATTTGAAGCCCAATCATAAGATAGATGAAATGTCTACTGGGCATCCCAGTATCAATCAGCTATTCCTACTCTTTTCCATTTGACTCTTAAAAAAAAACTCTCTCCAATTTGGACCTCTCCCAATTGAATTTCCAAAAATCAATCCTTTGAAAGCTACCTTAGTAGTCTTTAGGAATAACCACTTATTTCTTTATTTGAGAGTATTCTTAGGAAGAGATCCTTCCTTAGATGTAATTAACTATAGAGGCTTTCCTTTATAGGGAACCATGATCCCAAAATAAAATTGACCATGTTCTACTTTTCCATGTAATTCAGGGGAAAATACTCTGGTACACGAAAGACCCATTAGCCTTAGGAGTCTTTTATTGAAATGATTGAATCCATTATAAGAGAGCATGTTTATCTTTCGAGATAATATGTTTATTTCTTAATGTCATATTTGATCATCTAAATAAAATATTCCTAAACTCTATGTGGTGTCATTTTTTTTCTCTATTCCAGAGAGAAAAAGATCAAACATATGCCACCGAAGCTGAAAGAAGAACAAGAGGAGGATGACGATGACTATAACTATTTGTTTTGCCACCCCTCCACCCCACCCCACCCTTTTGTTTAATATTTTCTTCTCTCTTCTTTTTCTATACAGCTTATGTAATCATTTTAAATTTTAATAAATATTTTGATTTACTTTATATATTAGTGCATTGTTGTGTATGTGTACTTCTATTTATCATTTGAAATCTTTAAGTTTAAAATAATTAAAATTTCCTAACTTAAAAAAATGACATCAGAGAGGCAACACCTTATAATAGTATTCGATTCCTTTTACAAGAGAAGTCGGTGCCTCAGTGCTTCATATGTTGTGCTACAACACGCTTAAGACCATTTTTTGTCATCTTACCCGAGACTCTAGTTCCTCAGCGCTTAAGATGCGACACGATTAAGGACAAGACCCAAACCTATGATCTTCAAGTTAGTGTTCCGGGTGTGAAATAACTTCAGGGCAATGATGCTTGAGTTACAGCAATGTTAGATAACTTTCTTTAATCAACCCAAGAGCTTGGTGCCTTGGTGCTACAACCATGATGCCTAAGTGTTGTTTCATTGGTGCCTAAAAAAGTTCAAAATTTTGGCAATTTAATGCCTTAGCATGTTAGATTTTTATATATTTTAATACTAAGCACAATTATCTCTTATACATATTTAAAATTGATGAAGGGAGGGTTCTATTTCACACCATAATTAAGTTCAAAGGTGGAAGGTATGGAGCCTAGCTGTTGAATGTATAGCATTACGGCTCTATATAAGAGAGGACTCGTAAGCTTAGCATTGTGGTGCACAATATCAGATGTTTAAGCATTAAGAGATTGTGTTTACTTGAGAGCTTGGCACTGTGATGCCCTATTACCAGCACCTCAGTGCTCTAAATATAACAAGCAAGATTTCTTTCCCTAGAGCTTGGCACCTCGGCACAGGGCCTTGGTGCTGAAACACTATGAAACAAAAAATGCTTATTTAGAGCTAATTTCTTGAAAATTTTAATGGACTTTTATAAAAATTTGACAACAAAATTCTTAAGATTGCTAGATTTTTACATATTTCAGTGGTAAGCACTCTTCACTTTTAAAGAGGATGTTTTTTCTTATGTTGGGACCAAGTTTAATGGTGGAGGCCTTAACATTCATTATTCTTGTTTTTTTAAAATCTTTAGAGAGTGTTCTTTTTAGTCTATATCTAAGATTGAAAGAGATGTGCTCTCCCATTTCTCATTGGATCCAAGATTGTTGGTGAAAATTTAGTTAAATTTCTTTTTCAGGAAGAAATCATATAAGGAAAGCATTTTCAAAAAAAAAAAATTTACATGGAATTGATGAGTGTAAGTCTTGATTTCTTTCTTGCATGAGGAGTTTTCTCTTGTAGCTGTGGGAAGCATGCTATTGAGAGCGCAGATGACCGAGAGTAAGAATAATAAAGGGGGGTTAGAGTGAGAGTGAGGGAGAAAGGAAAGAGAAAAGAAGAAGAAAGGGGGAGCAATTATTCTCCTTTTATAGAGATTCCCCATCAATGGGGATATTTTCCACCTAATAACTATTCCTTGACCCTTCCACTCCATTTGCTTAGTTAGTACTTATAGGGTAGAAATGGTGGTTTTCTTGCTTTGAAAACTAAGAAGACATCGTTATAGCACCTCGACGCTATCATTTCAGCGTCATGACACTACCTGATTTTATCAGGAAACTTTTGAGAGAAATTTGCACTTCTAGATGCCTTGAGGTGGTTGGCAACTCCTAAGCTCTATGATTTTAGCACCATGGCATTATAGGGTGAGATGTTTAACTTTCTTTTTTAGATGCAAAACAACATTTTGTGTCTAATTAATGATGTTATACATAATGAAATCTCAAGATTTTAATTGCAAAATTATCAGGGTATGGTTTATAATGGATCTTTATAGTCTAATCCTAGGATCTACTTCACTTCATAAATGGCCAACATCAAATCCAAAGGAGGTTGGTTTCAGCTATACTCACTAGCATGAGGTCTTGGTAGTGATTTGCATTTCAAAAACACTTGAGGAAGTGAAATGAAGCCTTTGGAGGAAGAAATGAGCTTTTCTCCCTGGATCTATGTGGAGATTGATGTCCACCTTGACTCACTGAAGTTTGGCAATAGGAGTAATCGAGGAAGTTTGGGAGGAGGGGAAAGGTCTTGTTAGATTCAATTTTACTTAGAGAAGATGATGGAGTTTAGCCAAAAGTCCCAATTCTATGTCCTCCTTTTTTAAGCTTGGTCAAAAGCTCTCTCATTAGACTTCAATGGAGGCTACCATAGGGAATTGAACTCCAGATGATGGAATTGAAGGTGGTGAGAAGGTCAGACAATCCTTCTAAGTTCCTTGGAGCAATTGGAATTGAACACATGGAAGGAATCTTGGGGACTTGAGGAAGGCATTGGATCAGTTTGGCATTTTCCCTTCCTATGGCATATTTCATTCCTCTTAGGTTGATTTGAACACTCTTAATATGGTTAATCTTATTTCCATTCACTTAAACTCATCTTAAATGCATTTAGATGTGTTCTAAGGTGATTAGTCTAGTTCATGTTCAAATGCTTTGAATTATGTCACTTAGGAATTTTTCCCTTTTGACTTGGCATAGCTTCTTTCATTTGATGGATTGAAGCTAGGTTTAAGCTTTAGTTATGCTCATTTAATCATTTATCATGCCCCTAATTATTGGGCTTCATGGAATTTTGAGTTGGTTGTTTTCTCATTTCAACACTTAACCCATTACCAATTGAGCCAAATGACCTTCTTGACAAAATCATAAGGTATTTAGCTTTCAATTATGTTAATCCAAGTATTTGAGATGATTTAGGTCAACTAAATTTATTTGTTTTTGATTTAAAACCCACTTTGGCCCAATTTGGGCTTAATGGGTTAAGATTAGTCTAATTGTGTCAAGTGGTCATATTTGTCAAATTAAACCCAATAATTGGTTAATTTATTTTTAATAATAATTTTTTAAATGATTTTAGATATCTAATTTGAATTGATTTCAATTTAATTTGGATTTGAATTCAATAAGTCCATTTAGGACCATTTAGATCAAATGGTTTAATTAGTCTAATTAATGCCTTATTTGATTTAGATTCATTTGATTCATGTTTAAACATGTTTATTTTATTATTTGTAACCTTTGGAATCATTTAATTTAGTCAAATTATGGTGGATTGATCATTGACTTGGTGGGACCCATATAAGTCAACCCTATGTTCAATGGTTGACTTTCAATTGACTTTCACTCATTTATGCTTATCATCATTTCATGCTTTTATTTGATTTGGTTTGAATTCATTTTAATTTATTTGAATTTATTTTATTTTAGGTCCTCTTATGCTTAAATAAGATGATCATATTAATCATCTAAGTTACCTTAGCTTTATCTCAATTAGATCTAGATTCTAATTTGAATATGTTTTGATTTAGTTTTAGTTTAGTTTTGGTTTGGGTCTACCCAATCCTATTGGATTAGGTCAAATTTAATTTATAACTTTACCCAATAATTCAATTTTATGGAGTAATGTGTATTGTAGTTACATCCATTGGAATACAATAACTATAGGAGAGTTTGAATGGCGAACATATGACTAGGCTTACATCCATTGAAAAGCCAGTTAGAATTTAGGTTGGACTTACATACCTTTGGAATGACAAAATTGGATTTAAGTTGTGCTTGTATTGCAAGCACAGATTAGGCTTACATAGATTAAAAAGTTTTTAGATTAGACTTACATTCCTTTGGAATGCAGGTAGGATTTATGTTCTCGTGAACATATAGGTTGGACTTGCCTCCCTTTGGAGTGCTAGTTAGGGTTTAAATGTTGTCATGGAAAACATATAGGTTGGACATACATCTCTTTGAAATGCCAGCATGGTTTAAATGTTCACATAGTGAACTAAAAGATTGGACTTAAATCCCTTTGGAATGTCAAATAGATTTGGATGCTCGCTTGTTGAACTTCATTTTGGATGAGGTTAACATCACCCCTAAATTAATAATTAGCACACCTAATCTTAGATTAGGAGTCTCTTGATTAGGTATTTAGGATGCTATGCTAGGTGACCTAGTAAATCCTTCCAGGGTTTGACCTAAACTAGTGAAATTAGGTGGACCTAAATCCAAACTTAAATTTAAACAAAAAATTGAATTAAACACATCTCATTGGATCTGAATCCATTTGGGTTTAAAATAAGATGATTGGAGTGGTTAACCAATTATCCTACTTAAGCTCAATGTCACATAAACATAAATAAATTTAAATAAAATCAATTTTGAAATCAAATCAAATCAAATGCACTAGAGTCGATGCAAGAATCAAAATGAATTTAAAACTTAATCCCAATAAAAGTCAAAGATGGTCAACCATTTAACATGGAGTTGACTTATGTGGGGTCCCACTAGGTCAAAAGTCAACCCATTAAAATTTGACCAAATGAAGCCATTCCAAAGACTCATTCAAATTCATAAATAAACATGTTTAAATATGAATCAAGGAATCTAAATTCAATAAGGTCTTGTTTAGGTTAATTAGATCATTTGATTCAAATAAACCTAAATGAACCTTATTAAAATCCAAATCAAATTAAAATTAACTCAAATTGATTATCCAAAATCATTGAAATCATAATTAAACACAATCCAGCCAATCATTAAGTTTAAGGTTTAATTTGACCAATTTGATCATTTGACCCAAATGAATCCAACTTAACCCATTAAACCTAATTTGAGTCAAATGGGTTAAAATTGAAATCAATTCTAAATCAAATGAACTTAATCACTCCTAATCATTTCACACATGTGATTAAATATGATTGAAATCTAAACACATTTTAATTGAGTCAAATTGGTCATTTGACCTAATTGAACTTAATATAACCCATTTAAGTTTAAATGTGCCAAATTAAAATGAAACCACAACAAACTCTCACATGGCATGAATTAATTAAACTTCAAATTGTCCATTGGATAATCAAAATTTATTGGAACTTAAATCTAAATCCAATTAATCAAAAGAAACACAATTACACCACTTTAAAACAATTTAAATTAAATGGCATTAAACTAAGATCAATTCCCAAATCCAACTCAAATGGACTTGGGTTGGACCCATGGCTCATCTAGGTTTGACTTGGACAACCAACCACCAATCCAAATGAATGTTGTGGTGATGCCAAAAGCCAAGGAATACCATGTGAGATAAAATCACAAGGAATGAGATGTAGCCATGGCAGAGAGAGTGAAACTTCATGCAGAGAAGCCAAATCCAAATTCTCCTTTCTCCACACCTCATCCACCCCTGACCCCAACTAATTTGAGATGATCACAACAAGTTGACCACCTTTTGGAGCTAGCCTCCAAGTAATCAAGATGGCCAACAAATGTTGACCTTTCTTCCATGATGGGAGCTCATGACCAAGGCAAGGAGAGGGAGGAGGAGGCTTCCTCCCCTCAAGTTATGCATCCAAACACACTCACAAGGAAAGAAGGGTCCAAGCTGACCCATTGGACCCTCATCGCTAGTGGTCGGATTCTAGCCACTTAAATCTTTGGACATATTTGGCTCTTAGCCATATGTACTAAAAGGGGAAAGAAGCTCCTTTTATGAATATAATCCTCCCCACACACTCCCTAAATGCAGAGAGATTCCTCAAACCCTTTTCTCGAGCCTCTCACTATCGGTAGGCTAGAGATTAGCCATTGTTAATGGCAATGAAGAGTCTCAGCAAAGCATGAAAATATGGTAAACTGAACTACTCAAGACCTATTGACATTTCCTACACATTCTAGGGATAGAGGCAAACTCGAATGAATCCTTCTCGAGGTCTGTCACTACTAGCAAGCAAGAAGATGACCAAGGTAAAGAAAGTGATGGAGCATTGGTCTCTATAGCATTTGGTAGGGAGGCAAGCTAAGATTTCTTCATTGTGGCTTTAACTCATTGAGATGAAAGTGCTCGAAGTACGATGGCTAGAAGATCAACGCCGGTGAGGTATGACTTCAAACTAGCCTCCTTAGCATTTCCATTTAGTCCTTTATGAAGTTAGCTTGATTTCAAGTAAAGTCAAGCCATCTTGATGGGTTGTAAATTGACTCTTGATCGATATGCAACCAAAATTGCAAGAAATTGGCCTAGATCATTGAAATTTTGTGAAATGCAGACAGTCCACACTTCTTGTCAATGAGAACAGGGGAAAAATCTCTGACGTCCATTCCTTCTGCTAAGAATGGATGGCCGAGATCTTGTAGTCAAATCCTAATCGTCTAATCAAAGATTGGATGGTAGTGATGAATCTCACATCCTCATCGCCATCTGAGCTACATCCATATGATCTAGCTAGCCGAATTCAACAACACCATGTGTAACATGGTGCCACATCTAAAATAGAAAATCCTTGATTTTTTAAAATTAAATAAATATTAAAAAAACTAAAATATTTAAAAAATCATAAATAATAACATACACCTCCAAAAAAACTCAATTGATTCATCTTAGTGAGAGGAATCCATTAAACAAAAAATCCTCTATTTTTATTGGGTAAATTTATATTAAACTAGGTTTAAATGAAAATAATCATACTAAAATTAAAAAGAAACCATTAATCCATTTATGTTCAAACTTTGTGGAATTGAAATTAAGTTTAAAATAAACTTTAGATAAAATTTTCATGATTTATTGGTAAGTAAATTTTAACATACAAAATTTTTAAACCATAGGCCTTAATTTTAACATACAAAATTTTTAAACCATAAGAAAATCATAAAAATTTATGAAATAAACTCAAATCATCATAATGGATCTTAATGAGTCTGATAACATCATTAAAACTCATTGAAATCTTATAAATCCCAAAAATGACTTAATCAAGTGATTAGTTGAATTAATTAATTCAATTAAATGATATGAACATAGAAAATCATAACAAATCAACAAAACCCCAAAATATCTAAATGAACCTCTATGGATACATCCTCTAGAGAAGAATTTAAAAATATTAAAATCCCTAATTGATTTCATCTAATTTAGGCTTAATTGAGGTTTGATTGAAATAATTAAAACCTTAATTAACCTCAAATTACACATCTAATTAAGATAAAATTTTAGGGTACTTAAATTGGCAAGTAATCTCACTTGCGAGAAAACTATCAAGGTCAAATGACCTTTAGATTTGAAGTTACTGAATTTCCAATCTTTAAGTCAATATAATTAAAATATTAAATTAGAAAATTATGAAATTTATAAAATCAACCTAAAACATTTTCATTAACATCATAACACTTGAAGAAAATTTCCCAACCCTTTAAACTTAAAGGATTTGATTAATCATACACTTAGGGTTTAATGAAATAAAGAAAAAGATTAAACCTTAATTTAATAACTTATTAAATTCATGATAAATCAATTAATCAATTAAAATGAAAACTCATTTACCTCTGAATTTCATATCCAAATATGAAATTCATTAAAATGGAAATCCTTTCATCCATTTAGATTAATGAAAGATATAATTCCAAATGCAAATGTGATTAACCAATTCAATTAAACTTAAATAACCTAAAAATTTGGAATGGCCAAGGTTAGGTTTGATGCCCAAAATAGCCTAAGTTTACTAGGTTATGAATTGATCACCTTAAGAAATTGAATTAATTAATTAAATCATAACCTAAATAATGAAATTAAAATTTATACTAAGAATAAATTAAAATAACAACATAAATGTATATAGGTCAATTCGTTCACATTAATAAACATAAATATTAATGAACATAAACATTAATAAAATTGATGAATGAAATCATAACTTGAAATCAATTAGATTAACTTACCCAAATTTATAAATGATAAACATAAACACAAGCTAAATAAATATGATCAATCTGAATCAAATAAATTAAATAATTCAAACACATGAAATTAAATGAACATTTAATTAAAATATTAAATGAATCAAATCATTTTCAAAAACATTAAAAGGGATAAAGAGAAGAATAAATCTAGTTTAAATTTTAAAACAAAACTAAAACTTTAATCAAACTAAATCTAACTTAAAAGAATCCAAAAAAGGTTAATCAAGATACTTAGGATCTTAGTTTGAGCCATAGAATGAATCTTCATGTTAGGATGAATTTTTCATTAGATTTAGGATGTTGAATAAATGCTTCCACCCAAAGTGGAATTTATTTTATTCTATTAACTATAAACCTTGTGTATCTCATCATTTGATTTGATGATAACAAACCTTATGTAATAATAACTAATTATTTATTTGTTGGATAAATTATCAACATTAATCATTATGAAAATTATTCTTAATTTAGATTCATATTTATGATAAACATATAAATTCTTGAAGCTACTAATTATTTATTTCAAGTGTTTTAGAAAATTGACTAGACTTAGCTTCCTTAGTCAGATTGGGAAAGTCATAATCAACTTGGACATAGGCAATTTGGGAATTTCTATATGATTTTAATTATATGACAAATAATAGCTCAAAATAAAATAAAATTAATGGTTTAATCATTTCAAAATAATTAATTTAAATTCTTTTATACTTTTCTACATATAAAAATTGCATTATTCCTTGATTTATCCATTTTAGAAAACAGACACTAAATGCATGAATTTAAATATCATTTAATGTTCTTTAAGCAAGATAAATTAATTTAATACATAACTAAATTATTTCCATGGTTAATTACATTATCTATCTATTTCTTTCTAGTATAAGAATAAAATTATTCTTGAATTATTCTAATTATCCTTTTCTCTCTCCTATGCTTTTATTTTCTCTCTCATACCATAATTATCAACCTAATTTTTTTGGACGAATTTTTCAGTATTTTTATTATTAAATTATGTGAGAATTATTAAAATTATTTATATAATAACACCTCATTAGTTAAATTTTAAAAACTCATTCAATTTGAACTTTTGAATTTAAATTATTTTGAATTTAATTTAAAATTCATCACCATATCAATACAAAATTAATTTTAACCATTTATGGAATGATTTAGATGACCCTAGTAAGATTTATTTTAGTGAATTGGAGTTTAATTAAATTATTTTAATTTAATTCAAAATTGAATTCAAATAAACCAAGATTTAATAATCTTTCCATTTTTAAATTAAATCCATTTTAGCAAAAGCCTTTTAGGACCACCGTTATTAATTTTCTATTAAATAAATTTATTAAATTAATTCAAAAAGTGTCTTAAATTATTTTATGATCATTTACACATGATTTCATGCATTGATTGTAGAATAGATCTATGTTTGGAATGCATTAGCCGAAATTCATCATATTATTATTGATTTATTTTATTAGCATTTCATTTATTTAACTTACCTAAATTTATCTTAATCATATGCATTAAATTGATATCTCTGATTGAATCCATCCTTGGACATCCTCTTAGTCATTCCATACAATAAATTTGTTCAAATTAAATCAATTTTGAACTTATTAAAATTCCTTCCCTCCTTGATTTTTCATTAAATAGATTTGAATCAATAATATTAAATGCATAAATCTCTTTCCCTCTCTTGCCTTGGCCGACCTCTTATATGTTTAGGTGGAGATTAAATCAAATGGTTGCCATGTTTTATTGAATTTAAAATTCAAGTTGTTACCAAATAATTATTCCTTCTCTTTATTCATGCTTGGCCAAAAATATTTGAGTTTATTCTCATTATTTTGGATTGATTAATCTCTCTCTCTCTCTCTCTATCTATCTATCTCTTGGATGAAAATTCAAATACCTTTATTTGAATTTATCTTGCATGTGCTCATTTGTTTGAAATTAAATACTTTTTTTATTGATTTTCCCTCTCATTATTTACCTCTTCTTCTCCTTGGCTTGGCCTAAATTCTCATGGAAAAAAACTCTATTTAAAGATTGGACTTCATGACTTAAATTCTCTTAATTGTCTCCACCTTAACTGAACATATGCTAGTGAATTTCTTGGAGTAAAAGTGTTAATCCCATCTCTCTTAATCACTCTCTAAACTACATTCAAGTGGAGATCTTCCTCAATCTTTGAAGTCTCTTTTATTCCTTGGAAAGTTTACATCAAGTTAATTAATTTCATTGCTAAAGTACAAAGGCTTGAGTAAGAGTATTTATTTTATTTCAATATTTTGAATCATTATTTTTATTGGTTGATTTTGATTAAAGGATTTATGTGATTTATGGTTAAGATTTTTCTATAATCTCTTTTTATTCATTATCAAGTGATTCCTTTTGATTTGATTGATTTGAAATAATATTTTTAAGGCTTCTCACATTTTTATCTTTCATAAATCTCATATTCAAAATATTTGTCATTCATGTTAATTAAAAAGGATTTGTTTTAATAATGGTAAATATTTTCTAAAATCATTTTAATTCTTCTTTCAAGAACTTTCAAGTCATAGATCTCTTTGCAAGCATATAAAGGACTTGAGTAAAAAAGTGCTTTCATTTATTCTATTGAATATTTATGTTCTTTGGTTTGATTTGAATGAAAAGTTTTATGTGCTTTATTGTCAAAATATTCTCTTGGTCTCTTTTCATTCTTCCTTCAAAAGATTTGAAAGATTTCTCTTTGATTTGATTGAATTTATTTTATATTCATAAAGCTTTCATAATTTTGATTTCTTGAACTTTACTTTCATACATCAAATTTTTGACAAAAGTTTCTAAATTGATTTTACAAATAAGGAATACATATTATAATGTTTATTTAAAAGCATTTATTGTAGAACTCTTTTTGGATTACATATTCATGCAAATAATTTAATCATCCATGTGATTTGATTTTGTAGACTTTCAAGTTCTTTTCATTTCAACTCTTTACTTTTTTTAAAGTAAAATACTTTTTTAAGACTTGTTTACTTCAAGTGTTTCATATAAAGTTCATATAATTATTTTAAATTTAATTTTATAAGAAATTTATTCAACTTGAGCTCTCTTACTATTAGTCTTAATATTATTTAGTTGGGACTTCAATGAAAAATTAATTTAAATTGAGAGTTAGATACGTTCATATTCCTCTTTCTTATTTTTTTTGTTGGGTTGTACTTACCCATTAAGGAAAGTACATTGCTGGGTTGTACTTGCCCATTAAGGAAAGTACATTGTTGAGTGGTATTTGCCTATTAAAGAAAGTATGGTGTTGGGTTGTACTTGCACATGAAGGAGAATATGAGAGATCTATTGTAATATCATTTTTTACTTAATGAATTCCTAGCTTGGGTTGCTAGGCGTCGATGTAGGCTAGTTTTTGGGGTTTTACCAAACCACGTCAAATCTATGTGTTCTCCTTCTTTATGTTTTACACTTTATTTTTTATTATTGTTTATTTTTGTTTTATTTATAAAAATCTTTGTCATTGAAGATTTAAGTTTTCTACAAAAAATTTAAAATTAAGCTCACTGAAATTATTTAAGAAAAAAAACCCAATTCACCTCCCCCTCTTTGGTGTCATAGCCTCTTAATAATTGGTATCAAGACCTCGACTCATTTAGTGGCTTAACATCCTTGAGTTGATCACTATGGCACTTCAAATGATTCCTTTCTCTTTTAATGATAAATTTTATTATGCATCTATTTGATAAAACTAAACTTGATATATGAAAAGTTAGATTCTTATGGTTTTTTCAAAGTATTTAATCTATAATGTGGTATATTTGTTTAAATGGTAGCTTATCTTCTATTTCAGAAAGTGATTTAATTCTCTTAAATGAAGAGATAATTTCATATTTTAAATAATATCTTTTCCTGATGAGTTTTCTTATTTATTTTCTTTTAAATCTGGAAAAGATATACTTGATGCTCTCACATTGCTATATAGTTGTGATTGTAAGACAATTGAAAAAAAATCTTTATACAAAAGATTATTCTTACTGAGAATTTTATAAAATTAAATTAAAATCCCCAAGTGCATGCCTTTGGTACTAAAAAGAGTAAGAAGAAAAATAAGAAAGGCAAAAGAAAATACAATAAAATATTTTAAATAAAGCCTTATAGTGCTTATAGAAAAAAAATGAAAAAGAGCTTCCAACTACATCCCTCAAGTTAGCCACCCAAAGTTTCAATTCTCAAACATATTCTGAGGACCTTGAGGTAAACAATTTATCTTATGAAGAGTTATCCAATGTCTTTGATGAATTAATAGATGTTTATAATAAATTGAAAAAAGAATTACATTTCACTAAAACTAAAATTTATAAGTTTTAGTAAATCTTGACACTTTGATGAAAGAAAATGAGTCACTTTTAATATAGGATCAAAGTCTCATCATATGATTTAATTTCTTGAAAATAAAGTATCTTATTTGAATATCAATGTAAATGATTTGCTAAGTGATTTATCTAGCACCTTTACATCCTACTGTCAAGATGAGTTTATTTCCAAAATAAAAATTTTAGAAGATGAAAATAAAGTATTGCAAAATTTATTGTCTAGAAGTAAAGTTAAACATGATTTACATATTGAGATTGAAAATTTAAAATGTGAGAATGTAAATATTAGAAGTAAATTAAATGACATATCTTTATCGCCTACAAGTTTTAGTTGCTCACATGCTTTACATTTAAATCCATCCATGTCTTACAATAAATATTCATGTTATTCACATACTTAAATAATTATATAATCTCACAAGTATGTCAGTTCATTCTCTAAAATTAAACCTAGAAGTTATAATTCATTTATGCATGCTTTTCCCAAACTTACTTGTACTTATTGTTGTAGGGAAGGTCATGTGTTCATTTAGGAGATCCATGCAATTAAATATTTCATATTCATACATTTGGATTCCTAAGGGAACTAATTTTCATTGCTCATCATCTACTTATCCATATATTTACAATGTTACCAATGTTAAAGGATCCAATTTTGCTTGGATACCAAAATCTAATAAATAAGATTGATTTGAAGGTTTGTCTTAATGAAGGACTGACGAAGACAAGTGACACAGGTAAACAAAGAAATATTAAAATGACTAAAGGTATATATTCAAAAGGAATAGTATGAGGTAAAATATTTTATATTTTTAACTTATCCCTTCCTTTTATATTTTATGGTCCTTATATTAGTTATGTTTCATTCATGCTTAACTAATCTATATAAGCTTCATATTCTATTTTTTTTAAAATGAATAAATAAGCTTCAAAACATAATTTTAAAAGTACTTTTATAAACTCTATAAATTTCACATATTATTTAGTTTATTATGGATTTACCATTTTCATAGATTTTATGAGTTTTATAATATTTTGCACATGGATGTTTTTATTTCTCAAGATTTGTATTCATAATTCAAAATTCCTTAACATTCATAATAAGTAAATTCAAAATACACCTTGTCTATAGTTTAGTAATCATAAACTTGTTTAGTTTTCTATTTTCAAATCAATTAATTTATATAATTAACATTAGCATAACTTTGTACTTGATTTGATCTCATTTACCCTTTAATAATTTATGATTTTTATCAGTGTATTGATTACAATCATGCTTATTCAACATATGTTTTATGATCCATAGCTTAATATGCTAAATTTGAAACACATTATTTCTTTATATCATTCATGATTATTAATTTGCCTTAGTTGTTACTAAAAAAGGGATATGATTAATAAATTAGCTTGTATGCATTAATTTGGAATGAATATGAAATTAGATTTATGAATTATTTTGCATGATTAGAAATTCTCTTATAATTTCTATCTTTATTATTCATGCAAGTCTATAATTCTTAGCCTTTATGCTTCTATTAACATTTGATAAAATCACATCTAATTTGATGATAAGATAATTTTGGTTGGTATCTTAAGTTATCATTTTTTTTAAATATGTTCATTATGAATGGAGAAGATGTGGAATATTAAGAATGTTAATCTTTAATTTTTTTTATCATCATATGCTTAATTTACTTTTGTACTTAATTAAGGGGAAGAATTTTATTGATATAACCAACTTCTATTTTATTATGAGCCTTTTGATGATGTGAGAAGGGGGAGAAATATTAATGTTGGCGTATATCATATGTAATGTTTCTTAGACTTTTAATCTCTCATATATGCATTTAGTGATGGGAAATCTTTATAATATTATTTTTACCCTTCATACCAACATCGGTTTGTCATCATCAAATAGGGGGAGATTGTTGACTATACACCTTATGTATCTCATTATTTGATTTGATGATAACAAACCTTGTGTAATAATAACTAATTTTTTATTTTTAGGATAAATTATCAACACTAATCATTATGATTGTTATTATTAATTTAGATTCATCTTGATGATAAAACCATATTCTTGAATCTACTAATTATTTATTCCAAGTGTTTCAGGAAATTCATGAGACTCAGCTTACTTAGTCAGATCGGGAAAGTCATATGAGCTTGGACTTGGGAAATTTGAAATTTCTATAGAATTTGCAACATAAGACAAATAAGAGCTCAATAAAATTAAAATTAATGGTTTAATCATTTCAAATATAATTTATTTAAATTACTTTATACTTTTCTACATATAAAATTTGCATTATTCCTTGATTTATCCATTTCAGATAACATAAACTAAATGCATGAGTTTAAAAATCATTTAATGTACTTTAAAGCAAAATAAATTAATTTCATACTTCACTAAATTATTTCCAAGCATAATTACATTATTTATCTATTTAATTTTATCATGAGAATAAAATTATTCTAGAATTATTCTTATTATCCTTTTCTCTCTCCTATCCTTTATTTTCTCTCTCATACCATAATTATCAACCTAATTTTTTTTGGCCCAATTTTTCACTGATTTTTTTATTGTTAAATTATGTGAGAATTATGCAAATTATTTATATAATAATACCTCATTAGTTAAATTTTAAAAACTCATTCTTTTGAATTTTTGAATTTAAATTATTTTGAATTTAATTTGAAGATTCATTTCCATATCAATGTAAAATTAATTTTAACCATTTTTGGATTGATTTGGATGACCCTAGAAATATTTATTTCAGCAAATAGGAATTTAATTCAATTATTTTAATTTAATTCAAAATTGAATTCAAATAATCTATGATTTAATTAATCTTTTTATTTTAAATTAAATCCATTTTAAGAAAGCCTTCTAGCCAACCCCCGTTATTAATTTTCTGTTAAATAAATTTATTCAATTAATTCAAAATTTTCTTAAATTATTTGTGATCATTTACACATGATTTAATGCATTGATTGAAGAATAGATCTATGTTTGGAATGCATTAGCTGAAATTCATCATATTATTATTGATTTATTTAATTAGCTTTTCATTTATTTAAATTACATAAATTTGTCTTAATAAACATGCATTAAATTGATATCTCTTGATTGAATCCATCCTTGGAAATCCTCTTGGCTATTCCATACAATAAATAGGTTCAAATTAAATCAATTTTGAAGTTATTCAAATTTCTTCCCTTTTTGAATATTTCATTAAATGGATTTGAATCAATAATATTAAATGCATAAATCTCTTTCCCTCTCTTGCCTTGTTCCAACCACTTAGGTGTTTATTTGGAGATTAATTTAAATGGTTACCATGTGTTCTTGAATTTAAAATTCAAGTTGTTACCAAATAAATATTCCCTCTCTTTATTCATGCTTGGCTGAAAATCCTTCGATTTATTTTCTTGGTTTTATTTAATTGGATTGATTAATTGTCTTCACTCCTCTCTCTCTCTCTCTCTCTCTCTCTCTCTCTCTCTCTCTCTCTCTCTCTCTATCTATCTATCTATCTTTTTCTTGGCTAAAATTATCTCCATCTTTTTCTTGGCTAAAATTCATATAACCTTATTTGAATTTATTTTGCATGTTCTCATCTTTTTGAAATCAAATACTTTCCTTATAGAATTTTTCCTCTCATTATTTCCATCTTCACCTCCTTACACTTGGCCAAAATTCTCATGAAAAATACTCTAGGGAGTGGACTTCATGACTTAATTCCTCTTCATTTTCTCCACCTTGGTCGAACCTATGCCAAATAATTTCTTGGAATTAAAGTTCTAAGCTCATCTTTCTTATTCACTCTCTCAACTACATTCAAGTGGAGATCTTCCTCAAATCTTTCAAGTCTCATTTACTCTTTGGAAAGTTCACATTAAGTCAATTGATTTCTTTTCTAACATACAAAGGCTTGAGTAAGAGTATTTATTTTATTTCAATCTTTTGACTCATTGATTTTATTAGTTGATTTGGATTAAATGATTTGTGTGCTTTATGGTTAAGGTTTTTGTAGAATCTTTTTTTATTCATCTTCAAGTGATTTATTTTTATTTTATTGATTTGAAATAATATCTTTAAGGCTTTTCACATTTGTTATCTTTCATAAATTTTATATTCAAAATTATTTGTCATTCATGTTATGTTAATTAAAAAGGATTTGCTTTAACTTTGGTAAAGATTTTCTAAAATCCTTATAATTCTTCTTTCTAAAACTTTCAAGTCATAGATCTCTTTGAAAACATATAATGGACTTGAATGAAAAAAGTACTTTCATTTATTCTATTGAATATTTATGTTCATTAGTTTGATTTGAATGAAAGGTTTTATGTGATTTATAGTCAAAATTTTTCTCTTGATCTGTTTTCATGCTTCCTTCAAAATATTTGAAAGACTTTTTATTTTATTTGATTGAATTAGTTTTATATTCATAAAGCATTCATAAATTTTGGTTTCTTGACCTTTAATTTCATACATCAAAGTTTTTAGAAAAAAGTTTTAAATTGATTTTACAAATAAGGAAGACACATTATATGGTTTATTTGAAAGCATCTATTATAAAACTATTTTTGGATTATATATTCATGCAACTATTTTAATCATCCATGTGATTTGATTTCATAGTCTTTCAAGTTCTTTTTATTTAAGTCTTTACTTCTTTTAATGTAAAATATTTTTTTAAGACTTGTTTACTTCAAGTGTTTCATATAAATTTCATATCATTATTTTAACTTTAATTTAATAAAAAATTTATTCACTTTGAGCTCTCTTTATTTATTATTGCTTAGTTGGTACTTGAGTGCAAAATTATTTTAAATTTAGAATTAGATACTTTTATATTTCTCTTTCTTTTTTTTAGGTTGTACTTGCCCATTAAAGAAAGTATGTCATTGGGTTGTACTTTCCCATTAAGGAAAGTATGTTGTTGGGTTGTACTTTCCCGTTAAGCAAAGTATGATTTTGGATTGTACATGCTCGTGAAGGAGAGTATGGGAGATTTATTGTAATATCATTTTGATTTAGTAAACTCTTAGCTAGGGTTGCTATGTGTGGATGTAGGTTGGTTTTTGGGATTTGGCTGAACCATGTAAAATCTTTGTGTTCTCTTTCTTTATTTTCTCCACTTTAGTTTTCTACTATTGATTGTTGTTTTATTTCTCTAAAGATTTATTATTAAAGATTTAATTTTTTTTTCTACAAAAATTTTAAAATTAATTACTCTAAAATTATTTTTTAGAAAAACCCAATTCACCCCCTCTCTTGGGTGCCAAAGCCTCTTAACATATTTTCCATTCTTGAAAACTTAAACTACATTTCAACATAAAATGGAATGTTAAACAGAGGAATAAAATCATAAATCGATTAAACCACATAAATTAAAACCAACCAATGGTAAATTAGACAAAACTTGAAACATGAAAACTCAAATCTAAAATGCTTTGTAAAGTCATACCACACAAGACCATTTTTCTTCACACACTAGATTATTAGGTCACCGACCCTGATCTTAGGTTAGGTCGATGTTCTATGATACTATGCTATGATGTAAAATGTTTTCTTTATTTTGTGGTGTATTGTATTAGACTAGATGGCTAGGAATATTTGCCCGCTATATGCTATGATATTCTTTTCAGCTTAACACCATTTTCTATAAGGGGTTGTACTAGAAGGGACCGTAATAGAAAATAAAATAAATACTATTTTCTTGAGGTATGCTTAATTCACTAAGCATATCCCAATAGGACAAGTGACTTACCATGCAACTAATGCTAAGCCCATATGTTTGCAAATATAACAACTAGTGTGCTATGTATTTCCTAATATTTATTTTGTAGGATTTATGATTTTTTTTTTTTTTTGGACTTTTAAATGTAACTTGAGTTTAGAATTAGGTTAGGATCTATAGGTTCTAAGAATAGCAAGAGCTAACCCTACTAGTTGGTTGTCCCATATAAAGCCTTAAAGGTCTTTGAAGAAGGAGACGTTGCTGGAGAAAGATCCATAGATCTAGAATTTTTAGTAATAAGGGCGTGAGCTCAGCTACCCATTTTTCTCTTTCTTTTGGGTGTATAGCATTACCCTCATTGGCCTATTCTTTTAAATTATATTTAATGTGATTAATTTTGGGTGCACAATAAAAATTATCTACTAGGTTTCTTTTGTGTTATGTTTCTATGATGAATGCTTGGAAGTTAGGCTCTTAAGAAAATTAATTTTTCTATCCAACTTAAATCTAAATAATTTAAATAGAAATAAAGAAATTTATAACTTCATACATAAATTAAGTCCTTTAGTGAAACTTAAAAATAGCCAAAAATAATTAACTTTTATGAACCATGCTATAATATTATTTAAAATCCTTGAATTGGGCACTTCACCCATTGCACATAAGAGGCATCTGACCTTTGAAGATGACCACCTTCTTGGGGGTAGTGTGCCATCTTATTTTGATTTGGCCCATGACCATTTCTAACTACAACTCATTGTAGGCATAAAATGCATACCCCAAAGGACTTTTTTAAAAGCTAAAACTAATTGCATTAGTTAGGTTCATATCATACCTAACATGATCCTGGATTAGGGAGTGAGTTTAAGTTCATAAATTCTTTCCTAAAAATGTAACAGCTTAGCCATCTTGCATACATAATACCATTATCATGAATTTAAAAATTTGCTTAGGTAGTATTCGCTAGCAACCCTTCCAGGAGGGTGATAAATCCAAAAGTGTTGGGATATGTTCTTTCATCAAATGAGAGAAAGAGCCAATAATTCTCAAAAGTTGAACTAGATCAAACCTATGACTTATATCAAAAGCATTTATAGACATAAGTTCTGAAGTATCCTTCGATGAATAAGTCTTCAACCTAGACATTTCAATAGTCTTGTGCTATTAGAATATAAGTCTTAGATTTCTAATAAAATATCAATTGAAATCTAAATAAATTCAATCTCAAGATATAAAACCCAATGATATGATAGTTAAAATGCCTACTAGACATCCTAGTATCTATTGTCCTTTCCTACTTTATCCTAATTGGACTTGAAAATAACTCTTTCTTCTTTGAAGTATTCCCTTTTGAAATTTTAATTTAACCATCCTTTGGAACGAACTTTAAAATCCATAAAAATAAGAGTCCATTTTTTTAATCGAGAGTACTCTTATGAAGAGATCCTCATTCCTAAAATGTAATTAATTATAAAGGTTTTCCTTTATAGGAAACTATGATCCCAGTATAAAATAAACCTTGTCTTACTTTTCCATGTACTTCAAAGGAAGAATCTCTAAAATATTAATAGGACCCATTAACCTGAGGAGTTCTTTTTTAGGTAATCAAATCCATTATAAAAAAATATGTTTATCTTTCAAGATAATATGTTTGTTCTTTTATGAAAATTTGATTACCTAAATAAGAAATTTATAAAGTTTATATGGTGTCACAAATTTTTTGCCATATCACATAGCGAACAAATAGATGCTTGATTTTTTATTTGTAGGAGATTGCACCTTAGCACTAGAGAAGCAGTGCCAAAGTGCTACAGTGCTATGAAGTTAGCACTTTGATGCTTAGTGTTTAGTGCCTCGAAGTTCGAAAGTTAGTACCCCAATGCTAGAAGGTAGAAATATAGATTTCAAAATTAGATAGGGAAGTGCTTAAGAGTTGTAAACCCAAAATCATTGCTTAAGTTCCTTAAAGGATAACAAAAAATAGGTTGGATGGTTGACTAACGCATATGCACTACCAAAGTAGCACCAAACAAAAAGCCATTCAAATTGCTGACAGGTTGGTAAATGCCTTTAATAGAAATGATATAATTTTGACCAATGTTGTGGTTCCATGTCAAAATGTTGCAGTGCCCCGGTGCTTTTTGTACTATGTCTGCTTTGAAATTAATGGTAATAAATATCATGAATACATCTTTTTGATGAACACAAGAATACCTTGACTTTTACACCTTGAGATGTGAGTGCCACAATGGTCCCGCATTTTAGAAACTAAGAGGCTAGCACCCATGTGAGAGTGTGGAGAGAACCATGAATGAGTGAGGCTGGGAGCACTTTGCCTATGACAGCAAATCTTTCATCATTCCTATGGTGTGGGAGTTCATCGCTAATGTGAAAGAGTACCAAGATAATAAAGTCTTTGTATGAGAGAAACTGATATGTTTTGATAGTGTTGCCATTAATGCATATTACAATTTACAAAATTTTACATATGATCTAATATCTTTCTGACTATAACAATCATTCTGACTTGATAAAATTCTTAGTTTCCTCACTATTAAAAATTTTAATATTTAGTGAAAATGGAGGGAAAAAATATTATCAATTTTCTTGCTTCTAGCTTAACTACTAAGACTACAAACAACAACAATAACAACAAGCCTTTATCCCATTAAGTGGGGTTGGCTACATGAATCCTTCATCTCCATTGTGTCCTATTATGTGTCAAATTCTCATTTAATTCAAGTATACTAAGGTCATTTTTTATACATCTTAACCATGTCTTTTTAAGTCTACCTCTTCCTTTCTTAACATAAGGCAAATCTAATGCATCTACTCTCCTAACTGAGTCATCAAGATAGCCACTTTATGTGGCCAAACCATCTAATGAAACTCTCTCTAATCTTATCTACCACTAGAGCAACTCCAACCTTTTCCTAAACATATTCATTTTGCATATTTTTTCTCTAAGAGTAAAGCCACTCATCCACCTAAGCATCCTCATCTCAAAGACTTTTCTTTTATTGGCCAACATTCTGCACCATAAATTATTGTAGCTCTTACCACCATCTTATAAAATTTTCCCTTAACTTTAAGCGGTACAATTCTATCACACAACAAACCAGATGCAATTTCTCCACTTTAACCATCCAACTTGAATTCTACTAATAACATCTCCATCTATTTCACCATCATTTTGAACAATAGAGCCTAAATATCTAAATTGCTCACTCTTTTTAATGACTTGTTCAGCTAATGTCACTCACTACCACTAGAACTTCTATAGCTAAAATTACACTCCATATATTTAATTTTAGATCTACTTAAATGAAAACCTTTAAACTAAGGTTGACCTCCATAATTTAAGTTTCTCTTGAACTCTCTCTCTCTCTCTCTCTCTCTCTCTCTCTAGTCTTATCAACAAGAATAATGCCATCAGTAAAAAGCATACACCAAGGTACATCTTCTTAAGAGCATCCATAATTAAAGCAAAAAAGATAATGGCTTAAAGCTGATCCTTGATGTAATCCAACTGAAATAGGAAAATATTTTGTCAATCCTCCTTGTGTTTGGACACAAGTAACATATATGGTATACATATTCTTAATGACTTGAATATAACTAATATTAACTCCTTTTCTTCTAGAACTCTCCAAAGAACATCTCTTAAAACTTTATCATAAGCTTTCTATAAATCACTAAATGTCATATGTAGATCCTCCATACTTTATCTATACTTCTCCAACAAACCTCTTACCAAATGTATAGAATCCATAGTAGATCTATCTGGCATGAAACCAAATTGTGTATTACATCATAACCTATGCTCAATTACTCTCTCCCATAATTTTAATGTATGGCAGAATAACTAAATTACTTTATAATTTGCACACTCTTGTGCATCACCTTTATTCTTAAATATAGGAACCAATAAACTCTTTCTCCACTCATCTAGCATCTTTCTAGTCTTTAACATAATATTAAAAGATTTGTAATCCAAGAAAATCCTTAATCACCTAAACATTTCCACACTTTTATTTGAATATCATCAGGTCCTATTGCTTTTCCACATTTTATTTTCTTTAAAACTTCTCTAACTTTGGATTTACTAATATGACGATAAAAACAAAATTAACTATTTTTGTTTAGGGTATTAAGGTTGCTAAAATCAATCATATTTTTAGATCTTTCATTGAAAAGTTTATCAAAATACCTTATCCACCTATTTTTAATATCCTTTTCTAAGAAAAGAACTTTATCATTTTCATCCTTAATATGCCTTACTTGAACTAGATTATTACTTCTCCCATCTCTTTGGTTGGCTAACTTATACATACATCTTTCATCTTCTTTGGTATCTAATCTATTGTATAAATCATTAAAAGCTAAATTATTGACATTATATATTGCTTTCTTAAAATCTCTATAAGCCACTTAATATCTTTCCAATTTTCTTTGTTTTTACTTTCATAATAATGCTTATTATTTATTATCTTTTGTTGCAGATTATGGCTCCACCACCAACTATTTTTATTAAAAGAAGTTTTTTCTTTAGATTCTCCAAGTACATTTTTAGCAACTTGCTTAATTTCACTTGCAACTTTTTCTCACATAACATTAGCTTCCTTATGAACATCCCAAATCTAACCTCTTGTATCTTGCTCATAAAAATATTTTTATTAGTATTTTTAAGTGCATTAGATTTTCCTTATGTTAAGAAAGGTAGAGGTAGACCTAAAAAGACTTGGTTAAGATGTATAAAAAATGACCATAGTATACTTGAATTAAATGAGAATTTGACACATAATAGGACATAATGGATATGAAGGATTCATGTAGCCAACCCCACTTAATGGGATAAAAGCTTGTTGTTATTATTGTTGTTGTATTCTTTAAGTGTCCCCATTTAATCCTAGGATAATAATTTAATTTATTTTTCATCTCCCAATCTTTCTTCTAAAATCTAAAACTAATAATCGATGTTGGGTACTTAAACTTTAACTTGAAATGACCTCGATGCTAGTGGCGCTTCATGATAACGATGTGGTGCCATGAATTGAAGCACTAAAGGTCCAAATTCTTGAGATCTTAGCACCTTGATGCTAGAAAATAGTGCCTCAGCAATGGGAAGCAATGCCTCAGCTCTACTAGAAATGCCTCTCTATAATAATGTTATAGTGCAATGGGTCAGGTGACTCTATTCTAGGGCAATATTCTCATGAAATTTGATGATTCTCATGAAATTTTTGTAGCGTAATAGCTTAACAATGCTATGTTTTGAAATGTTTTAGTGCAACATACTCTTTTTCCTTATTTCAGATCCAAAATCAATGGAGGGAGGAATTTCATCTCACATCGGAACCAAGTTTGATGATAAAGGCCTTCAAATTTCAAAATATTATGATTTAATAATTCAAATTTTGAGTTAATATTAACTTTGGTAGAGTTCTGCATTGGAAATACCTAAGATTTATATTAACATGATCATATTCTTCCCCCTTGCTCCAAATCTAAGATCGATAGAGTGAGGACTATCATTTCTCATCAGATCCAAGATCAATGGTGGAAGTCTTCAGAAGTCTCTAGTGGCAAGGAATGAATTGCATAAAAATATTTTATTTCATATTCTTTTAAAAATCTACATTTATAATAGTCTGTTCATGTGAGATGGAGATTTGTGCGAGAGGAGGGTGTGGCCAAAGGAATGATGAAGAGAGAGCTTGAGAGAGTGTTGGAGAGTAGGGAGAAAATGTCCTGAGAGTATGAAGTAAATGCAAAGGGATGGAGAGAGCCAGAAGAGTCTAAAGTAAAGTGACCCCTCCCTTCTTATAAGAACTTATTCTTAACTACTCTCGCTCTCCCCTTGGGCTATTATCACTGATGGGGATGGCTATTGGCAAGAGTGGTTTGTGTTTCAAGATTTTATAGACTTAAGGGAAGTGGGGCCAATGCCTAGGTAACAAGGTTGTGGTGTCATGGTAGTCTGAGGATGCTTTTGTCTCTCTTTTTTATTTGCAAAAAATCCCATAAAATGATATCTATAAATTGGGGAGCTAAAAAACATTAAATATCCTAGGAGGTTCAAGATAAAGTCACCCAGTACTTATTAATGAATGAGCTATTTAGAAGATCATCCACTTCATTAAAACTTAGATGTCTCATAGAAAGTGAGAAAAGTAGATAATTCATCGAGCTACATTCATGCAAGTGTTGAAGTCATTCAAGGGGAAGGACACTCACTCATAGAACCCTATGATAAAAATATTTTTGGCCCAGACTAATGAAAGACATAGAGGAGTTCACCAAAAGTTGTGAATAATGCCAAAAATTTGATCCACTACAACAATAGCTACCATACAATCATTTAATCACCATCCTTGGCCCTTCATAATTTAGGGAATGGATCTAATGAGACCCCTAATGATCATAAGTGAACAACAAAAAATTATTTTGGTCATGATTGACAACTTCAATAAATAAATCAAGGCCAAACCTCTCATAAAATAACTATCTAAGTAGTTCAAAATTTTATTTGAATTGATATTATTTGAAAGTATGAACTACCTACCTTTATTGCCATTGACAATGGACTATAATTCATGAATAGGCTAAGAATTTTTATAAATTACAAAGAATTTAGCTTAAGTATTCATCATTGCATCACCCATGAAACAACAGTCAAGTAGAGATTTTGAATAAAAAAATCCTTAACCTAGTGAAGAAAATGTAGTGGGACCGAAGACTAAATGGGTAATTGCTTAACCCATTATACTTTGGGCACTTAGGACAATTCCAACCATTATGGCTAGGCACACCACATTTTCCTTGTCACATGGGACAGATGTAGTACTCCTTATGGAGTATGAACTTCACAGCCTAAAGATGATAATGCTCATCAAGATCAATAAAGGCCAAAGGTGAGTGGGTAAAGGAGAACACAAATGTAATGGAAGATGAACTCAAATTACTAGAAGAACTTTGGTTGGAAGAAACTTTGAGATAATAAGAAATGAAGAGGTGAATGGCTTAATATTATAATTATGATGCCAAAGAGAAACACTTCAAAGCTAGGGACTTAGTATTAAAGAAGGTGAATGCAACACATTTGCAAAATGCAGTAAGAAAGTTAGCCTAGACTTGTGTGGGTCATACATAATCAAGAAACAAGTTGGCCTATTTGCTTACCAACTACAAACTCACTCAAGTGCGGATGTGCTAAGAACCTAAATGCCAGAGACATAAATAAATTTTATCCATGATGAGATTCCCAACATTTTGTTCATCTTATTTTGTATGTTATCACGAATGTTTCTATATTTGAAAAAGAAGAAACTTTCCTTGTTTTCTTATAGTTCTTGAAATACACTCATCCTTGAGTCAATAAAGAATCAAGTATATACACAAGATGGGTGGCAAAATACTAAAAAAATGACACACATTGTGAGGTCAGCCCTATAAGGTGAGCAACTCAATGAAAAAGACTAACTCTTCATAGTTGGTGACTAACGTGTACAATCGATATCCCATAAGATCGATGACTTAACAAAAAAAAGACTAACTTGTCATAGTTGGTGACTAAATTGTAGGATCAACACCAACTTAAAGAAGAAAATTCATCATAGTTAGCAATTGAAATGTAAGACCCACACCCCGTGAGGTCGACGACTCATTGAAAAAACCCACCTCTTCATAGTTGTTGACTAAAGTGTAAGACCAATACCCATAAGGTTAGTAACTCAATAAAAAAGACCAACTCTTCATAATTAGTGACAAAACTATAAGACTATCAACCCGTTAGGTCGATAACTCAAAAAAAAAAACCAACTCTTCATAGTTGGTAACTAAAGTGTAAGACTAACACCCTGTATGGTTGGAAACTCAATAAAGAAAGACCAATTCCTTGTAATTTTGTGACTAAAACATAAAACCTACACCCCGTGAGATTGATGACTCAACAAAAAATATATCTCTTCATAATTGGTTGTTAAAGTGTAAGACTAACATCTCATGAGATCTATAACTCAATGAAAAAAGACCAACTCTTCAAAGTTGGTTACTAAAGTGTTAGTTTGTAACCTCTTAAGGTTAGCAACTGAAAGGAAAAAAATCAACTCTTGTAGTTGCAACTAAAGTGTAAGAGCGACACCTCACGAGGTTGGTGACTCAATGAAAAAGGACCAACTCATCATAGTTGTTGACTAAAGTGTAAGACTGACACTCTGAGGTCAAAAACTCAATGAATAAAACCAACACTCTATGTGGTTAGACTACAAATAATAGACCAAAACTCCATGTGGTTGGAAACTCAAGTGTAAGACCAACTATCCATAGTTGTGATTAAAGTGTTAGATTGACTCCTCATGAAGTTAGTGAGACAATTAAAAAGATCAACACCTTGTGGATGGATAAAATGGAAATTCTTAATTAAATAAAAAATAAATAACATACTCATAAAGTTAATAAATAACCAAATACTTGTCAAAATAGCAACACATTTGCAAACCTATATAATAAGGACTTTCACAACATAATGAAAATAATGAAAAACAACTACCTCAGTTTATATGAGAAGTATTTTTTACATGAGTGAAGTACTCGAATACACAAAATTCTTATATATAAAGATCTCGCTTGCTCACAGGTACTATCAAAGAAAATTTTCATTGGAAAATAAAAATGTGAATAGCTAACTAGTGGTGCCCTTCTCATCCCTAGCATTAGAGTCCGCCTAGTTAAAGTGAGTGTATTTTCAAAATCTAAAAACATGGCTTCCAAGTGATGCTACTCCACCAAACAAGCAATGATAAACTTGATGCCTTCTTTGAACTTTTTCTACAAGATAGACTAGTACTCATCAGAATCCAGAAATTTGTAAAACTCAAGCTCATTCTTCTAAAAATCCTTTGTATGATAAGAGACCTCCTCTTTGAGCTAATTAATCACTAACAACAAGTGAGTAGTTTCACCACAATCTTCTCCTTCTTTTTGCTCCTTATCCTAGCCATTGAGATCAACCAAGTTTCTCTTCCAACTTGACAAGCTTAGAGCAAATAGTCAATAACATCTCTTTCTTGATCAAGAATGCTTGGTAAACATTGTAAATCAATTCTTAAGGAATGTCTTGAGTAATCATCATAGAATATGGTAGTCACCTAGAAGAAAGTGACTCAAAGTATTATCCAAGTCAACAAAAAAATTGCTTGACCTAAGCGAAAGGCCTCACACAATAGTTTGGCCATGCCAGTGGTATAACTCTCTTAAATCTCTATATAATTAGACTCTTCATTCAATTCATTCTCCTTGCCTTATCCACTATTCTTTGCTTAGTGAGGATGAGTGGTAGAGCTTGCCAGTCTCTTCCTAGACTTCTATGAGGTTGAACTCATCCCTGCTTCATTGGTTTTCTCACCCTATCCAACCTCATTGGGTAAGATCTCAACTTCATATTCATCCACCATAAACTAAAAAATCACTAGATCCATAGAAAAGAGGGTAGAACTATCATCCTCTAAAAAATACAAGAAAATAAACATAAGGGTAGGTAACATGGATAATAATAAGAATGTGAGCCAATAAGAAGATACTTACTATAAAAATGATAAAGAACTTTACCATATAAGAGAAAATGGGTGATGTTCATTAACTAGTCCATGATCTTGGTTATAATTTTCTTTTCCCACTAATTTTTCTAAAGCATAATTGCCTTATTTTATGAAAAGAAATCTAGAGCATTCGACACAGACCACCTGCTCGATAACTCAAAAATATAAAGTTTAGAACACAACTTCTTAAATTTATTTGGCAATCTGACCACTCACATCAGAACTGCCAAAAATTAAATGGTGTTGTTATTATGGCCCCTAATAGTAAAAATGTAGAAAAATAGAGTCAAACTCTATTCTAACTTATTTTGTATTAGATACATTAGAAATATTGATGTAGTACATTAAAGGAGGAAAGGACCTATCATGAGATCTCAAACTAAAGCTTGAACTTAAGAAAACATTTAGTAAACTTTATGTATTGTGAATTATGTTTCATATGTTATATTATGTATTAATGGATGTATTTGATTATGTTTATGTATTTTATAGAAGTTGTGGTTAAAACATGTGAGTTCATGTGTTAAATTATTTAGGTGTCAGTATAGTGCCAAGTTGTTACCTTTGGTGCCTTGGCACTACATTCTATAGTATTTAGTGTTTGAGGATAGAGAAGCTAATATCTTGGTGTTGCTTTATGGCACCTTAGTGCTAGAATGTTACATCATGGGGCTTGGTATATGGTGCCTTGGCTCTACAAAATGAAAGTTCCAACTTTTTTTTTAAATTTTTTAGTAGCTTTCTCCTCAAGGGACACATCCCTTAGAGTATTGTACTTATTTAAACACCTATTCTACCCTAATGAAAGAACTTTGGCTTTTGTGTATGAAAATTGAGTAAAAACTCTTTGGTTGGAGCTTGGTGGCCAGTTGTCCAAGGGATTCAATGGTCTCTAGCTACTATTCTACTTGGGTGAGTAGAACTTATTTGTATCCCTTCCACTTTGGTGAGTAAAAGATTCTTGGAGAATTTCTTCTCCACTATCTGATGCCATACTCTCCATAATTTGCATCCCACCCTCATCAATTTTGGTATCAAAGCCCAAAGTTTGGAGGCATGGAGAAAATGCTCACAAATAATCTATATCAAATCCAAGCAAATTTAGTTTTGTATTTTGGATTTTATATAATTTTCTTTATAGAATTAGTGATTTCACTTGGAAACATGTGCTAAATTCATGTGATAGGAAATTCTATGATTGTTTGTGTTACTTCCAACCACTTATAAAGCTTAGTCTTTTCCTACTTAACCTAACTAGAAACCATCACACTTAAGTGACAACTTGAATAAGGAGGAAGAGCTCACTAAATAGCCTAACCCTGTATACAAACTTACATAAAAATCAAAATCATATCATTAAAGATCTTATATTTATTTCCTTTTCAATTTTGATTAATATTTTGTAGTATCTATAAGCTACTTTATATTTATTGTAAACTTTGTGCATCTTATTAGTGTTAAATTTAGTTCACATATTGCATATTTTAAAAAATGTTTATTTTTAAAAATACTCATTCAAAGTGTCATATTTGCATCCTTTAGTTTACATCATGTCACCCAAATCCATTAATTTAGACTAACTAAATGATTTAACTAGATAGTAGATGAAATTAATATGCTAAATGAAGATAAATTCATTAGGATACAAGATCTCCTCGAGAACCTGATTGTACAAATAAAAACCTTGAGTACTAGGCTTCAAAACCCACTGAATATTCCACATCTTGATGACTTAGAACCTGTAGGAGGAGAAAACATTAAACTTTCTAGGGATGAATGTTTTATGAAAGTTAAACCTATGGAACACCCTTAGATAAGACCATCATAAGGTCTATGAAACATCACATGAACCTACAAAATAAAGTAAAGATAGATGCCCTAACCTATGACAGTGTTCATGACCCCAATAATTTTTTAGATTATTTAACATAAATGAATGATTTCTTTGATTGTATCATATGGATGATTATCAATGAATTATGTTGACTAAAATGAAATTAGTAGGTCATGAAAAAAATCTAATACAATAACATTTTAGCTAAAGAAGAGAGAATCAATAGAAACCTCATGACATGAGTATAAATGAAAGAAATTTTAATGCCTAAATATTGTCCTAGGAATTATTATAAAAGGCTCCATGAATAATTGACAACTCTTAAATAAAGAGAATATATCAGTAGTAGAATATATGAATATATTTAAGGAATTAATAGATAAAACACAATGCACTGATCAAGAGTGGCAAAGAGCTAATTAATTTATCATTGGTTTAAGAGGAGATATCAGGAATGAGGTATAGCTTCATGATCACCATACCTTACAAAATGCCTTTCACTATGCTTTACTCTTAGAAAAATATAAGATGGTTGCATCCATAACTAAGATGAAAGCTTAAGTATTTTTTAAATATCGACCCATATCACAATCTCAAAAGTCTATCGTTAGACATAATCCTTCTACATTGAACAACCCCTCAAAAATGAACCCTACTGAACCCACTTCTAAAAATTATGCAAGAGATAGTTTACTTAAATTTCATAAGAAGGGTCATATACAAAATCAATGTAGAGTAAGAATCATGTTCCTAGATGAATTGAAAGATCTAGGAGAAGAAGAGGATATTGAAGAGATACATGATGATACACTACTATCTGGATAAAGAAGTTGATTAAATATAGGTAATACAATATTAGTTATGAGGTGTATGTTTGCTTCTAGGGAAGAAGAAGGTTAGAGAAGGAGAAATATTTTTCAATGTATATTTTATGCAAGAAAAAGAAGTGTAAGTAAGTTATAGACAAAGGTAATTCTATGAATGTCATATCAACCCATGTTTTCACTAAAGTCAATCTTACAACTAAACCTTACCCAAAACCATTCCATGTCAGTTTGGTAAATTACACATCGCTACCTATCACAAATAAATATCTTGTCTAATTAAAATAGGTAGTTATAATGATAAAATTCTTTTGTGTGATGTTCTTCCAATGGGAATAACTCATATCCTTTTAGGAAGACCATGGCTTATGATTTGAATGTGATCTACTATAGCATGAAAACACTTATGTATTCAAATATAATGAGAAAATAATCAAAATATTCTCAATAAAGCATAACAAAAAGAGGTCAATTATAACCCCACATAGAATTTTTCTTGCACCTCCTCACAAACCTAATTTTGAACTACAACTCAAACACAATCAAGGGAAAAAATTGAAACTTTAATTAATAGTGATATTATCATCTAACAATAAGAAGGAAACTTGTAATATACATTTTAATACATGTGAATCTTCTAGAATTAAAATTACAACCTTAGGTTTAGATGATTGGTTAGAGATTTCAATGACCCAACTTCTCTATTTATTTTACAACTTTGGGAAATATCCATTGATAATAAGAATCACCACATATCTACTATAGTCTTAAATCTATTATCTAAATTTACAGATTTAATCCATGATGACTAAGCTAATGAACTACCACCATTAAAGGATATATACTACCTATAGATCTAATTCTTGGTTCATAATTACTTAACTTACCTCATTATAAGATGAATTCAACTAAACATGTAGAGTTAAAATAATAAGTAGATGAACTTGAAGAGGGTTTTATCTAAAAAAAAGTCTTAGTCCTTGTGTTATACTTATTTTTTAACTCCTAAGAAAGATGGAACTTGAAGGATTATATTGATAGCAAAGTTGTAAATAAGATCAAAATAAAATATAATTTTATAATATCTAGGTTGGATAACATGTTAAATCTTATTTCACATTCATCTTCATTCTCTAAAATTAATTTGAGAAGTGGATACCATCGGATAAGGTTGGACTAGGTGATGAATGGAAGACATCATTCAAAACTCGATGAATTTTATGAATGGTTAGTCATGCCATTTGGTTTTTCAAACACACATAATACATTCATGAGACTAATGAACATTGGACTAAAAATTTTTATTAGTCAATTTCTTGTAGTTTATTTCGATGATAGTCTTATTTATAACCTAGTGAGAAGTTATATCTACATCACCTAAGAATGGTTTTAGAAAAATTAATAGCAATAAATGTATATGTAAATCTTAGAAAAAAATTTTTATCAAAGTGAAGTCATTTTCTTAGGTTTCATGTATATGCTGAGGGTTTAAAGGTTGACCCATCAAAAATCAAGTGCATTTAGATTGGCCAATTCTGAAGTCTTTTATAGATGTTAAAAGTTTTCTTAGATTAGCAACCTTTTATGGAAGGTTTATAATAAATTCTAGCACTATTGTAGCTCCTATCACTAACATCTTAATTAAAAGATATAAGTTTATGTGGACCATATGTGCTAAGAAAACCATGCAATGAATTAAAATTCTTTTACTTTTTTATTTGTCATAAGACTTCTTGACTTCAATAAAGTATTTGAAGTGACTTGTCATTAATCAAATTTTCGAATTGGTGGAATATAAAGTAAAAAAAAACCATCCAATCACTTTTTTTAGAGAAAAATTAAATGATGCTAGACAAAAATATTATGCATGTGATCGACAATTTTATATGATTATTCAAACTCTTAAGCACTTGAGGCATTATCTATTACATAAATAGTTTTTTCTAAACATTGATCATCAAGCTCTAAAGTTTATTAACATCTAAAAGAAATTAAATCATAGGCATGCTAAATAGGTCAAATACCTTCAAGACTTTTTCTTTGTGCTTAAACATAAATTTGTGATAGAAAATAAACCAGATGCTCCATATATGGCATCTCTTATGATTTTTTTCTTTGAAATTTAAATCCTTGGATTTAAAACTTTAAAGGAAGATTACAAATTTCTTCTTGATTTTCATATGACTTATTTAGAATAGGAATCTAAGCCCTTGAATTTTGATAGTTCCTTTATCATTCTAAATGGATATCTTTACAAAGGTAAGAAATTATGTATTCTAAATATCTATTAGAGAAAGGTTTTACGGGTTGTCCCTACTAAAGGATGTTGAACGTATCATAGCCTAATGTTACACTTATCGTCAAGCTAAAACTGTCAAACAAAGGGAATGTTGTTACACTTCATTTTCTATTTTTCTAGACCATAGGAAGACTTATCCATAGATTTCACATTAGGTTTATCTAGAACACTTCATGGACATGATAGTATATATTTGTTGTTGTAGATCAATTTTCTAAGATGATGCATTTATACCTTATTTAAAATCAAATGATGCATCTCATATAACAAGATTTTTTTAAAAAGAAATTATAAGGTTGCATGGAATCCCATCTAATTTAATTTTTGATAAAGATGTCAAATTTATATCTTATTTCTAGAAATATTATGAAAATTTATGAGAACAAATTAAAATTCTTTTATGCATTATTTGAAGTGTAGAATATCATCACAACTAAGACACCAATAGATAACATACCAGTTAGAGATTCTTAGTTGGTGGAAGGACAAGCCACCAAGTGAGGATACTGGATGCCTTTGGAAGAACTATAATTATAGAAATTTTCTTGGACTTTACTAATTTCATTTATTCTTTCAAGATTATTTGAATAACAAAAATTCATTATTGTGAGGAATTTGTTTTTCTTTTAATGCAAATTATAGTAGTATTAATGCAGCATATTTATATCATTGTTGTTTTAGAAAATAGAGTCAAAATATGTCCATTTTCCATTTCAGATTAAGACAGAGTAAAGGATTTGTTTTACATACTTGAACAAAGAAAACAAATTGTATTAAGATTCCTCATTTAAAACTATATTTATTTAAAATAAAAAATTAATATAAATTATAAAACATTTATAAAATTATAAGATAGTGGCTTCAAAACTATTATTTTAGATTAAATTTATATTTTTTTATAATTTATTTCAATTAATTTTAAAATAAAATCTATCTATTACGATGTGTTTTATATAATTTTATACAACAAAGCAAGAGTTGTGCCACCACTATAAAGTATTCAATTATTAGTATTAGAACAATAAAAGTTTCACATGCATGTATGTTCAAAACAATGAGAGAAACAAGACATGTTGCTTGAAGAAATGATATAGTAAGTGAAAATAATTCCAAAATAATATTAAATATAGTAACCAACTAAACTTTTGAATGATGAATCATTTTAAATAAAATGCTAAGTATGTTTATATATATTGATACACACATATTCAAATATGTAGTACCTATGGTAAGTTTTATTCGATAATCTCCAGAACACTAACCGACAATACACAATGGTAGCTATTAAAGTATCCTTCGATCAAGATGCAAACATAAATCTTTTAAGAATAGGGCCATTAACGAAAACTCATTGCTCAAATTCAAATAATTACTTGACCATATTTATATATTTACAAATTAATATAAAGATTATTTATATTCATATTGTTGTGTTGGTATTAGTATTGTTATATGTACATATATATGACAATAACAAGGTGTTAATATTTATATATTTGTGTGTGTATATAGATATATGTATGTTTGTATATATAAATAGACTTTATATTCAAATCTTGCACTCTTAATAATTTAATGTGCCAAACAAAAATAGAAAATTGAGAATTCATTTGATTTCTATCTTATGTCTAATTTCTTTTGAGGAATCTAATTAAATTATTACCTCACTATGAAATCAATCCTATTATGGAGAGTAGGGATAGAACAGGTTAAAGTCAAGCTCATGTCAGATGAGAATCAAGCTTGACTCAACACTATTAACCAACTTATACTAGACTTGTGCTCAATCATAGAGCTTGGGCTTGACTCAATCTCATACAATGTCTACAAGATCGAGCTAGAGTTAGTGCATTTGCATCAATTTATAGACCTTAGCTAGAATTTTCTTTTAAAAAAGTGACTTCAATTATGTTATCATACGAAAATGCATTAGTAATGATGACTAAATACAAATTTTAGTAATAAGAATTAAATAAAATTTTTACTTACAATAGCTAATAAAAACAAAATTAACATGCTTGCATGAAGGATTAATAGAAGGAAGCAACATCATTTAGAAACGATTAGTATATAGTAGCAATTGGTGTTTGGTTTTCTAGACATTTGAGTAATCGCATTTAATTATATCTTAATCACTTCGATATAGCTTCTGAAGACTTTAGCATTTCATAGTCTCTACAATGTTAAAAATCTAAGGGCAGTTACATGCTTTATATTTATTTTTATATGTTTATGTAACAAGTATTTATTTGGTTCATATAAACATTTTTGCACGTGCATCTTGAGGAACACAATAAATCTATAAACATATAATTTTAATTATTTATAAAATTTCTTCAAATTTTTATTTTTCTTCCAAGAAAAATATCATGTTGCCTCCCTCATCTATAAAGCCAAAAAATTTCAATATGTTAGTATTAAGCAGACAACGAAAGAAGAAATTTATTGTCCTCTTATAGCTTACATATTACACCTTTTTTTTTAATTTGCTTATATACAATGCTGAGATAGTGGTGTTTACCCATCTCTGTACAGGCACTTACGAGACAGCAACTGTCCAACTGTCGACTCAGGTGGTTAGCGCAGCTTCACGTTCTTCTAATCCGTAAACTCTTGTGGATAAGAAAAGACGACCCTCGAAATCCATTCATTAGAGCGTATTGGCCCATCCTTGACGCCTTTCGTTTTCTTCGTAGATAAGAGCACGGAGGTAGATTAATTATGATGGTTTTATTCGATTTAGCTGAACAAAAAATATTAGCAGAGGTGGACGGATGTGATTGTCTTACTGATTTTGTTGAATCTTCTCAAGTCACTTGATGCTAATAGATAACTACTTTGAGATGAATACAAGCAAATATATTTATACTCATCTTCAAATAAATTTAAATTTAATTTAATCTCATGTGATGAACAATTTAAACTCAATTTAAACAATTTAATAAATTTCAATATTGATAATATCAATTCTTTTCAATCACATCAAATCATCAAAAATCAAAACCAACAATGATTGAAGTAACTTCAAACAATCTTACTCAAGTCTCTTTGATGAATGAAGATGTGAGCACAAGACTTGAAGATGATGATGAAGATCTCCTGTTGAATATGATTAGAGATGTGAAGAGGAAAGAAGAGAACTTAAGCATTTCAACACCAAGAAATGATTTTGCAAGAGTTTGGCCAAGAGAGTTTTTTTTTTTTTTTTCAAGAGAGATTTAGGTCATAAAATCAAATTCTTAAATAGAGTTTAGTGTAATAATTATGTAATTAATTTTGAAGTATGGCCTACATTAATAATTATTTAGTTTATTATTTAATAATTAATTATATACTTAAATCCCATTGGTCAAGAGATAGTTTGATTAATCATTTATTGGACCGTTTGATCAAATAAAATGTATCTTCATAGAGAAAACTACCAGTCCTCTTCCTACCCTTTAATGTGTAAGTGTCTCTCCATTAAGATTCTTCATGAAGAAAATTTAGGTGAAGAAAGAGAAACCCTAGTTTCACAATTTAAAAGGACCCACGGAAAATCAAGATATGTGATTTATTTATTGATTAAATATTTGTGAAAATCGCTTTGTTCAAGATCTTGGGTTTAAGAGTTTATGAAACTATGTTAGTTTGCATGATTAAGAAAATAATTCTCAATGAATACAAAATATCTCACAAGTGGTATTAGAGATCAGTTTGAGGACTTATGATTTTTTGTTTAAGATACTTTTAATTTCGCATGCAAAAGCACTTTGTTATCTCGTTGTCAAATGTATGTTTTTCGCTGCATTAATTTTTTCTTTCCAATTGATGAATTATTTTTTGCTATTTCACATTAATTCCTTTTGTGAATTTATATTTTGGGAAACACATAATAAATAAATAAATTGTTTGTGTTTGTTGTGTATTGAATTTCTTTTAAGAATGATATCTAAACTACAAAGATAATAAATCAATTTTTATTTAAATTATGTAATCTTCCATTTTCTATTTCAAATTTAAGAAACATTACAGTTATTTCATTCAAAAGAGTCCATCAATAACTAAAATCAATATATATATATATATATATATATATATATATATATATATATATATATATATATATATATATATATATATATTTATATATATATATATATATATATATATATAATTTTATTTTATTTTGAAAATGAAATCTAGAAAGTATAAAGCCCATTAAAGCTTTTGTTGCTAATTTTGAATTAAGGTGTTATGCTTGTGGATTAACATTCAGAATAAAAATAACATCTAATTTAAATTTGTATTGTGATAATACAACACTTGATTACTATTATATAGTCGATGTTATTTATAGATTTAATTGATTGAATGGTTAATTAGATTTTTTTACATCTGTTAAATAATAACAAGAAGATTATGTGTTATTGTAATATATATATATATATATATATATATATATATATATATATATATATATATATATATATATATATATATATATATATATATATATATATATATAGAAAAGGATAATTAAATTTAAGCTAATTATTACACAAACTTTTTTGTATTTCATTCAATTGAAATTATTATTAATATCATTATTTAATTTGATATTTACATCAAGCATAATTTGTTAATCACAAAAGTGATCTAATTAGAAAGTTTTCATAAATATCAAATTAAAGTTTATTTAATTGCTCATGAACATGTGATATTAGTGATGAAATGACATAATGAAATTTTATAAATTTATCATGAGTAATGTAAGTTCAATGGTTATAAATTATTTAAAGATAGCCCAAAGGTTGATTAGTCGATTTGTAACCATGAACATAATTTTGGTTAATTAATATATTTAGTTAGTTAATTGTGGGACATTAATGAGTATGTTGATCACCATGATGTTTGATAGTTCACATACCATGCATGAGCACATCACTAAAGTGTAAATATTGCAACAATATTAAATACCATAGGAATGAATGTGAGTGAATGTTTTCTTGTATAATTTATTATAAATTTCTTGCCTCTGAATATGATCAATTCCAAATAAACTACAATACTATTAAAGATAAATGGAATGTAGCTGAATTACAAAGTATGCTTATTCAAGAGGAAACAAGCTTAAGAAATAAAGAATTTATTCAATTAATCTCATGGGATAGTTTAAAGAGAACTAATTAAAAGAAATGTTAAGGGAAATAAGGACACTTGAAGGCTAATGTGTCATCTGCTCAGATCTAAAAGAAGGTACATAGGCATGATAGATGTCATTTCTATCATAAGCATGGATACCATTAGAAAGTTTGCTAGAAATGTAAGGCTTGGTTTGAAAAGAAAGGTAAGTCAAGTTCTTTTGTATGTTTCGAGTCAAATTTGATAAAAGTTCCTTATAATACTTTGTGGATTGATTCTTATGATTGTACCACACATGTTTTAAATATGATGCAAGGATCCCTTACGATCTGAACCTTAAAGCCAAATGAAAAGTTTATCTTCATGGGTAATTGAGTCAAAGCATTAGTTGAAGCCATTGGAATGTATCACTTAATTTTAGATACTAGACATCATTTAAATCTTTTTCAAACTCTTAATGTTCCATCTATTTCTAGAAACATATGTTCAACATCTAAACTTGATATAGCTGGATATTATTTTAAGTTTGTAAATAGATGTTTCAGTTAATTAAGCATAATCATTTTATTGGCTCTAGTGTTCTTTGTGATGGTTTATATAAATTAAAGCATGATAATTTATTTGCTTGAACTTTATTGACCTTGCATCATAATATTGGAATGAAATATAGTTTGGTTGATGAAAGATCTACTTATTTGTGGCATAATAGTTTGGGTCATATATCTAAATAAAGAATATAAAGATTAGTTAAAAAAAATAAAATTCTTCTTGATTTATATTTCATTGATTTTGGTATATATGTGGATTGTATTAAAGGTAAATTTACAAAATACACAATTAAGAAAGCACCATAAGAAGCACACAGCTTTTAGAGATTATACACATAGACGTTTGTGAAACTTTTGATGGAAAAAAGTATTTTATCACCTTTATTGATGATTTTTTATGTTATGCTATGTCTATTTGTTGCATAAAAAAATCTCAATCAATAAATTCCTTAAAGGCATTTATTAGTGAGGTTGAGAGACAATTAGACAAAAAAAGTAAAAATTATATGATCTGATAGAGCTAGTGAATATTATGGAAGGTATGATAAATATGGGCAATGCCCTAGTCCATTTGCTAAATTCCTAGAAAAGTATGGCATTTGTGTTCAACATACTATGAGTTGACCTCATTTTAGGATGAGCTCTTAGACATAGGGCTTCTCTTAGACACTAAAAGTTCCTTAGTCTTAAGACACATCTAGTGATTAGGTGGACACTCAACCAGAGACTTAGAAGGGTTAAGAATAGATCATTCCATATGGGTGTTAGGAAAATTTACCTACCCTTAGCTTGAACCACTCCGCACCTTCCTTCCTTCAAGTCAAATTCTAAATCAATCCTAATTGATTTTCTCAAACTCCAAATCAATTTTATTTGATTTTCTCCAAACTCAAATCAATGCCATATGATTGAAACCCCTAATCAAATTCTAAGTTGAAATTCCAAAATCCAAATCTTTCCTAAGTCCTTAATTCCCTCTTAAGGACTTAGCCTAAATCATATTCAAATCAATTCAAATTCATGAAATTTTTTCACCACTCATTTATATTCTCATTTATATTCACATATATAAATGAAATATGAATTCAAGTCAATCAAATCAAATCCAAAATTCAAATTCCAAATTCCAAAATATTTCCTAAATCCTAAATTTCCCTCTTAAGGACTTAGCTTAGATCATGTTCAAATTAATTCAAATTCATGAAATTTTCTCATCATTCATTTATATTCTCATTTATATTCATATATATAAATCAAATATAAATTCAAATCAATTAAAATAAATCCAAAATTCAAAATTAATTCACTAAATCTTTCCTAATTCCTTAATCTCCCTCTCTAAGGACTTAGCCTAGATCATGATCAAATCACTTCAAATCCTTGAAATTTTCTCATAACCCATTTATATTCTCATTTATGTTCACAAATATAGATGAAATATAAATTCAAACAACCAAAACCAATTCAAAAAATTAAGTTCAAATCCATTCAAAATCCAACCTAAGCCTTTCAAGTCAAAATCTTGAACTTAGCCAAATCAACTTCAAATCAAGTCAAACTCTTGATTTTCTTCATGATTCAATCAATCCTTCAATCATGAATCCAAATATAAATACAAACTTCAATCACTTAACCAAAACTCAACTCAAAAATCAAACCCCAAATCCATTCATGTTCTTCCTTTGAATATGAAATTGTCAAATATATCAAAACCCATTTGACTTCAAACCACTTGCAAATGGATTTATATTTCAATCATAAGTCCATATACAAGTTCAATCAAACTCAAATCAAGCTTTGACCAAGCCATTTGACCCACTTAGGCTCACTTGACCCAAAGTGACCTAAAGTACCCCATATGAGCCAAATTCTAATCCTAACCAAATTGGATTGAACTAAGCCCATCTATGTCTCTCATCATGATCAACAATCATCAAGGGATGATCAATCAATCAAATTGGGTCAAACCAAGTCAAACCTAAGGGTTGACCAAGTCAACACTTAGCTAAAATGAAACCCAACATAGCCAAAATCCACCATAGGCCAAATTGATTGAAACCATTGATCAAGACTCATTCATGATCTATGTTTGAACTTGACCAAGTCAACATTTGAGCCTAACCTAGCCCAATTGGCCACTTGACACAAGTTGACCCAACTTGACCTAAAAGTCAAAATGTGTCAAAACTTGATCTAAGCCAAATTGATTGAAACTAATGTGTCAAGTTCATTCCAAATCACTTGTTGAACTTGACCAAAGCCTCAATTGGCCAACTAGACTAACTATTGACCTTGAACCCAACTTGACCTAAAGGTCATATTGAGCCAAATTCAAACTTAACCAAAATTGATTGGAAACAAAGATACCAATCCATTTCATATGACTAACCAAACCTAAACCTACCCATGACCTAGCTCAAATAGGTCAAATGGGTCAAATTGGTCAACTTGACCCATTTGACCTAAATGAAGTCATATGAACCAAATTCAAACCTAAACCAAATTGAATCAAACCAAAGCCACCAAAATATTTCAAATGGTCATATGAACTTGACCCTTGGTTTGACCAATTTGACCAATTGGTCAACTTGACCCAAGTTGACCCATTTTGAACTAAATGTGTCAACATGAGCCAAACCATACCAAATGAACTCCAAATCCAATGAACCTTGGCCAAACCTATTCTCAACATACCAAACATATCCAAATTTAAAAAGTAGCCAAATGACCATCTTACCCCTAGGCCCTAGGGTAAATTTTGATCCAATCCATTGGGAATTTGGTCAATTCCTCTTCACACCTACTTGATACTCTCCTAGTGGATCAACTGAACACTAGGGAGGGTGGTGCACCCATCCCAATGGGTTTGGGTCAGCCCAACTTGACCCAAGGGCCAAACCAAGCACATGGCTTGAAATAGGCACATGGGAATCATGCCTCCACTTAAATGGAGCACATGGGGACTTCACTAATCCACTCCCTAACCTAAAATGAATCACATGACACCTCTAACAGCTCAATCAACCCTCTAAATCAGGGTAATTGATCCAAAATGGCAAGTGAAGCTTATACCGTCTGATTGCCGTTAGGGGAGATATACTCCCCCTAATTCACTACAATTCCAACAGAGCCATTGTCGATTGAGTAAGAGGGAGTCATAGGAGCCATTTGCAAGTGATCCTAAGCTTTCTAGAGGGAGATTAAATTTCCATTTCACAATTTTCCTTAAGTAAAAAATAGGGGAGGTCCATTGAATTGCAAACTTTCTCCACACTCAAACTCCACTCAATTTCCTTTGTACACTCCATCAGAGGACCAAGTCGAGTGCACCCAAGCTCTCTTCCAAGTTCTTGAATCAAGGGAGATCCAATTCCATCAAAACTAAGCTCAAGCTAAGGAGGAGGTGACCCATAAGAAAATCCACTCAACCTCAGGCCCTCAAACTTTCACCAATGCTTCGTCTCAACCAAGACGAAGCTTCTCCAAGGGAATCGAGCACCTGTGATCACCTTCATTGAGGTATGCCATTTTTCTATCACTAAACTCAATGTGGTGTGGAGCTTTGTAAAAGAAATGTTAATAACATAAGTTCTTGATCTTTAGATGTGATCTAGGATGCATGTTGATGGTGTGGGTTTAGTTTCATCCAAATTCGAGCTCAATCGAGCTCAGATCAAGGCCTAGATCATGGACGGTCTCCATGGCTCACAGGTGTTTGCAGGGAAGTATGTCTAGCCGTCCATTCATGCATTTTGGATGGACGACCGAGATTAAAACATGCTTTATATCCTATTATATCCCCTTTAATTTGTGTCTTTAATATCAGTCATCCGATCCTTGATCAACGGCGAGAGAAAACATGAGCCATGGCATACAATGGAAAATTTTAAATAGCCAATGGAAAGGCATCACGTGAAAAGTGCACATCGGGTTAGCTAATGGTAGCACACCGTTGGGATTAAGGATTTAATTAGATTTTAAATAATTCTATTTAATTACCTAAACTTCTAAAATTCATATCTTAACCTAGAAAAATTTAAAAAATATGAAATAAATTGCATTAGAAAGATAATTGAACATAGAATATTCTGAAATTTATTTTGATTAATTTTAAATACTTCTTTTCTCTGAATTTGAGTTTTATTGGGAATTTTAATTTGCTAATTACCCTTTTATTAATCCACTAATTATTCCCAAACTTTTTGAGTGTATTTTGGGGGATGACTTCTGCCTCCCTTAATTTTCTAAAGATTTATAGGTGCCTTAATTGGGGAAATTACTAATTCATTTTGTAATTACTGCTTAATGTAATTAAGGTTAATTAAGAGTTTGATTTGTGAATTTATCCTTTATTGAAGTCGATTAAGGTGTTTCAATGAATAGGAGGTTTAAGGAATAATTTTGGGGCATTTCCCCTAAGTTATCCTTAAACCCCTTTTCTTCCTTAATCCTCTCTTTATTAAAGGGTTAATTCACTAATTACCCTCTTAATTAATTTCTTAAAATTCTAAAACTTTCCAGAATTCAATTAATCCTTCTTGGGTAGATTCTTAGGTGTTCAAGAGCCTAAGTACAATTAAGAAAATCGAAACTCAACTCATATGTGTGAGGGGTGTTTTGAAATTACTTAAGTTAAACCCTTAGCTTAATTAATCATTAATCATGAGCCAAATTGCATTAGGCCCTTTTCTTCCTAGGTTCATTACAAATTTAAATTCCTTATGAGATTTTATATCATCCCATTGGCTCATAATTATTTGGTTAACTATGCTAAGGTGGTGTAGGTAAGGGGTAATTAACATGCTTAATTCATACCTTAACCTAATCAAAATATAAAATGAATATGATTATCTAAAAATTGAACAAAAGTATCAAACACATGTGGGAATGGGTTAGGAACAGCAAACTCACCTCACATTTTTAAAATTAAATCAAACTCAAGATCAAATAAAAATCACATTAAACAAACTTTGATTTGCTTTAAGCTTTCTTATTTCATAAGATTATCTTTAGAAATTAATTAAGGTGAATATATTTACATGCTTTCATTACTTTAGTTCTTTCCCAACATGCTAAATATGTATGTCATATGATTTCATACATTCATGCTTTTCAAAAATCAAATTTAAATGAAAATGTTTCCTTTATGTCAAATTGCATATTTTGGCTAAAGTAAGAATATGAGTGGTTATTATCACTATTAAATCCAAATTATTTTCAAAATATATGAATCAATTATCAAAACTAAAAGTGTGTTACTTATATCTTACTTATAATCTTGCATGTGAGTAAAATATAAGGATGTGCTTAGTGTAGTTTTCCTTCTCCTCTCTTTTGGTATAGTTTTGAATAGGATTTGGCAAAGTGTATAGTTCATTTGAAAAGAACACAACACTTGCCTAATTTCATTTCCTATTCATTCCTATGCTATGACTTAAGAAGGAAACCTATACTTACACACATAAATTCCATAAATAAATCAACTAAAACAAACTTTTGCATTCTTTCTTTTCCATTCATTTCTTTTGATACATGTTTGTATTTAAAGAAAGTGATATATTAGTCTAGACAACCCCGGGATTACAAGGCTTTAAATAGCCCCAAGTAGGTCTTGTATCTTACACCCCTGGTGCTAACAATGGCCCCGTACTCACTTATGCCTTTCATACACTCATATGTGCATGTGAAAATTAGATAATAAACCTCTTTTCTACTTAATGAAAATCATCCATCATAAACATTCAAATTTTCTTAACTTACTTAGCATGCATCATAAAGTATGCTAAACATTCTTATTTGGTATGTATAGATATGCTTAGGATCCATTCATATGCATGTTATACATGTTGGGAAAGAAATGAAGTGATGTGTGTGTTGTGAATTTACTTCACTTTACTTAATCTTAAAATGTCTTTCTTTTAAATAGGTTTGTTTAGAATTCATCTAAACTTAGGATTAATTAAAACACATAATAAAACATTCACTAAATAAAATTAAAACATGAATCCACTTTAGAAATTACTTAGGTTAGGGAAGGAAAGAGAAGGTTTCTTCTCTTTCCCTCTCTTTACAACTTAGTAATTAATTGTAGGATTCACTTGAACCTAATCAAAATACAAAATAAAATCAACCCAAAACTTCTTAACAGCTTAAATGAAACCCTCCCCTATGTTGAACATTCTTCACACTTAAAAAACTCTAACTTAAAATAATAGCTAAGCATACCACACAAACCTTTAAAAGCACACACATTAGGCTAAGTCACCACTTCTAGCTTTAGGTTAGGACGGTGCATGGTTTGATGTATGCTTTAATTTTATGATGTAATATTTTAGACTGTATGTTAGGGTGCATGTGTGTAGACTAAATGGTAATGCAAGTTTAGTCTAACCATTATCTTCTGCAGGGGATTGTGCTTAAGGGGCGTTGTAATAAATAAAAATATAAATTACTTTGTTGTGCAGGTGTTTATACCCTTAAGCATAATCAAATAGGCTAGGTGGACTTAGTCACATGTGTGGGGTTTTAAGTCCAATATACATGATTGGAATTATATGATTTGTTTTAGCTAATCTCTATTTTGTAGGTGTTAGTTAGATTTCCATTTTTCCCTTTTCATGTAATTTTTGCAATTAGGATTTTGGAATGATTGTTATGGGGATTAGGATGAGCATTGAGTTATAAGGCTTTGCCTTATGTACCATGTGAATCCTTTGGAGCATCCACCTTCCAACCATCCAAAATAAAGAACTAAAGAAGAAAGAAGAAAAGAAGAATAAAGAAATGAAGCTTGAAGACCCCCATAACAATGAATTCTTTGCTTAATTATATTTAATTCATTTGTAATCAGGATGTATAAGAAGCTCAAATTCATTTTCAAGTTTGTTTTCGGTGGTACCACCACGACTTATTCTTTTACGATTAGCTTTATAGATTGATTAATGATTTGTTTAGCTTGTGCATTAAGTGGCATCCTTTTCTTAGTTTCTTCCTTCCTTTATGTATGGTATGGATGATGATTAGGCTCTTAGGAAAAAATAAATCTTCTACCAAATTTAACAATTCAAAATTAAAGTAAAGAATTCATAACCTCACCTAAAGCTTAAGCTTAAAATCAAGATAAAAGAATTAGCAACCTCTTAGTTGGATGAGTATTTCTTTTATAACATCATGCATAAATGCATCTTGTCTCACTCTTGATTGGAGGGCTTTCACCTTTTCCAGAGAAACTTGGCTTGACTGTGAGAGTCATGGTGGAAACACACATCCTCCCTTCTCACTAACTTTTAGCCAATAATCTTACTTCTCATGCATTAGGCATATGAATCATATTATCCTAAGTCAAAATGATTGTCTAGAAAATGAAAATAAAATGTAATATGAATTGCATTATATTTAGGTCATTACTCATACCCTTACATGATCTAGTCTCTTTAGGGAGTGAGTTTAAGGACTTAGTCTTTTCTATACAAATAACAGCCTAGCTTTCTTGCATAAAGCATATGACTTTCCTACATGAATTTAAAATTGTAGGAGGAGTTAGATGGCGGCCACCCCTAGGCGGTTGTAAGTCCAAGCAGTCGGGTGGTTTGTCCTCTCTTATGGAGGCAACCCGAATACCCATTTTCAGCTTAGATTTAAGTTATGCTTTTGGCCCTTGCTAAAGCTCCCTAGATTTAGGTTCTAAGGTTGTTTCTCTCATTTGTGGACCATAAGCATAAATCCTCATCTCTTAGGCATTTCCATAACCTTGTATTATGGAATTATACGCCCTAGCATTCTAATGAAAAATTCAACTCAAACAAATTAAATTAATTTTAAAAATGTAATGCCCAATCATATGATAGCTTGAGATGCTCGTTAGGTTTCCTAGCATCATGAGCATCTCTTACTTATCTTCATTTGGTTTGATAATAACTCTCTCTTCGATCAATCCCATTTGATCTTCAAAAATAAGTTAATCAATTGATAGTCCTACCCTATTAAAATCTTTAGAGACAACGATCATTTATCTTAATCAAGAGTTTTCCTAAGGAATCCCCAATCCTTGAGATGTAATTAACTATGGAGGCTTTCGTAGAACTTAATGAACGATTTAAAATAAACTCTACTTTACTTTTCATGTAAAGTAGGGAAGAATCTCTAGTACACCGACCCAATCCTTAGGAGTCCTTATTTTACTGATTAGGTCCATTGTAGGGTGGTGACTTCTATCTTTCGAGATAGTACACCTCTCCTCAATGTTATATCCTGATCACCCTAATAAGTACATCTAGGATCTACGTGGCATTCGACCAAGAAAATTTATATTCCTGCTCTCATTTATCTTCTTTCCACCACAAAAGGAAAGAGGAATAGATGAGGACACGGGAATATTAAATTTCCCCCACAACAGCATAATAAAATGGTGTTACAAAAAGGCATAATCATACTTTAATGGATATGGTTAGGAGTATGTTAAATTATAAATTATTCTTCTTTACCTTTATCATTATGGATGTATGCTTTAAAAACTTATGCATATTTATTCAAGGTTCCTAGTAAGTCAGTTTTAAAAACTCCTTTTGAACTGTGGATAAGAAGGAAACCAAGTTTAAAACACCTTCACATTTAGAGATGTCTAGTAGAATTAAGAATTTATAATCCACATGAAAGGAAATAGATTCAAGAATAATCAATGGATATTTCATTAGTTATCTAGAAAAGTCAAAAGGGTATAGATTTTATTGTCCTAATCATAGTATAAAAATTATTGAAACTGGAAATACTAAGTTCATTGAAAATGGTAATATTAGTGGGAGTACAGAACTATGAAATGTGAAAATTGAAGAAGTTAAAGTAAAAAATTCTTTTATCAATTACTTCTTTTAAAATTGTTATTCCTACAATAATTAAATAATTTTCAATTTACAAGAGCAACAAATGAATAAGCAAACACTACATAATGAAGTTATCACCAATGAATCTATAATTGATGAATCACAAGAAATAACATTAAGATGTTTTCAAAGAGAGAGAAAATCTACTATTTCGGATGATTATTTAGTTTATTTACAATATCTTAATTTGACTTAGGAATTGATGATCTAGTTTCATTTTCACAGGCCATTGAAAGTATAAATTTTGAAAACTGGTTAGATGCCATGTAAGAAGAGTTGAAATTAATGGATCATAATAATGTCTGGGATCTCATTGAATTACTTGAAAGTTTTAAAAGAGTTCAATGTAAATGGGTCTTTAAACCAAACACGACTCTAATGGCGATATAGAATGATATAAAACCAGACTTATTGTTAATGGTTTGACTTAGAAAGATGGTATTCATCATAAAGAGACTTTTTCTTCTATTTCTAGAAAGGACTCATTAAAAATTTTTATAGAAATAGTGGTTCATTATGACTTGGAGCTACATCAGATGGATGTGAAAATGGCCTTTCTAAATTGGGATTTAGAGGAGGAGGTTTATATGGATCAACCTAAATGCTTTTTAATTAAAGAAAAGAAACACATGGTGTGTAAACTTAAGACATTAATATACAGACTTTTACAAGCTTCGATAATGGTATCTTAAGTTCAATTATACTATTACTACCTTTAGATTTGAAGAAAATATTATAGATTGATGTATATATCTAAAGATTAGTGAGAGAAAGTTTATATTTTTTAATCTATATATTGATGATATATTGCTTGCAACTAATGATCTTGGATTGTTGTATGAGACCAAAAAATTTATCTCAAAGAATTTTAAAATGAAAGATATGGGTGAGGCATCTTATGTGATAGAAATTTAAATATTTGGTGAAAGATCACAAGGATTATTAAGATTATCTAAGAAAGCATATATTAATAAAGTTTTAGAGAGATTTAAGATGGAAAAGTAATCTACAAGTATTGCTCTAATTTAGAAAGGCGAAAAATTGAGCCTTATGCAATGCTCAAAGAATGAATTAGAACAAAGCAAATGAAACAAATTCCTTATGCACCTATTGTTGGAAGTCTGATGTATGCTCTCACTTGTACAAGGCCAGATATAGATTTTGCAGTAAGAATGTTGGGTAGATATCAAAGTAATCAAGGAATTAATCATATGTTGTAAAGAAAGTGTTACAATATTTGCAAGGAACAAAAGAAATTATGCTCACTTATAGGAGATCTGATCATCTTGAGGTGATGGATATTCAAACTTAGATTTTGTTGGATGTGTGGATACTAAAAAATTTACATTTTTTTTTTTTTTTTTTTGCTAGATAAAGGAGCTATTTATTGGAAGAGTGGGAATCAGTCTGTTATTGTTGCATTCAATATAGAAGCTGAGTTTGTGGCATATTTTCAAGCCACAATTTATGGGTTATGATTACAAAATTTTATTTCAAGACTTGGAGTTATAGATAGTATTTTCAAGCCATTGAATATTTATTGTGATAATTCCACAATAGTCTTCTTTTCTAAGAACGATAAGTATGCAATGGGTGTTAAACATATGGATTTGAAATACTTTGTCATTAAAGAAGAAGTTCAGAAATAAAGAGTGTCATTTGAGCACATTAGCACCAATCTTATGATTATTGATCCATTAACTAAAGGATGGTCACATGAAATATTTAATGAATATGTTGAAAGAATGGACATTATTGGAAAGCATTATTGATTTTATATTGTGTTTTATGCTCTTTATGTATTTGACTCTCTGAGCTCTTTATTGTATTATTTATGACATATTATCACATCCTATTTCATTATGTTTAAATGTACATACTTGAAAGAATTATGTGAATGTTAACAAGATTTATTTTTAATCAATACATTAATGTTGTACTATTATGATTATCTCTTATTATAGATCATATTAAGTGTAAAACTAATATTTTGATACATGGAAAGAAATAAGTCGCACTAATGATGTATAACCACCATGATCCTTATTAGTTTTTTACTTAATAATGAATTATGATTTGACCAAATTAAGAAAAATATTTGACATGTAATGTGCATTATGTTTATGTCTATAATTATTAAATCTTTAAATTGAATAATATTATATGGGCACAAGTGGGAGATTATAAGAATTATGTAATTAATTTTGAAGTGTGGCCCACTTTAATAATTATACAATTTATTATTTAATAACTAATTATGTACTTAAGTCTCATTGGTCAAAAGATAGTTTCATCAATTGTTTATAAACCATTTGATCAAATAAAGTGTCTCTTCATAAAGAAAATTATCGGTCATCTTCCTTCCCTTTAATTTGTAGTGTCTCTCCATTAAGATGACTACATGAAGAAAATTTGGCGAAGGAAGAGAAACCCTATTTCACAAATTAAAAGGACTCATGACAAATCAAGGTATGTGATTTATTTATTAATTAAAGTTTTGTGAAAATTGCTTTGTTCAAGATCTTGGATTTAAGAGTTTATACAATTATGTTGTTTGCATCATTAAGAAAATAATTTTTGATGAATACAAAAATATCTTACATTTAATCCATGAAAATTTCGGCCAAGGCAAGAAGAAACAAATGGAAAAAAAATATGAGGGAAAATAAATATGGAAGGGATTTAGTTCAAATTCAAAATACAAAATTTAAATAAATAAATTTGAATTTCAATTTAATAAATTCAAGTAAGTGTTGGACATTCAACCATGGAGGGAACGTGTTTAAATACAATTTACATAATTAATTGAACTTTAATTAATTAAGAAATTAATTAAGGAAGAGATTTGAAATTAATTTAATAAAATAAAATCAAATATTTTTCATTATATGGGATGCCCAAAGCTTTCTTAAATAACAAATCTTCAATTAATGATATTCAATCAATTAGTAATCAAGAGAGATTAATTAAGAAGGAATTTGAAATTTAGACACATTTTTATTTAAATAAAATAGATTTTGATTGGCTGACTAAATATTACCATAAATAAAAATCCAAAAATGGAAAGTCCATTAAATCCTAAGCCATTTTATTTTAAAATTGAATTAAATCAAATTAAATAAAATAAAAAATAATTAAATTAATTAGAATAAATATGGGGTTCACCTAATCAAGCCAAAAATAAACAAAATAAATTTAGAAATAATTTATGGCATGATCAAAATTAAAAATTAAAATAATTTATTTTTAGAATTTTTCAAATACAAAAAATGTTATTGTTTTTAATTAAATGAATTAAATAAAATATATCATGATAAAAACTAATAAAATTTCAGCAAAAATGCCATAAATACATAAACTAAGCTTATAAATCAATCATGGCAATATACAATTTGATATGCAAAATATTCAAATTCAAAATTCAATTAATTCTAGAATTTAAAACTCCTTAAAATGAGGAAAAATAATATGGTATTATTAAATAAATTACATTGAATTCTTATTCCCAAAATCATCAAAAAATTAGCCAAAATTAAATTAAAATGATAATTTTTATAAGAAGAGAGAGAGAGAGAGAGAGAGAGAGAAAAAAGGTAGGAGAGAGAAAAGAGACAATTATGATAATTCATGAATAATTTCATAATCATGCAAAAATAAATGCATAATTAATAGGACCAAGCATAGAAATAATTACGTAAAGTGTGAAATAAATCCAACACACTTAAAACGCAATGGATAAGGCTTAATCTCATGCAAGTACGTAAATTATCCAAAAATGATAATTTAAAGAATAACTAAAAATATCATGCAAATAAAATATGAAAAATTATGCAAATATTCAAAGAATGATATGGAATTATTTAAACCATTATTTTTATATTATTTATCTCTAATTTTCTTATTATTGCATAACATTACAATATTCTCAATTTTTCCCTAGTCTAGCTGATAAGATTTTCCCAATCTGACTAATCTAGTTGAGTCTAGTGAATTTTCTAAATTACCTGAAATAAATAATTAGTAGTTTCAAATATATATATTTATCATCCATAAAATTCTAAATTAAGAATAACAATCATAATAATTAATGTGGATAATTTATCCTACAAAAAATTTATTAGTTTTTATTACACATGATTTATTATCATCAAATAAAATGGTGAGATACACAAAGTGTATACTCAATAATATGCATATATTAATATTTATAATTCATATGTACTTATAGTTTTAATAGATAATATTAATATTAAATAAATTTAAAAATTACTTAGATATATCCATTTTGCATAAAATATTTTAAAAAAAAACTTTTTTGCACTTAGCTTTAGAAATGAATAAAGAGAATTATGATTTTTTTTAGTCATCAAAAAATTTAATATACATAAATTTAGGCAATATTAATTTATATATTTAATGATAAGGATGTGAGAAAATTTTAAAATTATAGGCCATAACCTTCACATTCTTATCAACTTATAATTTTCTCTAATAAATTTGATAGTATTCTTACTAGTTGCTTATATTTTTTTATAAAAAAATACTAATAGTAAGTATTCATATTCATTTAATTATAACATTTAATATTTATTTATTTAACATTTAAAACCATATAAAATTGGGTTGATTTTACCCTATAGTTGAATATGAACAAATCAATTTAAAAAATTTTAATAACTTTTCTTTAATACACACACACACACACACACACACAATAATAACAACAATAATAACAAACCTTTATCCCACTAAGTGGGGTTGGCTATATGAATACTTTTCTCCATTGTGTTCTATTAAGTGTCAAATTCTCATTTAATTATAGTAAATTAAAGTCATTTTTATAAATCCTAATCAAGTCTTTTTCAATCCACCTTTACCTTTCTTAACAAAAGGCAAATCCAATACATCTACTCTCCTAACTAAATTATTACGGTTGATTTTATGTGACCAAACCATCAAAGCGACTCTCTATAACATTATTTGTAACTGGAGCTACTCCAACCTATTTATGGATACATTTATTTCGCATTTTATCTTTGTGAGTAAAACCATTCATCCACCAGAGCTTCCTTATCTTTGCAACACTTAACTTAATTTTTACTTCTCTTTTATTGGCCAACATTATGCACCATAAATCTTTATAGGTCTTACTACTATCTTATAAAATTTTCCTTAAGTCTAAGCAATACTTTTCTATCACACAAAGACTTGATGCATTCCTCCACTTAAATAATCCAATTTGAATTTTATTGATAACATCTTTATCTATTTCACCATGGACCCAAGATATCTAAAGCATTCACTCTTTTTAATGACTTTATCACCCAATATCACAACCCCCACCACTAGAACTTATACAACTAAAATTACACTCCATATATTTAATTATAGATCAATTTAAACAAAAACATTAAACTCTAAGGTTGACCTCCATAATTCAAGTTTTTCTTCGACTCCCTCTCTAGTCTTATCAACAAGAAGAATGTCATCAATAAAAAGCATACACTAAGTTTACATCCTCTTATAAAGGGCTAGTAAGAAAATTCATAACTAAGGAAAATAGATATGGGCTTAAAGCATATTCTTGATGTAATCCAACTGAAATTGGAAAATTTTTTGTCAATCCACCTTGTGTTTGGACACAAGTACCAACTCTAGTATACATAGCCTTAAGAATTGAATAAAACCCTAATTAATTTCATTCTTTTCTAGAACTCTTTTGAACACTTATCTTGGAAATTTATCATATGCTTTCTCTAAATCAACAAATATGATATGTATATCCTCCTTATGTTCTCTATGTTTCTCCATCAAACCTCTCAACAAATGTATAGCATCCATAGTAGATCTTCCCAACATGAAACTAAATTGATTTTGTGATACCTTTGTCTCACATTATAATTTATGATCTCTCATATTAATAATGTATGACACATTAACTTAATTCCTTTAAATTTACACACTCTTGTGCATTACCTTTATTCTTAAAAATAGGAGCCAAAACTCTTTCTCCACTTATCTAGCATATTTTTAGTCCTTAAAATGACATTAAAAAGATTAGTAAGACATAAAATTTCTTGATCTTCTAAGTATTTTGACACTTATATTGGAATATCATCACGTCCAACAATTTTTTGACACTTCATTTTTTTTTAAAGTCTATCCAACTTCAACTTCACTAACATGATGATAAAAACAAAATTTCTTATTTTTTCTTAGGATACTAAGGTTTCTAAAATCAATCATATTCTCACATCCATCATTAAAATGTTTATCAAAATATCTCATTCACCTATTTTCAATATCCTATTCTAAGAAAAGCACATTATGATTTTCTTCCTTAATTACACCTCACTTGAACTAAATCCTCTATCTTTTAGCTTGGCTAACTTATACATAAATGTTTTACCTTATTTGGTATCCAATCTATTATATAAATCACTAAAATCTAAAATTTTTGCATCACATATTACTTTCTTAAAATCTCTATGGGCCACTTCATAACTTTCTCAACTCTCCAAGTTTTTACATCTAAACAAATTTTATAAAAGCTTCTTATTTCTTATCTTTTTCTTGCATATTTTAACTCTACCACCAACTCTTTTTACTAAAAGAAACTTTTTTTTATTATCTAAATACTATTTTACAACTTGCTTAATTTCACATGCTACTTTTCCTCACATAGTAATAACTTTCTCATGAACATCCAAAATTCTAAGATCTTATATCTTGCTCTCTCCCATTTAATTCTAGGAAAATAATTTGATTTATTTTCATTTTAAAATTTAAAACTAGTAGTACCCGGAATGACCTTATAATCTTTAAATTTTAAATGATCTATTTTTCTTATCAGAAAATAATCAATATATACTTTACTATATCTATTATTTTAGGTAATAATATGCATATCTCTTTTCTTCAATAAGTTATTAAAACTACAAAATCATAAGCTAAAGTAAAATCTAATATATCCAACCTTTTTTATTAGTCATTCTAAATTCATAACCACCATGAATATTTTTAAACTCTTTTACCACTCTACCAACACTCATTTAAATCTCCTCTAATAAATACCTTTTCTTCAAAATATATTCTTAGTAAGAATTCCCCTAAGTCATTTCAAAAATTTTCTTTTGAGTCTACATCATAACTAACTTGAGGAGTATAATACTTACAACATCAATAACCTTAGTGTCAAAATAATCTATAAAGTTATAATTTTATCTACAATCCAATCAATATCTATAACATTATCCTTCAAACCTTTATCTATAATCACACTTACACCATTTCTATTATGACTCTTACTTGAATACTAAAGTTTAAAACCTAAACTACCAATCTCTTAGCCTTCTCCCCAACCCATTTTATTTCTTGAATACATAAGATAATTATTTTCTAATGGATCATAAATCTATTAATTTACCTATTAGGTAATTATATTCTAAGTTCCTAACCTAATAGTGGTTCCATGGACTAACTTTTGGCTTGCATTCATCCATGATGTGGGAACCCTTATTAATTTAACTCTATGTTGGGCACCGATGCAGTGGCCCTTACACACTTCTCATTGTATTCAAATCATATAGCATGTAGCTTATAGGAAATCCCATAATTTATTAAAGGATTCAACTCATGATTTTTTTTTTTTTGGACAAGTTTTACATTGCATGTCGACTACCCAGCGCATCCCTCTAGTTTTAACATCTAGGACTTGGGACCTATATATATATATATATATATATATATATATATATATATATATATATATATATATATATATATATATATATATATATATATATATATATATATATATATATATATATATATATATATATATATATATATATATATATATATTTTAAATTTAGATCTAATTATTTATTTAACTATTATAAATAACAAAATAATATTAAATCAAAAAGTTTATAAATATAAATAATCTAAATTAGAAAAAATTTAATTTAACTTTAGTTACATCACAATTATCATAAATTGATAATACTTTTTGAGCCATTGGAATGCCATTCATAATATGTTGTTAATGAACTTATAAGAAAATCATCTTTCATCTTATTTCTAAATATTATCTTGATAATCTTTATTATAGAAAATAAATATTTAATTAATGTAGAAGAATTATACAATACTAAGATCAATTAAATCAATTGACCAATAAGAATATAATTAATTAACTTATTTGCTAACATTAAATGAAAATCTTTCTATGTTGAGATTTCAAAAAAAAAATTTATGTTGATAAGGTTTAATTTCAACCAATTGAATTTTAAGTTTTTGATTTCTTGATCCATAAAGTGTTTAAGATAATTTATTGAGAAGGTGATAAATATCATAAATTTTAAAAGATTGGCATTCAACTATGGAGTTAAGACTTAACTAAGAGTCAATAGTTCATTAATGTTTTAAACCTATTACTTATTTCTTATAATCATATATTTAAATTTGTTATGGAAATATCAACTTTAAAATAATAGTCCACAATAAAAATTATGATAAAAATGACTTTGATCTGTAGAGTAGGAAGAAATCAAAACTGCAATACAAACATATTATCTTTTATAAAATAACATCATTATTTGGAGAAAAGAATCACATCCTCTTTCTTATTTTTTGATGAAATTTTTTTGTTTTTGATGCTAAATGCAATTCAAGATGATTTTATAATGTTTGATAAAGATCATCTATAATTTTTAAAGTTTTTATTATATGATATTTTGACATGCTTTAAGATGCCTATTTTATTTTGTTCTTAACTAGACTTTAGTTAGATAGAAATTTTAAGTTGAATTCTATTTCTTGTAACTTATTAATAGGATTGCTTCCCATAATCTTTATCAATATAATGCAATAAATCTATCATATCATGATAATATTTCATATTTTTAGAACAATATAAAATTAATTCATATTGAATAATTTTCTTAAAAAGATCATCAATTTCCTTATCTTTTAAATAATACATAATAGATAGAAATTTAAATAAATACAAGATTCTAACAAAATACAAATTTAAAAATATTATAACAAAATATGGTGTTTAAAACATTTTTTAGAATTAGTAAATTGTTCACTTTTTCTAAATGCTTGGATATGTGAACAATTCAATCCCATATTTGCATTTATGTATCAATTTTGACATTTAAAATGAATCACAAGGATAAATTTTTTTACAAGATTTGGCTTAGGTTTGGTCTTTAATCAAGATTTAGCTTAAATTAATTCCAAGTAGTTCTTATTATAATTAATCTTATACTTGTGGAGCTATTGTAAGTGTCACACCTATCACAAGCTTTGTGCCCATTAGCATTTTTGTTTCTATTTGTTGAGGTTTATGAATTATCCATTAATAGGTACAAAAGGGTAAAAGGTTAGAGTTTTGTGACATGTGGTGTGGAAGTAGAAAAGGTGAGGATTTAATGAATTCTACAATGAAAGGTGGAGAAGATGAGGGTTTTCAGCATATTACGAGTGGAAAAGAAGAAAATGAGGGTATCTTAATTTTATATGTGAATTTGGAGGGGGTGGAGAAGAGTTTTAGGAATTTAGTGATGGAAGGGTTTGAAGAACTTTAAAATTTTACGAAGGTATAAGTACCAACTGAATGTATTCTCAAAAAAACTTAGGTCTAGATTTAACCTAATATAAATGAAATCAAGATTTCTCTTGCTCATTTTCCTGCAAATGGAACAAATATTAAGAATTCCATTGTATTGAATCAATAAATGAGAAACAATAAATTAAGAGTAATATTTTTTTAAAATATATAGTTTATGGAAGGTATTGGATGACAATCAATTTTATCTATGAGAAGATAAGCTCCTCCTTCATAACACATCTTTGATGAGTGGGTCTTCCCACATGGGTTTAAATTTTACCATTGACTTTTTCATGTGACAATTGGCCTTTTTAAAACTATAACAAAGTCCCCAACAACAAATGTTCTTAGTCTAACTTATTAATTATGGCCTTGTGTTATCTAAGCAAGATATAATTCTAAACTTTACTAAGCTTGAAAGTGAAACTCATTGAGATTTTTAATTCTTCCAATCAAAGGTGGTTATTTTATGCTTATCAAATTTTGTGGCTATGGCCATCCAAAGTGATGGTTATTCGACTTCTAAAGATAAGACTGCCTCAAACCTAATAGTTTAAGTATAAGGAGTAGCTTGTGTAAGAATTTGATAAGTCATCCTAAAATTCGAAAATCTTCTAATAATATATCATGCCATTTTCATTTTTTAATTGATGGTATTTTTCTTCAATAAATTTACTAAACTTTTATTGAAAGATTCAACTAACCCATTAGTGCTTGGGTAATAAATAGTTATGTAGTGCTAGTGAATATTATGGTAGTCAATGAACTAATTTAACTTGGCATTTTAAAGGCTTAGTTGTAATTAGAGATAATACAAAAAAGTATGTTGAATCTATAAATAATGTGGTCTTAGATAAATTTTAGCACATTATTTGTCCTTACTTCTCTCAAAGGTATAGCTTTAACTTATTTTAAAAAGTAATATTTCATGGATAAAATGAATATGTGGTATTTAGGAGAACAAGGCTAGATTGGCTCTAATATATATTTCCAAGCATTCAAATGTCTAGAAAACAATAATTATATGCAAGACATTATGAAAATTATGGGACATTTGGGGATGAATCCTGCATTGTTGACACTTCATAGCAAATTATATACAATCTTGACTCAAGGTTGGCTAATAATAGCTAAGCCTTTTTATTTTTATCTTCATTTTATGATCATATTAATGAGATTCATATAATCCTTCATGAATTTCAATCATGATTTTTTGGGCTTCATGTTTGTCCAAATAGTGAAGCTACATTTGTTTGAATGATCACTGATATAAAGTACAATTGATTAGTGTAAATAATAATAATCTCTTTTGAATTTGAGAAACTAAGAAGTAATATATTGAAAGAACACCCAATTTTGACATAATCAACAAATACATATCGCTAATTATTATTTGATGATGTTGAGGTATTTAAGATCAAATTTAATTGTGGTGATGAGCCTTCATTATAAATAGGTTGGAGACAAAACATGTAAATTATGAATTATTATTATTTTTGAAGTTATCTTTATTTAGATTGGTTAATTCTATAGCTAATTTAGCCAATATATCTTCCTAACTATTTTGAGGTCATAGAACTCTTATTAAAGTTACATCTAGATTTTTTCAAGGAGTGACATAACTTTGCAATGGCATGCATGCAAGTTAGATTTCAAAATTTGCAAATGTCAGCTACTTGACTGATAACTAGTTGGGAGTCTCCATTGATTTTGATCTATTCAAAATCCATAGGGATGGCTAGCTCTAGATCAATAATGAGAACCTCATATTATGCTTCATTATTAATTATAGGCTTTATAAAGTCATATGCAAATCTTATAATTTTCCTTTCATGAGATACAAAAACTAAACCATTGTCTTCTTTTCAATGGTGTAATTTATTATGGTTTAAGATGGTGGATGATGCTCATCAAAAGATAATTCTCATTCATTTTCTTTGATATATAGTATTTCTTCATTTGGTATTTTTTATTTAGTAAGGGGCTATAGGGATGGGATGGGTAGTTAAGAATTAAGTAGTGTTTGGCCCTTCACCACTTCCTAAAGAATATATATATAATATTAAACTATATAAAATTATTTCCTACCTGGTTAATAGCCCATATAACAAAGGTTTGGTTATTAAGTGTTAAAGAGGATTAACTCGGGAGATTAAAGTGATCTTATGGGATAACATGTAATGTCTTAATTTTTGTACAACAAAAATCAATGCAAGAAAATCCTTTTCCATGGGTGGATACTTCATCTCTATAAGGATAAAGTATAGTTAAGATAATAAAGTACACTTTCTTACCCTTTCCTTTATTTTAAGCTAGTAATACACCCTATATTTCTTTTAATGTTATTGTGTACAAACTTAAATGTCTTTCTAATATCGAAGATGTTAATATTAGAGGATGTAGCATATATCTTTTGATATCTTTGACTGCTAAAAAAACACCTTTGAGGATGCTCTCCACCATATTTTTTGAGATGGTAAGTGTATTTTTTTTCAAGAGGAAGATTGATATATATTCAACCAAATTTCCTCTCATTATGTTAGGGTTTACTTTGATCTAGGTTCTACTTTCTATGATCGCAAGCTTCCTAATTAATTAACCCTCTTACCATAGTAAGAGAGCACTCTTGATTAAGGTTGGAAACAAACATATCTTCTTGATATGAATCAGTGTCTAGCGGTGTGTCTTTTATGGTATAGATGATTGTCTAAGAGAAATAGGAGAATAGACCTAATAAAGATCTCATGGTTCAGTCATCCTAGGATAATATTAATCTAATCTACCAACATCAGAGGGATAACCATAATATCCAAGGAGTCTGAATAGTAGCCATGGGATACCTTGTCTCAGATATCCGAGTAAACCAGAAGTTTAGTGTAGATGTATTTGCATGATGAACGTATGGATTGGACTTGTAGCCCTTTGGAATGCTAGGTTTATAAAGTCATTTACATAATAAATGGATATATTGACTTGCATCTCTTTGGAATGCCAACAGAGTGTCTACATGGTGAATGAATAGATTGGAATGCCAGCATTATAAGGGAGTTCATTTGGTGAACAAATTATAAAGTGTTTGCATGGTGAACGAATAAGAGACTAGGCTTACATCTCTTTAGAATGCTAGGATTATAGGGGTGTTCACATGGTGAAATGAATTATAGGGATTTCACATGGAAAATGGATAAGAGACTAAGCTTACATCTTTTTGGAATGCCAGCAGAGTATGGATTATACTTACATTACAATCATACCTTGGACTTACATTGATTAGAAACCCATTATATTGGACTTACATTTCTTTAGAATGCCATATTTATATAAGTGTTCACATGGTGAATGAATCATAGGTTGTTCACATGGAAAACATAAATAGGATGGTGCTTTGGAGGATAGTGCCTTAGTGTTGGAAGTATGGCACCTAGGTGCTATGAAGGAGAGTTCCTTGATAGTATAGATCATAGCACATTGGGCATTATTAAGATGGCACCTTGGCACTATGAAGTCAGCGCTAAGGTGCTATAGGTGCAATAAAGGACTTTTGAAAGTAGGTTGGTAGGTTGATCAACACCTCAGTGCTGACTATGTAGTGTCACGGTGCCAGTCGAAGGATCATTCAAATGGGCTAACAAGTTTACAGGCACATTTAACAAATAAGACAAACTCTTAACCAACATTGTGGGGCTGCATCAGAGCATTGATGTGTCACATCAATATTTGATTTACTTTTCAATTTTGATTGGTTATAAAATTAATATTAATAAATGGTAATAAGTGCTCTTTTTGACTGACACAATATTTATTTTGATCAACGCCGCTGCAGACATGTGCCAGACTATTTCTTTGTTCCAAAACGAGAGGTTAACATCTCAATGGTGCTTCTACAATGTCGTGGTGCTAAGCCTAGTTTATAAATATATGCAATGGACTATGGATCTTTCAACCTACCATCTTCTTACTATAGAAATTCTTAGAGTGTTCTTTCCTTTAGCTTTTTCAAACACTAAGAAAATAATCATGCCTTTTAAAAAGCTCACTAGCAAGAGAGGGCGATTTCAAGCAATGCTAGTATGCTTCTTAGCGTGGAAGTGAAGGAGAGGTACCAATATGCTCTCATCCACAAGCACCTCATTCCTGAGAGAAGTTGTTACCATCTAGGTGGGAGACTTAAAAGGGTCATCATCGAACAAGCTTGGGAGAAACTAGCCCATGAAAGTAGCTCCTGTGCCATTCCCATGGTGTAAAACTTCTTTGCTAATGTGAAAGAGCACCAAGATAATAGAGTTTTTGTATGGGAGAAATTGATAAGTTTTGATAGTACTATCATTAATACACATTACAAAAATGAAAAAAATTAGAGCTTCACTCATGTTCTAATTTTTACACCTATATAAGATTTACAAATAACTAATTGTATGTGTACACCCAGCATCAATATATGTCTAACAAACAACTAATATCAAGCATTTATTAATAACTTTTGGTATTTTTGAAATCATTAGAATGAATTATTAGTTTCAAAATATTTAAATGAAAGTCTAAATTATGAAAATCTGAACAAACTTTTTACATATGTAAATATAATGGAAATGATACATACTCCTCATTAGTCTCCCCATCCTTCTTCTCCTTCTCATCCTCCTTATTTGTTTCCACCATTGGCTCCTTTCCCTTGTAACTATCCTTGCTCCTTGCACATCTTCATCATTCTCACCTCCATTTTGGCCATCTAGGCCTCCATCTGTGTAGTCATCCTGGCTTCCATCTCCACGGCCATCACAACAAACTGCCTCTCAACAATATCGCCAATAGATTGATCTCTCATTCTAGAGAATGAATGGTGTGCATCACATGCTACTCCCTATGAGTCCAGAATGTAAATCTATCCATCCCCCTCCCCTTATAGCCTTCTTCTTCCATATATCATATTTCACTACTCAACTACTATAACGCTCTGGAGCCGACTACCAACTTCTTTAGCTACATGTAGTCATCCTATAAGAAACTAGAATGTTAGATAACTATAATGGATTATTAACTCAATTATATTTCAAAAAATTTAATGTTAAGTTACATATGCTCTCCATGAACATCAACCCACTATTGGTCAGTCTGATGCAGATGTGTTCTGCTATGCAATTCAATAACAGAAAGTTCTCGGCCAAGAACTTTAGCCTATAAAGAGTACAAATAAAATTCATTAGCCATAATAATAGGTTCAATTAATAAAACTAACAAATGACATACCATCTTCCATCGGTACTCAATGTGAGGTATTGAACCTCCAGCATGTAGAGAGGTGCCCATGCCCTCACAATCAAAGGTGCAATTCTACTTTGCCTACTCCCATTTGTAAACATACTCTGGGGAGGCCCATACTCTATAGAGGTTAGGCCACGCATCTTCTCCAATCTAGATAGGTCTTCACCCAGACTTAAATATGTTTGTGAACATTCGCATAGGTGAGTAGCTCCTCTAGACTCAAAGTTTCATCTGATCTTCTAGTTGTGCTCAAGCAACCAACTAAAATCCTTCTATAACATGAAATAAACAAATGCTAATTAGTAATTATTCATGATTAACAATTGTATTAAAATATTTGTAAACAGTTTAGGTAATATCTCAAAGTCCCTAAATTACATGTCACAAATCTCAATTGGGATATTCTTCCATGATACATATGGAGCATCATACTTGCTTTTTTATTATGTCCATGATTTTATGAGTAGCTTCTCTAGATGGATTGAACATAAAAATTATAATTCATATTAAAAGCATAATCAGAGTCAAGCTCAGTCGTGAAGGTTAAGCTCTTCATTTTTCCAATCATGAAACTATAATGTTTAGAAGAGTTGACTAAATAGATTATTAACATATAAAATATATTAAAGTGTTAGTGATGGTTGCTCATATGCAATCTAAATCACATTGAGAATTCATCTTTGACTTTCTTATTAATAGTGGCAGCATTATCCAAGTTTAATGCATTCATGAATAACTTGAACTCAAAAGATAAATTGATATAATTAGATAAGTACTACATTCTATTAAAAATCAAACTAAGATATTGTTCCATTAACATGAAAACTCAAGAAAAGGTTGAACCTCATCACAGTTTACCAAAAAAATAACTAACGCTACCTTAAGCTTTTTATCATTTAGATATCGCAATGTGCTTATACCCAATGCTCTTTTAGTTGGTTGAAAAGTAGATAAGACATTTTTTGAACATCCAACTTTGTTCATAATATTGAATATATGTGAGGCTCAAAATAGTATGAGCAAAAAATTATAGTCTCCGAGCTAAGTAAGCTTCACATATTTAGCCTTCAGGGTGTGCTTTATTCTTTACAATTTTTTCAATTTATTCAAGAATCTTCATGGATTTTATAAAATAATCAGTCATATACTAAATATTAATTAAATATTTTACTATCAATAAAAGGTACCTCTTGAATGTGTACATCCAATGATATTGCACTAGTCCTCCCACTCTAGCTTCATATAGTAGATGTATTGGCACGTGCTCCATGGAGTCAAAAAAAGCTAGCTAGAATATCTTTTTGAGCTTACAGATAATGACTAAAATATTTACTTCTAGTTATTTACAACTTTCTTATTTAATTGAGTTGAGGATAGTTGCTTAAAGAATAAACTAAGCTCAATCAAAGGATTTAATAATTGTTATGGTAATTGAATGCAACTGGAAGTAGGCACTATAGAAAAATGTGGTAGTCATGACTTATCATTCTAAATAATTATCTTGTTCTCAAATCTATACATCTGCTCAAGTTGGATGTATAGCCATATGATAACTTCAATGACTATACCCACTCATATACTATTCTTTGTTGTTCTAATGTGAGGCAATATTTAGCTTTAGGCTTGTGAAATGTACTAATTATTATCTTTCTCCGATCTAACTTTCTTCTATGGTAATATTCCTCCAAGTCCAACCTAGCTTTAATGTTATTTTTTATTTTTTCCTTAACATCCAACACTTTGTTGAAAACATTATCAAAATAATTTTTCTCTATATGCATCACATCAAGATTATGCCTTATCAGATTAGACTTCCAGTATGGTAGATCCCAAAAAATATTCCTCTTTGTCTAGTTATGTGTCATGCCATAACTTGATATATGACATTCAGCTAATATAAGAGAATAAACTATAATAAGGATAGACTAACAATATGCCATAAATCATCCCCACTTACTTTTAGAGGCCACTTTGCCAACTCAACTCAATTTTTTATGAATGCATGCTTTTTTTTTTTTTTTTTTTTTTAATGGATGATCAATAGACAAGAACATAAGATGATAGTTGAACCAAGAATTTTTTTGGCCATTTTAAGAGTGAATTCCTTTAATAGATCCATGTAGTATGAACAAGCTAATTTTTTAATTGTGCTCTACCCTAACAACATTTCATACTCAAGAAAATCATTGATAGTCCACATAAGTGCTACTTCAGATGAAAGTTTTGCTTTCCAACTATGTCATATGTCAGTACACCAACATCACATAAAATCTTGAGCTCATCTACCAATGGTTGCAGGTATACATCTATCTTTGCCTTATAGTTGTTTGTCCTAGGAGTGATCAAAGTTAAGAACATATAAAGAGTCATCATGAACATCTCTGGTGGTAAATTATATAGTGTAACTATCATTAGCCAACATGAATAGAGAGATGTAGACTGACTGAATAGTGTGAAACCATCAGTACAAAGACTAATTCTAATGCTTCTTGGCTCAACTACAAAATCTGGGTAAGTGCGATTAAAATTCTTCCACATTTCTCCATTTAATGGATGGCAAAAAATATGTGATGCACTCACTCTATTGTGATGCCATTGCATGTGCTGGGTTGAATTCATAGAAGTGTAGAGTCTCTACAAATGCAGAGTTAGTGGTAAGTAGAACAAATGCTTGTACGGGACATCTTTCTACTTGCATTATTTTCTACTATGTGGCTTGAACCTCGATGCTCTACTAAATTTGCATTCAGTATCTTGTGTGCTATCCTTGTAATATAATATACAATCATTCACACAACAGTCAATTTTTTCTAAGCTCACACCTAACTTTGACACTAACTTCTTTTTTCTATACAGGTCCTTAAGAACTAAGTTTTCCCATATGTTTGTTTTTTTAGCAGCCCTGGAAATTGGCTAAAGCATTCACATGGCATATTAAATTTAATTTTAATACTTAGCATTCTTATGACCACAGATAACTCATTGTGGTTCATGCATGCTTCCCATAATGGTCATTGTACTACCTTTAGTAGATCATAAAACTTTTGAGCTTCTTTATTAGGTGGCTCCTCCTTTGTAGGGTATTCTACTCTAGCAGCATCATAAACCATTTCTTCATAAGTTTGGCTAGAGTCATGTTCACTTGAGGGAGATGTGTGGCTTATTAAGCACCACTAGTAGTATCAACATATGGCTCAAACACATCATGTGAAGTCTAGAACCAATAGTTTGGTTGAAAACTCCTGTGATACAAGTCTACTTTGACTTCATCGGTGTTAGAAAAGCCTGATTCTTATGACTCAAACATGGACATCAAAACTTTCCTTCAAAAATGTAAGCAAGAAGTTGAAATGCCATGTGTATGAAGTACTCAATACCACTCAAGAATTCATCAATTAATCCTTTTCTACCTAAATGCAATATAATGCACATCCATGACCGCTCACTATGGATATCCATAATCACCATAAATTAGAAAATATGGGCATTCAATTAATATTCTATTGCATTACATAAATAATATTGATTGCTTAATAAATAGCTAATTTCATTTGACTCCCTAAATGATTAAGTTATTCTCAATGAATGAATTTTCTTACAACTAAAATCATAGTAGCACATAATCACTAAACCCTAATTTTTTTATAAAAAATTTAGATTGGCATGAATTATAAAATTTAAATAAATATAGTAAAAATTTTAAAATCATATAATTAATAACTTTACATATTAAATGACTTAGAGAAATAATTAGGCCTAAACTTCTGAATCTTAAAGTTTTCAAAAATACAAAAATTAACATATGCAACTAAAGGTCTACAAACAAATAGACAATTTAATATAATATTTAATAAATTCATATTAATTTGGAAAAAAAACATTTAACCTAAAAACTTCAATCTATATTCATCACTAACCAATAGATTGAATTATAAAAAAATTTACAATAGAAAAAAGAGATCAAGGTGTACTTTTGATTCTATGGAGAAAATGGAGGAAATAGATGAGTTTTGAATGGAAATTGGTGTGCCCTATGTTTCATTTCATTGCCAGCTAAGAGAAAGAGAGAGAAAGAAATCAAAAAAATGCCTCACTGTCATTTATATATTAATGGTTTTGATGAAAACTATTAAACTAATTCAACCATCGGGTATTCAATCGTGTTCAAGTGAATCAAGCCTAACTTCCTTTTCAGTCGAGAAATTGATCGAAAACTTTTTTGATGGACTATCTGGATGGTTATTCAACTGGTAAATTTTGATGAAAAAATTCACCAAAAATGCTGCCCAAGTATAGTAGTATTCTATAGTGACAACTCCATGAAATTAGAGTAGAAGCCTCAGATTCAAGGGAAAAGGTTAGTTAGAGCAGTCGTAGGCAAGAGGCTTTAGAAAATTAAGTTGACTATCAGATTGGCAACATAAATAGATTTCTTATATGGTTGGGTTTAATGCAGCATTAGTTCATATGCTTGAAAATTGTGGCTTTGCGAGTATGGGCCAAGCCTCTTTTCCTATGGTGCCTCAATATCCACCTTATGTGAGCAACCCTATGGAGCCTCAATATCCACCTTATGTGAGCACCCTCGACCTCAGAAGAAGAAGAAGAAGGAAGAAGAGGATGATGAATATGATTACTAGTTTGCCCCCTTTTTCATTTATTTTTGTATTTGTTTTGTATAACTTATGTAATCATATTTAATTTAAAATAAATATTTTTTTTATTGTACATGTTTATGTATTTCTATGTATTTGTCTTTTTATTTATCATTTAAAAGGTTCAAGATTTAAAAAAATATATTTTTTCTAACTTTAAATGATATCATAGTAGTAAAGCCTTAACCCTGAGAATCTAGTCGCTAACCTACAAAACATAAGTTTAAAACCTAAAAGTCTAAACTACACTCCATATGTGGTGCTCTTAACATAGAAATATTTGGTATATAGCTAGAGAGTCTAGCATTATGATGCTCTATATTCAGCACTGTAATGCTCTTATGATAGAAATGTCTTATCATTCTACCCAAGAGTCTAGCAATATGGCGCTCGATATGTGGCATTACAATGCTATTAAAATAAAATTTATTATCATTCTATCTAGAGGTTAGTGTTGTGGCATCGATAGATAGCACAACAATGCTGGGTAGACAAGATATCAATTTAGTAAGGTCAGTATTCCATGTGTCCAAAATCATGAAATTAATGAAGCATTCTAGCTTAAGGGATAGAATCATAGCATTATGAGAAGACTTTTCAACAAAACTTGAGAGCTCAGTGCCTCGATGTTGGACCCACAACACCTAGGCACTATTTTATCAGTGCCTAAAATTTAATAGTTTTGGAGAAATTTAAAATTTTGACAGGAAAACATCTTAACAGTGTTAAATTTCAGGATTTTTAGTGCATTAGCACCCTTCTCCCTTGTTCCAGATCCAAGATCAATTGATGGAGCATTTTATTTCACACCAAAACTAAGTTTGATGATGGAAGATGTAGCACCTTGACACTAAAATAATAGCACTTTGGCACTACTTTAAAGATATGGAACCTAAAAGCTTAGCATTGCGACACTAAAATACAACACCACATTGTTGTAAGAATTATACCTAAAACTAAGAGCTTAGCACTATCTATATACAGCACCGATGCTATTAGATGAAGTGTCAAAGTTTTTATTATTGAGAGTACAACACCTTAGCATAGAACCTCAACATCTTGGCACCATAGAGTAGGAACTCTATTTTGAACCAGATTCATATAGAACTTACTAATTTTTATAAAATTTAGCAGCATAACACCTTAGTAGTGTCATATTCTTATGTATTTAGAAAACTCTTCTCCTTGTTCTAGATCCAAGATCGATAGAGGGAAGATTTTTTTCTCATGTCAAAATCAAGTTTAATGTTGGAGGTATTCAAATTTCAAGATTCTAGAATTTTTTATTCTTTAGGCATTTATTTTACTCCATATCCAAGATCAATGGATATATGATTTCTCACTAGATCTAAGATCAATACTAGAAATCTCTTAAATTTTATTTTCAGAGAGAGGATTACATAGAAAAAGCATTTCCAAAAATTTTTACCTAAAGTTGACAAGACTAAACCTCAATATTATCCCTTGTAAGAGGATTTCACTCTCATAGTAGTGTAAAACATGTTTTTGAGAGTGCAGATGACCTGGACCAACAATGGGGCAAGTGGGGATAAAGTGAGAGTGAGAGAAAAGAAGGGAGAGAGGACAGTTCTCCCCTTTTTATAGGTGGTTTCTTTCTATTGACATAGTTTTTCACTCTATAATAATGCCCTCACTCTCCTAAGAAATTATTACTATTGAGGTAGGAACGATAGTTTTTCTTGATTTTAAAACTAAAGGTCATCTTGATAGCACCTCGACGTTGGCATCACAACATCGCGATGTTGTATTATTTAAGTAGGCAACTATTGGTGTGGTTTGAGCTTTTAGATTTTGTAAATAATGACATCACCTAGGCACTATGATTGCAGTGTCATAGACCAAGTCAGGATATTCAATTTGTTTCAATTTCTAGATGCAAATAAAATTGTCCCCTAATGAATGTGTTATGTCAATTAGACATGATGCACTTTTATTTTATTTTATTTATTTATTTATTTATTATTATACATAATAATATGTTGAGAAGAGAGAAGATATAGTCTTTGAAAATCTCTAATCCCATTCATATATCATATAAAATAGCGACATAAAAGAGGTTGTAACTACAAAAAATTAGCCTAATTTCACTAATATAGACAGAGGTTGTATGATCCCTATAGGTCATCAGTAGACTACCTCTCTCAAGCTTCATGGAGATGTTGAAGGGTAACTTCCTAATCAATGACTAATGAGGAAAGAATCTGCTCAAGTTTAGTTATCTGAGTGTATGTTAGTGAATAGTCCTCTATAGCTATAATAGCATGTCTGGCCATAGATCTCCTTTCTAATATATTGTCTCCTCAGTTGTAATCTCAGTTCAGTAGATATGTTGAGGGGCTCAATATATGCTCTTAAGGCTCTAAGACTTTGTTCAAGAACTTGGTGAACTAGAGAGACTTGATGTGAAGTATTGTTGAGTGAGGTTTTTGTAGTAGTGATTTTATCTGATAAGACCTCTTGATAAATATAATGAGCATATGTTAAACTCAACATCTTTCATAAGAATTTTCAAAGTTGTAGCTCTCCTACTTCAAGACCCAAAGTGACAACATAATCCAATAAGGAAACACTTCAAAGGAGGAAGAGTTCTTTTCCATGTTAATTACGATAAAGTAGGAAACTCTTATAGATATTGGGATGCTTAGTAGGAATTTCAACTATCCTACCATTAGGCTTTAAATTTTTGTATTCAATTTAATAAAGTTTTGAGTAAAAATTTTATTAGAAATATAAGACTTACATTCTAACATCACTATAAAAATTCCTAGGGTTGAAGACTTATTCTTAGAAGGATGCTTTAGAATTAAGTCTATAATGCTCTTGACATAAGTCAAGGAGCTCAACCTAATGTAATTTTGGGAATTATCAATTCTCTTTCTCACATGAGAAGTGAACCTATCCCTGACTCTTATGGACTTATCACTCGCCTGAAAATACTGCTAGTTAACACCACCTAAGAATTTTAATTCCATGATGTCAAGCCTCATGTATGCAACATTATTGGTTGTTGCATTTTAGAAATAATTCTAAGAACCTATTTTGACTCCCTAATCCTAAGATCATGTTGGTTATGATATGCTCCTAGCTAATGTAATAATTTTCAATTTTTTAAATATTTTGACTCACAATTCATTTAAGGCCTTTAGGGTATGCAATTTATGCCTAATCGAGAAGAGAAAGTAGACTTCCCCTGGAAGGTGGTCATCCTCAAAAGTCATATACCCCTTATGTGCAATGGGTGAAGCACCCAATTCATGGAGTTAGAATAATATGCTATATAGTTCATAAAAGGTAGTTGTTTCTAGTTGATTTTAAGTTATTCTTATGGCTTTAATTTATACGAGAAGTTTTAAATTTATTTATTTTGTTTAAGTTATTTAGATTTAAGTTGGATTATAAAATTAGTTTTTTAATGAGCTTAATGTCCATGCATTCATCACAGAACACAACACAAAAAGAAACCTAGAAAATTGAGTTGATTCTATTACTCACCTAAAATAAATCACAAATTTAAATTAAAGAATAGGCCATTACGGCCAAGTACTATTGTACACCCTAGAAGAAAGAATAAAAATGGCAGTCAAGCTCTGTCTTTATACAGCTCAGCCTAGAACTACAAGTCTAGATCTATTGGTCTTCTTCCAAGATTGTGTCCTTCTTCAGGGATCACTTTTGGGCTTCATAGGGGACCATCAAATTGGTACAGTCAACACCTGCTATTCCTAGACCCTATAGAACCTAACATAATTTTGGCTCAAATTGCATTCAAAAATCAAAAAGAAATTCTTAATCCCTACAAAACAAATATTACAAAATACAAACAACATTCTAGCAATTATATTTTCAAACATACAAGCTTAGCATTAGTTGCTTTCCAAGCCCACCTGTCATATTGGGCTATGGTTAGGGTATATATAGCACCTACAAGAAAATAACATTTATTTATAATTTAATATAGTTATCCCTTTTAGGTTGGCCCCTTGTAGAAGATAGCATTAGTTCTAGAAAGAATGTCCCACCATCTAGTCTAACAGGAAAACAATCCTAGTCATCCAATCTAAAATATTACTCCAAAAAAATAAACATCACATCACATCCCAAAATATCATAGATTGACCTAACCTACATCTAGGTCAGTAACCTCAAAGAAATCTAGTGTGTGAAGGAGGGGTTTGTGTGGCATGACTATACTAGGCCTTTTAAGTTCAAGTTTTGGTTTGGATTTTAAAAGTTCTTTAATTATCATTGGATGGTTCCAATTCAATTGATTTATTTATTTTTGTTATTATATTTCTATTTTTGAGTTCATTTCTATGTTGAAGTGAATTTTAAGTTTTAAAGAATGAAGGATAATAAATTCCACTTTGAGTGGAACCAATTCTATTCAACATCCTAAATCCTAATAGAATGAAGTCTTTACCCTAAGGTGAAGATTCATTTTAAGGGTAAAACTAAGATCTTAAGTATCATGATCAACCTATTCTTGAATTCTTTTAAGTTGGATTTGGTTTGATTAAAGTTTTAATTTTAATTTGGTCTTGAATTAAGATTCATTCTTCTTTTTATTTATTTCAATTTATTAATGTTTCTTAGTTTTATTAATGTTTAAATGCTTTGGTTTATTCAATATTTTAGTTCTCATTTTGTTTTGATTAAATGTTTATTTATTTTCATGTGTTTTGCTTTTTTTTTTAAATTTTTTTTATTTAAATTGATTTCATTTATTCATTTCATTAATGTTATGTAATGGGTTTGGATAAATTAACTTAATCAATTTTAAGTTATAATTTCATTATTTCATTTTGTTGATGTTATGCTTATTAATGTTTATATTTTATAGCTTTATTTTCATATTCAATCATTTTGATTTGGTTCATTATTCATTTGATTGTGTTTGTTTTAATTAATTTGTTTGATTTTAGTTGATTTCATTTATTCATTTAATGTTTACTTCCTTCAAATGATTTGATTCAAGTGATTGTATTTAGATGAGTTAATTAATTTCATTTATTAATTTAATATTTATTTCTTTCAAATGATTTAATTCAAGATTTAATCATTTAGGTTTATATCCATTAATGTTCATGTTCATTTAATTTATTTGAATTTAACTTAATTCATTTAAGTTGGTATTTTGATTCATTCTAAGTTTAGGTTTTGGCTTCACTATGTGTTAAGATTTCATTAATTAACTCAACCACTTAAGATTATATTTTGTTTATCAATTCATAACCTATGGGACTTAGGCTATTTTAGGCACCAAACTTAACTTAGGTCATTTCAAGTTCCTAAATTATTTTAAGTTTATTTGATTTGGTTAATCACTTTCATTTGCATTTGTAATTATATTATTGGTTAAATTAAATAGATTTAAGAAGTTTTACTTATGTTTATTAGATTAATATCTTAATTCAAATTTTAGTTTGATTTCATTATTTAAGTAATTTATTACATTTTAATTGCATAGTATAATAATTTATATTTTTTTAATCTATCATTTGAGTTTACTTAATTTTAATTATATTCACACATTCATTTTATTAATGTTATGTTAATGGATTGAAATTCACATAATTAAATTCAACTTATGATTTCATTCTTGGTTTAGGTTGGTTTATTACATGTTAAAATTTAATCTCTTGAAATGAAAATCTACCAATCTTAACCTTAGACCATTTCAATTGTTTAAGTTATTTAAGTGTAATTAATTTATTTAATCTCCTTTATTTATCATTTTGGATTATGTTAATTAATTAATTTAAACAAATTTATAGAATTTCCATTCAAATGAGTTTCACATTTAAGTATGGATTTTAAAGTTAATTATTTTTGATTTTAATTGATTATTTATTCTATTATGAATTTCCTAAATTAATTATTTCATTAAGCTCTGAATCCATAGTTAATTGAATTTTTTTAACTTCAAAGGGTTGGAAATATTTCTTTAAGCGCTCTGGTATTAATTGAATGTTTCAAGTTGATTTTATGACTTTTATATTTTTATATTTTTTATTTAATATTTCATGTAAATTGTCATATAGATTGGAAATTTAATAACTTCCAATCTAGAGATCAATTTGCCTTAAAATTTTTTATGGCAAGAGGGGTTCCTTACCAATTTAATTTCCCTAGTTTCACTTTAATCATGTGTTTTTTAAAACTAATTGAGGTTTAATTATTTCAATAATAATTAAATTAGGCAAAATTGATTAAGAGTTTTAATTCTCCTATATTCCACTCTGGAAGATACATCTATAGAAGATTTATTGAATTTTTTTGAAATTTTGTTGATTTATTATTATTTTTTAAATTCAAATTGATTAATTAGATTAATTAATTTAATTAATTGTTTAATTATGCTATTTTATGGATTATGAGGTTTTAGTAAGTTTTAATCATATTTTATCATCTCTTGATGTTCATTATGATGATTTAAATAAATTTATGGCTTTTCACAATTTTTTTCAATTTAAAACTAATTTATTTTATTAAATTAAGGCCTATAGCTTGAAAACATTTTAACTTAAGATTTATTTGTTAATAAATTGTGAGAAAGTAGCCTAAAGTGTGTCTTAGCCCTCATTTCAATTCCCCAAAGTTTAGAATTGTTTGGATCATTAATTTGAGTTTAATATAAATTAATTATTTTCAATTTAAGCATAAATTAACTTAAAATTATCTAATAAAAATTAACGATTTTTTTTTAATGGATTCCTCTCATTAGAAGGAATCTATATAGCCTTCAATTGTATTTTTTTTAGTTAAGTATTTTTTTCTATCATTTTTTGAAGTTCTTATTTATTTTTTATACTTTTTAACTATGAAAAATATGAATTTCCTACTTAACCACATCGGCACCACGTGGCACTTTACCCACGAACACATGATTCGACCATAGGATCCATGTGGATCTTGCATTATTTCAATAGTGGGATGCAATTTGATCTGGGCCATCCAATCTCAAATTATCAAAGACCAAATTGCAACCCATCTAAATGGCTTGATCTCACTTGAGATAAAGTTGACTTTATAAATCACCAAACTTGAATGAAAAGGAGGTTGGTTTTGGTGTGTACCTCACCAATGGCAATCTTAGGCGGTGGGATGATTCTATAATGTTCGTGGGGATATGATGAACCTCTGGATGCAAGGAATTAGATTGCCTCCCAGTGGATTGGTGTGGAGAGCAAGTTATGAGCATTTTCAAATAGCTTTGATTATTCTACATGACATGGGGATCGAGGAAATAGTGTTTTTTTTTAGCTTAGGGAAGGTGATGAGAAGCTCAAAGAGGTTTGAGAATAGCTCTCTCATTTTGACATAGTTGGCGAAAGCTTTAAGGTGAAAATCACCTTGCCTTGGTCGGCCAAAGTGATTTCCACCCTTGGAAGCTAGCTAAGGGGTAGTTAGTTGATTGAGGTGAGTCCAAGGTGCTGAGGTGAGGGATCAAAGAGAATGTATGGATTAGGGAGGAGAAGTTTTCTCAATGCACTCTCTTCTTTCTATTGTATTTCATGGATGCATTTGAACCTCCTCATGTTGTTTAATCATGGTTGGCAATCATCCTAACCCACCTTAAGATTAGTTAAATGATTTAGAAGGTGATTAGTGTAAGCTTTAAGCTTACATTTCCATATTCAATGCATTTAGGCTTAAATTAATTCATAGTGAATTAATTACATTTTCTTTGATCAATTGATTTTATAATTTTAAGTTCCAATCATTGTTGATTATTCAATGGGTAATTAGATGTGATTTAAGCTAAGTTTGATGCTTTTGACCCAAATTGGTCAAATTGGATCACTTAGCTCAAATGCCCCTTGTTAAGATTTAATTTGGGTTCAATCATGTTTATTTGATGATTTTTTATGTGTTAAATTGATTAACTTCTTTGGGTTTTAAATTATTTTTTTATTTTTTCTCACCCATTTAGACTTAAATGGGTTAAGTTGAGTTCAATTGTGTTAGATGACCCATTTAGCTCAATTAAATTCTATTTGGATTCCAATAGTTTAATTACATGTGTAAGATGATTTTGGAGTGATCAGTTTAAATTGATTTGAGATTGATTTCAATTTTGGACCTATTTGACCCAACTTGTGCTTAATGGGCTAAGTTTGGTTCATTTGGCTCAAATGACCAAATCGATCAAATTAAACCAAATGATTGGTTAAAGTAGGTTTAATTATAATTTCCAAATTATTTTGGATAATAAATTTGAGTTGATTTGGATTTTATTTTGTTTTGAACTTAAGAAGCTCATTTAGGCCCATTTAAATCAAATGATCTAATTAGCCTAATTTCATTTGGAGCGTTTTAAATGATTTCTTTTGGTCAAATTTTGGTGGGTTGATCTTTGATTTAGTGGGACCCACATAAATCAAGCTTATGTTAAGAGGGTTGACCTGATTTGACCTTGATTTTGATTTTATTCCATTTATGTTTGCGTTATGATTTCATGGTTTTATTTGATTTTTTATTTGGATTTATTTTGATTTAATTTGGATTTCTTTAGGTTTAAGTGACTTTAGAGTTAAATAGGATAATTAGGTTAATTACCCTATTCATCTTAATTTAGGCTCAACTAGGTTAACATTTCAATTATTTTAGGTTTGGATTAGAATTTGGTCTAGGTTCATCCAATCTTATTGGGTTAGATTAGACCCAAAAAGATGCACTAGGTTACTAAGTGAAGTATTCTAAATGTCTAATTAAAATATTCCTAATCTAGGATTAAATATCCTAATTAGTAGTCTTAGAAATGATGTTCCTCATCAAAAAATGAGGTCAACAATGCGACTATCATGGGATAGTAAATATATCTATCATCTATCTCCTTAGTTGATGAAACCTTTCATCATCACTTCCTACCACTATCAAGTTTATCTGATGATCACTTACCAGCATGAGTCACATGTTGGGGAGAATTCAAGTGTCGTGTCGGTTTAGCTCTGCCCAATCTATGATTATATATATGAAAGCCTAGCTCCAAAAAGGAAGTGTATGTATTGTAGATCCATAGTAACCATAGGTGACTAACTTCTATGTAAGTCTCTATGAAGCTACATAGAAACCTGAACTAGTCCCTAAGTGAAGTAAGAAAGCCCATGTTGTACATGCTACTACTAAATGAATAAGAAGTGGGAGCATCCCCATGGAAAGAGTCTCTACTATATCCAATATTTATGGTAATCCATATACAGGCGTAGCTTGAGTGAAGCCATACTTCCTTGACACTTTATTGGGATTATACCTTCAAATATCACAGACTCATAACACTGGTAATAAATCCAAATATGTCTCAGCCCAATGAGGTATTATGTTATGCATTTGTATCCTAGTTTTAATAATAAGGGTATCCCTCTGTTGATGAGAGGATCTGTGAATCTCTGTTCGAAGCTCTAAGTAGGAAAACTATGAAAGGATGATCTATGAATGATCTAAAAGCGATCCATCATGTGATGGAGCAAACAAGAAGGCTAAGATCTAATCCTTGACTAAGGTGACTATAGCCCTGCTCAACTGCATGATTATAAAGAAATATAGCTCTCTAAAATAGGATGGTTTCTCAGGACAATTGAAATCTCTTGATATATATTCATGAATTCATCCATATAAGTAGTGCCAAGGAGCATCTACATCATAGCATCGTGAGTCAGACATCACACTTACTCTACCAAATACATGGTATAGATAAGCTAATGATATAGGTGCTAATGCTATCCTCTCTTCATAGGCTAGTAAACCGGCCATCAAAAGAGTGGAAGGATGAAAAAGTCTATTGTGATCTGGAAATACGAAATAGCACAGCCAAGTGGCAATGAAAGTCACTAAAGATAGCTCCTTATCAATATCCCTTGCTAAGATTCATTGAAGACTAACTCTTTCTTTCAACTTAAATCTGACACTGAATGATTTTTTAGATGAATGAAATCCCATATCAAATGGATCATCCAATCATGCAAAATAAGATGAATATACTACTGCATAAAGGAACTCTCAGACCATGTGTCTAGAGTAACTATGCCTCATCACCTATTACAGTAGTAGCTTGACACTGAGAATACAATGCCTAGGCACTACTAGCATGCAAAACATAAGTTTAAAACCTGAGAGTCTAGAACTATAGCACTCTTAAGAACTAAATATTTGGTTTATAGCCTGAGAGTCTACTTTTGTGGCACTTTATATGTGGCATTATGGTTCTTTTAAGTTAGAAATGTTATCCCACCCAAGAGTCTAGTGCTACGGTGCTCTTAAAATAGAAATTTCTTATCATTCTACCCAAGAGGTCAGCACTATGGTGCTCGATATGCAATGCAGCAGTGCTGGGTAGACAAGACTTTAATTTAGCTAGGTCAATATTCCAAGTGTCCAAAATTATGAAATTAATACAGTGCTGCAGCCTTAAATGACAACACTATGGCTCTATGAGAAAACTTTCCCACAAAACTTGAGAGCTGAGTGCTTTAGTGCTAGACATATAACTCCTAGGCATTATTTTATCAGGCCTAAAATTTAATAATTTTTGGAGAAATTTGAAATTTTGGCAACGTAACATCTTATTATTGCTCGATTTCATGATTTTTAATGCATTAACACCTTCTCACTTATTCTAGATCCAAGATCAATAGAGGGAGGATTTTATTTTACTTCAAAACAATTTTGTTGGTAGAAGATGTAGCACCTTAGCACTAAAAAATAACACTTCAGTGTAGGTTTAAAGATGTGGAACCCAAAACTTAGTGTTGTGGCATTGAAATATAGCACCCCGACACTGCAAGAATTATACCTAAATGTGAGAGCTTAGCACCATATTGATATATATTTAGGGCCTCAACACTATTGGATGATGTGTCAAAGATTTCATTCTTGAGAGTACAATGTCTTAGCATTGAACCTCGATGCCACGAAGCTAAAACTCCATTCTTGACCCAGATTCTTGCATAATTTGATGCTTTTTTATGAAAATTAGGTAGCATAATGTCTTAACAGATTTTTATGTATTTCATGCAAATGCACTCTTCTCTCTTATTATGGATCTAAGATTGACGAAGGGAGTATTTTTCTTCTCTCATAGGAACCTAATGATAGAGGTATTCAAATTTCAAGATTCTAGAATTTTTTATTCTTTGAGGGGGTTATTTTTTACTCTAGATCCAAAATTGATGGAGATGAGCCTCTTTATTTCTCACTAGATCCAAGATCAACAGGAAATCTCTTAAATTTAACTTTCAAAGAGAGAATTATATAGAGAAAGCATTCTAGAAAATTTTACCTAAAATTTGAGTAAACCTCGATCTTGTCTCTTGGATGAGGAGATTGCTCTCATAGAAGTGAAAAGCATAATGTTGAGAGTGCAGATGATCGGGAGCAAGAATAGGGAAGGTGGGATAGAGTGAGAGTGATGGAAAAAGAAGAAGAAGAAAGAGAGGGTAGTTCTCCACTTTTTATAGCAAGTTTTTTACTATTGGGGTAATTTTTGGCTCCATAACTATTCCCCTCATTTTCCATAGGTGGTTATTCTGGGGTGAGAACAATAGTTTTTCTTGATTTTAAAATTGAAGGTCATTGTGATAGCCCCGGTGCTGGCATCACAATGTCATAGTGCTATATTATTTAAGTAGGAAACCCTCATGGGTGGTTTGAGCTTCTAGATTCTATAATCTGATGACATCACCTAGCCGCTGTGGTTGTAGTGCCACAACATCCCAAGTTGGGATGTTCAATTTGTTTCTTTTTTTAGATGAAAACAATCTTTAAAAGCCTCTTTATAAGATTTATTTATGTTGAAATATGCATCCTTATTAACTATTGTAGTGAATGATTTCCATCTGTCATAAAGATTGTATATAAATATTCTTAAAAATATTAGTTTCCATTATAAGCATCTCAATTTCCATCTATCATTGCTTTTATCTTCATGGGATCTCTTTGACGCTATGATGTAGTAAATGAATCCTAAACATTTTTTTATTAGACCCCAAAAACACATTTTAGTGGATTCCTTTTTAACCATTAATGCTTTTAGACTCTTTGAAGAATAGTCTAATGGTCATTTATATGATCTTCAATACTTTTACTTTTTCTATGATATCATCAATGTAACATTTAAGTTTATAGTGTAGTACGTATAAAAAAATTGTTTTATGCCACGTTGATAAGTGGTGCCAACATTTTTGTAATTTAAAAATCATGATTTAATAGCAATAGATGTTTATTGGAGTCTAAGAGGCAATAAGTTATTCAACCTTTGGAGCCATTTTTATTTGATTGTATCCCAAAAAAATTATCCATAAATAAAAACATTGCATTTATGGAGGCTACATAAATAATAATTTCAACGATTTGTAGAGAGAATTCATCTTTAGTACATGCGTTATTCAAGCTCTGATAACTGACATAAACATAGATCTATCCATTTTCTTATGAATTGAAACCACTATGATTGAACGAGAATGGATAAGAGGCTTGTAGGATTGATATGATAGGGTGGATGGTTATATTGCTGGGAGCGAACTCCATATGATTAAAGAGGCCTGTCACGATCAACATAAAGAAAGATTCATTTGATCTGCTCTAAATAGAACTATTCATATTTTAATCTTTCTACCAAAAGTTTTCCTCTTTCCTTTGGTAACCAGGGCAGGTGAGCATTGGATAAGCACAGTAACTCTTCCCAAATTTCTCAAAGGTGCTTGCTCATTCTCGTAGGTTGTCCCATGTGTCATGGACAGTAGGCTGTGGGGCAGACCCAAATATCCCCCCTAACAAAAAAAATTATACCTAAAATTAGGTGTAACTATGCACATCTGCATTCAAGTCAGCTTGGTTTTGGCCCATATCAGCATCAGCGATGGGAGATAAAAAAATCAATAAAAAAGAAAACAAAAAAGAAGGAACTAGCTTGGCTTGGGTACTGGAGGAATTGAAAAACCTTGTCTGGTTTCGATAGTAGTTGGTTGGTTATCTGCCACCTTAGATAATCTTGAAGTGGGATGATTTTCTTCTTTGATGAATACAATCTCAATCAATATTTATGTTTCTTATATAACAAATTTTTTATATTAATTTGCATCCTTTGTGGTACTTGCAAGACTTTGGATATATTAGAATTGATTGATAATTTAAGGTGTTTAGTCTAAATTTTTATGTGGACGGAGAAAAATCTTTTGAGATACCTAAAAAATATGATTATATTATAATATTAAACATAAGATGATAAAAAAATAGTGAAATGCAAGAGAAATAATAATCTTTGTTCCTCAAGATCAAAGTTCAAAAACTATGAGGCTTAAAGAGAGAGAGAGAGAGAGAGAGAGAGAGAGAGAGATAAGGTCCCATAGTAAGGATTTCCCCTTTATAACACCAAGGTACGACTATACATAAAAAATACATATAAGTTAATTGAGTACAATAAGATGCTCGCCTTGACTAGCAATGGGTATACTTGTGAATAGATATGGATCTAGCAAACAACCCATCGTTGTAAGTATGTGAGTATATAGCGGTCTAAGAAGAGTAACCACCTTATTCCTTTGAGTATTCACTCACTATTGGTGAGTTGATTTAGGCCTTCACCTAAGTACTTGACTTGTGGACACACCTCCAATAAGTATACTTATTCTAGCAGCCTTTATTGACTAGTACCTTTTATGGTGAGTATTCTTGTCTTGTAAATAGAAACATTAGTTCGCTTTGGTCAACTTACTACTTTAAGTATACATTTATCTCCCCATTTCTTATTTCTCCTTATAGAGGTACCTCACAAAAAGGACTTAAGAATGAATAGAATGATTAGCTAAAAACTTTTAATATTCTAAAAAAATTTATACAATTACTAGAGGTCACATCACCTTTTTGACTGAATTCAATTTTTAATACACTGGATGATATAAATGGATTATTTAACCTTCTTTAGTGTGTTCAATATTTTCTTCAACTACTTTTTTCATAGATTTTCTAACTTCTAAGGGTCGAATGTACAAAACTTAGGAAAACATAATTATCATGGTTCCAAGAGGCTTCACAATGATATTGACTCTGTAACTCTATGAGCTGGTCTTCAAAAGAAGTCCGAGAAAGCTAAGAAGTTAAGAGCTCACTACCACTCTTATGGTTAAAGACAGCACCCCAGCTCCTCCTACTATAGCAACTTTAAGTTTGGCTACCTCCACAAACCCACAAGAAGAATCTAGTACTCACCTTACTAAAGGACAAGTTAATTCGGTGAGTCCTCATCCAGGGAATCCTATGAGTGTTCATGGGGAAGAAAAGGAGGAGAAGTTGTACCCATAATCTAATGTTGAAAGCTACTGGTGAGCTGAATGTTTGGGCCAACCAGTGAAAGCCAGTATAAATGAGTGCTTGCTGAGGTAAGACCCTCCTGTTATTGCATACTATGAGTCTTTTTTTTTTTCACATTTCTCACTTTCTTCTATGATCATAGTTAAGCATAATTAGCATTCAAGCCTCAATAGAGAATGGTGAACTACACTCACTAGCCTTTCAAGTTATTTTCTCTAATAGTTTAGGTAACCTTCTAAATCACTTCACCTTTCCATGGGTGATTTTCTAGACCATACTTTTAGTAAAGAGAAATTCCAATTACTCAATAAGTGGCATCTATTCCCAATAGTTAGACCTATAGAAAATCCCCTTATTGAAATTCCCTTTATTGGGAGTAGTTAAGACTTTATTGCATCTCTATAATTAGTGAATATAACCTCTTTGCAAGTAGATCCTGATCTTGTTCTTGTAGTAAGCAAGTACGGCTCTATTGAAGAAGGCTATTTTGACTTTTCATCAGGCTAAGAATTCTTCGAACACAACTTTCATATTTTATGGCTACTATGGTAGCAACCCAAACTTCACCATGTGATTAGCCAAGAAGAATGAGCATCTCAACTCAATTTAGACACATGAGTTGTGCATCCCACTCACTTGGTTCAAGAATGAGTTCAAGCTCCCTTTGTCCTATTAGTGGGTGGACATTCTAGAGTTTTTCTGAGTGGTGCTTGACCGATCCTTCCAAACTTGGTAGCAAGCATGACCACCTTCATGTTGTGCTTGTAAGAAGAGGACATTCAATGGAGTATATGACCTCTTTTAGTGAACATTCATGGTGAAGGGTCACCATGATTGAACATGCAGTGTTTAGTGACTTAGCAAAAAATTCATGATTTGCATAATAAATTATAGAAGTGGCACTTACAACTTCTTTTATAAAGAGTGTGTTTCTATGGCCAATGTTGATCATTCCTCTTCTCTATCTTGTGAGAAAGAAAGCCAAGATGAGTAAGCTGAGGCTTAGCAAGAGGAGGCCATGGTGAGACTACACGGTTGCACCCTAAATGTTTCTCTTTAACTTCACTTTGGTAGGGTTACCTCTATCCATGATGAGTGTTTCTCCATGTATTTGCTATTCTCTTTTACTTTGTGACTCACCTTCTTCTAATTATTATTCTTTTTGTTTACTCACCCTAAGCTTAACCTTGACATGTTCAATTCCTCGATGAAAGCAAACACAAAATAGATGAACAAGGGGCCGGTAGTGAGGACCCAAACCTCTGTCAAGGTTTGTGAGGAGGAGGAAGAGGAAGGGGAGTCAAGCGCAACTCCCACAGAGGTCACCGATGAAGCAGTATCAAATATAACTCCAAAAAATTCCAGATATAAAGCTCTGAGTTCAACTCCTTATAATTGCTAGCAAAGCAATGAGTCGGAGGAGGAGGAAGTGTTGGGCGAAGGCTCTAAGAGCAACATCACTCCAAACTCACATGAGCCTACACATAAAGCTTATGAACTCTGCCCTCCATCTTCTCCAAAGAGTTCAACAATCTTTTGGATGATGCCCCTTATGATTGCCTACCACATGCTATTATGACTGCTCAGACCATTACATGGAAGTCAACTTAGGGAGTTTGCCCAAAGTTCTTTGAGAAGAGAAAGGAGGCCTACACCAATAAGGCCAAGCTGGCAAGTATGAAGAAAAAGTTGACATCCTTTAAAGCCAAGCATAAGACCTTTAGGTTGAGATAGTTATCCAAGAGGAAAAGAATGAGGAGGTCACCTTGGAGATTACTCACCTTGTCATGGCTAAAAAAAGAGATTGAGGAAGAACTCTCTCATTGCACTGAGGTGTTCCAGAAGAAAGAACACAAGTTTATGAGTTTCATGATTCTAGTAAGTACCATGAGATTCTTTAGCTAAAAGTTTAAAGATGGTTCCCACTTCTTGATTTCCAAACTACTGAAACATGGCCATTTGGATGCTAAGTTTCTAAACTTCAGTAATGTGCTTCTACTCTCGGACTCTGATTACAATGACGACTTTATGGTAGCATGAGTTAATACATCCTTTCTTTCTTCATTCTCTCTAAATGTATTTCTTTTTTTTAATTTTAGTGAGTAAAATTTATGTACTTCACTTACTTCACTATAAATATTTTATATGAAATGAAAATTATGATTGGATATAATTGTATTTTCAATCAAGTAAACTTACTTGAATAGTAATCAAATTTTATTTCTTTGTTGATTGCTGAATCTAAATTTTTCATGGGTAAAGGGTGAACCTCATGAGATACCTAGGAAGTAGAGTTAGGCAAAAAAATATGAAAATAAAGACAAAGAATTAAGAAAATGTAAGAGAAATAATAAGTTTTACTCTTCAAAATCAAAGTACAAAAGCTAGGGGCCTAAAGAGAGCAAAAGGTCCACCCGTAAGAGAGGAGTTCCCCTTTTATAATATCAAGAGATGACTATATATAAAAGTATATATAAGGTAAATCAAGTATAAGAAGATTCCCACCCAAGCTTATGGCTAGTTTACATGTGAGCAAGTATGCATTTATCATAAAGTTAGGGTGAGTATCCCTTTATTGTGTGACTACGTGAGTAAGGATCAGGCTGAGAAAAGTGGCTACTATGTTCCTTTGAGTATCCACCTACTACTATCAGATTGATTCATACCTCATTATCTAAGTGATTATTCTCTAAGTTTTTGACTCTCTTGTTCAGGTTGATCTTCCCGTGTCCACACACTTTCTAGTGAGTATACTTATTCCAATAGCTTTTTTTATCCTTTATAGAAAGTACACCTAACTTAGTACTCAAGCTCATCAAGTTGTCTCTGCCTGCAACTTTGGGTATACATTTAGCTTATCGATTCTTCTACTCATTGTGGAGGTACCTCAAAAAAAATACAAAAGAATAAATAGAATGATTAACTAAAAATATTTAATGATCTTATAAAATTTATGCAATTATTGAGAGGTCACAACACCTTTTAACTGAATCCAATATTTTAGCTCTCTAGTGGCTATAAAAGGATCCTCAATCCTTCTTTAGTGAGCTTAGCATTTCTTCAATGACTCACTTGGATAATTCTCTCATCTAGGGGTTGAGTCTTTAAACCTTAAGAAAATGTAGATATCATGATTGCTAAGAGGCCTCGAGGTGATGTTGATCTTGTGATTCTATGAGCAAGTCTTCAAAAGAAAGCCAACAAAATAAAGAAGTCATAAGAGATCATTATTATTATCATGCCTAAGGTGAGTATCTTAATTCCTCTACTATAGTATCTATAGCTCCAGCTACCTTCTCAAACTCGCAAGAAGGAACTAGTACTGCCCATTCTAAAGGGTAGATTTTTGTGATGAGCACTCATCCAATGTGACCTAGACGTATTCAAGGGAAATAGGAAGAAGGAGAGGGTACAAGAAGAACAAAGTGAAGGCTTGAAAAGTAACTTTGCTCTAAACTTGCATGAGGCTAACCATGAAGCCCAAACAACAAATGGCCAAGTATTAATGATGGGTTGAAAAGGTTGTGATAGCTACTGGTGGAGTGTTGTGGATTTTTTACAATGTATACATCTCTTCATAAACTCTTCAGCATCATTTTTTAGTATGGGACAAAATTTACTTCAAGATTTTGTGGTCAGTGTCATCCCTCTTAAGTGACTATCGTACTTGCTAGAATGCATTTCTTTAATGACTTTTCTATGTTTAGACTCTCTCACACATCTAAGGTTGAACTTCATTTCCAACCTTTGAAATAACTCTCCTACTACTGCAAGTATTAGGCTGCTTTGATTTTGAACCTCCTAAAATATTTTGTTATTTCTTTAATCTCTCTACTCTATAAGTAATTCTTGAAAGGGTCAACCCAGCTAGGTGAGTGTTGATTTCACTTTTGATGAGGTTGACATTCTCGCCTCATTAGGCCTAAAATTTGATCTAGGCACTAAGGATCTCCTAAACTAAGACACTTCTGGTAGCAAGGTGAACACCAAACCTAAACTTATAAGACTCATAGAGCCAAACCCGAGGGTCAAGCCCTGACTTAGGCTAAGTGGAACCAACCTACCCCAAATCCAAATAACTCTTATACCCAAATTAAATTGAAACCAAGTCAACCCTAACATTGAATACAACCAAATTTGATTACCAAAACCAACTTCCTTGTCCAAGTGTGTTAGTGGACCCATTGAGCCTAGTTAGCCTACTTAGCCCATAGAAGTCACTTGGGTCCAAATTAAACCAAAGCTAAACTACTTTCAAATAAATGACTTTTTGAAATATAAGACCTTAATTCAAACCCAATCCAACTCAATCGAATTCAATTTAGCTAGTTTGTTAAGTTGACCTAATATAATCCATTTAGACTTAAAGGGCCAAAACCATAATTAATCAAACTTATTTGAAATTGAACTTATAATTAATCAAAGCCATAATTAATTCAACTCAATCAATCTTACCCAAACTCATTTAAACCTTAATTAAGCTTGATTGAAGATCAACTGCAATCTAATTTGCCTAATTGACCTGCTTAGTCCATTTGACCCAATTTGACCTAAAAGTCTAAATTGAGTCAAAATGTAATTTAATCCAAAATGCACCAAATCATAACTATCAATTATCTCTAAACCATTGATTGATCATATATTAATTGATTGATCCCAATTGGTCCAATTTAGCTAATTGGCCCACTTAACTCAATTTGACCAAAAGTTGTGTCAAAACTTGATCCAACCCAAATTAGACCAAATTAATCACTCCAATCACTTTTAAAATGATTGATCATGACTAATTACCCAATTATAATCAATTGAACCTAATTTATCCAATTTGGTCCTTTGACCCAATTTAACCTAAAGGGTCAAATTGGACCAATACTTGAACTAAATTAAAATGGATTAAACCAACACCTACAATGGCTTCCAAATAGATGATTGAACAATTTTCAATCATCAATCAAAGCTAATTTGATCAACCCAACCAAATTGATCTACTTAGCCCAATTTGACCTAAATGATCAAATTGAATCAAAATTATCCCATCCAAATTAGTTCAAACCAAAGCCTACAATCATTTAACTAAATTATTCAACTTAACCCATTTAGCCCATATGAACCCATATGATCCAAATTCAAATTTAATTATAATTGAACTAAATCAATTACATCAATAAGTTTTAAATTATCATTTGAACCTAACCCAATAGCCACTTGGGCCTAATTTGGTCTATTATTCAACCTAATCCAATTAAATCCAAATTGACCTATATGAATCCAAATGACCAAACCAAATCAAACCAACTCTAAACCCAAAAAAACTTGGCATGACTCATTCTTGGACCACCCTTGACCTACCCAAGTGAACACAGCCTAAGGTGAACTTAGTTCAGCAAAAACTAAGTGAACCGAAGGTTTCATATAAAATAAAATTCCAAAATAGAATGGTTGAACCCCTCCCTTTAGCCAAGGAAACACCATTATCATGCCTTAAGCTCACCCATGTTAACTAGACCTGACCCACAACTATTGGCTCAGTCATTAACCAAGGTTAATTCACCTTCACCTTGGACACCCCCCATAGGTTGCCCACTATTTTTCAAGCCATAGACACACCACTAGTTACCATTTCTAGCCACCCCATTTCCGCCACAGGTAAAGACTAGACCTACTCCTTTGGTTGGTTCACTTAGGGAGGAGAGTATACACCTCCTCCTTCAATAAAACTCAATACACACACTCTTGACATCCCACCCCCCCCCCCAAGTTTTTAAAGCCTCTAAAGCACTCATCTACTAACAAATCCAACACCATCTCAAATTGAAATGCCTCCCATACCCAACATGATCAAAGCTCAAAAAAATAAAATTAACTCTTCTCACACCTTCCTCACATTCTCATGATCAAGAATGAATTGAGAAGAACTCGATTTGATCATCGAAGAACTTATTTTGATCAAACTCCTATGAGCAGTGGTGGATCTTAATCTCAAGAGCATTCAATGAGGAGGCAAGGGAGGATCTTCTCAGATGGGCTTCTTCTCTTCAAGGTAAAGCTACCTCAATCGATGGACCATTGCATGGCCCCTTTGGTGTTGGTCTTTTGTTAAGTAATTGTGTGTTTGGTGCAAATCAAGTCATAGGATATCTTATGAATCATTTCCTTGATGGGTTTGGACTCATTTTCACTATGAAACAAGCTCTGATGAGCATGGATGAAGCGACGAGGGACAAATGGCATTCATCTCTCACCGTATGTCGATGACAAATCATCAGTTATCCATTTTGCATGATTAGAACTAACAACTATGATAAATAGTGTTAGAAATTTCTTGATTTAATCCATTAAATCATGAGATTAATCATAGACTTTCAATTTGTGATCGAATGGCTAAGACAAAACTTTGTCTACCTCCACTAAGTTAGTGTGCTATGTGGGATGTTCTAAATAATAAATCATTGGCGTTGCATCTAAAGCACTACCATATTAGTTTTGATGGGGAAAAACTTTAAAAAATTATAATTAATTATATAAAAATTTAAAAAGATAAATAAATACTCTCTAGAAAGCTTAGATAGACAAGAATTCAAGAAAAATAAATGCCCCAATTTTTATTAAGTGTACGGTGACTAACTAGGTTCAGAATATTTTATTAAGTGAAATTAACCTTTAATCACTTGGTAAATTGACTTAAAAGTTTGTGTGAATGATCTTTAGGATGGCATATAACTCCCATAATTATTTCAACTCAATTACTTAGGTGATTTGGAAAATCTAATTTTTCATACATTTTGTACATTTAATAAATTTATATAATTGAAAAATTATGAAAATTATCATGGAAACTTAAATGCATATTATAATGTTAATGACTAGAGGAATTAATTAAAACCACTAGCTCTAATTGTTCATAAAAATCACTATTAAGGAGTTATTGAAATCATTTTGGGATGAAATTAACATCATCTCTAATTTTAGTAATTAGGACACCTAATCCTGTATTAGGAAATTATTTTAATTAGGAACTTATGATACTATATTTGCTAACTGGTCAATCCTCCTAGGATTTGAACTAACACAATTGAATTAGGTGAACCCAAATTACATTCAAATTTGATAAATTTCAATTAATGAATACATATTAATTAAAATCTAAATCCAATTGAGCTTAGACCAAACTAATTAAGTTGATTAATCCAATTAACCTCTCTAAAGCTAAAATCATCTAAACCCAAAGAAATTCAAATAAAATAAAAATAAATTAAAATTAAATCAAATAAAATGCATGAAAATTAATGAACCTAAAAATAAACTTAAATGAGTTTAAAGATGATCAATCATGTCACTTGACCTAGGGTTGACTTATGTGGGCCCCAACAAGTCAAAGGTCAATTCACCAAAACCTAACCAAATTAAATCAATGTAAGGACTTATAATCATCAAATGAGCATGTTTAAACATTAAACTCAACAAATTTAATTTTAATAAGATCTCAAATGGTTTAATTAGATCACTTGATCCAAATAAACCTTATCTTAACTTAAATTCCAATTGAATATCCAAATCATTTGAAAATCAAATTTAAACAAAATTTACTTAGACCAGTTAGGTTATTTATCATCAAAGTGAACTCATTTTTAATCCATTAAACCCAATTTGGGTCAATTGGGATAAAATCAAATCAACATCAAACTAAATGAAATTGATTGCTCCAAATCATCCACACATGTGATTAAACAAGATTAAAGTTAAATATACCTTAATTAAGTCAAATTTGTCATTTAGAATTAAACTCAACTTTACATTTAGGCCAAAATGGGTCAAGTTGAGACAAAATCAAAATCAATCCCAAATCCATTGAAATTAATCAATTAGAAACATCATAAATGGCTAAACAAATATAATTGAACCTAAATTTAAATCCATTGATCAAATAAATTTATCAAAGTCAATTCAAAAATAAAAGATAGCTAAATGGATCAAACTTAAACACTTAAACCTAAGCCTAACTTAAATAAATTTGAGTTTGACTCATGGTTCATCTTGGTTTGATTTTGGCAGTTAATCATCAATCCAAAAAGATTAATAGTAAACATTTAATACTAATTGTCAAAAATAATCTAATATAAAACAAGCTAAGTTCAAATGGACAAACCTAAGCATTTAAGCCCAAGCTTAAACTAATTACACTTAGATTCATTTAGACTCATCCTAGGAGGAACCCAAGGTAGCTTCCAACCAAAGTTGGAGGTCTAAGGAGGTCCCAATTGGTCCAAGGAGAGAGAGGAATATTCCATGGAAGAATGAAGCTTAAACCAAGCTCCTCCTCCCAATCCCTCAAAATTTTACCCATGTGTGCTCCCTTAGCCTCCCTAAGAGATTTGAATCCTATTTTGACATTCTCACTGCCTTTAGCACCATCAATGGATTGTAAATTTCCATGGTTATCGACCTCCCTCTTAAGCCAATTATAAAGCTCTGACCAACCTTAAGAAGCTAAAAAAGGTATTTGGTTGATTCCAACATTTTTCTTGAGTGAAATCAAGCATGATAATATCTTCCCCCTCCTCCTCGAGATCCTTTGATCATTCCCAACACAAAACTCAACAAGCGGTGAACATTTGTCTCCACATCAATCTAGAGAGAGAAAACACAATTCATTCTCCAATCTTGTCCAACATCATTGACCATTTTCAAAACACAAACCACCACCAAGACCCAATGCTGATGAGGTATGGCTGAAATCAACCTTCTTTTAATTTTATATTAGTCATTTTGAAATGAAGTTAGTGTTAGGATCAATCAAACCATATTGAAATCCTATGGTTTTGTCATGTGGATCATGACAATTAGCTATAAAAATCTTATGGTGCCCGATCACTAATGCGGATGAAAAAGATGGAATCATAGTCATCCATTCCTACTATTTTTAATGAACAATTATGATTTTGTCAGACCGATTGATTAAACCCAATAAAAAAACTTCAAGTTGATTCTAGGACATCTGATCTTTGATCAAACAATTCCGATAAAACTACACCCCTGCCACCAAATTCGTATGGGATCCATGTGAATCCAGAATAGCTTAACTATGCAATGCTATGCATAAAGATTGTGTCAAGATCAATGGTTAACGGTTTATATCATTTTTGAATTTTAAAAATGCAAAATATTGCTAAAAACTTTAAAAAATCATAGAAAATAAAATACTCATCCAAAAAATGCAAATAAGACTAGATTCATCTCAATGAGAGGAATCTATTAAACCTGAAATCTCCAATTTTTATTGGAAAGTTTTAGTTTAATTTGAGTTTAATTAACATAAATTAAATTTTAGTTAAACCAAAATTATTAATCCAATCAACCTAAGACTTTAGGGAAGTGAAATTGATGTTAAAATACACTTTAGATAAAATTCTTAGGATTTATTGGTGATTAAAATGTAACATGCAAAATTTTTAATCTCCAACCCTTAATTTAATGAAATAAATTAATACAAAATTAAGAAAATTAAGTAAAATCAGGAAATTACTTTAAAACATCATAATACATTTTAAAGAATCCAAGAAAACTATTAAATCTCATTGAAACCCATTAATTCTTAAAATGACATAATTAAGTAATTAAGTGAATTAATTAATTCATTTAATTTATCTCATCTTTAAAAAATCATAGTAAATCAACCAAAAATCCAAAATTCTTAAATAAACCCTCTTTGGATTCATCTTCCAGAGAGTAATTAAAAAAAATTAAAATCCCCAAATAATTCATAATAATTTAAGCTTAATTTAGGCTAGGGAAATCATTAAAACCTTTATTAGTCTCAAAATATATACATAATCAAGATGAAACTTTAGAAAAATGAAACTAGCAAGCAACCCCTATTTCATAAAAATTTAAAAGCTAAATAATTTCTAGACCATAAGTTATGAACATTTCAAGTCTTAGGCTAATTTAAATTAAATAATAAATTAGAAATCACACAAAAATTATAACAATTAATGGAATCAAGTCAAAACATTTTAAACAACACTATAGAAGCTTAAGAAAATTTCTAAGCCTCTAAAGTTGAAAATTTTAATAATCACATATTTAGAGTTTAAAGGATGATTAAAAGAAACCAAAAATTAACTAAGCCTTAAGTTATTAAATTGATAAACTCATGATAATCCAAATAATCAATTAAAAAATAAAACTAATTAATTTATGGAATTTACATTTAAATGAAAATCCATTAACATTAAAATCATATTTAATCCACTTAACATCAAATGAATGATGATAATTATAATTAAATATAAATGATTAATCAAATCATACAACATAAACAACCAAAAAGATTAAGATGGCCTAGATTAAGTTTGGGACCTACGTAGTTCATTTCTTTAAGTTTCATAGGTTATAATCAATCATTAATTATTAATAAATAAAATTTTATTATAAGAAATTTAATGAAATAATGAGCCCCTTGAACATAATATATCACTTAAACCAATTTAAACAATGAATTAAATAACTAAACCAATAAATCTCCTAAGTCATGAAATATAAATAAACTATTTGAATAATGAAATTAATGTATTTGAAGCAAATTTAAATTAAAATTAATCAAACAAGTTAAAATAGCTTAGAACATTTAAGATAATAAGCACTAATATTAGTTAAATGAAACAAGTGAATAAGGTTAATTAAATCAAAATCAAATGAATTAAACTATAATATGTGAAATTAAATAATCATTTTGATCTTGAACCTTAATCAAATCAAACAAATATAAATTTGAATGTAAGCCTAAATTATGAAACCACATTCAATAATATTTATTTTAACAACTAATATGAAATCCAATAAATTTTGTTATTTAAAGCTCAATTAAAAGATTAAATTAAAATAAGCAATTAACCAAATGATAAAACTTTTAATTTAGATTTAGAAGACTACTTTAAATTTTAATTAAAATATATAAATAAATTGAGTCAAGGTCCATTAATCAAATCAAATGAAATTTGAATAAAAGAAGAATAAAAATCTTTAAATTTCAACAATAATTAAGGAATAACATAAACTTCAACCTTAAAAAGATGAGTTAAACATTAATCATATCAAATTCAACTTAAATAAATAATTCAAAGATATTTAAAAAGAGGTTAATTAAGATACTTAAGTTCTTATTTGATCCTTATAGTCAATTTTTTATCTTAAGAAATTCCATTCTACTAGGATTAGGATGTTAAATGGAATGGCCCAAAGTAGAATTTAATTTATTCTTCATTCTTTAAAATTTAAATTTAACCATAATACAACATTAAATCTCAAATTTAAATGAAACTAAAAATTAATTAAATTATTTGAATTAAAACAATCTAAGGGTAAAAATGAACAAACCCAAAACTCAAATTAAAACTTAAACTTAAAAAAGCCAAGTGCAATCATACCACAAAATCTTCTCTTTTGTACACTATATTATTAGGTCACTAAGACTAGATTTAGGTAAGGCTGATGATATTTGATATTCTATGATGTGAAATGATTTTTTTTTATTTGGTAGTGTAATATTTTATAATGGATGGCTAAAAATTATTTGCTCGCTTGTTTGGATGTAAGGGTGTTCTTTTCAAGCTAACACTATTTTTTGTAAAGGGTTGTGCATTTACCATAATAAATATAAAAATAAATACTATTTGCTTATAGGAGCAACTTAAATCTCAAGCATAATCCAAGAAGATAGGTGAGCTTGGCAAGCACTAGTGCTAAGCCCATATGTTTGGAATATAAACTGTTGTTATGTTGTATGTATTTCCTAACATCTACTTTACAAGGATTACAACTTTATTTTAGAATTTTAAAATGTAATTTGAGCCTAGAATTAAGTTAGGATCTATGTGGTCTAAGAATAGTGGAAGCTGACTTTACCAATTGGTGGTCTCTTGGGAAGCCCGTAAAGGTCCCTAAAGAAGGTGATGATCTAGATGAAGACTCCCAAAGATCGAGACTATACCATATAGATTTTAGGAATTTCTTATTTAGGTAATCAAATATGTCATTAAAGAATAATCATAGTAGCTTGAAAGAAAAACATGTTATTCTATAATGGAATTGATTATTTAATGAGGACACCTAATGATAATGGGTCTTTAATATTCCAGAGATTTTTCCATTGAACTATATGAAAAAGTAGAACAGGATTTATTTTATGTTGGGTTCATAGTTCCCTATAAAGATAATCCCCTATTGTTAATAGAATCTTAAGAAGAATGGATATCTTCCTAAGAACACTCTTGATTAAAGAAATTGACATTTATTTCTATGGATTTTAAAATTGTCTTAAAAGAATGATTAATTCAAAATTTCAATAAGGAATGCTTTAAAGGGGAAGAGTTATGTTCTGAGGCCAATAGAGATTAAGTAGGAAATGCCTATATATAATAGGATTCCCAGTAGGCTTTTCATTGATTATATCATTAGGCTTTAGATTTTTAAGATTAAATTTAATAAATTTTTGAATTGGTATTTTATTAGAAGTTTAGGATTTAGGTTTTAATAAGCACAAAATTGTAGAAATGATTAGTTGTCAAAGACATATTCCAATAAGAGGCTTCAGAACCTAAATGTGTAATGCTTCTAACATAAGTCAGAGCTTCACCTAATGTAATTTCTATGAATTATTGGTTATTTTCTTATTATAGAGAAATAAACCTATCACTAACTATTTTGGACTTATCAACCACATGGAAGGTTTGCCAGATAACACCACTCAAGTGATTTTAAAAAACCATAATTCTAGTCTCATGTATACAAAATAGTTTGGTTATTGCATTTAGGAAAGAAAACTAAGAGCCTATACTCACTCTTTAACCCTAAGGTAATGACTGGTGTATTAAGCATCTAAGAAATGAAATAATTTTTAGTTTTTTTATGTTTTGATTCATAATTTTTTTTAAGGCCTAGGCATGCAATTCATGCCTACAATGAGATACAGTTATAAAATGGTGATGGGCCAAATCAAAATAAGAAGGTATAGTTTCCCCAGGATGGGTGGTCATCTTCAAAGGTCAAATGCTCCCTCATGTGCAATAGGTGAAGCACCCAGTTCAAGAGGAACAAAAAATATGCTCTCATGGTTCCTAATAGCTAATTTTTTTCTAGTTACTTTTAAGTCATACCTGGGCTTTAATTAAAGTGAGGTTATGAATTTTTAGTTTATGTATAAGTTATTTATGTTTAGTGAGCTAGAAAATTTAATTTTTCTAAGAGCCTAACATTTCCAAGCTTTTCATTATAAAACACATCATAAAAAGAAGCTTAGAAAAAGCATGCATTTATATTGTGCACCTCAAAAGAAATCAAGCCAAATTAAATTTAGAAAATATGTCGGTGCGGCCGAGTACCACTATATACCACAGAATAAAGAGAAAAATTGATAGCTGAGCTCTGTCTTTATACAGCTGACCTAGAACTAAAAGTTTTGATCTATAGTGGTCTTCATAAAGGATCATCACCTACATCAGGGACCACCATAAGGTTCACAAGGGACCACCGGCTAGTAAAGTCAGCTCCTACTATACTTAGACCCTATAGATCCTAACCTAATTCTAGTCTCAAATTATATTTTCAAATTCTGAAATAATTTCTAATTGCTACAAAATAGGCAATAGGAAATACATACAACACAATAGCAATTTATATTCCAAACATATAAGATTAGCACCCATGTTTTTCAAACCAACCTATCCTATTGGGCTATGCTTAGGGACTTAAGTAGCACCTCTAAGCAACTAGCATTTTATTTTTATTTTATTATAATGGTTTATTTAAGCATAATCCTCATAAAAAAACATTAGTCTAGAAAGACCACCCTAAAATCTAAACTAACGAGCAAACAATTCTTAGCCACATAGTCTAAAATATTATACCACAAAACAAAAAAATATTTTAGATCACAAATCATTAGCCTAACTTAAATCTAGGGTCAATCACCAAATAATCTAGTGTGTGATAGAGGGGCTTGTGTGGTATGACTGCACGAGGCCTTGTTTTAATTTTTTTAAGTTCAAAGGTTGTTTAATTTATTATTGTGTGGTTTTAAGTTATATGATTTAATTGATCTATGATTTTATTTCACTTTTAGGTCTATTTTTGTATTAAGGTTGAATTTAAGTTTTAAAGTATGATTAATAAATTCCATTTATGGAACCCATTCTATTCAACATCCTAATCCTAATAGAATGAGATTTTCATCTTTACGTAAAAATCAATTCAAAGAGTCAAACTAAGATCCTATGTATCTTAATTAAACTCTTTTAAATTTAATTGAATAGCTTGCTTTGATTAATGTTTAATCCTTATTTTAAGTTTAAATATTATATTAATCAATTAATTTTAAATGTTGTTAAGCTAAAGACTTTAATATTTTTCTTTCATTTGACTTGATTAATATTTCTTAGTTTAATTTGCAACCTTTAATTAGAATTTAAAGAGATTTCTTAGATTTTAACTAAATTTTAATCATTTAACATAGTTATATTTTAGTTTAATATTTATCTTAATTTGATTTGGTTTCAAATGATTTTCTTCACTTATGTTTTATCCTGGTTAATTTTGGTATTGTTTATGATGTATATAATTTCATAACTTAGGTTTATGTCTGATCTTATATTTCTTTGGTTTGATTAAGAAATAATTATTTAGTTCCACATGTTTTAATTTAATTCATTTTATTTGGATTGAATTGATCTTATTCACTTATTTCATTAATGTTGATGTTTAATAACTTGAATGATCTAATTTAATTGATTTAAGTTAATTAAATTTTACTTATTTAAGCTTACTTTAAAAGCATTGGTTTCATTATTCAATTAGTCCATTACATTTAATTTTCATGATTTAGGATGTTCATTAATTATAGCATTTAACCCATTGTTTAAGTTGATTTTAATGGGATATTATATGTTAAAGATTCATTATTTGATTAAACCTCTTAAGATAAGATTTTGCCTATTAATACATAAGAAACATATAGAATCAACTATTTAGGTGCAAAACTAATCTAGACTATTCTTATTCTTAAGGAATTTAAATTAAATATTTTAATTTTAATCGTTCATATTTATTAATCATTAATGTTTTTATTTGATGTTAAGTAAGCGAAAGATAGCTTTAATGTTAATGAATTATTTTGTAGGCATAAGATTTAGAAATTAATTAATTTCACATTTTACCTAAATGTTATATTTTATTCTTAATTTAATAGTTTAGTACTTTATGGTTTAATTAATTTTTTATTTTTATCAATTCCATAAACCATATGTAAGGGATCAATTAGGTTTTTTTTAACTTTAGGGGACTATAAATTTTTTTTAAAGTCCTCGAATGTTATTTAAGATGTTTAAAATGATTCCACTAATTTTCTTAATTTTATAATTTTTTATTTATTATTTTATTTAAATTAACTTAGAATTTGGAAATTCTATAACTTTTGAGCTAGTGGCCATTTGACTTTTAAATTTTTATGACAAGTGGGGTTCTTTGCTAACTTAATTTTTCTAAAGCCTCATAATATATATATATATATATATATATATATATATATATATATATATATATATATATATATATATATATATATATATATATATATATATTAAGCGATTAAAGTTTTAATTATTTTAATAAAATCTAAATTATTAGGTAATAATTAGGGATTTTAATTTTTTTGTAAATTCCTCATAGGAAGATGAATCCATAGAGGGTGTATTTAAAATCTTTGGGTTCTTATTTGACTTATTACGAATTTCTAAAGTTCAGGTTAATTAATTCATTTAATTGCCTAACTAAGTCATTTTGAGATTTATTAAATTTCAGAGAGTTCTAATGACATTTTTAGACTCATTAGTATTTATTATGATGATTTGAATTTATTTTCTTTTTTCTAATCTTATTGAATTAATATTACTTAATTTCACTAAATTAAGACTTATAACTTAAAAATTTTATATCTTCTAGTTTAATTACCTATAAATCACTAAAATTTTATTTAAGGTGTATTTCAACTATAATTTCAATCCCCTGAAGTTTCAAAATGATTAAATTAATATTTTAAGTTTAATTTAGGTTTGATTATTTTTAATTAAACTTAAATTAACCCAAAAATATCCAATAAAATTTAGAAATTTTAGGCTTAATAGATTCCTCTCATAGAGATGAATCTATAAAGCCCTTATTTGCATTTTTTTTGATTAAGTATTTTATTTTTATGAATATTTAAAGTTTTTATATTTTTCTAATTTTTAAATTGAGAAAACCTAATTTTTCTCTTTACACATGGCGGTGTGTGATTTTGCAACACAAGATCCACATGGATCTAGTGTTATTATGCTGATGGGGCATAGTTTAAAGAAAATTAATCAATTAGTCTAGCTAAATTATGGTTGTTCATTTCAAATAGAAGGAACAAACGATCATAATTCCATCTTCATCATCCACAATGGCGATTGAGCATTGTCTACTTTTTGCGGCTAATTATCGATGATCTATGTAATGAAATCACAAAAATTTTATTGTAACTCAATTAGGGCATAATTTTGAAGGAATGTATTGATTTGATCGATCCTAGGGACAAATTCATTTCACAAATGACCAATGCTAAATTGAAAGAAGGTTAGTTTTGGCCATACCTCACTAACATGGGGGCTCGATGGTGGTTTGCATTTCAAAATCACTTAAGGAAGTGAGATGAAGCTTTTGGAAGAAGAATCAAGCTTTACCTCCCTCTAGATCATGGAGATGGATGTCCATCATGGTTCTCATGAATTTGGTGTTGGGAATGATCAGGGAAGCTTGGGATGAGGGGAAGGTGTGTTTGAGTTTGATTTCACTTGTAGAAGGTGATGGAATCAAAGAGAATGAGAAATTTGATGTCCCTTCATATTTTTAAGCTTGGTTGAGAAGTCTCATTATTGGCTTTTCATGGAGGCTATTGTCCATAGGGAGTTACACTCTAATCATGAGGCTAAAGGCGGAGAGCAAGTCAAAACTTCTATTTGAATCCCTAAAGTAATTAAGATTGTATAAATGGAAGGAGTTTTGGAGGTATTTGGGGAATATTAGGCTCAGTTTGGCCTCTTCCCTTCCATGACATATTCCTTTGCCTTTGAACTGACTTAGGATCTCTTTAGAGCCCTTAATCTTTACTAATTACTTTAGATTCACCCTAGAATAAGTCTAAGTGAATTTCAATGTGATTAGTATGAGTTCGAGCTCAAATGCTTACATTTGATCCATATAGGTTTAGCTTGACTTGGATTGGGTTAAGTGTGATCAATGTTTTTTATTCATCTTTCTAAATCAATGATTAGCTATCCAAATCAAACCTAGAATGATTTATGAGTCAAACAAACTTATTTGAATTAGGTTTAGGGACAAATGCCTTGAGGTAGTTCACTTAAGTATATTTTCCTTTGGCTTAGTTTAGTTTATTACATTTGATGGATTCAATCTAGATTTAAGGTTTTAATCATGTTTTATTATTATTATTTATGATATTACTAATTGATGAATTTTATGGGATTTGGGCTTGATTTTTATTTTTGGCCCATTTTGATTTGAATGGGTTAAGTTGAGTTTAGTTAAATTAAATAATCAATTTGACTCAATTAAATCATGTTTAGATTCTAATCATGTTTAATCATGCTCATTGGATGAATATGAGCCTTTAGAATGATTTAATTTGGTCAAATTTTAGAATTGACATTTGGCTGGGTGGTGCCCACATAGGTCAACCTTAGGTCAAATGACATGATTGACCATCTAGAACCTCATTTAGATTTATTTTTAAGCCCATTTATATCCATGTATTGATTTTATGCTTTTCATTTTATTTTATTTTAATTTATTTTTATTATATTTAAATTTCTTTATGTTTAGATAATTTTGAGCTTATGTAGGTTAATTTGGTTGACCACCCCAATTACCATAATCTAAGCTTAATTGGATTTTAGATTTTAGTTGTGAGTTTGGTTTGGATTCACCTAATCTTATTGGGTTAAGTCAAATTCTAGAAAAATTTACTATGATAGCCTAGTATAGTGTCCTAGGTGCATAACCAAAAGCTCCTAATCTATCATTAGATATCTTAATTACTAGGGTTAAGAATGATGTTAACCTCATCCAAAAAAGAGATTAATAGAGACTTTTAGTTCTAAATTAGGTTGTATAAGGCTAAGTTTGTATACTCATTTTTCTTCTAGGGTGTACAGCGATACCGAACACATTGGGCTATTTTATAATTTAATTCATCTTGATTTATTTTGGGGTGTGCAATAGAATTGCATGCTTTTCTAGGTTTCTTTCTATGATGTGCTCTGTGATAAAATTCTAGAAGCATTAGGCTCTTAGGAAAACTAAATTTTCTACCCCATTAAAATTTAACAACTCAAATATAAAATAAAAATTCATAACCTCACTATAAATAAAGCCCTAAGCATAACTTAAAAGAAAGACTTTGTAAATCATGTGAGCATTTTGTTCATCACTCTTGAATTGGGTGCTTCACGCATTACACATAAGGATATCTGACCTATGAGGATGACCAACCATCTTGGAGAAGTGTGTCTTCTTGTATTAATTTGGCCCATAACTAATTTTCTAATTACATCCTATTATAGGCATAAAATTGCATGCCCAAGCCTTAAAATAATATTGTAAGTCAAAATATATATAATACAAAAATTATTACATTAGTTAGGTTCATAACATGGTAATTATGATCTTAGAGTTTAGAGCATGAGTTTAGATTCTTAGCCTCTTTTCTAAATACAACAACCCAGCCATCTTCCATACAAAAGACCAAAATCATGAATTTAGAATTACTTTAGGTGGTCTTAACTGGTAACCCTTCTAGGCGGGTAGTAAGTCTAAAAGATTAGGGATAGGTTCATTTTCTTAAGTGAAAAAGAGAACCATAAATTTTCAAAAATTACATTAGGTCAAGCTTTTGACTTATGTCAGAAGCATTTTAAACTTAGGTTCTCATCCTATTAAAATAAGTCTTCAACCATTAAGTATTTTTATAATTTTGTGCTATTAGAATCTCAATCCTAAACTTCTAATAAAATGTCAATTCAAATTTTAAATTCAATTTCAAAAATGTAAAGCCCAATTGTAAGATAGTTCAAATGCTTACTATGTATCCTAGTATCATAGGCATTTCCTACATTCAAGCTTTTTCTGGAGACTCCACTGAGGAGTAATTTCTCTCTCCATCTTTAGAAATATACTTTTATCTTTATACATCGACAATGTACTTGTGTTATTCACAGGTTAAGATTGCCTTTCATTCCATTTAATACCTCTCCATTTCATCTTTGGTAGAAAATATTCAACATCTGCAAAATGAATTATAGAAACCCTTTATTTCTTAAAGTTAAATTGGTGGGTCCTTTAATATCTAAATTTTTAACAAAATAATTTATTTTAAAAAATCATGGCCATAATTAAGATGGTTGATTGCTCCTAATGGGTCAAAGATCTTCATCTTCATTTTATTATTTAAATTTTGTTATAACTTATGTAATTTTTTATTTGAAAAAAAAATGGTTAGACAACTTATTTTCATTATTACATCTAGAATCAACTTTTTTGTTGATATTAGTAGACTTCTGATGGCTCTGTCATCAAATATCGAGTTGATTTTGAGGATTTAAACATCATTGCTAATGGAGTGATCTTTGCTCCTATTAGTGATGCTTCTATTAAAGATAAAAAAGCATATCCTAGTGTTATCTATAGTTCCCCGTAGTACCCCTGCCATTGGCAAGGAGGTAGCTATAGAGGCCACCAAGAGAGTCCAAGCAGGTCTTATATTGAAGAAGATAAAATGACCTGCTAAAAAGACACCTGCTCTTTGTTGACCACATTTTTAGATGAGGTTAACAACACTTCTAAAATCAATAATTAGGACACCTATTCTTAGATTAGGAACCTCCTAAAAGTGCTTAGGACACTACATCTAGTGACATAATACAATTTTCTTGGATTTAATCTAACCTAATGGACATAGGTAGACTTAAATCAAATTCTAAATTTGAATTAAATCAAATCAAATCAAAAAATAAAATGAATTAAAATTAAATTAAAATGATTGAATCCAAATCTAAATCAAAGTGATCTTGTTAACCCATTTGACATAGGTTTGACTTAGGTGGGTCCCATCAAGTCAAAGGTCAACCCATGAAAATTTGACCAAATTAAATCATTCTAAATATTTTAAATGATAACATTAATATGTTTAAACATGAATCTAAAGAAATCTAAATCTATTTGAGCCTTACTTAGGTTAATTAAACCACTTAGTCTAAACTAAATCTAAATGGGTCCTATTTGGTTCAAACCTAATTGGTTCAAACCTAAATCAAATTGAAATTAACACTTTGATTGATCAAAATCACTTGGAAATAAAAATTAAACATAATCCAACCCATCACTAGGTCTAATTTGGTCAAATTGATCATTTGACCCAATTGAACCCAAGCTTAACCCATTAGAACCCACTTTGGGTCAAATAGGTTCAAATTGAAATCCATTTGAAATTAAATGAAATTAATCACTCTAAATCATCTCACACATGGGGTTAAACATAATTAGAGTATGAACATGATTTAATTAAGTTAAGTTTGGTCATTTGACTCAGTGAAATCCAACTTAACCCATTCAAGGTAAAATGAGTCAAGTTGACTTGGAATTGGACTAAACCCTCATGTGGCATGGGTTAAGTCAATTCTAATCATCCAATGGACAATCAAAGATGATTTAAAACCATAAATAAAACAAAAGGAAATGACAGAAGAATTTTGGAGCAAGTAAAGATGCTTGGTGGATTCCTCTTTCTTTCATCCAAATTCCTTGGATTTTATCCAAGTGATACTTGAATGTCTCTTGAGGATGGTTCCAAGGCTGAAAATTCAATGGATTAGCCCTCAAGCAAAAGGGAACTTGGTTTCTTCTAAGATGAAAAGTAAGGGAGAAAAGAGAGAGGCCATGGAGGCCAACCTCTCGGCCAAGAGAAGAAAGGTGAGGAGATGGATTCCTCCCCTCCAATTCTTTATCCCAAGATTCTCACAAGGCCAAGGGGAAAAAATCCACCCTTTGGTCGACCATCCCACCACCGATGGCCAAAATCTAGCCACCTAGATGGCCAATACATGGCTCTTGGTCATGTAGGTAAAGAAGAGAGAAAGTCCATATTCTCCCCTTCTTTTCAACCTAAATCATTCAAAAGTGAAAAGAAGAAGAAAAAGACCCTTCCCCTGACCCCTCATCATCGTCACACCGGAATTTGACCAAATACAATGGCCACCGATAGGTCTTTAATGGAAAAACACTAGGGAGTGTATTACCTCAAATTAAATGTTCTAATACATTCTAGAGGTCGAGGAAACCTCAAACGAATCCTCATAGTGACCCCTCACCATCGATGAAGAGAACGCCAAACCTATCGAAAAATGGCTACACATTGGTCTCTAAAAAGTTTGAAAGGAGGCAAGTCACTAAATCAGGTCCACAGCTTCATTACATCAAAGTGAAGGGGTTTGTGTCGATTTCACTGTCAGAGATCGTTGGAGTTGAGGTATGCTTCATAACCAGCCTATAGAGCATTCAATTTTGGTCCTTTGTGAAGAAAATTTAATCCCCATGAAGATCAAACCATATAGATTGGTATGAATTTATCCCTAATCATTTTGCAATGGAAATTGAGTTAAAAATAATTTTGGATCACTAAAAATTCATCAAATTCAACGAACAGTGTCTATCTCTCAATGGACTTCGAGAAATGATCTCCATCATCTAATCCTTCTATTTGGAATAAGATATAGCTACATAATCTGAATAATCCCCTTAAGGAGAATGCTAAATGAACCAGCACTGTCTAATCTTGGATCACACGATCGAGATCTATCCTACATGACACTACTTTTGACATTACACCATGCAGGATCTACATGGCCCAATGGCTCCGTGCCACGTGGCAAAGGCACCACATCGGCACCACATCGATTCCGTCATTTTAAAATGGTAAAACCCATTTTAAATAATTAGAAAATTATTAAAAAAAGCATTAAACTTCATAAAATCATATAAAATAAAATATAAATCTAAAAAAATATAAATGAGGGCTCTATGGATTCATCTCAATCAGTAAAATCCATTAAACCCAAAATTCAATTAATTTTTGGTAAGTTTTGCTTAATTTGATTTTAAATGAAATCAATTAAACTTAAATTAATCACAAACTATTAATCAAATTGAAATGAAACTTTGGGGAACTGAAATTAATAAAATGCACCTTAGGAAAAATTTTAATGAACTATTGTAATGTATGTTAAGAAATATCAAATTTCAAACTCTAAACTTTAAATTTAATTACATAAATTAATATAAAATAAAATAAGTAGTCAAAATTGATCAAATCAATTCAAATTGACATAATTAACCTAATGAACTTAAAAACAATAATGAAACCCACTCAAACTTAAGAAATACAAAAATGACTTAATTTGGTAATTAAGTTAATTAAATAATTCAAATAATTAACTAGAACTTGAATAAATCACAATAAATCAACAAAATTCCAAAAATTATGAATAAACCCTCTTTGGAAGCATCATTTAGAGAGGAATCAAGAAAAATAAAATCCCCAAATAATCCTCATTAAATTAAGAATAATTTATGTTTCAATGAAATAATTAAAGCCTTAATTACACCCTAATTTTTCATTAGATTAAAATGAAACTTTGGAAATATGGGGAATCCACTTGCCATAAAAATTTCAAACTCAATTGACCTTTGGATTGGGAATTATTGAAATTGCAAATCTCTAGGTCAATATAAAGTAAATAAGAAATTAAAAAAATTCATAAAATAACTTGAAATAATCATAATTAACACCAAAACACTTACAATAGTTCTCCAACATCCTAAACCAAAGAATTTGATCACTTAAAGGTTAATGAAATTAATAATTCATATTAAGTTTAATTATACCTTAAAACTAATAAACTTCATAATCAAACCAATTAATGTAATCCTAATGCATAATCAATATAACCTAATAATGGATTAAAACACTAACTTAAATGTCTTAGGTTAACATTAATCAAATCAAAAGAATATGAATTCAACAAACATAAACACAATTCAAACTAATTCAAATCAAATGAATACAAATGTTAATCCAATTCAAGCTAATTTAAATTGAATTAAACAAATCATATCAAATTAAAAATCAATTAAATCAAGAAGATTTAATCAAATCAAAAGAATGAAATAAAGAATTAAATCTTAGAAGAATTGAAACATTAAACCAATTTGAATTCAAACACAAATCATCTAAATGAAATTAAAGGGATTAATTAAGATACTTAAGGATCTTAGTTAGGCCATTGGGATAAATCTTCATCTTAAGATGAAGGTTTCATTCCATTAGGGGTTAGGATGTTGAATGGAGTGGTTCCACCCAAAAGTGGAATCAATTCAACTCTTCATTCTTGAAAATGTTACTTAGCTATAGCACCCAAGAGGGGGTAAATTGGGTTTTAAAAAGAAATTTTATAAAATTTAATTATATCTTTTGTAGATAATCTAAATATTTAATAATAATTCTTTATTACATGAAGTAATAGAAAAAGCAATAGTAGAAAGTTATGTGCTGAAACACAGAGATTTTTATGTGGTTTTACTAAACCCCAAAAATTGGTCTACGTCCACGCCTAGCCACCCAGACTAGGAATTCACTAAACCAAAGTAGAGATTACAACAAATCTCTCGTAGTCTCCTTCATAGGAAAGCACAACCCAACATGTACTTTCCTTAATATATAAGCACAACCCAACACATACTTTTCTTAACATGCAAGTGCAACCCAACAAGAAATCAAGACAAGGCAAAGAGAAAGATACAAGTCTAACTCTCAATTTTATAATTTTTTTTACTCACAACCCAATCTATACTAATATTAAGGCAATTGAATATTAATGAAAAAGAGAACTCACATTAATTTTAAATGAAATTACAACAAGATCTTCAATCAAATATTTAATGCAATTAAGTAACTTAATGTTGTTTGAATGATTTTTAAAAGGTGTGAAATGATTTTTTTTCAAAGTCTTTGAAATGAAAACTAAATGCAATCACCAAAAACTTTACTTTGAATTCTTTTTTCACACAAGCTAACTTTCATTCAAAAAATAAATGTATTTGCAATTTGAATAACTAAACATTCACTTGAATAAGGATTTGAATTATATCACATGAAAGCTATCATCTAAAAAATGCATAAACCAATTGAATAAAAGTAATCAATCAGCACAAAATAATTTATTAAAGATAGGATGTGCTTGACCAAATGGAAAAAGAGAGGTAATAAAATTTTAAGCACAATCAAATTTAAGCAACCTATATGACATTTTAAGCCAAATACATAAACAATGGATATTCAAATGATTAAGCACTTAGGAAAGTAATAACCATTAAAAGACTTCAGCCAAACAAGAAACAAAAGGAATATTCAATGATTAAGCATAAAATATATTGATTTCCTTATGTTAGCTTTAGGCTAAACAAGAAATCAAAAGATTATCAAGAAGGTAAAGTAAACACAAATTGATCTTCATATCTTTGTTCTTGTCCAAACAAAATCTAAATATTATGTTATGAATAAACACAAGAAAATTTACATAACCTTGTAAACTTCAAAGCCAAGAAGAAATAAGGGAAGTTTAAGAACTTAGTATCTTAGAAGAAAAAAAACACTAAAGAAATGATGTTTTAAGCCAAGGGTGGAATCACACCAAACCTTCACTTTCACAATCCATTTTCAATCCAAATGAATGTTCAAAAGAAAGGGAAGAATGATGAGAAATGCTTGCACTTGTATCACCAAAAATCTCCAAGAAATGATCTTGCAAGAATCGGCCAAGGGTGAGCAAGAGAGCAAGAAAGAGTTTTTAATTTTTTGGAACCTTTTTTAAGTTGAAACAAAGATCTTAAATAGATGAGGGAGGAGTCTAGGGTCAGCAAAAAACTGATCCAATGATAGACAAATTGATTTGGCATCAATTTGAATTTTGAAGTGAAAGGAGAGAGGATAGGCCAAAGAGATCTTTTATAGGCTCCTTTACAAATTTGTTTAAATTGAATATAAAATGTATGTTATGTGATTCATGACCAAGGAAGGAGGAAATCCTATAGAAATTTTGGCCAAGGGAGTTTAGATATGAAGGAGGGACTTTTGAATAAAATAAATCCACTTCAAAGAATTCACCCAAAGAGGTTTCCTAAAATAGAAAATTCTTAAAATAATGCAGAAATTAATTTTAAATCAAAGATGATTGTATTCTATACTTATTGAATGTTTAAATAACATATACATTTATTAAATTTAAGACATAGTGGTCGGCCTCCCTTAAACTTTCCTAAAATAGGTCAAATTGGAAAAAGGAAAAAAATTATTTTGAAAAAGAAGGCTAGTTTGAATTTAAATTTCAAATAACATGTAATAAATCAATTAGGTTATAAATAATCATAATTAATCATTCTTGGAACGTTCAACATATTCCATATAAAATTTATTTGATTTAGCAAGTACATGTCATGCATAAAGGAGTTTGAATTAAAGAATAATTGAAAAATAATTCAAATTCAAAAATTCAAATAAATAAATTTTAAAATATGAAAAATGAGGAAAATAATATGGAAATGTTTTGAATGAACTTCACACAATTTATTACACAAAATTCATTAAAAAATTTGACCAAAACAATGCTAAGATGAAAATGATAGTAAGAGAGAGATAAAGAATAATAAGAGAGAGAGAGAGAGAGAGAGAGAGAGAGAGAGAGAGAATAAGAGGAAAAAAAGATAATTTTGGAATAATTCAATTTTATGCACTAAAAATTATGAATAAAAATTGTGAATGACATGGAAATGATTTAATAAAGTTTAAACATAATTTTTCTAGCTTTAACACACATTTAATGGAATTTAAATCATGCATTTAGTTCATACTATATAAAATGGATAACTTAATGAATAATTATAATATTAAGATATAGAAAAATATAAATAATTTTAGAATGATGAATCTAAAAATAAATGAATCATTTATTTTAATTTAGTGAGATTTTCATTTTCCTTAATATAGTAATTCCTAAAAAATTTTCCACCTAGTCCATGTCTAGTAGCTTTAGCAATTTGATATAACTGAAGAACCAAGAGCTGAAGAATTTTTTCTACACACTTAAATTTAACTTAATTAGTAGCATTTGAACATGTATTTGTTATCATCAAAATCAATCTCATATGAGATGGGGCTTGTGAATTCAACAAAAAACCTAAACTTCACTTTAACATAAAAGTGAACTTGAAAATAAATAAATGAAAACAAATCATTAAATCACCTGAATTGAAATCATTCAAAAGTAAATCAAACAAACTCAAAACTCCAAATTGAAACTTGAACTAAAAAGTCCTAGCAAAGTTTTTCTACACAAGTCTATTACCCTCACACACTAGATCATTAAGTCAAGGACCCTAGACTTAAGGTTAGTCATCGTGTGATATTTTGTGATACTTTGTATTGTAATGTGATGTGCTTCTCTTGTCTTTGTGGTGAATATTTTAGACTACATGCCTAAGATTATTTTCCCTTTAATATTATATGATAGCACGTTCTTTTTAGAACTAACATTGTCTTCTACATGGGGTTATGCTAGAAAGGACTGTTATCATAAATAATAATAATAATAATAATAATAATAATAATAATAATCTTCTTGTAGGTGTGCTTAAGTCTTTAATCATAATTCAATAGGATAGGTGAGCTTGGCAAGCAGCTAATCCTAAGCCCATATGTTTATAAAATATAACTACTGTGTGCTATTTTTATTTTCTTGACATCTATTTTGTAAGGCTTATAGATTATTTTTTAATTCAAATTTGAGCTTAGAATTAGGTTAAGATCTATAAGGCAGCTGACCTTATAAGGAGATGGTGCAGAGGTCCCCAATGAAGCCTAATTGAGGTCCATTAAGGAGACGATCCTAAAAAGAAGACCCACAAATCTAAACGTGTAGTTTTTGGCCGAGCAATATAAAGACAAAGCTCGACTGCCTATTTTTTCTTTCTTTTAGGGTGTACAGCGGTACCCAGCCACATTGGCTTTTCATTAAATAAATTATCTTGATTTATTTATGGTGTGTAATAAAATCAATCTTATTCTAGGTTTCTTTCTATGTTATGCTTTTTGTGATGAATGCCTAGATATAGGCTCATAAAAAAAATTAAATTTTCTGCCCAATGAAATCTAACCAACTCAAATACAAAAATAATGAAATTCAAAACTTCACATAAATTAAAGCCTCAGTCAAAACTTAAAATCAATTAGAAATAATTAGCTCTTAAAAATCATGCAATCATATTGTTTTGAATCCTTGAATTTGGCACTTCACCTATTGAACATAAGGGGCATCTGACCTATGAGGATGCTCACCTTCTTGGGGAAGTCTATTTTTCATTATTGATTTGGCCTATGACTTTCTTCTAGAACCAAAACCATGTAAGCATAAATTGCATACCCATGGACTAAAATTATTATCAAGTCAAAACATTTAAAATCTAAAAATGTGCATTAGTTAAATGCATTTCATGACCTACATGATCTTAGGGATTAGAGAGTGAGTCTAAGATTCTTAGATTTCTTTCCTAAAAGATAAAATCCTAGCCATCGTGTATACAAAAGACTTGGCATCTTAAGTAGTATTAGCTTGCCGCCCCTCTAAGCTAGTTGTAAGTCCAGAAGAGAATCAAGGATAGGTTTATTTCCTCAAGTGAGAGGAATGGTCAATAATTTCAAAAATGTAACTAGGTCAAGCATCTAACTTGGGTCAGAAGCACTTGTAAACTTAGGTTCTTAAGCATCCTCCTTGAAGTAAGTCTTCAACCTTAGTCATTTTTGCATTCCAGTACTAGACTTCTAAGAAAATGTCAACTCGAAATCAAAATTATCTTCCAAAATATAAAACCCAATGATAGGCTAGTTGAAATGCCTACTAGGCATCCTAGTATCAATAGGCATTTCCTACTTTTCTTATGCTATCAAGTACAACCCAACACCATACTTTTCTACATGAGTAAGTACAACACCAACAAAGAACAAGAATAAAGAAGAGAAAAGATACAAAGATCTAACTCTCAATTTAAAGATGTTTTGCACTCACAACCAAACTATACCAATATTAAGGCAAGCAATTTAAAAGAAAGAGAGCTAACTTAAATATTGATTAAGATTGAAGTTAATGTAAGACCATGAATGAAATATTAAATCCAAGTTTATTTTTAAGGAAGTTTGATTTAAATTAAAGATATGAAAGCTTGAAACCAAAATGATTTAAATTAACAATTTCAAAACAACACACAATAAATGAGTGATATACTAAAATGAATGATATAAGTAAACTTATGATATGCAATCAACAAGTTGATATTAAAACTAAGACAAAAGTTCACTTTAAAATCTTTCACAATAATAAGGTAGTATGCAAGTGATAGGAAAATATTTGTAATTGTAAGTTTGCAAATCACTTGAATGTAACTTGATATCAAACACAAAATATCTTCCACTTAAACTTATATGAAAATGAAAGAAGAAGAAGAGAATTTTTAGAAATGAAAACCTTAACCAAATAAATCATGTATATTAGTTAAGATGAAATCTTCAATCACAAATAAATATTTTCATGAAAACCAAGATCATATAGATTGGCCAAGAAAATAAATAAAGTGAGATGAAGAATTTTACACCTTGGGAAATACGTAATAACCTTTAAACTTTCGGCCAAAGGGTGTTTCACCAATTCTTTAAGTTTTCCCAAGCTATCTTCAAGTGAGATTTTTTGCCAAGGTAAGAAAAATAATGTTAGGATTATTTTAGCACATTAATCATAAGAGTCTCCAAGAATTATGTAGTAAGAGGTCGGCCTAGTGGAAAGGATATGAGAAGAGAACCTTTTCCCAAGATTCAAAACCACTTTAAATAGAGAAGGGAAGAGGCTAGGGTCGGCCAATGCATGATGGTATTGGAGGGAAGTTAATTTTGGAAGAGATTTAAGTTAGATCATATAATCAATTTCAAAAATATATCTAAGATTTTCAGCAATGAAAAAAAAAGAGGGAAAAATAGATTTGGTAATGATTAAAATAGAAATCCAATTTGATTTGGTAGAATTAATGTGTAGGCCAAGGATGTAATTCAATTCAGGGAAACCATTCAAAGTTTGAATGAGGATTTCAATCAATTCAAAAAGAATATGTTCAAGAGAGTTTTGTCCAAGACAATAATGAAAGGGAAAAAAAGCTTATGGAGGGAATTTAGACTTTGTAATATTCAAATATAAGAAAATTTTAATTCAAACCTAAAATTTTAACATGTATGATTTGCCAAACCATTAAGATGAATTAATGAGAATAGAAAATAAAATTCAATTTAGGATTTTAATCAATCAAAGGCCAAATTATTTCATTTGCTTAGAGATTAATTTTCAAAATCAAGATGGTTAGCCACGCTATATTCCAAGTGGAGATTCAATTCAAATTAGATGAAAGATATGATGAAGATATTAAATTAAATAGAGTAATAATGAATAAGGAAAAAGATTAATTAATTTGAATAACATAATTTCTAGAAAATTCATGGGATTTTTGGCCAAAGATTGATTCAATAATTAAGATAATCTAAATTAAAGGTAATGGATTAATTAGATTCTAAAGATTATTTAATATACTATTTAAGTATTTGAATTACTTAGAATCCAAGCTGATTATTTAATGTATTTAAGTATTAAATAATATTTAAATTGATTCAAATTAAAAAGGATGTGGCTAGCCAAATACTTACCTAAAAAGGATTTGATTCAAAAGAGAAAATATTTTGAATAAGGGTTGATTTGAATTTAATTTTAAAATAACTTAGAATAATTTAATTAAACTTCAAATAATTAAAATAACTGATTCTGACATTAAAAATATTCCATAAAATATTAGATTTAATTTAACAAGGATGTGGCATGAATTATACAAGTTAAATTTAAAATAATTCAAATTCAAAAATTCAAATTAATAAATTTTTAAAATATAAAAATTGAGGGAATTATATATAAAAATATTTTGAATAAATTAAACATGATTTATTAGCCAAAATTCAATAAAAATTTGGCCAAATTAATATATGATTGATAAGGATCATAGGAGAGAGAAAATAGAATAATAGGATAAAGAAAATAGAGTAATAGGATAATTCATGAATAATTTAATTTTCATGCCATAAATATAAGAATAAAATTATGGTTAAACTTGAAAATTATTTAATGAAGTTTATACTTAATTTATCTTATTTGAACACATATTAAATGAAACTTAACTCATGCACTTAGTTCATATTATCCAAAAAAGCTAATTCTATAAATAATTATAATTATGAAATGTAGAAAATATGAATAATTTTAAAATGAATTATTTTGAAATGAATGAATTATTTTAAAAGGATAATTCAATTATGAATAATTGTGATTCCTAGAAAATTCCAACTAGTTCAAGTCCAACAGCTTTAGCTTTCCGAATTTGACTGAAGAATCTGGAGTTGAAGAATTTTCTTACAACCCTTGAATTTAAACTAATTAGTAGTATTTAAACATATGCATGTTATCATCAAAATAAATCTCAAATGAGTTAGGGCATATGAAGTCAACAATCTCCCCCTTTTTGATGATGACAAACCTATGTTTGCATTGAGTAGTGATGAATGTGCAAAATGACCTTACATCAACCTTTTTGAAATATAAATTGCATTAAAAGAATATGACAAGTAAATAAACAAAGTTTTAAAACAATTTAGTAGTTAAGTAATTATGCAAACTGAAAATAAATATAAAAAGAAAAACTCCCCCTAAAATTATGCATCATAAATAAAAAGACCAACATAATATTCTCTCCCCCTTTTGGCATAATCAAAATGATTTTAAATATAAACAATAATAAATTACATGGATGGATATAGCATGCCTAACATGCATCTCAAAGTATAAAATCTTTCTTTGAGTAAAGGTTTTTGTGAAAATATCAGCAATTTACAAATTCGTACACAAAAAAATCAATATCAACATCTCCTTTGCTAATATGATTCTTAATAAAATGATTCCTAATTTCTATATGCTTAGTTCTAGATTATTGGATAAAATATTTAGTTAAACTAATCGCACTAGTGTTATTACACTTAATGGAAATGTGATCAAGTTTAAGTCCAAAATATTTAAATTGTTGCTTCAACCAAAAAACCTGAGCAACGTAGCTTTTTGTAGCTATATACTCAATTTCAGCAATGGAAATAGCAACATAGTTTTGAATATATGTTTATTATCATCAAAATCAATCTCAAATGAGTTGGGGCTCATGAAGTCAACATATGTATCTTCATCTAATCTATATTTTATAGATGTAATTAGATTTCAATTTTGTAAAAATATAATTTTTGTAATAAGTTTAGGATTAGAACCATGGAGTTTAAGATGAGCAGTGGCTAGAAGGCCTTGACCTGAGAAGCCATTTGATGCATGGAGTACCTAATTCATGCAAATGAGGATAAAGATTCAAGAGCCTCATAGCTTCTTTTAAATTGTAATTATAATTTAGGATGTTTATGGGTAGAGCTTGGCTACCAATTGTTTTGTTTTTAGGGTGTACAATGGTACCTAGCCGCATCGACCTCTTATTATTCTAATCAGTTATGATTGTTTGACTTGTTTATATTGATTGTGTAATAGAAATGATATATTTCTCATAAAGTGTGTATGTTTTATTGTATGGCTTGTATACAATAGGCTATTTTAAGAACTTAAATTTTCTACCTCATTAATCAACTTTAATTAAAATTAACTAACTCACAACCTTACTTTAAATTCTAATCATTTAATCAAGATAAATGATTTTGCAACCAATAGGTCTATGATGAATGCTATAACACCATTCATACATTTTGTTTGATTCCTTGTATATAGGGGGTCTCTACTCTTGCACGATAAGGGACATAGCTTGATCTATAAGAGAAGTTTCTTTATAGTGGAGAACACCCCTTCCTCTTTGAATTAGCCCATAACCCTAATTTAACATGCATGTAGACATAAATAGTTCCCAAGCGTAAGTCAAAATTTAATAAAATTTGTAATCTTTTATTGCACTAGTCCACAACATCATTTTTATACCAATCATGATTTAGTCTCTGAGTGAATGTGTTTTGGATTCTCATTTCATTTCTAATAAATAACAGCCAAGCCATCTTGCATTTACATAAAATTAGCCTACACAATTTTGAATCATAGGAGGTGTTAGCTGACTGCCACTCCAGGCGATTGTAAGTCCACAAGAGTCAAGATGGTACACACCCTCGAGTAAGGATATACCAAAATATCCTATCTCTGTTGAGTAGGCTTAGGTTGAGTTCTAAACTTTTTCTATAACACTATTAGACATAGGGTTTAAAGGTGCTCATTTCTCTTTTGTCATAGGTATTAGTCCTCACTTCTTAGGCATTTTCAAATTATTGTATTGTAAGAATATAAGCCCTAGCATTCTAATGAAATGTCAACTCAAATAAATATAAATCTTTTTTTAAAAAAATATGATGTCCAATTTTAAGATAGACTAGAGTATCTCACTAGGCCTCCTAGTATCTAAGTACTCCTTACCTATGATCACTAATGAAAAATGCTTTTGCAGGTCTCCACCATCTTTTTAGGGAGGAATTCATGAAATAGATTGATTTATATTCAATGAGATTTTCTCTAACATTATGTTAGGTTTTATTTAGATCTGAGTTCTACTTCCTATGAACTCAAGCATCTTTTATCATTGTAAGAGAGCACCCTTAGATAAGGTTAGAAATAAACATAAATTTTTGGTATAAAGTGGAGTCTAATAATGTCATGTGGGATGACTCTCTAAGGGAAAAAGAGAGTAGTCCTTATCATGATCCCATCATTTCATCATCCAGATACTACATTATTCCATTCTACCAACATTAGAAGACTATTAATCATAATATCCAAGGAGTCTAATTAGTAACCATGGGTTGCGTCGTTTCAGATATCCCAAGTAGACTAGAGTTGTTAAGTAGGTTTTATGATGTAGGTATTTATTGAATTAAGGCTAAACTTAATTTATAAGTTTATCCAATAATTTAATGAAGTCTGCATTATAGATATATGTATGGTTTACATCCATAAGAATGCCAAGGGTTGTAAGAGTGTTCACATAGTAAACAAATAGATTAGATTTATATCACTTTGGAAATGTTAAAATTCATAAAAACAAATAAATATTAGACTTGTATCCCTTTGGAATGTCATATATAATTTAGAGTTCACATAGCAAACAAATAGATTATACTTACATCTTGGAACATTTAGTGGGAAAAAATGTAGACTTTATTTTTGTACTTCATAGAAGAATTTTGGGAAAAAAAAGATTAGACTTATTTTTCTTTAATGAAGATGAAATTGACTTACATGGAAATTCTAAAGTTTTAATTATTTTCATAGTGAACAAAAAAGATTGGACTTATCTCCTTTTGGAGTGCCAGATAGATTTAGATGTTTGCAAAGTGAATGATCATATTGGACTTACATCTCTTTAGAGTGCCAAATAGGTTTAGAGTTCTCATACTGAATGAAAAGATTGGACTTACCTCCCTTTGGAGTGTCAAAATTTTAGAGGGGGTGTTCACATGGCGAACATAAGAGTTGGACTTATCTCCCTTAGAAGTGCCACATAGAATTTATAGTTTACATAGAAAACTAATGTGTTGGACTTGCCTCCTTTTGGATTGCCAGTAGGAATTAGAATGTTCATATTGTGAGCAAATAGATGTTTAGTTTTTTTTATTCTTAGGGGATAGCACCTCGACACTGGAGAAGTAGCAACACAGCATTAGGGTACCATGATGCTAGGAAGTTGGTGCTTCAGTGCCTAATGTTCAACACCTCAATGCTGGAAAGTCAGTGCCTCAACACCGAAAGGCAAAACTATAGGTCTCAAAATCAGAGAGAATAGTGCTTCGATGCTATAAACCTAGTGACATAGTGCTTAAGTGCCATGAATAATAATAAAAAATAGGTTGATTGGTTGACTAGCTCTTAAGTGCTACCCAAGTAGTGCCATGGCGCCAATCAAAACCATTCCAAGGACTGACAAGATGGTAGGCATATTTAATAACAATGAATAAAACTGTTGACCAATGCCACAGCACTGTGTAAGAGTGTCGCGGCGCACCATCAAAGCTTGGCACTCTTTTTGTACTTTATTGATTATGTAATTAATCATAATAAGTATTTATAAATGATCTTTTTAACAAAAATAATAACCATCTTGACCAGCTAAATAATGCCTAGGCATTGCATGTGGAGGGCCATGGCGCTGGTCCTGCATTTTAGAAACTGAGAGGCCAACACTTAGGTGCTGCAAGAGTAGCATTGTGGTGCTAGATATAGTCTATAAATAGGACCATTAGGTTACCAAAGTTTCATTTTAAATCTTTTATTCCTTTAAGAAATTTTGCAATTCTTCTCTCTTAATCCTTTGCTTATATTTAAGATAATAAATATGCCGCTCAAACACTTTCACAAGGGTAAGAAGAGGGCAACCTCAAGCAAGGCTGATCATTTTGTTATAGTGGAAGCGGAGGAGAGGTACTAGCATGCTCTTATCAACAAGCATCTTATTATGGAGAGGAGATTCTACAATCCAAGTGGGTGCATGGAGAGAATCATCAATGAATGAGGCTTGGAGCACTTCGCCTACAATAGGAAAGCTTGCAACATCCCTATGGTGCGGGAGTTCTTCGCCAATATGAAGGAGCACCAAGATAATAAAGTTTTTATAAGAGGAATGGGTATGTTTTGATAATACTACTATTAATGCATATTACAATTTGTAGAATTTTATATATGATCAATATATTTTCTATTACAATAATCATCCTAATTTTGATGAAATTCTTAGTTTCCTCACTATTAAAAATAACAATGTTCAGTACAAATGGCTGGAGAAAAGGATTATCAACTTTTCTACCACCAGCCTAACTACCAAGGCTAAGGCTTGGCACTATTTTATTTCTTTCAAGTTGATGCCCACTAGTAATACCAATGATGTAACTAAGGATAGAGTCATTTTGAATTATCCAATTCAAAAGGGGCTTTACTATAGATGTAGAAAAGATTATTTATAATTTAATTTGTAATGTGCTTAAGGGTAGTACTACCCTAGGTTATGGTCATTCTTCTCTTATTTATTCTTTCTGTGTCGCGGCTAGCGCATCAAAGGATCCCAATGAAGAAGTTCTTATATAAAAGGCTCTTCTAACTAAAAGAGCAATTGAAGGGTTTGGATCAAAATTGGAGATAGAAGAAAGCTCACACATTTCTCAATCTAGATCCAAATATTTTATATCTCTAAATAAGCAACTCCAAGAAATTGGAGGAGAAGTCTCAAAATTATGAGAAAGGGTTATCGAAAGCAGCCATTAGCAATAGGAATTAGAAAAGAAATGAGATTATCATATGGATCATCAGCAGCAGCAATTTTCTTATGTGGCTAAGTTCAACTCAACACTTATTCAAATGTTTAAAAATTATAATTTTAATGCTAGCCCAAGTCAAGTTACTTTTCTTATAGCTCCTCATTACCACCCTTATAATAGCACCCTATAGGAGCCAGAAGAAGAAGATGAGGATAACTATGACTATTAGGATAGTTTTTTTCACCTTTATTTTTATTATATTTTTTTGTAATTTCATTTGGCAGATTTTGTAATAATTTTTTTTAATAAACATTTTTATTTCATATTGTTTGTTTATCATTTAAAATGTTGCTTGACTATCTCCATGATTTAATTATAATCTGATTACAGCCTAAAATTTAATTAAATAAAATTTTTTAACTCAAGATTAGCAAAATTAAGAGGTCAGCACCTCGGCACTAGGAAGTCAGCATCTCGACATTGAAGAATCATCACCTCAGCACTATATCACTTCGGTTAAACATTATAGGAGGTAGCACTTAGGCACCAGAAGAGTGGCGTCATGGCATTGGTGTAACATGCACTCTTCTCCTTTCTTCCGGATCCAAAATTGATGAAGGGAGAATTTTCATTTTAGCCGAAACTAAGTTCGATTGTTGAGGCCTTCAAATTTTAAAATTGTAACTTAGTATTTTAAATTTTGAGTTAATCTTAATTTTAGCAGAGTTTTATCTTAGCAATGCCTGATTATTTTATAACTAGTGCTATTGTGCTCTTCTCTCTTGCTTTAGATCCAAGATTGATGCAGGGAGGTCTATTACTTTACACTAGATCCAAGATTAATGGTGGAAGTCTTCAAAATTCTCTATGGGGAAAGCAATCAATTGCATAAATAAAATTTCATTTTGTATTTTACCTGAAATCAATGAGGGCATGGTTTCAGTTGTCTCGCACAAGAAGAAGACTCTTCATGCGAGAGGAAGGGCCTGCCCAAGGGAATGGCGGTGATCAGAGGGAGTGTGAAGCAGAGGAGAAAGTGTATGTAGTGAAAAGAGTGTGAAGTAGAGAAAAGAGAGTGTGTAGAGAGTGTGATTGGCAAAAGAAAGAAGAAGAAATGGTAAGGAGCCAGCCCTCCCCACGTTTATAAGAAATTCCTACCCAAATCATTCTTGTTCTTCTAACTGCTCTCACTCTCCCCTTTGGGTAGTTATCACTAACGGGGATGACTATTGGTGGGAGTGATTAGTGTTTTTTGGATTCTTTAAGCCTAGAAGCACCGTGGCACTTCGAGTCAAGATGCTTCAATTTTAACTTATTTAGTTAAATATATTTCCCCCCAATCAATGTGTATGTTTATTGGACATGATGCATTTGTTGTTCTCTTTTGTTTATTATATTCAAAAATAGATAAAGGAGAAAAGAGTATAATATTTGAGAAGTAAATAATCATAATATTTGTATATCATGTAATAACAAAGAGATAATCACTAAAAGAAATTTCACCTTCAAGTAATTAGTCTAAATATCTTTAATATAAAGAGAAGCAATATGGGCTCAATAAGCCATAGTATCCTACCTCTCCCATGCATTATGGTGATGCTAAAAAGTAGCTTCCTATTCATGGACTAATGAAGAGAGAACTTGCTCAAGTTCAGACACCTAAGCATCTATCTGTGATCAATCTTCTTCTATAACTATGACAGCTTGTCTCATCATAGATCCCCTCCTAATAAATATTATCAATACTATATTCTTTATTGTAGCTCTCTCAATTCAATAGAGATATAAAAAAGCTCAATCTACACTCTAGATAGCTCTCTCCAGTATGATCTCAAGGCTTTGAGGCTGTGCTCGAGATTCTGGCATACTAGAGAAGTTCAATGCAAAGTAGTGTTGAGGAAGGTCTTTGCATCAATGAGTGTATTTGATAAGAGGTCCTGGTGCATAGTATGTAATGAGAATAATCTAAACTCAACATCTAAACATAGAGATTCTTATAGGTGTAACAATTTTGCTTCAAGGACCAAAATAGCAACACAGTCTAACAAAGAATTCACCTCCACACATAAGCTAAAAAAGCTCAAACAAAACTTCTAAGTCAATGACCAGAAGTAGGTGATGTAGTGCTATCACTATATGGTATAAACCTTTGAAGAGCTACAATATGATGATTATGAATGTCTAGAGCATATCTTGGAAATGCAGTATAAAATTTTCAAACTAAATAAGCACTTTTGAGCTACATCCCATAAATTAAAAGTAGGGTGGTCATCTACACAGGAGTCAAGATCTGCTAAGGAATCATCTTGGGTGGCACTCACTATCACCAAGTCATGCTAAACATAAGTGATTTACACCTAGTCATCAAAGCAGTAGATTCCTCTATACATGGATCCTCTCTAATATGCATATGATATTCACTAACATGCTTAGTAGAGTGAGAAACTGGGGAAGTCATACTGGCATCCATCATTCATACCAAAGTGACATCACTCCCTAATCGCTATGTTGACGGTTCAACCTCTACTAGTGGAGATGGAGTGTAAATAGAGTTGGATGTTCCTGCTAGTCCAATATCATAATCAGCTAGAAGAAGGCTTTGAGCATCCCTATCGGCCTCTGTATGTACAAGTCAAAGCTCTCAATGATGCTTTCTACCATTGTTCTACCTATATAATGACTCTTTAGAAGCATGAGCCATGTGTCGAGGGGAATGTAAGTGACATGTCGATCTCTTGAGTCTATGACTGTATATGTGGAAGCCCAACTCCAATAAGAAAGAAAAAGTATACTGAATTAATAGCAATCATAAGTAATTAACTCTTTAATTAAACTCTTGTGGAGCTACACAGAAGTAAGAACTAATCCCTAGGCCTTGCAAAAACACCCAAGCCATAGGAGCTACTTCTAAATGAATGGATAGTGATAACATCCCTAGGGAATGAGTGTCTGCTATATCAAGCATCTATGGTAGTTCGCAAATGGGTGTGATAAACCTCATTTTTGGATGAGGTTAACAGCATGTCTAAACTACTACTTAGGGCATCTAATCCTAGACTAAGAGCCTTATGATTAGGCACTTAAGACACTACTCATAGTGATCCAGTGCATCTTTCTAAGATTTGACCTAACTTTATTCTAATTGACCTCAAAATTAACTCTTCCCCCTTTGAAGTGTTTCCTTTTGAAATTCCAATTTAATCATCCTTCAGAATCAATTTTGAAATCCATGGAAATAAGAGCCTATTTCTTTTATCTATTCTTAGGAAGAGATCATCACCCCTAAGATATAATTAACTATGAGGGCTTGCCCTTACAAAGAACTATGCTCCCAGTCTAAAATAAACTTTATCCTTACTTTTTTATGTAGTTCAAGGGAAGAATCTCTGGAATATTAAGAAGAGCCATTAACCTTAGAAGTCCTTGTTTAAGTAATCAAATCCATTGTAGGATAACATATTTATCCAAGATAATTTATTTATTCCTTAATAATGAATTTTATTACCTAAATATAAAATTTCTAAAGTTTATGTGCTGTCAAAAAATTTTATACAAGCCTAAGTAAAGCCATATTGTATAGCTAGTCTATTAGGATTATATCCTACCAAAATCATGGATTCATGATGGTGGTAGCAAAGTGATGCAATTCTCAGCTAAATGAGATATTCTACTATGCATCTATACCCTAGTTTTGATAATAATAAGAGTGTACTTTCAGTAATAGAATCCATAAATCTCTATCCCAAGATCTGAGCATGTAAGCTATAAAAAAGATGATCTATGAATAATCTGAAAGCGATCTAGCATGTGTGCTAGTGCAAATATAAATATCTAGATCTGATTTCTATGTAAAGTAATTGTAGCTCTACTCAGCTACATAATTAGTGAGAAATGTTGCTCTCTAAAGTAGGGAGGTGTCTCAGGACAATTGAAAGCTCTAGAAATGTGTGTGAATCTATATATGTAAATGATGCTAAGGAGCCTCTACATCATAGCGATGCGAGTCGAACATGATGCTCACTCTACTTAATCCATGGTATAGATAAACTAATCATATAAGTGCTACTGCAATACTCTTACCACAAGCAAGTAAATTAGCCATCAAGAGAGTAGAAGAATGGAATAGTCTGTTGTGACCAGGAAACACAAAGTAGCACAGCCATATGGCAATAATGGCTGCCAAAGACAACTCCTCATCAATGCCTTATGCTAGAACATGTCTAGAACTAGCTCCCCTTTTAAGCTCAAATCTAATGATAAAATACTCCACAAAGTTAATGTCAAATAGATTATCTAAATATGCAAAATGAGGCAAACAGACTGCTGAATGAAGAAAACTCTCAGACGATGTATCAAGAGCAATAGTGTCATGTCATATAGGGCTTGATCTTTGCTCTCTAAAGACCCTCTGATAATGAACTAGAGCATAGTGAAGGCTAGAAGAATATACATGACTTCCTCTTTTCAGTTGACCAACTAACTGATACTAAAAATGCTCATGATCTACAGGGAAGCACTCCTCATATGGAACACCTAAAATAGAGAGGCCTGCTATATCCTGCATATATGTCAAAGTAATAATCATATTATGAGTACCAATTCAACAAGTATTGGTGGTCATATCCCAATGCTTCGTTATGCCACATATCTAAGTGAAGAAAAGATGGTTATAGTCAAATAGTGATGCATAGATTACATGATATATGCCAGCTCTCCTGAGAATATTATTATGCATATACAAATGACAGTGCACCTAATATATGTAGCCACTAATAGCTTATAGAAGTGTGCCTAACACTGACTCTGAGTCCCAATCTTTAGCCTCATGATGCAATATGTGTAACCCAAAAGTTGAATCATACCTATAGAAGGAGCATTATCTACAATTGTCTGAAGCGCATCCTGATCGCCAAAATAAAAGTGATATATAACTCGCTCTAAAGGAACATCAAGATTATGTCTCACCTTTAGATTAATCACCCAATTAGAAGGATCGTGTCTTGGTGGAAGCTATGAATCAAAGGTAGAATGTGAGATGATTGAGCAAGTGAACTTTCAAAAATATCTATGTCCATCAACATATCATGATGACATGATAAATGTTCCTATAACCTGGCTAAATAATATAGATCATAAACTTCAAAAAGGGCCCATATTTGCTCCTCGGTGGGCTCAATAAGAGGCATGCCATCTAAACTTTTCTAAATAAATATGATTATAAATCCAAAATAAAGAATTATTTTTATGGACACTATAAAAAGGCAATAATATCTAAATCTATAAATAAGTTGTGCTTAATGATTTTCATATAGTCTTATCTATATTTTAAGGAGTTTAGATTTATTATAGGTACAGTCTTTTTTTTAATGTATTAAATTTAGTTTTAAGTTTAGACATGGCCCCTTTGGGCATTATAAATCTTAAATTTAGGTTTAGATTCAACCCTTTTGGACATGATGAATCTAGGTTTTAGACTTAGATTCGGCCCCTTTGGACATGATAGATATAGGTTTTAGACTTAGATCTGGGACCCATAAAGAATACTTAATAAAATAACCTTCTAGTTCTATTAAAGTAATCTTTGGGGATACATCCAATCCTCTTCAGATAAAGGAAGGTTGAATATTTCTTTATCCCATACCTCTAAAAAAATAATTTATAAAATCAAAAAAATTTCTCTACAGGTGCCTGACTCAGCTCAATCCTCCAACATCAAGGAAGGTCTGCCAGTTATAAGGGATAACTCAGGGAGGGTGGAAGCCCAGTAGCAACAGCCATTACTTGTCTGGGATTGATCCATAGCACAACCACTATCTGATTCCAATACTCTTCCTTCCGAAGTTGCAACACCACATCTTCCAGCTCCATCACCACCAGTAGACACAATGTATCTACGGATGAGGGCACCAAACCCCTCATATCGCTTACTTTACTTGATTCCTACCATGTACCACCTCCAAATTAATGACATAAATGAAGAAGATTGATTCCACTTACATTTTGTTACATTTGATGATCTCAGTGACTTTATTATAATTGATAACTCTCCAAGTAATATCAATAATAACTTAAATAATTTTGATCAATCGCATTTGATTCATAAATGGATTTGCCTTTTCTAAATCATCAGGGTACACCTCTTCAGATTGATTTGGAGTCATCTAACTCTGATGATCCTTTAGGAGAAGTTGTAAGTATACCCAATGAGCAGGTAGAACTTTCTACAAACTCCTCATCACAAGAAGTCACTGAAGTCGACCTCTACAGTGACAAAGTTCTACCTCCTAAGGTAGCACCTCAGGATAAGGATAAATAGGTCATTAGTTCTAGTGAGCAGATAGCCCCTCCATAAGATGCTCCACCCATGGATATGCTAATGGAGTACTAGCCCAAAGTCAACTACAATGTCCTCGCACACCTTAGAAAGTTGCCAGCTAAGTTAAGCATATACGATGACCTAGTCTTATCCAAAGAGATGAGGGAGTCATTAATCAAAGCTTTGCTTGATCCAGAAAGATGTTTAGCTCAATTAACCACTACTAGAGAGAAGGCATGCTTTTGAGAGGAGATCCTAGGAGTAACATTTAGAGATGAAGACTTACTTTTAGGGACAATAGAGCATAACCGTCCCTCTACATTATTGTGGATGTTGGCAGATTCAGGCTATCAAGAGTGTTGGTTGATCTAGGTGCATCAGTCAACATTATAAGTTTAAGAACCCTTTCCTAGTTGAAGATCAACATCTTTAAACTCTAAGCGAAGAGAATGATGTTGAAAGGATTCAATGAAAAGGCGAGAGGGCCTTAGGCTCTATAGTGTTGCCTTTGGAGATAGAAGATTGGAAGATTGAAGCCAAGTATCAATTAATAGATTCAGATACATATTTTAATGATTTGCTAGGATGACCTTAGATATATGAGAATAATATGGTTTCATCGTCTCTGCATCAGTGCATCAGGTTTCTAAGAGGTGGAATTATGTATTGTGTCAAAGGTGATCTCAAGCCATTTGTAGTTCATGAGGTCGGGATATATGAGGATGCAGCCTATTACCTCCCTAAGAAGCAATATGTCTTCTCTCGTGATCTTAGTCAAAATGAAAAAGAGAAAGAAAAAAAGAAAGAAAAGAAAGAAAAGAATAAAAAAGAAAAAGGAAAAAGAAAAGAAAAGGGAACAAGAAGAAGACCTTAGGGAGGAAGTAGAGCTCGAGATAAGATTCCACCCAAAGTTTGGTACTCCATTTGAACAGGTGGGGAGGATGACCCGACCACCAAAAAGAAGAGGAAGAGGCAAGTCCAGAGGGAGTCCTAGATCCATACTTACCACTTACCAGGAGATCCATTCCAGCATCTAAAAGTACACATGTTATCTACATAGACTTAGAATCTAGTTCAGAGGATGAGTCTTATGTAGTTAGCACACCGGCCAGCTCTTCTCAACAAAATATCATGTTGGAGGAGACACTCGAGCTAGATAGTGATGAAGACTGAGTCCCTAAATAAAGCATAAGTGAATTTAAATCTCTATTATGTGAAACTGTCAAACATCATATGGGGAACCTTAGCTCTAACTCCACTTTCCTCACAAAAAGTATAAGATTTTGTAGTTAAGGAAGCTCCCAAAGCATGTACAAGCACAAAGATCCAAAGGTTCTATCTAGGAGCAGCATCCTCAAGTCAAAAAGTTGATGTAGAACTTGAGGATGAATCTTATAAAGAATTAATAGAATTACCTTTTGATTGGTACTCACCTTATGTTCATAATTTAGCAAAGAAAGGTTTAATTCCACATACATGGTCTAAGCACAAGTTAGAAAAATTTTAAAGGATATGGAACAACAAATGCAAGAGCTCTCAATCAAGACCAAGACTAGGCTTTGGCACAGTGGGCCCAGTCGATGATGATGACTACTGTCTCACCAATCATTTGGAATCAAATTGATTCTTTTCAAATCACATTAACTCATATGAGGAGGTGTTCTTAGAAACTTAAGCTAATTCAAATGATTTCCATTTCAAAGATGCACCTCCAAAATTTAAAGAAGAAATCAAATCAACCATCGATGAACTCAAAGAAATCAACTTGGGGACTGAAGATAATCCATGTCTGACGTACATCAATTCCTTGTTGAATGAAACTGAAACCAATGACTTAGTTGGGCAACTCACAAAGTTTAAGGACTACTTACATGAAGTTATAAAGAAATTCCCATATTAGCTTCTGACTAGGGGTGAGCATTCGATCGGTTTGGTTTGTTCGGTTGTTATTTTGGTCAAACTAAATAAACCAAACCAAAATTATAAAAAAACCGAACTGACCAAATTAGTACAAAGAAACCGTTTAAACCGATCCAAATAAATTGAATTACACTTCGGTTTATTCGGTTCAGTTTTTCATAAACTGAATAACATGTGCAAATTAAATAAAATAAAGATTTCAAATTTACAAACAAAAAAGGGGAAATTTTATTAACTAAACTAAACATATACATATTATAAAGAGGTTTTCATATTGATGCAATTTAATGTACACCAAATAAGAATAATAAACTACTAATTAAAAAAGAGAAAAAAAAGAGTACAACATGAAATTTGAGTAAACTGTAGAAATATCATATATGTTGAGCGCATTCCAAGCATTTCTCCTTGAAATCTTTAATTTCAAGCACTCTAAGTCTCCAAAGGCTTCAAATCTACAAGAATAATATATATATATATATATATATATATATATATATATATATATATATATATATATATATATATATATATATATATATATATATATATATATATATATATATATATATATATATATATATATATATATATAGTTTGGGGCTCAAGCTCAGCTATAAAAATATCTTTTGTTAATAAGATTCAAGTATAATATCTAAAAAATATGATCACCATATATACATACGGGGCATCAATAATTTTGAGAAATCGCCAGCTCTAAGCCTTTAAGACTTAAGAGGCCAATAACATAAAAAAATGTCACCAACCTTATGTTACATTGATCATTTCATCATTGCTATCATTATCCCTAAATTGTAAAAAAAAAGCTTGCATGTAAATTCAATATTTCATTGGCATGTAAGTAAATTGTTCAGAAAAAATGCATACTTGAGACCATAGTAAATATCCAAAGCTCAAACCAACAATGTAGGATATCCAGCCAAACCATCAAGAATTCCAGTCAAAACAAACCAGCAAGGCAAACAAACCAACTTTTCTACATAACAATTGAAACAAAGGAGCTTATATTGTCATATTGATTGAAAAAAAAAGCAAAACTTACCAAAGTCCAACATAACAGCCGAACCAAATTACCATCCAACAGCAAATTATAAGAGATGAAAGCAAAAAAAGTAGCAACAAAAGATAAACTAACAGCAAACTGAGCAAGTGAATAAGTAAAGTAATAAGCTAATGACAAGGAAGGCCATTAAAATCTGAAAGTCTATAACCCATATTGGAATCAGCATTCAACATCATAAACTAAGCAAAGAAGTTTGTATTTCACTTGTAAATTTTGCTAAATCTATAAAGCAAATGAATAATTAATTATTCTAATTAATAAGATTGAAAAGAATAAATAATTTTGAATTTAAGCATAAGAAATACCTTCATCAAATTTGTCAATATCATTAATATTTTCTTCCACATTTACTGGATTAACGATCCATTTTGCTCACATCCAATCCTGTGAACATATTAAAGCTTGTGCAATCATTAGGGATAATGAACTTCTAAATGCATCAAGAATATGACCACTTATACTAAAAATTGATTCTGAGGCAATAGTAGAAATTGGAATAGCTAAAACATCACGAGCCATGTATGAGAGAATAGGAAATTTTAGTGCATTAACCTTCCACCAATTTAGAATATCAAAATGATCTTTCATGACTTCAGACTCCTCAAGCAAATACTTATCTAGATCTGATTTGTTATCTAGATCATCCATGCCAAAATTAGATCTTTTGAATTTCTCTATCATTGAATATCTTCTCCCAGAAGATTGCAGTTGTACAACACTAGACTCTTCAGAAAAATTTTGTTTCTCATGGAGACCACTTTCTACTTGGCTTTCACCAAGAATTTTTATTTTGTAATCATGAAACATATCATAGCATGATGATCTAATAAGTTATGCCAGAGCAACACCATCAAGCCCTTCATACATATCCATAATAGCAAACTCTACATAATGCTTGAATTAGGATCTAAAACAACAGCAAGATATATATTCTAATTCATTTTCTCTATGCTACCCAATATTTAGCAAATTTTCCATCATTTTGGAGGCCATATTTCTCACATTTGGATCACCATCCATTTGCCAAATTTGAAGAAGACAAAGAACTTTATAATTTCATGAAAAAAAGCATTTGATGTCACATATAAAGAATCGAAAATTCTTAAAGTGAGCTCATAAAATTTTTCCAAGAAAGGGAGCAATCTTCTAACATTATTCCAATCATTATCACTTAAAACACCTTTTACATTATGACCTTCCTCATCTTCCTTCTCTAATTTTGATTTAAATTAAGTGGCAATCTCCTCATATCTTTCAAAATCTCTCTCCAACTTAATTGTTGCACTTACCATTAAAAATGTGGAATTCATTCCATCTAGTAGGAACATCTAAGCATAACATGCTTTTAGTTTTTAGTTTTTCTATTTCAATGCATTCTTTAAATTTTTGTAGCCTTGCAGGTGATTGATGAATGTATTTTACTTCTCCTCAAACATGATGGATAGATTCACATATATCTTTCAGCCCATCTTGCACAATTAAGTTAATAATGTGTGTTATGCATCTCATATGTAAGAAGTGACCATCAAGAATACTACCTCCTCTCTTGCCAAATTTTTTTTGTAGGTGTGTGATGATGCCATTATTTGAACTTGCATTATCAACTGTCACATTGAAAATTGCATCAATCCCCCAATATACAAGACACTTCTTAACTTATTTTCCAAGTAATTCTCCCCTATGACTATAGATAGGACAAAAGTTTATAATTATTTTATTGAGTTTCTAGTCATCATCAATAAAATTTGTAGTGATACACATATAGTTAATTCGTTGAATGGATGTCCAAGTATCATAGTAAGACATATTTTATGGCAGGACTTCTTGAATAGATATGTTAAAATTGCTCTCTCCTCCTGATAAAATTGAAAGCAATCACTTGTCAATGTCCATTGTGAAGGTATTTGAAACATTGGACAACACTGAGACATGAAATGTTTAAACCCCCAACCTTCTACATGCTTGAAAGGTAATTCATCAGCAATAACCATCATTGCTAAAGCTTTCCTTATATTTCCTTGGTCAAATCTCCATGCCTTAAGGCTTGCACAAAGCTCTTCACCTTTAACACCAAACTGTAATGCTAGTTTAGTTTGATTTGGTTCATTATTAAGAAGATTCTTTTAACACAAAGAAATATGTGCCCTTAAGTTTGAAGTGTCATTAATCTTTGGATTGTTGTGATATGACTTTCCATAATAACTACATTTGCTCATTTTTTTTCTCCTTCCTCATTATTATATCTCACAAAGTGATCCCAAACCTCAGATCTAGGTTTAGGAGCTTTTCTTTTTTTTTTCTTTGTAATTGGTGGTTTCTCATTACTAACACTCGCATCTCCTGTAACTTAAACTTGTTGAGTAGTGGTCATAGCTTTGGAGGAACTAATAACATTTAAACTATCTCCAATTTATGACATGTTTCTAGACTCTAAAAAAATCTAAACAATAATGAAAAAAAAGTAAAGCATGCTTTAATAAATTACATTAACAAAACTTATTTCAATTAAAGAATAATTGGATACTATAATATTGAGAAGAAAAAAGGCATGAATCATATAATTGAATAATGTTATTTCATGTTTACAAATTATAATTCTCAATCAACTCCATCAAGTAATGTATCCCAAACATTATCATATAATGTCACATTTCTAAACATTACCATTAAGTACTGTTTGCATTAAAGCCATCCCAATAATATTACTTGCATAGTTGCATAAAAAATACTGAGAGGAAAAAATAACATCATAAGGCTTACATTATAATTCATAAGGCTTATATGGTAAGATTTAATATTAGATGCTTCCATGGTAATAAGAAAAACAAACAACTAAGACATACACCACCACTAGTAATTAAATGCTTGTATGGTAGGATACTAGGATTTAATGAGTCTTTCAGCCTTTCCCAAAAAAATTAAGAAAAATTCTATGTGCTCTCGAAACATCACAATTCACAATGCTTTCAACCTTTCACAAAAAAAATCAGAAAAAGTTTGATACTACCAGCCGGCAACCCAAAGAAACAAGAAAATCAGTTATTCATTCTTCCAAGTTCCAAGTTCCATCACAATTATAAAATTCAACCACTCAAGACCCAACTGAGTCAAATCACAACTCCCAACTAACTAAAATGTGCAATACATATGTATATGTTTGAAGACAACTTCCAGATTCAAGCTTTATAACTCATAGGGTTGAAAAAAATTTGTAAATATACTATTTTCAATCGAGAACACAATAAAATAAAAAAAAAACATTTTCCACTCAGTCATGAGTCATCCATATTTGAAAATAGTAGCCAGTAGGTCTATAGGATTACTAATATACCTTGCATAAATATCATGGACCCATGGTAAAATATGTGCAAACAAGAGAGAGAGAGAGAGAGAGAGAGAGAGAGAGAGAGAGAGAGAGAGAGAGAAGGTAAAATATGTGCAAACATTTTGTCTGCATTAATTCTGAAATTTAAAATAAGTGCAAATAATAGGAAATTGAATCACTAGAAGTAGAAACATCAAACATCAACTTTAGGTCTTCAAACCCTAGCTCCATTAAAGATTCAAAATTGAAACCGACAAACAAATAAGGAGGTGGTCTAGGCGGAAAACAATCAACAATCAACAAAGATAAAGCCATACAGTCCACGACACAGGCTCATAGCATCAAGCCATCAACAACCATAATAAAGAACAACAATGGTGTGACAGAGAGGAGATGGGATCATGGGGATTTAGTTCTCACCTCTCAAAGAGACTTAGAGTCAAAATCAGATGTGAAGATAAGACCTGTGGGCTAGCCGCTAGGGCAAAAACTAAAAAGATAAGAGTAACCGCGAATATGAAAGTCTGAAAGTCGAATGCGGAAATCAAAATTGTCGAAACCCAGGCTATAATGTCGAATGCCTTATGCCCTAACTCCTCCTAAGGAATGAAACGTCAGTCATAAGGAAGATTGATTCGAAGAGTCAAAAGCTTGAAGTGAAGTCTCGAAGAAGTTACAGTATGGCATCGAGGACTTGAAGCATCAAGGACTCGACTCGAGCGATGAGTCTGATGGGTGGCTCAAGCAGGCTATAGGCGGGGCTTTCTTGTTAAACACTTAATCAATTTTTTGGGTTAAACCAAAAAAATTTAATTAAAATCAAACCAAAAACCAAAAACCTCACAAACACACAATTTCAACCAAAACCAAATAATAAACATGAAAACCAAACCAAATTAACCAAATAAGCTCGGTTCGGTTTGGTTTTACCGTTCAGAATAACTAATGCACACCCCTACTTCTGACATAGCAGTTCATATGCTAGTGATACAACCTGGTGCTAACCCTGTCAAGCAAGCTCCTATACACATGTTATTAAATATTGAATCTCAGGCGATTTCTGAAGTCAAGAAACTGATCGATGTTGGTTTCATCAGGGAGAAAAAAATATCCCATCTGGTTGGCTAGCATCATCCCAATTAAGAAAAAGAATGGCTAAATTCACATATGCATCAAATTTAGGGATATTAACAATGCATGCCCAAAAGTTGAATTCCCACTACCAATACCAGAATTGATGGTGGACATTGCCTTGTCTCATGCAATCTTCTCTTTCATGGATGGTTCACATGGATATAACTAAATAAAGATGGCACTTGAAGATGAGAGGAAACTTTTTTAGAACCCCAATCTAAATATATTACTATAAGGTCATGCCTTTCGAGCCTTAAAAATATTGGCATCACATACTAGCTGGCCATGACTCGAATCTTCGACAAACTCATTCACCACCAAGTAGAATGTTACATCAATGATCTTGTGATCAAAAGCAAAGAAAAGGAAGACCATCTCTTTGACTTGAGAGTAGTTTTTCAACGGTTAAGATAATACAACCTCAAAATGTACCTTGTGAAGTGTGCATTCAAAGTATCTTCAGGGAAGTTTGTGGGTTTATTATCTGACACCAGGGAATTTAAATCGATCCAGAGAACATAAAAGTGATATTGGAAATGCCACCCTCTAAAAGTATAACCCAGCTCAGATCATTCCAAGGGAGGTTGGTGTATCTAAGATGCTTTATATCCAATCTAGCAAGCAGATGTCAACCATTTTAGCACTAGTCATGAAGGATGTCAATCCACTACAATATCTCATGACACGGCTGATGCTATCCAGACAGTTTGCATAATGGTCCATGATTCTATTACAATTTAATATCACATTCGTACCCCTCCATGCGGTGAAAGGACAAGCACTTATGGATTTCTTAATAGCACACCCACTTCTGCATATTCTCCACTCAATGATGATCTCCCCGATGAACAAATCATGAACTTAAGGGATTCAAACATTCGCCACTAGGAGATGTATTTTGATGATACGGCTTCCTCTCAAAGAAGAGAAGAACCATAAACTATTCTCCTAGGTAAGGTAGGGGTAGGAATAGTCCTCCTAAGATAGACCGTGATATAATGAGATTTTCATATCATCTATCCAAACTTTGCACCAACAATAAAGAAAAATATGAGGCTTTGATCTCGATCTAGAGTTAGCCATTTACTAGGCATCCATAACATCAACATCTTTGAGGATTCACAGCTAGTTATCAAACAGATCATTAGGTATTATAAGGTCTTGAAGCCCAAACTCCATCGCTACCACAAGTACACCATGGAGTTATTAGCTCAAATTCCATAGGTTCCAATCTACAAAATTCCTCAAGTAGAAAATGGCATAGTTGATGCCTTATCCAAGCTTGCCATGGAGTTGACATGTCTAGAAGATGAGTCCATATTAATAAAGGTCCATAATAGACAAGTTGTACCTCTTATTGATGTTGAACTCATCGATGGATACTCTCTTGAAGGGGAGGTTGTCGTTGCCAAGAAGGGTAAAGAACTGAGGAAACCCTTTATTGACTAACTAAACAAAGGAAAACTACCTCAAGAAAAATCTCAAGCACATCAAGTAAAGCAAAGGGCACTTCCTATGCCCTTGTGGATGGTGTCCTATACCAGTGGTCCTTTGATCATATGTGGTTATGTTATTTTGACAAGCACGAAGCCTATATGATGGTGACCGAGGTACACTTAGGATTATATGGAGCTCATCAATCTGGTGCCAAGATGAAATCCAAAATCAAGAGACTTCGGTACTATTGGCTGACGATGGTCACAGATTGCATGGATGTAATAAGGTGTTGTCTTTAGTTCCAAGTACATGGAGTGATTTTACATCAACCACCCAATATTTCTTATCTGACCTTGGCCTTATGGCCATTTGAGTGTTAGGGCACTGACATAATGGGTCTGATCGATCCTTCTTCATCCAAGGGTCATCGATTCATTTTAGCTACTATAGACTACTTTTCCAAATGGGCGAAGGTGGTTCCACTCAAGGAGGTCAAAGCTCACCATGCACTCCAGTTCTTCAGGAACCATATTGTTTATAGATTTGGGGTATCTTGTTGAATCATATCCAATAATGATACCACTTTTAAGAGCACCAAAGTCAACAACTTCACTTGAAGACACAACATATATTAGAGATACTCTACCATCTACTACCCATAGGCAAATGGTTTAGTAGAAGACTTCAACAAAACTCCCATTCAAATACTCAAGAAGATGCTCAATGATAATAGCAATAGTGGGATGAGCAGTTAATTGAAACTTTGTGGATGTACTTGCTACTTACAGAACTCCAACTCAATCTATCCATTATCCTTAATGTATGAGTCTTAAGCCATTCTACCATTATAAGTTCAACTACAATCACTATAGATAATTGTAGGTAGCAAAATTACAACCGAACATAATGCTAAGTTGTGGTTAGAAGAACTCAAAGATTTGGAAGAGAGACGCTTATGAGCATGCAAGAACCTCGAGTTGCACAAAGCAAAGATGGTTCAAACTCATAACAAGTTGGTCCACCCTAGAGCTTTTCAAGTAGGAGAACTTGTTTTAATTCTAAGGAGACCAATTGTTTTATTTGCAAGATGGGAGGCAAGTTTGAACCCACTTGGGAAGGCCCTTTCACCATAGAAAATGACTACCAAGGTGGATCTTATCAACTCATCAACCACAAAAGAGAACACCCAATGCTTCCTATGAACGGACTTTATCTAAAGAAATACTATGCATAAATAATGTTCAAAATAATTTTTCCATCAATAAAATTCCATTTTAAATCAAACATCTCTTCAAATTGAAAGCTTTCCATTTACTAAATTTTCATGGTGTGTTTATAGTAGGTATAAGAGAACCCAAGTGGAATCTTATCCTTCATTAACATAAACATAAACAAATTGAACACAAATCCAATTGCTCTGGGCTACCTTGAGTTGAGATAAGTCCCCCAGCAGCCCTCACTCAGTAGCCGCACTAGGTCAGGCTTGGTTCACTACTTAGTTAGTGTGTTCCCTAGTGATCTTTTTGCTTAAGCTGTGAGTCCCCATGCTTTTTCTAACTTGACCGTTGTAAACCAATGAGCACCTTGTTAGTGTGGTATGTCTTATTTCACAACCAATAAGCTACCTTGATATTGGCTTTGTTTAAGAAGATGTGAGTCCCAAGCTTTCTTTTTGAACTAGCCGCTATGTACTAACTAGGTTCGAGTTTATATCTGAGGATTAAGGTAAGACCCCTAGTGGCTCTTCTTCCTCCCAATTCTTCAAGTTTGGATTTAGTCTTTATTTATGACTCCCCACTTGGTAGTCATCCTAGGTGAGATAGCAGTTTTCTATGTGATTCGATGATCGGTTAGGAAGATGTGAGTCCCGGTGCTTTCTTCCTAGTGATCATCGGACACTTAGGTTGGTTGGTGTTTACCTTGCTGATGGCAACCCACCCAATGGATAACACCACTCAAACAGATATGAATCCCCATGTGTTCTCCTTGAGTCAATCACCATATACCTACAGGCTTCATATTTCAAAGATTAGGATAAGACCCCCAAAGGCACCTTCCCTATGGGCATTCTATTTGGACTATGTCTTTATGACCCCATCTAGACATGACCCAGGATACTATTGGATAGAAAGTTCCTCCTTCCTAGTAGCCACCCTTATGGTTGGAAGCTCTATACTATGGATGTACAAACTATCCCTTAGGCTAGTAAATCTAAGATAGACCAAAGCCCCTGTGGATCCTTCTTAGTGTGGCTCCTCGCAAACCAACAAGGTTTATGCTAAAGAAACAAACCAACCAACAATCAAACAAATAAATAAACAAATTAAAATCTCTTATGGATTAGGACAAGACCCCCTGAGGCACCTCTTCCCAAGTAGGCATCTTATCTTTTGGGCCGTGTCAGCAAAACTCCCTATAGAAATTGCCTTGACTACTCTGAGTTGAGATAAGACCCCTAATGGCACTCACTACTCTGTGAGTCCCTGAGCTTTCTTCCTAGCATAGCCATTGCAAACTAATGGGCAACCCCTAGGTTAGATAGTCTCTACTCTTCGGTTGTTAGACTACTTCTTTAGACTGGTAAATCTAAGATAGTTACAGGCTCATATATCTCCTCCTTATGCAGTCTATCATAAATTAATAGGGTACAAGTTAAATCAATCAAGCAAAATTTAAAAAAATGAAAATGAAGTCAAGTTCAAACTTATATCCCCAATGGAGTCAAATCCAAACCAAAATGGAACCCAAATTCAAACCAAATCAAAATCAATCAACAATAAATTGATCCTACTAAATTAAATAAATTCAAATCTATATCCCAGCAGATCCCTCTTTTCTAAATCAATTCTATTAAATCAAACAAGTTTAATCAAATCTCAATCCCCACTAGATTTCCTTCTATACCCTGGGTATAAATAAAATCAAATTAAATCAAACAAACTCAATCAAATCTCAATCCCTAATGAATTCCCCTTTATTCCCTTAGCATAAATCAATCTATTATCCAATCAAACTCATGTGTGAATCCCAAGCAGATCTCCCTTCATGTCCTTGACACGAAATCAATTCTTAATAAATTAAACTAATTTCACTCATCTCCCTCATGCCCTCGGCATGATAGTGAATTGCATCATGTTAGGATTCATGGTTCCATCTATTTTATCACTTACATATGGATGGCCATCCTTAGTGCTTGTGATCTTCGATTGCTGTTGATCATCTCAGTTAATGCTAATACACGGTGTGCCTTGTTGTTGCACCACACATATTATGGGTCCTTTTATTGACCTCACTTTTGGAGTGAAGATTGACTCATCCTTCCTTAGACTTAAGAATCTTCTAGACACTAAGATTTCTTTAGTCATAGGATACTTCTAGTGATTAGGGGAGCACTAAACCCTAGCCTAGAAACTTAAGAAAGCTTACCCCAAGCTTAGGTCATACCCTAGGGTAAATAGGTTCTACCTATCCTATGGCTTAAACCATTACCCATGCTTACCCACTCATCCAAAATTAAACCTCAAGCCAACACAATCAACCTTAATTGGATTTCATTTCATATCCAAACTCCAAGCCAAATTAACTTAACTCTTAACCTAAATAAATTCCACCATCATCCTATGGATCAAACCCAAAGCCCATTCAATGGAACCAAATCCAATTGAACTTCACAAAAGCACTCCAAGTATTCAAATCTCTATTTCAAACCTTTCCAATACCTACAATCAAACCAACCAAACCAAATGAATCCAATTAACCCAACCTTGCCCATTTGACCTAAAGGGGTCTACATTAGTCAAATCCCATTAAACCCAAACCAATTGCAATCAAAACCATCAATCAATCATAAATCAATTATCAAACTCAATTCAACCTATTTCAATCCAATTCAACTCAATTGACCCAGTTGAATCACTTGATCCAAAGTGACCTAAAGGACCCATTTGATCTAAAATTCAATCCAACCCTAATTGGATTGAACCATCCCATTCAATATCTCATACAATGATTGTTGATCATCCTTAATTGACCAATTACAATCAATTGGTTCAAACCAAGCTAATTTGATCACTTGACCCAAGTTGACCCAATTAGCCTTTATGAACCAAATTGAACCAAACTTCACTCCAATTCAAATTAGTTGAAACCAATAATTCCTACCAACCATAAATTGATCCTTAAACATAAATCAACCATCAATTGAACCAAACCAAGCCAACTTGGGCTCTTGACCCAATTTCTCCTAAAGGCCAAATTGGGTCAAATCAAATCTTAAATCAAATTGATTGAAACCAATAACTCAAATCCATCATAAATTGATTGTTTAACATGATCCAACCTTCAATTGAACTCAATTTGATCAAACCAACCCAATTGACCCATTTAGCACAAATTGACATAAAGGGTCAAATTGAGCTAAATCATTCCTAAATCCAAATTAGTCTAAATAAACACTTGCAATCATTCTCAAATCATCATTTGAACCAAAACCAACCCTCCACCCAAGCCAATTTGGCCAATTTGACCAAATTGATTAACTTAGCCCATTTGACCCATATGAACTCATATGAGCCAAATTCAAATCCAATTCAAATTAAGCCAAATCAATTGAACCAAAAATTCCAAATGATCATTTGAGCATGTTCAAATCTTTAGTTTGACCCAATTTGACCCATGGGTCAACTTAATCCAATTGAACTCAATTTTACTCATATGGGTCAAATTGAGCCAAGCCCATCCTTGGGTCACCATGGGTTACCCCAAATGAACCCAACCCATGGTTGACCTGAATTAGGCCAAAACCCATTGGAAAAATAATCAAAATGAGATAAAATCTCCATTTAGATGGTCATACCTACCCACTAACTATGGAAACCACTTTAGCTAATTTTGGACATGTGGACCACTATCTCACCTAACCCAAAGCTCATTGGGTCACACCCATGGGTCAAGTGGAGGTGAGTTGACCCAAGCCATCCTATTGGAACACTTAGGGGATGAGGTACACACCACCTCAGCCCCTGGCATTCCTCCAGCCATTCAAGACCCTCCACCTCAGCCCATCACTGACATCCTCGACCGCCTGCACCGACTGGATGTCTGCCAAATTGATCCAAATAATTGGATCAATTATGGAGGAGGGCATACTCCTCTCCATCCAATTCAAACCACACACAGAGCTTCAATGAGTGATTATGAGCATCCTTAGAGCATTCCCAATCTCCCTTAAGCTCCCCATCATCAAGACTAAGCCTAAGAAAAACTGAGCCCTCTGTCCGTCCAACCCCATCACACCTTCCCCAAGCTCTAGTAAGCTAAAATGAATTAATTTTCTATCAATTCGAGCACTAGAGACTGCTCCTAGACCAACTCCAATGACTATTATAATGGCACTTGGTCCACAGAGCCACTGGTGGGGAGGCATCTCACGAGCTTTTCAACAGGGCTTCGTCTCTTCAAACAAAGCAACCTCAGAGGTTGGACCGCCAATTTTGAGCTCTAGGGAGGTAATTTTCCAGCAAACTGTACAAATCCTCTTAGGTGTTGGTCTTTTATGAAGAGTTTTGTAATTTCATGCTAGTTCCACCATATGATCTCCTTAGATCTCTTCCATGAATGTTTTAGAGCTGACCCAACGCCTCATGAGGTTTGACAAGCTCGGATCAAGGAGGGAGCGATGTCCATCTTTTGGTGCTCAAGGGATGAAGGATCATCTATCGTCCATTCCGTGTGATTAGAATGGACCATGATTAATCCGGTAGTTTTATTTGATTTAAAATTTAAGATCCATGGGATTAATCTCCATCCAATACAAGATCAATCATCGAGGACAAAAGCACATCCGTCATCGCTAAATCAGCACACCACATCGGATGATTTAAATGGCCTATCCCATTGCACCATGTGGAAAGCGTCGCTGCATCAGGTCTCTTATGGCGCTGATGGGATTAGGGGTTAATTAAGCTTAAAATGCCATTAATCACCCTGAGCTTTAAAAATTAATATCTAATTGTAAAAAAATCTTTAAAATATGAATAAACCCATTTTGGAAAGGATAAATAGAGGAGAATTAAATAAAAATAAAACCCACAGTGTTTGAATAGTGAACGGTGCTTCATTAGGGTTGAAAAATTTTCTTATTATCTTAATTAAGCCTTAATTACTTAGCTAATTGATCCCAAATTGAATGTGTTGATTTCTTGGGATGTCCTCTGTCTCTCATACTTTTTTAAGATTTATTGGCTTGATAATTAGGAGAATTTGAATTTTAACTTTAATCACTCATTAATTAATTTAATAATTACTAAAATTATTAAACAGTAAAATTTTGACTATTAATGGTTATTAATCCTATTAAGAGTGGAGATGATGAGGGTAAATTATCGAGGCCTCTTCTTCAATCATTTGCCTAAGTATCTTTCGGAGGGGTTAATTAGCTTATGATATTAATTAAGGGTTGATTAAGCAATTAATGGTGAAATTGAACTAAACTAAAATGATAATTGCTTAAGGTAATTTAATTTTGAATTTATGGGTTCTTCTTTATGTTCAATAGCATAAAGACCCCTAAGAAAATTATGGTTAACCCATGGGTGTGGGAAAATCATATAAGTACATAATTAGATCCTTCTTTAATTTAATCAATATTTAATTATGAGCCTCACTACATTAGATCCCTAAGTGCATTACAATTTTAATTTCTCATTTGCATATCATTGGAGGCTCATGATTAAATGCTTAGTTGAATTAAAGAGGCTTAGGAAATAAATTATTTGCTTAAGGACTTCAACTTAATCAATCCATAAAAGTTAGTTAATTATATTGCCTTAAATATGTTAAGTCACTAATGTAGGATGAAGTCAAATCAACAAATATTATTTCTACTCTATATAAGTTTAATAATTCAAAACCAAAAAATCAAATTCCATAAGAAGCTTAAGGTTAACCTTAAATGATTTCATTTAATATGATTGTCTTTAGGAATTAATGTAGTTGAATGGATTATATGGAAGTGTTTGATTATTCCTTTTCAATCATTATAAATTTTGTATGTCATTTGATATCATCCATTCATGTTTTCAAATAAAAGAATCAATTGAATTTAATTATGTGTAAGTTGCATGTGTTGGATTAATCTTACATATGTGTGGCCATTATCACTAATAAATTCCAAAATTATTTTTAAAATTGCAAATGAAAAATTAAATTATTGTTAGTTACAAATATACTATATGATTTACATTTGTTTATAACTTAATCATGTTAAAATATTTTTTTATCTTTATGATTCATGTATGTCTTTATATATGTTTGAATATCAATAAGTATATAATCTGGACATCCCGAGAATACGAGCTTTAAGTAGCCCCATAAAGGTCTTAGATTATCTCACTTCCCTGGTTAACAAAGCACGTACTTATTTAATTTCACTCTTATGTGTACATATACTAGAATTTGGATAGAACTTTACTTTACTTGAATAAATGACTCACTAAAACATAATATTTTGCATGATTTTCATTCTCATGGTTGTGCATACATTCATATATATATATATATATATATATATATATATATCTATATATATCTATATATATATATATATATATATATATATATATATCTATATATATATATATATATATATATATATATGTATATAAATCTTTATATATATATTTAAGATAACTAAATATATGAAAATCATCTATTTTATCAAATTATAATTATCTCATCATTTTAAATAATGTGCGTATTGCTTAAATCTTTTGCATGTGTTTAAAGAATGAAAATCCTATTTTCTCATGTGAATGTGTTAAGTTCATTAATCTTAAGATGCTTTTCATGTTGAATAGAATTCTTTAAAATTAACTCAAACATAGGTTCAATAAAAAGATTTAATAAACCATTCACTAAAAGAAACCAAAATTATAATAATATGCTTTAGAAAGTAACTTAAGGTAGGGATGAAAGAGGCTAAGCCTCTTTCTTCTCTTTAAAATGCTTAGATGCTAAGTAAGTATCAATGAAACAAAATAATATATAAATTAAAATCCACTAATCTTCTTAACAATTTGAAGTGAAACCATCCTTCATGGTTAATTTAAATAATTCTAAACTTAGATAATTATAACTCCAAAGCCCTAAGACAAACCACACTAAACTTAAGCACACACATTAGAATGCTAAGTCACTCCACTTCTAGCTCTAAGTTAGGATGGTGTATGATATGATGTTGTGCTTCATTTTATGATGTACATTTTAGACTAGATGTTAGAGCTATTGTGTGTAGACAGGATGTTAGGTCGTTATTAGCCAAATATTATTTTTTGCAGGGGACTATGCTACTGGAGCCGTTAAAATAAATATAATTTTTTTTGTTTGTAGGTTGCTTATGCCCTTAAGCATAATCCATATTAGGATAGGTGGGATTTGTTACCATGTGCAGGGTGTTAAGTTTCAATTACATAATATAATTGCTTAAGTTGTATGTATGTTTGGCTAACTTCTGTCATGTAGATGTAATTAGATTTTAGTTTTCATAAATATGTAATTATGCAATAGGAATTAGGATTAGTGCTATGAGTTTTAGGATGAGCAGTGGCTAGAGGCAAAGTCTTGGGAGGCCCTATGAAGCTTTGAAGCAAAAATTAAATCAAAAGAAGAAAGAAAGAAGAATGAAGAATGAACCACCATAACATTTAATTCAATTGTAATTATAAAGTTTTATTATAATCTAGGTTGTATAAGGGTAGATCTCGGCTACCCAATTTTTCTCACTTCTGGGGTGTACGTAGTACCCGGTTGCGGCCTTTTATTCTTTCATGATAATCTATAATTATTTGATTGTTGTGTTTACATTATGCAATAGAGATTACATCTTCTTCATAGGTTTCTTAAACTTGATGTTTGAATATGTGTCCTAGAAGCGGTAGGATCTTTAGGACAAAACTAATTTTACTACCCCCATTAATAACTCAAACTAAATTTTAAAATAATTCATAACCTCACTTTAAAGCTTAGGTTAAAATCAAGATAATTAAAAGATTTAGCAATCTCATAGTTGAATGATGTATGTTCAAATATCATACATATCATCTTATTTCTTTCTTGAATAGGGAGGGTCTCCACTCTTGCATGATAGGTGAATGCTTGACCTATGATGGTATCCCTTGTAGTGGAGAACTCCTCCTCCTGCTAATTTAGTCAATAACCAATTTCATCATGCATTTAGGCATAATTGTCCCAAGCCTTTGTCCAAATCAATGTGTCAAAAATGATATAAAAATTTGTAAAATTTTGTATTTATTCTAAGTTATGAATCCATGCCAATCATGATCTAATCTCTTAGGGAGTGAGTTAGGACTTTAGTCACCTTTCTTAATTAAATAATAGCCTAGCTATCTTACAATTTTATAAGACCGACCTATATGGTTTTGAATCATAGGAGATGTTAGCTAGCGGCCACTCCAGGCAGTTGTAAGTCCAAAAGAATCGGACAAGTTTATCTTCTCTTGTGGAGGTAAACCATTATGTCCCCATTCCACTTTGATTATGTCATGCATCTAGCTTGTGCTAAAGCATCTAGATTTAGGATCTGAGGTTGCTTATTTTTTTTCTACGAGTATAAATCCTCATCTCTTATGCATTTTCATAATCTTATGTTGATGGACTATAAGACATAGCATTCTAATAAAAATTCTAACTTAAATTAAAATAAACTTTCTTTTCAAACATGTAAAGCCTCACCATAGGATAGATTGGAGTGCTCACTAGGCTTCCTAGTATCATGAGTGCTCCCTACTTATCTTCCTTTGGAATCCAAAATAAGTCTTTCCAAATTGAACTTTCCCACTTGATTTTCAAAAATACCCAATATTTTGATAGTCTAAACTTGAAATCTTTGGAGATGTTGATTGACTACTTTAATGAAGAGTATTCATAGGAAATCCAACTTCCTAATGTAATTTACTATAAAAGCTTTCTTCCATAGAGAACTAAAGAACCTGGCATAAAATAAATCATGTTTTACTTTTCCATCTAAAGTAGGGGAAGATCTCTGGTATATATGAAGACCCATTTGCCTTAGGAGTCCTTATTAGGTGATTAGGTTCCATTGTAGTGATGCCTCCATCTTTTGAGATGGTACATCATGCCTCAATGTCATATCTGATCACTTCAATAAGTACCCTCTAAATCTACATGGTGTCCACACGACTTTAAATTAAAACACCACACGCATGACCCATCTCACAAGAGTGACCAAAGAAAGAGGAAATTGTCTCCTCCAAAATATACAAATTTCTATAGGATGTAAAAAATAGAAACCTTCAAAAAAGAATTAAGAAGTTGGTGAATGAAAGATCCTTATCATGTTGGCGAATGTTTCCTTACATAGAGTAGATGTTTCCTTAGATCCTTTCATAGGGCACATGTAAATAGTCTTCAAAGTTGATATCCTTATCATATTGGAGGATGAAAGATCATAATAGCAATTCTTCAAAATAAGAGTGATATTTAGTAGACTTGATGGTTATTAAATGCTAGAGTGCAAGAATAAGAATGTTTGACTAAGTTTTGTAATCTTTTGAAGGAAAATTATTTTAAATTAAGCAAATAACTCTATAATGTGATGCTTTTCTTTACCATCAGAAGAGCTATCATAAAGCACCATCTTACCATATGGGAGAGTAAAACAATTTTATTTATTGACTTTTAAAATGTTGATCTTTGGTCTTAGCTTTAAGAGATCTTTTTTGTTATTTATTTAAATAATAACAAAATAAAAGGTGGAGGAACTTGTTATAGTCTTATGTAGTTGATGAAACTTTAGGACAAGATGGTATCTTCTTAGAGAGAGAATACTTAGTTTCATCATAAATTCTATCTCATTCACTGAAAATGGCTATAAGTTATAAGGGATAGAGAACTCATTTTTCCCATCAATATGTCTAATGTATTAAAGTAGAGTGGAAGATGTCATTTCATATTCATGCATCTAGGTTTGTCTTAACAATTCTTAAAAAGAATTATTAGCACCTATCATGAAATTTGGCTTTAGTCATAAAATCACCAAATATAATATGGCTTAAAGTATTTTTGCTCTTTTCATTAAAACCAAGCAACATAAGCTTAAAAGTTTGTACCATGATTATATTAACTAAAGACTTAGGATTGATTAAGATCCTATTGAGGATATTTTCATAGAACATTATGTAGTTTCATACAAAGGTCTATCATGATCAGCAGTTTTAAGTATGTCTTCATCTATGAAGGTAGTAAGTACAAGATCACTTAAAAGAAGAGCTTCTTTCATCTTTTCTTTAGCAAAATTTTCTTGAAAAATTTTGGTTCAAGCAAAGCTTAGATCAAAATTTAGCATATTTTTGGTTACAACATAAGAAAGTCATAAATACTTAATAACACAAAAAGTTTCTTTAACTGGTCTGAGACTTATAGTCCACTTTTATTTCTTTCTTAGATTTATAGAATTTTGATTTTTTTTTTTTTTTTTTTTTGTCATGAATTCATCAAGATTTTTGGTAATTAATTGTTTTTTCCTACAACTTTAAAGGTTGGAAGGATTTTACCTCTCCTTAAAGGGACTTTATGAGTTTCTTCTTTAGTGAATAAGATTATGATTATTTATCTGAAGAATTTATGTTAAGTTTTAAGTGAGAAACACCTTTAACTAGAAATAAGATTGGTTATTTTAATTTCTACATTAGAGGCATAAATCATACAAATATGCTTTAAAGTAGAGTAAGATGAAGCTAGTTCATTTATTTCATTATAAATAAAGATATACTTGATATGAGCATGTTGTTATTTTAGATAGTTTTAAAAATTTTAACCTTCTCTATTTTATGCAAATGCTCTAGCCAATCTTTTATTGTGATTTAATAGCATGTGGTTATTTTAGATATTTTTAAAGATTTTAATCTTCTATATTTTATACAGATGCTCTAGCCAATCCTTAATTGTGATTTAATTTTTAATAGAATGATCGAGACATTGATGATAAGGGAAATATAATGGATGATCCATTTTCTAGGTTCTTCATACTTCCTTGGCTCATGAAGTTTCATTCTAGATCATAATAGCATCTTGAATAGATTTTGATTGTAAATTTATTAAAAGGATAAGTCTTATCCAACTTATCTTAGAATTTTGTCAAATATTTTCTTCTAAATGGATGGAGGTACATCTAGCTTAGTGGAATTGATGCTATACTTCTCTTTTATATGAAATTCAATAGGAAAATATAGTAGTTATTTTTTTTCACTTTTCCTAAAGGATTGAAAGTTTTTCTTTTCAATTTTTTTATAATTGTACTTCTTAATAATTTGAGATGTTTTTTCTTCCCTTGTGGTAAGAATCTTTCGTGAATATTTTTTAAGTTATAAATAAATGAAAGTTTCAATATTAACGGCTACTGGTCAAATAAAATATCCCAATAGAAGGTCGATATCATGTTTTTCTTGATGTAATGGATTACATTTCATAGCCATATTTTTCCATCAAATAATAAAATCCACCACTTTGTTAAATGATTTTTGTCGAGAAGTCATTAAGTCATGCATATTCACTTGTTTATGCATGTCGGTAAAAATTTTCACAAAGACTTCTTCTAGCTTGTCAAATGTTTTGAACAATCCATTAGGCATGTTCACATACCACTCAAATGTGGTTCTCAATAATGATGTAACGAAGAGGTGCAATAAGAGTGCATTGTTATTTCTAATGTTATAACATGAAGCCATATGTTAAGTAATATATTATTGAGGATTATTAGTCCCAAGAAATTGATTAAAATTTGGAGGGACAATCATTTAAGAAATGGAATAGTTTCATACTCTTCTAAGGACTTCCTATCTTAATAAAAGACTCCCCTTCTCGGGCCATCATTGTGGCTTTAACTTGCATTTCCACTATGGATCTAATATGAGCATCAGGCAATGATGTTGTTAGGGATGTAATGATTTATACATGAATGACAAGATACTCTAATTTCTTTGGAGTAAATTGAGTTTCTTGTAGAGGGATGAGTTTAGGCACTAAATAAGTGTCATTCTGAGATGCATCAATAGGAGAAGGCTAATTTCCAACCTAAGAACTAAGTGTGACCATGGTAATAATTGTCTAGAAAACTTGTTCTTGATGCTTCTGGATCAAGAGATCATTTTCTTTATCATGTCAAGAGCTATGACATCTTGTTCTCCCTCTGTATTAGATAATTATTCTAATCCTACATGAATATTATCTAAGTAATGTTCTTGGGAAATTTTTCTTTTATTTAGAATTTTATATATATCTTGAATAACATACAACTAGTTGGGTTGAGTAAAGGATAGTCTTAGCTAAAGGATTATCTTCATTCAGAACATCAAACTTATTTGGAAAGATAGGGATACCAGCAATGGTAGCATGCTTTTCTTCTTTTGCAAAATCATGTTTCTTAATTAATATTTATGAGGTGCAACACTAAATGAGGTTGTCTTTTAATATCTTAAAAGGATAAGCGGATAGATACAAATGGTTGAGATAATCTAGTAAAAATAAATAGTTTGATGTTAATGGGTCATAAATTCTTTCATTTAGTCCAATTGATTTTGTACATAATTGAAGAAAAATTCTTCTATTAATAACAGTTCTATAAACATTCATAATTCAAATAATGTGTCATTAAATTCTTAAAAATATGTAAAATCTTATGATAAAAGTAAAGCCTAAGGAGGGAAAAACTACATAATTCTTCATTATCAACAATCACTATGCATAGCTCACATGCTAAGCTATCAAATAATTATCATCTTTCTCTGTAATCTTAATGTTGAGATCTACCTCAATGAATCTCTCAACACAAATGAATATAACCAAAATCACATCTTTTCTCCTTATAAGACATCATATCATGGATCTCCTTATTAATTTGATAAACCCAAATCAATTAATCTACTTCTTTTAATAGCCCTGATAAGTGTTAAAATTATGACAATTTCATGTAAGTTTAATACTTTTATCATGTGTTTATATATTAAAATGTATTTATTTTAAGTATATTCCATATTGTAATAAAAAAAATATAAAAAAAGAAAAAAAAGAAACTTTGGATGAATGCCTAAGCACTGTAAAACTAACGTCAAGGCGCTAGATATGACCAAAATTGGGGCAATTTTATAGTAGAACAAGCCTGTACTACATTAGTAGCATCGCAATGCCAAATTAGACTCATTTTGAGATATTTTTATAGCTAGCTTAGTGCCTTGGTGATACATAAGCAGCGCCACTGCACTGTACTAGAGGAAAAAATATGAGGCAGAGGCAACAAGCATAGTGGCACAATGCTGAATTAGCAGCGTCGCAGTGCTACAACCCTACAAAAAAGATTCATGATGGTTCAGTGATGGTTTCAAATAGATTTTGAGACAATTATGGAAGAAGCATCAAGGAAACCAACCAAACTTATTTTTAAGCTATATTTAGGGAACATTTCCAAGGGAAATAGTTCTTTTTTAGACTTCTTTTTTTATTTTCTTGACAAGAGGGTGACTGTATGTGGGAGTTCTTTGTGAAGCACTTAAAAATTGACACTCCAAGTGTTGTGAGTGCTGTAAGGATAGTGTGGAGAGTGTATTTTACTTAAGCAAGAGATGAAGAAGGATATCAACAATCAATGATTTTTAGCAGGAGATGCTAGATATTTCTACGAGAATGCAGTAGAGGATCGCAAAGAGTGGACTTTGAAGACTTGGTTTATTTTTCTTTCTTCTCTAGTTATCTTACATCTTATTTTACAATGTCTAATAATATTTTTTTTTTTTATAATGGAACACTAACCTATAAAGTGTTCTGAATTTATATGAGCTTTTGGATGTCTGTGTTGTATTAGACTTTGTTTGTTGATTAATACAAAAAAATTATCTATGCTTTTAATGAATATGGTGTTTTCTTCATGCTTTATTTACATTTGATATGGCTAATTATAAAGTTAAAATCTTGTGTGATCTAGAGATATCGATAAAGTCTTAGAAGAATAATTAGGAAAAAGACAAACATATGTACTAAATAATCATTTATTTGCTAGATAATCTAAAAGTGCTAAATAGTCATTAAACATATTATTATTTTTAAAATTTATGAAGGAAAAAATGGGTAATGCAACCAATCAAAATTTAGTTGGCACTAGGGAGAAACTTGGGTAAAGGGATTGGTTTGGTTATACTTGTCTAAATATAAAGGGTATAGCATTTTTGCTCCTAATTGATACTATAAGTTTAAAATTAATCCACTACTTAATTTAATATAATACATAATCTAAAACTCCCTAAATTTAAAGTACTCCATTTAAAATTAAGAAAAACACTTATATTTCTTATAAAAATCAAAAAATATAAAAAATAGTTTTTAAATCTCTTTAAAAAATAGTAGATTTTCATTTTTAATTTAGTATTTTACATTTTGTTGAATAAAAATCAAGTTTTAAAAGATTATTACTTAAGTTAATATCAAATTTTGCTCTAATCCTCATGGGAACAATACTTTACTCATTATATATTACTTGATTCGATATGTGCACTTGTGTATAAAGTAAAAAAATATCAATCAAGTTTTTGGTGTTGTTGCTAGGAATTAGAAGTAAAATAGTAATTTATATTAAGTTAACATTAATCTTGCTAAACTATTTTTAATTCAACATCTCTGTCATGTGTATGTGTGTTATGTATTAAGTGTGGAATGTCTTCTTACCTATTTAATGTATGTTATTTTAGTTTTAAACCAAAGTTGTGATTTCTAAACTTTGCATGTGTAGAGACAAAACTATTGGATTATTACCATTAACTTAAAAATCAAATAACTTTGAAAGAAAATTAGAAAAGAAAAAAGCCTAATGATCTAAGTACAAAAATGTTTAATTATTTAGCCAACAGATTCGTTGATCCATTCTCAAATATATATAATCTAAGTTGTAGGAATCATCCTAATTTCTTATGGAACAATAATAATTCAAACTTTAATCAAATTGAAAATATTAAAAATTGAAATAACATGTATTTTAATATTAATGAAAATTATATACCTATAGTTCTATTAAAGTATCCTCCCCAAAATGAACTTAAAGAAAAGAAACCTTCACTTGAAGCCTCATTATTATAAATGAGAATCCAATTACAAATTCAAACTACTTCTATTAAAAATTCAACTAGGATAATTGACTAATAATCATGCAAATAGACCTAGGATTGTCTATCTAGCGAGATAGAAATTAATCTTAAGGAAATGGACAAAGAGTAAGATAATGCAATAAAATTTAAAAGTTAAAAAGATCTAGGAGAGGTAAATATTTATGAGGATAAACTAGAAGTTAAAATTAAGAGTTTAATAGATACTATTAAAAAATAAAAATAAATAAAATTAGTGAGAAAAAGAAGGTGAGAGAGAGGCCTTTAGAAAAATGAGAGAGAGACAATTACCACATTTCCCATAAAAGACTCCAAAAATATTTAGATAATAAATTATCCAAGCTTAAAGAAGAAATTGTAATTGAGGATTTGATGATATCATTGATTGAAAATTTATTAGAATAGGTCTTAATCGAGGAAGAGCAAGAGGGTGGTGATGATTCATTTCTCACATCAGCTCCTAAGAAGTTTAAAGAAAAAAATGAGCTCTTATATGTGTTTGTTAGTACTCTTAAGTCATTTATCTTAAAGACACTAGATTTGGAGTTAAAATCATTATCAAATAATTTAAAGTATGCCTACTTAAGTGAATCATCATCTTTATTAATCATAATTCTTAAGAATTTGGATGATGTTAAAGAAAAAGAGTACATAAAAATCTTGAGGATTATTAAAAAAAGCAATAGATTATACGCTTGTTAACATAAAGTACTTATTAGATTGGTTCACTTAAAACTAATAAATTAGAAAACCTATGTTGGGCTATGGACGTTAAACTAAGCACTTGTTGGGAGGCAACCCAAAAAATATGTTTAAAGTTTATTAGTAGTAAGTTTAGTGTTTGTTGCAAATGATTAGGAATTGAAGCTCCATTATAAGAAGATTGCATTGCTAGGAGGCTTAAGAATTGGATTAAGGGCAAAGCTCTTTCCCTTCTTTTGAGTTTTCATAATGGTCTCATACAATCAAGCTTACAAATATTATCTTCTCCTAAAAATAAAATATATATAAAAATAAAAATATATTATATATTAGCACAGCACCAAGGCATTGCATAAGTAGTGTCGAACGCTGAAGCACTATAGAAAAATTAAAAATTAAAAATTAAAATAAAATAAATAAAAAAGAGAAAAGCAAGTTAAGTGGTTAACTGATGCCTAGGTGTTGCCAAAGTAGCAATGTGGTGCCAATCAAAAAGGTAATTCAAAAGGCTAACAATCTGACAGACTCATTTAACATAAAAAGACAAAAAGATTGATCAGTGTCGCAACGCTATGATATCACACCTTTGTATACTATTGATTATGTAAATTAATATCAAAAATGTACCCTTTGATGGGAATAGGAATCACATTGACCAGTTGACTAACACCAAGGCACTATATGCAGAGCGTCATGATGTTATACACTGCAAACTAGAACAGAGAGGTTAGCATCTAAGTGCTACCAAAGTAGCATTATGGTGATAGGTATAGTCTATAAATAGGACCATAAAGTAACCAAATTTTTCATTCCAAAGCCCTATTCTTCAGATCCTTTTCTACTTTTTCTCTTTAGCATTTCCTCAAATCTAGAAAACTAAAATGTTGGTTCAGTACATAAATAAGAACAAGAAGAGAGTGTTGTTTGCACTTAAAGTAGAATGATGAAATGAATGAAAAATGACAAAATTTACACATCTCAACCAGGGGGAGTTGCAGCATTGTAATCATAGCACCTAAGAATTATTTATAAATTAAACCATCACAATTGTGATGAAATGGCACTGTGGTGTCAGTAATACTAGCCAAAGCTATCATGAATCTTCAAGTTTGTTTTTTAAATCAAGAAAGCCACCATCTGGGGAGGGAGAGGGAGGAAGGAATGAATACCTCATTGGAGGAAAATTGCCTATAAAAAGGGAGAACAGCCCCTAACTTCCTCTCTCCCTTTTTCTCTCAACTCTCTCCAATCTTCTTACCCTGTTCTTGGTTACAGAGCATTTGTGCCCTCTATAAGCACACGTTATACCATTGTAAGAGAAATCCCCTATACTCTAGGTAAAATATTTTAGAATGTTCTTTTACACAAATTTTCTTCCTAAAAAGTAAAATTAAAAGGGTTCCACTGTCGATCTTGGGTCCGGTGATAAAATAAGCATTTCTTCATTGATCTTGGATTTAGAGTAAAAAAGAATGCTCCCTAAAACTAAAATCTCTAGAATCTTGAATGTTAAAAAAAAACTCCTCCATTGAACTTGGTTCTATCGTGAGGATAACATCCTCCCTCCATCGATCTTAGATCTGGAATAAGGGAGAAGAGTGCTAATACACTTAAAAAATTATGAAAACTCGCACTATTAAGGCATTATGCCACAAAAATTTTAAATTTTAAAAAAAACTATTAAATCTTAGACATCGTGAAACAGTGTTGTAAGTCTAATGCCAAAGTGTTGTGTCTTCAAAAAAATTTAGTTTAAAAAGGAATCTCACAACGTCATGGCACTGGTATCCCAATGTCGAGGTGTTGTGTTCTTAGAATTGAAACCTAAGTGATTAGATTATAGTGTTTATATCATAATTCAAATTATACCCATATTGTGGCACTATAAGTATAGTGTCGAGGTGCCAAGTTCTTGGAAAAATTAAGCTTAAATGAGCATCTCATAGCACCATGGCACTAATATCCCAGAGATGAGGTGATGTGTTTCCACACTCAATTGATAATATTAAGACATTCACGTAATCCAAATTATACCCACAACATCGTGGCATTACAAATATAGTGGTGTGTTGCTATAAATATAGAGTTAAGGTGTTGAGCTCTCAGGTTGAGAAATAGAGAACAGCTCTATGGTGCTCACATGCAGTGTTGAGGTACTGGTTAGCTAGTCAAGTCAGTTACTATGCTAATCAAAAAGAGCATTCATTATTATTAATTCCATAAATGAAAAAGTGTGTCAAGCATTGATGTAGCTACAAAGACTAAAACCGATCGCGATCGGCACGTCATTATGGTTGGTCAAAAGTTTATCCTTTCTAATTAAAGTGTTTGTTTATCTATCAACTTTTCTAAATTGACTTTTGACTGGCGATGCATCGCCATATGTTCAGCCTCTAGGCGTTAGTCAGTTTGTCAACACGAATACCTACCCTAGAATGCTACAGTACTAATCACTCGATGACAAGGGGCCAATTTGATAGCACCACAATGCTATCAAGCACCTAGGCACTATATTCCCAGTATTGAGGTGCTATATTATTAAACACTTAAAGTGCCATATTTTCAGAGTCGATGCACTTAACATTAAAATTAAATCTAAAAATACCCACATGGGCCTCGACATAGTAGCAATTTCCTAAATTTAGTGGCTGAGGATGCTTCAATAACATAAAATAAATTTGAATTGCCTGCATGTGTGGGGACTTAATGATCCAGGATATAATACTAATGTCTGAATAGGCTATGCAAGACAAATTTAAAATTAAATTTAAAATGTAAAATCAATCTTCTAATTTCAATAAACATTTATAAAAATACCAACATGGGCCCCAGCACAATAACAATTACTTAAGTTCGTTGCTTGATTATGCTTCGTGGGTTAACATAAAGATGGATCTGAATTATCCACATGTGTCCTGACACATGCATTAAAATCTAAATTTAATTTCTAAGGATGTTGTGCATGTTAATTTCCCATTTAAATCTCATGATTAGGTCTGGGTCAATAAAACCTAATCATTCCCCGATGATGGTCGTGTTTTTTGTAAAATTCAATTGGAGGAGATATATTCAAATTGAATGAAATTAATCATTCAAAATAACTTAAAGCAAACAATCATCTGCCCACCCATCATTATTTATCAAAAATGATAACCTAAAAAAATCTGTACATACATATACATATATATATATATATATATATACTTGTTGCGTGCTAGAAAATTTTATTCCGGTAGATGCGAGATCTTCATCGTAGCCCAAAAATTATCCAACACACAAGCAGGGGATATGAACACAGGGGTTATACGTGGAAAATCCGTTAAGGAAAAAAATCACGGGGCTTCATAGAACTTTCACTATGTGTTCAAAAGATACAGGTCCTTGCTTCTTAGGGAGAAGAAGGTGTTCTGGTGAAACAATATTATGAGTGTAGAAAAATACAATCGGTCAACTCCAACCCAAGGGAGAAGTTTCCCAAAAAGCGGCAGGAAGCGGATCTTGGGAGCAACCTCTTGATCTTCAGGAGAAAAGAGCGGCAACTGGTCTTTTCTACCTCCGATCTCCTCGAGCTCACGATCTTAAGACCAAGGTGGTAGCGATAGATCGTGCCAAAGTCTCGAGCTCTCCTTCCAATCGATTCCCCCTCAAGGTGAGAATGAAGCTCTATTTATAGATTTTGGGAGTGTTGTAAATTGTGGAAAACTCCAACCACTCCCATCGACGCCGCGATCCCCTCGACGGTGTTTGATGATCCGTGTGTTTAATGATGAATTGGGTGATCTTGGATTCGGATTTGTCTTGACGAGCCGACCGACTAAAATATGGTGACCATTTTGGCGATCAGATCCATTTTCATGCTAGATAGCTTGATTCGAGTCGATCGAGCTTCGGATCTATGTTGCTATGTTCGTCATCGGGCCGCTGACAGTAAGCTCAAATCGGTGATTAGATCGAAGCATTTGAAAATGCCTTGAGATTCGTGCTTGATCAGATTAATTTTCTGAGGATGTATCAATACTCAAATAATATCATGCCAATAAGAACATTGCATGTGTCATCTGTCTATGTGGTTTTGTTGTCAAACGGTACCACCAAAAATGTGGATATGGCTAGAACCCTCTGATTGGGTGGCTTGGTCATTATATGGCTCCACTATATTTTGGTCATGGTAATAGCTCGTATGTTCCCCAATGGCTTTGCTCCTTGAGCCATGAATCATAGAATATATTTAATAGGCAAAAATTCTTCTGTTAGCTAAGGTTTACTAAAATTTATCACTTTAGATAAACACTATGCTAAGTCTACAAGAATACTTTAGATGACACAACCCATGGTTGCTGAGAAGGATTCTTCGGTTAGAAATCATTTTTCCTGGCTACGTAGACTAGAGACCACGACACCCCAAGATGATGAAACCATGGAAAATTGATTGAGCATGTCATCATCCCCCCAATATATGCTTTAAGTTAAATGATAACTCCACTCACAACACCTTTAAACACAGTTTCATATTAAAGAGATACGTTTGTTTCCAACTTAAATCGAGAGTACTCTCTTACTGTACTATGAGAGGCAATTAACTATGAAGTCTTGTGTTCATAAGAAGTAATCCCCATATCTAAATAAACCCTAACATAATGTTAAGAGAATTTTGGTTGAATATATACATCAATTTGCCTCATGATAAATATACTCCTATATATCTCAACAAAGATGGCAGAGAGCAACCTCAAAGGTATTTTTTTTCTAAGTAATCAAGCATCTATGAGCGACTCTAATCACTTTATTAGTTTAGAGGCAAAAGAGAGGTACAAGCACACTCTCATTCACAAACATCTTATTCTAGAGAGGGGATTCCACAATTTGAGTGGGAGCCTAAAAAGGATTATCATTAAGGGAGGTTGGGAACATTTCTCCTGTGAAAACAAAGCATGTCATCCCTGTGGTGCGGGAGTTCTTCACCAATAGAAAGGAGCATCAAGACAACAAGATTTTTGTGAGAAAAAATGGGTAAGTTTTGATAGTATTACCACTAATGCATATTATAAATTGCAAAATTATGCAGATAAATATCTTTCCTATTATAATAGTCATACATACTTTGATAAATTTTTAGATTCCTCGTTATTAGAAATTCTAATGTTCAATGGAAAAGGCTGGAGAAAATATTATTAATTTTTCTACCACCAGTGTGACCACCAAGGCTAAAGCTTGGCATTACTTTATTTTTGTCAAATTAATGCCGTCAATAATATTAATGAGGTAACTTGGGATAGGGCTATTTTGAATTATGCAATTCAAAAAGATTTTTCTATATATATAGGAAAGATAATTTATAATTCAATTTGTAATATGATTAAAAGTAGTACTACAGTAGATTTTGGTCACCCCTATTTTATTTATGCTTTATGTCTTTTGGTTGGTGCGGCAGAGGAGCCAAATGAAGAGGTTTTTATATAAAGGGCTCCCCTTACTAAAGGATAATTGAAGGATTGAGATCAAATTTGAGGTGGGAAAAAACCCATGCACTCCATAATCTAGATCCCATTCCTCCAAATCTTTAAACAAATAACTCTGAAAAATTGGCGGAGAAGTCTTTAATTTAAGAAAAAGGGTCAATGAAAGTAATAGGTGGTAATAAGAATTAGAAAAAAAAAATGAATCATCATATGGATCAGCAGCAACAACTGTTTTCTTTTATGGCTGAGTTTAACGCAAGACTAGTTCACATATTTGAAAACTGTAACTTTTATGTTGTTCCAAACTAAATTTTTTTTTCCTGTAGCACCACAACACCAACCCTATGTCAGGACCCAGTCAAAGTTAGAAGAAGAAGAAGTAGAAGAAGAAGAAGAAGAAGAAGAAGAAGAAGATGAAGATGAAGATGATGAGGAGGAGGAGGAAGATTATTAAGAAAATTTAAGTTTTGTGTATTTTTATTTTTTATGTTTTTTTTTGTATTTTTATTTATTTATATTATATTTTTAAAGTTTATGAATTTTGATTTACATATGTTTCAGTAAAATCAATGTGAAATATTAAATTCTCACTTGTATTGTATTTAAATGTGATGTTTATATAATGTTAGTGAGTAATCCCAAACTTTAATTATTATACCTCTTGAAATTGATATATTTGCAATTTAAAATTTGAGAAATTAATTAAACAAAATTTTATCTCGAAAATAAAAAATGACATTTATGATTTATTTAATTATTGAATTGCTTTTGAACTAATAATAACCAAATATCTTAGAAAAATTAATAATTTTTATTAAGTTAAAAATTTTCACATAGGAGATTCTTAATAAACTTAAATGAATTGATATTAAAATAAATAACAATACATTTAATAAAAAATAATATAGTTTAAACTATTATTAATTAAAACTTATGAAAAATTGTTAAGTAAATAAGATCATATTAAATTAAGTCAAGATTGTAGAATATTTATAATAGATTACAAAACCAATACGTAGTACATATATATATATATATATATATATATATATATATATATATATATATATATATATATATATATATATATATATATATATATATATTAGAAGGTGTCACTTGAGGTTGAGTATCATGATTGAACTTTAAAATTATTGCAATCTAAACCAATTTAATGAAATTATGAAATAATTATTATTATACTTTTAATTAAGAACATAAAAATTATGCTTATTTCTATTATATGGACAACTATTTATTAAAATTCAAGTCATTTATCTTCATAAAAATCAACTAATATAATATACACTAAGGAAGTTTAACTAAGAAAAATATCAATTAATTTGGAATGATGAAATGAAAGAATAACATTAAAATGTAAGTTCTATGTTTAGTTAAAAATTTTTATTTAATTATTTTTAAACTTCCAAAAATTATATATTATCAACTAACTCAAAGTGACAATATATGGGCAAATGTATCAAATTACTTGAGGACAAATAATAGTTTGAGTTTGGGGGTACTTGATAAGTGTTAAAATTATCAAAATTTAATATAATTTTAATGCATTTATCATGTGTTTACATGTTAAAATGTATTTATTTTAAGTATATTTTGTGTTGTAATAGAAAAATTATCAAAAAATGAAAAAAAAGGGTGAAATTTGAGCCAACGCCTGGCGAAATAATGGTGTTTGATATGGCACTAGACTAGAATTTTTTGGATAATTTTACAGCAACACCTAGCAAAATAGCACCCATGATTATACGATAGAAAAATTATGAGACAGAGGCAACAAGCATAACGCCACAACACTAGATCGATAGCGCCATAGTGACACTTCCAGCACCACAGTGCTACAACCTAACAAAAAAGATTCATGATGATTCAGCAACAATTTTGAACATTTTTTGACGTAGTTATGGAGGAGTGCTAGGGAAACTGGCCAGGGCTATTTCTATGCTATATATAGGGAACATTTCAAAGGAAAATAATCTTTTTTAGACATTTTCTTCTTCTTTTTCTTAGCAAGAGGGTGAGTATGTGTTTGAGTTCTTTGTGAAGCACTTGGAGATTGATACTCCAAGTGCTACGAAAGTATTGTAAGGGTAGTGTGAAAAAATATTTTTCTTACGCAAGAGGTGGAGAACGACATCAACAATCCAAGATTTTTAGCTGGGGAAAGAGTGGACTTTGATGACTTACTTGGTGTACTCTTTCTTTTATTCTTTGGTTATCCCATGCCTTATTTTATAATGTTTAATGAGATTTTGTTCTTTCTAATTATTATAGATCACTAATCTATAATGTGCTCCAAAATTATGTGAGCTTTTGATGTTTGTATTTTATTAGACTTTGTTTATGAATTGATATAAGAAAATTGTTTATGCTTTTAATGAATATGGTGTTTTGATTTTCTCCATGCTCCATTTACTTGTGATCTAGCTAATTACATGATTAAAATTTAGTGTGATACAGAGATATTGATAGAGTCTTAGAAGAACAATTAGAAAAAAAGGCAAACAAATGTACTAAATAATCATTAATGTGCTAGGTAGTCTAGAAGTGCTAAATAGCCATTAATCATATGATTATCTTTAGGATTCACAATCACTTAAAAGAAAATATGGATAATGCATCTAATCAAAATTTACTTGGCACTAGGAAGAAAACTGGATAAAGGGATTTGTTTAGTTACTTGTCTAATCATAAAGGGTATAAAATTTTTGTCCTGGTTGACACTGCAATCTTAAAATTAGTCAATTATTTAGTTTAATATAATACATAATCTAAAATTCTATAAATTGAGAGTACTCCTTTCAAAATTAAGAAAAATACCTATATTTTCTATTAAATTTAAAAATATAAAAATTAGTCTTTTTTAATCTCTTACAAAATAATACATTTTCATTTTAATTAAGCATTATATATTTTTTTTGAATAAAACCTAAGTTTTAAAAGATAAGTACTTAATATAAATTAATATCAAAATTTACTTTAATTTTCATAATAATGATACTTACTATTTACTTAATTTATAATGGTATAGGGTAAAAGTATCAATCAAGCTCACACCTCATTAATTCTTCTTATCGTATTTTAGCTATTATAATCCACAATAAATATTATTCAACACCGACAAGATCTTGTTAGTTAATCTCCGTATATTTAAATTTCAAGTAGGCCCTTTCAATGCCAAGACTTCAATCACACTATTGTACCTAATTGTGAACAAGTTCCACACTAAGTTTTATTACCATTTTATCATGCCAACCATACTCATGAACATCAAATTTTCTCATTATGTTCTATAATTTTCCTTAATATATTTAATTTTAGTTTCATCATCTAATATTACTCTTTACATGAGCCCTATTATGTGCACCATACTGATTATTGTGTACACCATAAATCCTCGAAAAACTCGTTCTTATGTAAGTTTTGACATTGCTACTCAATAAGACCATGCACCTACTTCTAGTTTATCAATCGATGCCCAATTTTCATCTCCCTTATTGAAGTCAGTTTAATACATACATACATCACCCTCAATGCCATCTCACTGACAAGCCTACTCTTTTCTTGATTTGGTTTCTCTAGTTAATATTGTACCCCAATATAGAGTCCTTTCAAGTACCTTTAACATCCATATATGTTAGTGGTGACTATTTCTTTATTTCATTATAAATATTAGTATATTAAAACTCAAGTTGATAATATTTCACTTTGAGTTTGTCAAGAAATATTATCTAAATTATCACATGTGACAATTAGTTGTAGTACAAATCTTTAATATTTATTATTATAATATATATTGATTATTGAGAATAATTTGTCTATTACAATTAATTTATTATTCTCTTCATGTGCCTATATACACAACACATATTTATTTGTACTAGCAAAAAAATTGAAGAGTAAGAAGCTCTTTTTTGTCTTCCACATAAGTGACTCCTATCATCTTCTACAAATTAACACTAAGAACCAAAAAAAAAAAAACAGATGAATCTTGTTCCCACGAATTTAATATAGAATATCTTTAAACGACCCTATAATTTTTTATTATTGTAATAATAAAATATAAAAAATTATATTGGGTTGCAATCATGTCTTTTTTGTTAAATAATTTTATAAACATAATATTTGTGATATTTTGAAGTACAAATTATATGCTTGATTAATTTATCTTTAACTCCAAATGTATAACAATGAAGACATTTCAAATGTATAACAATGAAGATATTTATAGTTGTTTTAAGCTATCATGTGAGTTGTGAAAATTTGTATCTAATGTTAAATACATTTGTGCCTATGAATTTTTAATTTTAATCTAAAATATTAATAAAAATTAGAAGATATTTGTAAAATATAAAATAATTAATTTTATTGTATTTACATATAATATGAAGTCATGTTATGATCACATAAAATAAAAGAAAAATATTTTTTTTATAATATGTAACTATGCTTAGGATTTTTTTTTTTTTTTTTTTTGATTGTCACGCAAATTTTATCCTTATCTAAGCTGCGCACTGTCAAATTCGTGTTATCATTATGAAATTGAGCTCTGCCTAAATTTGAGTTTTAGAATAGTGTCAAGGTCAACTGAGGAGCTCGGCCCTTGTTCGTGAGCTCGGTTCAGATTAAGTTTATTGAGCGTGTTAACAAGTAGCTCATTTAAAGAAATAAATGAGCCATCATCGAGCTTGTTCGTGAGCAACGTATTAAAAAATATAAATAATATTAGTTATGAATAAGTCTTAATCAAGTCGTAATCAAATTCTTTAATGAATTTATTTATGAACTTTAAATAATAATATTTATAAATATAAACAAACTGAATAATACTCAAAATCATATCTGCTACATCAAGATTGCTGCTGAATAGCAGATGGAGCCATAATGAGATTATTTGTTGAATGCTCAGTCTATTCGCAGCACTATTATAAGCATATAATAATGATAAAACAAATGGAGAGAGCGGACTCCTCACCGAAACATTTACTCTGTGGCCCAAGTTATCCCAGCTAGTGTACTTTTCCGTCTATTCTATCCTATTCTCCTCCACCCAAATTACAGCGTTACCAAAATCTATCAAAATCCCCGCGCTCTCACTTCTCCCTCTCTCTCTCTCTCTCTCTCTCGCAATGGCTTTGACGAGCTCCTTCTACGGCACCGGCAGCGGTATCTCCAGCCTACTCCGCCTTCGGCGAACGCCACTAGCTGCCACACTAGCCATCCCTGCTGGCCTCCGCTCCGCTGGTTCCGTCGGCGATGGCGGAAACATCATTTTGGAAAACAGCTCCGCCCATCCCTCTTTCAAGGGATAACTCCATCTCTTCTTCCGACGATCGCTGGAAAACCTAAGATTCTTCCGCCGATAGCTGCCGCAGCCTCATCGTCTCCGGCAGAAGGGAGCGATTCCGCCGGGTGAGGTCCGTCTCCTCCGTGAAGTGAATTTTTTTGTTGGCTTACAAAAAAAAAAGAATCTACTAATTTAATTTTTCTCCGCCATTGGGATTTTTCTCAGGGAAGCACCGGTGCCTTTCGCCGTCAAGTACCAGGCTCTCATCACGGGGTCTTTCTTCTTCATGTGGTACGCAGTTGGAATATTCCGTTATCGTAATGTGTAATTGCTGTGCATCGTGCTTTTAATTACATTTCTGCCACTGCAGGTATTTTCTCAATGTGATCTTCAACATTCTGAACAAGAAGATCTACAACTACTTCCCGTATCCGTAGTAAGTATTCTTTCTGTATGTTGTTGCGGGGCCCACTGACGCATTTTTTGATTGATGGATGTTGGTGTTTGGTGTTATATGGCCGGCAGCTTTGTTTCTGTCATACATCTCTTCGTGGGGGTGGTGTATTGTCTGGTGAGCTGGGTCGTTGGGCTTCCTAAACGCGCTGTAAGTTGTGCCGCGCGAACACCATTGCATACACTCTTCCAGTTCAGTTTGGATTGCCGTGAAATGCATACAGAATTAATCAAAATTTATTATTATTTTCGAAAAATATGAGAATTTTGATTAAAAAAATTGTGGTGAGATGCCAGAATCAGTGATGGTAGTGGGAGAGGATTCCAAATCCTAAGGTTTTATGCTCTTCTTATTTTAAAAAATAATAATTAATCAAGAAAATTATAAAGCAGGAGCTTTATGAGACAAACTATATATTAATTTGGAACATCATCGTGCTAATCTTCCAGAATGCAGGATCTATTGAAGTTTCTTTTGGGGACGCTCATGTTTTTTCTGTTTTTTTTTTTTGTTATTAAGAATTATTTTTCCAAGTACATAGTTTTGTTATGCTTCCCCAAAAGTAACTTTTGTAACTAATAAATTAAGTTGTTTTGAGAGAAATCATTATTTTCATTAAAAAAACCTTTGTGAATTATGAGGAAGAATTTTGAAGAGCTATAAAATGATAATCATGGCATTGAACTATATTAAGAAATATAATGAACTTGTTAAATAGATTATTTTAACTCATAATTTTCTTATTTGATATTTGCTACTCAAGAACTTAAAGCTCTTGCACCTGCATTTGATCTAGCATGTTTCTTAGTTTGCATTCTTCCTTTCTCAGACTTTTGATGCTCTTTTCGCATCATCCATATCAAATTGTCATCTTAAAATGGAAACTCATCTTTGACATCTGAAAATTAAAACTTGTCGCCCCAAGCACCGCAAGTTGTTTGCCTCATAATGTAATGCCTAATGCCAAGCCACTCAGCTGTACAACATCCTAGTAATATCACATCTTTGTGAGGTTTGCAAAGCGCTATGACTTCACTTTGCCTTGCTCAGCCTCTTAGGCAAATGCCTGGCTTACCTTCGACAATTTAATTTTTCATATTGCAATTTTTTTTGTAAATTTGTTGCAAAGATGTAATGCAGTCATATTTGCTGCATTTATTTTACAGATGTTTACTTTAGATGAAATTATCGCTTGAGTATTATTTGGATATTTTGCACTTTGTGTTTGTTAGGCATCATGTACTTACCGTTAGAATTCTATCTCCTTGTATTCTTCAGCTGTACTTACCGTTAATTTTGTAGCCCATCGACCCCAATATTTTGAAGTTGCTTATTCCAGTTGCTATTTGCCATGCTATTGGTCATGTCACTAGCAACGTTTCATTTGCTGCTGTTGCAGTCTCCTTCACCCACACAATCAAAGGTATTGTGAAAACGTTTTTGCTTTTCTGCTGCACCTGAAATTGGAGTTATTGAAATAATGAGAATTAAATGTTCTCATTTCATGTGATTCCTTTCAGCATTGGAACCGTTCTTCAATGCGGCAGCTTCACAATTCATTCTTGGCCAACAGATTCCCTTAGCATTGTGGTTGTCTCTTGCGCCTGTTGTGCTTGGTAATCTTTCATTGAGATAATAGATGTTTGAAACAAATATTTTCTTCAATTAATGGACTAAATATATATTCACCTGCTTAACATTGCCTATGGATATTGCAGGTGTCTCCATGGCCTCTTTAACTGAGTTGTCATTCAACTGGATTGGCTTTATTAGTGCTATGATTTCCAATATCTCCTTCACCTATAGAAGCATTTATTCAAAGAAAGCAATGGCATGACTTTCTTTTCCTGGCATAATTTCTTTTCCTAATCCTTTCTGCTTCTCTTTACTTGAACAATTTTATGTTTGCAGACTGATATGGACAGCACAAATTTGTATGCTTACATTTCAATTATTGCGCTGATCGTTTGCATTCCTCCTGCAGTAATCGTAAGTAAATCTTCTGATATTGTTGTAGGAAAAATTAATTCTGAGTTGTTACCCTCTTAATATCATGCTAGGCTTATTTTAAAAAATTCTCCGAAAGAACTGCATTGAGGATCTGGAAAAAAATAGGTGCTTCGATAGAGTTTTGATGATATTTTTCTGTTTATAGTAGAAGAAAAAGATTTTTTTTTATCACAAATCAAAATTTTGATATTTAAATATTTGTAATATATGAATCATTAGAATGAAAGAATTTCTATACATATTATAGTGAAATTCTAATTTTTATCTGTTTGGAATTTTTGAATTGAGGAAGTAATTTGTAATGATTATTTCGCTGCAGATTTTCATAAACTCAAAACTAATCAAGGAAATGCTTAAAGCTAATAGTGGGAATACTAGTTAAATAATGTCATTCATTTCTCTTTAAGTAAAGAAGAAAAAAATCATATGGAGGATGTGGCTTAAGGAGAAAGGATTCAGATCTTAGTGGATAACAGCATTGCTAGAACATATTTGTTCTCCTGCCTGATAATAAACATTTGAATTACAGCTTGAAGGACCTCACTTACTGCAGCATGGCTTCAATGATGCAATAGCAAAAGTAGGTTTAACGAAGTTCATCACAGATCTATTTTGGGTGGGCTTGTTTTATCACCTCTACAATCAGGTATTCTTTTACCTTGAACATTCTTGGGTATTTATCATTAACAATGACAGTTTCATATTTGACATCACATAAATGATTAATAACTTTCTGCTAGTACTGATTGACTCTTGAATGTTGTTACTCCAAACAATGTTATGGTTTAAGCCGTGAAAAGAGTTGTTTGAATCCAAATAAAAATGTCCAGGATCCAAACCATGCTATAAGTTTTTTAATTATTATTATAAAAATGTATCCTAAATATTTTATTGATTAAAAGTAAATCATGGCTTTGGTCAAATTTAGTTTAGAAATTCAGATTTATAAATAATACTGACAGTCAGTTCTTTGCACATGAAGTTTCAATGACCGTAAACAATGTTATCATTGTCTGCACTCATTCCTTGTGATCAGCTTGTATGAATTTTTTTTTTTTTTTCCAGCTTGTATGAATATATTCATGAATATCGGTTGCCAAATCATTTGTTTTGCATGTTATCAATGTGGAATTTTGCATCAACGCCTTCATTCACATTTAATGAATCATAATGTTATACATATTGATTCATTAACAGACAGAAGCCAATCTACCATATTGCCATCTTTATGAGATATTATAGAAATTTGTATTGGTTACCTATCATAGAAATTGCAGTGCTAAATGATGTAGTAATTAATATAAAACCATTTTATATTAAACCAATAAGTTGTAACAGTAATGCATCTATGTGCTTTTGAAGACCTATGCCTTATTATTTAGATGATTTCATTAACGGCATGTTTAATGTACATGTAGTTCTTCTATCATGCAGATTTGATATCTAAATATTCTTTTCAAGTGATCGTGCTTATCATATTCCTTTATTCTATTAACATTAGCAAACATTAAACTTGCTTGTCTGATATGAGTTTTTGTTCTCAGATTAGAATGATGTGGATGTTGTCTTGCGTTCTATCTCTTTCATCATAAAAGTGGCTATATCCTCAATTTATTGGTGATATTCTTCTCTTTTTCACCTAGATTGCAACGAACACTTTGGAAAGAGTGGCTCCTCTCACACATGCAGTCGGAAATGTGTTGAAGCGTGTGTTTGTTATTAGTTTCTCGATCATAGTCTTTGGTATCACCCAATACGTGCTTTTTTATTTTCTCTCTTTTCTTCATTCTTAAACGTGATAATTTAAAATATCTAAATCATTCAAATTGTTGTTTTCTACTGTTGATCCTGAACAGGAAACAAGATCTCAACTCAAACTGGCATCGGAACTTGCATTGCGATTATTGGTGTTGCCATTTACTCCTACATTAAGGCTAAAATGGAAGAGGAGAAAGGGGTATGTAGGTTTGCTAATATTCTAGTCATTGTTTTAGTGCAAGAAAATCATTCTTGAGCATCTAATTTGTTCCGTTTTACATGTTGATAATATACTTGTTACCTCCAATGAGCTTATATTTTTTTAGATATAATTTCTCATGTACGCATATATTGTATCTAAAAAAATATTTTAGGAAGTTTCTTGTGCTTTAGATAAAGTCTTTATTTAGGATTAGTTATTATCAGAATTGTATGTTGGAGTTCAAGTAACTAATCTAATCTCATACTTTTGATGCCTCTTAATTCAGCCATATTGTTCTATTAACCATGGATGATCTTTTGAGAAATTCCATCTGTCAATTGCTATTAAACATTGGATATTTTCACTTTTTGAAGGATAGTTATGCCCACATATTGAAACTGAACTGTAGCAAGTATTATTTTTCTTCTTAACTTGGCAACTGTTTCCAGTTGATCATAGGATGTTTTTTTCTGCTTGTCAAGAGCATCACCGATTCATTAGATTAAAATTCCTTCATTCCAACTGGAAATGGCCAATTTGTGGCAGAGTAACATGACGTATTATGTTGAGAAATATTAACAGCACTTTGTGATTTATTATCTTAAAGAAGACAAGCACTCATTTCACTTCTATATATGCAAATAGTGTTATTTATTCACTGAAAATTCATCCTTGGACTTAATTCACTTGCTTAAAATTGCTATGAATTCAATCTTAACGAAGACAAGCTATGATTTAGTTGTGAGGGATTACCCTATATCTATCTTCTCAAGTGTTATTCTGCACTTTAGTGAAGGACATTCTAAATACTAGATGAGTAGAACATGCTGCCTTTGAAACATTGCATCAGTATGGCCTTGCTATTGTCCTCACTGCTCCATTATGTTTTTTATCAGTGGAATGATCTTATTTCTTTGTTATCCAATTAGCCAGACCTTGGAATTTAATAGCTTCTTCTCTACTGTTTGGCTTGCAGAAAACCAAAGCAGCTTGATGAGGAACGATGGAAAAAGTTGAACATTTGATTGGCAAGAGTTTTCGAAGGGATGAAAACCATTTGCTTGTTTACCGATCATTACAGTTCGTTTCTCTTTTCTTCTGTGGTCTATTATTTTGTTTTACGCAGTTTGACCTGCAAAACTGTTACCAGAAAAGCTTACCTTCCAAAAGAGTCAATCATCTACTAGGATGGTATCTGCTCCTACAATTAGTTCTTATTGTGATATACCTGTTGTATTTTGTTGATACTTTATGCCAACTAAATCTACTGTATTTTGATGCCAGATTTTTTTTTTTTTTTAAAGAATTGATCAGGAAAAAATATATAATTTTCATTGAAAAACAAAAAGTTAGTTTTAAATGAAAACAAATGTTTAGTGATTCCAACTGGCAAATTCTAAAGATTTTTTTTCAACAAAAATTAGTATAGATGGGTTTTCTTTTTATTTAATGATTGATGTTAATAGAAAAGGCTTTTATAGGTGTTTCTTTTGTTTCTACGGACGAATGGAAGCTTTTAATATATAATTTCTAAATAATTTTAAAAAGAAAAGAGTGGTGGCTTTCCATTTTAGGTTATTTAATCTAAAATCAGGTCATTGGACATTTTTTAATTAAATAGATATTGTAGTGGATCTCTGTAAGTTTCTTATAATGCTTTGATCTCTCAAGTTAAAAGCATTTCTTGTACCTCTTCACATTTTGGTGCTCAATCCTTAACTTGCATCATCAACTAAACATCTTTATAAACCTTCAGTGCTCTCTGCTGAATAATATCAATTGACATTATCAGCTAATTTCAGCCAACACTAAGACAAAGCTCAAACTCACGCCCATATGATAGTAAAAAAGAACGAGGATATTTGAGTTCTATTACCATTTTTACAAGGATGGAATTAGATGATTAGCGTCAACTAAACCATATTATATTAGAATTAAAAAAGTGTGTAGTAGTTGAACATTTACTCTTCTCTAAATGTTCCTATAATTAACACTCTTTTCAAGTAAAAGAAAAGCCTCTCAAACCAGCACATATGACCCTGATTAATTTCAATTAGGATCCAAACAGGCACATTTTGGCATGCACATGTACTTTAAAGTTAAATCTTTCGCTAACAAACATCATTGAACAATAATAATATTTCATTAAGGAAACTCCGGACATTTGAAATTAGGCTAACAATGATTAGATTGCTTCAACATATGCTAGGAGCTGGCCGAAATTTTGGCTTTAACATGTCAGGTATAAAGCCAAAAGGTCCACAAAACTATTGCTAAGACTGCAGTTCAACTCATAGACCTGTAAACTGGGAAATGAACAAGATTCCATTAACCATACAACACAAGCTAAAATGTTTTACATTCTAAATGAACAACATAACGTGAAATACGTCTCCCACATAGAATGGCAATACCCAACAAAGTTAATGCTTTAAGAAAAAAAAATGGTTCAAATTTTCAAACTTTAGACAAAATTCTATCATGAATTATGTAAAAAACAAAAGGTCAGATTTAACAATAATGAAGCCCTTCAATTAAATGATATCTCATGAAAAAACACTAAACAAATCTGCCGAGGGGAACGCAATATCCTCCCTGCCCATAATTTTTCATCTACATTCCAAAACAACATTCTCAACATGGGATCACTAGGAGTAGGGAAAAAAGAAAGCATGGGGAAGCAAGCCCATCTCTAATATATAACCATGGGTGCTGCCCATTACTTCTTTGCAGCACGCAGTGCAAACAACTCTTTTACAGGAAATATAGCATGATCCTGTTGACCTGAAATCAACCAATCTCTAAAACATATAATACACATTATAAAATAACAATGATCCAAATAAATATGAAACATGAAACCAAAATAGCTAAAATAATGCAGGGCATATGCATAATAAGATTGCACCAGAAACAATATTTTCGAATTTCCAGATCATTTATTATCCCATCCATGCTTGCAATAGAATAAAACAACCACAATATAGAGATATGACCATGAATGGAAAAACGTCATTTATGAGATGCCTCTGATCCAAATAGAATTTTTGAAGAAATAATAAACATCATTTATATTCATTCCCCAAAAATAAAAGAATAAAAATAATAAAATCATTGCTGAGAAAAGAAGCATCACTCCTAAGGTCATCCATCCCCTTAGAAACAATGGCATATAGCATGGTCGACCTACAACTCTTCTGTTCTGAATAGAGATACAGCAGAATTCAGTTCTTATGTTACGTAACAAAATTAATTCTCTTACATTTCTATATTGATTAAAACTTAATGGTGCGGCGCAACACGCACAAAGAGCATCATAATAATCAGAAGAGAGATCCTTGTAGACCTTCGCGATATCCTACTACTTGCTAAGCCCCTCTAATCGTATTAGCAAGAAGTTCCAAACCAAAATAGCAGTGCCATCATTCACATAGTTCAAGGAAACAAGCCTCATTCTATTGAAAAGCGTGAATTTTACTAGAATGTGGTTCGCTGCTCTATCTAGAAGTTGCCTAGAAGGTCATGACATGCAACCTCAACATTTGATATGCCTGAACAACTCAATTGTTAAACTTAGACCAAAGGATGGGTCTTATGACCTTGCCCTATATGCAAGATGATCTGTATGTTTAATTTTTTTATTCCATGGGTTTGATGGCATCATGTTGGCTCAATGAATTGGACAAAATAGCGCTTACATTCAATGGAAGGCCTAATAATTGATTTGTTTTGAATAATCTTACATTCATTAGAAAGACCAATAATTGAGCCACTTTGTATGGTCACTATGAGTTATAATAGGAGTACCGAAATAGATGACTCCGTATGTTGAAAAGGTCAAACAAACTAGAAGTTATTTTCTTGGGCTTAAGAACAATCCAATGCAAAGTTAGTTGTCTTGAATTTGGGTAACCAATGAACACAATTTACAACTCAATATCACGGGCAAGATAATTTGATGGTAACGATGAACCAAGACCCTTGAAACAATTAAGAGATAGCAAGGTTAATTCTCAGGTCCATGGCCTGTGAGTCCAATAAACCAAGTCAATATTTTGTATTTGAATTGAATCATTTAATTGATAATTTTTCTTTGAGCACTTGCATGAATATTGACACCTAATAAGTTATTTATAGCATTTCTACAGCTTCATACTCTTCTTGAGCTATAAGGGTTTACTTCTAGTTGACTGTCATTTTCTTTAATTTTTAGAAATTAAACCAAAATTTTTGAATAATTCTCTCTATATATCGATAACAAGAAAATTTCTTCATATATCTAAATCAAAGATTAGCAAATAGAGATGAAATCCTGGCCAAATCAAAGATCAGGAAAATGCAAAGGGTGCCCTTCTTTGCAATCAAATCAAAGATAGATGTAATGCAGGGTCCTACTATAAGGTTTACTTCTAATTGATCCATTTTTTTTTTATTTTTTTAGAAATTAAACAAAAAATTTTAGATAATTCTCTCCGTATATCAAAAACAAGAAATACTTTCCATATTTTGAATCAAAGATTAACAAAAAGGGGTGAAACCCTAGCTAAATCAAAGATCAAGAAAATGTAAAGGTTGGCCTTCTTTACAATCAAATCAAAGGCTGATGTAATGGGTCTTTGATGGTTGCTTTAGTTGCTTGTGTGCAATAGTTCATTAGCTTCTTCATTTATGTTACCTTTGTTTATCATAATGATCGTGTGAAATTTTAAAGATGGCAAGCATTCAATTGCAAGTAGGAGATGTTTGGTGAGCTACATCATGATCTTTATGTGAAGATCATAGGTTGAAGAGGAAAGACAGGATGGAGACAAAGCATGCAAGCTATGAAATAAAAGGGTATAGGCAGTGCACAAGTGAAGTGGAGTCAGGCAAGTAGCATTATGCATAATGAATAAAGTTGAGATGCTTCCAAAGTTATGAGTGAGAGGATGTCTCTCGTGCACTGAGGTATGGGCAAATGATGCAAAATGTTCGGGCAAATACTCTTATCCTTTTAAAAGGATAATACTCACCTTATTTGATAAATGTGTTTACACTCATAAGAAATATGGGCACACCCAAACACACTAATGCAGCATATGCACATACATGTATTTTTGTTATGCATGAGTGTGAATGCATTCATCAAATAAGAACATATAAGAAGTATCTTAAGTATCTTATTTAAAAGTTAAATATTATAAACAATATAAAACTTACTTTTTTTAACATCTCTCCTTTTTGGAGAAAATTAAATTAGATAATTATTGAAAAACACAAAAGATAGAGAAATAATAGTCCAAAAGTTCAAATAATTATGTAGTCAAAAAAAGGAGAAAAAAATTAAATTGAGCTACACATCATGCTCAATATACATCATAAGGCTAAGCTAATATACAAAAAAAATGAATAAATAGGACTAAAAAGGTTTTTCATGTACTATAAGCACTATAACAAGACTTTCATACACTAAAAGTTATTTCATGCATACTTTTTTTACTCCAAAACAACAATGTCATAGCCTCAAAATCTAAATCTTATAAGAGAATCTAAGAAGAAATACAAATTTTAGCAACAATTAAGATTCACATTACAAAAGGAATATGACACATCAACCTTGACAATATATGAATTACACACACTATTCACTAAATAAATTAATCATAAGAGTAAGAATGGAAAAAAAAAAATGAAAATCCAAATCTCACATTGGTGCCAAAAAACTTACTCTCCTAAGTAGTTAAAGCATATAAACTAAAGGATAACATCAAAAAATATAAAATGTTCAATTGATTTGTTGATTGAATAGAACCAAAAGGTTGATAAACAATCACTAGAACTAATTTATTGTAACTAACCCACTGAATTTGATAATTGATTTGAAAAAAAAATAGAATGTAATAGAAACCTCAATGTAAATTTGAGATTTATTTTTAACAACTTCAAGCTCACGTAGGAGGTGTACATCTCACATTATGTAAAGCGTGCCTCATGGCACAACTTGTCTCAAGATCTATAAGGTGTTGATTCATAAAAAATAAATATATTAAATAAAATAATTTTTATTATTTCATTCTCTCCACATCTAAGGCTCATGCATGCCTGACCCCTCTCGCCCTTGATCTATGCACACTCTTGAGCTTCTCCATCTTATGTCACCATGATTAATTCTATAAGTTCTATAATTAAAGCCTTAAACCACCATCTATGTATAAGCTAAAAATTTAGATACTAAAGGAGGAACTAAATAAAATTATGTCATTAAGAAGATCATGACTCATAAATAGAATAGAATGACTATCCTGTCTAATGGTTGGTCTAACAGTAAAAACAAAAGCTTTATCAACATTTAGATTCATTTATATTAATAATCCTTATGGCATAACTTTCTTAAAATCTATTAAAGTATAAAATCTAGAAAAAAGATTCAAAATACATTTTTTACTTCTTGATGGATTCATAAAGAAAACTAGAGAGCATTTAATGGTACAAGTCATTACTAACAATATTAGTGCTTATGGAATAGTTAAAAATAAGTTGATGCAAAAAAAATAAAGCATATATATTATATAATATGTCAAGCATATTGCATAGATTTGATTTTTATAGAACTCAGAGAATTACTTCATCATAGAAACACTTTAAACAAAGCAAAGAAGATCTGCAAGTACATCTATAATCATTTATGAATTTTTCTTTTAAGGGGAAGATTTTCTAAAATAGAGCTGAAAGAACTACTACGACCTACTGCAACTAGATTTGCTATGGCCTACTTGACTCAACATAACATCTTAAAAGTAAGGCAACCTTTGAAAGCAATGTTCACCTCCATACAATGGTTGAACTAAAATTGGGCAAAGAAATTTGAAGAAAAAGATAGAAGAATTATTTTGAAAGAAAATTATTGGTTAGATGTGAGTTATGTAATAACAACTAAGACTTAAAAGTTAGCTATGTTTTAAGAATAGTTAGTTCAAGTTTTAAAAAAGGTTAATGCAGATAAAAAGTTAGCTGTGTTTCATTTATAATGTGATAAGAGTTCAATTATAAAAAAATTTGATAAATAATTGATGAGAAGTGATAACTTTAACTTCATTGTCATTTACATGCAACAAGATATTATCTTAATCCTCAATTTTAATTTGATAAGAACAAGTCAACCAATTCTAAGATCAAATTTGATTTATATCACTATATTGATAAATTGATAGTTAACTCAACTGAAATGGAAAAAAAATAAAAAATTTGCAACTTGTAGCATTTAAAAATAAGAAATGCTTCAAACTATAGCAAATCAAGAGACGATTGGAAAACATTTTCCATATAATTTTTAACATTTATTGGATAATGTTCCAACAAAATTATATGATATCTTGATTGCAATTTTTTAATTAGTTAAATGTTGGATTCAATTTAATAATACCACTCTAGAGCTACAACAATTTGCTATTAAAATATTATATCCTATAAATTCATCATCTAGTTGTGAGTAAAATTAGAGCATATATGATCAAGTTCATTCAAAAGAGAAACCATTATATTGCCTTATGAATCAACTCCATAATTTACATTATCTGCAATAAGAGATTAAAAAATAAGTATTTGAGGAAAAAGGCTTTAGAAGATGACAAAGATTGATTAATTTATAATGATGTATCAACAATAAATGATTTATGAACGATGAAGACAAAATTACACCATAAAATTAACAATTTGAATATCTCAATATTGATTTTTTTTCTATAGAGACAAAAGTAAGACAAGTTTGACACAAACCAACAAGAAATTAACAAAAAATAATTATATAGAAATTAATGAAATTGAAATTGTAACCTTCAATGAAGATATCATTTTAAACCTTAATTAATATTTTTATATTTTTTATTGATTAAAAAGGAAGAAATATGGTTGTGATAAAAGATAAGTACAAATTTGAAGAATATTAATACAAATAAGGATGAGGAAGAGGCACGAGAAAAATCAATTTATTATGATGATAATTTCAAAGAAGATTCACTGAGTGATGAGACTACTAGAGACTTCTAAACTTAAAAACTCTAACCTTAGTGACTTGTTATGTTCACTTTGATGTGAGAGCGGGAGAAGGAGACTTATTGTGCTAAAATTGTTTTGAATTATTATATTCATACTTCAATATCTAATCGTGCTCTGATGTTTGTATGGCACTTCTTGATAATTTGATGATGGGATGTTAATATATCACTTTCTACTTCCATTCTTTGATGTTAGTAAAATCTTATTACTTTATGCAAGATGTTGACTCCAAAACTTACTCATTAAAACACCTCAAGGTTTACGCTCGTCTCACAGATAAAACATATCTAAATAACCAATTATGAAATTTTAAACCTTGTATAGCTAGCAAAAATTTAAGTGATTGGTTGAGAAATTATTTTCAAGGCCCTTTAGAAATAATGTCCCTCACTTAGTTTTGTGTCCATGTCTAATACAACAACAACAATAAGCCTTTATCCCACTACATGGGGTCAACTATATGAACCATTCTTCTTCTTTGTGTCCTATTAAGTATCAAATTCTCATTTAATTCTAATAAAATAAGATCATTTTTTATGCTACCTAGCTAAGTTCTCTTAGGGTTACCTTTACCTCTCTTAACATAGGTCAAATCTAATATATCTACTCTTCTAATTTGGATCATCAGATGACGACATTTTATGTGACCAAACCATCTAAGGCGACTTCCTCAAATCTTATCTGCCACTGCAGGTACTACAACCTTTTCACGTCTATGTCTAATAGCTATAAAATTAAAATTACCTATTGCTCTGCTTGATATGCCTCCCATGGAAAGGCATCCCAACATAAAAATTAAGAACAAGAATGAACAAAGAAAATAGCCTCTCAAAAACTTGAACTAAGTTCAAACATTAGAATATTCTCATTTGTCTATCCACATAAGTAACTCCCATCTCAATATACTTGAAATGTGGCTGAATATAGAATGATTCACGTTCAACCCAATATGATTCATTTTTGTAACTACCGCTTCACATCTTAGCATATTATGACTATAAATGGCAAGAGAAGCTCACACTGTAAATTTTGTGAATATCTTCAACCGGAACAGTGATTTATTTGACACAAATTCCTAAGTAAAACTGTAATGAAGTAATATGTTTTGTGTAAACACAAAGTAGCAAGAGATTCAGGCTCCGAGGTAACAGAAAATTGATTAAATATATTTTCAGTAAATTGCATAAATCAGCTCTCACAAGTTGTCATAAGGTCCACGCAAAGTAATGGAAACATATGTTAAAAGGCATCCATCCCTTCACCTAGTTGAACAGACTCAATGGAACCCTCCTTTCAGTTCAAAAAGTTTAAATCAAACTTACAATCTAGTGCACTTAGTCCTGTTCAGCAATGATTTTTAGTAAATGATTATATGTTTAAGAAAACATAATTGATTTTATGATTCTTGTTAACAGTTAAGTCAACATCTCAGAGGAAAGGTTTTTTTTTATTGATAAACCTAAAAATGGGAGTTACAAAAAACCAAACACTTCTTAAAATGAGTTTTATACAGTGTTGAATTTCTTTAAAGATAAAATACCATGATCTAATTAGATATTACAACAAAAAAGTCTTAACTATTATGTATTTTATTTTCAATTATCAAGTTTGGGGATTTTGATGGATGGATGTTATGAAATATCTTTCTTTGTTAGGGGTTATTTCATTGGATGTTTTCAAGATATATGTATATTAGAAATGTGAAAGTAATGGAAATGTTTGGATTCTAAAAATGCTAGAGTTAATTGAATGGATGTAAACTAAATATATTAAAATATTTTTTATATATTTTGTAATCCATTTCAAATGTATTGAAATACAATGAGGATAATCATTAGTGGCATCGACAAAAGTGAGTAGCAATGGGTGGTGGAGCTTGGCAACAACAATAAGCATTGGCCGACGATAGCATGCAACAATGCGGGTGGGCACAGGAAAAGTGCACGGGCATAACACAAAATTTGAAAATTGCAAATTTTGGTATTATTTTCAAAAGTAGGGAATACATGCACTCTAGAATATGTCAAATTCCTCAAAATTTTAATTTATATTCATACTTCATACAACATAGCAAAAAATCTGAAATATCGGAAATGTAATGTAATACCCTACTAATGTTGTCAACAAACAACCTCTTAAACAATTGTGTATTATCACTACATAAATTATATTTTAATTTTAATTAGTATTCCAATGTTAATTTTGTTCGAATATAAAATTATTAATTATTTTAAAAATAAAACTAGTTAAGATTATTTATTAATAGCTAAGCATGTCTATTTTTTCCATTTAATCAAATATAAGTTACTTTACATTTGTTTAATCAAACAATTTATCTATTACAACATTTCACAAACAATATTAAGGGTAACTTTACCAACTAGGTATCAGTTTACTTGATAGCACAATATTAGATAACTTTGTCATATGAAGCATTAATAAACCATGCATTATCTTGAATCATAAATTTAAAATACATATTTCAAAAATTCATTAGCTGGAACTATGCAAATCACAATATTGTTTAAAGTAATTATAAAAGTAAACATAAATGTGATCCCAAGGTCAATTCTTAACAAGTACATTCACATGTGCATTAAATCATTCAAATCATGTAATTACTACATCATTGGTAAGTACATAATTTTAAGCCTAACATGGTCAGTATTAATGCATATTTTCAAGGATCTAATTTTTACACCATTCATAGAAACCATGTAAACAATCTCAACACCCACCACCACCCTCAAAAAATTAAACAAAAGGTTTTTTATTAAATAAAAGTATGAAACATTCAACTACAAGTATTACATCATAAGATAATAATCACAACCTTGAAGGGAAAAGGCTTCCAAGACATGGTTCTACAGTTCAACTCCCAACACAAGTTAGCATTTTCAAAAACTTGAAAGAATCAAATAGATCACAACAATATCATAGAATCTATAAGCTAAACTTTCAGTGCAGCCCTTTTAGAAACTATAACAGCTGTCCGATTGACTTTGCATGAATTACAAATAAACATTACTGCCTTAATAAACTTCTTCAGAGTATAAAGTTAAGGGTGGTTTAATTTCGTCTTTAAAAATGGTTATCCATCATCATAAGCATTCAGCCAGAGAGATTACATCTCTAAGGAACCACAAGTCTCACTAAACCTAATGCTATTCACTTTCTAGATTTTATTATTAAAAATAAACATGATCATATAAACTCGCCATCAAAGGAACACGTAAAGAAGGTATTTGCTACAAGACATGAAACTGAAAAGTAGTTTGTAAATCAAAATTTAAATCAAAAAAACATAAATGCATTAAAATTACACTTGAACTTCACATCCAGATAAAGTCAAACAAGAAAGTACCATATATGTAACTGATAACAAATGTGAATATGGATGTCAAACACATTCTACTGAAATTAAACAATAATGTATGATATATGCAAGTAACAAATTCAATGTTCATGTGGGAGACGAACATATTCAAGCAGCTAAATTGGGCATCATCATATATTGCCAGGATAGTTATTCAATTTAACATTTATTTGAAATTTTGTAACAGTACAAGTATAATGATATATGTTAAGCAAACGTAACACAGTCACTAACAAAGTAATACTTAACACATGCAGCTGAAATAAATTATTGAAAAGTTTCTCTTAAAGTTAAAGTTATATTATTAGGTGATATCTATGAACCAAAGTTACAATGAAAGCATCACAGCAACACCTGCCTGGCCCAATTTTCCCTGGGTGATTAATTACCCGTAGCTTCAAATATTGGCAAACAAAGAAAATTGGTTAACAAATGAATCAACCCTGATAACTGGAAGAATTAAAACCAACTCAATCAATAATCTAAAACAGCATAAAGGAAGAGCATACATATTACAGAATTTAAACATGGTTTAAAATCTCAGGCCAGGGAAAAAGATAATTAAACTGAGAATGTTTTGTGCATAATTTAAAAGGAAAGAAGCAATGAATATGCATGGTACCTTCCCAACTTAGACTATGGCACAACCATATGTAGCACAGAACTGACTAAGAGCATTTTGATTGACTTGATCCACAAACTTCTCAATGATCATAGGGTACCTTCCTGGACTATGTACCGATAGTCCAGCAAGAGATTTTATCAGAAATTCCTTTGGATCCTTAATCTCCTTCAAGGGATCATCCTCATTCTTCCCAGCATTATGCAAGCGAGCAAAGGATGCCGAGTAGCCCACAGTTTCAGGAACATCCATTATTTCATTTTCTAAATCAGCTCCAGATTGCTCTGGTTGGACAAGCAAAGCAATTATGCTATCAAGCATCTTGCCCCATAGTTCAACTGCCGAAACATCCAATAAAGAGGGAGACTCACAAATTAATCTTGTAGAGGCAACTGAAGTCAGCTTCACTTCAATGGAACCTGAAATTAACTTTAGATTTGGAATCCAGAATTTATGCACGATCGCAACAAAAATATTAGCTTGAACAGAATTTATGGAGTCAACCAAAACAGTAGGACCATGTTTGATCAAAACAAGCGACATGAATACCACTAGCGAGTTCACAAACTTTACGGTAGGTCTGTTTTGCAGCCGAGTGAATAGAGCAGTCCAGATATGAGCAATATATTGCCCTATCATGTCAAATCCAAGGTTCTCCAACAGTATTGAGCACATAAAATCCCAGATCTTCAGTGTTGGGTGTCAATACAAGCTTGTTAAATATCCCAAGGACTTGACTCAATCTTCCATCATTGTTAAGCTCTGCATTGGGAACTTTCTGAAGGTATGCCTGCAGCAGGCGAACAAGAGCAGGAGCATTTGCAGACCTCTTCCAAGTTTCTGGCATGAGAAGAACCTTGAAGAGCTCTATGTAATTGTGTGAGAGAGGTGGCCTGCTTATCTCAACAAGCTGGGCAAATATCTGGAATGCATATGGCCAAAATTCAGTCACGTCATTCCTTAGAATATTTTCAAGGACTGGGAAAAGTGCTGCTTCAAACACTGTGATTAATGATGGTTCTTTCTCGCACGTTCTCCTGATTAAAGCAGCAATTGACTCAAATAGATAATGATTAAAGATCGGGTTTATGGGATTCTTACACGCTTCTGCAAGAACTGAAACGAGGCCAGCAACGCAGTGCCTAGCAATATCACCATTAATATCAGCAACCACGAGAATCCTCATGATGCACTTCATTATATAATGATTCTCCTTTGAATCAGGCAACTGTAATGCTTCGAAAAGATTTCTCATCAATGAGGCCAGATGGGGATTAATATCCAAAGCACTATACCGTTGCTGCGAGGCCACAACATTTGGACCTGATCCATGTAGAGGAGATCTGTCCCTTACCAACAAAAGCTTCTCTATACAATTTGCTGCATAGGAATGAACCACATTAGAATTAGCTCTGAGAAAATTTATCACATCTGACAAGAGAGCGATTGCTGTCTGCTTGGGAATCTGTTCACGAAACACTGTAAAGAATTTCAAAGCAGAAGCCTGTAAAATTCCTCCTTCATTCACACTTCGCCCATGAAACTCAGGAACTACAACAGAATTGAAGAAGTTTTCCACATCTACAAGCTGGGTCCCTACCACGCCTCCACCTGCCTTTGTTGCCAATGAGGTCACTAGATAAATTGCAGCATCCTTCTCCTTCCAGTTCTCTGCCTGGTTCGCAGAATACATCACCAACATGTTCTGTATCTGACCTGATACCAATGTCATTACCTGTTCCTTATAGTTAACGGCTAGCCCTTTCAAAAGCTCACAAGCAATTCGCCTCCTCGTATCCACATCACTTCCCTCAATATCTCTACGTATGTACTCAACATAATTCATCTCAAAAAGCTCCTCGTCATCATCCCTAAGCCGTATGTTTGGGAATACAATACTCTGGCAAATCTGCTGCAGAGTTTCCGGGCTCCCAAAAAGAGAATGGTGGACACTAGTGCTGACTGTAGTAAGGAATCGGATTGCCGTGATGGTAAGCTGATCACGAGAGGGTGAAGAAGCCTGGGTCAAGAGGAGATTCCAGACAGCAGCAGCAAAATCCTTGAGGTAATCCTTAAACTCCTCCTCATTCTTCTCCATATAGAGTTGAAGATTCTCACAGACTGCAGAGCGGAGGGCATCAACAGTGCCATCAGCCTCAACGGCTGCTGGGTAAGTGTTGGTGACGTAGCTCAGGAACTCAGACATCCACTCTCTCATGTGATCCTCAAAGAACTCAGGAAGCTCGATGGAGTTGAGAGAATAGAAGATCTCACAGCAGAGACGCTGGGACTCAAAAAGGAGGCGAATGGCATCAGCGGACTGCGAACTAGATGTAATGCTTCCAGAGATAATCTGAGATGTCTTGAGAAATATCTCGAGGAGAGGAGCGGCAAAACCATCAAGGCAGTACTTAAGGTCGAGACGAAGAGCAGAGGTATCAAATGAATGGCGAAACTTAGAAAATATGGAGTTTGCCGCACCGAGGAGGCCAATGATCTTGGCATAGTCTTTCTCAGAGCGGAGGTTGGAAACCAGTTCCGGCAGGAGGGTAGGCCAGGATTGCGGGAAGTCGTGTGAGGAAATGATGGAGAGGGACTCGCTAAGCTGATTACGGATTAGAGGGGCGGAAGAGAGCATGAGTGCAACAATGCGATCCTTGATCACAGTTTTCTCGGGATCGGGGATGACGGAGGAAGAGGAAGGGGGCCATCGGGCCCGGAGGTGATTCTGAAGTGGACGGCGGCGGCGAGGCGAACCTGCTCGTCGGCAGCGGGCTCAGAGACAAGGCGAAGGACTGCGAGGGAAAAGCCCGGCTGGTTTGCTGCTTCGAAAAGGGAGGACTCGGAAGCGCGGCGTGGCTCCGCGAGGGGAGAGAGGGAGAGAAGAAACCAATCGGAGAGCGTTTTTAGGGTTTCCGGGGGGACATCCATTAACGGAGAAGACTAAGCTAGGTTAAAAAAATGCAGGCAAGAAGAGCGATGACTTACTATTGTTGAGTAGCGGAACTCGCCGGCGATGCAGTGATTCTAAACTAGAGCATTACACTAGACGAGGGTTCCGTTGGCAATATACAAAAGGGTTTTCGGAAGAACAGGTGAATTACTTACACCTGGCATTTGCGATTCTCACAATTAAATGTTTTTTTTTATTGAGGGCATATAATTCTTTTAAATTCTTTTATATATCCTTTAATAATTATTATATTGGCTATGACTCTAGATCAAAGAATTTGTTATTATTAAAATTTATAAAATTATAATATCAAATTATCTTAAATTTAAATTTTAATCTCTTTAAAAAATTTAAACTAAAAAAAAATTACTTAAGTGAAATTTCATTACCTAAAACTTAAAGAAAAAGTCACCCACATTCAATAAGTGTTTGTTGGGGATAATATTTTAAGAAAATTCTATCTTATGAAAGAGTCAATCAGTCCAATGCATTATTATATTCATATTCAATAATCTTATGTAATAAGGACGTGACTTATTTTATCTATATGTGTAGTTTTGTCCTTAAATGACATTATAAAATATAGCAGCATGAATAGAGTCCAATGACCGATGAATTGTCTTTAAATGACATCTTTAAATTACAATCACAGGCTGTAGCCTATAAATTCTCTAATGGCTTTAATCTTTTGAGTCATGAATCATAAAATGCACTTGATGTGATAAAATTTATTTTTTAACTAAAGTTGACTTAAAATTGTCACCTCAGATAAATAACTACCACAGATTTTGACTAAACCCTCTGATTGAGAGGTTTGGCTCTAAATAACAATACTAAACTATGGTCACGATAGCCCATAAGTCCCCAATTAGCTTTATTCTTTGAATCGTTAATCATAAAGTACTCTTAATATGACAAATAGTTCTCTGTTAGCTAAAATTGATTTAAAGTTAGCCGCTAGACAAACAACCACCTCATGTTTATTAGTTCTCCTTAAATGAAATAACCTATGGCTGCCAAAAAGAATCATTTAATCAGGTTGGGTCAATTATCTCCTCTGATAAGTAAATTATGGACCATGATAACCTAGAATGATGAAACCATTAGATATTAATTGAGTTCGTCATCATGCCCCTTACCACTTGCTTTAATTTAATGTCAATGGATTATCAAATTTAAAATCTAACATGTTGGATTCTTAGCTATGGTTTAGGTGTAGGGTGAATTGTACATGCAAAAGTACATGATCACTTCAAGTAACAAAGTGAGAGTAGGGATAATTCCCTCAAAGATTGAACACCAAGTACTGAAATTTGGTTGAATTTTTTTATTTGGATGATGAAAATGAAGTGTTAAGGCAAAAGTTACAAAGTACTTCTAACTTTACTAAAAAGACTTTAAAAATTAACAATAATAAGAATTCGTGGGGGTGATTTTAATATGAATGAGCCTATGAATTGGGTTTCACCAATGTTGATTTATGAAGTTAAAATATTAACAAACTAGAAGTTAATTTTATTAAAGTTTGATCAATGTCGTTGTTATCTTTATCTCAAAATACCAAGACATTATTTAAGTAAGCAGACGCTTCTTCTTTAAATCAAACACTTGAAAATCAACAAAATAAAAGTTTTTCTATGCCAAGAAAATATTTCGATTGGAGTAATAAATTTCTTATAATAAAGCAAATATATCACATAATAATCAAAGATTTAAGAAAGAAAAGAGATTCAAAATTAACACATATCAAACACCCCCACACTTAGATCTTTGCTCATCTTCATGCAAAACATAAATGTTCATAATAAATAACAATGAAATTTTTAATTAAAAGAGATCCTCTATCGATTCCAAAGATCATGTGTTATGAAAAACATATCATTTACTTATTTGAATGTATTGTCAATCGATGTCAATCAACAATTGCAAACTATACATATTATTCATTATTTAAAACACTCTACTAAACTATATACCACATATTAACTACTTTTAAGTTATAGTATATAAATGTATATTTGTTTCCAACTTATACAAATTCTATAAAATCAAGTTTAGCTTTAACCAGAATAACTCTACATTTATGTCTATATCTTAAAAAAATTATTGCTTTGTGTATGCACTTGAATAAATGTTTGTAAATGATAAAACAGCTATAAGGGTTTCCGATATGAATGATTTTAAGTCTCTAAGCATCAGGCCTATTTCTAATGTTGCAGACAAGATTCATGTCCTTATTTTTCTTTTTCTTTTTTCTTGGTATCCATTTTTTTCTTAATAGATGTCAATTCTCATCCTCTTTTTTTGATAATATTGAAGACACCCAACTCACTACCATTTTTTTTCTCTATCCATTCATTTTTATTTATGATTTTTCATATATACAACCAAATGAATAAAAAATTCAATTTATGTCATGAATTCTAGAACTTATCCACTACTAAGCACTTACTTAGGTTAGATTATTTTTATATGCATTCCATTAAGTTATAAATAAATGTCATTAACAATACTATAGACAAGCATAGTTAATTATGCAATAGACAACTCAAGTAGGCTATTTTATACAAGTAAACAACCTAATACAATATAATTTCATGACTTCATATTTGTTCATAAGCAAATAAATAAGCTTTCATAATATAGATTTTATTATAATTGGATAAGAATTTGTTCAATTCTTATTCTCATCATCAACATTAACATTATACAAAACAAATAAATACTACAATCCGAACATAAATTTAAATTAAATAGAATGCAAATATTAAAAATAATGAAATAAGATCTACCCAGGAGAACACTAAAGCACATATAAAAATATAAACTAGCCTCATACTTGAATAATGCATTGACTCCAATGCGTTATAATAAAAATAAAAATAACAAGTAATCAAGAAAATAGTAAGGATTTAAACTTCCCAATATGGTAGGGTTATTAATTATTAACATATTCTTCTTCCTCCTCCTTTTACTCTTGGTCTTGCTCTTATCTGCTTTCTTTAGGTTTTACATAACACAAATAAACATAATCATAAGTAACTAGATAATATAAATGTTGGGTTGTCTCCCAACAAGCACTTGATTAATGTCCTCAACCAAACACAATTCATCTCCTTTTACATTTCATCCAATAATACATGATAATGTAGTGGATGCTTTTCATCGACTACTCCTTTCAGATGATCTTGTAATAAGGATTTGAGTCCCTAATTTTGCTTAAATTTCTTCCAATAACCTAAGACTATTGGTTGGTTGATGCTTCTTTTTCTTTAATGTTTGCAAGATCCTTTGTTTTTTTCCATTCTACTTAACTTTATCTTGATTATCTCTACCACTTTTGTTGTATGCTCTGACTGCCCAATATTACTGATTATTTATAGATTGTAACTTTTCTTTTTTTTTCCTTTTTTTCTCATCATCCTAAACATTAAACTTTTTGAACTTTTCTTGACCTATTATTTTTTTTCCTAAGTCTTGGCCCTCTCTTAGCCCATAAGTTCTCCTATCTATTTATCACTTAGTAGAAACATCACCATGGAATGCTCTCTTGGGTTGAAATTAATCTTATTAGAAAAACATGAATATATCTTAGAGATAATTGTTATGCTAGTTGACACAACTAGAACTCTATATTTATGATGATAATATCCTATCATTATAGTGAGGCATTATGCCTATGATATATAACATCTATGCTGAACATAAACTAGGTGGTGGCTGGTATCAATTATGATAAGGACTCTTTTTATGATAACTCCTTTGATTTATACTGTTAAGGGCATGGTTGTGAGGTGAAGCCAAGCAACTAGTATTCTTCATGCTAAAAGAATCCAAGTGGGTATTGGTAACCACCTACTTACTACTCCTCTTGAGTATTATTCATAAAAAGTTAGAGTGGCTTTTCCACCATAGGTTATAAGTACTATAGTGAAAATTGTTAGCATGCTAGTTCCTCAAACACTTCACCATATTGGTTAGTTAATACAACAAATGTAAAAAAAATAATAATAAAAGTAAAGCCCAAGCCAAACACAAAGTAAATTTATTTACTAAGAATGATGATATAGAGACTAGTACATAAAAAGCTCAAAATAAGAGGAAGATCCATGTCTAAGATGACGTCTCTCTTTTTATAGAGTTGTGAGGGACAGTTATAAATATGAAAATGTAGGTTGACTACAAATATAGAACTTACATTAATGTGAAAACTATACAAACTATATTCAAATATTTTTGATGTAACCATTGTTGGATATTGTACTCATCTTGTCTTTGGAGGTTGGATGAGTATGTAGCACTGAGTGGAAAGCCTTTTGAAAGTACTCACCTATGTGAGGTGAGTGGCATTATAATAGTTATCAATATGAGATGAGTCCTCTTTCTAAAGGTCGCCTATGCTCTTCCAAATGGGCATAAATGGCCTAGATGGCTATTGAGTTTCTGTGAATGAGCCTTTATCATTTTTGTAAGGTCTATGACTTGATGTTAGCCATCCTTTAGCCTTCTTATTCTTGTGAGTCCCTTGCAGGCATTCGGTGAATATTTTACTTCTCTGATTCTCTTACTCCTTGTAGAGGTAACTCACAAAAGGATAGAAAATTAAAAATTAAAATTAAAATTGGTGTCAAGTCAACTATAATATATTACCATTATTAGAAATTTTGATTACTTTTAGCTAAAGCTTTTGGAAAAAAGAGTTACTTCAACATTCATTTGAATTTTTGGAGCCATTCATGATTTAGTGCTATATAAAGGAGCTAAGAAATGGTAAAGAAATCCTTTTTGAGTTATTAGCTCTCTTACCATTTCCATTACTTCTCTTATCATGTTCCTACCTAAGTGTCTTTTATATTTATTTGATTGTCCTCATGGCATCAAAAAGGCTTTACATTGATATTGGTGGTGATCTAGTCAGACTTTAACAAAGATATAATAAAGAAGGTGATTCATGAAAAGAGTGTGGTATTGCATCAATAGCTACTATGAGTGCTTCTACTTCTTGTAGTTGCTACTATAAAAATGGCACCTCAAATGGATCTTGTAGATTCTCTTCTTACTTTGCTATTATAACCATTGTATAGTCAAGTGTTTCTCTTCATTAGGTAGAGATATAGGAAGATGAGGAAGAGGATATGTCTCCTCTTGCCCAATGTCAACAGAAAGTGATGGTGAACATAATAGTGAGTTTACCATACTAGTAGAAGTTAATAAAGGAATGTCTCATCAAGGTATATGACCTTTATTAATACTCTACAATCATGTTAGTCATATAAAAAATTCTAAATTATTTTTTTATGGATCTATGTGATGAGTGCTTTAGGGGTTCTTGGAGATGAGCAGTGGACATACGTCAACTCATGTAGGTGGGTTATTTGAAGCCCTTTTGAGTGTGATGTTGATAAGTTCTTTCCATGGAGTTTGAATTTATCTTACTATTGGTGAGTTGATGGGTCATCTTCTAAGTGAAAGAGAGGTTCAATTAATCTTATAGTGCCTTCCAAGTTGTGTATAACCTATTAACTAATTGCTTTATTGAAGTTCCTTTAATTGTAATAATTAACTTGATTTCTCATGATGTAGAACTGGCTCCACATGAGTCAACTAGTCTTACAATGGATCATATGGTCGCTTCTCCTTGTGATGTGACTCAAAGTGTTGTCACTCCCTGTTATTCTTTAAATGTGGATCCTTCTCTACTAATTAAAGACTAAACCATGCATGAACTTCCTCTTATAGTGGTGATAAACTCACCTTCAAAGGAGTTAAAGGAGTTGTGGGCTAGCCTCCTTTCTCAAGTTGGCCATGTAAGCAACAAGTTGGCGAAGGATGAGTCTTTTTTTCCTGGGAAGATGAAGTTTGCATCTTAGAAAAGTTCTTCTTGGCCATTTTCTCTAAACTTGCTTTCTAGATGAGGAAAGTATATTTCTTTAAAGAGGGTGTGAGTTGACAACTATATTGGTCTTCAATTTCTCTTTACTATAAATTGAAGTGAGAGAGCTATGTCAAGCTTCTCATTCTTTGTTACCATTGACAAGTTAATTAAGTCTTCTTATTTTCTTGTAAGTTGCAAATTTTATCTTAGAGAATATGGTGAATAATTTGGCACTCACTTTCTACCAATTGGCATATAGTTTCTATATTTAGGCAATTTGAGAAAAAAAATATTTTTGTAATAAATAATTGTAAGGACAAGTGCAAGTCATCTTATAAGGTAAAGTTTTTATTATATTGTAATGATGGGGCATCTTTATAAATAATATGAAAATAAATAAAAATTTATTTATTACATTCTTATATCTCTTCTCTCACTTTTATATGTTTTACTTTTTGGATATGTTTATCTTTTGCTAAGTTGAATGATGTTACCTTTGTGATGAGTCTGATAATTTTATTTTTGTAATGAGCTCATTAGTTTTATCTCTTCGACAAGTATATTTAGTAATATCTTTACTTGATGTGTTGCTCTTGAATTTGGTAGGATCATGTGTTAAATGCATGACATCAAATGTTTGCAATAATTGATGAGTTACTTCATCTATAAATGCTCTTTTTGAGGTATGTGCACATTTACTGCAATCAATTTTTTTATTTTGGATGAGTAGCTTTCTCCTCAATATCAACTTTTTCTTTGCAAGTCTCTTTTTTTTTCTTTGACAAATATGGTGATGGATGTTTTGTAGAAGAGCGTTGTCAATTTTATTATTTTTTTGTATCCAATTTTGTGGAGTCTTTTTTTGTGCTTAAAAATGGCATACATGATATTCCATGGCTATTACTACAACAATGTAAGCTACTTGAAGTGAGTAGCTTATGAAGATGAGTGAGTGGATATCATGAGCAAAGATGAGTTCTATGTTCCCTTTGACTACTTTAAGTTTTGTCTCAGATTTCCCCTATGTGTCAAGTTGATGAAATTTTGAATTTTTGTAGAGTTATACTATCCAAGATACTATCAACCTCTGTGGAGAGTATCATGCCTTTTCTTATGCTGCAAAAGAAAGAAGTTATTGTGGAGCATGAACTTCTTTCTCCATGTCTTTACTATGGAGAGCATAAGGATGACATTGTGCAATTATCAATTATGTTGTTGTGCATATTCAACTTCATAAACAAGTGAGGAACTAGCATTCCAAGCTTTATTCATTAAGTGCTCAATAAGCTGGTAAGTGTCGACTAAGCTTATTACTTCATTGTGGACAAAGTCATTGTCCCAAAGGTGACTCTAGAATAGGAGGAGTCTTTGAAGAAGATTATAAGGAGATCAACATTGAGTTATAGCTTGGATCTAATAATATTTATGAAGTAATTTTCTATAAGTACTTATTGCATTTTTATTTACTCATATTTTTCTTTTAGTTGGTTATTTTCCTAAAGTAAAATTTTCAGTCAATGATGGCTCCAATGTTTATCTTATTGACCAAAAGGTACTCGCTTTTCTGAGCAAGTCAAAAGAAAAGTTGATCATATTAGAACCTATTTTGGAGAGGGAATTAGACACACTTTGTGCCATTGATTTATGTACCACCATGCAAAGTACTGTTGTTGATGCCTCTACAACTTCATCAAATTCCAAGCAATCTAAGAATAGGTCAGTGAGTGTTGTGACTCTTTAAGTTCCTTAAGCTTGGCACAAAAAAAAAGTTGGGTAAAGGTAAGGTGAAGGTGAGAGAGTTGAACAATATCAAGGTTGAGGATAATTATACTCCCAATCTTGAGAAACTGACTAATGAAGCCTTGAGATTTGGCCCATTTCTCTTCTTCAACAAATTGGATTCAACTCTCAAACTATTTCCAAGGAGACGATACTATCATGCAGTTATGACTGCACAAGTGATGGCATGATAATCATCTTGAGGGCTATGTCAAAAATGCATTACTTTGATGAGATAGTTAGCCACTATTGAGGAGGAGCATGATAAGATAAATAAAGCATTCCATAATGAGTATGATCTTTGAGTGGTGGCTGAGAAGTAAAAGGTTAGCAGAATGCCAAAGCGAGGGTGTTTGAGCTAGTGGTAGGGGTCCACTACAAGGGGAGGAGGGAGCAATGATGAAACTAATTTAGCTTGTGGAGGAAAATAAAACATTATCTGCTAAGCTCACTTGCTAAACTGAAGACTTTTAGCAAAGAGAGGTAGAGGAAAAAAAAGAAATGGTGTGGACCAATTACTTTGATTCTATAGAGCACAAAGATATGATAACATCAAAGATTTTGGTTAGCACCTAATTCATAATTAGGTTTGTCAAAAAATCCCATTGTTCAAGAAAATTTTTTGTGTTCAACTCCTTAAATAGCTCATGCTTGAATCATTTACTAAGTAAGCAAGTTGAAAATAAACAACCCTCCATTGGATAGAGTTCAACTCATTTAAGCTTGAAATACACACACACACATATATATATTGTCTTAGTGGTCCGCGGGAGATTTTCCCACACAAAAGAAGAGGTGTAAGTTTGAATCCTATAGCCTTTATATCTTTTTTTTTTTTAATTTCATTTATTTTTTCCCTTATACCATACTTTTAGTCCCATATTATAAAGCAAGACAAATGTTGGTGTGAATGCATGATTAAATACATGTCCTCACTTAAACATATGATTTTAAATTTTAACCTGGAAGGTTCTGATTGACAAATTGAAGTATTTTGTACATAATAATATTTTTGAATCAAACATGAATAGGCAATATACGAGTTATTTTGATATGAGTTAATTTCAAACAAACAAAATTTTAAACAAGTTGAACATGAATGTGTGCTAAGCTCTCTCAAGCTTGGCTCTCTCTAGAAGTTGGTCAACCACGACTAGTTGGATTGAAAATTCATTAACTTTAATAATGCCCCTAATTTTTTTTAGGTCCAAATACAACAATGAGGAAAGCACCAACTAGCTAATTATTTTTTTTCTTTTTCCTTATTAATTTTTCTTTTGCTCATGTGAGGTAATAAAGATCAATTATATATTTGGTAATCTATAGTCACCATATGTAATTGTTCTTCAAATGTATAAATATGTCTCTATATTTTAATTTTGTCATTATATGCACCTATCTTAATGTAGAATTAGACTTGCTTATTAATAAAAGAATTTATGAAATTATACTTATTTAACTTAATAGTCAACTTTGTTAGTGTTTGCATCTAAAATAATAAAATAAAATGAATAAAAAATGACAAAAAATGTACACATCCTGGACTGGGGTGCCGTAGCGTTGTTGCTAACTTAAAATAATTCTAGAAGTTCAAACCACCCCAAACAGTTGCCCGATTAAACAACACAGTACTGCGACATTGTGATACCAGCGTCGAGGCACTATCATGAATTCTTAGTTTTTAAATCAAGGAAGCTAACATCTCCACTCCATCAATAATAATTTTCTAGGGGAAATAGTTGCAACAGTAAAAACCACCCCATTGGAGAAAATGGCCTATAAAAAGGGGAGAGTAGCCCTACCCAAAGTTCTCTCTCTCTCTCTCTCTCTCTCTCTCTCTCTCTTTTCTCCCACTCACTCTCTCTAATTTTCTACATTCTTGCTTCCGATGATCCTGTGCTTTCTAAAGCCACGCTCTCCACTACCACAAGAATGATATCCCATCTACTCTAGAAAAAATATTTCTGGAATAATGTTTCTTTAAAGTGATTTTCTCCTTGAAAATTAAATTTAATCAAATTTCCACCATTGATCTTAGATCCGTGAGAAATAAAAGAGCGCATCTCCGTTGATCTTGGATTTGAAGAAAAAAAAAGAATGCTCCCTAAGACTTAAAAAAAATTAGAATCTTGATGTTGAAGACCTCCATCGTTGAACTTGGTTTCAACGTGAGAAGAACACCCTCCCTCCATCGATCGTGGATTTGAAACAAGGGAGAAGAGTGCTTTTAGACTAGAAATGTAGAAAACTAGCACAACTAAGGTGTTATGTTACCTAATTTTCATAAAAACTCATTAAATTCTTCATGAATTTTGTTCAATACAGGCATTTCCATCCCGTAACACAGCAGCATGAAGGCCCAGTGGCAAGGTGCCAAGATCTTAGGAATGAAATCTTGAATAGCTTTGTCTAGACCACCGAGGCATCAAAAATCAGTCACCCAATGCTAAACTTTTGGTTCCTTTATCTTTTATATGGCATTATAGAGCTATCAATTCAGCGTCGAGGTGCTATATCCTGCACCACTGAACTTGATTTTGGTGTCAAATAATATCCTCCCTCCATAGATCTTGGATTCAAAATAAAGAAAAAATGCTAAGGCATTAAGAAAATTATGAAAATCAACACTACTAAAGCATTATGCAGCCAAAATTTTAAAAGTAGAATCATAGCGTAGTAGGCCCAGTGCTAAGGCATTGTATCCACAAGAAAATTAAGCTTAGGCAGACATCTCATAGTGTCTATGGCTTTGGTATCCTACCACCTAGGCACTATATTCTCAAAATTAAAACTTAAGTGATAATGTTAAGGCATTTATATCATGATTCAAATTATACCTATAGTGTCATGGCACTACAAGTATAGCATTATGATGCTAAGTCCTCAAGAAATTAAATTTGGTCCATCATCTTATAACATCGGACACCAGATGATCAAGTATTTTCACTTCATATGATACTCCACCATCTCCCTTAAATCTAAGACTGCTCTTGTTCAAGGGTGTTTGAGACAGGGCACATTAGCTCTCCCCCCACTTCATACCTTGAGCCAAAACCCCTCAATAAGCCTTTTTGTTAGAGAAGTATTTTGAATAAGAACTTCTTTATCGGGCTCCCCTAACACACCTGTCATAGTGCATAAACCATAAATAAGAGAGGGATGACCATACCCTACAGTAGTACTACCCCTAAGCATATTACAAATAGAATTATAAATAATCTTTTCTATATCAATTATAAAGCCCTTTTGAATTGCAAATTTTAAAATGATCCTATCCTTGGTTACTTCACTGATATTACTAGTGGGCATCTGCTTGGTAGAAATAAAATAGTGCCAAGATTTTGATTCTTGTAAGGTTGTCGACAAGAAAGTTAATAATTCTTTCATCCGCTATTTCTATTAGATGTTGACATTTCTGTCAGTGAGAAAATCAAGAATTTCATCAAAATTCAAGGGCTCATTATAATAGGAAATATAGAACACATGCCACATTTGGTAATTTGTAATATGCTTTTATGGATGTGCTATCAAAACTTACCAATTTCCCCTAAACAAAAACTTTATTGTTCTGGCGCTCTTTCGTACTGGCGAAGAACTCTCGCACAACTGGGACAACACAGAGTTACTTTTGTAGGCCAACTTAGCCCAGCCATGTTCATTAATCAAACCTTCAACTCTCACACTCATGTTGTAGAAGCTCTTTTATGGGATGAGATGCTTGTGAGTGAGGGCATGTTGTTACCTCTCTTCACCCTCTGTGCTAACAAATCTGTTAGACTCACTTGAAGTTGCCCTCCTCTTATTAATGAGCATCTTGAGTGGCATGATTACTTAATCGAGGAGAAAGCTGAGAAAATGAGAAAGAGATCTAAGAAATAGAGAATGTAGAATGAGAAAATAAGCATCCCTAAGTGGTATATTTATAAACCTGGCCTAGCATCGTGGTGCTATAATGTCAGTGTTGAGGTGTTAACCTATCAGATTTTGAAATAGTAATATAGCACTGCAATGCTTACATGTAGCATGTTAGCACTAGTTATATGGTCAAGTGGGTTACTATGCTAATCAAAAAGAGTGTTCATTATCATTAATATTATAATTGAAAGTTATGTGTAATGTTATTAATGCCTTTCGACTCGGCATTGCATGCCGATCAAAAGTTTGCCCATTCCATTTAAATCTACCATCTATTTACTAGCTTCTACCAACCTTCCCTTGGCGAGTGCTATACATCATAGGAGGCGATCAATTGGTCAACATGAATAGCTGCCCTAAAATGCTACATTACTAAGCACTTGAAGCTAATGTGCCAATTTGATACTACAATAATGCTATTGAGCACCGAGGTGCTATATTCCCAGAGTTGAGGCACTACCCTAATAAATATATTATCAATGTTGTGACACTTAATAAACATGAATCTAAATTGCCCACATGGGCCCCGACATAGTAGCAAGTGCCTAAGTTCAATGTCTAGGGATACTTCGCGGGTTAATATAAAATAAATTTGAATCACATGTATACGTATGGATTTAAAGATAATCTTCCAATTTTGATAGAAAATTATATAAAATACTCGCATGTGCCTTGACACATGTATAAAAATCTAAATTAAAATGTCTTAGTATGCTATGACGGTTAATATCCTGGTTGGGTCTTATGACTAGGTCCAAGTCAACAAAACCCAATCATTCCCGATGATGGTAATGTTGATTATAAAATTAAATTAGAGGGGATATATTTAAATTGGATGAAATTTATCATTCAAAATAACTTAAAGCAAATAATTATCCACCCACTCATCATTATTTGTTAATGAAAATAAGCTAATAAAATCTTTGCTTATAAATAGTTGTTGTTAAAATTAAATATATCTATGTTTATACTCAAATAATTTTGTGGAAGTTAGGACGTGACCTGTGTCCTCTATCGCATTATTTTGCTGCAGACGTAATACATAAAATACATATACAATAAGAACTCTCTGACTAGGTGGCTTGGCTTCAATATGGCTCCACTATATTTCAGTCACAATAATAGCTCGTATGTTCCCTAATAACTTTGCTCTTTGATCCATGAATTATGGAATATATTTACTTGGTAAAAAGTCTTCTGTTAGCTAAGGGGTTGACTTAAATTTATCATCTTATATAAATATCACCCTAAGTCTACAAGAACACTTTGGATGATAGTACCATGGGATCTTACCCCCCCAACACCCTCAATATACACTACACTTTAAGTTAAGTGATAATCATTTATGCCATATTACACACACCACTAAACACTAATGCATATCAGAGAGATATATTTATTTCCAACGTTAATCGAGAGTGTTCTCTTATTATGGTAAGAGGGGTAACTAACTGTGAGCGCTTGTATTCATAGGAAGTGGAACCCAAATCTAAATAAACCCTAATGTAATGTTAGGGGAAATCTGGTTGAATATATATCAATTTATGTCATGAAAAAGCATACTCTTGCCATCTCAATAAAGATAGTGGAGAGCATCTTTAAAGGTATTTTTTAGCGATTAGTTAGCATATAGAAGAGAGCTTGAGGGGAAACTCGTCTAATACACTTAGGTCCATTGAAAGCTTTATTTGTAGTCACCTAACACAGACTTGAGTGTGTTGAAGGCCTTATTTGTAGTCACTTGACACTCAATTGAGTGCATTGAAGGCCTTATTTGTAGTAACCTAATACACACTTGGGTGCTAGGTGCATTGTTAACCTTATTTGAAAGCCTAATTTATATTCACTTAGTGCACACTTAGGTGTATTACATTTATGATAATTATATTCAGAGTTGTAGGGACACCACACAGATCTTAGGGGTACTTATTAAAATGATCAAGTATTACATTAAAGAATGATGTATTATCTCAAAATATAAAAGCATCACCCTACGATGGACTCAATCACCTAATAAAATCTCCTAAGATAGATGTGTCTACATATACTAGAGATCTTTTCCTTACTTTATGGATGAAAATAAAGTAGATTTATTTTAAACTAAGTTCTTTAGTTCTTTATGGATGCCTCCATAGTTAATTATATCTTAGGAAATGGGGATTTCCTAAAAATACTCTCGATTAAAGTAGTCAACTAATATCTCCAAAGATTTCAAAACTTTGATAACAAATGGTTGGTGATTATTGAAAAATTAAGTGGGAAGACTTAAAATAAGATGAGTTCTGAATGGATTCCAAAGAAGGATAAGTAGAAAGTGCTCATAATGCTAGAAAGCCTATTGGGTGCTTAAGTCAACCCAATAGTGAGGCTTTATATTTTGGAAGGTGAAAATTAATTTTATTTGAGTTGACATTTCATTAGAATATTAAGACTTATATTCCAACAACATGAGATTATGAAAATGCTTAAGAGGTGAGGATTTATGCTTAATAAATAAGAAAAAAGTAGCTCTTGAGCCAATATTTAGAGTGCTCTAGTATAAGCTAAGAGCTTGTCCTAATTCTACACAGAGAAGTGGGATATATTAGTTCACTTCTACTATAGAGAGTGCTGATCCTGACTCTTTTAGACTTACAACCATCTAGAATGGCTTTCAGCTAACATCTCCTATAATTCAAAATCATGTGGGCTAATTTTATATAAATGCAAGAAAGTTATGCTGTTATTTATTAGAAAAGAATTTAGAGTCTTAAACTCACTCCCAAGAGACTAGATCATGATTGATGTGCAAATTATGACTTAAATTAATACCATAAAATTTATAAATTATATTCTATTTTGACTAGGTATTTTAGACTCAAGCTTGAGAGAGCTTATGCCTAAATGTATGATGAAATTAGATTATAGGCTATATCAACAAGAAGGGGTGTTCTCCACTATAAGGATTGCTCTCAGAGGTCAAGCCTTATCCTTTATCATGTAAGAATGGAGACCCCCTATTTGTGAGGAAGAAATAAGATGCATGATGATGTTAGAATGTACAACCATATAGTTAAGGGGTTATTAAATCTTTTTTTCTTTGATTAAAATCCTAGGCTTTAAAGTGAGTTATAAGTTATTAAATTTTAGTTAAAGTTATTTAATTAGAGTAGAAAATCTAATTTTCTAAAGAGCTTACTGCATAGACCATAAAATAGATAATCAAACTTTTAAAAACCTATAAAAAAGTATGACATTTTTAATTCACAATCAATATAAACAAAAAAAAACATCATTTGATTGAAAGAACTAAATGTCGATGTGACCGGATACCACCATACACCAAAAAAAACTGTGTAGTTGAGCTCTACCCTTATATAGCTAGGATTACAATTAATTTTCAAATAAAAATAAAGCTATGGGGGACTTAAATTCTTCATCTTCATCTTCACTTCATGGATTTGGGCACTCTAGGCTTCACAACGTCTCCTTAGTCACTATTCATCATAAACACATAGCTCTAATCCTAAGCATAATATAAAAATTTTATTTTATGAAAATATAAATCTAACCACACATGCAAAATAGAAGTTAGCTTAACACACATTTGGACTTAGCACCCTGCCTTGGGTCACCAAGCCCACCTATTCTAATAGATTATGTTTAAGGACTTAAGCATCACCTACAAGCAAGAAACATTTATATTTTTATTATCACAACAGTCTCTCTAGCACAATCGCTTGTAAAAAACATCATTAGTCTAGTGTTGCCCAAATATCCATACTTCACACATACAATCCTAACATTTAGTCTAAAATATTACATCACAAAATAAAATATCACATAAACACAAGAAACACCAACTTAACTTAACACTGATCAGTGACTTAGCATTCTAAATATGTGTGTTATGGCTTAGTGTGGTATGCCACGATTAGGCTTTAATATTTGAAATTATCTAATGATGAATGTTTAAGTCCCTTATTAAGGATAGTTACACTTTACATGAGTAATGATTTGAAATAAATTTTAGACTTAGACTTTTAATTTCATTTGGGTTTCATTTGGACTTAGAATTTTAAAGAGATAAAAGGCGAGTGAGATCCACCTTACTCCATAACCTTAGGTTGAATCTAGAAGGTGAATTTTATGACTTTCAATCATGTTAATAAAATGTTACATATTTTCTTATTACATGTTTGGATTTGACTTAAGAGATTTTATCTAAATATAGAAGATATCTTAAGATTAATAAGATCAACGAATGGATATATATATATATATATATATATATATATTGAACATCCCACACTTAATGCATGAATTAATTAAGAATGGAATCATGAAAATTTTAAGATGCTTTACCTATATAGAAAAAAATAATTTAACATTAATATGTAGTTTAGTACAAATCTCAAGATAAGTATCATTATTATATCAGAGCTATGAGGTATCAAAACCTCCTTCGGATCGATAGCTCTATGACCTCGGGTTTTAAATTATATACCTTTCAAATTGTTGTTCATACAAATAGGATCTAAATTTAAATTTTAATTGTTCATATTGATTTATATTTATATTAATAAATACTTTTAATTAATTAAAAAATAATTTGAGATTTACTATTGATAATACTCACACTATTTAATTCAATGACATGCAATTAAATGAAAACTTTTTTTATTTTTAAAATATGATTGCTTGAAATATATAAAAGACAAATTTATAAATGATTGAAGCAAAGTAATTAAACATCACTAAATAACTCATTTGGAATTATTAAGTTCTTGGGTCATTCATATAAAGATAAACACCCTTAAGCCTAATCAAATTCATTAAGGATTAGTTTTTGGAATTTGAATTACTTAATACTAATGAAAATAGAAAATTATTAAAGTTAACCCTTAGCCCATTTCTATTAATTAAGTGATTTACAAGTGATTTAGGTGATTTTTTATTAATTAAGATTAATTAATTATTTAAGCCCAAAGAGCCCACAAATTCAATTAAGCTCTAAGTATAAGCCTAAAAACTATTATAAAATTACTGGGAGTGAATAAACATGAAATAAACATATCCTAAAAGATCTAATGCAATTCAGCTTATAATTAATAGTTAATTAAATAAATGAGTAAACCCCAAAATCACCAATTACACTAAAATGAAACCAATTGGGGAATTTTATTTTATTGAAAACCTCTTTAGTAGTTGACCACAAAGAGGGCTCACTCATAATTTTTGAAGATCTACAATTACTATGATTTTCTAAGAACTAGGTTAATTAATTATTTTTTAATTAAAAAAAATCCCATTTGGGGTGATTTTGTTGACTATACACCTTGTGTATCTCATCATTTGATTGATGATAATAAACCTCGTATAATAATAACTAATTATTTTTTATAAGATAAATTAATAATATTAATCATTATTAATATTATTCTTAATTTAGATTCATATTGATGATAAATATATATTTTTTAAATTACTAATTATTTATTTCAAGTGTTTCAAGAAATTCACCACACGTAGCTTGCTTAGTCAGATTGGGAAAGCCATATCAGCTTAGACTTTGATAATTTGGGAGTTTCAATAGGATTTGTAATATAAGACAAATAAAAGCTCAATAAAATAAAATTAATGGCTTAATCATTTAAAAATAATTTATTTAAATTCTTTCATACTTTTCTACATATATAAATTGCATTATTCATTGATTTATCCATTTTAACATAAACTAAATGCATGATTTTAAATATCATTTAATGTGTTTAAAGCAATATAAATTAATTTCATACTTCACTAAATTATTTCCATGCTTAATTACATTATTTATCTATTTATTTCTAGCATGAGAATAAAATTATCCTTTTCTCTCACCTATCCTTTTATTTTCTCTCTCATACCATAATTATCAACCTAATTTTATTTTGGCCAAAATTTTCACTGATATTTTATTAATAAATTATGTGAGACTTATTCAAATTATTTTCATAATAATTCCCTCATTAATTAAAATTTTAAAACTCAATCATTTGAATTTTAAAATTTAAATTATTTTGAATTTAATTTGAAGATTCATTGCCATATAAATGCAAAATTAAATTTAACCATTTATGGAATGGTTTTGCTGATCCTAACATAATTTATTTCAGATATTTAAAGTTTAATTGATTTATTTTAAGTTAATTCAAAATTAAATTCAAATAAGCCTTGATTTAATAATCTTTCCTTTTTAAATTAAATCCATTTTAGGAAAACCTTTTAGACAACCCCTTTATTAATTTTCTATTAAATAAATTTATAAAATTAATACAAAAAGTTTCTTAAGTTATTTTATCATCATATACATGATTTATTGCATTGATTGAAGATTATATCCATGTTTGGAATGCACTGTGAAATTCATCATATTATTATTGATTTATTTTATTAGCTTTTCATTTATTTAACTTACCTAAATTTATCTTAATCAATATGCATTAAATTGATATCTCTTGATTGAATCCATCCTTGGAAATACTCTTGGCCATTCCATACAATAAATGGGTTCAAATTAAATCAATTTTGAAGATATTTAGATTCCTTCCCTCCTTGACTAGTTCATTAAATGGATTTGAATCAATAATATTAAATGCATAAATCTCTTTCCCTCTCTTACCTTGGCTGACCTCTTATGTTTTATTTTGAGACTTATTCAAATGGTTACCATCTATTCTTGAATTTAAAATTCAAGTTGTCACCAAATAAATATTCCTTCTCTTTATTAATACTTGACCAAAATCCTTGTATTTATTCTCTTGGTTTTATTTAATTGGATCGATTAATTTTCTTCACTCCTCTCTCTCTCTCTCTCTCTCTCTCTCTCTCTCTCTCTCTCTCTCTATGTTTCTCTTAGCTAAAATTCAAATGCCCTTATTTTAATTTATTTTGGATGTGATCATTTATTTGAAATACAATACTTTCTTTATTGATTTTTCCCTCTCATTATTTGTCTCTTCTTCTCCTTAGGCTTGGTCAAAATTCTTATGGGAAAAAAACTCTATTTAAAGAGTGGACTTCATGACTTAATTCCTCTTGATTGTCTCCACCTTGGCCGAACCTATGCTAGTCAATTTCTTAGAGTTAAAGTGTTAAGCTCTTCTCTCTTATTCACTCTCTCAACTACATTCAAGTGGAGATCTTCCTCAAATATTTCAAGTCTCATTTATTCCTCGAAAAGTTCACATCAAGTTAATTGATTTCTTTTCTAACATATAAATGCTTGAGTAAGAGTATTTATTTTATTTCAATCTTTTGAATCATTAGTTTTATTGGTTGATTTGGATTAAAAATTTATGTGTTTTATGGCTAAGGTTTTTCTATAATCTCTTTTTATTCATCTTCAAGTGATTCTTTTTTGATTTGATTGATTTGAAATAATATCTTTAAGGCTTCCCACATTTATTATCTTTCATAAGTCTCATATTCAAAATATTTGTCATTCATGTTATGTTAATTAAAAAGGATTTGTTTTAACATTGGTAAATATTTTCTAAAATCCTCTTCTCTCTTTGCAAACATATAAAGGACTTGAGTAAGAAAAGTGCTTTCATTTATTCTATTGAATATTTATGTTCATTGGTTTGATTTGAATGCAAAATTTTATGTGGTTTATTGTCAAAATATTCTCTTGATTTCTTTTCATTCTTCCTTCAAAAGATTTGAAAAACTTTCTCTTTGATTTAATTGAATTAATTTTATATAAATAAAGCTTTCATAAACTTTGATTTCTTGAACTTTATTTTCATCCAGCAAAATTTTGAGAAAAAGTTTCTAAATTGATTTTATAAATAAGGAATATATATTAGATTGTTTATTTGAAAGCATTTATTGTAAAACTCTTTTTGGATTACATATTCATGCAAACATTTTAATCATCCATGTGATTTGATTTCATAGTCTTTCATTTTTTTTTTATTTCAAGTCTTTACTTCTTTTAAAGTAAAATATTTTTTTCAAGACTTTTTACTTCAAGTGTTTCATAAAAGTTCATATCATTATTTTACCTTTGATTTAATAAGAAATTTATTCACCTTGAGCTCTCTTTACTATTTATCTTAATATTACTTAGTTGGGACTTGAGTGCAAAATTATTTTAAATTGAGAGTTAGGTACTTTCATATTCTTCTTTCTTATTTTTTTTGTTGGGTATACTTGCCTGTCAAGAAAAGTATGTTGTTGGGTTGTACTTGCCATTAAAGAATATATGTTGTTGGGTTGTACTTTCTCATTATGGAAAGTATGTTATTGGGATGTACTTGCCTATGAAGGAGAATACGAAAGATTTATTATAATCTCATTTTAATTTAGCGAATTCCTAGCCTGGGTGGCTTGGCGTAGACGTAGTCTGATTTTTGGAGTTTAGCCGAACTACGTAAAAATCCATGTGTTCTCTTTCTTTATTTTCTACACTTTTCTTTTCTACTGTTGTTGATTGTTGTTTTATTATGTAAAGCTTTATCATTAAAGATATAAGTTTTCTACAAAAGTTTAAAATTAAGTTTTCTTTTCTACTGTTGTTGATTTTTTTAAGTTCTAGGTATTTTAATTAATTTTTTAACCTATTTAATCAATTTACATAGTCGATGTCACGTCCCTGCTTTTCGTGTGATGTCACGGGATTGACTATTTAAAACGTCATGTGTGGCTACCGACTCAAATGCAGTAGACCCACTTTCTACCCACAACCATTTGATGATGGATCAAATGATAAAGATTAATTTTGCATATTGAAAAAATAAATTAAAAAAATCTAACTTCATTAATCATGGCCATCCATTTTAATCACATGGAATGGATGATGGATGATCAAACATGGCATGGCATGGCATCACTTAAGTCTAGTTAGCATGGCGGAGCTCAAGGCATGCTAAGGTGTCTGCCCAAGACAAAGGGAGGGGTTAGACCTTCATATTTTAGATTTTTGTCATATTTAGAACCATTAGTTCAATTAGTTTGGGCAAAATCGGGTTCACCTTAGGTTGAGTCCACTTAGTTAAGTCAATAGAGACTTAAGAATGAGTCATGCCATGTTTGGACTTAGTTTGATTGGGTTTGGCTCAATTTGACCCATATAGGTCAATTTAGGTTCAAAAGGGTTAGATTGACCAATTGACCTAATTGAGTTAAGATAGCTATTGGATTAAATTCAAATAATCATTTGGAACATAATAGTGTAATCGATTTGGTTCAATTTGAAGTGGATTTGAATTTGACTCATATGAGTTCATATAGTCAAATGGCTAAGTTGGCCAATTTGATAAAATTTTCTAAATTGGGTTGGATGAGGGCTTTAATTATGATTGATTGATCATTTAACATTGATAGAAGGCTTTGATTTGAATTGATTTGGTTTAGAATTAGTTTATATTCAATTTGATCCTTTAGGCTAAATTGGGCTAAATAGGTTAATTGGGTTGAGTTTACCAAATTGGCTTCAATTGGTGGTTGGAGACTGTATAATAGTCAATTTATGATTGATTGAAGGCCTTGGTTCAATCCAATTTAGTTTAGAATGAGTTTTGCCCAGTTTGTCCCTTTAGATCAAATTGGGTAAATTTGGGTGAAATGGCCAACTTCGCTTCAATAAATTACAATTGGGTGATTAGTTATGATCAATAATCATTTTGGAAGTGATTTGGTCCAATTAGATTGAGTTAAGTGTTGATTCAATTTGGTCTTTTAGGCCTAACTAGGTCTAGAGAGTCAATTAGCTTGATTAGGTTCAATTGTGGTCAATTGAGTATTGAAACATATTCAATGATAGATTTGGAGGTGATTGGTAACTTTGATTTCATTTAATTTAGGTTGGATTAAATTTTGGCTCATTTGGACTTTTTAGGCCAAATGGGTCAAGTTAGGTTAATTAGGTTAATTATACCAATTGATAGAACTAGGTTAGTTGAAATGGATTAGAATATTCATTTGAGTGTTTGGAATGATCATGAGGCATGTATTTGTTTAATTTAACTTAAATCAAGTTGAATTGGATTTTGGCCCTATAGGGTTCAAATGGGTTAACTTGGGTTAAGGGACAATTTGGCTTGGCTTGATCTCAATAGATTCCAATCAAGGTTCACATGAATTTGGATGAGTTCAATTTCAATTGGATTGGGTTAGTTTTGAATTTAGCATTTTTAAGCCTAAATGGGTCAAATTGTGTCAACTTAGCCATTTGGCCAAATTGAACCTCAATTGGTTAGATTAAGTTCGAAGACAATTAGTCCTAGTTAAGATTTGGTTTATAATCAATTGGTTTGATTCTAGGGAATTTATTTGGTATAGAAGATTTTTTGGATTTAAGGTAGGTGGGTCCTACTTGACTTAAGTCAGAGTCTATCCATAGGGTTAAACCTTGTGAGTCTTCTAGGTTTAGGGTTAGTGTCATCCTAGCCATTAGAAATGTCTTAGCTGCAGGAAAACCATTGTGCCTAGATGAGCCCTAGGTTTAAGGAGATGATTATGAACCTCACTCCAATAGTGAGGTCAATAGCTTCATTTGTAGTTGCTTAATTAAAGGCTTTAATGTTGCTCACTTCACATAAACTTGGGAGCATGGAAGGTGCTTTCCTCACCCACCCTACGTACACTCAGGTTCATGAAAGACTTTGTTCTTACTCGCCTCACACACACTTAAAAGGCAGTGACTTATGTAGTGATTAAAGAATTTATTAGTGAGTTAGGGCGATTAAGTTTAAGCTATTATAATTAGTGCAAACTTTTCTTCTTGTGGGGGACCTTAGCTCTCTTATATTGAGAAGTATTATCACCTTCATACTCAGCCAAAACTTTGTTAGCTCTCCACTTTAACATATTTTTGCTTAAAATATAAATTCCTCAATTCCACCAATGATCGCTTTAATTGCCTAAGTCCTTCATTTGATTTCTTAGTTAGCTAGTTTCTTGAGTATGATTAATTTATAGTAAGTGCCCATATATTATAGATGAGTGATCAAATTTATTATAAATTTGAAGGGTGAAAGCTATCAAAAAATTTGTGAGTAAAAATACTTTTATTTATAATAATAATAATAATAATAATAATAATAATAATAATAATAATCATAATAATTAATTATTATTATTATTATTAATAATATTTAATAGAATTTCACATATATGAAAAATTAACAACTTATATGAGGACAAGTACAAAACTAAAATTCCTTTTAAGATAAACCTTTTCTAGCCCATTGTGTTTTAAGTTCTAGGTACATCTTTTATTTTTTGATATATTGTAGGTATCTAGAATAACTTATTTTCTAATGATGTAAGGGTCATTCCTAGCAAATGTAACTTTGTTAACTGTGTGCTAGCAAGTTGTAGAATTTTCCTTCTTGAGTTTGAAGTGCTTCTCCTTGGATGTGATTATTATATTAGTTTCTCATTCTCCTCTTAGTTTTTACTTACCACTAAGATGCTTCCATGTGTAAATTTTCTAGTGGGCCGAGTGTGGTTTTTATAGCATTCATGTTTAATTTCTCCCACTCGCTAGTTTCTTGATGAAGCTCAGCACTCATCATGACTCTTTGATAATATAGCTTATACTCGATGGGTAGGACTATCTCTATTCCATGTGACATGGAAAATGGTGTATGTTCAATAACTAAAGATAGTGTTATTTGAAGAACTTAAAGTGCAATGGATAGGCCACTTAGTCTTGGTGCCTTCAATCTTCTTCTTGAGAAGATTGAGAATTTTCTTTATGGTGGCGTCAACATGTCCATTCATTTATGATGTACAATAGTATATTTAAAGTGAATCCCCAGAGATAAATTTTTTCAGAAATTTTTAGCAAATTAGTGATCATTGTCAGTAATAATTAACATTGAAAGTCCATACATACAAATAATGTTAGTTCATATGAATTTTTGAATTACATGTGCAATGGTCTTGGAAAGTGGCTTGGCTTCAATCCACTTGTTGAAGTAGTCAATCTAACAAGTATGATTTTTTGTTGATCACTATTAAGTGGCAAAGGACATATTTTCTAGCATTGATTACATCTTCTAGATAAATCTTCTACATCTTTTCTCGAAGTTGGCTAGAAGTATCCTTGGAGAAGAATGTGATGGGCAATTCTCCCACCTGAGTGGCTTTCACATTCTCCTAAATATACCTACTAAGCACCTTCTTTTGTTCACTTTCCTAACACATCTTTAAATTCAATGAGATGCTTAACCTTTAGATCAATTCCTCATTGATTAAGATGTATTAGGAGGCTTTGGTTTTGAATCCCCTAAGCTCCTTGATATTCTCCTACATGTTCCCAGTCTTCAAAAACATCTTGATTGGATCAACCCAACTCAATGATTCATCACTTATTTTTTTGTAATGACCTAACTTTCTTTACACTAGGCAAAGTGATTTAATTATAGCCTAGTCTCCTAACCCTCTAGTCTAAGATAGCAAGTTGTCAAGCTAGTTTTCTTCTCTTGACATTTATTTAATTTTGAAATGCTCAAACTTCCTCATTTTTCCCTTCACTTTATACAACTATGTATACAGAGGTTCATCTTTGACTTCATGGCATAATTTATTTATTTCACCATAAGTTAGGAATTTGAATGTGTTATAAGATGCTTTGCGCCAACTCCTACAGCAAATTGAAGTCCAACAAGTAGAGCTTCATACTCTTAATTAATTATAGGTCACTCAATACTTAAATTTGATTAATGGTGTGATTGTAATTCCTATTATACTTTTTAATATGATGCTTGCTCTCATCTCTTGATCTTGTGAGGATCCATTCATGTATATGCTCCATGATTGCACTAGCATGTCAATTTGTGTTATGGATCATTATAGTCTACTAAGAAGTCAAAAAGTTCTTGTGCCTTGATTACAATATGAGGCAAGCAAGAAATGTCAAACTAACTTAGCTTTGTTAACCACTTCAATAATCTGCTACAATGGTCTACAATACTTTGTTGATGTCAATTAAGTAGGAAATGTTAATAAACATCAATTAAGTGTTGAATTTAAACTTTTTGTGATTTTTAAAAGTTTATTATTATTTTAATTCTACTTCTATCAAAAGGTATTATATTTTTAATACTATTGATCATCAATGAGATCAATAGCAAAGAATCTAGTAATATTAATGGTGATCTAAGTGAGCAAAATAATCTTTAGCTAAAGGATTAATAATAATATTAAGAAGTTAGTGATTTGTGCTAATGAACATTATGATAACATCATCTTAAGCTATATGATATATGATATATGATAAATGAATTCAAATCTCTATCACTTCCATTATAAGAATAGTAAATTAGATTTTTTTGTTAAGCTTATTGCACTCATGTTATATCTAATAATAATTTGAACTTTATAGTCCTTATGTTATTATTTATTCCATTATAATTATGCAATTAGAACTACTTGCAATGACATACTTTACCTTTATGCTTGATAAAGTATCTAAATTATGCTTTTTGATATACCAAGATATAAGTGAGAGTTTTACAAGCTAACATGAACTTAGTGCTCTTCTAATCAACTCAACATCTTTTATACTCAACATCAAAATATCTTACTAACTTAAATAATAAGCTATTCTCTTGGGATATTTATCAAAATTTTTAGAGTATACCAAGGGCGGCTTGGACCAAGTAGCTTGCCATAAAGTATCATTCAATGTTAGTTGATAACTTAATCAAGGCAACAAAACACAGAGCTCTTTTCATATTTATTCACCATTGACTCAATAGTTAGAGGCAAGGGACATGAAAGAGAGAGGCTTCTAGTAAAGAACTCATCATCTTGTTCATCAAACTTACCTTGACTTGCCCAACATACTAGACTAAGGCCTTTACACATGAACTCTCCTATCAATATTAGATGGGTGGCTTCTACACATGAACTTACATACATACTAAAGGGGTGACCTTTACATATAAACTTGTCTAGCATACCAAATGGGTGACCATAACTAGTCAGGCAACCTTTATAAGTGAACTCACTAGCAACTCATCAAAGGTACAAATTTCCAAGGATTTAGTTAATGAACTCACCCTATATTCAGGGCCAGTGAAGTTGATCCACATGGAGATCACATCATTAAGAGCCAACACCTTCTGCTACACTAGGCTATTATACTCATGTCAATTTTCTTTATTATTTTATGTGTATGGTGTAGCCATTTCTATATCCCTCTAACCTTATTGAAAAAAGGTCATAAAACATTTTAGGATTTTTTTTGGCTCTTATCGATCTTTATAAGCTATCTAGATCTTTCATCTTTCTTCTTCGAGATTCATTATACTTGAAACTATTCAATCATTAGTGCTTTCTCCATTATTAGTGACATACACAAATTAGCTTTTATTCTCTCTACTCATCTATCTTTCTTTTCACTCTCCTACTTCTCCAATCAAGTATTTTAACTAAGGTCTGGTGTCACCCTATAGATAAATTATAATTTAACACTTATACTAAGTAAACTATCAGATATCTAAAATCCTTTTACAATAACAAAATGAACTTTTTATGAATTTTTTTTGAAATCTAACACATAGTCCTATAACAAAGTTAACATATGATTGTCTTGATATTAAATACAATAATGATGTAGTAATTCTCCTATAAACCTTTGAATCTATTTTCTTCATACTATCATCCTTATCTAACATTATTATTGAGATCATGGGGGTACTAATAGAATTTGTTTATTCTTATTAAATCATAGAATTATATCATGATTGTACTTGGTTTGAGAGATAAATATTTGATCATCTTTTTGTTTAATCTAAGTTCTAAAGAAATATATAAGTTCTCCCATTACCATGATCTTAAATTTTTTACTCATTGTATTAATGGATTCATGACATATTAATTCTTATGTGACTATAAAAAGGATATTAGATACATACACTTATGTCATAATTATGGTATATCCAATCCTTTTGATAAATAAAGTGGTACCTTTATTTAAACTTAAACTAATAAAAACAAGCTTAATCTTTTATACCAAATTTGAGGAGCTTGCTTCAATCTATAAATGTAGATGATCAACAAACCTAGAGGTTATTCTATATTAATATTTTCTTAAATTATCCCATTAAGAAAAACACTTTTAACATCAACCATATATATTCTAAATTAATTATAATAAGTAAATGCTAACAATAATTTAAAGACTTCTATTCTTATTATTGGATCATATGTCTCATCAAAGTCATTAACCTTAATCTAGTTATATTTGGCCTTATTTCTTATTACAATATTTGAGTCATCTACCTTATTTTTTTAGACCTTTTTAATTCCAATTATATACTTATCACTAGTTTAAGAACTAATTCCCATACATAATGTCTTACAAACTAATTTTGCTATTGTAGTATAGAAATTACCCTAAATTTATCATTTAATGCCTTATATATGCATTGAGGATTAATAAATAAAAAATGTTGAATAATTAACCTCTTTTCTAAATGCACTCAATGTATAAACTACATGAGATGGATCTCTTATAATAAGTTTTTAAGATAACTTGAGATGTATATCTCCATTTCTTAGGAAGCTCATGTAGAGGAGAAGCATTTCTAATAAATAATATTGATCTAAATTTAAATTACCAAACTTATGAAAGTTTTCATAATCTAAGTTATGTATTCTTTATAGTCTTAAGTCCTATTCCTCAAATTCTACATAAGAAGATTCTTCAATTACTAAGAGTTACTTATTAAATATTGTATGTGCTTTGTTATGATTTAAATTTTTTAGAAACATTCATTTATTTGATCTTATATCAAACCTTGTCATGCATCCTTCCCATTTTTTAGCATAAGACACTACAATTAAAAATATGAAAGTGCAACACATTTGACTTCTTTCTTTCAAAATTTTATAAAGTGTCTTAAGTATAATGTTTAACTTGTTAATCACATAGCAAGATGTGTTTGTTACTTCAACATCAAAATATTTAAGTATGTAATATTTACTAAGTATAGTTCTTGTCATATCTAACAAATTTATGCTCTCTATATTAAGTACTCCATTCTACTATGGTGTCTTAAGTGCAAAAAATTATCTTATTTCATTTTCTTCACAAAATTCTCAAATTCACCATCATGATTTTGTCTAATAAAATTAATGAGAACTCTCTCTCTCTCTCTCTCTCTCTCTCTCTCTCTCTCTCTCTCTCTCTCTATGTGTGTGTGTGTGTGTCCCTTTTTCCTTCTATATGTACCCATCTTATAAATTTAGTAAAATTGTATATTATATTATATTTCTTAACAAAACACTAGAGGTGAATCTAGATAAATCATTAATAATATTGTATGTATAACATTATCCTTATAAATTTGTGGGTGTGATTAGAACAAATATGTCCATATACAACTATTCGAATGGTCTAGAGGTTGAGACATGATTCTTAAGTTGAAAGGATGTATGTGTTTATTTTCCTAACTAACATTCAGTATATAATTTGTAATTAATAGTCACTTTTAGTAACTACAACTAGTTTTTACTTAGAAACTTAGACAAACTATGTATGATTATGTAAAAAAAAATCATGTATTAAAAAATCATATATCATTATAAAATATTTTTTAAAGTATTTAATACTATTTTACATAATAAGACTTAAACAAATTTATATTATTATATCTATGACTAACAAGATAAATTTTATCCAAAAATTTTAATTAAACATTTTGTATATGTGAATTAAACTTCTTGATAGCATAAGAGCCATAACCAATGGTGCCAACTTTAATAATTTTCTCTTTTAGTATTGTCTCTCAATGACAAATATCTATTATCCTTTAGTTCTAGTCAAGGAAATAATGAATGGTTTATCATCATGTACTTAAAGAATATATTGTCTACATAGCACTTGCCTTGAATCATCTATATATTAATTCAATTTATTAACTGTAGAACCTTATTTACTTTGAGTCCGCTACTGAAATGAATGGAATAAGCAATGTGCAAATTATATGATTGAAAATTTATATTAGACTTTTTTCTTTAATTTTGAAGAGATTTTTTTGAACATCATCTTGAGTTATCAAATTTGTATTTCCATCTTATTATCCTCACTTTTAGAAAAGAATGATACATCATCACTCAAGTCATGACACTAGAGTGTTCTATTGTTTGCCTTTTTTTTATGAAGTTATCCTTCTTAGCTTCCCTTAAACTATTTATTTAATTGTGTTCTTCTATAAAAACATGAAAGTAGTTAATATTATATGTTAAATCCTAGATAATTCATAGGTGACACTAAATATTACTTGTGAGATTAGCTTGATAAGACTAAGATGAAAGAGGGAGAAGAGTATGTAAGAATCTCATATGAGTAGAGTATATGGAGAGCCCGAGGGAATCCAAAATAACTTTTATTAATAATAACTTTAAAAATACTTAAAAATCTTAATATGAAAGCTATAGATCCAAAAAGTTTGGCTATAAAAAGGGCTACACCATAAATAATAAATAGTAAAGATGATGGGTAATAACATTATGAACTTCTTTAAAACAAACATGTGTATAATGGCCCAATATAGTGGTGAAGGCTATCATCTACTGATGTGGCCTTTATATGGGGTGACTCATTGGGTGAGTAGAGGGAGAATGTGTTGGAATGAGTCCTTATGGGGTTATACCTCATGTGATTGTCTAGCAAGCTTCTTAATTATGTACCTCTGGTGGGTAGTTTAAGAAAATTCATGTGGTGAGTGTTGACCTTATTTTGGATGAGGTTGACATCCATCATAATCTTAATAATTAATTTCCTAATTTTAGATTTGGAACTTCATAATTAGGCACTTAGGACATTATACTTGGTGACTAGATGACTAACCAAACCTAAATTCAAGTTAAATAATAATAATAATAATAATAACAAATCAAACATAAATTCTACAATCAAAATTAAAACTAATTAAAAAAATCAACACCTTAAGATGGTAGCTTAGGTCAATTTTAAGGGCCCTACTAGGACCTATCATAACCTAATTGGACTAGGTGAGTCAAACTGAATCCAAACTAAATAAAATGCAATATAAAATAAATCTTGTGGTATTGTAGTTTCGAGTCGTAGGGACATCACGTAGATCTTAGGTACTTATTGAGTGATCAGGTATGATAAGGTATGATGTACTACCTCAAAAGATAAAACATGTCATCTTATAATGGACTTGAACACCTAATAAGGACTTCTAAGATAGATGGGTTTACATATATACCAGAGATCTTTCCCCTACTTACATGGAGAAGTAAAGTAGGGTTTATTTTATGTTGGGTTCTTTAGTTCTATGGAAGTAAGCTCCCATTGTTAATTACATCTTATGAATTAGGAATTTCCTAAGAACACTCTCGATTAAAGTAGTGAATAAATATCTCCAAAGATTTCAAAATTAAACTATTAAAGGATTAGGTATGTTTAGAAATCCACTTGGGAAAGTTCAAATAGGAAGACTTATTTATGGGTTCTAAAGGAGAATAAGTAAGAAACACCCATGATACTAAGAAGCCTAGTAAGTGCTTCAATATACCCCATAATGAGGCTTTACATTTTTGAAAGAAAAATTTTACTTTTGTTTAAATTGGAATTTCATTAGAATGCTAGGGCTTATTGTCCAACAACACAAGATTATGAAAATGCCTAAGAGATAAAGACTTATACTCATAGTTTAAAGAAATAAGTAGCCTTAGAACCTAAATCTAAAATGCTTTAGCATAAGCTAAAAGCATGACTTAAGTCTAATCAAGAAAATGGGATATAACGGTTTACCTCCACAAGAGATAATAAACACATCCTGACTTTTCTAGACTTACATCCACTTGGAGTGGTTTCCAACTAACACCTCATATACTTTAAAATCATGTAGGCCAGTTTATGTAGATGCAAGATAGCTAGGTTATTGATTTAATTAGGAAGGAAGCTAGAATCCTAAACTCTCTCTAAGAGAGTAGATCATAATTAGCATGGAAACATGAATTAGACTAATGTTAAAAGTTTATAAATTTTAGGTTATTTTGACACATTAATTTTGGACCAAGGCTTAAGAAAATTATTCCTATATGCATGATGAAATTAAGTTATGGACTAAATCAATTAAAATAGGTGTTCTTCACTACAAGGAATTGCTCTCAAAGGTCAAGCATATCCTCTCATGCAAGAGTGGAGACTCTCCCTATCCAAGAATGGCATGATATGAAATGCATGGTGTGATAACATACAACATTTAGCTAATGGATTTTTAAATTTTAATTTATCTTGATTATACACCTAGGGTTTAAAGTGAGGCCATGAGTTGTATTAAAATTTAGTTATGAATTTTTAGAGAGGAAAAAAAATTTTATTTTATCTTAAAAAGCCTACTGCATCTAGGCCAGACTTCAAATCATCACACTTTAAAAAACATATGAAAAACATGTCATTTTTATTATGTAAACTAAACACAATAATCAAATATTTGAATTTCTTAAAATAATAAGAGGCTCATACGGCTGGGTGCCACAATACACCCTAGAAAAGAGAAAAAAAAGTTGTGTAGCTGAGCTCTACCTTATACAACCTATTATAATTAAATTTTACAAATGAAATAAATGTTATGGGATTCTTTAATCTCTTATTTTTCTTTTCTCCTTTAGATTAATTTATTCCAGGCTTCACAGGGCATCCTAAGTCTTTTCTTTATGATCACTGCTCATCCTAAACCCCAAAGCACTAATCCTAATCCTATTGTACAAATTATATATTTATGAAAAATAAAGTCTAACTACACTAGAAAAATAGTTATTAGCTAAACAAACATTCAAGTCAAGCAATTATATTTCACATATTTGGACTTAGCACCTTGCACTTGGGTAACAAAGCCCACTTGTACTAATTGGATTATCCTGAGGAGCATAAGCGACACCGCAAGCAAGAACATTTATATTTATTTATTATTACGGCGGCCCTTTTAGCACAATCTCCTGTATAAGGCATCATTAAGCTAATAACAACCTAACATCCAGTATACATATAAACAATCCTAACATCTAGTCTAAAATATTACATTAAAAATTAAAACATATCATGTCAACATACACTAGCCTAATCTAATATGAGAAGATGAAAGAGCTAAGCTCATAAACTTAATGGGTGTGATTATGTAAGTTTGGAGTATAGTTATTACCCCTTTATCTTGCTCTTCCTCTTTCATAGACTCACTGCTCTATTAGTGAATGTAAGGAGTAAAGATTACAACTCTTTTCTATACATTCTGGGAGCTATACTTGGCCCTACTTCATCGATGACCTAATGGGAGCCCCACTCGGTTCCCCTTCTCCTGTTTCTCCTACTTAACCTTGAGAGATGCTAGATCCTCATCATGAACCACTTGCTTGCATATCTCATGCTTGCCTCCTCGAGAAATTGGAGCACATCAGGGCTAAGCTTGGGGGTAGTTGGAGTCACCTCTCCTGTGAGTAAATAAAAAGAGACACCAAAGATTCAAAATGGTTAGTGAATAGAAAGAAAAGTATTTATCAAGGACATTATGGAAGTGAAAGTAGAGAGAAGTTCAGGTTGTGACCCGACAGCCTCGCCATGACCTTCTCCTCTTGCACACTCAACTTACCAAGCTTGGTTGCCCTACTTGTCTGGTAAGAAGAGAAATGGTTGACAACAACCACTATGATGCGCTATTCACAAAAGAAGTTCTAAGCACCACTTCTGCACCTTATTTTGTAGACCATCAATTTTCAATGAAGTCATTGATAAATTATACGATCTCATCTTAGTGGACATTCACCAAGAATACTCAATAATAAAGGACCAAGCTCCATGGAATGTTTGCAAGCACAAGATGAACATAGTGATTCTTGTCACCGAGATGGGAAGGATTAGGGCAGACATCACTCTAAAGATATCAAGAATGTCAATCCACTCGTAGGGACAAGAAAGTTAGAATCCATTTCTAAAATGGGTGAGTGGAATACATAACTTGTACATCTTGACTGAGTTAAGGTGCTCACTCTTCTCGGTCACTCACACGATAAAGTTAGGGTTGCCTTTGCAATATCCATAAAACATGGAGGTCATGACAGAAGAGTTTAGTTTAGGAACCTCCTTGATTTAGGCTTGATAAAAAGTTGAGGCAGCTTTCTTCAACAAAGTCATACTCACCAGCATCAAAAATACAATCAAGATCTACTCTCAAAGAGGTTATACTCTCATATCTTAAGGAGAGCAATATAGTCTCCACTGCTCTAGTTAGGAAGAATTTATAGATGTATAAAAAAAGTGTGGTAACATGGACATAACATCAAGCATTAAGTGAAGAAATGATAACTTGAGTCTCATGAATATCTCAAGGGGCTATAGAAAAACAATTAACATGCAATAGTAAAAATTAAATAATACTCATGAGAAGAGAAAATACAAAATATTTATTATCTTTATTTATGAGTAAAAAGTAAAAGACACTAGCTACAACACCAACACATTATTTTTTTTAGTAATTTCATTACAGAGTCCAAGTGTCAGTCCTTGGTGAGTCCACCTTTCTCGCACATATAATCAAATAAGAAGTTCATGCCAAAAAGAAGATGGGAGTACTTTGTGATTTGATTAAGTTCTGTAGCAATGTTATTTCAGCCATCATGGTCATGAAGTTATGCTGGTACTCCACCTCCAATGATTGTCTCCGTTATGACTCTAACTTTAATTATGATCGCAACTCAACTATGTCCTACTTGGACCAGTCTATGACTTCTCTTAGGAGGGCAACCTTACCTAATAGACTGGTGACCTCAAAAGAATATGTGAATACTCATTATTCTTTATCCATATTATTTCCAAATTGTTGAGTAGACTCACCACTATCTCTGTGAGTAGGAGATGAAAAATTGGCCATCATTTCCATGATGTCAACAGAAGTAAAGTTGGTCACAACAATGTGAGCTTCAATGGTCGCTCCTATTTGACATGAATTCTTTGACAAGTCCACGTGCGACACCATCAAATTAGTTTGTAGCAAAGGTGGAGTCTCCACTAGTTGGTGAGAAAATAATTTGTTAAAAACTTAAAATGGAATTTCATTGAAGGGTGCAATAGGTCCAACCCTTGGAAAATATTCACTATAAAGTAAGTGAAATTCTTTTTTACTTGAAAAATGGCTTAATAAATCACTTATGGATAGGTGAAGTGACTCTATGAAGTTACTTGAACTATTGGAGGAAATGACTTTCTAAGTGCCCTTCACCATCCTTTATCAAGGCATGAATGGTAGTAATGCTTAACTACAATCAAAGAAGAAAGTATGAGATGTAGACATAAATAACTCATAGTACGCAATAATAGGCAAAACTCACCTCAACGAGGCATTCTTCTACAACCACCTTCGCTATAACTAGTCTAACCATTTGGCTCACTAGCACCTTCCTATGCCAAACTGAAGGTACTTCGTTCTTTTTCTCTAGAAATACTCATTGGTCACACACTCACTGCAATAACCTATTCTTCAAATATGTTAGTGCTATCTTTTTTTAGTGGGTTTGAGAAAGTGATTGCAACCATAATTACTACATTTGGAGCAGTTGAAATGCTCACCGCGACCATGAAAATGGAAGTGCATTTTTAGACGTCCTTGCTTTCTTTTCCTTTTTGTGAAGACATGCCCATAGAGTCATAGGATCAATGTCATCATGAGGCCTCTTACTGTCCATGGAAATTACATTTTAATAGTTTTTGTAGAAGTAAGAGGGTTTATTCGAGTGAGTAGCTGAAGAAATATTAAGCACATTGAAAAAGAAAGAAATATATATTTATTGCCTGGTTCATTGAGAAATTGATTAGAAAAAAATAATGTGATATCTGAATAATTGCATAAGTTTTCTCAAATCATTAAATTTTATAGCTAATTATTATGTTTATTCTTTTATTCTTTTTATGAGGTACCTTTACAAGGAGCAAAAAAATTTGGGAAGCTAAATGTATACCCAAAGTAGTGAGTAAGCCCAACGAGTCTAGTTATCAAGATAAGTGTACTCGGATAAAAGATACTTGGTGACAAAGAATAAGTATACTCGTCAAAAGGTGTGTTTGATAAGGCAAGATTGACTTATTCTTGTGAGCAAGCACTTAGAGAGTAATAATTCAAAGGAAAAAAGGCATGAATTAACTAGTTGACAGTAGAAAACTACTTAAAGAAATGAGGCGACTAATCTCCTCGGTCTATCCTAACTCACATACTCATCCGATGATAGGCTACTCTTTCATCAACTAATAGATCTGTACTCACTCACATACTACCATCAGCTTAGGTGGAAATTCATTTATACTAGACTTACCTTGTATGTATTTTTCATGTATGGTCACCCCTAAGTATTATAAAAGGGAGACTTCTCTCTTACGAGGGGACCTTTTGGCCCTCACTTTAGCCCCAATACTTTGTACTTGGATTTTGAGCAATAAAGATTATTATTCACCTTACACTTTTTCTATTATTTTTAATCTTTTTACTAGCAATCTTTCTGCCTAATCCCATTTTCCAACATATCTCAGAAGATTCTTCCTCCATCTACACACAAATTCAGATTCAACAAATAAAAATAATAAATTAACATAAAATAAGATAAATAATAATAGCAATCATATGAACATGTAATAATTTTTATGTTATTTGGCTTGAGGTATATGTCCATGTTACTATGTCCATGACATCTAAGGTTCTTATATAACCTTCACTAAATAAAATTGCTACTCTTTCACTATTGAAGAAACTTAACACCAATATCAACTAGGGTAATTTCTCTTTATTCTTCATTGTGAAGGTATATCCATAAGATGATCTCATTTGGAACACATTAATAAATACAATAAAAGATATAAAATAAAAGTTAATACAATAAAAAGATGAGGTTCTTACATGCAAGCTCTTTAAGGCATGGAAAAATTGATAACATCAATAGATTAATATTAAAGAGAATGATATATCAAGAAAAGGGTGAGTAGTCTTCTAATTAGATCTTAAAACCTCTCAGGTATTTTAAGAGAGGAAGAAGATGTGGATGAGGTTTGAACTAAGTCACATGAAATCTCACCCAAGTCTCTCTTACGATTCACCAAGCATTAGGAATCAAAAGAATATTTGTTTATGTGGACCTAAGATTTCAAAATTCTTTTTAAATTATATTAAAAACATATTCTCACATTTTTTCTACTATAGTTATTAATAAATGACATAATTATTTATTTTGATTTGATTGAAAATAGTTAGAATTTATCAATATTTATTTATAAGAAGTCAATATTTATGGAGACTCGTGAGACTCTTAGAATACTCACTAACTCTTTATGGAGACCCACAAATGTTAATGAAGAGAATAAATTGTTATTTTCATGTGTCCTAAGATTATGAAAATTAATGGGTAGATTTTAAACCTTGCAAAGGGTTGTATAATGCTTTTACAATGACCCACCAAACCTCATAGAGACTTGTTAATCATAAAATTTCTAACTTTTTACTCAATATTTAAACTTTTTTATTAAAAACTCTATCTAGTTTTTATGTTGTTGGTGCTTTAAGTAATATTTAAAAATATTATGGCAAATATGAAAAATAATTTTCTCAATAGAATTCATATGAACCTTAATTATGATGGTGATTTTAGTATCCTCTTGCTTGCTTGATTCATATAGCTTGATACTTTTATATTTATGCCAGTCTTTACTCATAAAAAACATTTAAAGATTTCTTAATCTATAGAGCCAGTCTTCATGTGTTTACATCATCGTGAGAGTGTACCAATCTCCTACATATACTTTCATAATAATAATTATTCCTAATTTCTCAATGTAGATTTCTAATCAGCAAAATTTAAAATAGCATTTAACCTCATAAAGTCAATAATACAGGTTATAAGATCACTATTAAAATAAGCTAAAAAATTGAAAATATTTTTATATTAGTTAAATAATTCTTTATTAACTAAAATTTTATTCTAAAATCTATTCAAAAACATCATAAATTCATCTTAATTTCTAACTAGCATGAATCTATCAAATAATTATCAAAAATAAAAATTTTTCTTAGATAATAATTCATATTTAAGAAAATAAAAATTGTTTATGGTATTTATAATTTTTTTTTTTTTTTTTCATTTAACAATCTTCTTGAAGGAGTTTCAATAACCATGAAATACATGCAAAAAATAGTCTTTTTTAGAACACCTTTATATATTTTTATTAAGAAAAATATAAAGTACAAAAAATAATTAGTTTCAAGAGCTTGAAACCCAAAATATGTATACCCTTCCTAAAACTACATGAACCTAAAAAAGGAAAACAACAAGATAGTGCTAAACCAAACATGCAAAAAATTTTATAAACATTGAAGGTCAGAAGTTAGCATTGCTTATTGGAGATGACTGTTGGCCTTTTATATAAGGAATGTAGCATGTCACCATGAATAAGAGTCTATGTGAGCTATTAGGTATTATTGAAATACTGGCTTTCTCTGAGACTACTCATAGTTATGTTAAATGGTCTATAGTTTGTTTTCCTTCCCTATTAACGTGGTTGAGTTTAATATATGGACCTAAAAACTTTTTGATTTATTTAAATGTGGTAGCTAGAAGTTGAGGAATAATATTATTGTCTTCTTTCATTAGTAATAAAAGGCTGGTAAAGTTTATTTTATTCAAGAAATTGGTTATGTCAGAGGATGACTTGAGTGTTACTACTGCTAACAATGCTAGGAATCCTGCATGGAGGGATGAGAGAGTGGTACATGACATGAAAATGTATAACAAGAATTTACCTTTATGGTTATAGAGCAAACCTCTAAATTTAGCTTTTAGTTGCAATGTAAAGATGCTCTCGTCTATGCTAATGAGTTCCCATTTTATTATTTTTAAGGTAATGCAGTTAACCTAATGGTTGTATAATTTCTTCATCACCCTTAAAGTGTGTGTGATTAAAGTAGCCATTCATTTGAGCTTTATGAAGGTAATGTTTGATCAACAAGACAATTTCTTTTGGCAAGGATTTCTTGTCCTTATGCTTATAGTTGTTGCATGTTGTCCATATGAACTAGTAAGTGATAAGGGAGTGATAGGTATTATTTAAATTATCAATTCCTAGGAACTTAGGATTCCAGAATATGAGGTTTTGTAGAGGTGTGGTAAGCCGAGGTCTATTATATTTAGCTTTGAAAGATGTTTTGAGAAGTTCTCAAACTTCTCTAGAGAATTGCAATTGAGGAAGAGATGCTAAAGTTTTCTTCATCTACATAGCATAAAAAGAATTTAGAAAGAATTTTAAGTTCTTTGAGTTTAAGGATGTTGTTAGTTGGCAATAGATGATAGAAGAGTCTCCAAAGAAAGAAGAAAATTGATGGTTTGAGGATTATATGCCAGATGAGTTTAGCCAAGGTATGTGATCTAATAGGTTTGTAGAATACTTTAGAAATGGAGGAATTTTTATTTATATATTTGACAACTAATGAGTTTATTGCTGGAGTTAATAGGTATCTTTGTGATGCCATGAACCAAATTAGGAGAAAGATAAAGAGAGTTTTTTTATTATTCCATACTTATTATGACAAAAATAAGAAACCATCAAGTCTACAAGGAAAGAATTATCTATAAGGTTGCAAATGTCTCCACAATATACCAGTTGTCAAAGCAGAAGTTTATTTTACCCTCACTCACATTCCAAAATATAAAAATTTTGCTAGATTTTTATAAGAAAGAAGTGACATTCATGTATTTGAATCACCATTATGAAATTTTACTAACATATGGGGGTTGCCTTACAGTATTTACTATCCATGAATCTGGCCCAAATGGTTTTTTTTTAAATCTTATCTATTACTTAATAAAATTGCATTTAATGGTATTTATAAGAGATTTGAAGCCTACTCCTCCCACTTCCTTTATATGAACAACTTTTTTCTACTTGCCTGGTGAAAAGAATTATTTTTCTTCTCCCATATGAACTTGTTGAAAATATTTTTGATCCTTTATTGTACTTTAATTAGCATGCTAAAAACCTATATGGGGTATAAAGAGATGGAGTTAAGAACACCAAGAATGAGAGTAATTTTATCTCTGAATGGAAGGAAGGTGTTCTCCTAAGAGTTAATTTGACTTTTGAACTTTATAAATTAAGTCATTAAAATTATTAGATTTGAGTCTACATTTATAAAGATTAATTCCCTAATATTTGAGTGGAGGTGTTGTCATTGAAAACCTATGAATTATCCTATGCATTTAGTGTTTGTTGCTTCGATGCCCTTGCCTACAATACATTGATATTTACCTTTATTGACTAAAAGACTTGATAGCTACTCAAATTACTGAAGAATTTACATAACCTTTCTTATTAAAGCTTTGCTTCCAATTGTGAAGAGCATTATATCATCAGATAAAGCTAAGTGAGTTATGGTGATTTTACTTTTAGATCATAATTAGATTGATGGATTATCTTTGTAAGCTTGATTAAGTATTGTGGAGAGGTAGTATTTGGAAATGATAAATAGGGTGGGTGATAATGAGTCACCTTGTTTAATTCTCTTGTTGGCTTTAAGATAATTTTGTGACTCTCCATTGAACTACAAAGAATAATAATAGTTCTAAAGCATCCTTTTAAATCACAAAAGTCATTATTTAAGCATGAAAATATTATAATTTTAATGAAAAAAATTTATTTGATGCTATCAAAGGATTTTCTAATGCAGATTAATGAGTTTCCTCTACTTTTTTTTTATCAAAATCTTTAATAAGCTCTTGAGCTAATAACATGTTATAAGATGCTTGATTAGTAGCAATGATGATAGGAAGATACATTTGGAATCTGATAGATAGGATTTTGCTTATTACTTTGCACATGACATTGGTGAGACTATGGGTCTGAAGTTCCCACAAAGAAAGTTATCTTTATTTTTTAGGATTTTAACAGTTGATGAGCTAGAGAAGTATTTATGAAGGTGAGTTCATTAATAGAATTCTTGAATGAGTTGTATGACATCAGATTTAATGATTTCATAGGAGTGTTTGTAGAAAAGAGTTATGAATCTCTCAGATGTAGTTGTTTTGTAACTATGAATTGAATTGATAGCTTGTTTGATTTCTTCTTCAGAGGGGCTATACCAAAGGTTGAGGAATGAAATTAAATCTCGATTATCATCAAAGAAATTAGTGAAAACTTGTTATTTTGGTTCCACACTACTACTACTACTATCTGAACTGAGAAGTGATATCACAAACTACCTACATCTTACCAAAGTAATAAACTCTCAGTCTCTATAATGGTCAAGTACAAACAACATGCAAATAAATAATTTATCTTAAGCCACAAATTAAAAAAAAATTATAAGAAAAGATTAACTTCACCACTAGGAAGCCTTTTTATTATTATTTATGTGGTATGGAATAAAGTATACGTGCAAGAGTACACAGTCATTTCAAGTAATAATGAATGAGTAAGATATAATTCCATGAGGATTGCATGATAAGTACTAAAATTAGGTTTATTGACTATTATGTAAATGGTGAAATAAAGGTAAAGAGAAGAAACTAAACTTTATTCCTAAATCTATCAAATAGATAAGCTAACTAACTAAGTCAAAAATTATTTATGGAAAATCATTAAATGATGAAACCTAAGGATTATGATTCAAATATACCTCTTGATCTATTGAAAAATGACCAATAAAATCAATAAGTAATAAATCTCAAAATAAAATATGTTGTATTGAAAGAAAATATAATTCCAATTTGTATTACAATTAAAACTAATAATAAATAAACACATTTACATTCCAACCATTAGAAGGGTAGTTTAGTTAATGAAGAAAAATATGATCATTGAAAACATATACATGAATAATGTTATAATAACAGAAAAGAAGAAGAAGAAAAGAAACCCATGGAAAAATCTCAAGAAAGCCTTCTTCCCCTACTTTAGCTCTTAACCTTTGAGTTCTCTCCTATTGGCTCCTCTAAAATTCTTGAAGCAACCTTAATAATTTGATCTTCTCTTGGGCCCTCCAAAATTTTGAGAAAAAAAGCTGAATAATGGTTAGAGAAGTCATTAATTTTATCCATAAAAAATTCTTAAATATAATTTCATTGACACCTCTCAAATAGGTAATAAATTTACATGTGCTCTTGATTTTTGACCTTAACACTTATGTGTTAGGCTCAATATCTCGCATATCTATTGGGATTGGATATGACACTTAGGTTTCATAGTTTCATGGGCTCTTAAGCTTCAGGCTAGCACAAACTCGAGTTTAAATCAAATTGTTCGCTCCTAAAGTTACTTTGGATGATTCTCCATGTAATTTTGCACGTTGATGATTGAATTTTATTCTTTCCTTGAATATCTTAAAAAATTCAAAATTTAAATTAAAAATACCTTGAAATCCTTAAAATTATGCAAAACATGTGTTTACTACATAGTCCAATGCAAGAAAAATTATGCAACATTCATGCCTATTAAACTCCCTCACACGTAGACATTTGCTCATTGTAGAGAAAGACCCAAAATACAAAACACAAAATAAAAAATAACTACAAGAAAATTTGGCAAGATAGATCATCTATTTGATTTTAAAGTTGTTGTGTTGTGATAAACATATTATTTATTTATTCAAAATATGTTGTCAATCAACCTTAATTAATTGTTACTAATTACTTGTATTAACTACTATTTAAAACAATTTATTGAACTATAAACCACATATTAACTTATTCTAAGTCATAATATATCAATATACATTTATTGTAGATTTATATAAATTCTATAAGTCAAGTTTGTTATTAAACAATAAATATTTCAGTAAGACTCTATGCTCATGTCCATGTCATGAAACTTTTTTTTTTAAACTTTTCAAGAGTTGATTTGTGTCCCATTAATTTTCACAATGCTAGAGACGTCCAACTCATATTACCAATTTTCTCTGTCCATCCCTCACAATTTATTATTGTCCATATATACAATCAATTGAATAAAATTTTTAATCTATGTCGTGAATTCTAAAATGTCAAAAATCTTAAGGATAAAAAATGAAATTCTGTTGCTCTAATTTTTATTAAACAATAAAGAATCAAATAATTTAAAATAATCAACATCCAAATAACATATAAAAGAAACCAAAGAATTATAATTGGTTTATTCAGTTTTCTATTAAAACAAATATAAAAAATAAAACTAGAAATATTTTTAATGAACTATTAATTAAAAAATAATCTAATAAATTTTATATATTAAAAAATTCTTAATCAAGTAAAAAATCTATAAATCTATACAAATAAAGCATTTATAATCAAAATTGATTTATATTTGACTTTAATTTTGATTTATTTGATTTATTGTTTATCCAATCTTAAAAAAAAAAACAACCAACTAAAACCAATAACTAACATTTACAACAAAACCACATATTTAAAACCAAATCAAGACCAAATAACATTTTTTATTTTGAACCCACTAAGATTACTGCGGAGACCCATAAAGCTTTTACTGTGATCCACAAAACTTTTAGACTCAATAACCCTAAAATTTTTATTTAATTTTATTAGTCAAGATTTTGAAACTTCTTTTATTAAAAATTTATTTATTTATTAGAATTTTAAAAAACATTTAAAAATATTGTAGTAAATAAGAAAATTCTTTTTCTCAAGAGACTAACTAGAGATATTAAATATGAAGGTGATTTTAGTCTCCTTTTGCTTGCTTAAGTCATATAGTTTGATGTTTTTTATTTTTATATCGTTCATTACATATAAAACCATTTATTAAAAGCTTTTAGTGTTTTGCTTTAAGGTGAATTTTTAATTTTGATTCAAGATTTTGAAACTTTTTTTATTCCATTTCATTTTGTTTTTTTTTATTTTTAAATATTTTTACGTTTTAAGAACCAGTTTACTTATAAAACCATTTAGTCTTAATGTGTTTACATGATTCACATGGTGTACCTACACATACTTGAATACAAACAATCAACACAAATTTTATGATATACATTTATAATCATTAAAATTTAAAATAACTTTTAAGTTCCTATGAAGTAGTAGTACATAGAATCGATCAAGAAAAAAAAAGCTAAAATATTGATGATTTTTCTATAGTGGTTATCAATAATTTTGAATTTACTAAAATTCCATTCTTAAAATCTTTAAAAGATATGAATCTTTTGAAAAAATATTAAAAATAGAAAATTTTCTTTGAAAATAATCCATAATTTCTTTCTTAAAAAAAGAAAAAAATTGTTCCCCAATAAATAATTAGTCTCAAGCTACAAATTAACAAATAATTATAAGAAAAGAATAAGTTCACTATATGGTCACTGCTTGCCTTTCCATGAGCTTATATATTCCTCTCTCTGTCTCACTCTCTCTATTTTCAGCACAAGAGCAATAAACCTTCATTCCAACATCCACATAATCACCAATGGCTTCCTCTTCGCCTCAAATCTCTTTCTAATTAGAAATTACCGGCTAAATAATTGATCGAATCATCAGCTAAAAATATTTTCAATGAAATTATTAACTGAGAAGGACGTTGGGCTTGAATTACTTAAAATCAACTAAATTTTTGATGAATTATTCCATCTTAACAATTTTCAGTGGATTTTTCTGACAAAAAATCCGTAGGAAACCATTATTATAGGGGAATGAAATCCTCTACCCCCCCCCCCCCCCCCTCTAGCCATTTCAACCGATTTCTCTCCCTCTCTCTCTCTCTCTCTCTCTCTTAGCGAATGATGAAACCAGACCTAGGGCACACCAATTCACATAAGAAATATGTCTATTTTCTCTATAGAATCAAAGGTATACCTTGATCTCTTCCTTCTATTATAATTTTTTCATAATTCATTTGTTGGATTATGAGAAATAAGGATTTGAATTTTTGAGGTATTTTAACTGCATATGTTATTTTTTGTATTTTTTGTTGTAAATTAAGAATTTAAGAATTTAAGCTTAATTATAGTTCTAAGTCATTTAATGTATAAAATTATTAATTATATAATTTTTAAAACTTTAATGCATTTATTTAAATTTTGTAATATAGGTCGATTTCAGTTTTGTAAAAAAAAATATTTTTTTTTATTATGGGCTACTACGATTTCAGTTGTAAAAATTTCGTTCATTACAAATGACTTAGACACTTAGGACGTCACATGAAATTAGCCATTTATTATGTAATCATTACTATTTATGTAACTAAGATAGAATGTTAATTGAATTTTCACTTTTTCAATTTACCCTGATTATGGATAGCCATAGTAAGCAATCATGTATGTACAATAGATTGCATCCAAGTAAAAAAAGGTTAACTTATGAATTCTTGAGAGGTGTGGAGCACTTCATATACGTGAAATCTCAACTTTCTTCTTACATTTATGAAGGAAAGTTTTGATGTATGCAAGGCACAAGAATCAAGCTTTTTTAATGCCAAATGAAGTTAGAGTAGATTTATATTACAAGGGTTTCTAACTAAATTATTGATTCTAGACTTCACATGGTGAGTTATAGTGACATGTTGATGTTAACATTGGTGTTTCAATGACTCACACTTGCCATTCAGGTGATTATGATTCTAGCCAAAATTATGAAGAAATGGTCTATGATGCTGCTTGAACAAAGTACCTTGTGGAGAAGGAGCCACATAATAAAGAAGCTCAAAAGTTCTATGACATACTAAAAGCAGCACAATGACCATTATGGGAAGGATGCATGAGCCACATTGAGCTATCTATGGCCATACAAATGCTAAGTATTAAAATTAAATTTAATATGCCACGTGAATGCATTAACCAATTTGCAGGGCTACTAAAAGAGACAAACCCATAGAAAAACTTGGTTCTTGAAGACCTATGTAGAACAAAAAAGTTGGTGTCAAACTTAGAACTTGGCTTAGAAAAAATTGACTGATGTGTCAATGATTGTATGTTATTTTACAAGGACAACACATATGATTTTGAATCTAAATTTTATGGAGTGCCTAGGTTCAAGCCACACAATAGAAAACAACGCAAGCAAAAGATGTAGTGCAGAAGTGGCTATTCAACTTGTTGCTAACTCCACGTTTGTAGAGACTATATGATTCCTTGCATTTAACTCAGCATATGTGATGACATCACAATAGAGCAAGTGCATCACATATCTTGAGTAATCCATCAAATGGAGAAGCGTGATGCATTTCAATCGCACTTATTCAAAATTTGTAGCTAAGCTATGAATCATCAGAATTAGCATTTGTGCTAACGGTTTCACACCATTTTGTCAATCTGCATCACCTTGTTCATGTTGGCCAATGATAGTTACATCATATAATTTACCATGAAAGATGCACATGATAACTCCTTATATGCTCTTAACTTTGATCATTCCTGAGCCACATAACCCTAATGAAAAGATTGATGTATACTTGCAATCATTGATAGATGAGCTACAAATTTTATAGAACGATGGTGTATTGACATATGATATAGCTACAAAATAGAACTTTAAGATTAAAATAACACTTATGTGGACTATCAATGAGTTTTCTATATATAGAATGCTATCAGGGTGGAGCACCGCTAGGAAATTAGCTTGTTCATACTACATGGATCTATCAAGGGAATTTACTCTTAAAAATATTGGTTTGACTGTCATCATATGTTCCTCCCTATTGCTCATCCATTTAGATAAAATAAGAATGCATTCACAAAAAATCGAATTAAGAAGTCTAAGCCACCTCCAAAATTGACTATATTTGATTCTTCTATTTTAGCTGAAAGTCATATACTGGGTAATAGTGTGATACATAACTGGACAAAGAGGATTATTTTATGGGATCTATCCTACTAGAATTCTAATATGATAAGCCATAATCTTAATGTGATGCATATAGAGAAAACTTTTTTTGACAAAGTCTTAAACATAGTGATGGATGTTAAGAGCAAAATTAAAGATAATGTTAAAGCCAGGTTAGACTTGAAGTAATATTATCATAGAAGAGAGTTAGAGTTGAGAGAGACTCTAGTACACTTCAAAACCCTAAAGCCAAATATCGCCTCACATTGAAATAATGAAGAATAATATGTGAGTGGGTACAATCATTGAAGTTATCATTTTGGTATGCATCCAACTTGAACATATGTGTTGATTTGAGAATGAGAAAATTATTTGAAATGAAGAGCTATGATTGTCACATTTTTCTATAATGCTTACTTCCAATTATTCAGTACTTTACTAAACAAAATACTAAATCCTTTGACCGAGTTTAGTCCTTTATTTAAGGAATTATCCTGAACTTGATTAAATGCAAAAGTTGTAAAACAACTAGAAGTAAATATTTCATTCATTATTTGTAAGCTTGAGAAGATATTCACCCACCCCTCTCTAGCTTTTTTTTTTTGTTTTTTTGACTCCATGGAGCACTTGCCAATAAATCTATCATATGTTCAGTAGGAGGTTCAGTACAATATCGTTGGATGTACCCATTTGAGAGATAGCTATCTATTGGTAGTATTAATATCAATTAACATTCAATTTACACCTAATTACTTTACAAAATTCATGAAAATTCTTGAATAAATTTTAAAAAAACTATGAAGATTAAAGCACACCCCGAAGGCTTAATATGTGAAGCTTACTTGGCCCAGGAGACTACAAATTTCTACTCCTACTATTTTAAGCCACATGCATATTCAGATAATACCGACTATGTTGGATCTTCACAAAATGTGATATATATTTTCCAACTATCTAGAAAAGCATTGGGTAGAAGCACATCATGATATTTGAATGATAAGAAGCTTAGGGCAATGACAATTACTATTTTGATAAACTGCAATGAGGTTCAACCTTTTCTTGAGTAAGTGCATCAATGACATAATATCTCATTTTAATTTTTAATTGAACATAGTACTTACCTAATTATGTTAATTTAATTTTTGAGTTCATGTTATTGGTAAACTCATTAAACTCGCATGAAGCTACCACTATTAATAAAAAAGTTGATGAATTTCAAATAGGGTTTAGATTACTTGTGAGCAATCAACATTAATGCTTTAATATATTTTTTATGTTAATTGCATAACTTTCTTGTTCTTCTAAATGTGTTAGGTTCATGATTGAAGAAATAGAGAGCTAAATCAAAACATTCACGACCTAGCTTAGAATCCAAAGTGACTCATAAATATATGGTAGATTTATGATGTCAATGGTTATAAATTTCACACAAGTTATTGGTCTGAATGAAAGAAAATATATAACTTCGGTGTTTGTATTCGAGGAAACATGCATTTAGGTGATGAGATAGAATATTATGGAGTTCTACAAGAAGTTGTGTAGTTACAGTATCTTGGATCAAATGAGAGGAATATCGTTATATTCAATTGTGATTTCTTTGAATCTTTACATAATAGAGGGATAAGAAAGCATAAGTCATATGGGATCACTGAGGTGAAGTTGACATAAAAATATGCTAAGTATGACCTATTTATCTTTGCATATCAAGCACCAAAGTGTATTACCTAAGATATCCATGAAAAATAAGATAGAAAATGGAATGAGCTATGGTGTTTAAAATCAAACCCAGAGGAAGAGTGGAAGTTGAAAATACCGTTGAAGTTGCTCATCAAGAGGATGAGATGATAGATTTTGAACTTCTAATTAATGATGTAGAAGCATATGTGAGCTTGATTGATACTAATGTTGATTGTGAGGAAGTTATTTAGTCTAAATATGAGAGCAATGAGGATCATGATGAAAATGACACTATAAAATTATTGATTATACACCTTATGTATTTCACCATTTGATTTGATAATAACAAATCTTGTATAATAAGAACTATTATTTCTTTATAAGATAAATTAATCACATTAATCATTATGAATTTCATTCTTAATTAAAATTTATATTGATGATAAATATATAATCTTGAAGCTACTAATTAGTTTAATTCAAGTGATGTGGGAAATTCTTCAAACATAGATTCTTCAATCAAAGTTGGAAAGCTAAATTTGTTGGACTTTAACTGGTTGAAAATTTCTAGGAATTACAATACTAAGAAAAATAAGAGCTCAAATAAAATAAAATAAATATTTTATTTATTTTAAAATTATTTATATTTTCTACATCTCAAAATTGCAATTATTTCTTGAATTATTAATTTTGGATAATATGAATGAAGAGCATGAGTTAAGATCCATTTAATGTGTTTTCAAGTAAGATAAATTAAGTTAATACTTCTTTAAATCATTTCCATTTTTAATCATAATTTTTGTTTATATATTTATTCCATAAAAATTAAATTATTCTAGAATTATTCTAATTATTCTTTTCTCCCTCTCATTATTCTATTTTCTCTCTCCTATCATCCTTATCATCCCAATAATGTTTTGGCCGAATTTTTCATATTATTTTGGTGAATAAATTATGTGAAATTTATTCAAATCATTTCCATAATAATCCCATCATTTTAAAATTTTTTAAAATTTATTCATTTGAGTTTTTGAATTTAATTTGAATAATCCATGTCATATCAATGCAAAATTGATTCTAATCACATATGGAATGGTTTGGCCGACCCTAGCACAATTTATTTTAGCTAATTAAAATTTAATTAAATTATTTCAAGTTAATTTAAATTTGAATTCAAATCTACTTTAATTTAATATCCTTTCCTTTTTATTAAAATTACTTTAGGAAAACACATGGTCAACCCACATTAAATTAAATTAAATTATTTTAAATAATGTTTATTATTTAAAAAAACATCCTAATTAATAATCTTAGATTTAAATTAATTAAATACATTGATCTAAGATTATTATTATTATGGAATATATTGGTCAAAAATCCCATGGATTTTCTTGTAATTATTTTATTTGAATTAATTCATGGTATTTCCATCTATAATCTTGCTCTAATTAATTCGGCATATATTTACCATATCATGAATCAAATTTAAATTTAATCCCCACTTGGATTTTACCTTGGCTGACCACCCTATTTTGAATTTCAAAATTTCAAATCACTTGCCTTAATTGAATTAAATCATATTTGCTAAGTTTGTTATTATTTTTCCACTTCTTAATCTCCTCTAGGCCGACCCACATGCTCATAAATCTCATTTGAATTTATATTACATCATATGCTAATTAATTCAGACTTCAAATCCTTACTTTATTTCATTTTCCTTCTTTGGTCAATTTTTGAATTAACTTCTAATTCAAATTATTCTCATTAATATATCCTCTCTCTCTCTCTCTCTCTCTCTCTCTCTCTCATCAAATTTATCTTGGTGAAAATTTTTAATAAGGGATCCATATTTATTTGATTGAAATAATCAATTCAAAATCAAATAATTTTCTTATTTTATTTCTCTCCTACTATTCCTTGCTTTGGCCATGAGCATCTTTGGTTTCTTTCTTAAGGTCTAATATCTTAAGGAACCTTATCATTCATTACAAAGCCTTGGTTGAACCTATGGAATTCCATCATTCATTACATTGTTAGTAGACGACTTGGTTAAGATGTACCTATGTAATTCCATCATGTGCTCTTCAATTTAAAATTTAAGATTTTTTCCAAGTTAATTTTTCTTTTTCTTCTTTCCTTGGCCGAACTCCTCTCTCTGTACATTCTATATAATGTGATGTTTATCCAAGAATAATATCTCTTGACTCTCTCCACTAGGCTGGCCCTTTGTAATTTTATTTTAGAGACTCTTTTAGATATTAAGTACTAATGCTCTCAACCATCTTCCATTCCTCTCTTTCTCTCTTGATCAAAACCTTATTTAAGGTTTTGAGTGAAGCAAAGTGCAAACATATTTCGTTCTTGTTTTCTTCTTCTTTTGTCGAGACTATTGCTTAAAGATTTTATGATTAAGTTTATCTCCTATCTTTTCAACTTCATCTACATTCAAGAGGAGATCATGTTCATAAGTTTCAATCCTCTTGCAAGCCTTGGAAAGCTCACATCAAGTCAATTAATTTCATTGTTTACATACAAAGGCTTGAGTAAGAGTATTTATTTTATTTCAATCTTTTGAATCAATAACTTTATTGATTTAATTTGGTTTAAAATATTCATGTGCTTTATGGTTAAGATTTTTCTATAATATGTTTTATTCATCTTCAAGTGATTCCTATTGGTTTGATTGATTTGAAATAATCTCTTCAAAACTTCTCATATTTATTATCTTTCATAGATTTTATATTCAAAATATTTAACATTCATGTTGTGTTAACTAAAAAGGATTTGCTTTAACATTGGTAAATATTTTCTATAACCATTTTAAATTTATCTTTAAAGAAACTTTCAAGTCATAGATCTCTTTGCATACACATAAAGGACTCGAGTAAGAAAAGTGATTTTATTTTTTCTCTTAAATATTTAAGTTCATTTGTTTGATTTGAATGAAAAGTTATATGTGCTTTATTGTCAAAATATTCACTTGATCTCTTTTCATTCTTCTTTCAAAGGATTTGAAAGATTTTCTCTTTTGGTCTAATTAAATTGATTTTACAAATAAGAAGTTAATATTAGATTGTTTGTTAGAAAGTATTTATTGCATAACTTATTTAAATTATACTTTCATGCAAATGTATTGATCATCCATGTGATGTGATTTCATATAGCTCTTCAAGTTCTTTCATTTCAAGTCTTTATTTCTTTTAAAGTAAAATAATTTTTTAAAGACTTGTTCACTTCAATTGTTTCATATAAAGTTCATATTATTATTTTAGCTTTAATTAAATTAGAATTTTAATTACCTTGAGCCGTCTTTACTATTTGTCTTAATATTGTGTTAGTTGGATTTTGAGTGCAAAATTTTTAAAATTGAGAGTTAGATACTTCGTATCTTTTCTTCTTTTATTCTCTTGTGCTTTCTTGGGGTTGTACTTGTCCGTGTAGGAAAGTACGGTGTTGGGTTGTATTGCCCATGTAGGAAAGTATGGTGTTGCACTTGTCGGTGTAGGAAAGTACAGTGTTAAGTTGCACTTGCCCATGTAGGAAAGTACATGTTAAGATTGTACTTGTCCGATGTAAGAGAGTATGAGAGATTAGTTATAATCTCATTTGATTAGTGAATTCTTAGTTTGGGTGAATAAGCATAGATGTAGGCTGATTTTTGGGTTTGGTCGAACCACGTGAAAATCCTTATGCCTCTTGTTTCCTTCCTTTCTGCATTTAGTTTGGTTGTTAATTTAATCTTTCATTATAAATAACCTTATATATTTTCTAACTACCTTTTCTATAAAGTTTTAAAAATTATGTTTTAATTTGATGATCTTTTAAAATACCTAATTCACCCTCCTCTTGGGTGTCATAACCTCTTAACAAAAATTAACTTATACTAATTCATCGAAGTAAAAGACCTTGCACATGCGGTAACGATACTTGCATTTTTTTTTGTAGATATACCTTTAAAATAGTAGTATATAGATACATATAGCTATTTTTTACATCCTTTAATTGCAAAATAATTTTTATCATATATTGTACATGTGCACTTTTATATGTTTTTCTATATGTTGTACCTGCATATATCTGCCTACTACAATTCACTCTATGTACTTAGTTTTTGTATGTTATTTACACTTTTTTTGTAGATGTGCCTTTAAAATAATAGTTTGGAGATACATATAGCTATTTTCTTACATACTTTGATCACAAATTTTTTTTTCATATATTGTACATGTTTTTCTATATATTGTAGCTGCATATTATAATTCACTCTATGTGCTTAGTTTTTGCGTGTTGTTTATGATTAATCTAATTGTTTTAGTTTATGTTACTTATAGATGACATCAGGTGGTGGTGATATGCTCCATGATGTTCATTTGCAAGCATTTTCAGGTGAAAGAAGAAGGTCATGAGTTAACCAACTATTCAGGCTACCACTATAGTTACTACCTCTACCTCGATTTTTATTATGCCACCTCAGACTTTTGTAGTAGCCAATACACATGCCTACCATTCTCTATAGCCTGCAGAAACCACTCTGTTATACCCATATCAACCACCTATAGATTTCACAGAGTGTAGGTTTCAACATACACCTTCTGATTAGCCTGGTACTTTTATGCCCACTGAACCTTTAATGAGTACGATGCTCCATCTGTTTCATGGAAGAAGGACCTAATTGAGGTTTTGGATATGTGATTTAGAGAGTTTGAGTTATTTCCAAAACTATTTACAAATATTTAAATGCATTAATTAATCTATAAACATTATTATTTAACATTTATCTATTTGATGTTATAGAAGGATTTCAACTAGTTGCCAGAGCATAACAAAAATATTAAAAGAAACTTTGAGTGTAGAGGGGCTACTCGTCAACGCAATATGTTCATAGACATATACAAGTCTAGGCAAAGAACTCTTTGGATTGGAGAGGACTTGTGGACTAACTTCAGGCAGAGTATGGGCCTCCTTAAATTATGCTCATAAGAGAAAGCAGACGAAGCAACATCACACTTCTAATTGTGGGGGCATGGGTACCTCTCTGCACTCTAGAGGTTTAGTATCACAAACCGGTATCAATGAAGAATGGTAAGTAATTTTTTAGGTTTTATTAATTGAACATATAGTCATGGTTAATTAATTTCATTATACTATTTACAAGCTAAGTTATTGGCCAAGAGCCTAATGTTGCTGAATTGCATAGTAAAATATATTAGCATCAGACTGACCAATAGTGAGTTGATCTTCATTCATGAAGAGCCTATGTAAGTGATGTAGAACATAATGAGGATCCAACAATTAGAGCTCAAGGTCCATTTACAAGATCTCAAGCTAAAGCTCAAGAAAATTCAAGAAAGAAGAAGGCTTAGCCCATTAGCCTGCTAAGACTCATTTTATGATTTCATCTTTTTTATTTATGTAATATTTAATTTTCTCTAGAAACTCCATGTTTGAAATTATGCATTTAAAAATTCAAAGCATGGCATGTGAGGTGGTTGAATCCATATAAAATAATAAAAATAAATTGGATGGCATAAAATAATGAGATAATTCGCTTCACATTAATGTGGCCACCTACTTCCCTTCATGTTTTGAATTCTTTTCTTTTGAAATATGTTTGTAATGGCTATAAATAGCCCCTCTTATTATAATGAATGATATCTTTTGGCAATTATAAATTATTGAGTTATTCTTGTGGCTTGAGAGCTTGGTAGCCAAACCTTGGCAATCCTTAATGGGAGCGCTAGTTATCCAACATATCTGCTTCCCTCACCTCCAATACCGGTTCTCTCAATCTCATCAAAAGAAAGAACATCCACCTCCATAAAATTTGGTCAAAAGTTTGCTTCAACAAAGGGAGCATCTCAAGTGGTGGACTTGTCTTCAAACTTGTGAGTTTTTCTTGGACTTATGAGGTTAATTAATTTTCTTTTATATGATAGTTTAAATACATATTAGTAGCTTGGAAAGATATATATTGCTTGTAAGTTCATGGTGATTGCATAAAATTTTATTTAGTAGCTCCATTATATATTTTAGTCATTTTCCAATTGTGTGAACTTGCACATGCCCCCGCCCCCCACAAAAAAAAATGAAAAAAATTAAGAAAGCACCTTAGTGAGGTATTGCTTCACCCTAAAAATAACCTATCCATTAGTGCAAATCAAAATCAAATTACTTGCTTTATTATCTTTGTTATTGTTTATGATTAATTTTAGAAGTTTCATTGATTAACTTATGATAACTTATTTTCTTAAGAAAAAAAGAGGCTTGATAAATTTGAGCATTTTTTTCATTACATTAAAAAAATTAAAAAAATATACATGCATAATAATATAAGTGTGTTAAACCTGGTGATTTTGGAAGCTAAATAGAACTTTGTCAAAAAGACCTAAACTATCTAAGAAGAGCTTGGGATTTAAGTGGTCTTATACCCCCTTCTCACCTGGAAGTTCTCTTAGCCTAAAATTTCACTTTGATTGCATAATTATATTATACTTGTTTATTTTATTTCATTTTTTTCATTGATCCCTTTTCATATATCTTTTTTTTCTTTAAAAATCTCATTGCACCAAAATCTATCTCTTAAAATCAAGTTAAAAATTTGGCTAGATTAGTTGATGCCTTAGATCTTAATATCCATAATAATGAATTAAAAGCTCAACAAATATTAGAAGAATGTAAGAATCAATTGCAAGAACTTAAACAACAAATGCAACTCTTATAGCTCATATACAAAATAATAGGGGTACCAACTCTTCCTTCAATACCTGCTCAATCTGTGCCAATAGGGATAGATGAAGAAGATTCATATCCAAATCATAGAGAAAATCAACCACTTAGAAGACCATCAATTGCTAGAAATGGTTGAAGGGGAGAAAATTATTTTAAGACTATAGAAGACTTTGATGATCCATTTTGAAGAGTTAAAGTAGAAGCCCCAACTTATGTTGGTATACATGACCCAAATAAATTTCTAGATTGGCTAGTTCAAATGGATGATTTCTTTGATTAGTATAAAATGGATGATTACCAAAGGGTTACTTTTGCTAAAATGAAATTAATAGGGCATGCTTAAATTTATTGGACAAATACTTTAGCTAAAGGATAAAGATTAGGAAGGGTAAACCTCACTTGGATATAAATGAAAGAAATGTTAAGAGCAAAGTACTATCCTAGGCATCATGATAAGAAGTTACATAGTCAACTATTATCTTTGAGACAAGATAATTATCTTGTAACTGAATAATTGAATACTTTTGAAGATCTATTTTTTAGAACTGATTATACTGATAATGATTAAAAATTAGCCAATAAATTTGTTATTGGACTTAGGACTGACATTAGAAATGAAGTTGAAATATTTGTCCCACAATATTTAGAGGAAGTATTTCATTAGAAATTATTGGTTGAACAATAAAAGAAATCTACTTCCCTCTTTAAAACTAAAATCAAGTACCTTCCATTTCATCCCATAGATCTATTGTTATACCCATCCATCCAAATAACCCGACCCCTTTGCCTAAAACTTCAATTGAAGGGAGCTCTAAGAACACTAAGGAAGTAATATATTTTAAATATCATAAAAAGGTCATATGCAAAATCAATGTAAAGCTCATATCCTATTTTTAGAAGAAATTGAAAATCCAATAGATGATAATCTAGAAAAGTTTATGATGACACCCCATTATCTGATGAAGAATTTGGAATTAACTGATGACCCTCATGGTAATGTGATGTGATGTCTTACTGTAATTAAAAATGAGGTAGAAGATTGGAGTAGAAAAAACATTTTTAGCATGTATGTTTTGTGTAATGAAAAGAGATGTAGGTTAGTTATAGATAAATGGAATGCTATGAATGTCATTTCAACACACACCTTAACTCGAGCCAACCTAAAATTTGAACCTCAACCTAAACCATTTCATGTTAATTGGGTAAATCATACATCTCTTCCCATCACCAATCAATGTTTAGTTCCAATTAAAATAGAAAGCTATGAGGATCAAATTTGGTGTGATATTTTACCTATGGACATTGCTCATATTCTCTTGGGACGACCTTGGCTGTATGATATGAATGTTATTCACTATGGTAGGAAAAATACTTATGTTTTTAAACATAATAATAAGAATATTAAATTCCTACCAATAAATCCAGTAGAAAGAACACCCTCCATAACACTACAAAAAATAACTTCTGACATGAAACCTAAGCCTCTATTGAAGAAAAATGCCAAACTTCAATTAATTATCATAGAAAATTCTACTATTAGGCTTAATTCTATCATTTCTTATTCTTACTTTAAAACATCTACTATTCCTTCTTTGACCCCAAAGATAGAAACAATAGGTTTTTGAGCTTTACAAAAAGAATTTGTTGATACATTTCTTCTTCACACATTACATGTAAAAGAAGTCATACCAAACTCTAATGAGACTCACATACCTACTATTGTTTCTTATCTTCTTTCTGATTTTATAGATATTGCACCCAATGAGCTTCTTGATCCTCTAAGAGACATTCAACATGCTGTTGAGTTCTTACCCAGTTCTCAACTTTCTAATCTTCCACATTATAGGATGAACCCTATCGAGCATGTTGAGATTAAAAGATAAGTTAAGGAATTATTAAAAAAGGGTTTTATTAAAGAGAATCTTAGCCCATGTACTGTCCCAACATTATTAACTCCAAAGAAAGATGGAACATGATAGATGTGTGTTGATAGTCAAGCAATAAATAAAATTACTATTAAATATAGGTTTCATATTCCCTGATTAGATGATATGTTAGATTTAATCTCAGGAGCAAATTTTTCTTCAAAGGTTGATCTAAAAAGTGGATATCATCAAATTCGGATTAGATCAGTAGATGAGTGGAAGACAGCTTTTAAGACCCCTGATGGACTTTATGAATAGCTTGTCAAGCCCTTTGGACTTTCAAATGCTCCTAGCACATTTTTGAGAATACTAAATACTATTCTTCAACCATATATAGGTAAATTTTTGGTGGTGTATTTTGATGATATTCTGGTTTTTAGTCCAAGTGAAAATGAGCATCTACAAGAAATACTTAGACAAAAGAAATTATATATTAATTTAAAAAAGTGTTTCTTTTTGCAAGTTGAGGTAATCCTTTTAGGCTTTATTATATATACTATTGGACTTAAACCTGATCCTTCTAAAGTGATAGCAATCTTAGATTGTCCATCACCTAAAAGTTTTATTGAAGTTAGAAGATTCAATGGTTTAGCCACTTTTTATCAGAGATTTATTAATAATTTTAGTACCATTGTTTCTCCGATAACTGATATACTAAAATTAGATAAATTTTGTTGGACTCTTAATGCACAAAAGGCCTTAGAGCAAATTAAAGTTCTTATCACTTCTACACTAATCCTTAGGCTTTATGATTTTTCTAAAGCCTTTGAAGTGGCATGTGATGCTTCAAAAATTGGGATAGGTGGAATTTTAAGTCAAGAGAATTATCCTATAACATTCTTTAGTGAAAAGTTAAATGAAGCCAAACAATGATATTTCACTTATGACAGAGTTCATGCTTTTAAAATTCATTAATACTTCAATTAAAATTAAGTATTGTGCATGCAAATGGGTTGAATTTTTACAAGACTACTCTTTTGTTCTAAAGTATAAGCTTAGAATTGAGAATAAAGCTGCTGATGCTTTATCCAGGGTAAACCTAATGATTTCCTCATTAGAATTGAGAATCCTAGGATTTGATAGAATTAAAGATGATTATATTATGTGCCATGACTTTCACCTAATTTATCTTGAACACCTAGAGAAACCAATAACTTTACAAGGGGCATTCTTGATGAAAAATGGATATTTATATAAAGAAAAATAACTATGTATTCCTCGATCTTCTCTTAGAGAAATTCTTATCATTGAGCTACATTTTTGGGGTGTAGCTGGTCATTTCAGAAAGGATAAGACCATATGTTTATTAAAAAATAGTTTTATTGGCCTTCATTAAAATGAGATGTTCAAAAATTAGTAGCTCAATGTTTAATTTATAAATAGGCTAAAACTATCAAACAAAGGTTTGGACAATACACTGCCTTATCTGTTCCTTATAGGCCTTGGGAAGACCTATCAATGGATTTTATTCTAGGATTACCTAAGATAGCTCGAGGACATGATAGTATTTTTGTTGTAGTGGACATGTTCTCAAAAATGGCTCATTTCTTATATTGTTCAAAAATAAATGATGCTTCTTATATAGCCAAATTATTTTTTAAGGAAATAGTGTGACTCCATAGTCTCCCTTTAACCATTATTTCTGATAGAGATTTCAAGTTTATCTCATATTTTTGAAAAATATTATGGAAATTATTAAGTACTAAATTAAAAATTGCTTCTGCTTTTCACCCACAAACTGAAATAGTTAATCATACCTTAGGAAATTTGCTTAGATGTTTGGCAGGTAAAAGTTTAGGAAATTGGGATTTACATTTACCAACCTCAGGATTTTCCTATAATAGTATTATTTCTAGAACTACAAAAAAAAATGAGATAGTCTATCAAAACCCACGATGACCAAAAGATATAGCAAACCTACCATCTCATGTATTTTTTGATGCAACATTCTCATTTGCTAAAGATTTTCAAAGCCTCCATGAAGATATAAGAAAGCAAATTACTATAAGTAATGAAAACTATGCTTCTAAGGAAAATCATAATCATTCAACAAAAGAATATAAAGAAGGTGACTATGTATTGATTCGCATTTGGCTTGAGCATTATCAAACCACTAGATATAAAAAATTACATGCACGAGCTTATGATCCATTTAAAATTATTAAGAAAATTGGAACTAATGCTTATCACCTTAATTTTCCTATTGATATGATCATTCATCTAGTTATTAATATTGAAGATATTCTATCATATGAAAGAATTAGCAAACCTCCACTTATTCAGTCTAACTCTTTAGCAGGAGATATAGCACCGTACTTGCAGAAACCTTCTTCTTTTGAAGTTGATTGTATTATCATTGAGGAAACACCCATTAATCTAGCTTCTGAACATCATTTTCTAGTTCATTGGAAGAATAAGCCACCAGCTAAAGACACATGGTTGACCCATATTGATTTGGAGACTTTAGCCCCACAATTAGTAGAAGACTTCTTAGATTTCAACTCTATGGAGCAGAGTTCAATTGAGCCCAAGGGAGTTGATGTAGAACATTATGAGGATCCAAAAATTAGAGCTCAAGGTTCATTTACAAAATCTCAAGCTAAAGCCCAAGAAAATTCAAGAAAGAAGAAGGCTTAGCCCATTAGCCTGCTAAAGCCCATTTTATGATTTCATCTTTTTTATTTATGTAATTTTTAATTTTCTTCTAGAAACTCCATGTTTGAGATTTTGCATTTAAAAATTTAAAGCATGACATGTGAGGTGGTTGAATCCACATAAAATAATAGTATGTGAAATAGATGGATGGCATAAAATAATGAGGCAATTTAATGTTTTACATTAATGTGGCCACCACCTTTCCCTCCATATTTTGAATTCTTTTTTTTTTTGAAAGATACTTGTAATGGCTATAAATAGCCTCTCTTACTAGAATGAAGGAGATCTTTTGGCAATTACAAATTATTGAGTTATTCTTGTGGTTTGAGAGCTTGGTGGCCAAACCTTGACAATCCTTGGTGGGAGCGCTAGTTATCCAACATATCTTCTTTTCTCACCTCCAATACCCACGTTCTCTCAATCTCATCAAAAGAAGAACTCCCACCTCCATCAAAGTAAGCTAACATTAATTTTTTTAAAATACAATTGAGCTAACAATCTATTATGATTAACTTACATTTTAATTGCTCATAAGATGACTACATATGGCTCAAAGACTTTACTAGTCAGGGATCCACTAGTGTAGGAAGTTTTATAAGCTTGTGATAAGGAGATGGAAGCTAGGATGACAAATGAAACCCGTGGCTACAAAGAGAATGAAGAAGATGCATAGAGATAGCTGCAAGGGAAAGGAGTTAGTGGTGGAGATGGATGAGGAGGAGGAGGAGGAGGAGGCTTAAACACATTTACTGCAATCAATTTTTGATGGTTATGTGCACATTTTGCAATCAATTTTTTATTTTGGATGAGTTACTTCATCTATAAATGCTCATTTTTATTTATGAATTAGGCTAATTATTTTTTGTTTGAGCTTAAACACATTTATGATTACGGTTTACCTGATTACTATTATTGGTTGATAGTTCATCAATTGATGTAAATCCTTTAATCATAATCATACCTTATATGATCATTTAATGAGTTTAATTAGCTTAAAGCATGTCTCTATAATTTGATAATAAATTGATCAACCTTAGGATAATCATACTTTTATAAATGACTTAGCTTAGTAAGTCATTAGAATTATATGATTTAACCTTAAAATACATAGACTTTCATACAAATTTAGGTGTTTTGATAGTCCATAATCCTTTAGCCACTTAGTATAGAGAGGATAAAGTTAGGTCATTTGATACACAAGCTATTTAATGCTCAGAATAAGATTTCTTTGAGTGCAATTATCATTTTAAACTAATTGTTATACTCTTTATGATGTGTCACTCCGCTATATTATTTTGCTACATTAAGATTAGATATATTTTGTAGGCACCAATGTGCAACCACAACTATTTATTATGCATTTCAATATATATTATATGATACTATCCATAATGTTATTTATGATGTTATTTGTGATGTGATATTGAGATATGTTGAAATAGTTGTATTTAGTTTTATAAGATTATTTTTATTATAGTTTTTTAAAATTTTATGTATATTATAAAGTATAAGTAAGATGTTCATACACAATATAAATTGGTCCTAGTCCTTGATGAACAAATATATAAGTGAGAATGGACTAAGAGTAGATGAAAACCAATACATATACTTTATTATTTAAATTACCTAATCTTGTTTGAGTAGAACTTGACTACTATTTTTATTTTTTTTATTCTATAGATGTATAAGTATATTATCTAATTGTACTAACATGTTATCTCTTCATTTAAAATCATCACAATATAGTAATTGTTAATATTTTATTTCATTATTATTTTAGTTTTTTATTACTATAATGTGATTATCTTGGCTATAAATGATTTTATGTTAAACTCATAGAAAATAAAATGATAAATAATCTTAAAATTAATTTGAAAAATATCTAAAATTAAAACTAAAGCTCTCTTTAGCTATACATTTGAAATAATTTTAACTCTGTTATATCTTTTGTTAGAGGTAGAAGATGATGTTAGCTAATGATCAAAACACCCAACTACAAGCGCATTTTTGTAGCATGGCCAAGTTAGCATGCATAACTATAGGTCTTCTCCTTTAAGAATAGATAATTTTTATTACATATCACAATCCTTAGGATAGAGACTTAGTTAGAAATGATTTTTACTTAACCATTGGGTGCCTCATAATACTAAAAGTATCCTGCAAGAACATAGGTCTAAAGTTGAGTAAATCTAGTTATGTATAAGTAAGTTATCTCATTTTTCTTTCTTCCACAAGCATGTCTCAATCTATAGTAATTAAATTTCTTACATAATTATAGCCTTTACTTCTAAATAATTTATCTAGAAATCCCAAGTTTTAGTTTCATGGTTTATGGTCATACAACCAACTATAAAAATGTGATTTTAGTTAATGATAGAACATCTTATTGTTATGTTTGGTCAACTTTCTTTCTAAGCTAAAGGACCTTAGACTTAAGGTTATTTTTATGAGAGCATTAAATTTTATTTAATCCTTTTGAAAGTAATAATGGAGTATAATTTTGAAGGTAGGTTTATTCTAAGGGGATTTAATGGTGAATTAGTGGTATTCACCCAACTAGTCCAAATCTAATGTAGAATAGCTAATTTTCTATTTGGAAATTATTCTTTAAAATTTTTAAAGAAAGAAGCTTAGAAATAATTGGAGTGAGATAATGAAATATCTACTTAATTTCTAGTGTCTCCTACAATTCTCTAAAAAATTTATGCATGAAAATATAAAGTGGAATGGAATCAACAAGATTTTTTAGAGAAGTATATTTCACTAACAACTTTACTTGGTATTTTAGCTTTAGAAAGTAATTTCATGATATAATTAAAGGCTATAAACTTTTAATTTTAATAGACATGTATTTCTTAGATAATTTTGAGCAAATGATAATTTTTATTATAACTTAAGGTAGCTATATATTCATGTAACAATGTTAGGTCTTATTAAACCGCCCATTAGTTAAGAGTCTCTAATGGCTTTTAAAAATTATACTTTTATTGGATTATGGGAGGAAAGGTAGGAGATGATAGAGGATGGTAATATAAAAGTTATAATACAATAAAATAATACAATATTGTAAAATTCATAAAACTCCTCTCACCAAAATATAGTTGAGAGAAGACAAGCCATCAAGTTTGGCCCTTGCATAGAATTTAGCAATAAAAACTTCCTCCTTTAGTTAGCACTCAAAATTTTTAGTAAAAAATGGAAAGAACTTTTATTTTAATAAAAATAAATATTATATAAGTTTTACATTAATTACTATTCATTAAAAAAAAGAGGGAAAGCAATGAGGTTGATCTAAGCATTTGAGTTTAAATTAGAGTCGTTGTAGCTACCCGTATCTCCTATGGTGTCGCTATCCAAGACAAAGTGAGAAAGAGTATCTTAGATTCAATAAAAATAAATACAAAATTTACTCAATTTTAATTAATTTTTTACTTCTATTTCTATATATCTTCATAAAGAAAATAATGATATAACACTAATTCATAAATGCAAACATGAATTAATACATAAGTATAAGTCCATATAAAATATATAAAAATAAAAATAAAATACCATATCTTTAGTTTTCCAACTTTATTTATTTATTTATTTTTAAAATTGAACCTTAACGCTCAGCTTAAGCTATCCTTGCTTGTGGCTTTGTAATCAGATCATTTCTTCTTATTTTGACACTTTAAGCCACATCAGTTTCTATCTTCTCCTAATATTTTTTTACTTACCCATTCACCCTTTTAAGCTCATCATACTCTTTATTGAATCTTTAGTGATTTAGTAAGTATTCTCACATAAACTTTCTATTTATTGGGCCATTATCTAATTTGGTTATAATAGACTATTGTGTAATCATTGAATCAAGAGTTTTCCTTTATAAAATAAATAAAATCAAATCAAATAAAGATATATTTTTACATATTGAGAGTTTCTCTTAGAAGTGTCCATGAGTGTAATTAACGTTAAGAAGCCTAGTCCCTTTGGGTGATCAAGTAAAGCACATCCTCTTAATTCCTTTTTATCAACTTGATAATAAAATTTCAAATAATATTTATCACAAGTTCAGATGAGGTATAAAGGCCGGAGCTTGATCCATCTTATCATCTCATCTTGTAAAAATTTCTATATGAAACTTGTATAATTATTTTGACATTTTTCCAAATAGTAGCTTCAAATATGAGTGTGATAGATTTAAACAAAACTTTTTCATTACAACACACCAGAATAACCTATAACATTTTCGATCACTATGCTTATATATAAAAATAATAATAACATTTAGAAGAAGAGTATATAAATAAAAAGGTAGAGAAATGAAAATAATTTTTTTTACATAATTTGACACTAACTATGTAAAATATAAGGTTATTGTTGACCTCATTTTTGGATGACGTCAACATTTCTTCCAAAACTAGTAATTAGGATACTTAATCCTAGATTAGTAATCTACTAACTAGGAACATAGGATATTATACTTGGTAGACATCCAAATCAACCACATAATAATTAAAACCTAAATCCAATTAAGCTTAAGTTAAGCTAATTTAGGAAATTAAACACATTAACCAAAGAATTCAAATTAAACCAAAATAAATCCAAATATACTAAAACAAATTCAGATTAAATTAAATAAAACCCAAATCAAGGTCAAAATGATCAACCTTTCAAACATAGGTTTGACTTATGTGGGTCCCACCAAGTCAACGGTCAACCCACTAAAAGTTTGGTCAAATAAAATCATTCTAAATGATTTGGATGATGATATAAACATATTTAAATATGAATACATGTCCAATATGGCCTTAATTAGTCTAATTAGGTCATTTGACCTAAATGGTCCTACATGGGTCTTATTAGGTTCAAACCCAAAATAAACTCAAATCAACCAAAATCAATTGTCCAAAATCATCTGAAAATGATTATTGAACATAAACCAACCCATCATTGATTTGACCAATTTGGCCATTTAACCCAAATAAACCTAAACTTAACCCATTAAGCCCAATTTAGGTTAAATGGGTCAAAATTCAAATTCACTTGAAATTAAATAAAATTAATCATGCAAAATCATCTCACACATGTGATTAAAAATAATTGGAGTGTGAACATAACTTAATTGAGTTAAAATTGTCCATTTGACTCAACTAAATCTAACTTAACCCATTTAAGGAAAAATGGGTCAAGTTGACTTGGAATTGGATTAAACCCACATGTGGCATGGTTCAATTACTAATCATCTAATGGACAATCAAGGATGATTTTTTAAAAAAATCTAAAACCAATTAATAGTGATTAAAGCATTTGAAACCTAAATTAAATCTAATGCTAAGATTAATCACCAAATGGTATCAAATTAAAACTAAACATATCTAAACTCAGCCTAGCAGGGGTTAAAAGAGATTTCCAACCAATCTTAAGAAAATTAATCAAGTTTAAGTCAAGGTAAAAAGATGGAATATACTATGAAAAAGAGAGATTACATGAAGCCAAATCCAACTTTCCCAATCCCTCATCCCTTAACATTCCACCTCCTTGAAGCTTTGAATAGCTATTAAATAGCTGAGAAGCCTTAGAGCTAGCTTCCAAGGATCTCAGTTAGCTGTGGCCGACCAAAGGAAGAGAAAGATGGGATATGAGGCTCAATCTTTAATTGATAAAAATACAATATACATACCCTCAAGAAAAATTGATCATTCCATTACCTTCCCCACCTAAAATGAAGATGATCGCAACCTCGTCCCGATCCCCTTGCCGCTGGGAAGCTGAAAAATGACCAACGTCAATGGAAACCATCTAGGAGCCAATCCACGAGGAGGTAATCCTATTCATTCCTCCCACAAGTTTGTGACAACATTCCAAAGGTGGTCGAGTTGATCCCACCACAGAAGATTGTCGGAGTTGAGACATCACATTAATGCCACTTCTTTAGCATTCTGTTTTGGGACCTTTTAAAAGAAATTTGATCTCAAGTGAGATCAAACTATATAGATCCATTTGATTTCATTCACTGATGGTTTTCAAATTAAAAGCAAGCTCTTTCAATGGTTGGATCACCAAAAATCATCTCAAAATGATGGACAGCTCTCGACGTCCATCCCCGTTGAAGGAGAAATAATTTCCACAATTCATTCCTTCTATAAAGAACAAACGGTCGAGATCTAGCTGAATTATTTGATTAAAACCTTTAAAGAAAATTGTGGATCGATCAATGCCATCTGTGGTGTTTATTTTTAGACGCATCGGGTGGACACCATGCAGATCTTAGGGGACACTTATTGAAGTGATCGTATGACATTAATGTATGATGTACTATCTCGAAAGATAAAAAATATCACCATACAATAGACCTAATAATCTAATAAGGACTCCTAAGGCATGATGGGTCTTCGTATGTACCAGTGATTCTTCCCCTACTTTATATGGAAAAATAAAGTATAGTTTATTTTATATCGTGTTCATTAATTCCCTATGGAAGGAAGCCTCCATAACTAATTACATCTTAGAAAATGGGATTTACAAAAAAAAAAAACTCTCGATTAAAGTAGTCAATCAATTATCTCCAAATATTTCAAGGTTAAGACTATCAATGGAATGACTATTTTGAAAAATAAAATGGGATTGTTCAATTGGAAGACTTATTTTAGAATCCAAAGAAAAATAAGTAGGAAATGCTCATGATAGTAGGAAGCCCCATATGGTGAAGCTTTATATTTTTGAACATGAGAGGATTTATTTTATTTTATTTAAAATTTTATTAGATTTTTAGGGCTTATAATCCATCAACACAATATTGTAAAAATGCCTAAAGAGGTGAGAATTTATACTCGTAGCCCAAGAAAAATAAGCAACCTTGGATTCTAAATCTAGGGAACTTTAGAATAAGCTAAAAGCACAACCTAAATCTAAGCAAAAAGAGACATACTAGTTTACTTCTACAAAAGAGAATAAACCCTCGACTCTTGGACTTATAACTGCCTCGAGTGGCCACCAGCTAACACCTCCTATGATTCAAAACTATGTAGACCAGTCTTATGTAATTGCAAGATGGTTTAAACCGTTATTAAATTTTGAAAGAGATTAGAGTCCTAAACTCACTCCTTAAGAGACTAGATCAAGACTGGTATGAGTATATGGCTTAGTATAAAATGCAAAATCTTTTCAATTTTTATGTAATTTTGACACAATATTTTAGACAAAGGCTTTGGGATTTCTTATGCCTAAATGCATGATGAAATTTGATTATTGGCCAAATCAAAAGAGAAAGAGAGTGAAGCTCCATCACAAGGGGTTGCTATCATAGGTTAAGTGATCCCTAAAGTGGTGAAATGGAGGCCCTCATTTTTGTAAGAGTGGTATAATATGACATGTAAGATGTGAGACATACAACATACAACTAAGGGGTTGCTAAATGTTTTAATTATCTTGATTATAGCCTAAGTGTTAAATGAGGTTGAAAGTTATTTAAAATTTTGTTATGAGTAGTTAATTGGGTAAAAAAAAATTAATTTTGTCCTAAGAGCCTACCGCATCTTGGCCACACATACAAACATCAATCATGAAGAAACTATGAAAATTATGCTGTTATATTGTGTAATCTAAATAAAACAATAAAAATTTATAAACTATCATGAAAAAATAAGAGGCTAATGTGGCTGGGTACCGTCATACACCCAGAAAAAGAGAAAAGATGGGTAGCTGGGCTTTACCCTTATACAATCTGAAATCACAAAATAATATTACAATTTAGAATTGACTACATGCTATGGGGTCTTCATTCTTCATATCTTTTTATTTTATTTTAATTTTCTCCAAGGCATCATAGGGCACCCCCAGGTTTAAGCCTTTTAACCACTACTCATTCTAATCCCCAAAGTATTAATCCTAATTCCTATTTACAAAATTACATTTTATGAAAAAGTAAAATCTAACTACAACTATAAAATAGATGTTAACTAAACATACATAAAACCCAAGTTTATATTTCATAATTTTGACTTAGCATCCTGCACATGGGTAACCATGCCCACCTGTCTTTACATAGATTATTCTTAGGGGCATAAACAACCTATAAATAGAACATTTATATTTATTTTTGAGCAGCCCCTTAAGCACAATCTCTTATAAAAATAATATTAGGCTAATAACGGCCTAACATCCTGTCTACGATCTACATTCCTAACATCTAGTCAAAAATATTACATCATAAAACAAAATATATAATCATAACATACACCATCCTAACCTAAAGCTAGAAGTGGTGGCTTAACATTCTAATGTGTGTGCTTAAGCTTCATGTGGTATATTAGCTAGGAATTTAAATAATGATTTTCTAAGTTTTCAATTTGTTTGAGCTAATATGATGGTTGGTTTCATTTCAAGTTGTTTAAAGACTTGCAAATTTTAATTTGTATTTTATTTTATTTACACTTAGCATCTAAGTGTTATAAAGAGAAGAAAGAGTATTAACCTATTTCATCCCTACCCTAAGTTATTTCTTAAAAGCACATTTTATGATTTAGCTTCTTTTAGTCAATGATTTATTACATGTTTTATTAGTCCTAAGTTTAGGTTAACCTTAAATAATCTTGTTTAACATGAAAGGCATATTAAGATTAATGTAATTGAATTACCATCACATAGAATATGTTGAACTATTCCTCTTCATCACCCATAATTTACATATGATTTATCACTTAGTATACCTATACATGCAATATATTTTGGCACACTTAAATGATTATGAATGCATATATTTTTAGTAGAAAAGTGGACTTTCATTCTCTAATCAAATACCCATACACAAGTATAAAAGATGTAAGAAAGCACATGCCATTATTTAAACCAGGGAACTGAGGTAATCAAATGACCTCCTTAGGGCTACTTAAAGCCTTGTATTCCCATGATATCTAGACTATATACTTGCTATCTTAAATACATATGAATGTATATACAAGTATAAGAATGAAAATCATACAAAAGATTATATTTTTGGTTGAATTATTTATACAAGTAAAGTATAAAGCTCTATCCAATTTCTAATACATAGATACATAGGAATAAAATTAAATAAGTATGTGCCTTTGTTGAACAGGGAAGTGAGATAATAAAATGACCTCCTTGGATCTGCTTAAAGCCTCGTATTTTTGGGATGTATAGACTATATACTTATTATCATTCAAATATATGTAAATCCATGAGCATAAGAAAGAAAGTACTACTTTCACATGCTTAAGCTATAAACACATGGAAATGCTATACATATATTCATAACTACTATTACTCCAAATATTATTATCAATTTGTAAATTTTAAAAAATAATTTTGAATTTATTAGTGACAGTTGACACACATATAATATGATTAAGTCATCACATGCAATTTTGCATAAGTAATTTTTTTTTAATTTTAAAAATATGAATGCATGATATCACATAACATACAACATTTATAGTGACTAAAAAGAAATAGCTAAACATCTCCACATAATTCATTCAACTACACTAATTCCTAAGGACAACCACATCAAATAAAATCATTTAAGAAAAACCAAAGCTTTTATTAATTTTGATTTTGGATTTTGATTGAACATAAAGAGGAGAGATCATTTGCAATTTTTTATCCCATTCCCATATTGGTGACTTTAATTTGTTTAAAGAAAGATAATTAAGTAATTTGTATAAGTTAATTAGGTTGAACCATTAAACAATCCATTTAATTACCATTCCTTATGCTTCTTTAATTTAATTAACCATTTAATCATAAGCAACATATGATATGCACATGAGGAAAATAAAATTGCAATGCTCCTAAAGGACCTAATGCAATTGGCTCATGATTAGAGATTAATTAGATTAAAGAATCCAATTAAGTACTTTTACGATTTTTCACACCCATGGGTAAATCATAATTTTCTTAAGGGTCTTTATATTATTGAACAAATAAAATAGGAACCCTTAATTTAAATGTTAATTATCTGATGTGATTATTAATTTAATTTGATTGGATTTCATTTTAATTGATTAATTAATCTCTTAGTTAAATCATAAGTTAATTAAACCCTCCATGGAGAGATAATTAAGCAAATGGCTAAGGAAGTCAATCATTTATCCTAATCAATCTCATAGTTAACAGCCACTAATTATCATTAATCATTAATATCTCAACCTTTAATAATTTTAATTAAGGTTAATTAGATTAAGGAGGGTGATTAAGTTTTAGATTTTAAATTTTCCTAATTGCCTAGCCAATAAATCCCAAGAAAAATATGGGAGGTAGAGAACATCCCAAGGAATCAACATGCTAAGTTTAGGATTAATTGCCCAAGTAATTAAGGTTTAATTAAGCTAATTTAAGAAATAATCAAATCTTAATTAAGCTTTAATCACTATTCAAATTCAAATGAACATATTTTTCTTAAATTCTCCTTTATTTAACCTTTCAAATATGTATTTATTTGTATTTTTTAGATTTTTCTATAATTAGTTATGAAATTATGAAGTTTAGCAATTATTAATATTTTAAACACCAATTAATCCCTAATCCCACTGGTGCCATGGGGGCGGCTGACGTGGTAGTGCTTTTCACGTGGCGTTGTATGATTGGCAACTTAAATTATCTGACACGATAGCTAAATCATCGGTGGCAAACACGCTTTCGTCCCTGCCATTCGATCTAAGATCAGATGATGGGGATTAATCCTGTGGTTCTAACAGAAATAAGTTTAAATTTCTAATCAAATTAAGTCATGATCATACATTTCAATTAGGTGAAATGGACGGTGGATTATTCATCATCCCTCGAGCGATAAAGATGGACACAACCCACCCTCCTTTAATTAATATGAGCTCGTCAGAGCTCGTGAGGCATTGGGAACAACTCCAAAAGCTTCAGGGAGAAAATCTAAAGAGATCCTATGGCTGGAATCATACTAAATCAGAATTTTCTTCACAAGGACCAAGAAAAAGATTTAATATGATTTGCTAAAATTACCTCGATGGAGCTCAAGACCAGCAGTTTATCGATTGAGGTAGCTTCATCTTAAAGAGAGGAAGCCCTGCTGAGATGCTCGTGTCTTGCCTCCTTGTCAGTGGCTCTGAAATGTCATTGTAATCCTCATCGGAGTTGGTGTAGGAGTGGTCTCCAGTGCTTGAATAGATCAGGAATCGATTCATTTGTCCTCATTGGAGCTAGGGGAAGGTGTCAAAAAAGTTAATTTGAGAATGGTGGAGGTTGAGTGAGATTGGATGGAGATAAGCTCAATCCTATTTCAATTTTAGTGTTTTCAATGACACAGAGGTGCAGAGAACTTAGGGAAGGCTCGAGGGAGTTCATTTTGACTCTCTCAAGCTTTAGGAATGCTTTGATGTGTGTGAGAGTGGAATGGGGAGGAGTATACTCTCTTCCCTCAAATCGGATGGCTCAGATTAGTTCTACCTTGGGCAAATGTATGACCAGGACAAGTATCAGGGACATAAGAGAAGGGCAAAGGTGGCTTTATTTGAGTGGGTGAGAGTCTAAAGTGGGCTACCATGTCTTATCCTTGGTTTCCTATGTGTGCTAATGGGAGGAGTTGGGTTAGCTCACCTCCTTTCACCTATGGTTGACCCAACCAACCTTGGATTATGTTAGGCATATGGTTAAGGGTCCAAACTAAGCTTTGGATTGTTGTTAAGTGCAAAGGAGGGAGTTTGACCACCCAAAATGCATTTTGTCCTATATGGAGGGCTTTACCAAATGAATAATGGGTCAAATCATGCTTGATTTGGGTTGGGTGGGTTTGGGCTGGCCCATGATGACCCAAGGATGGGTCATTCCAAATTTGAATGGGTTTGGAGTTGATTTAGTTGGGTTTGGCTCAATTTGACCCATGTAGGTAAAATTGGGCTAGGTTGGGTTAAGTTTACTAATTGGTGAAATTAGGTCAAACCATAGGTTGAGACAAGTTTAAATGATGATTTGGGATGTTTATGAGTTGGTTTGATTTAATTTGGATTAGATTTGATTTGACCCATATGGGTTCATATGGGTCAAATGGGCTAAGTTGACCACTTTAGTCAGATTGACAAGATTGGCTTGAGTTAGGTATTAGTTTAGATTCAATTGATCATTTGAAGATGATTGCAGGTTTTGATTTCAATCAATTTGGATTTAAGAATGATTTAGACCAATTTAAACCTTTAGGTCAATTTGGGCTAAACGGGTTAATTTGGTTAACTTGGTCAAATTGGATTCAATCAAGGGTTTGATCATGTTCAATAAACAATTTAGGATGGATTTGAATATTTGGTTGTAATCAATTTGATGTTGAATTTGATTTGGCCCAATTTGGCTCCTGAGGTCAAATTGGGTCAAATTGGGTCAAGAGACCAATTGGACTTGGTTTGGCTCAATTGATGATCAAGTCATATTCAAAGATCAACTTATGAATTGTAGGTATCATTAGTTTCAATTGATTTGAATTGGGATGAGATTTGGTTTAAATTGGTTCATGTAAGTTAATAGAGTTAACTTGGGTCAAGTGATTGAATTGAGTTAGTTTGACCCAATTGATTACAATTAATCAATCAAGGATGATCAATAATTAATATAGGAGATTTTTAATAGTTTGGTTCAATCCATTTTAGGTTGGTTTGGAGTTTGACTTAAATGGATCCTTTAGGCCACTTTTGGTCAAGTGAACCTAATGGGTCACTTGGGTTGGTTTCAAGTTGAATTAGGTTGAACTGAGTTTCAAAATTAATTTTGGATTAATAGGTGGCTTTGATTGCAATTGATTTTGGTTTAATTGGATTTGACTCATTTGGATATTTTAGTTTAAATGGGCTAGCTCGGGTTAATTGAATTGATTTTGGTCTATTAGCTTGATTGTAGATTTTTGTAGAGTTTGGATTGAAGGTTTGAATTGTTGGAGTGCTTTTGTGAAAATCAATTGAGTTTGATTTGATTGAAAGAATTTTGGTTAAGTCCATAAGATTAGATTAGGTTAGGTTTTAGATCGGAATGGGTTAAATCATTTGGCTTAGAGCTTGGGTATGAATTAATATTCAATTGGGTTTGGAATTTGATTAATTTGAGGTATGGTATTAGCTAAGGAGATGGGAATAGGCTTGGTTTAGGCCATAGGATGGGTAGGTCTTCTTAGATCCTAAGACATAGCCTAAACCTATGGCAAGTCCCCCTATGTCTCTAGGTTCAGGTTAACTGTTCACTTAGTCACTAGAAGTATCTTATGACTAAGAAAGTCTTAGTGTCTAGAAGACTCTTAGGCCTAAGATGGTAATATTGAATCCTCACTCCAAAAGTGAGGTCAACAAAAGGACCACCAATAGGTGTGGTGTAACTGATAAGGCACACCACATGTATTGGCATTGATCAGATCAATAGTGTCCAAAGGATTGCAAGCACTAATAAAGACCATCTATACCTAAACCAAGAGGTGGATAGAATCATGATCTTAGTTCAATGTAACTCATCTCATGCCAATGGCATAAGAGAGCCAAGAAGATTTGGTTTGAATTGGTTGATGATTCATTTCATGTCGAGGACTTGAAAAGAGATCCGTTGGGGAATCGCTTTTGAATTGGATTAAATTTAGGGATTGATTTATGCCAAGGGCATAAAAGAGGAAATCTACTAGGGATTGAGGTTCAATTGGGTTTATTTGATTTAGTTTGGGAGGAATCCACTGAGTATATAAATTTGGTTGAATTTATTTTATTTTGTTTGGTTTATGGAAGGAGATCCATTTGAGATATATGTTTCAATTTGTTTAATTTGGTTTGTTGATTTAGTTCAATTTTATTTAGATTTGGTTTTGATTTGGCTCCACTGAGGAGATTACTTTGATTGATTTGATTTGATTTTTTGTAATTTGATTGATTTGATTTGATTTAATTTGGACCTTGTTGGTTTGCAATGGATTGTACTAAGAAGGGGCTATGTAAGCTTGAGTCTATCTTAGATTTAAAAATCCAAATGGGTAGTCTACCAGCCGAAGGGTAAGACTATCCACCTAGGCCTGCCGAACGCTATGCCCTAAGAAAGTCGGGGACTTAAATCGAACCTGACCTAGGACAACTATTGAGTGAGTGTCATTAGGGTCTTATCTTAATTCGAGAGTAGTCAAGTTGATTCCTATAGGGAGTTTGGCTGACACTACCCTAAAATATAGGATGTCTACTTTAGGAAAGGTGCCTCTAGGGGTGTTATTCTAATCCACAAAATATTTTGTTTTATTTTGTTTGTTTGTTAAGCATTGACACTATTAGTTTTTAAGGGATCACACTAAGAAGGAGCCATAGGGACTTTGTCCTATCTCAGATTGATTGGCCCAAGGGAGAGTTCGTACTTCCTCAGTACATAACTTCCAACCACATGGGTGGCTACTATGAAAGGGGAATTGTCTAATCTAGTATTAACTTGGGTAGTGTCTATATGGGATCATGAAGATGTAATCCAAATAGAATGGCCACAGGGGAGGTGCTTCTACGCATTATCCTGATCCCAGAAAAAGATGAAGATCTGCATGGTGAAACGCATTCCAAAATAAACACCACAGATGATTACTTGAAACTAGTTGTAGCAAATCCTCTTAAGGCATCGATGGTCAAGTTAGTGTTAGTCATACATAACAAGAAATATTTTAAATGACCACCCATGAATGATGAAGGAGTTTGTGACCGCTTAATGTACTGTGCTTATCACCATGATCATGGGCATGATACTAAAGAATGTTGCCATCTAAGGAGTCTTGTTGATGAGTTGATCAAAGCATGAAAGCTCACAAAATTCACTAGAAGGAAGAATAAGGAAGTCATCAAAACCAACAACGTTCCTATCTCCACACATGCTATTCACATTGCAGGAGTCATACCTACGTTTTTTTGTAGGTGATAGAGAATCCTCAAAAGGCAAGCCTAGAATGACTACAGTCTAAAGAGGTTAACTTGGTTGTTATACTATGAGCACCATATACCACCATAGTTCTTATGAGTTTCTCAAAAAGGGGAAAACTCACCATTAGAAATGCATATAACTATGCAATTATTGTCATGGCATTGATCACCAAATATCAGGTTGGAAGCATTTTGATTGATGCGGGGAGCTCAATCAATATCATCTTCAAGTCCTTGTGATAATTTGATATAATCAAACTTCAAACTTCTCTTATATGGGGACTACTATATGGCTTCTCAGAAGAACAAAGAGAGACTAAAGGGATGAGCACCTTTCCCATAACTAGGGAGAAGATAAGAATCAATTCATGATAATGTGTAATTTCTTTTATAGTGGAGGCCCTAGCCACTTATAATGCCATCTTTGGCTGACCTTTACTCAACACATTCAAAGCATTGGTGTTGACATATCATGTGGTCATCAAATTATCCAATGGAGGTAAGGAGATTACTATCAATAGAAATCTCAATCACCCCTAGGCTTGCTATTTAAAATCATTGGTAGGTCGGCAAAGAAGATGAAGTCCTATAATTAAATGTCACATTAATTGGGATCAAAGTCCTCAATGAGATAGAAAATTTCCCAACCATGGAAGACCATGGGCTATTAAAGATCACTCAGTTTTCTTCCCTGAGCATAAGAAAGTTCTCAACCACTCCTATTGGATAATCTTGACATATTCTTTTGGACCGTAGAAAAGGTATCGGGAATTGAAATCAATATCACTTATCACCTCCTTAATGTTCTCAAAGATGCCCAACCCATCATGTAGAAGATGAAAAATACCACTACCTCACTCACCGAGCCCAACAAAGAAGAAGGGCTAAGCTACTTTAAGCTAATTTCATTATGAAAGCTAAGTACTCAGAGTGGGTGTCAAATGTGATCATGGTGCAAAAGTTAGGTGAAAAGTAAAGAATGTGTGTTGACTTCATCAATTTGAACTCGTCACGTCTAAAGGATGGGTACCCCCTTCCACGGATAGACTGGCTCATCAACTCTCCAATCAGTTACTCGATAATGAGTTTTCTTAATGCATTCTCCAGGTGCCATCAAATACAAATTCATCTCACCTACTTATAGAAGACAACCTTTATCATTGAAAAGGGATCTCAACTATTATAGAGTTATGTCCTTTGGGCTCAAAAATATAGGGGTGATTTTTGAGATTGGTAGACTGAGTGTTTGAGGTGCAAGAAGGGAGAAATAAAGAGGTTTATGTGGACAACTTGTTGGTTTAATAAAATTTCCTTATAACACATTCAAGACATGAAAGAAATATTCAACACTTTAAAAAGATACAATATGCACCTTAACACATAAAGTGTGTTTTTGGTGCAAGGTTAGGCATAATTTTGGGATTTCTCATCATTCTCAAAGGCTAAAATTAAATATTGACAAAGTAAAGGTGATACTTGAAATGCCTTCACCCAAGAATGTGAAAGAGGTGCAATGGCTCACAGAGCAAGTAGCAGGGTTGAACAGATTCTTTTTTCAAGCTAGGGAGCATTATCTTATGGTATTCAAAGTTCTCAGGGGAGTAAAGATTTAAGTGGATTCTGGAATGTGAGAAAGGTTTCTACGACTTGAAGACTCTACTCATATCACCACCTCTATTGTAGAGACTAAAAAAGAAGGAAAAGACCCTATTATTATACTTATGGTTACAGATGACTCGATCAGTTATATCCATATCAAGAAAGAAGGTGGAAAGCAATGACCCATCTATTAATAAATATTTGCTAGGGTTTTGAGTTGAATTGCCTACTTATGGAAAAACTCACACTCACACTTAATATTTCAGCTCAATAACTATGAGCATTCTTCCACCTTCAATCTTAAGTCATCATAGATCATAATAACTTATCACTCTAAATTACTAAAATGGGCATTAAAATGGGCATTAAAATTAAGCAAGTTCAATATATCTTACTCTCCCAAAAAAGTGATCAAATCTCAAGTGCTTGCATATTTTCTTATCAATTTTATTATTTCACACTACATCCAAGTCAACTTGAAACCTTTATGGCAACTATACATAGATGACTCATCAGGCGAGATCGCTATGGGCTTTAGCATTGTGTTGGAAAGCTCGGTGGGGATCACCATAACACAGTCAATAAAAATTGGTATCAAAGTGATGAATAATTAGTCTAAGTATGAGACTCTACTCACCAAACTAAGATTTGCTTGAGGACTCAGAGCATCATGTTATGGATTATTTTGAATAGCAATTGGTAGTGAGACAAATCAATGTAGATTATGAAGTGAGTGACAAGTCATTGTAAAACTATTTATTCAATATGAATGCAAAATTTGGGTAGCTAGAGTATGTTAACATTGAACAGATACCTAGAGAACATAACCAGCTCATTGACCTCCTATCTAGAGCTAGCAAACTTTAAGAGAATTTGGTCATACAACTCACCCAACTAACTATGGGGAGGAAGAACTAGTACAAGTCAAGTATGAACACTCATTGAGCTTGATCAAACTCATTAAAAACAATTAAGGACTTGAGGAGATTCAAAACCAAAGAAGCCCAATACCAATTAATCAGAGTTAAGCTATTTTGAAGATCAACAACCTCACTTAATCTCATATGTGTGAGAGAGTCCTAGCAAAGAAAGGTCTTTGAGGAGATATATTTAGGTGAATGTGGTAGTCACTTTAGGGGAAGAGAACTCACATATAGAACTATAAGACAAGGATATTTCTAGCCCACATGCAAAAAGGATGTGGAGGACTTCACAAAGAGATGAATGTAGTGTTAGAAATTCACTGCACTACAGTAGCAACCACCACAACCACTATAGCTTATTACGAGCTCTGGATGACATCATTTATAGGTATGGACTACTCATGGCAATCATCATAGAAAATAGATAATAATTTGTTAAGAGATGTTTAAGATACTTTTGTGAGTCTCAATGAATCAAATTAAAATTCACTTCAATACCTCACTTGTAGAGCAATGACCAAGTAAAGGCTGCCAACAAGATGATCCCTAACCTACTCAAGAAGAAGGTGGAAGGCACCAAAGCTAAATGGGTAGACACACTACCGTCATACTCTTGGCTCTTAGGACTACTCTCAGAAATACAATAGGGATTTACATTATCACATAGAATGGAGACATCTTGTCAATTGAGTACAACCTCCATAACCAAAGGGTTCTAATAATAGAGGCACTATAAGGTGATAATGGCGAGTGAAAAAAAGACAAAATTTGAAGCTATGGAACACATACTCAACATGCTTGAAGAATTGAGAATAAAAGCATCATTAATTCAATATGGAGCAAAGAGAATAATGAAGAGATACTACAATCATCATGTGAAAGAAGCACATCAAGAACAGAGATATGGTATTAAAGAAAGTGGAAGCTGCATCTTAACAAAATGCCTTGAAAAGCTCACCCATAACTGGCATGGACCATGCATTATCGAAGAATAAGTTAGGTGGCATGTATTGATTACAGTACTATTCAGACAAAGATATATTAATAATATGGAATGCAAGAGATTTGAAGAAGTTTTACCCGTGATAGGAAGTTTCCCAACTTGTACTTACTCCATATTTCTTATATGTTATGTATCTTCCTACTTTAAATAATGAAGTTCTTGATATTTTCTTTCTAGTCAAGCTAACATGTAGAATAACAGTGACTATCAAAGAAACATACTTTAGGATGGGTAGCAATTTAGGCCCGGAAAGGCAAGGTCTACACTTTGGTGAGCGGCTTGTGCACTGAAGTAATTTGGCCTAATATTTTTTGGCCCATGTTTCAGCACTAGGCTTGGCTGCATCTTTGGCATAATGATATAGTGTACTTGACTACCTAAACTAATAAATCATTTAATACAAAAAAAAATAATAATAATACACAAACACTCCATGCAATTGATGACTCAAGTGTAAAACTGATGCCCCGAGAGGTTGGCAACTATTAACTAAAAGACTAACTCCTCATATTTAGTAATTGAAAAGGGCAACACTCTGTGCAGTTTGTGATTCAAGTGTAAGATTAACACCTTGAGAGGTGATGCCTATCAGCTAAAAGACTAACATGTCATAGTTGGCAATCAAAAAATAAGAGAGAGATTGACTCGCCTAAATCAGTAAAGTAAGAATTGACACTTATAGATTAATGAAAATGAATCATCAAACTCATCAAAATTGGTGACTACAAATGAGTGATCTCCCAAAATCAATAATCAGGCACAACATAAAATCAACATCTTTAATTTTCCTAAGTCCTAAACAAAATATCCAGCAGTACAAGTAAATTCTTATCAAGAAAATCCAGTGAGTCTCCACCAAAATACAACTCTTAAATTAGATTTCCTCCTCATTTGGATCATGACCTAACAAATCACTCATAGTAAGGTAAATTAATTTCACAAAACTACCTAAGAGATATAACTCAAAGGGCTAGCGAGTCTCCCTCATCCCCCTTAGCTAACTCCTATATGCTGGCCATGTTTAGTTGCGATTAATGAAGAAGTTTAGAAGCACAAATAATGGAACCTGAGATACGAGATGGAGATAAGTCTCACCTTAGCAAGACAATCCTCTACAATTATCCTTGAAGAGGTGGTTCCCATCAACCGGTTCACCATAATCTTCTTGCATTAGATCAAGGGAACCTCACCCTCTTCTTCTCACTGAATGCTCATAGGCTGCTTAGAGAGTAGTGCCCATCTGCCTCAGTTGGGCAAGTGCTTGGTTCTTCTTGAATTCTTAGCGACATCCTGAATTGGGCGACAATAGTCTCACTAATAGGAGGGTTTTAGATACTTAATTAAAGCTTGTCCTAACGATGAGTTCCCACTATCAATACTGAAACTTATGGTGGATGTAGCCTCATCGCATAAAATTTTCTCACTTATAGATGAGTCATCTGGGTACAACTAGATATAAATGACCCTTGAGGATGAGAAACATTTAATGTTCAAAATCTTGATTAGGATATTCTGTTACACGGTCATGCCATTTGGTTTAAATAAAGTCGGAACTACTTATAAAAGAACAATTACTAGAATATTTGATGATTTGATTTATAACCAAGTTGAATGTTACATCGATGATCTAGTCATGAAAAGTAAAGAAAAAGAGAATCATATTTATAATTTGTGAGTTATTTTTGAATGGATGTTGCATTACAACCTAAAGATGAATCATTTGAACTGCACCTTTGGAGTAACTTTAGGGAAACATTTAGGTTTTGTAGTGAGGCAGCATGGAATTAAATTTGATCCTAAAAAAATTAAAGCTATCATGGAAATGCTGCCATTTAAAAGTCTTACATAATTAAGATATTCCAAGGTAGGCTTGCATACCTAAAGAGATTTATATTAAATATTTCTAAAAGATGCCAACCATTTGAAGCATTAACAAAAAAAATTTTAAATTAATGTAAGATGGAAGATGTGAAACAACATTTAATGTTTAAAATAATACTTAATGATTACTCCTATGTTGGCTTCCCCAATCCCAAGGAAGCCATTAATTTTTTATACTACAACTTTAGACAAATCTCTAGGAGCTTTATTAGCTCAAGTTAATGAGGAAGGTAAAGAAAATGTCACACTCATCTCAGTCATGGAACCAACAATGACTTCCTTAGACTTTTAGTTTCTTTGGATTTTATTCAAAGACCATCCTAGAGTATAGTAGATTCAATGTCGCCATAAGATCTTTTGGAATCCATGGCAGTTAAGTATGTATTTTCACAGACTCAACAGTGAGATCAAGGAGATCTATTCAAGAGAGCAGTGCAATATATCTCATAGTATTTCAAAGGGAGATAAAAATTCCTTTATGACCACTGGAGGATCGAACATGTTGGAAGAAGGATTCTAGTCAAAAGGCATTGTGACTCTTCATAATTTTGTAAAAAAATATTTTAACATTTATTAAATGTTCACAATGCATGTATTTTATTCTTATGTTCTTTTTGCAACTCACTTTTATAAGGAGTAGAAAAATCAAAGAGCTAAATGTACACCCAAAAAATAAGTGAGTAAGATTGACCTTCCTCACTAGACTATCAGCTTGGGTGAGCCTGGGTGAAGCCTGTAGGAGGAGGCTACTCAATAATGAGGACTCATCCCAAGTAGGCCGAGCCAAAAAAAACTTCAAAAATGGACCATGGAAACCAATCACAAATCAATTCACCCAAAATAAGCTTGCGACTAAGGGAGATCAAATGATCACAATAACTTGAGTTTAGTGAGTTAACCTTGATTAGAACATTTGTAACGAGTTGCTCGCCTATACTATCAATCAAGTTACCACTCGCTTGTGTGTACTCACCTCAAGCAAAGATGAGTCTTTATTTATGCCTAACTTGTCTTATATGTACTTACCAAATGTAAAGACCCTTTGAAATTATAAAATGGAGAACCTTTTCTTGAGGGGGGGACTTTTGACCTCCTCTACTTTTTCTCAAGGCCTTTGTTCTCATACTCAAACAAAAATAAAATTCACTATCTTTTTATGCTTTTTTTCTTTTTTTTCTATCTATTATATTCTGCTTAACCCTATTTCCTAGGTATCTCATAAGGCTCTACTTTAGTCCACAAACAGAATTAGATTTAACAGAAGGTAATCTTATGATTGTTAGATCTATTAAAATAGATTCCAACAATTTAGATTGCATAAGACTATAGTCTATCCAACCAACCCTCTTTTAATTTAAAGTTTTTCCCTAATATTTTTTTTAACTTTAGATAAATCCCTAAGAATATGATTGAAAATTTAATCATAAATTCTATTTTAAGCGAGGAATTTAAGAAAAATAATGTTCATCGAATATTCATATATTTTTTTATTAAAAAAAAACTTTATTCACCTTTTTAATAATTTAATGCCCATAATGGATTAAAAAATGTATATTCATTTGACAGGTATTATATGGCCCCATAAGCTAAAATAAAAAATTTAAGGTCATTCAATCTAAATATAAGAAATTATTTTTCTAAGTGAATAATCAACTATTTAAAATAGTAATAATTATACAAAAGTTTTATTTTATTTGTTGGAAAAATATTTGGGAATATTTTTAACATTTTATTGCACCCAAATAAATTTAATTAGAAATTTTAGGAATTATTTGACTCATATACTCAATTAAAATAGAGAATCTCATAATTTTTAATTTTTGAAAATTATTTAATAACTTCTAAAATTTCTAAATAAATTACATATGGTTCCATAAGGCTAGAGACACCCTCAAAATTTTCTTGGAGTTTTATTGAGTTATATGTAGATTATTTATACTTTTTAAACAAAATACACTAAATTTATTGATATTAACATTTTCTCCTAGGTGAGCCTACAAGCATAGAATATTTATTTGTGAGTTAAATATGATATTTTATCCTGGTTTGACTTATTAGAAATTATTTGGTATATTTTACTAATTTTAATAATATAAATATCCATTTTTATAATTATTTAATTATTAAAATATATTATATAGTCCAAAATTTTGAAATTTATTTATTTAGGTATATTATCATAAATATCTAAATAAAATAATAATAAATAAAATTAATTTTAGTAATAATATTAAAATAATAATAATAATTGACTAATTCAAATTTACTTTAAATATTCACAACCTTAAATTTCTTAACTTAAAGCAAAAAGGGAGTACGAATTAGTTATTTTGTTATATCATCAGGATTAAATTTGTTGAGAGCAAAATAATTCATTAGAAAATAACACTTCACTAGTATGCTTGCACTTCTTGATTTTATTTATGCATTACATCAAGATGCATATAATCCATTACACTATCACAATAGTTTCTTATCTAATTTTTTATTTTAATCTGATCTAACATAAAGTTAGCTATATTAAATAACCTTATATACACGACATATGTGCACATAAGTTAGTTGATTAGGTAAGTATCTGGCTTGGTGGTGATGCACATCCTAAGATAACTCGATATAGCATTTTAGGATTTTGATTATATTCTAAATTATTTTAAAGGTGTTGATCTCATTTTTGAATAAGTCTAATACCAAACCCTTTAGTTCTCAAGATTCTAATTTTAGATGAGGATCTCTTCACTTAGAGACTTAGGATACTTCCTTTATGCTCAAATGAACACCAATCCAAAACTAAAACCCATAAGCAAATGAAATACAAAATTTGAGGCTAAAACTAAACAAAAATAAAATAATCTTAGGGTGAGACCTAGGTTAGGCCAATGGGACGCAGCTAGACCAATGCCTAGACCTATTGGGATAGATAGGTTTAGTCACTTTTAATCTCAAGCAAATTGAATCCAATGCCAAATGACATAAATTTGAACAAAAATATGATTCAATTGACTCTTATATTGCCTAATTGGGTTGATTAACCTAATTAACTCAAACCTTTTAAATTCAAATTAAATTGAATTAAGCTAAACTTAAATAAAATTAATTCAAATCAATATCACAAAATTGTTCTATAAACATAAATGATCATAAACAGAATCCATATAGGGATCAAAGTGAATAACTAGGTCATTTCACTTAAATTAAACCATGTCGGTCCCAAGAAGTCAAAAGTAAACCAAATAAAAATAAAGTCAAAAGTAAACAAAACAAAAATATGATCAAATTAAACCATCCCAAAGGTGTAAAATCATCATATAAATTTAATCAAACAAGAAAATGAATAAAATTAAATTTAATGAGGACTTAAATTGGTTAATTATGTCACTTGAACCAAATAGGCCCAAAGGAACCCTATTGGTCTAAAATCAGATTAAATTTATATTATATGGAATTAAACACTCCAAATCATTATAAATATAAAATTAGACATAATCCAACTTTTCTTGGGGTCCAATTTGACCAATTTGGTCCATGAACCCAAGTGAACTCAATTTTACCCATTTAGGGCAATGTTGGTCAATTTAGATCAAATCCAAAATCAAACTCAAATTAATCACAATCATTCAATCCTAAAAACTTTAAATAAATTAATAAACTTAATTTGAACCCCCAATAGTGTCTAAATTTCTCAATTAGTCCATTTAACCCAATTTGACACATTTAGGTCAAATTAAGTAAAATGTTGACCAAGACTAAAATTAATCAAAATTAATTGAAATTGATCTATCCAAATCACTCCAAATAATGTACCAAATATAATTAAAATTTGATCTATGCTCAAAATAGTGAATTGGGTCATTTGAACCATTTTGACTCACTTAGGTATCAATTTTGACTCAAAATAGTGAATTGGGTCAACCAAAGTATAAGTCAAGCCAAATTCAAACTAATCAAAGTCAATTGACTTTAAAAGCTTCCAATGATCAATTATGAATCATTTAAATCTATTTTTGAAGCCATGAAGTTTAGTTGAGCTTACCCAAGCCAACTTGGACAAAATTGGGTTGATCTAAGGTTTAACCCAAAATGAAACTAAATAAACTCATACACCATCCAAATTTTTATTAGATCTAATGATGCTTTAGTTTTAATGATAAGAATGGAAGAGTCAAATACAAGAGAATGAAATCAAAGTTGATTTGGAGAATCTTTAATATACCCACTTGGCTACTTGTAATAATTTTATATTGGCTTACTTGTAATAATTCCATATCCAACACTCCACATATATAATTCAATCTTCTAAGTCAATGAAAGTAGTAATGCCTTAGCTAATAAAGCCAGTAGCTTAAGTGTAGTGGGATGGAAAGGAGAGAGGCATTGGAATCAAACAAGAATCTTAAAATCAAATCAAACTCACCTTATCTTGCACATGGTACTTACATTGAAAACATTATCTCCCATCACTCTTCTTAGATTTTTAGGGATGGTTTGAGCTTCCAATCCACCAAAATTTAGGTGATAAGAGCTAGTACACCACCACCAACTCCACCATTAATGGAGCTCATGGTCAACCATTAAAATTAAGGAAACTGAGATCTTTTCACTCTATAATCTCTTCTAACATGTTCTAGGAGAGGAGAGGAGTGAAATCGAGCACTTACCTAAGTGTCTCGATGCTAATGAGCTGGAGATCAATCAAATGGAAAGCGGTGACCAAGTGGTGTTTTCGGTGATTGGCGAGGAGACAATCTAATTCTTCTTCACTATAGGTTCAATTCAACTCAACAAAGCTTCTAGATGACTAACACCCTTGGAAATCCACTATGGCGAAGAAACTCAAAACCAGTAGCCACCCCTTCTAGGTGTTCATGTTTTATGAAATAAACTTGCATCCTATTGAAATCCAACCATATTGATTTGTTGCAATTTTGAGTCTTGATCATTTTGTAATCAAAATTTTGAGAAATTGCTGCCTAGATCACTATATTTTAGCTTTTAGGGTGGACAACAATCATTCCTGCTGAAGAAGGGAGAGACAAAATCATGATCGTTCATTTCTTTTATTTGGAATAGATGGGGGTGACTTAGCTATATAAATTGATTTAAAATCCTATTGGAGCCATAGATCAATCCTCAACCATTCAATATTTGATCAGACGGTCATGATCTAAGGCACGTCCCCACTACCTTATGAGCCAGATCCAAGTGGATCCAGCTAGCTAATCTCATGTCAAAATGTAAGCCAACCAACATGTTGATAGTGTTAAGTAAGAAATTAGAGATTTCTAGATTTTAAAAATTATAAAAAAATTTTAACACTTCAACAAATCATAAAAATTAAAATACTCAATCAAAAATTATAAATAAGTCCTTTATGGATTTAGCTTTTCATGAAGAATCTAATGAACTTAAAATCTCTAATTTTTGTTGGGTATTTTGATATTACTCTCAAGTTAATTTAAAATAAAATTTATTTAACTATTCTTGAAATATTAATCTAATAGAGTTGAAATTTTTAAAGATTGTACTTGATCCTAGGATTTACTTACCATAAAAAAATTCAAGTCAAAATGGTGAGTGGATTAAAAGTTGTTTATTTTTGAAGTTCAAATGCCTATTTTTAAGAAGATAATTAATAAAAATTCAAGTAAATTATGAAAAATTATCAAAATAGCTCAAATCACTTTAAGTAACATCAAAGAACTTAAGAAAAATATTTAAGCCCTCTCAATCTCATTAAATCCTAAAATCACCAATTTAGGGTTTATTAATCTTAATTAGTTACTTTATTTAGACCAAACTTTAAAAAATTGTAATAAATAAACTACTAAGACAAAAGAATATAAATACCACTCTCTATATTTATATCTTAGAGAAGAATCTAATAAAATTAAAAGTCCCAATATTACTAAGTATTTTGGAACTAATTTAGATTTTATTAGAAATAATGACAATTACTTGTTGTCAAAATAAAATCTGATTGGTATGAAACTTTTAGGATAAGAACCCAATGTAGATCCCCACTTACCATAAAATTTTCAAATTAATCTAAGCCCTACACTAGAAGTTATAATTTTGGAAGTATCCTAGGGTGATTGGGGAAAAGTAATTAATATAAATAGCAAAATTATAAAAATTCATCAAAGTGAGTCAAACATCTTTTATTAACCTCATAGATTATAAGAAGACTTATTAGGCTCTTTAAAATTGATTAGATTTCAAAATCACCTAATTAGGGCTTAAAGGTCATTAAAGTCAAAATTAATTAGGGTTGAATTTCAAAAAATATCATAATAAATTAAATATCAAGCCAAAAAATTAGAGCAATTCTTCTTTGGACTTTACATTCATAGAGGAATCTATTAAAACTGAAAACCCTAAATTTTACTAAATATTTCAAGAATAATTTATCTTTTCTAATCCCTCAATTATTCTTAATATTAGTTAATTGAATCTTAATTTACTTTAAATTTTTGTGGTGGACTCAATGCACCATTATTCATTTCACATAAAATTATCAACTCATCAAGATTATTCAATCAAAAGTTATTATTTTTAAACCCTAAAATTATAAAATTATAAAATAAATCTATTTAATTTGAAACATTTTCTTTAATAAGATAAATGCTTAAATTAAATAATTAAACTCTCTAAATCCAATTAAAACAAATACTTATGAATTAAAATTTAATTAATTTAACTTAATTAACTTCATTACATGGCGATGATGACTTTTGAATTTCTCGATACTGAATTTTTAATGAAAAAAAAATACAACTGTAGTATTTATATACAAAAGAATTTCAATTAGGTTTAAGTAAATTTAGTATTTATATAGCAATTGTAGATAAATTAAGACTTAAACCCTCATTAATTAGAAATTAAATTAAGCAAACCTAACCTAATTTTTAATTTAAACCATGCTATATCTAATAAATCTAATTAATCATTAATTAAAATATTAATTAAACTAATCAAATAAAACCAAATTGAATTAAGCTTCAACTAAAGTTAAATTAATTAACCTAAATTGCATACCCAAATCAGCGGGTATGCTTCAAAAGGTCTATAAGGCTTGGACGCCAGCATGAACAGTTCTCTATGACCAAAAATGAGAACACGCGCTAGATGGAACACTTGATGAGGAAAGTGAGCTTAGCACTTGAAGTACAATAACTCAAAGGCGAGACTTAATTTTACTTGCTTGCATGATGATTAGGCTGAGGAACAATGCACTACTCTCCTCCATTTCATCCTTACTTGCATGCTCGTTAAATCTTACTCACTCACCACAATCAACTTAGGTAGGAATATTGTGTATTAAACTTGCCTTATATGAACTTTCTATGTGTGACTATCTTTTGATATTGTAAAATCAATATTTCTTTTTAGAGGGGACTTTTTGGCTCATTGTCCAGACTGTTATATTCTACACTCACATTTTGTGCATCTTCCTACTACTAATCTTTTTGTGTACCCCTATTTCTTAGGTATCTCAGAAGGTTCTTCCTCCATCTACGGACATATTTGGATTCAACATAAATCATCTTAAATACAATAAGCTACCAAGTTAAACCTTAAGTAAATTAATTAAAGATCAAGCATAACCAATACATAATTAAACCTTGATTAAACTAATCATGATTAATTTAATTAATAAATATTTAACCCATTATTAAACAAACCATTTAATTAATGTTTGCTAAGTTTAACACTTAATAGAAATATTTATGGTAACTTTAATTAATAGTCAAATAAAAATTTAATCATTTGATTGGTTGACCATTCAACTAAATCATAGCTCAATTAACCATTGTTCTAGTCTTAATTAAATGTTCTATTTAACCAAGTAAATTATAATTAATTCAACTAATAATCAATTAACCTTTAATTTAGATAATCACTTGATTAAGCTAACTATAATGAAACTAAATAATCACCTAGTTAGAGTTGGCTCAATTAATAATTAAATAAATTAAGTTTCTTAATTTAATTTCTTAATCAAACTTATAATTGATTAGTTAAAGTTTAAGTAATCATTAATCCAATAATGATTAAATTAATTATTTAATCAAATTATGCATGATTAATTGATCATTTAATAAATCAACCCTTAACAAAGCTAATGATACTTCAAATTAAGTTAATTAATCATTTAGCTAAGCCAAATTAAACTAAATATGCCATGTCAAAATAATCCTTAACTCAAGCTTAACTTAAATCAAACACTTAATCAAATTGATGAAAGTATTCATCAAATTTTAATCAAATCAATCATTGTTAAATAAATCATTGATTAATTTCTAATTATTTTGATTAAACCCTTTAGTCAAGCCAATCACACAATTAAGTTAATCATATTGAACCAAAATAATTTTTAATTAAATCAATCAAATGCTTAACAAACTTAATCAAACTCTAGCTATTTAAGTTAAATAATGAACATTCAACTAATCATTCATCACACTTTAATCAAGTAAATCAAAATAATTATTTAGATTATGCTAAACTTATCCCTCAATTATGCTTTAATTAAAGCAATGAATCATTTTATTAAGTTATTTTAATGAGACATAACAAGAAAATTCTTAAATAAATTATTAATTAAATTTATCATTCAATTAAGCCATGAATAAAAAATGATCATTTAACTAATCAAATAATAATGATAAATCCAAAAAAAAATCATTAATTTATTTAAAAACATTAAACATTAAGAATAACATGATAAGTTAAATAAATTGAATTTGAATCAATCAAACAAATGTAAACCCTTAATTAATTATTCAACTAATTAAATTAAATTATCAAATTTAAGCACAACCTATCCAATTAAACATACTCCAATCTAATCAAAGTAATTTGATTAATCAAGATGAACAAATCATAAAATTAAAATAAATAAACCTTACACACCATAAAAAAACTTAATCAATTAATAAACACAAAAATTGTTAAAAATACTTTTAATTAACTTGAAATGAGTGAATCAAATTATTAAATCAATTGAACTTAATCAAAACACAAAATCACTAAACTCAAATAATAAATGAGACCAATTAACAAATCTAAGTAATAAAATATACTGAAACTTAATAAAAATGATCAACAATCAAATTATTAATAAAAACATTAAATAAAACATTTGTTAAACCTTAAATAAAATCAATTCAACATTTAATAAAATTTAATTAGGTTATTTAAATAAAATAAAAAGATTAAATAAATTATTAATAAAACTTTAACTATAATAATAAACTATATTGAATGCAAATATTTGATTAAATCATTAATTTAATTTTAATCAAATTAATAGTGAATAATTAAACTCTAAATAAAATTAATTAAATATCATCTAAAACTTTATTTTAAAATCAAAATAAATGCAATTAAAATTTTAAAATTATAAAACATAAATTAAATTTCCCAAAATAAATTAAAAATATAACATGAATTTATTAATTAAAACAAGTCCTAATTTAAACTAAAGCTAAACCAAAACTTTTCATAATAAGTGATCATAAGATATATAATCGATGTCATGGGGCTATTAGTCCAAAGGAGGTCTCAATACCTCAAACCACTCATTTATTAATGATACATACCTACGAAAATAAAATTATGAAAAGAAACTAAATAAAAGAAAAAAATTTAATTAAAAAATAATAAACATAAGTAGAAATCATTAAGTATAGAGAATTTAGGGAATACCTTTATCCTTTGATGTAGATTTTACTTTATTAGATTTACAATGTTGATTAAAATGAGATCAACTCAACCAAGACTAATTTTCCTCTTCACTCTTCAAGTCCTAAAATTAATCTTAATATAAACATAAATTAACATTGGAAATAAAATTTGAAATCATTTAAACCATTTAAAGTGAAATGATCTAATGGTAAATTAAACCAATTTTTAAACTCAAATAAAATTTGAATTTAATGAAGCCTAATACAGTTATATCACACTGGCTCCTTTCACACATTAAATTATTAAGTCACTAAACATAGAATTAGGTTAAGCTGGTGCTTTATTTGTAATGTTATAATTCTTCTTATAGTTTTGTGTACTATTTTATTTTAGATGGCTAACATTATTCTCATGAGTTCTAGATGTTAGGACACCTTTTTGTCACTAATGATGTTTTTTATAGGAATCTATGCTTAAGGTACTTCCATAATAAAAAAATTTGTAAATATTTTTTTTTCTTGTAAGTGTTGCTTTGCTTAATTCCCTAAGCATAGCACATTAGGACAGGTGGGCTTAGTAACCACTAGAGCTAAGCCCATATATTTGATATATAATTACTATAGTGTTGTTTACTTTCTATAATCTTTGTCTTATAGGGATTAAAATTTTATTTTTAAGAATTTTAAATTTAAATTTGATCATAAATTTAGTTAGGATCCATGGAGTTTAGGATAAGTAGAGTAGACTACACAAGTTAGTGATTCCTTGTGGAGTCTAAGGATGTCCCTGAAGAAGGAGATGATCCAAAGAGAAAAAGTAAAATGAAGACCCTTGTAGATTAAAACTTTTAATTTTAGGTTGAGCTATATAAGGGTAGAGCTCAACTGCTCTTTTTTTTTTCTTTTGAGGTGTATAGTGAAACATGGCCACACCAACCTTGTTTTAATTAATTTACTTTATTTTGTGTGTTTATTTTAGGTGTGCAATAAAACATCATACTTTTAATATGTTTTTTCTATGATTCTTTATGTTGATATGATAGCTTAGTTTCTAAAGTAGGCTCTTAAGATAAAAATAATTTTTCTACACAATAATAAAAAAACTCAAATATAAAAAATATTCAATTCATAACCCCTATATAACTAAAATATTAGATATAAATACTAAATAAACTAAAAATCATTAAAAACTTGTGAACCATACTTGCATATTTCTCCATCTTTCTTGAATTGAGACATTCTCCCATTGCATATAAGAAGGCATCTGACTTATGAGGATGACTACCCTTCTTAGGAAGTCCACATTCTCTCTTCATTTAGCTTATGACTCATTTCTAATTAAATCTCACTGTAGGAATGATCTGCATACCAAATGCCTTAAGATAAAATCAATTGCTAAAAATTATTAAAAGTTTGAAAACTATTACATTAGAAGCATGACATATCAACATGTTCTTAGGGTTAGGTTGTAAGTCTAGGTTCTTAGTTACTTTTCTAATTAATAATAGCTTAAACCATCTTGCATTTCATAAAGATTGGACTCATGATTTTAAATCATAAGAGGTGTCAGCTAGCAACCCTACTATGTGGCTTCTAAGTTCAAAAGAGTCTAGATATGTTCATATTCTTAGGTGAGAAGGAATTAATACATTCTAATTTTCTATTATATTTAGTTGAGCTCCTAACTTATTTTAGAAGCACTTTTAGATATAGGATCTGAAGCATTAGATTGAGAAGAAAATTTAGATTGAGTTATTTAGATTTTGATTGAGTAGAAATTTTAATTTTTTTCTATGAACTTACATCCATACATTCATCACAGAAAGCATAACATAGAAAGAAACCTAGAAAGCTGGTTGATTCTTGCATCCAAAATAAATCAAGATAATTTTAAATTAAAGGAAGAAGTGGTGGTACGTCTGCCGATTAAAGCATCCCAAAAGAAGAACCAAATGGTTAATTCAGGCTTTTCCTTATATAAACTACAGAACTAGTTTAGATCTATGTGTCATCTTTCCAGGATTGTCTCCTTCTTCCGGGACCTCTGTTGGACTTCACAAGGGACCGCTGCACCCATCTTCTAGTAGGGTTAGCTTCTACTAATCATATACCCCATAAATCCTAACCTAATTCTAAGCTCAAATTTATATTTTAAATTAAAAATAAATTCTAAGCCCTACAAATTATATGTCAGAAAAATACAAATAGCACACAACAATTATATTTTACAAATATACAGGCTTAATATTAGTTGTTTGCCATGCCCACATATCCTCTTGGGCTATACTAAGTGATAATTTAGCACCTGCAAGCAAATAATAATTTTATAATTTATTTATGATTACAATCCATTCTTAGCACAACCCTCTATAGATAATAATGTTAATTCTAAAAATAGCATCCTACCATCCAAACTAATGGTAATCAATCCTAGCCATCCAGTCTAAAATAATGCACCACAAAATAATAAAAAGGCATTCCAAATTACAACATCACAAAATGACCTAACCTAAGTCTAGGGTCTGTGACCTAATGATCTAGTGTGTGAAGGAAATAAGCTTATGTTATAAGACTTTGCTAGATCTTCTTTTTAATTCAAGTTTCAATTTGAATTTTTGAAGTTTAATTATGTTTAACTTTAAGTGGCTTCAATTCAAATGAATTTATGATTTGCAATTTCATTTCTATTTTAGGTACATTTTTATGTTAAAGTTAAATTAGGTTCTCTGGAATGAAGAATATAATAGGTTCCATTTTGGGTGAAACTCATTCTATTCAACATCCAAAGTCTTAATCGGATAAAACCTTCATCCTAAGATGAAGATTCATCCTAAAAGTCTAAATAAGATCCTTAAATATCTTAATTAGTCCTTTTAGGTTCATTTAGATGATTTGATTTGAATTAAGTTTGTGATTTTCATTCTTTTAAAATTTGATTCTTCTTTTAATTTATTTTGATTTGATTTATTTTTCTTTCTTTTTTGTTAATGTTTATATTTTATATTTTGTCAATCAAACATACTTATGTTAATGTGTTTCGTTCTTTCATTTTATTTATGGGTATTATTATGCTTGCTTTCATTTAGTTTAAACCTTTTAATTTGCTTTCATTTAACTTAATACTTCATCTTTTATATTTTTATGTTTCATCTAAATTATATTCATTTCATTTGTTTATTTAATTTTAAAATGATTTAGTTTACTTATTACATTTGGGTGTCTTTACCTTATTTGTTCATTCTGTTCAAGTTAATTTCATTCATTTTCATTAATGTTTATTAACCTAAGTAAATTTATATTAAATTTTAAGTTTAGTATTATTCAATTTACTATGTTTCAATTTTATAACTCATTTGCACCATATTTATTATCTTGAATTAATAATTCATTGATTATAACTATTTGTATCAATGATTCCTTCTTAATACAATTTATTCATTTCATGAATTTTTAACGTTAATTAATAAATTTAGATTAAAATGATTGATTACAAGTTATGATTTCATACATTTTGGAATAGTTCAAGTCATTTTAACTAATTTTAAAGGAAATGATGATTATGTTATTTGAAAAATTCTTTTTATCACTTAGCATAATGTAATTTCATTTATTTATCATGACTTAAAGAGTTTAAAGAAGGGGTTTTTTTAAAGAGTTTAAAGAAGGGTTATTTTCATGTGTATTAAACTTTCCCTATGTTACTTTAAATTTTTATGTCATTTCATGTTCAATTCAACTTTACCTTAAAGGTCAATTATACTTAATCTTTTATGTTTGCATTTGTGCCACTTTATTCCTTAACTAAATGGCTCTAATGTATTTATATGTTGATGGCTTTTAAAGTTAAAATATTAATGAACTTTATATGTTAGTTTATTAATGGGTTTATCTAGTTTAAGAGGTTATTAGTTTTGGAATGTGATTAAATTCAACATTTTTACTTATCCATAACCCTTAACTTAGAATTAATTAGGAGTTCTAATGTCAATTATGATGTTTTAAATTTGCATTATGGGTTTTGTATTTTTTGTGATTTTTTTGATTTATTATTTTCTTTACATTGACTTGGAAATTCAAGAATTCATCTAGAGGTCAGTTGGGTTTGAAACTTTTATGTCAAGTGAGGTTCCTTGCTAATTTAAATTCCCTATAATGTCACCTAGATTAGATGTATAGTTTGGGAATATTAAGGTTTTAATTATTTTATTAAAACTTAATATAAGTATAATTTAGTGAAGATCATTTAGGGGTTTTTTCTTGATTCCCCTCTAGAATATTTGGCATTCTCATTGATTTATTATTATTTATTTAAGTTCAAGTTGATTAATTAAATTAATTAATTCAATTAAAGGCCAAATTAAGTTATTTTATAATTCAATAAGTTTTAGTAGGTTTTAATGACTTATTTATGTTCATTAGGATGTGTTATGAGTTTTTGACTTGAGTTGATCATTTTTTTATAATTTATTTCATTTATTATTAATTTATTTTATGAAAATCAGGGTTTAGGGTTTGACATTTCAAATATTAAGATTTATTATCCAATAAATTATAAAAAATTAAAGTTTCATTTCATTTTGATCAATGGTTTTGGATTAATTTAGATTTAAAAATTTTCATTCAACCCAAATTAAGGCCAAAATACCTCTCACATAATTTGGGGATTTTGGTTTTAATGGATTCCTCTCATCAAGAGGGATCCATAAAGCCCAAGTTTGTAATTTCTTGATTTATATTTAATTTTTGTGAATTTTTGAATTTTTTTTGATATTTTTCCTTAATATATTTTAACTCAAAACTCAAATTTTTAGTTTATACGTGTCAGATTCACATGGATTCGACGTGATGTCAATTTTCATGCGGCACCACACCATTTGTCCATGCGAGATCCACCTGGATCGCATGTCAAAATGATGACACATGTATGATCAAACTGTGTGTCCTCATTTGTGGAGTGAGGATTCAATCTTCCCATCTTAGGCCTAAGAGTTTTCTAGTCACTAAGACTTCCCTAGTCATATAACACTTCTAGTGACTAAGTGAACTTTACTCAAACCTAAAGACTTAGGGGGGGACTTTCCATAGGTTTAGGCTATGTTTTAGGATCTAAGAAGACCTACCCATCATATGGACTAAACCAAGCCTGCCTATCTCCTTAGGCAAACCAAACCTCAAATTAATCAAATTCCAAACCCAATTGAATTCCAATTTATACTCAAGCTCCGAGCTAAATGATTTAAACCCAATCCCATCCTAAACCTAACCTAATCCAATCTTATGGGCTTAACCAAAATTCCTTCAATCAAACTAAACTCATTTGATTTTCAGTCCAACCATTCCAACCTTCATTCCAAAGTCTACCAAAATCTACAATCAAGCTAACTAACCAAAATCAATTTAATTAACACAAGCTAGCCCATTTGAACCCAAAATGTTCAAATGAGCCAAAATCCAATTAAACCCAAATCAATTGCAATCAAAGCTAGCAATAAATCCTAAATTAATTACAAAACCCAATTCAACTTAATTCAACTTGAAACCAACTCAATTGACCCATTAAGTTCACTTGACCCAAAGTGACCTAAAGGATTCATTTGAGCCAAACTCCAATCCAACCCAAATTAGATTGAACCAAATCAATCAAAACCTTCTATATTGATTGTTGATCATTCTTGACTGATGAATTGCAATCAATTAGGTCAAACTAACTCAATTTAGTCACTTGACCCAAGTTAACCCTATTAACTTACTTGAACCAAATTAAACCAAATCCCATCATAGTTTAAAGCAATTGAAATCAATGATACCTACTAATCTTTAGTTGAACTTTGAATATGACTTGACCATCAATTGAGCCAAACCAAGTTCAATTGGCCTATTGACTCGTTGACCCAATTTGACCTAAAGTGCCAAATTGGGCCAAATAAAATCCTGCTATCAAATTGATTGCAACCACTAATTTAAATCCATCCTAAATTGATTATTAAACATGATCAAACCCTGGATTGAACCCAATTTGATCAAGTCAACCTAATTGACACATTTAGCCCAAATTTGTATAAATCATTCCTAAATCCAAATTGATTAAATTCAAAACCTATAATCATCTTCAAATGATCAATTGAACTTAAACCAACACCTAACCCCAGCCAATATGGTCAATTTGACCAAATTTCTCAAGTTAGCCCATTTGAACCATATGAACCCATATGGGTCAAATCTAAATATAATCCAAATTAAATCAAACCAATTGCTTCAAATTTACTTATGCAAGTTCAAGTGGGATGACTAGTGCTAGCATGTCTTAAAGAGCATCAAGTAGTATTTGATGACGCCTCTAGTCCTATTCACCCCTATCCCGGCTGCTTATACTCAACATTGATGCATTAGATGACTTTATGTGGTGGTTTGTTGGCCCAAGCCAATGATGAAGGGAAAGAGAACACACTCTATTATCTCAGTCATCATCTAATCTCCGTTGAAGAAAACTATCCACCCATTGAGAAGCATTACCTAGCTTTAATCTTTGCATTCTAAAAGCTATGCATTATATGCTTTATCATAAAGTGAACTTGATTTCTAAAATTAATCCACTATAATATCTCATGATCGACGTTATTTGGATAGTTGGCATGATGGTCCATGATTTTGTCACAATTTGATATCACTTTCATACCCCTCCATGCAGTGAAAGGACAAGCACTCATAGATTTCTTAGCAACATATCCACTTAGTAATGATCTCCAGTTATCCTTAGGGGATATTAGCATTTAGTAATGATCTCCAGTTATCCTTAAGGGATATCTTGATGTTATCCTTTTGACTCTCTAGTTAGTAATGATCTCCTCAATGAACAAATCATAAACTTAGGGGTTATCAGCATTTATCGCTGGGAGATGTACTTTGATGGTGCGTCTTTCTCTCAAAGAGAAAAAGAATCATAATCTACTCATCTAGGAAAGGCGGGGATAGGGACAGTTCTTCTAACTCTGAACTATGATATGATGAGATTATCATATCATATATCCGATCCTTGCACAACAAAGCTAAATATGAGGTTGATCATCGGTATGGAGTTAGCCATCTCAGGCAACTAGATCATCAATGTCTTTGGATATTCTCAGCTATCGATCAACCAAATCGTTGGGTCCTATAAGGTCCTCAAGCCTAGACTCCATCACTACCAAAAGTACACTATGGAGGTGTTGGCCCAAATCACAAAAGTGAGCATTGACAAGATCCCTAGAGGAGACAATACTATATCGAATGCCTTTCCCAAGCTTGTCAAGGAGTTTGCATGTCTAAAAGATGAGTCCAAATCAATGGAGGTCAAAAATAGGCAAGTCCTACCTTTTATTGATATTGAACTCATCAAAAAATACTCTTTGGAAGGGGAGGTTGTTATTTCCAAAAAGGACAAAGAATTAGATTGGAGGCAACCCTTCATTGATTTCCCAAATGTAAACTACCTCAAGAGAAGTCTCAAGCACATCAAATGAAGCAAATGGCACTTTCCTACACCCTCGTGGATGGTGTCTTATACTCATGGTCCTTCGATCATATGTTACGATGTTTAGACAAGCATGAACTCTATAAGATTGTGACTGAGGTACATTCAGGATTATGCGGAGCTCACCAATCCGATCTCAAGATGAAAGAAAAAAATCAAAGACTTAGGTATTATTGGCCATCGATGATCACCGATTGCATGGATGTAGCTAAGAGATGCCAACAATAAGTACATGGAGTGGTCCTACACCTACCACCCAACATTCTACATCCAACGGCCTCATGGCAATTCAAGTTTTGGGGTACTAACATAGTGGGTCAGATTGAGCCTCCTTCTTCTAAAGGTCATCGATTTATCCTAGCTGCTACGGACTACTTTTCCAAGTGTGCGGAGGTGATTCTACTCAGGGAGGTCAAAGCTCAGCATTTCTGATAATGGTACTACATTCAAGAGCACCAAAATCAACAACTTCACCAAAAAATACAACATAGATTGGACGTACTCTACCATCTACTACCCGCAGGCCAACGGTTTAGTAGAAGCCTTCAACAAGACTCTCATCCAAATACTCAAGAAGATGCTCGATGATAACATAAGTCAATAGCATGAGCAGTTAGTTGAAGCTTTGTGAGTCTACCATGTATAGAACTCCAACTCAGTCCACCCCTTTCTTTTTAGTGTATGGGTTTGAAGCCTTTCTACCATTAGAAGTCCAACTCCCATCACTAAGGATAGCTATAGGTATTAAGATTACAACTAAATAGAATGCTAGGTTGCAGCTAAAAAAACTCAAAGGTTTAGAGGAGAGACACTTATGAGCATGCCAGAACCTCGAGTTGTGCAAAGCAAAAGTGATTCAAGCTCACAACAAGTTGGTCTACCCTAGAGCTTTTCAAGTAGGAGAGATTGTTTTAGTTCTAAGAAGACCAATTGTTGCTCATTGCAAGATGGGAGACAAGTTTGAACCCACTTGGAAAAGCCCTTTTACCATAGAAAAGGCCTACCAAGGTAGATCATACCAACTCATCAACCATAAAGGAGAGTGGCCGATGCTTCCAATCAATGAGCTTTACCTTAAGAAATAATACTCACAAAATAATGTTCAAAACACTTTTCATCAATAAAATTTCATTTCAAATCAAAATCTCTTCAAATTGAAAACATTTTCCTTTATGGATCTTTTATGGTGTGTTTATGGTAGCTGCAAGAGAATCCAAGCACCCTCATTAGCACAACACAAACACAAAAGTACACACAAACATAAACTAATCAAACACAAATCCATTACTTTGGGCTACTTTGTGTTGAGATAACGCCCCTAAAGGCCCTCACTCAGTGGTTGCTCTAAGTTGGGTTGATCCACTACATAGCTAGTGTGTCTCCCTAGTGGCCTCTACTCAAGAGAATGTGAGTACTTGTGCCTTCTTCTTGGCTTAACCACTACACACTAATGAGCACCCCATTAGTGTGGTATGTCATATTGCATGATTAATGAGCTACTTGGATGTTGACTTTATTTAAGAAGATGTGAGTCCCTGTGTTTTTTCTTGAACTAGCCTCCATGCACTGACTAGGTTCGAGTTCAACTTTGAGGATTAGCGTAAGACCCCAGTGGCTCCTTTTCCTCTTGATTACTTCAAGTTTGGGTTTTGTCTTTCTTTGTGACTTCCCACATAGTAGCTGCCCTAAGTCGGACGGTAGCTGTCTATCCAATGACAGACTATCCCGATGATCAGTTCCACTTAAGAAAATGTGAATCTCCGATGCTTTCTTCCTAGATTGATCACCGCACACCAACGAGCACCTTAGGTTGGTTATGTTTGCTTTGCTAACATCGACCTACCCGATGGACAATACCACTCAGGCAAATGTGAGTCTCTGTGCTTTCTCCTTGAGTCGGTCACCATATACCTACAGGATACTTATTGAAGTGATCGTGTGCAATATCTAGGAATGATGCACTATCTCAAAAGATAGAAATCACCACCTAATAAGGACTCCTAAGGGATGATGGGTCTTTGAATATACCGGAGATTTTTCTCCTACTTTACATAGAGAAAAAAAGTAGAGTTTATTTTAAGTGGGTTCATTAAGTTCCCTATGGAGGCAAGCCCCCATAGTTAATTACATCTTAAGGAATGGGAATTCCTTAGGAATACTCTCGATTAAAATAGAAATTAAGTTCTCCAAAGATTTCAAGGATAGACTATCAAAGGATTGTTTGTATTGGAAAATTAAATGGGAAAAACTCAAGGAGAAGACTTATTATCGAAGCCAAAGGGAGTGAGTAAGAAATGCTTGTGATACTAGGAATCCTCATGAGCATTCTAATCTAACCTATGGTTGGGCTTTATATGTTTGAAATTGAAGAGATTAATTTTATTAAAGTTGACATTTTATTAGAAAGCTTGGACTTATAATCCAACAACACAATATTGTGGAAATACCTAAGAGGTGAGGATTTATGCTTGTATCCTGAAGGAAACAGCTACCTTAGATCTTAAATCTAAGGAACCATGAAAATAAAAATAAAATGAATGGTGCTAAATAAATCTATCAATCTTCTGAGAGTTGGGCTATTATTATTTAGAAAGAGACTAAAGTCCTTAAACCCACTCTCTAAGAGACTAGAGCATGATTGGTATGAGTAATGACTTATCTAATGCAAAATATTTCCAAATTTTATTTAATTTTGGACACTTCATTTTGACAAAGGCTTTGGGATTTTGATGCCTATATGAAGATGAAAGTAGATCATTGGCTAAATCAACAATAAAGGGTGTTTTCCACCACATGGGATTCCCTCATGGGTCAAGCATCCCCCTATCATGCAAGGATGGAAATCCCCAATTTTCAAGAGCAAAATAATATGATATGCATATTGTGAAATATTTAATCATTTAGCTAAGGGATTGCTAAATATTTTAATTATCTTATTTATGCCCTAGGATTTAATGTGAGGTTATGAGTTATAGAAATTTTTAATTATGAGTTGTAAAATTTTTAATTACGAGTTGTAGTTGGGTAAAAGATTAATTTTTTTCTAAGAGCCTAATCGCATCCAAGCCATACAACAAACAACAATTATAAAGAAACTATGAAAAGACATGTAATTTATAATACACAAGCTAAACAAAACATCAAATAATTCTATAACCAACTCAAAAGAATAAAAGGTCGTGTAATCAGTATACAACCTAAAAGGGAAAAAATTGGTAGCTCTACCCATATAAAATTTGGAATATGAAAGAATAATTATAATTTATAAATGAAGAAGTGCTATGGGGGGTCTTCACTCTTCATGTATTCATGTCTTTATGTATCTTCCTCCTTCTTTGATTTTATTTTCTCCACTTCAAAGGCATCACATGGCCTCAGGACAAAGCCTTCTAGTTAGTGCTCATCCTTATCCCCCATAACACTAATTTTAATTCCTAATGCAAAATTATATTAAAAATAGGAAAAACAAATCTAACTACACCAGTAAAATAGAGGTTAGCTAAACACACATACAATCTCAAGCAATTATATCATAATTTGGACTTAGCACCCTACACATGGGTAACCGAGCTCACCTATCCTAACTTGGATTATACTTAAGGGCTTAAGCAACCTACATTGCTAGCATTTAAATTTAATTTTAACCTACCCCTTATGCATAATCCCCTATAGAAAATATGATTAGGCTAATCACTGCCTACCATCTAGTCTAAAATATTACATCACAAAATAAAATATACATCATTACCAAGCACCACCATAACATTAAGCTAGAAGTAGTGACTTAATTCTAATGTGTGTGTTAAGGCTTGTGTGGTATGTCTTGTTAATCATTAGAGTTGTAGTTCTTTAAGTGTGAAAGAGATTTAATTTAACCATAAAGGATGATTTCACTTCAAGTTATTTAATTGATTTGAGAATTTTAATTTGTGTTTTGTTTGGTTTCATGTAACTTACACTTAGCAACTAAGTTTTATGAAGCAAGGAAGGAGAACTACTCTCATTCATCCCTACCCTAAGCCATTTTCTAAAGCATGTTAATTTGATTTAGTTGTCTTTAGTGAATGTCTTATTACACATTTTAAAATAATCCTAAGTTTAGGTTCACCTTAAATGATTGCATTCAATATAAAAGGCTTCTTAAGATTAATTTTAGTGAACTACTAACACATGACATACATCACATTTTTCCTTTCCCCAACATGTAACATGAATATGGTTGAATCCTAAGTATAACTATACATGCAATATATTTCTTTTAGCACACTTTAAATGAAAGATGCATATGTATATTTTGTACAAAATGGGATTTTCACTCATTAACTAAATGCACATTCAAGTGTATAAAAGTTTAAGCAAGTACTTTGCCATTGTTAACCAGTGGAGTGAGGTAAAGATCTCCTTGGGGCTACTTAAAGCCTCACGTCCCCAGAATGTCCAGACTAGATATACCCACTATGCTTGAATACATATGAATGTATAAATGACCACAATAATAGAAAATCATGCAAAAGTTATATTTCTTTCAATTGCATTATTTATACATGTGAGCTAAAGTTGAAAAGGAGATTTTTATTCAATAGCTAAATGCACATATAAGCATATAAAATTTTTAAGCAAGTACTTTTACATTGTTAACTAGGGGAGTGAGGTAAAGACCTCCTTGGGGCTACATAAAGCCTCGCATCCCTGGAATGTCCAGACTATATATACCCACTATTTTAGAATACACATGAATGTACAAATGACTACAATAATGGAAAATTATGCAAAAGTTATATTTCTGTAAATTGCATTATTTATACATATGAGCTAAAGTTGAAAAAGGAGATTTTCATTCATTAGTTAAATGCACATATAAGTGTATAAAATTTTTAAGCAAGTACTTTGTCATTGTTAACCAGGGGAGTGAGGTAAAGACCTCCTTGGGGCTACTTAAAGCCTCACATCCCTGGAATGTCCAGACTAGATATACCCACTATTCTTTAATACACATGAATGTACAAATGACTACAAGAATGGAAAATCATGAAAAAACTATATTTCTTTCAATTGAATTATTTATACATGTGAGCTAAAGCTCTATCTAAATTCTAACATAGAAATACATAGGAATGAATTCAAACAAATGTTGTGTCCATTTCAAATGGGATATACACTTGTTAACATTCAAACTTTATGTAAATCCATATAGATTAAAGAAAGAGAAATCCAAATCACATGTTCTAAGTCATAGACACATGCAAGCTTATAGATATATATAACTATTATCACTCCAAATATTATAGTTGACTTATAAACTTTTAAAAATAACTTTGATTTAATAGTGATAATAGCCACACATATTCATAAGTTAATTAACACATGCAAGCTTGACATAAAGAAAATTCATTTAAATTTAAATATTTTGAAAACATGAATTCATGAAATCACATGACAAACATCATTTAATATGATTGGAAAAGAATAATAAGACATAAAACACATGTTTCATTCAATCAAACTAATTCCTAAGGACAATCATATTAAATAAAAATCATTTAAAGTAAACCAAAGCTTCTTAATGTCATTTTTTATTTATTTCATATTTCAATTTGTTTTAAAGATATGACGAAAAGTTTGCTGATCTTAACCCATTCCCATGTTTATAAATTAATTTGGTTTAATGAAAAGTAATTAAGTTGGATTTATGGGTTAATTAAGTTATGATATGGATTAAATCAATTAATTAACCCTTACCTATGGCACCTTAAGGTAATTAACTAAATAATTATGAGCCAACATGATATGCAAATACATTTGGAAATTAAATTAGCAATGCTCCAAAGAAATGAAAGGGGCCTAATGAAATTGGCTGAAAATTAATAGTTAATTAAGCTAAGAGACTTAATTAAGTACTCTTATAATTCTCCCACACATATGGCCTAATTATAATTTTCTTAAGATTCTCTTAGGTTATTGAACACCTAAGAGTCTACCCAGGACTAAATTAACTAAAATTAGTGGTGATTTAAGCTTTAGTTTGATTAAATAAGTCATTTGATTAGTTGATTAATTACTTCATTAATGCTCACCTTAATTGAGCTTAACTTAATTAAATTAAACTTAGCAAAAAGGATTAGAAAAGAGGTCCTAATCTCATTCCCACTATTTATCCAATGTAAATCAAAGGTTATCAGGCTTAATTAACTAATTTAGCATTATTTAGTAGTTTAATTAATCACTTAATTAATATATGAAGTAATTAGGGCTTAAATGATTGATTACCCTAATTAAGTAAGTGACTAACCCTAAGAAAATTATGGGAGGCAGAAGTCATCCTCTTAAATGAACCCATAATTACTTAAGTAATTAATTAAATTAATTTTATAATTAAACCTTAATTAAGCTATTATTATTGTTCATAATTAAAGGGAATATTTTTATTAAATTCTTCTGTGAAATACCTTTAAAATGAGTATTTATTTGTATTTTTTGATTTTACTATAATTTGTGATGAATTTATGAAGTTTAAGTGATTAAAATACATTTATTTAGCCTTAATTAACCTTAATCCCATTGACACCATGTGACACATTGATTTGGAATGCTTTCCACAAAGCGCTGTGGGATTGGTTCTTTAAATTGTCACATCCTCGGGTTGAGTCATCCAACGAGGGATGCAATTTCTCGTGCGCCATCCGATCTAAGATGGGCCGGCCATGATCAAAGTCATAAATTAATATGATCAATCAGATTAATCTAGCATGGTTTGATCAGGACCGTTCATTTTGATCACGTGGAATGGATGGTCCGTGATCTATCTTATCCTGAGCGGTGAGGGATAGAGACCGTCCATCGTTCATCGCTCAATCTGAGCACACCCAAGCTTGAATTAAGATCAAATCAATACCACACCATCAGAGAAGAAAAATGAAGAGATCCAATGGTGGAAATTTTGTGACATGTAACTTTTCTTCACAAAGGATCAAACCATTTTAAGGTAGAGGTCAATTTCAATAGCATACCTCATCGGAGCTTAGACTAGTGGTTCCAATCAATTGAGGAAGCTTTGTCAAGTAGAGATGAAGCCCTATTGACCGGCACAAGCTTGGAAGACCAATGCACCTGATTTAGGTGGTCGACTTTGATCGAATTCCTAATCTCAATGGTCAAAGGCGACGGGAAGCAATTTGTTGCTCGTCTAGCTCCAAGGAAGGTGTGTGCAAAGTTAATTGCACTTTGGTGGTGATTTGAGAAAATGAGATTTGAAGGTGGCCTCTCCTATTTCAATTTTTTGTAAATCGAGAACGGAGGGTTTTGGGAGCTCAAGAGATGCAAGAGGAAGCTTTGGGGAGGAGTTCTCTAGCTACTGGGGCAGTGGGTTTGAATGCCTTCGATTTGAGTGGGAATGAGGGGGGTATACCCCCTCATTCCTTGGATCTGATGGCCATGGTTCTTTTGGCCATTTTGAATAAGTGGCTATCATGGGGAACTTGATTTGGGTAGGGAATCACCTTAGGTGGCTTCACTTGAGAAGTGAAGGGTGTGAGAATGCATCCAAGGTAAGGGGAGTGGGAGTCCTTGCTTGCCACATGCTCCAATGGAAATGGGGAGGTGATTTCACCTTCCATGGGTCATGGCTGACCCAACCAACCCTTGGGTCAGGTTAGCAAGTGCCCTAGGTGACTAGGTGGAGCATTGGAAGAGTGTCAAGTGGCCAAAAAGAGAAATGACCATTCCCCCAAGTGATTTGCCTCATGTGATACCCTTAGCCCCAAAGGTAGAGTGGTCATTTGGTATTGGATTTGGTTTAGGTAGATTTGAAATGATTCAAAAGTGGATTAGCCCAAATTTTATCTCATTTGGAGTTCATTAGGTTTGATTTGGCTCAATTTGACCTATTTAGGTCAAATTGGGTTAGGTTGGGTTAGGTTGACCAATTGGTCAAATTGGATCAAACCAAGGGTTTGGTCATGTTCATATGATCATTTGAAGAGTATTGTATGCTTTTATTTAATTTAATTTGTATTTAATTAGACTTTAGTTTAATTTGACCCTTTATGTCAATTTAGGCTAAGTGGGTCAATTAGGTTCAGTGGGTTTTGGGTCTAGTGAGTCAATTAGGCCCAATTGAGGCTTTGGTCAAGTTCAACAATTAATTTGGAATGAACTTGAGACTTTGGTTGCAATCAATATGATATAGATTTTGATTTGACCCTTTTTCACCTTTTTGGTCAATTTGGGTCGACATAGGTCAAGAGGGTCAATTGGGTTAGGTTTGGCTTATTGAAGGTCAAGTCATATTCAAATGTTGATTTTGGGTTGGTATAAATCAATGGTTTCAATAGATTTAGCTTCAGTTGTAATTTGGATAGTTTGGGTTCATGTGGGTTAAAGGGTTGACTTGGTTTGACCTAATTTATGATAATTGATCAATCTAAGATGATCAACAATCATGTCATGAAGTTTGGATTGGCTTAATTCACTTTGATTTGGATTGGATTGGATTTTGGTTCATGTTGGTCAAATTGGCCACTTTGGGTCAAGTGGACCAATTGGGTTTAGTCAACTTGATTTTGGGTTGAGTTTGATTTAGTTGAGTTTATATATGGATTTGAGATTGATATATAAATTCAATTACAATTGGTTTGGGTTAAAATGAGTTTTAGTTCATTTGAAAATCTCAAGTCAAATGGTCTAAGTTGGGTTTGACTTGAGTTGATTTTGGTTTGGCTTGATGATTATATATTTCATTTATATTTGGATAGGTAATTGAAAGAATGATTTATTCAAAAGAATATCCATTGATTTTGGCATGATTTAGGTGGGTTTTGGCCAAGTTCAAGGAAATGGCTTAAAAGGTTTGAATCAATTTTGGATTTGGTTTTGACTATTTGAATTTATATTTCACTTATATTTGTGAATATAAATGAAGATATAAATGACTTATGAGAAAATCACTTGACTTTGGAGTTATTTGGAAGCAAATTTGACCAAGCTCATGAAAGTAGGTGAAAAGGGCTTAGAAGGAAATCAATTTAGTTTGATTTAGTTTTGATCACTTGAATGTGGGTTTCATTTATATTTTTGAATATAAATGAAAATATAATTGATTTATAAGAAAATTAATTGAGTTTAGGTTGATTTGAATGGGATTTGACTAAGCTCATGGAGTTTAGTCCATATGGCTTAGAAGGGAATTCAGTTTTGATTTGATTTGGATTTAGTTTTGATGATTTAAGTGTAGATTTTAATTATATTTATGGAGATGATTGAAGATATGATTGATTCATGAAGAAATCAATTAAGTTTGATTGATTGGATAGAAATTTGGCTAAATCCATAGGATCTAATCATCGCTTAAGGAAGATTTAATCAAGGGCTTCAATCATTTGATTTGGAATTTACATTTGAAATTGAGTTTGATTGAAAATCAATTCAATTTGAATTGGATTTAAGAAGGTACACATGGATTAGATTTAGGTTATAGTGTAGGTGATTTTCCTAAGTCCCTAAGGCATGGCCTAATCCTATGATTAACCCTTCTAAGTCTCTAGATTTAGGTTAAGTGTTCACCTAATCTCTAGAAGTGTCTTTTGACTAAGAAAACCTTAGTATCTAGAAGGTTAATAGGTTTAAGAAGAGGAGGTTAAGAACTCACTTCAAAAGTGAGGTCAACAAAAGGACCCCTAATAGGTGTGGTGTAACTAACAAGGCACACCGCACTTATTGGTGTTGATCGAGACGATCAACAATGTCTAAAGGATTGCAAACACTAGAAATGATATATAACTAAACTCGGGAGGTAGATAGAATCACAATCTTAGTGCAATGCAACTCAACTTATGCCAAGGGCATAAGAAAGACAGAAGAAATCCTTGGGGGATTGATTATGTGAACCTTCCATTAGGGAAGCGGGTTCAAGCTATCCGTTGAGGGATAAAAATTTGAGTCTAATTATGAATATGATTTGTTTGGGTGTGTATTTGCTAGGGATAAGAATCTATCGGGGATCAAGATCAAATTAATATGGATATGTTCAATCATAATTGATGGGGAAGCGTATCCGCTAGGGATATGGACTCGAATCTGCTAGGGATTGGGTATGTGAACCTCTCACCAGGGAAGCAAGTTTAGGCTATCCACTAGGGATAAGAATTTAATATATGATTTGTTTGGGGATGTGTCTACTGAGGATTAAAGTTTGATTGGATTTCTTTGATTTAAACTCCACTGGGGAGGCTAGTTTAATTATGGCTCCACAATGGAGAATGGTTTTGGATTTAGGGCATATCCGTTGGGGAGGCTAATTTGATTTATGTCTCACTGGGGAGAAGTTTGGTTTAATTGATATATTTGATTTGACTCCATTAGGGAGATTGGTTTTGAATTTGGTTTATGGACTGTATCGGTTTGCGATGGACCCATTAAGAAGGAGCCACGGAGGTCATGTCCAATCTTAGATTTATAAGTTCAAAGGGGTAGTCCACCTGCCATAGGGTAGGGCTATCCAACCTAAGGGTTACCCTTCGGTGTGCAACGACTGTGCTAGGAAGAAAGCATAGTAGACTTTCATCTTCCAAAGTAAGAAAAATGTCTCTGGGGTGATCTGTTGGATGAGCAAAAAATCGAACCCGACCTAAGGCTACTACAAAGTGAATCTTTGGGGAACTTATGTCATCTCAAGAGCAATCTAGATTAATTTCATTTTAATTTGATTTGATTTGATATGATTTGATTTAATTTTGTGTGTTATGTTATTGACCCACTAAGAAGGAGCTATGTTAGCCTTGAGCTGTCTCAGATTTACAAATCTAAAGGGGTAGTCTACCAGCCACAAGGTAGAACTATCTAGCCTAAGGGTTGCCTTTCGGTGTGCAACAGCTTGGCTAAGGAAAAAGCGTAGCAGACTTACATCTTCCAATGCAAGGAACAACTGTTGGGGTGACCTATTGATGGTGCAATAAATCAAACCCGACCTATGGAGACTATTGAGTGAATGCTGCTGGGGACTTATGTTAACTCAAAAATAATCAAATTAATTTCATTTTAATTTGATGGACCCCGTTGGTTTGCGATGGACAGCACTGAGAAGAGGCCATGTTGGCCTTGATCTATCTCAGATTTATCGATCCAATGGGGTAGTCTATCGGCCGCAATAGTAGGACTATCTAACCTAAGGAGTACCTTTCGGTGTGCAACGGTTGTGCTAGAAAGAAAGTATAGCAGACTTACATCTTTCTGAGCAACGATTAGCCACAAGGGTGACCCATTGATGTATAATAGATCTAACTCAACCAAGGGTTGTCTATTGGTGTGCAATGGTCATGCTGGAAAGAATGCATTGTAAACTCTTACATCTTCCAAAGCAAGATGACCTCCAAGGTAACCTATTGTTGGCACAACAAGTTGAACCCGACCTAAGGGTGACTACTGAGAGAGTACCACTATGGACTTATCTCAACTCAAGAGTAGTTAGACGATTCCTATAGGGAGTTTTGCTGACATTGCCCTAAAGATAGGATGCATGCTTAAGAAAGGTGTCATTGGGACTACTCCACAAGCGAATATTTTGTTTGTTTATTATCATGGACAATGTTGATGTGTGAGGGATCACACTAGGAAGGGACTATGTCGGCCTTGACCTATCTTAGATTTACTAGACCAAGTGAGAATTTGCACATCAGTGAAATAGAATCTCTAATAATAGGGGTGGTTATTAGAAAAGGGGGACTATCCAATCCAAAAGTAACCTAGGTAGTGTCGAAATAGGGTCATAAAGGTACTGATCCAAATAGAGTGCCCACAGGGGAGGTGCCACTAGGGGCATTATCCTGGACCCTATAAATAAGAAAGCCTGTAGGTATATGGTGACCAACTCAAGGAGAAAGTGTAGAAGTCTTACATATGCTAAGAATGGTGTATCCACCGTGGGTGGTGTCATTATAGCAAAACACCAACTAAGGTTCCGTTGGTGTCTAAGAGGAACTAATTATCGGGATAATCTATCTTCACCTCAATAGGTGTTATCCGACCAGGGCTACCTGTTAGTGTACAACAGTTATACATAAGAAGAAAGCATAGCCTACTTACATCTTCAAAATCAGGGATCAACCGTTGAGGCGACTTGTTGATGGCACAACATATCAACCCAACCTAAGGGTGACTACTAAGTCAAGAGTCACAAAGAATTACTGGACCCAGACTTGAAGTAGTCAAGAGGAAAGGAGCCATTGGGGGACTTACCCTAATCCTCTACTCGACCAAGTCAGTTCATAATGGCTAGTTTAAGAAGAAGGTGTAGAAGATTTACATCCTCTTAAATGAATCCAATATGATGGTAGTTTACCAACAACACAATAAGGCCTAACCATTCTTATAAGGTGCTCATCGATGTGCAGCAGTCAAATTTGGAAAGAAAGTGTAGTAGACTTAAATCTTCCTAAATGAGGGACCACTAGGGTAATGCACTAGCAGGATAAGTCAACGACCTAGAGTAGCTAATGAGTAAGTGCCACCAAGGGCATTATCCCACATCAAAGTAGCTCGAGTCAAAAGATGTGTATTTGTTTGTGTTCTGTGTGAAGTTTGTGTTTGTGTTTGTGTTTGTGTTATGTTGATGAAGGATAGGATGTCACTTGGGTTCTCTTACACCTACCCTAAACACGACATGGCGGATTCACAAACAAGCAAATAATGCTTCAAATAAAGAGGAGATTTGATGATGGAAATGAAATTTTTTATTGATGATAATTATTTTCAAACATAATTTTAAGGATACTATTTTTTAAGTGAAGCCCATTGATTGGAAGCATCATGCGCTCTCTCTTATGGTTGATCAACTGAAATGATCCTCCTTAGTAGGCCTTTTCTATGATAAAATGGCCTTCCCAAGTGGATTCAAACTTGCCTCCCATCTTATGATAGGCAACAATTGGTCTCCTTAGAATTAAAACAAGCTCTCCTACTTGAAAAGCTCTAAGACGGACTAGCTTGTTGTGAGCTTGAATCATTTTTGCTTTGTATAACTCAAGGTTCTAACATGCTTGTAGGCATCTCTCCTAAACTTTTGATCTCTTCTAACCTTAATTTGGTATTCTATTCTATTGTGTTCTTGCTACCCATAGTTATCCTTAGTCATGGGAGTTGGACTTCTAATGGTTGAATAGCTTCGGACCCATATACTAAGAAAAAAGGAGTAGAATGAGTTGGAGTTCTATATGTGGTGTGTGATGCCCACAAAGCTTCAACTAATTGCTCATACCACTATCGCTTGTTATCATGGAGTCTCTTCTTTAATATTTGGATGAGAGAATTGTTGAAGGCTTTGTTGGGCCATTTTCCCTTGGGTAGTAGATGGTCGAGTATCTCCAATCTATGTTGTATCTCCAATGAAATTATTGATGTTGGTGCTCTTGAATGCAGTACCATTATTAGATATAATTTGTCGAGGCACTCCGAACCTATATACGATATGGTTCCTAAAAATCTGGAACATCGTGTGACCTCTATGAGCGGATTGCCTCTCGCAGAAAAAGTAGTGATGGCTAAGATTAACCGATGACCCTTTGAAGAAGGAGGATCAATTGAACCCACTATGTTAGTACCCCAACACTCGAATGCTTATGAGGCTAATGTAAGATGTAGAATGTTGGGTGGTTGAAGTAAGACTACATCGTCTACCTGACATTGGTGGCATCGCCTAGCTATATCCACGTAATATAGTCATCGATGACTAGTAGTATCCTAGTCTCTTGATCTTGGCTTTCATCTTCAGAGATTGGTACGCTCCACATAATCTTAAGTGTACCTCGATCATGATCTTATGGGCTTCATGTTTGTCCAAGCAACGTAACCACATATGATCGAAAGACCGGTATAAGGTGTCATCTATGAGAGCATATGAATGGGCTATCTGCTTCACCTGATGTACTAGTGACATCTCTTGAGGTTGTTTGCCTATATTTAGGTAATTCATGAATGGTTGCCTCAAATCTAACTCCTCATCTTATTTTCCAATGCCAACCTCCCATTTAAGAGAGTACCTTTCGATGAGTTCAGCATCAATAAGGGATAAATTTTGTCTATTTTGGACCCTTTTGATATAGACTCATCTTCCAGACATGCCAACTCCTTGGCAAGTTTAGTTAAAGCATCTACTATGGTGTTTTTTCCTTAAGGAATCTCGTAAATGGTAACCTCTAGGATTTGGGCCAATAGCTCCATGGTGTACTTGGGGTAGTGATGGAGCTTAAGATTAAGAACCTTATAGGACCCAACAATTTGATTGATGACTAACTGAGAATCTCTAAAGATGTTGACATTCTGGATGCTTAGAGTAACGACTAACTCTAGATCAACAATCAAAGCCTCATATTCAGCTTCGTTATTGGTGCAAAGATTGGACAGGTGATATGAGAATCTCCTTTCATCATGGTCCAGAGTTAGAAGAACTACTCCTACCCCTACCTTTCTTGGGATAGTAGATTGTGGTTCTTCTTCTCTTTGAGAGGAAGTCACACCATCAAAGTACATCTCCCAGTGGTGAATGCTAGTATCCCTAAGTTCATGATTTGTTTATGGGGGAGTTCATCACTAAGCGGAGAGTTAGTAGGAAGTGAGTGTGCTGCTAAGAAATCCGCTAGTGCTTATCCTTTCACTACACGGAGGGATAAGACAGTAATGTCAAATTATGACAAAATAATGGACCAATGTGTCAACCATCCGGATAGCATCGATCGTGTCATGAGATATTGTAGTGGGTTGATCCTAGAGATCAAGTTCACCTTATGAGAAAGCATATAATGCCATAGCTTTTGAGATACGAAGATTAAAGCTAGGCAATGCTTCTCAATAAGTGGATAATTAGCTTGAGCAGAGATTAGATGATGGCTGAGGTAGAAGAGTGTGTTTTCCTTCCCTTCATCATTGGTTTGGGCCAACAAAGCACCAAGGGAAGGGAGTGGTCTAATGCAACAATGTATAGAATCAATGGCTTTTCGAGATAGGCTAGAAGCGGCAACATCATCGTAATGCTTGATGTATTTAAAGGCATCGGCTTGTCATCCCACTTGAACTTAGTCCTTTTGATAAATGCTAAAATGGCTAACACCTCGATGGGTTGGATATGAAGCATCTTAGATATGCTGACTACACTTGAAATAATCTAAATTAAGTTAGACTTTTAGGGGGTGGCATTTCTAATATTGCTTTGATCTTCTCAGGATCGATCTCAATTCCCCGATGCCAGACAATAAACCCAAGGAACTTCCCTGAAGCTACTTTGAATGGACACTTCATGGGGTTCATTTTGAGGTTGAACTACCTTACCATTCAAAAACTACTCTCAAGTCAAAGAGATGGTCTTCCTTTTCATTACTTTTGACTTTGAGATCATTAACATAGCATTCTACTTGATGATGAATGAGTTCATCGAAGATTCATGTCATGGCCTGCTAATAGGTAGCACCGACATTTTTAAGGATGAAAGGCATGACTTTATCGAAATAAATCCGATATGGGTTTGAAAAGTAGCATTCTTCTCATCTTCAGGGACCATCTTTATTTGGTTATATCCAGATGAACCATCCATGAAGGAGAAGACCACATGAGATGAGGTAATGTCCACCATCAATTTATGGTGGAAATTCATCATTTGGACATGCCTTATTTAAGTCCCTAAAATTGATGTATATACGAATTTGGCTATTCTTCTTCTTAATTGGGATGACATTAGTCAACCAAGTAGGGTATTTTTCTTCTCTGATGAAGCTAGCATGATCAGTTTCTTTATTTCATAAATGGCATGCTGTTCAATGTCTAATCACATGCGTCTAAGAGCGTGCTTGATAGGGTTGAGCTCGTCAAGAGATAAATCGAGCACTATGCTCTATTTTTTAGTTTGTTGACTACTATGTTAGGAGATAAATTAGGCATTTATTTATAACTTCATGTGAAGTAGTCCTTAAACTTAGTCAATAGCCTAACTAAGTCATTGGTTTTAGTTTCATTCAGCAGAGAACTGATGTATGTCGAACGTGGATTGTCTTCAGTTTCTAAGTTGATTTCTTTGAGCTCGTCGATGGTTGATCTGATCTCCTCTTCAAACTTTATCGTTGCATCTTTGACTTCAAAATCATCTAGAGCATCTAAAGTTTCTAAGCACACCTCCTCATACGAGTTAATGTGATTTGAAAAGAACTATCAAATTTCAAATGATTAGTGATTACTAAGCACTAATCATCATCATCAACTAAACCCACTATACTGAATCCTAATCCTAGTCTTGATTGAGAGCTTTTGCATTTGTTTTTCTATATTCTTTCAAAGTAGTCTAACCTGTGTTTAGAGCAAGCATGTGGATTCAATCTTTTGTTAAATTTATGACACATGGCGAGTACCAATCAAAGATAATTCTATTAAATCTTTATATGAATCATTCTCAAGTTCTACATTGACTTCTTGACATGAGGATGATGCTCCCATAAAGAACCTCTGAGTCTTCACATTTGAGGATGACTTTGGGGCTTCAATAACTACCAAGCCCTCAACTTTTTGAGATGATAGTGGGGTTAGAGCTAAGGTTCCCAACCGTTGCCTAACTATTTCACATATAGACTTGGATACACTTATGCTTTGGCTTGGAGCCTGGCCTTCATCACTGTCTAGGTCAAGTGTCACCTCGAAAGGAATCTACTAATAAGATGAGCTAGCTAGCGTGCTAACCATATAAGACTCATCCTCTGAACTAGATTCTAAGTCTATATGAATAACAGGTGTACTCCTGGTGGCTGGGACATATCTTTTATTGGCTGGCCAATAAAGAAGCTTTCCACCTCTAGGATTTCCTTTGAATTATCCTCTTCCTCTGTCTGGTGGAGGTTGGGTCATCCTACCCATGTGTTCAAATTGGGAAATGAACTATGGGTGAAATCTAATGTCGGGCTCCACTTCCTCCTCCAAGTCTATTTCTCGCTCCCTTTTTCTTTTTTTTCTTTTTCTTTTTCTTTTTCATTTTCTTTTTCTCTTTCTTTTTCTTTTCATTTTCTTTTATTTTTGAACTTTGGCCAGGTTCGTGAGAATAGACTTGTTGATTTTGAGGGAGGTAGTAAACCGCATCCTCATATATGCTAACCTTATGAACTATAAATGACTTGAGATCTCCTTTGACAAAGTAGACAATCCCAACTCTCATAAACTTCATACACTGATGTAGAGAGGATGGAATCATATTGTTTTCATGTATCCATAATCTCCTAAGCAAAGCATTGAAAATTGTTTCTAAGTCTATATTGTGAAATTTTAGCTTCAGTCATCCAATCATCTATCTCCAGAGGCAACACTATGGAACCTATGGCTCTCTCGCCTTGTTTATTGAATCCTCACAACATCATCCTTTCTTTTTGGAGTTTGGAGATGTTGATTCTCAAGTAGGCAAGGGTTCTTAGGCTCATAATATTGACTAATGCACTTGCATCAACCAACACTCAAGATAGCCTGAATCTACCCATATCCATGATGTAGAAGGGATGATTGTGCTCAGTCATCCCTAGAAGCTGATCTTCATCACTAAATGTAACTCCTAGGACATCCTTTGAGTAATGAGCCTCCTCTCCAATGTTCAACTGAGCTAAATAGATCTCAAGATCAATTAGAGCCTTGATTAGAGATTCTCTTTTATATCTTTGGATAAGATGAGGGCGACGTATATGCTTAGCTTAGGTGACAACTTTTTAAGGTGAGCGATGACATTGTAATCAACTCTAGCTTGGTCCTCCACAAGCATATCCATGGGAGGCTGTTGACCTCATTTTTAGAATGAACTCTCAACCCTCCCATCTTAGGCTTAGCACTCCTCTTAGACTTTAAGAGTTTCTTAGTCTTAAGACACATCTAGTGATTAGATGGACACTCAACCTAGCCCTAGAAGACTTAGAAGAGTTAGCCATAGAAATAGGTTATGCCTTAGGGGTGTTTGGAAAATTTCCTACCCTTAGCTTAAATCATTCCTCACTTTCCCTCCTTCAAGTAAAACTCCAAATAAATTCAATTTTATTTTCTCCAAACCCAAATCAACTCCATATGATTGAAATCCATGATTGAAACCCATGATCAAAATCCATCAAATTTCTAAGTCCAAATTTTGCTCAAGTCCTTAATTTTCTCTCAAGGACTTAACCAAAATCATGATTCAAACCTATTCAAATCTTTGAGATTTTCTCATGATCCATTTATACTCTTATTTATATGCACATATATAAAAGAAATATAAATACAAACTCATCAAATCAAATTCAAAATTCAAAATTTAAAATCAATTCATTAAAATTCCCATAAATCCTTTAAAATCCCTTTTAGGGATTTAACTTAAATCAAAGCTTTTCAACTCATGGGATTTTCTCAAAACTTATTTATATTCACATGTACAAATGAAATATAAATATAGATCAATCAAATCAAACCAACAAATTAAATTCCAAATTTAAAATTCTTAAAATTCCTTAAATCCTTTAAATTTCCTTTAATGGATTTATCCTACATCATGATCAAACATATTCAAACTCATGGGATTTTCTCAAAACTTATTGATATCCTCATTTATATTCACATATATAAATGAAATATAAATATAAATCAATCAAATCCAATTCAAAAATTAAATTTCAATTTTAAAGTTTCCATAAATCCTTTAAATTCCCTTTAATGGATTTAACTTAAATCATGATTAAACCACTTCAAATCCTTGAATTTTTCTCATGATCAATTTATATTCTCATTTATATTCACATATATAAATGAAATATAAATTCAAACAATCAAAACCTATTCCAAAATCAAACTCAAATCTCAAAATCCAATCTAAGCCTTGTCAAAATCTTGAACTTAGTCAAATCAAATTCAAATCAAGCCAAACTCTTGATTTTCTCTCATGGTTCAATCAACCCTACAATCATGAGCTCATATATAAATCCAATCTTCAATCACCCAATCAAAACCTAAATCAAAAATCAAACCCAAAACCCTTTTCATATTCTTCCTTTGAATATGAAAATCTTCAAATGGATCTAAACCCATTTGACTTCAAACCACTTGTAAATGGATTTATATTTCACTCATGAGTCCATATACAAGATCAACCAACTTGAAATCAAGCTTTGACCAAGCCATTTGACCCACTTAGGCTCTCACTAAAGTGACCTAAAGTGACCTAAAGTACCCTTGAGCTTTTGATCCTAACTAAATTGGATTGAACCAAACTCATATATCCTCTCATCATGATCAACAATCATCATGGGATGATCAATCAACAAATTGGGTCAAACCAAGTCAAACTTAAGGGTTGACCAAGTCAACACTTAACCTAAAATGAAACCTTACATAGCCAAATTCCACCATAGGCCAAATTGAATGAGACCATTGATCTAAGTTCACTCATGACCTATGTGTGAACTTGACCAAGCCAACATTTGATCCTAACCTAGCCCAATTAGCTCACTTGACCCAAGTTGACCCTTTTTGACCTAAAGGGCCAAAATGTGTCTAAACATGATCTAAGCTAAATTGATTGAAACCAATGGGTCAAGTCCATTCCAAATCACTTGTGAAATTTGACCAAAGCCTCATTGACTAGACCTAACTTATTGACCTTAGACAACAACATGACCTAAAGGGGTCATGTTGAGCCAAAATTGAACTTAACTCAAATTGACTGGAAAGAAAGATACTAATCCACTCCATATGACTAACTTAACCTAAACCTACCCTTGACCTACCTCAAATAGGTCAAATGGGCCAAATAGGTCAACTTGACCCATTTGACCTAAATTAAGTCATATGAGCCAAAACCAAATATATACCAAATTGAATCAAACCAAAGCCACCAAAACATTTCAAATGGTCATATGAACTTGACCCAACCCTTGGTTTGACCTAATTTGACCAATTGGTCAACTTGACCCAAGTTGACCCATTTTGACCTAAATCGCTCAACATGAGCCAAACCCTATCAAATGGATTCCAAATCCCATGAAACTTGGCCAAACCTAGTTTCTCCACATGTCCAAAGTGGAAAAATAGCAAAATGACCATCATACCCTTAGACCATAGAACAAATTTTGGCCTAACCCATGAATAATTTGGTCATACCCTCTTCACAATCACTTGAGGCTTTCCTAAAAGCTCTAGGGTACCTAGGGGAGAGTGGTGCACCCAAACCAATGGGTTTGGGTTAGCCTATTTGGTCCCTAGACCAAACCTGACCCCAATCTCAAAATTGAAATTTAAACTCCCTCTTAAGCTCAAATTAAGGCACATGGGAGGTTGGCAATCCACTCCTTGGATCAAACCGACCATGTGCACACTCAAAATAGATCAAACAGCCCTCCCAATATGATCAATTGGATCAAAATGGTAAGAGCATTACCGACTATCTGATCCTTCAAGGGGGAGATATACTCCCCTTACTTCAATTCAATTCTCACTTGCCCTCTATCGATTGAAGCTAAGGAACTTAGAGAAATCATCAGAGAGCACTCCAAAGCTTCTTAGAGAGGATTTGAATTCCCTATTTCTCATTTTTTCACAGTGAGCTCAATCCAATTCCCTATTTCATGCATTCATAATTTTGAATTTTGAATTTTAAAAATGAAGCATGTGTTGGCTAAAGTAGAAATATGAATGGTTATTATCACTACTAAATCAAACTATTTTTTAAAATACATAATTCAAATACAAAATCTGAAAGTGTGCTACTTATACTTTAATTATAAGCTTGCATGTGATAGATTATAAAGGTATAGCATATTTTCTTTGTTATGTTAACATAGCTTTGAATAGGAATTGGTAAGATGTAGAGTTCATTTAAGAAAGAACTAACTTAATTTTATACCCTATTCATCCCTATGCTATCACTTAAGAAGGGTTGCTTGCATACATAAATTAAAAGATAAAATGAATCCATTAAACAACTTTTGCATTTCCTTTTCTATTCATTTCTTTTTACATATGTTAATTATTTAAGGAAAGTGGTATATTAGTGGACAACCCCAAGTTTGCGGTTTTAAATAGCCCTAAGTAGGTCTTGTACCTTACTAAGTTAACAATGGCGATGTACTCACTTATGGCTTTCTTACTTTCATGCATGTATGTGAAATTTTGGATAAGGAAAATCTTTTCTACTTAAGAAAAGGTATGCATATTCAACTTCTAAATTTCCTTAAATGGATTACTTATCATGCATCATAAAGTTTGTTAAATACTTTCATTTGTATGTATAGATATGCTTAGGGTCTATCCATATGCATGTTATATATGTTGGGAAAGAAATGAAGTAATGGGTGTTATATAAATTTTGATTCATTTTATTTAATCTTAAAATATCTTTCTTTTTGAATCAGTTTGTTTAGAGTTTATCTAAATTTAGGATTGATTAAAAGATTTAATTAAAACATTCACCTAAATGAAACTAAAATGCAAATCTACTTTAGAAATTACTTAGGTTAGGGAAGGAAAGAGAAGTTCTCTTCTCTTTCCCTCTCTTCATAACTTAGTAATTAATTGTAGGATCCATTTGAACCAAATCAAAACATGAAATAAAATCAACCCAAAATAATTAAACAACTTAAATGAAACCCTCCTCCAAGTTGAACATGTCCTTCACACTTAGAAAATTCAAACTAAAGCCCTAGCTAAGCATACCACATAAGCCTTCAAAACACACACATTAGCCTAAGTCACTACTTCTAGCCTTAGGTTAGGTCGGTGCATGATTTGATGTTTGTTTTATTTTGTTATATATGTTTTAGACTGGATGTTAGGGTGTATGCTTGTAGAATGAATGGTAGAATGCTCTTAGTATAACTATTCTTGTCTGTAGGGGATTATGCTTAAGAGGCAATATCAAAAATAAAAATATAAATGCTTTTGTTTGTAGGTGCTTTATATCCCTAAGCATAATCCATAGGTCAGGTGGACTTAGTCACCCATGTGTGGGGTGATAAGTCCAATATACATGCTTGAGATTTATGTGGTGTGTTTTAGCTAACCTTTGTTTTGTAGGTGTTAATTAGATTTCCACTTTTAATTTTCATGTAAAAATTTATATAATTAGGATTTGGAATGATTGTTATGGGGATTAGGATGAGCATTAGTTATAAAATTTTATCTTATGCACCATGTGAAGCCTTGGATCATCCACCTTCCAACCTTTCAAAGGAGGAACCAAAAGAAGAAAGAATAAAAGAAAAGATGAAAGAAAGAAGAAGAAAGAAGAATAAAGCTTGAAGGCCCCCATAACAATGAATTTCTTGCTTAATTATAATTGATTCATTTGTAATCTGGGTTGTATAAGGGTAGAACTCGGCTACCCATATTTGATATTTTCAAGTTTGTGCGATGGTGCCTGATCACAATGCCATTTATTCTTTTGTGATTAGCTTTACAAATTGATTGATGATTTGTTTAGCTTTTGCATTAAGTGGCATGATTTTCCTAGTTTCTTCCTTACTTTATGTATGGCTTGGATGTGGATTAGGCTATTTAGGAAAAAATAAATCTTTTACCCAACTTAACAACTCAAAATAAAATTAAATAACTCATAACCTCACCTAAAGCTTAGGTTTAAAATCAAGATAAAAGAATTAGAAATTCCTTAGGTGGATGAGCATTTCTTTATAATATCATGCACAAATGCATCTTATTTCACTCTTGATTATAGTACTTCCACCTTTTCCAGAGAACTTGGCTTGACCTTTGAGAGCCATGGTGGAAACTCACCTCCTCCATTCTCGCTGATTTTGGCAAATAATCTGATTTCTCATGCATTAGTCATATGAATCCTATTAGCTTGAGTCAAAATAATTGTCCAAAATGAAAAATAAAAATGAAATTTGAATTGCATTAGATTTAGGTCATTTGAAGCATGTTCATTTACATGATCTAGTCTCTTTAGGGAGTGAGTCTAAGGACTTAGTCTCTTTCTAAATAATAAACCTAGCTATCTTGCATAAGCATAAAAACTTGCCTACATGTATTTAAAATTGTAGGAGTTAGTTAGACCCCAGTGGTTGTAATTCCAAGCTGTCGGGTGGTTTGTTTTTTCTTGTGAAGGCAAACCAATTACCCATTTTCATCTTAGATTTAGGTTATACTTTCGGCCCTCACCGAAGCTCCCTAGATTTAGGTTATGAGGTTGCTTCTCTCCTTTGTGGGCCATAAGATTAATTCCTCACCTCTTAGGCATTTCCTTAATCTTGTGTTAAGGAATCTTAAGTCCTAAATTTCTAATGAAAAAAATGCAACCTAAACAAACTAAATCAATTTCTAAAATATAAAGCCCAACTATAAGATAGTTTGATATGCTCGCTAGGTTTCCTAGCATCATGGGCATCTCCTACTTATCTTCCATTTTGGCTTCGATAATAACTCCTCTTTTGATCAATCCCATTTGATCTTCAAACATAAACCAATCGATTGATAGTCCTTCCCTATTGAAATCTTCAAAGACAATGATGATTTATCTTAATCGAGAGTTTTCCTATGAGATCTCATCCCTTAGAATGTAATTAACTATGGGGGCTTGCCCCTGTTGGGAACTTAACGAACCTAGTTTAAAATAAACTCTGCTTTACTTTTCCATGTAAAGTAGGGGAAGAATCTCTGGTACATATGCAGACCCATCATCCTTAGGAGTCCTTATTGAGGTGATTAGGTCCATTAAAGGGAAGTGACTTCTATCTTTCAGATAGTATACTATTTCCTTGATGATGTACTCGATCTACTGAATAAGTACATCTGTAGATATGTGTGGCATCTTACAAAGATGAATTTTTATAGTGTGTTGCCTTTTCTTTCTCCTCACAAATTTGAAGGTGACTCTTATAGAAAATTTTTAAACCAGGCAGATTTTTCTAGAGACTCAGCTGGGGATGGTTCTCTCTCCATCTTTGGCAAATGATCATTGTCTTTGAGTATCGATAGTGGGTTTGTACTTTGGTATGAATCCAAGACTATCCTTCTTTCTGTTGGCACTTAGCTTATTTCATTCTTGAGTTGAGTTAGCCAACATCTTTAAATTTTAGGACTGCATTCCTTATTAGTCTTAAAACACCCATTGGGTCCTCCAATGGGCAAAATGAAAAGATCTAAATAAAAAGAAAATATCTTAAAGACTTCCTCCTTATCATTTTCATAATAAGGAAAGGTTCATTTCTAGAAATAATAAAATCTTCCATAAAGAACTTTGCTTTTCCAAAGCACCTTTTCAAAAATGCACTTAATAAAATATTTTCCACAAAATTTTGTCACCCTCGTTTAACAATTCCCATAATTGTTACATGTAGGGATTTTCAAAAATAAAACAAAGCAACATTTTTCAAAAGCACAAATGATCATCTTCATTCAATTCACTTTGATGAAGATTTCATTTTCAAAATAAAATGAACAATCATCTCTTCCAAAAATCACAATCATAATCATAAACTTTTAAAAAATATACATGAATTTCTCCATTCAATATACTCACACTTGTTGAATAGAAAGTTCATTTGTAAACAAAATTAAAATTTTCAAAAGCACATGAACATCTTCATTTAATATACTCAAGTTTATTAAATAAAGATTTCATTCCCAACTAAAAATAAAATATCATTTAGGAAATCCCACTTAAAAATATCTCATATATGTCTTTAAGTTGGAACTCCTACCTTTCAAAAAAAAGCAACAATCACATATAAAAATTTCGTATTTCAAAAATAAAATTGATCTCCATTCTGCATACCTAAATTTGTTGAATGGAGGTCCACTTTTCAAAAACTAAAACTTCAACAATCATATTTCAAAAAAATTTCAAAATATATTTTTGGAACTTCATTTAGCATACCCAAATTTGCTAAGCGAAGTTTCCAAATCTAAAATAAAAAAAATCAACAATCATATTTTAAAATTTTAAAACACATTTGGAACTCCATTTAGCATATTCAAATTTTCTAAGTGAAGTTTCCAAATCTAAAATCAAAATCAACAATCATATTTCAAAAAATTTTAAATAACATCTAAACTTCATTTAACATATCTAAATTTGTTAAGTGAAGTATTCAAATTCAAAAATCTAAAATTTTCAAAATTATTTGGAACTTCATTTAGCATACTCAAATTTGTTAAATGAAATCTCAAAATCCAAAATCCAAAAAATTTTCAAAACACATTTATGGAACTTCATTTAACATACCCAAATTTGTTAAGTGAAGTATCCAAATCAAAATTCAAAATTTTCTAAACACATTTATGGAACTTCATTTAACATACCCAAATTTATTAAGTGAAGTATCCAAATCAAAAAATTCAATATTTTCAAACACATTTGGAACTTCATTTAGCATACCCAAATTTGTTAAGTGAAGTATCCAAATCCAAAAAATCACAATTTTCAAACACATTTGGAACTTCATTTAACATACCCAAATTTGTTAAGTGAAGTCTCCAAATTCAAAATCCAACAAAAATTTTCAAACATACATTTGGAACCTCATTTAGCATAATCAAATTTGCTAAGTAAAATTTCCAAATCTAAAATCAAAATCAACAAACATATTTCAAAAAAATTTCCAAACACATTTGGAACTTCATTTAACATACTTAAATTTGCTAAGTGAAGTTTTCAAATCTAAAATCAAACATTTTTCTAAACACATTTTGGAACCTCATTTAACATACCCATATTTGTTAAGTGAAGTCTCCAAATTCAAAATCCAACAAAATGTTTCAAACATACATTTGGAACCTCATTTAGCATAATCAAATTTGCTAAGTAAAGTTTCCAAATCTATAATCAAAATCAATAATCATATTTCAAAATATTTTTCAAACACATTTGGAACTTTATTTAACATACTTAAATTTTTTCGTGAAGTTTCCAAATCCAAAATCAAACATTTTTTTAAACACATTTGGGAACCTCACTTAACATACCCAATTTTGTTAAGTAAAGTCTCCAAAATAAAAATCCAAAAAAAAATTTCAAACACATTTAGAACCTCACTTAACATACCCAAATTTGTTAAGTGAAGTCTCCAAATCTCAAAATTCAAAAAAAATTCAAAATACATTTTTGGAACTCCATTTAGCATAATAAAATTTGCTAAGTGAAATTTCCAAATCCAAAATCAACAATCAAATTTCAAAATTTTCAAAACACATTTGGAACTTCATTTAACATACCCAAATTTGTAAGTGAAGTATTCAAATTCAAAAATTCTAAATTTTCAAACATATTTGGAACCTCATCTACCATGCTCAAATTTGCTAAGCAAAGTTTTCAAATCCAAAATCAAACATTTTTCAAAACACATTTTGGAACCTCACCTAGCATACTCAAATTTGCTAAGTGAAGTTTCCAAAGTCAAAATAAAAATTTCTTAAACACTTTGGAACTTCTTCCCTTAGCCCACCAAATTTGTTAAGGAGAAATTTCCATTTTTCAAAACCAAAAATAAAATCAAAATTTTAAACACACCATTTGGAATTTCATTTAGCATACTCAAATTTGTTAAGTGAGATTTCCATTTCACAAAACCAAGTGTGATTTCATCTTTAGCATACCAAATTTGCTGAAGTTGAGTCCCCACTTTCATAACACATCAAAAATAAAATGAAACACTTAGGATTCCCTTAGCATACCAAATTTTCTAAGGATCCTACCCTTTTCAAAAATTAAAACATTCCAAACAAATGAAACACTTAAGATTTTCTTAGCATAACTAAATTTGCTAAGAAACCTATTTTCAAAAATTAAATAGGACACACTTGAATTCTTCACTTAGCATACTTAAATTTGCTAAGTAAGAATTCTAAAGTTTCAAAAAATCAAAAAAAACAAAATTCACAAAAAAAAAAGAATCACTTTCACTTTACTTAGCACACCTAAATTTGCTAAGTAAGTGAAATTCTAAAATAATCAAACAAAAAAAAGACCCTTACTTTAACATACCCAAATTTGTTAAAGGAAAGGGTCCTTATCACAAAAATTCAAATTCAAAACATCAATGACCCTATGGAAGCATCCTTATCAAAAAAATTTGAATCCATATTTCAACATACCTAAATTTGTTGAAGTTGCATTTATATTCAAATTCCTCTTTCAATCAATCTTCTCAAACTCATTTGAACCCCACATAACACTTTCAAGTTGTTGGATGTGGGTTCAAATTTTTAAAATTCAAAATTCAAAAAATCTATGAAGACATAAAACTCATACAAGTTCATTGCGCATTGCAAACTCTTTTCAGTCAATGCACGTATAGTTCAGTTTTAGTTTACTACAGTTTTGGAAATGGCTGGTTCTCAAAATATTATCTTCACCTTCCCCCACGGTATGGATCTAGCTTTATATCAGGCTGACTTCCCCCGTTTGGACCATACCCACCTGATTCACTTTGGCCTAGGATTTGAGGGGGTCAGGATCACTTGTGAGGGCATTCCCCTCACCACATTTAGTTGGATGAAAGTGAGCAGAAGCCAATCATCAGGATAGACTTACCATCTGATTATGATGTCTCCTCCCTAAAGAGGAAAGCTATACCACGACTTATATAGTTCCAAGTCAGTAGTACCACTCGATTGTAGTTTCCTGAGTTTCCCATGTTGCCCGGTGTGGGCTGGTACCTACCATTTGTACCCTCCAAGGTGGCTCCCCTTATTTAGGGCTTGCCTCCTCAACATTTAAGTATGGGTCTAGCTCACACCTCTCATCTACCACCCTATGGCGAGAACAGAACCATATGATCAAACAGTTCCACACTTTGATAGCTAGGGAGCTAGAGGCAGCAACTCAATCATCCATGGATGAGACTCCCATGATCACTTCACCACTAGTTATAGAAAACCAGTTCCATTCTCTCTCTGGATTAGACAGAGGATGCCAAGAGGATCTATTGTCACCTCCTCCATTGGTACACTTGTAGCCAACTATTTCTTGGAGTAGGAGGTCATACCCCAACCTCCGATCTGTTCTACGCCAAGTAGGCAAAGAATACAGATGCTCAGAGTCCAAGACATAGTTTGACCTTTGATCATATCCTGCGGTAGCATTCATCAAGAGAGGGCGTGAGGCATCACACATTACAGAGAGCGGAGTTCCCAGTTGTTAACCGCTTCACTTTAGTTGATTTCCAACGTGCTACCCATGCTGTCAAGATCTTTAAGAATCTCATAAAGAAACTTTATTTTTAGCTACCCAAGCCTAGGAGACCGGAGAAAGTAGGCAAAAGTCGTTATCAAACTTTTGCCACCCACCTATCTAGCCATGTTTTGGAGGATTGCTTCACTCAAAGAGTGGCTTGAATATAGTTTCAAGACCCATGTTGTAGTTATCCAAGGAATACCCGTGGAACAACCTTCTAGTTCCATTAGGGAATCCTTGGGATACAAGTGATCCTACCAAAACCAAAGAAGGTTGGGACATCTCTTTGTCTAAAACCTCTAAATAATTGAGATCAAGCTTTCCTTAGGTTATAAATTAACACCTCAAAGGAAGGTTTTGCAAGTTGCCGGCCAACTCTAGGAAGGGGAGCTCAGGCCGAGTAATAGCATGTATTGGCAGATATCCCTTAGCATAGCCAGTTAGTCCGACTCATAGGTTCACCACTGACTTACCATTTCGGTAGCTCTTTTTTTCTACTAGTAGAACTCTTATATCAACGGATAAGGGCATCAAATCCCTTCACTCACTCTACTTGACTTCTACTTTGTTCCCATAAATAATTCCAAGAAATTGAAGAATAAAGCTAGTTTGAATTACATTTGTGTCTCTTCTGATGAGTTGACTTCTTCTATTCCTAACGATAATTCTTCAAGTCTAATACTATAATTCTTTCTCTTGATTGAGTTGGACTTTTCAACTCTAAATCATGAGTTCACCTTGAGATAGACTTGGAATCATCTAATTAGAGTCCCATAGGAGAAGCTTGGTGAGCCTAAAGTGTAGGTAGAACCTTCCACCACCTTCCTCGAGATTAGTCAACCTCGTGGTGGCAAGGCTCTACCTCCTGAGGCCACCAAGATGGAAACAAGTCATTAGTGCAAGATCAGAAGCCCTTCCACAAGATGCTCCACCTTTGGATATGCTTATGGAAAACCAACTGAAGGTGGACTATAATGTCCTTTCTCATCTAAGAAAGTTGTCATCTAAGCTAAGCATATATGATGCCCTTTGTTTTATCCAAAGAGATGAGAATCACTAATCAAGGCTCCTTGATCCTAAATATGCTTAGCTCAGGACACTATGGTGAGGAAGCACATTATGCAAAAGAAGCCCAAGGATCACCTTCAGATGAAGACCTTCTACTGGGGACTAGAGCACAACCGCCCCCCCATCACATGGACAAACCAAGACTCACTGTGGTTCTCATGGATTCAGTATCAAGTGAACATTATGAGTCTAAAGACCCTGCCTATTTGAAGATCGACAACTCTACACTCTGAGGAGATAGATGATGTTGAGAGGATTCAATGATCAAGGTGATCGAGCTTTAGGTTTTATAGTGTTATAGTTCAAGATCGATGACTAGAAGACTAAAGACAAGTTTTACATCATTGATTCAAATACTTCATTCACTACTTTGCTTGGTAGGTCTTAGATTCATCTGAACAAGATCATTCCATCCTCCCTTCATCAGTGCATCAAGTTCAAAAAAGATGGAATTGAGTACCGTGTCAACGGGGATGAAAAGCCATTTTCAGTCAAAGAGGTTGAGATTTATGAGGATGCAACCTACTATCTTCCTCAAAACACCCTTTCTCATGAACTTGGACAAAATTCAAATGCAAATACAAAAGAAAAAGAAAATGAAGCAAAAGAAAATATAAAAGAAATGAAAAAAAAATAAAAGTCCAAGTAAACAAGAAAGGGGAATTGAAGAAGTAGATCCAAGATATCACATTCCACCCAGCTTCATTCCATCATATGGATATGTGGGATGGCTCAACCTCCACAGAGGCAGGTAAATAGAGGCAGTCTAGAGGTGGAGACTCAGTTGGCCTCACCAATAGAGGTCATGTTCCCAGTTCATAGAGTACCCCTACTATTCACATAGACTTGGAATCCCTGGAGGATGAGTCTAATGTGATTAGTATACCACCCAACCCCTCTCTGGTTCCATTGGAGGTGACTTTGATCCAACAGAGATGAAGACCAGCAAGCAAAGCAAAGTATTCAAATTGTTTATGTGAAACTATTAGCAAGAGTTGGGAACCTTAGCTCTACCTCACTTACATCTCAAAGTTGAAGGTTTAGTAGTTAAGGAAGTCCCTAAGTCTTCAGATAAAGTAAAAAAGGTTCTTTTTCATCATCCTCAAGTCCAGAGCTTGATGTAGGACTTGAGGAAGATACTTTTAAAGAATTAATGGAATTTCCTTTTGACTTTTACTCGCCTTTTGTTCAAAATCTTATATAAAAAAGTTAAGTTCCTTACACATGGTCCAAGCATAGGTCAGAAGATTTTGAAAAGCTATGGAACAATACAGGCAGGGAAGCACAATCAAGAGCAGGACTAGGATTCAACATAATGTCTCCAGTCAATGGCAAAGATTATTGCCTAGTTGTTACCTACTATTTGGAGTTTGATAGGTTCTTCTCACACATCCCCAACTCTTATGAGAATGTGTGTTTAAAAACTTCAGATGATCCAAAATATCTCCAAGTCAAAGAGGCACCGCCAAAATTTGAAGAGGAGATTCATTCAATAATAGACAAGCTTAAAAGAAATCAACCTCATGAGAAGAAAATCCCGGCATACATAGTTCTGTTGAAATGAAGAAGAAACCAATGACTTAGTTAGGCTATTGATTGAGTTTAAAGACTGCTTCACATGGAGTTATAAAGAAATGCCTAGATTATCTCCTGATGTAGTAGTCCACAAGCTAGCAATAGACCCTAATTCTACCCCTATTAAGCAAGTTCCTAGACACATGCGATTAAAAATTGAACAAATGTCATTTCAAGTCAAGAAACCGACATGTTGGTTTCATCGGAAGAAAATATCCTACGGTTAGTGTCATCCCAATTAAGAAGAAGAATGGCCAAATTCATTTGCATCAATTTTAGGACTTAAATAAGGCATGTCTAAGGATGAGTTTCCTTCCTATACCAAAGTTAATGGTGGACATTGCCTCATCTCATGTTTCTCTTTCATGGATGGATCATCTATATAACCAAATCAAGATGTCTCCTCAAGATGAAAGAAACACTACTTTTCAAACCCCATGAATCTTCATATGGTCATGCCTTTCACCTTAAAATGTGGTGCTACATACCAATGGCCATGACTGATCTCTTCAAAACTCATCCATCATCAAGTTGAGTGCTATGTTGATGATCTAGTAGTCAAGAGCAGAGAAAAGGAAGACCACCTCTTTGACTTGAGAGTAGTTTTCGAACGGTTGAAGGCAATATAACCTTAAAAAATGAATCCTAAGTGTGCATTCAGTATTTCAGGAAATTCCTTGGTTTGTTGTTCAACACCGGGAATAGAAATAGATCCTAAAAGATAAAGCTATCTTAGAAATTCCACCTAAGAGTTTAACTCAACTGATCCTTTCAAGGATGGTCGTATATCTAAGACACTTTATCTCAAACCTATCAGGAAGATGCAAGCCATTCTCAACACTTATCAAAAAGGATGTCAAGTTCAAATAGGATGATAAGTGCCATCATGCATTCGAAGACATTAAAGAGTACTTGATGAAGCTATTTCTAGTCTATCCGCCACTCGATCCTTTACCGCCAGATTGGATGACTCTCTGCGTTGGCCCAAGCCAACAATGAGGGAAGGAAAGTGCTCTACTACCATCATCTCGACCCTTATGAAGCAAACTATCCACCTATTGAGAAACATTGCCTAGTTTTGATCTTTGCATCTAAGCTATGGCACTACATGCTTTCTTATAAGGTGAACTTGATCTCAACCAATCCACAGCATCTCATGACATGCCAACACTTCGAATTTGGCTCGTTGGTCCATGATACTCATTTGATATCACATGCACCCCTCGCGTGGTAAAAGGAGGCACTAGATATTTCTTAGACACCCACTTTCTCACTTCTCGCTTAGTGATGATCTCCCCGATGAACAAATCATGAACTTAGGAGAGGCTGGCAACCACCGATGGGAGATGTATTTTGATGGTGCCGATTCTTTTCTTAAAGGTGAAGCACCACGATCTATTCTCCTAGGAAAGGCAGGGGTAAGAATAGTTCTTCAAACTCCAAACTGTGATGTGATGAGATTCTCATACTATCTTTCCAACCCCTGCACCGACAACAAAGCTGAGTATGAGGCTTTGATTTTTGATTCGGAGTTAGCCATCACTATCAACATCAAGAGCACATTTTTGGGATTCTCAATTGTTCATCAATATTGTCGTCCTAGTTCTCAAACCCAAGCTTCATCATTACTATGAGTATACCATGAAGTTGGCCCATTCAAGTCACCATCTACAAGGTTCCATAGAGAACATGAAGAGAAGCCTTGGCAAAACTTGCCAAAGAGTTAGCATGTCTAAAAGATGAGTCCATTTGAATAAGGGTCCAAAATAGACAAGCCCTATCCCTTATTGATGTTGAACTCATCGAGATACTTTCTCTTGAAGGGGAGGTTGTCATTGTTAAAATAGGCAAGAAGGCGGATTGGAGGCAACCATTCATAGATTACTTGCACACCAGCAAACTACCTCAAGAGAAATCACAAGCCCATCAGGTGAAATAGAGAACTCTCTCCTATGCTCTCGTTGATGGCACCTTGTATCGATGGTCCTTTGACTAAATGTGGTTACATTATTTTGACAAACACAAAGCCCATGGCATTATAATTGAGATATATTCAGGTTTATGTGGAGCTCATCAATCCGGTCCAAATATGAAGATGAAGATCAAAAGACTTGGATACTACTGGCCTTCAATAATCACATATTGTATGGATGTAGCTAGGAAATTCCATCAATGTCAGGTGCACAGTGTGGTCCTCCACCAACAACCCAACATTCTACACCCTACATTGGCTTCATGGCCATGTGTTGGGGTACCGACATTGTAGGTCTGATCGATCCTCCTTCTTCCAAGGGGCATCGATTCATCTTAGCTGCTACCAACTACTTTTCCAAGTGGGAAGCCATCCCACTCAGAGAGGTCACAGCTCACCATGTGCTTCAGTTTTTAGGAACCATATCATATATAGGTTCAAGGTGCCTCGATGAATTATATTCGATAATGGTACTGCATTCAAAAGCATGAAGATCAACAGCTTTGCTAGAAGACATGGTATAGATTGGAGATACTCTACCATCTACTACCCCAGAGCTAATGGCTTTGCAGAAGAATTCAACAAAACTCTCATCCAGATACTAAAGAAGACTCTTGATGATAACAAATGATAGTAGAATGAGCAGTTGGTTGAAGCCTTGTGGGCCTACCACACCACATACCGAACTCCAACTCAATCTATCTTATTTTTCTTAGTGTATGGGTCTAAAGTTGTTCTTCCTTTAGAAGTTCAACTCTCATCACTAAGGATAGCATTGGGTAACAAGATCACATAAATGCAAAGTTACGCTTAGAAGAGCTTGAAGGTTTGGAGGAGAGTCACAGCATGCTAGAACCTGAGTTGTACAAGGCCAAAATGATTCAAGCTCAAGCTAGTCCTAGGTCTTTCCTAGGAGAACTTGTGTTAGTCCTGGAGTGTTGCTGAAAGATGGGAGGCAAGTTTGAACCCACAGAAGGCCCTATGTCATGAGAAGGCCTACCAAGGAGGATCTTATCGCCTTATTGATTAAAGGGGAACACCGATGCTTCCAATTAATGGGCTCTATCTAAAGAAATATTACCCATGAAACAAAATTTATTTGGAAATAATCATTAATAAAAAGAAAAAAATCTGATTCCATTCATCAAATCTTCTCTTCTTTTGAAGTATTGTTTGCTTGTCTTGCGAATCCACCATGACATGTTTAGGGTAGGTGTAAGAGTCCCCCAGTGGCATCCTATCCCTCTTTCACAACAAAAACACATAAAATCTTGATGCTTTTAGATAGGTGTAAGAGAATCTGAGAGGCATCCTATTTTGATTAGCATAACTAAGTTAGGTGTGAGAGAACCCAAGTGGCATCCTTCCTTGGTGGGAATCTTATTTTCCATCTGTGGTATCATTTCATAATTCCCCAATGTATTTTAAGATAGGTGTAAGAGTCCCCTAGAGGCATCCTATTCCTTTTAACACATGCACAAAATAAACACAAATCTTTTATCTCAAGCTATTTTGATGTGGGAGCAAGCCCCCTATGGTACTCACTCATTTAGCTGCTCTAGGTCGGGTCTACATCCTACCTCGCTAGTATGTCACCCTAGTGGTCATTTGTTGGAAGATGTAAGTCCCCAAGTTTTCTTCCTAACATGATCATTGCAAACCAAAGAGCACCTTGTTAGTATGGTAGTCTTCACTGCCCAATCAGTAAGCTACCTTATGTTGACTTTATTTAAGAATCCGTTCTTTCTTATTGAACTAACCATCATGTTCTAACTAGGTTGAGTATATTTGAGGCTAGGTAAGCCCCCTAGAGGCTCCTTTCCTCTTGACTACTTTTGAGTTGATCAAAGTCTCCCAGTGGCATTCACTCAAGTGGTCGATGCACTGCCGAGTCAAGATGACTATCCCACCAATATGTTCTACTATAGGAGGATGTGAGTCCCCGAGCTTTCTTCCTATGTTGATTGTTGCAAACCAATGGGCACCTTAAGTTGGTTGATGCTTGCTATGCTGACAGCGACTCACCTGGTGAGTATTCCACTCTTGACAGATATGAATCCCTGAGCTTTCTCCTTGAGTTGGACACCGAATACCTATTGATATATGACTAGCCATGTCATCTTCTCCAGGGTGTTGGATTAAGCCTTTACTAGCCCCATCCCCTATGGTCACTTTATTTGGATCAAGTCCTTTGCGACCCCATTTAGACACTACCTGGGTTACTTTTGGATTGGACAACTCCCCTTTCCTAGTAGCCACCCCTATGGTTAGAGAATATGTTCAACAGATGCATAGATTCTTCCTTAGTTCAAGAAATCAGATAGGTCTATAGCTTTCTCATTTGATCCCTCGCAAACTAATAGGGTCCATGATAAATAAACTCAAACAAACAAAACAAACAAAATTAATTTGTTTGTGGATTAGGAATTCAAGCCTCCAAAAGGGTCCCTTTTCCCAAGCAGCATCCTATTTTGGGCAAGAGAACTCCCTATAGGAATTGCGACAATTGAGATAAACTCGGTATACTCACTCAGTTGCCCTTAGGTCGTTCAATTTATTTTTCCATAAGGTGTTACCCGAATCATTCCGCTTTGAAAGATATAAGACTATGAGGCATTCTTTCTAGCATGATTATCGTAAATCGACGGGCAACCCTAGGTCAGGTTTGATTTGTTGCCCAAAGCAACCAATCAGCCTAGTGGTCTTTTCTAATGAAAGATGTGAGTCCCTAAGCTTTCTTCCCTATAATTGATCATTTCAAATTAAAAGGCACTCCTTTGGTTAGATAGCTCTCCCATCGACTGGGAAGCTACTCCCTTTGTTTCAGTGAATCTGAGATAGGTCTAGGCTTCTATAAGCTTCTCGTTTGATCCATCATCCAATGGAATCCATCAAAAATAAAAAAACTAAAAATGAAAATTAATCCTTGACTATTCTTGAGCTGATTTAAGACCCCTAGTGACATTCACTCAATGGTCAGCCCTAGGTCGGGTTTGATTTGTTGCCCAAAGAAATTGATCACCCCAATGGTTCCTTATTTCTAGAAGATGTGAGTCCCCATATTTTCTTCTTAAGACTTGACCATTGTATACCAAAAGGCATTCCCCTTTCTTGGATAGTTCTACCTTGTGGTTGGTAGACTACTCCCTTTGAATTGATAAATTTAAGTTAATTCCAGGCTTCCATGGCCCCTACTCAGTGCAGTTCATCCCAAACTTATGGCATCCATCATAATCAAAATAAACAAATTTAAAAAATAAAATTAATTTTAATTATTCCTGAGCTGATTTAAGTCCTCGAGCGGTATTCACTCAATAGTCAGCCCTAGGTTGGGTTTAATCTATTGCCTTGCCAATTGATTACCCTAGTAGCCTCTTATTTTGGAAGATGTGAGTCTCATGCTTTCTTCCTAACCTGGCCATTATATACCAAAGGGCAGTTTCCCTTTAGTTGGTTAGTCTTACTATGTTTTTAGTAGACTACCTATTTAGATTGGTAAATCTGAATTAGGTCTTAGCCATGGCTCCTATTCAGTACAACCCATTACAAACCAATAGGGTTCATCTCAAAAATCTAAACCTAACAAAATTTGAAACAAATTCAACCCTCTTCCCCAGTGGAACAAATCAAATTTTTCTCCTTAGTGAGAATCAAATCAAACCTCTCATCCCCTTGGGGATGACTTGAACCTATTTCCTTAGTGGAAGGTTCACACTTTATCCCTTAGCGGATTTTTCCTCTCTCTTATGTCTTAGACATAAGCAGAGCCACATTGTAGTAAGCTTTGGATTCTTTCTTTTCCTTGGGCTAAGAATAGATTATTTCTGTTAGTGTTTGTGATCTTTCAGTGTTGTTGATCATTTTGGTTAACACCAATACGTGCGGTGTTCTTTGTCAACCACACCACACCTATTGGGCGCCCTTTGTTGACCTCATTTTAGAATGACCTCTCAACCCTACCATCTTAGGCTTAGGACTCCTCTTAGACTTTAAGAGTTTCTTAGTCTTAAAACACATCTAGTGACTAGGTGGACACTCAACCTAGCCCTAGAAGACTTAGAAGAGTTAGCCTTAGGAATAGGTTATGCCTCAGAGGTGTTAGAAAAATTTCCTACCCTTAGCTTAAACCATTCCTTACTTTCCCTCCTTCAAGTCAAACTCTAAATCAATTCTATTTGATTTTCTCCAAATCTTAATCAACTCCATATGATTGAAATCCATGATTGAAACCCATGATCAAAATCCATCAAAATTCCTAAGTCCAAATTTTACTTAAGTCCTTAATTTTCCCTTAAGGACTGAACCAAAATCATGATTCAAACCTATTCAAATATTTGAGATTTTCTCATTATCCATTTATGCTCTCATTTATATGCACATATATAAATGAAATATACAAACCCATCAAATCAAATTCAAAATTCAAAATCAATTCATTAAAATTTCCTTTAAGGGATTTAACCTAAATCTTGATCAAACCTTTTCAAACTCATGGGATTTTCTCAAAACTTATTTATATTCTCATTTATATTCACATATATAAATGAAATATAAATATAAATAAATCAAATCAAATCCACAAATTAAATTCCAAATTTAAAATCCATAAAATTCCCATAAATCCTTTAAATTTCTTTTAATAAATTTAACCTAAATCATGATCAAATCTATTCAGACTCATGGGATTTTCTCAAAACTTATTTATATCCTCATTTATATTCACATATAAATGAAATATAAATATAAATCAATCAAATCCAATTCAAAATTAAATTTCAATTTAAAATTTCCTTAAATACTTTAAATTCCTTTAATGGATTTAACCAAAATCATGATTAAACCACTTCAAATCCTTGAAATTTTCATGATCAATTTATATTCTCATTTATATTCACATATATAAATGAAATATAAATTTAAACAATCAAAACCTATTCCAAAAATCAAACTCAAATCCACTCAAAATCCAATCTAAGCCTTTCAAGTCAAAATCTTGAACTTAGCCAAATCAAATTCAAATCAAGCCAAACTCTTGATTTTCTCTCATGGTTCAATCAACCCTACAATCATGAGCTCAAATATAAATCCAAACTTCAATCACCCAATCAAAACCTAAATCAAAAATCAAACCCAAAACCCTTTTTCATATTATTCCTTTGAATATGAAAATTTTCAAATGGATCAAAACACATTTGACTTCAAACCACTTGTAAATGGATTTATATTTCTATCATGAGTCCATATACAAGATCAACCAACTTTAAATCAAGCTTTGACCAAGCCATTTGACCCACTTAGGCTCACTTGACCCAAAGTGACCTAAAGTACCCTTATGAGCCAAATTATTAGCCTAACCAAATTGGATTGAACCAAACTCATATCTCTCTCTCATCATGATCAACAATCATCATGGGATGATCAATCAACCAAATTGGGTCAAACTAATTTAAACCTAAGGGTTGACCAAGTCAACACTTAACCTAAAATGAAACCTTACATAGCCAAATTCCACCATAGGCCAAATTGATTGAAACCATTGATCTAAGTTCACTCATGACCTATGTTTGAACATGACCAAGCCAACATTTGAGCTTAACCTAGCCCAATTGGCTCACTTGACAGAAGTTGACCCACTTTGATCGAAGAGGCCAAAATGTGTCAAAACTTGATCTAAGCCAAATTGAGTGAAACCAATGGGTCAAGTCCATTCCAAATCACTTGTGGAACTTGACCAAAGCCTCAGTTGGCCAACTAGACCTAACCTAGCCCAATTGACCTTAGACCTAACATGACCTAAAGGGGTTATGTTGAGCCAAAATTGAACTTAATCAAAATTATTGGAAACAAAGATACCAATTCACTCCATATAAATAAACTAACCTAAACCTACCCTTGGCCTACCTCAAATAGGTCAAATGGGTCAAATAGGTCAACTTGACTCATTTGACCTAAATGAAGTCGTATGAGCCAAAACAAAATATATACCAAATTGAATCAAACCAAAGTCGCCAAAATATTTCAAATGGCTATATGAACTTGATCCAACCCTTGGTTTGACCCAATTTGACCAATTGGTCAACTTGGCCAAACCTAGTTTCTCCACATACCCAACAAGTCGTAAGTTGAAAAACATCAAAATGATCATCCTACCCCTAGGCCATAGAACAAATTTTGGCCTAATCCATGGATAATTTGGTCATACCCTCTTCACAATCAATTAAGGCTTTCCTAAAAGCTCAAGAGGACATAGGGGAGAGTGGTGCACCCAACCTAATGGGTTTGGGTCAGCCCATTTGGTCCCTAGACCAAATCTGACCCCTAGCTCAAAATTGATATTTCAAATCTTTCTTCAGCTAAAATTAAGGCACATGAGAGGTTGGCAATCCACTCCATAGATCAAACTAACCATGTGCACATTCAAAATAGATTCAATAGCCCTCCCAATATGATCAATTAGATCAAAATGATAAGAGCATTACTGGCCATTCGATCCTTCAAGGGGGAGATATACTCCCCCTAATTCAATTCCATTCTCACCTGCCCTTTGTCGATTGAAGCTAAGGAACTCAGAGCAATCATTAAAGAGCACTCCCAAGCTTCTTAAAGAGGACTTGACTTCCCTATTTCTTGGTTTTGCACAGTGCAAAAATAGGGAGCTCAATCTAATTGCCAATTTCTTTCGCACTTGATTTCCTTCCAATTGTTCTTGCACACTTCATCTAGGAGGTAAGTCGAGTGCACCTAAGCTTCTAATGGAGTTCCCACAGTAATGAAGGATAAAATTGGATCAAATCCAAAGCTCAAGCAAGGAGGTGTTGGTCCTTACATTGATCCACTTCATCTCATCTCAACAAATGAAGCTTCTCTAAGGGAATCGAGCGATGGTGATCACCTCCAATGAGGTATGAGATTTTTTGATCACTAAACTCAATGTGGTGTGGATCTTTGTGAAAGAAATTTTCACCCCATTGATTTTTGACCATTGTGTTTATCGCTCTCTGTCTTTAGATGGTGTGGGATGAATTTGGTTAGAATTCATGCTAGATCTAGCTTGGATCTTCCCCTTGATCATAGATGGTCTATTGATCAAGGGAAGAACTTGGATCATCTCAATCATCCATCCATGCATTTTATATGGATGGTTGAAATTATTTAGCATGTTTAGATATCCATTTATCCTTTGTAAAATGCGGGGGGATCCTTAGCCATCCAATATTTGATCGAACGGTAGAGGATTAAACCACGTGCGCCGCCACTGCCATTTGGGTTGTGACTTCTGCCTCCCCTAATTTTCTTGGGATTTATTGAAGGCTTGATTAGAGTAATTGCATATGGTTTCCTTAATTACCCTTCTATGTTATTAAGCATAATTAGGACATGATTAGTGGTTTTACCTTATGATTAGGGTTGATTAAGGTCAGATCCAGTAAGTTCGAGATTTATAGAATAGTTTTGGGGCATTTCCCCTAAGCTATTCCCTAAATCTCCACTTCTCTCCTTAATCTTCTCTTAATTAAGAGTTAATTCATTAATTATCCCCATAATCAATTTCTAAAAATTCTAAAAGTTCCAGAACTTATTAATCTACTTTGGGTAGATTCTTAGGTGTTTAATAGCCTAAGTTCAACTAAGAAAATCAAAATTCAATTCACATGTGTGAAAGGGTATTTGAAATTACTTAAGCTAAACCCCTTAGCTTAATTAACTTTTAATTGTAAACCAAATTGCATTAGGCCTTTTCATTACTAGGTTCATTATAAATTTAAATTCCTTGTGGGTTTTATGTCATCTCATTGGCTCATAATTATTTAGTTAATTCTTCTAAGGTGGTGTAGGTAAGGGTTAATTAAGCTACTTAATTCATACCTTAACTTAATTAACACATAAAAATGGATCTAATTATTAAAAATTAAACAAAAATACAAAACACATGTGAGAATGGGTTAGAAACAGCGAACCCATTTCACCTTTTCAAAATTAAACCAAACTTCAAACTCAACAAAAAATCACTTTGAAATTCACTTTGATTTATTTTAAACTTTCTTATTCTGTAAGAATGTCTTTAGGATTTAAGTGAAGTGAGTTTGTTTACATGCTTTCATTACTTTGAATCTTTCCTCAACATGTTAAGTTTTATGCCATGAGATTTCATGCATTCATTGTTTTGAAATTCAAATTTTAAAAATGAAATTGTTTACTTTATGTCAAACTTGCATATGTTGGCTAAAGTAGAAATACGAATGGTTATTATCCCTACTAAATCCAAATTAGTTTTCAAAATACATAAATCAAATACCAAAAGTGTGCTACTTATACTTTAATTATAAGCTTGCATGTGATAGATTATAAAGGTATGCTTAGCATAGGTTTTCTTTCTTTCTTATGCTAGCATAGCTTTGAATAGGAGTTGGTAAGATGTAGGTTCATTTGAAAAGAACCCAACACTTACTTAATTCCATACCCTATTCATCCCTATGCTATCACCTAAGAAGGGTTGCCTATACTTGCATAAATAAATTGCATAAGATAAAATGAATCCATTAAACAACTTTTGCATTTCCTTTTTTATTTCATTTCTTTTATATACATGTTTGTATTTAAGAAAAGTGATATATTAGTCTGGACAACCTCGAGGTTGTGAGGCTTTAAGTAACCCTAAGTAGGTCTTGTACCTTACATCCCTGATTAACAATGGCGCTGTACTCACTTATGCCTTTCTTACTTTCATGTATGTATGTGAAATTTTGGATAAGGAAAATCTTTTCTACTTAAGAAAAATTATGCATATTCAACTTCTAAATTTTCTTAAATGGATTACTTAGCATGCATCATAAAGTGTGATAAATACTTTCATTTGCATGTATAGATATGCTTAGGGTCTATCCATATGCATATTATATATGTTGGGAAAGAAATGAAGTAATGTGTGTTATATGAATTTTGATTCATTTTATTTAATCTTAAAATGCCTTTTTTTTGAATAAGTTTGTTTAGAGTTTATCTAAACTTAGGATTGATTAAAATATTTAATCAAAACATTCACCTAAATGAAACTAAAATGTAATCTACTTAAGAATTTACTTAGGTTAGGGAAGGAAAGAGAAGTTCTATTCTCTTTCCCTCTTTTCATAACTTAGTAATTAATTATAAGATCCATTTCAAACAAATCAAAACATGAAATAAAATTAACCCAAAATAATTAAACAACTTAAATGAAACCCTCTTCTAAGTTAAACCTGTCCTTCTCACTTTGAAAATTCAAACCTAAAGCCGTAGCTAAACATACCACGCAAGCCTTCAAAGCATGCACATTAGCCTAAGTCACTACTTCTAACTTTAGGTTAGGTCGGTTCATCATTTGATGTTTGTTTTATTTTATGATATATATTTTAAGCTAGATGTTAGGGTGTATGCACGTAGAATGAATGGTAAGACGTTCTTAGTCTACCTATTCTTTTCTGCAGGGGATTATGCTTAAGGTGCGCTATCAAAAATAAAAATAAAAATGCTTTTGCTTATTGATGCTTTATACCCCTAAGCATAATCCATAGGCCAGGTGGATTTAGTCACCCATGTGTGGGGTGATAAGTCTAATATACATGCTTCAGATTTGTGTGGTGTGTTTTAGCTAACCTTTATTTTGCAAGTGTTAGTTAGGTTTTCACTTTTCCTATTCATGTAAAAATTTGTATAATTAGGATTTGGAATGATTGTTATGGGGATTAGGATGAGCATTGGTCATAATATTTTATCTTATGCACCATGAAGCCTTGGAGCATCCACCTTCCAACCTTCCAAAGGAGGAACCAAAAGAAGAAGAAGAAAAGAAAAGAAGAAAGAAGAAGAAGAATGAAGAATAAAGCTTGAAGACCCCCATAGCAATGAATTTCTTGCTTAATTTTGATTTTATTCATTTATAATCTGGGTTGTATAATGGTAGAGCTCGGCTACCCATATTTGATATTTTCAGGTTTGTGCGGCGGTGCCCGATCACAACGGTCATTTATTCTTTTTGTGATTGGCTTTATAAATTGATTGATGATTTGTTTAGCTTTTGCATTAAGTGGCATGATCTTCCTAGTATTTTTCTTGCTTTATGTATGGCTTGGATGTGGATTAGGCTCTTTAGGGAAAAATAAATCTTTTACCCAACTAAACAACTCAAAATAAAATTAAATAACTCATAACCTCACCCAAAGCTTAGGTTTAAAATCAAGATAAAAGAATTAGCAACCCCTTAGCTGGATGAGCATTTCTTTATAATATCATGCATAAATGCATCTTATTTCACTCTTGATTAGAAAGCTTCCACCTTTTCCAGAGAACTCGACTTGACCTTTGAGAGCCGTGGTGGAAACTCACCTTCTCCCTTCTCACTAATTTTGGCCAATAATCTGATTTCTCATGCATTAGTCATATGAATCCTATTATCCTGAGTCAAAATAATTGTCCAAAATAAAAATAAATATGAAATTTGAATTACATTAAATTTAAGTTATTTGAAGCATGTCCCTTTACATGATCTTGTCTCTTTAGGGAGTGAATTTAAGGACTTAGCCTCTTTCTAAATAATGACAGCTAGATATCTTGCATAAGCATAAAGACTTACCTACATGTATTTAAAATCGTAGGAGGAGTTAGTTGGCGGCCACCCCCAGGCGGTTGTAAATCCAAGCTATCAGGTGGTTTGTTCTTTCTTGTAAAGGCAAACCAATTTCTTATTTTTGCTTTAGATTTAGGTTGTGCTTCTGGCTGTCATCGAAGCTCCCTAGATTTAGGTTCTGAGGTTGCTTCTCCCTTTGTGGGCCATAAGCTTAATTCCTCACCTCTTAGGCATTTCCTTAATCTTGTGTTAAGGAATCTTAAGTCCTAAATTTCTAATGAAAAATGCAACCTAAACAAACTAAATCAATTTCTAAAATATAAAGCCCAACTATAAGATAGTTTGAGATGCTTGCTAGGTTTCCAAGCATTGTGGGCATCTCCTACTTATCTTTCATTTTGGCTTCGATAATAACTCCCTCTTTTGATCAATCTCATTTGATCTTCAAACATAAACCAATTGATTGATAGTCCTTCCCTATTGAAATCTTCAAAGATAACAATCATTTACAACAATCGAGAGTTTTCCTAAGGGGGCTTGCCCCTATAGGGAACTTAACAAACCTGATTTAAAATAAACCATGCTTAATTTTTCCATGTAAAGTATGGGAAGAATCTCTAGTACATATGCAGATCCATCATCCTTATGAGTCCTTATTGAGGTAATTAGGTCCATTAAAGGGTAGTGGCTTTTATCTTTCAAGATAGTGCACTATTTGCTTGATGGCATACTCGATCACCTGAATAAGTACATCTATGGATCTGTGTGGAGTCTTATAAAGATGAATTTTTATAGTGTCTTGCTTTTCTTTCTCTCCCCAAATTTGAAGGTGACTCCCTATAGAAAATTTTTAAACCAAACAGTGGAGCATCTTGTGGAGGGGCTATCTGCTCATTGAAACTAATGACTAGCTTAACTTTACTGTGAGGTGCTACTTTAAGAGGTAGAACTTTGCTACTACGTAGGTTTACTTTGGTGACTTTATGTGGTGGGTTGGTGGAAAGATATACTTGCTTGTCGGGTATACCTACAGCTTCTCCTATGGGACCCTCAAAGTCAGTTGACTCAAGTCACTCTTAATGGGTGAACCGAATTAATTTAAAAGGAAAGTCTGATTCTGAATTATAAGAGAAAGGATCAGAATTATTTGTGCTACTATTATTATTTAGACTTGGAGAGCTTTCAATTGAAATGAGATCATCAAGACTATCAAAAGTAGAGAAGATATAAGTGGAATCTATCTTCTTCATTGATTTCATTCTAAATATAGGTACATGATAGAATCAAGTAAAGTAAACAGAGCGAAGGGTTTAGTTCCCTCATATAAAGATATAATGTTTCTGCTGAAAAAAAAATTGGATGAACAGGATGGTGTGGTAATAGCTACAACTGTGGAATGGAGGTTGGACTGACGGTGCTTAGCCTATCCTACAAGAGAAGAGGTTGTCACTCAGCTCATACCTTCTCTCGAGTGCAACTTACAAACCTTCCTTGATGTTAGAGGTTTGACCTACCTCAGGCACCTACAAGAAGAGTTTCTTGATCTTAGAAATAATCTTTTTAGAGGATCGGGATAAGAAAATATCTCAACCTTCTTTTGTCTTAAGAGGATCACTTGTATTCCCAAGGATTACCATAATAGAACTAGATGGTTGTTCTAATAGATATTCCTTGGGAATAACTATGGTGTCCGACTTGTAGCTACTCTCCAGACAGTCCTTGAAAGTGATGTAATCTTCTAAGACATGACCTAACATACAGTGGTAGGGAAAAAATTAGGATCATCACTCTTTCCCACTTCCTCCAGCCTCTTAGGCTCTGGTAACTGAAAGTCAAATTTCTTTAAGAGGTTCTTAAAGTTTTTTCTAACTACCTCCCTCTTGAATGAATATGGTTTATTTAATCTATCGACAAGAGTAAGTGGATAATATCTACCTAGAGATGGATATGAGTACTGTGTGTGTACTTCTGAGGAGGTGGTGGTGGCAATGGTCATTGAGGTGGCTATGATGGCCGAGGTGGTGATAGAGGAGGTGGTAGTGGAGGAAACTAACTCAGGGTCTGTCATACTGAACTCTGGCTGGTTGCTTCCCCTTGTTCACTGATACCACTGCCCCTGGCTTCTTTTCGAAAGCTCTCTATGACTTGGGCTTGCACAATTGGTCTTGGAAAGGTAATTGTTTGGCTTCCCCTTGTAGACTAGCCACCTTGTTGATTATCTTCTCAAAGGTTTTGGTAGTAAATCCCTTTAGTATGAAAGCAACTAGACCATGAATATTCTTAAGAAGAATTCTATGGCATGTTGTTGACACATTCACATTTCATACTCAAGTTTCACCACCTGAGAATATAATCAATGAGGGACTCATTGGAATTTTATTGGCCACAATGAGGTCACCACAGTTACCCTTTGCTGAGGTCCAGTAAACCTCTTAATGAAGATTTTCTCCAACTCAGTAAATATTTTCAATGAACTGTTGGGCAGTTTGGCATATAATTGAATTCAATCCCTGATAGATTGCTGATAAATCAAAAAAAGAGAAGTGCATCGCTACCACTGTCGCAACTCCTAAAGTGTGCTATGTGAGGTCCCACTACCATCAAAAATCTTGAAAGAAGGTGGCACAAACCCTTTGGGGTACTGAACTATGTCAAAATCCTCTAAGTACAGTCTACCCATTGGAATGGATGAGGTACCCCGGGCATGCGCCAACACTTCCCACACTTGATGTTCCACCATTTGTTTGATTTCCTTTTCATGCACGGAGGTACTATCTATGACCTTCCTATGCAAGCTTCTACTATCCTGATCCACAGGAGATGCACTCTTGGGAGGATCTAAAACATCTAAGAGCTTAGACCGATTGGCCTTCATAGGCCTGGGTTATAAAATTGGGGCTTGGTTTTATAGTGTATGAACTGTTTCTAATAGGTTTTCAATCCTCCTCTCCATTATACTAACCTTCACATCCTTCTACTTGAGCAATTGGAGGAGGTGTTGGGTTGAATGAGCAGTGTCTTCCTCTTCAACCATAATACCTTCTTAACTGTGATGGTCTCTAAGAAGAGATCCTCGGGTATTGACCATATGGACTTCTATTGAGTCCTAAAATAGATCATCCTCATAGGGGTCGAAGGCTGCCCTACCCTCTTCCAGATCTGAATGATCACTCTCTAAAAGTTTTTATTTTTGACAAAGAAGTCTTCTTAGATGTCATCTAAAGAACGGTCTCCTACTCTACCTAGCTGGACTGGCACAAACACCTATTGACTAATGTCAAGGCATGTTCATTTGACTCTATGCCGACACGCCTCCCAAGGTGCTCATTAAGAGGGTCTAGCATGGGAATTATGTTATCATCCTCTTCCTCTACTACTATTGATAACTGTGACGGTGGCACGATGATGATAGTTTTGGGTCACCACTCCCTCTTTGCCATGGCTGAAGTAAGAGGTCGAATGAGGGAGCTCGACCTCACCTTAGATGGCACAGATGGAGTGGGATCCTTAGGCCATAGTCAAATCACTAATGGGGATCTCCTCTCCCCAGATGCAGACTTTTGGATCTTAGTGGGAACTATGGAAGGAGGGACTGATGGAGAATGGAGCGATATGACAGGGGTGACACCAACTGTCCCCCTAGAACTCTCCTCTGGTGACTAGTGGTGCCATTCAACATTCTACTGCTCTGTATGATCGACTCTAGTAGCCCGCCAATCTGGAAAATCAATAAGGGCAAAGGTTGCCACTGTCAGGCATACCTCCATCTCTCTCTCTTGCCCGCTTGGGCTGTAGCTCTAGCCTCCATGGCCTTCTCCCTATGGGTCTGATCTTTGATGCTTCTAGGGATCACATACCTCAAGTCAAACAATGCACTAGATTTGAGCATCCGTAAGCTCTACTAAACTAGCGAAGGACTATCCTAAGACCAACATAGGGTTTCCTCCTCTCCCTAACTAGTACATCATAATGAGATAGTGATGGTGAGGAGTGATGCAGTAAACCTCCTAACATCTTCCTCTCCATCTAAACTGAGAGGGGGTGGAATCTACTACCACCCAAGAAACGGGAGACATCTTCCTCTCCATAGTAGATAGATAACCACATAACTTTATCATTCAAGGTGTCCATTCAATCTTGGGTTACAAGCTCAACCTTGAGAACTTTTATGACTAGTAAAACATATCTAAAAAGTTTAGAAAAAGGAATCTAAATATATAAGTCTTGACCAAGCAAGAGTGGCCAACTTGCTAACATTCAATCCCTAGTTTGATAAACAACTCTTTAGCTCATGTTTTCACTTCTCTTTTAATGGAGGTTGTATAACTTTCACCTAAACCTTTTCTTCTACATTTGTTGAAGTTAAGACTAAATTCCTAGTTTAATATGCAATTTCAAGCCCATGTTGGTTGGTAATACTAGATTTAATGCCTGAAATTAACTATCAAATCACTAATGTAAATATATATTATTTTAGGGTCATTCTCTCCATGGTAGAAGGTAAATTATCATATCCAATTAGTTTAAACATTTCTATACAAAAGGCCTACAAGATGATATCCTAAGAAGATAGTGGTCCAAAGGTATGGAATATGCTTTGATCTGATAAACTAAATTAGGATATGAAGTACACCCAAAGTTAAAGTTTCATTATATAAGACAAACTTTAGGATGTATAATGACTTAATGTGGTCAAACTCACAAGTTAATTTGGCTAACTCTTTTCATAATACTATGTGTATACATAGATTAGAGAAAGTTGTGAGTGTATTCTAACCTTATGGATGTGTGTGTGTTTTACATGACTAGAATACAAAAGGCTCATTGATGATGCATATAAGAGCATATACGAGGTCAAGAGACACCTTATAAGTAAATTTATACACCACCATGATCTTACAATAATCTTCCCTTAGGTTTTGATAACCCATATATAGCCATTAGACCACTAAAGGTGAAGTTACAAACCATAAAAGGAGAATAATTAATGACAATTTAATGTGTTTTAATGACCCAAACCAGCCACCAAACCCCAACCATGAAAATTTCTCTTCCAAATTTTGGCATCACACTTTATTAACTGTTACACAATAGAACACAATGGTTTAATGCACACCAATTCAAAATAATAAGTGGAGAGAGAATTTGGGAGAGAGGGGGCAACCACATGGGAGTAACACTCCCTACTTTTTACCTGTTGCCACCATTCTAAGTATAATTATAATAAATTAATTTTTTAAATAATTAATTATAATTATTGGATAACTCTCATCCTTTATTACATGATAGCATACACAAAAAAATAACATAGATTACATGAGATAAAACTACAATTTAATGACACACTAAAAAAAATAAAGTACACACTTAATGTTTCAAGCTAAGTTCCTTACTATAATATTATTGCATCTTGTGATTGGACCATTATATTAGCCTCCATTTTCCTTGGTTTAGCTCTTATGATTGTACTTCTTTGTGCATGTGCTCTTTATGCTACATTCATAGGCCATAAATTAAGAACTCTTCTTAGAAGAGTTATAATCTAAGTAATTTATTACAAGCTCAAGTGTTAGCTTTTCCAAATCATCTATAGTCAAACAGGTGTCTTTTATAGGTGGCTTATTTCCACATCTCACAAAGAACTTATGATCTCAACTCTAGTTTATTTCATATGTGATGATGTGATCCACCTTAAAGAATGAATGTTGGTTTGACAACTACAAAGAATGATTTTATTTTTCTCCAAAAGAATCATCCTACACATTTGAAGGTTGGAAACTCTTTTAACTTATATTAGATATTACACTTTAAAATGTAGATTGATAAACATGTCTTTTGGTAATTCAAGAACATATGCATTTGTGCCAATTTTTCTAATTATCTAAAATGGTTCACATGCCTTAGTTTATAATTATCTAAATTGAAGTGGTCTCTCTAGCAATAGGGGACAATAATAAAATCAACTAAAGTCTTGCACTCTTCTTTTGACTATGCTTTGGATCTCAGAATTAGGATTACGTGGAGTAGGGATTTATTTATCTGTTGGCTTTATAAGGAATAACTTTATGTTCTTTTCTTTATGTTATAGACATAAGTGTTAGCTCGACTATAATGAATGATATTTAGATCATTAAGCCATGGTCTATCAAATAAGATGTGTTATATCCATAGGTAACACATAGTATCAAATAAAAATTTCATAGCTACCCATCTTAATTGGCACAAGGAACCTAGTTGTAATGGGTAAAAAGGTGAGATTCACCCAACTCACATGAAATAAATCAAGATGGGAGTGGCTTAAAGTTTACTCCATAAAAAGTGTTAGTAGAAATGATATTCATAATAATATCTCCATCAATCACTAACTTGCACCTTTTTAAAGAAGAAGGTCTTACTATTAATTCTTGAAAAAAAATTACAAATCAGGGAAGCCTAATCAAAAGTTTCAGGGATAGCAAAAAGCTATTACATTTTTCTAATGTAAAGTAAGTTTAACCAATCTCCAATTAGGAGAGTAAGGATTTATGGTCTTGATTGGTCAGAGAAGATTGTTCCAATCATTAACTTGCACCACTTCCTCTTACAAACCACATATATGATAAATATTTCTTCTCCTCCTATCTTCATTGGTATCTACTAGTATACACCTAATAACACTCACATTATCTCTAACAAGCTCTATATTCTTATCTGAAAGAGAAGTATTATCATAAATCTCTTCTACTATATCATTTACACTATCTTCCTTAGTCTCATTGATGAATATGATCTTTAACTTACATTGATTTTATATGTGTCCCTTCTTATGGCACCTAAACCACACAACTTTTTTTATCATAATAAAATTATTCAATGGAATTCTTATTGGGTTATGAATTATAAGATGAAGTTCCAAGTCTAGTAATAGACCTTTGGCATGGATAGGAGTATACTTGATAGGAGGAATTATTTCCATAAGAGGTTATTTTCTTATGCTTTTCTAAGAGCAAAGTATAGTGAAAAGCATCCCAAATGTGTTTGTGAGTCATACAAATCCACCTCATTTATAATGCTACTTCTAAAACCATCAATAAATTTATTGATTAATCATCACTCATGATTAATACAATCGATCTTAGCAATCAAATCTTAAAATGCTTTTATGTACTCCACACGTGCTTTACTTAAGGGTCATCATCTATACATGAATTTTCTTTTTATGGATTCTTAAATAATTGTTGAATCCAAATCTGCCTATGGATAGAGGAGGAACCTTCTTAGATACTTGGGAAATATAGTTAGAAATATTGTAAATAAGAAGGCAAGAAAGTCAGAAAATGTAAAAGAAAAAAATAAGTTTTATTTCTCAAGGTTGAATTATAGAAGCTATGGGCCTAGAGAAACAGAGTCAAAAGGTCTCCCCATAAGAGAGGAGTTCCCCTTTTATAATAACAAGGGCTTACTATGCATAGAAAGTACATATAAGATAAATGAGTACAAGTGGATTCTCACCCAAACTAATGGCGGGTATATATGTGAGCGAGTATGTATCTATTGGATAGTGGGGGCGAGTAGCCATACATCTTGCAAGTACACAAGTATGGATTGGGATTGAGAAGAGTAGTCACCTTATTTTTTTTTAGTATTCTCCTACTACTGGCAAGTTGATTCGTGCCTCATTCTTTAGGTCATTACTCTCTAAGTCCTTGGCTCACTAGTTCAAGTTGATCTTTCCTTGTCAGACATACCTTCCAATGACTATACTTATTTTGATAGTCTTTGTTGTTGAGTATCCTTTATGGCAAGTACACTTATCTTAGTACACAAACTCATTTGGTCACTCATTCCCACTAATTTGGGTATACAATAGTATTTGTCCTTAAGCATCATCATCATCTCTACCCAAATGTACTCTCTTCCATAATCAAAATGATGTTCTAAAAGATCTTAGCATGGTCTAAAAATTAATTTTGGCAAATGGTTTTTTAATAGTCACCATCTACTTATAATCAAAAAACTTATTGATCTGGGTTAGCCAATATAAAAACTTATTGGGATCTTAGACTCCATCATATATAGGGGCATCAACCTTATCCTTCTTAAAAAGCTCTTTTAAGAATTTAAGCTTCAATGGTTTTCATTCCTAAGAAGATTCTTCAAGGGATGTCTCTTAGTGTGTATGTACTTTTTATGGCTTTTTAGCTCTTCTTCTAAAGGCTTGGATATGATTTTGAATTATAGAGGGGTATCAAACCTAATATCCATGTTATAATCATAGATAACTTAATTCATCACTAATTCTTAGATCATATTAAACTCATCCTCAAATTATAAAGCTAGCCTTCTACTCACTTTTTTTAAAATTGTCCATTTGATCTTAATAAATTGATTTAGGTAGCATGTTGAAAGAACAAATAAATGTGATAAGACACTTAAAATTTCTTTATTTTTAAATTTGCAATGATGATTGTTGATGGATTCAATTACCTAATAAAAACTCCTTAGGTCGATGGGTCTACGTATACCAGAGATCTTTCTCCTGCTCCATATGGATGAAGTATGATAGGATTTATTTTAAGGTAGGTTCTTAAGTTCCATATAGAGGCAATACCCCACAGTTAATTACATCCCAAGAGATATGGTCTCTTAAGAATACACTTGATTCATTTATCAATTATAGTCTTTTTGGATTTCAATGATTATGATCAAAGGACTAGCTCATTTTAGATGATCAAATGGGAAGACTCAAGTAAGAGCAATTCTTTTTAGAATATATGGAAGGAAAAGTATGAAGTAATCATAATACTATAAAATTTTAGAGAGTGCTCTAGTCATCATATGGTGAGGCTTTATATTTTTGAAGTAAAGAATTATTATTATTTAAATTGATATTTTTTTACAATGTTGGGACTTATAATCACAACACAAGATTGAGAAAACCCTAAAAAGTGAGGACTTACACTCATAGTAAAAGAGAATTAAGTAACCCCAAAATCTATTTCTAATAGTGCTTTAGCATAGTCTAGAAGCTCGACATAATTCTACTCGAGGAAATGAGATATAATGGCATATTCTTACCCAAGGATGTAAACCCCTTCTTGACTCTTCTAAACTTAAAATCACCTAGAGCAGCTACAAACTAACACATCCTATGCTTTAAATCCATATGGTTAAGTCATATAATAATTCAAGATAGCTCAGTTGTTATTTATTTAAAAATAATTTAAGATCCTAACTCACACTTTAAGAGTATAGATCTTAACTATTATGAAATAATGTCTTAGATTAATGCATTAAAAATTACATCTTTTATTTACTTTGACTCAGGCTTGGGTGGACAAGTATGCCTATATGCTTGATTAAATTATGTTATGGAGTTTTTTCTCTTAATTGATGGAAAACCTTTTGATCTTTGTATCAGGTCCATCTCTCTCACCAATGGCACCTTTTGGTGCCTGAGATGTGCATGCCCACTTATGTTTCCTTGTAATAAGCTTCCTCTCGAGGCAAGGGGAATTCTCCACAAAAAAATTAAGTAATTTTCCAATCAAATTCCAATTTCAAAAATATGAGATGTAAAATGGTAATGAAGTGATGTCCCATGTTTACAAGATACTCATGAACTTACTATATAGTAGAATTGGTATTAACCCAAAATGAATGATCACTGAGGTCTGTGATCGCAAAAGCATAGTTGTAGCCCTAACATCATCAACTAGGTCAGTCAAAACTTTAGTTCTTGGAAAGGCTTTCTTGGCAATAGTGTTGTTATGGAGGTCTATGGAAGCCATTCTTCTAATGAAAAGTGCTGGTGAGGTTAATATCGCAAATTAGTGAGAAGGGTATTTTTCACTCAAGAGGGTTGCTCATTTCCCCATATTGTGCAATGATGAAGATCCCTTATATTCAAAGAAGCAATGCAATATGCATGCATGATATTATACATTTATCATAGGCCTATGGTTTTTAAATCTTTTAGTGGATTAACTATAAGATTTATTGTGAGGTTATGAGTTATTAATTTTAATTTAAAGTTTGTTAGTTTAAAATAGAAAATTTTAATCATTAAAGAACTAACTAATATCTAGTCCATACAAGAAAACATCACACTTTAAGATATCTAGAAACAATATGTCATTTTCTATCACACAAATAATATAAACACATCAAATTATTAATTAAATTAAAAGAATAATGATTAGGGTAGTGCAGCCCAGTTCTTCTATACACCCGAAAAAAGAAAAATGGCTAGCCAAGCTCTATCCTTACATAGCTTGGATTATAATAAATATTACAACAAATTAAATGAATTTTATAAAAGACTTCATCTTCTCTCCATTTCATAGTATTGGATCCTCTAGGCATCATAAGGCCTCCCAAGTCAAAGCTCTTTAGCCACTTTTCATCCTAAGCCCCGTGGCTTTAATCCTAAACTTATTGCAAAAATTACATTTGAAAATTCCAAAATAAAATCTAACTACATCTACAAAACATAAATTAACTATAACACACATACACACCAAAGTAAGTATAATCCCATACATTGGGGCTTAGCACCTATTGATTACCAAGACAACCTATCTATTAATGGGTTATGATGAAGTGGAAAGCATCACCTACAAGCAAGAGCATTTAATTTATTTTATTATAGTAACCCCTTTTCCTTATTAAGTAAAGCTTCCTGCATAAAATAACATTAGTTTAATCTCGACCTAACATTCAATCTACGAATGTGCATCCTATCATCTAATTGAAAATATTACATCATAAAATAGAAAAATCAATCATAACAAAGCACCATCCTAACCTAACTCTAGTATCAATGTCTTATCATTCAAAAGAGTGTACAAAGGATAATGTGGTATGACATAACTAAGTTTTAAGAGTTTAAGTTGTAGTTTAAATAATGAGTTTAAATAGTCAACCATGAGGTGATTTAATTCAAGTGATTAATATTTTAAATATTATTTTGTATGATAAATTTTATTTTGTTTAAGTTAAACTTAGTGTTTTAAAGTGTGAAGATTTATGGATTTCACTTGAGGTGAAATCCATTCTTTTTCAATACCTACTTTAGAATTAGATCTAATGATATATTATATGAATTTTAATCTTCTGAATGAAGTGTTAAGATTTTAATTAATTCCTAAGTTTGAATTATATATAAATGAAATTATGATCATATGAAAAAGACATCTTAAGCTTAATGGGATAAGCTATGATTTGGCTAATTATATCGTTCAACCTTTCTTTTTCACATTAATACTCATTTCAAATAATCATTTAATTTTGATATCATTAGGAAATGATCATGGTAATAAAGAAAGGTTGAATGATATAATCAGGAAAATCATAGCTTATCCCATGTCTTTCATATGATCATAATTTCATTTATATCTATTCAAACTTAAAAATTAATTAAAATCTTAACACTTCATTAAAATTAAAATTCATAAAATATATCCTTACATCCAACTTTAAGGTTGAGTGTTGAAAAGAATGTATTTTACTTCAAATAAAATCCATAAATCTTTACACTGTTTAAAACACTAAGTCTAACTTGAAAAAAAAAATCAAATTTACCATATAAAATAATATTTAAAACATAATCACTTGAATTTAAATCACTTTATGGTTTACTATTTAAACTCATTATTCAAACTATAACTTAAACTCCTAAAACTTAGTTATGTCATACTGCACAAGCCTTTGCACACACTTTATAATGATAGGTCACCAATAGGTTACGATGATGCTTTGTTATGCATTAATTTTTCTATTTTGTAATGTGATATTTTAGACAGGATGATAGGATGTATATTTGTAGATTGAATGTTAGGGAGATGTTAGACTAATATTATTTTTTATAGGGGACTATGCTTAATAGAGAAAGAAGATGATATAATAAAAATAAATTAAATGGACTTACTTGTTGGTGCTACCTGCAACTTTAGCATAGCCCTTTAGGACATGCAGACTTGGCAACCAATAAGTGCTAAGCCTGAATTTATGGGATTATTTTTTCTCTATTTTGTGTTAATCGATCTCTATTTTGAAGGTGTTGTTAGAAATTATTTTGAAAATTTTCAAATATAATTTTCAAAAAATTAGGATTAGAACCATGGTGTTTAGCATGAATAGTGGCTAAAGGGATTTGACCTAAGCTTAATGATGGATGGGGGATCCAAGACTTTAGAGATGGAGAGAAGATGAAGATCCTACTTCTTAGACTTAGGAATCTTCTATGCACTTGGATTTTCCTACTTATAGGACACTTCTAGTGATTAAGGGAACACTAAACCCAAGCTTAGAGACTTAAGATGCATACCCTAAGCTTAAGTTGTGCCTAAGGACAAATATGTCTTACTTATCCTATGGCCTAAACCAAGCCAAGCTTTCCCACTCATCCAAAATCAAACTCTCAACATAAACAACCTCAATTGAATTTTGTTTCCCATCCAAGCTCCAAGCCAAATTGACATAGGCCTTTACCTAAATTTAGTTCCACCATGGTCTTATTATCCAACCCAAAGCTCATCCAAGCAAACCAAATCCAATTTGATTTTCACAAAAGGACTCCAACCATTTAATATATCCTTCCAAACTTCTTTAACACTTACAATTGAACAAATCAAATTAAATGAATCAATCAACCCAAGTTAGCCCATTTGATTGAAAGGTCCAAATGAGCCAAAATTCAATGAAACCCAAACAAATTACAATCAAGACCACCAATCAACTCTAAATCCATCATTGAACCCTTCTCAATGCCCAATTCAATCTAATTCAACCCAATCAATACAATTGGTCCACTTGACCCAAAGTGGCCTAAATGACCAAATTCACTCAAACTCCAATCCAACCCAAATTGGATTGAATCAACCCATCCAATCCCTTCCATAATGATTATTGATCATCTTGGATAGCCCAATTGTAATCAATTTTATCAAACCAAACCAATTTGACCAATTAACCCAAGTTGACCTAATTTGACCTAAAAGCCAAATTAGGTCAAATCAAATGCTAAACCAAATTGATTGAAACCAATGTATCTAGTCAATCATAAATTGATTATTGAATATGATCCAACCTTTAATTGAACTCAATTTAGTCAACCCAACCCACTTGACCAACTTAGCCCAATTTGACCTAAAGGGTCCAACGAACCAAATCATTCTCAAATCAAAATTGATGCAAACCAACAACTACAATCATTCTCAAATGATCAATTGAACCTAAATTAACCCTCCACCCAAGGAAATGTGGCCAATTTAACCAAATTGGTCAACTTAGCCCATTTGGTGAAATAAACCCATATGAGCCAAAATAAAATCCACTTCAAATTAAACCAAACCAATTGCACTACATTATAAATGATCATTTGAATATACCTAAACCCTTGGTTTGACCCAATTTGACCAATTGGTCAACTAGCCCAATTCAAACTCATTTGACCCATATGGATCAAATTGAACCAAACTATATCAAACCAAGTTCAAACCCAATCAAACTTAGCATGGTCACCATGAACTAGCCCAAGTGGACCTAACCCATGGTGAACATGATTTGGGTCATAACCCTTGAACCAAGCCACCCAAATAAAATAAAATTCTCATTTGGATGGGTTCACCCAGTCCTCAAGCCTTGGCACTCAACCCTTAGCCCTTCTTGGACACTAAGACCACTAACCCAACCCAAGACTGTTGGGTTTAGCCTTTGGCTATAAGAAGTTAAACTCACCCATGGCTCTCCATTAGTTCACTTAGAGGAGGAGGTACACCCCATGCCAGCCCATGCCACTACCTCAGCCTCTCAAGTACCTCCACCTCGGTAGTCCACTACCACCTCCGACCACCTACCCTGGTCGGACGACTGCTAATGGCTGGGCCAATCTCAACCCTTGGTTCACTTGGGGAGGAGAGTATACTCTTCTCCCATCCATTTAAACTTCACAAAGAGCTTTCTTAGAGTACTCCGAGCAGTCCTAGACCCTTCCCCAAATCCCTAGTGCTCTTCATTTCCAATGAGACCAACCACCAATCGAAACCAAGAGCGTCTATTCAAACCTCACCAAAACTCCACTAAACTCAAATTAACTCTTCCCACATCTTCCCCTCACTTTGGTGAGTCAAAATGAATCAATCCTCTATCGATTTGATCACCTAAAGGCACTCTAAGACCAACTCTGATGAGCTTTACGATGGTGCTCTACCCATAGAGGAATCGGTGGGGAGATGGCTCATGATCTTCTCAACAAGGGTTCGTCTCTTCAATATGAAGCTACTTCAGTCAATGGATCATCGGTCTTTAGCTTCAATGAGAAAAAATCTATCAAACAATAAATTTCCCCCAGGTGTTGGTCTTTTGTAAAGTGAATCATGATTTTATGCAATTTCTATTATAGGATCTTCTTATATTTCCTCCCATCACATTTTGGAGTCAATCCCATCATCCCAGAACTCTGGTGAGCTTGGATTAAGTGGCGAAGGGTGGACGGTATTCATCTTCTAGCATTTGGAGGACGATGGATCATCGGCCATATGTTTTGATTAGAATAGACTGTCATAATTTAATTTACTATATTATTCATTTTAATCCATTAGAAACCACATAATTAATCTCCACCATCTAATCTGAGATCGAATGATAGGGACAAAATTGTATCTGCCGCCGCTGAGTCAGCTGCCATGTTAAATAACATATCACGTGGTGCCACATGAAAGCATTTTTATTAGCGTGGCGGGTTAATTAAGTGTTAAAATTATAATTAAATGGCTAGAATTTTAAAAATTCATAATTATAGAAATATTTGAAAAATACAAATAAACCCATTTTGAAAAGAGCAAACAGAAAAGAATTTAATAAAATAAAATATATAATGTTTGATCAATGAAAAGTGCTTAATTAGGGTTTGAAGTTTAGACTAATTATCAAAATTAAGGCTTAATTACTTGGCCAATTAATTCTAAATTTGGTGGGCTAATTCATGGGATGTCCTCTGCCTAACATAATTTTCTTGGAATTTATTGGCCATGTAATTCAAAGAATTTGAAATTCTAATCCTAATCGGCCTTAATAAATTTAATATAAAAAAATACTAAATAGTAAAAATTAGATCATTAATAATGGTTAATCACTATAAATAGATGGAATGATGAGGGAGAATAATTAAGGCCTCTTTCCAATCTATTTTTAAATATATTTCTATAGGAGGGTTAATTAATTCATGGCTTATTTAGGGATTAATTAGGTGATTAATGATAGAGTTAAAATTAAATTAAAATGATAATTATTTCAGAAGATTCAAATTGAATTCATGGGTTCCCTTTATGTGTTTAATAACATAAAGATCTTTAAGGAACTTATGGTTAACCCATAGGTGTGGGAAAATAATATAATACTTAATTTATTTATTTCTTTAATTTAATTAACCTTTAATATGAGCCTCATTGCATTAGGTCTTGTTAAGTGCATTACAAATTTTAATTACTCATTGGAATATCATTAGAGGCTCATGGTTGAGTGGTTAATCAAATTAAAGATGCTTAGGAAATGAAAAATTAAATTAATTTTTTAATGACTTGAACTTAATCAATCCAAAAAAGTTACTTAATTTTTTTTCCTTAAATATATTAAGACACTAACATGGGATGGGGAAAAACAGCAAACATCATTTCTTCTCTTTAAGTTTTAACAATTCAAATCCAAAAATTAAACTTCATAACAACTTTGGTTAAGTTTAAAGAACATTTATTTAACTTGATTGTCCTTAGGAATTAATGTGATTGAATGTATTATGTGACAATGTTTAATCATTCCTTCTCAATAATTATAAATTTGTACACTATTTGTATCATGTATCCATGTTTTCTAATAAAAAGGATCAAATGAATATGGTTATGCATGTATAAGTTGCATGTGTTGAATTGATCTTATTATATGGTGTGGCTATTATCACTAATAAATCTTAAATTATTTTTAAAATTATAAACTAATGTTGAAAATATAAATTAATGCTAGGTATGAATATTATATATGATTTACATCACATATAGTTTAAACATGTTAAAGGATTGTTCTATTTTTATGACTCATGTGTATGTTTGCATGTGTTTGAATATTTGTAAGTATATAGTTTGGACATCCTGGGAATATGAAACTTTAAGTAGCCCCATGGAGGTCTTAGATTATCTAGTTTAACAATAGCACGTACTTACTTAATTTCATTCACATGTGTACATGTGCTAGAATTTGGATAGATCTTTACTTTACATGAGTAAATAATTTGCTAATATACAATCTTTTGCATGATTTTCATCCTTATGTTAGTGTGTATATTTATATGTATTTAGAATAACAAGTATATAGTCTAGACATCTCAACATGAGGCTTTAAGTAGCCCCAATAAGGTCTTAGATTACCTCACTTCCCTTGTTTAATAATGACACATACTTAAATATCTAATACATGTGTATGTATACTTAGCTAAGGAATGAATCTCTCTTTTCTATTAGAAATACATGCATCAACAATCATTGAGTGTGCCAACAATACACACATGTGCATTGCATGAATAGGCATGTTAAATTAAATGTCATAAAAATGAAGACATATGCATGTTATTAATGATGGAATGTTGTTCATGTGATAGTAATTCAATCTCATTAATCTTAAGATGTCTTTCATGTTTGAATAGGACTCTTTAAAATTAACCCAAACCTAGGATTAATAAAAATATTTAATAAATCATTCACTAAAAGAAACTAAAAATCATAATAACGTGTCTTTAGAAAATAACTTAGGGTAGGGATGAAAAGGGTCAAGCCTCCTTCCTCTCTTTATAATAACTAGATATTAAGTAAATATAGAGTGAAACAAAAGAAGATATAAATTAAAATCCACTAGTCCTTTTAATAACTTGAAGATAAGCCTCCCCTCATGTGTAACTTGAACATTCCAAGACCTTAGACAATCTTATACCTAAAGCCTAGTTAAGACATGTCACACTAAACCTTACACACACATTAGAATACTAAGTCACCACATCTAACTCTAAGTTAGTACGATGTATGTTGGGATGTTATATTTTGTTTGTGATGTAATGTTTAGAGTGAATGTTAGAATTGCTTATGCATAGATTGGATGTTAGGCTGCTATTAGCTTAATGATATTTTCTATAGGGATTATGCTAAAGGGGCTACTAAAATAATAAATGAATATAAATTCCTTTCCCTACATGTTGTGTATCCCTTAACATAATCCACATTAGGACAGGTGGGCTTGGTTACCCATGTGTGGGGTGCTAAGTCCAAATTTATGAAATATAATTTCTTGGTTTGATGTTTGTTTAGCTAATATATATTTTCAAGTGTAATTAGATTTTATTTTCCATAAACATATAATTTTTGCTATAGAATTAGGATTAGTGTTATGGGGTTTAGATGAGTAGTGGCTAGAAGGCAAAGACCTGGGAGGCCCTATAAAGCCTAGAGCAAAACCAAATCAAAAAAAGAAAAGAAAGATGAAAAATTAAGCCCATAGCATATATTTTCATTGTGATTGTAATATGCTTTTATAATCCAGGTTGTATAAGGGTAGAGCTCAGCAACCCAACTTCTTCTCAATTTTAGGGTGTACGATGGCACCCAGTCGCACCAGCCTTTTATTCTTTCATGAAACTTATAAATGTTTGATTTTCATGTTTAGCTTGTATAATAGAAATGACATGCTTTTCATAGGTTTCTTAAAGTTTGGTGATTGAATGTGTGGCTTGGATGCAGTAGACTTGCTAAGAGAAAATTAGTTTTTCTACCACCATTAAACAACTCATAACTAAATTTTAAATATAACTCATAACCCCATTTTAAAGCTTAGGTTATAATCAAAATAATTTAAATATTTAGAAACCCTTTAATTGAATGTTGAATGTTATAACATCATGCATAACATCTTCACTCTTGAATATGGAGGGTCTCCATTCTTGAATGATAGGGGAATGCTTGACCTTTGAGGGCATCCTTTGTAGTAGAGAACACCTCTTCCCATTAATTTAACCTATAATCATATTTCATCATGCATATAGGCATAATTATCCTAAGCCTTTGTCTAAATGAATGTGTCAAAAATAATAAAAAGAATTGTAAATTTGCATTTAATCTAATTCATGCCTTCATGTCAGTCATGATTTAGTCTCTTAGGGAGTGAGTCTAGGGCTCTAGTTTCCTTCCTAGTTAAATAATAGCTTAGCTATCTTGCATTTATATAAGATCGACCTACATGGTTTTTAAGTATATGAGGTGTTAGCTGGTAGCCACTCCAAGCAGTTGTAAGTCCAGAAGAGTCGGGATGGGTTTATCCTCTCTTGTGGAGATAAACCACTATGCCATATATTTTCTAATTAGACTTAAGTCATGCTTTTAGCTTGTGTTAAAGCATCCTAAATTTAGATCCAATGCTACTTACTTCCTTTGGGCTATGAATATAAGTTTTCACTTCTTAGGCATTTCCATGATCTTGTGTTGATGGACTATAAGCCCCAGCATTCTAATAAAATTTTAACTCAAACAAAAATAAACTCTCTCTTTCAAACATATAAATCCTCACTATAAGATAGGTTGGGGTACTCACTAGGCTTTCTAGTATTATGAGTGCTCCCTACTTATCTTCTTTGGAATCGTAAATAAATCTTTCTATTTTGAAATCTCACCTGATTTCTAAAACAAATGCCAAATATTTTGATAGTCTAATCTTGAAACCTTTTGAGATATTTATTGACTTCTTTAATCAAGAGTTTTCTTAAAAAATTTCTTATTTCCTATGATGTAATTAACTATGGAAGCTTGCTTCCATTAGGAACTAAACAACCCGACATAAAATAAACAATGCTTTACTTTTCCATGTAACATAGGGGAAAGATCTTTAGTATATATGAAGATCCATCTATCTTATGACTCCTTATTAGGTGATTAGGTTCATTGTAGGATAATGATTCCATCTTTTGAGATGGTATATACCCTATCACTTCAATAAGTATGCCCTAAGATTTGCATGGTGTCTGAATGTCTCCAAATTAAAACACTGCAATGATTGTACCCTACAATAGTACTATCCTTAAGCATATTAAATAGAATTATGAATAACCCTCCTTACATACATAATAAAGCCTTTTTAAATCACAAAATTTTAAATGACTCTATCACTGGTTATCTCTCACTAATATTTCCAATGGACATTAACTTGGTAAAAATAAAATAATGCCAAACTTTGGACTTAGAAGTGAGGCCAACAGTAGGAAAATTAATATGTTTATCCTCCTAACTAAATATTAGAATTTCTAATAATATGGAAATTAAGGATTTCATCAAAATTATAAAGATCATTATAATATAAAAGATACTGATCATATACTATACCTTATAAATTATAATATATGTTGATAGTACTACTATCAAAACTTATTAGTTTTTAATAAATAAAAACTCTATTATTCTGGTACTCTTTTGCATTTTGAAGAATTATCACACCACGGGAATGATGTTGGAGTTGTTATCATAGGTTAGTTTCTCCCAAACTTGCTCATTGATAATCTTCTCCCCTCTTGAATTAAAGAAGCTCCTCCCTATGATTAGATGTTTGTGTAGGAGAGTGTGATGGTAACATTCCTCTGCCTCTACACTAATGAATCCATTAAGCGTCATTGATAGTTTCCTCTTCTTGCCCTTGTTGATGTATTTTATAAGCATGTTGGCTATCCCAAAGTAAAATAAAGGTTGAGAGAAGAAGATAGCAAAGATTTTCAAAAGGGAATGAAGTCCTTAGAATGAAAAATTCATAGCTAGGGTCTTATTTAGACTAGATTCAGCACCACAGTGCTACATTGATAGTGCTAAGGTGTTGGGTTATTGATTTCTAAGATTTAGGGCCAACATTGCCATTTTCCACATGTGATGGCAATGCACTAGTCACCCAATAAAAATAATTATTATGCCGGTCAAAAAGAACACTTATTGTTATTTATTATAATTAATTTTGTAACCAAGCATAACTGAAAGGCATTACAAAGATTGATGTAGTGCCACATCACTGATAAAAAAAAGTTGCCCTTTCTAATTAAAAGCGTATGTCTGTTTGCCAACTTTTCTGAACCGACCTTTGACTAGCACCGTGATGCCAAATAGTTAGCATCGATCAACTAGTTAACCTGATCAAATTATTCTAATCCTATGCTATCTTAAATGTTGTAACACTGGCATTATATAATTGAGGAGCCCAACCCTCAAGTTTTTAAGACATGAATTCCTATCCTCTAATGCTACAATGTTAATTACTCACCAGTAAAGTGCTAATTTAATAGCCCCACGGTGCTACCATAATAGTGCATAGGCATCATATTTTTAGTGACTACTCAGAGCCACAAATAAATATTTTTCCATGTGAATATTTAAACAATAATGACATTCCAAATGAATGTAAGTCCAATCTATACATTCTCCATGCAAACTTCTAAAATATATAATTGGCATTCCAATGGATATAATCCTAATCCTATGTTCATTAGGCGAACATCCTACTGGCATTCCAAAGAGATGTAAGTCCAATCTACTTGTTTGACTCTTATGTTTGCTATGCAAACATCTTACCAGCATTCTAAAGGGATGTAAGTCAAGTTTACTCATTCTCCATGCGAACATCCTATAAATCTGATCATTTGCAATACAAAAAATTTATACCCATTGGCATTCTAAGGGGATGTAAGTCCAATTTATATATTTGTCATGTGAACAATCTATACCCAATGCATTCCAAAGGGATATATGTCCAACCCATATGTTTGTCAAATGAGCATTATAATGGCTTTCCAATGGATGTAAGCTCAATCCTATGTTCACTATGCAAACATCCCTACACTAAATCACTAATCTACTAAGAATATCTAAAATGAGGCAACCCATAGTTGCTAATCAGACTTAGACATTATGGCTAGCCTTCTGATGTTGGCAGACTAGAATAATGTAGTCCTAGGATGACAAATTCATGAGTTCTTAATCGAGACTACCCTAATATTTTCCTCAAACTAATCATATATGCCACACCACACACACTATTTGACACTGATTCATATCAGAGAGATATATTTGTTTCCAACTTTAATCTAGAGTTCTCTCTTACTATGATAAGAGGGGTAATTGAATGCTTGTGTTCATAATAAGTAGAACCCAGATCTAAATAAACCATATTATATTGTTAGGGGAAATTTGGTTGAATATATATCAATCTGTCTCATGAAAAATATACACATACCCATCTCAATAAAGATGGTAGAGAGTTTCCAATATGATATTTTTTTAGCAAACATTGATCTACATGATGTGGTACATCATTAAATCCCTTCACTAAATTGGTTGGCCACCAAGCCCCAACTCATTAAATTTATTCCAAGTTATTTATATTTAAAATCCATTAAAAAACTTTATTAACCAGCACAAGTCTTTTTATACATACTTACATAATTCAAATGAAGAGAGAGAGAGAGAGAGAGAGAGAGAGAGAGAGAGAGAGAGAGAGAGAGAGAGAGAGGCTAGAGGAGGTTCCAACCAAATTCAAACTCTAACTCCTCCCTCCACATATCCATTAGCCCATCCATTTTTAAAAATTAATTATAAATTTATTTACTATAATTCTAATAAATCACATCTTTTGCTTCACATGGCATAAATTACATAAGTTGTACACACATAAAACATAACAACATAACATGCCAATTATATACAATAAAAATGATTTAAATCATTTATTGTCTTCAAGCATCATTCACCTCTAATGCTTTCCTAGTTTTGGCAATTATATCTTAAGATTGACATCAATCAATCTTGCTTGAACTCTTATGGTCGGAGCTCCTTGTGCTATACTATTTTTTTTAAACATTGTCTCCTTCACTCAATTAGAAACAAATAAAACATTAATGCTTTACTTTATAATTAATATGTTATAAATTTATTTTTGTCAATTAAGATGTTAATTGAGAAATTCATTGAAGATATCAATTATTTTAGGTCATCTTAAAGGGCATTGAGATTTCACACATGTTGAACTTTATTTATATATGAGTGCGTGTGTGTGTGTACAATAATCAAATTATTACATTGTAGAAAGGATTTTTTAATCTTTAAAGCATATGACTTTAACACTATCTTAGCTAAAAAAATTAAGAAAAAATATTTATACATAGGTGTGCATGCATAAACATTAGGGATGAGCTACATTAAGATAGAGCATGCTTTATATTCAAGATTATAAGGAAAAAAGTGTTAAGAGGTCTATATACTCATAGAATACACTTGGACCCAACAAGTGCTCATGAGTGTTAAAAAATCAACACAGAAGCATCCGAACAAGAAGAATAGAATTTAAACAAGTAATTCATTTACTCATGAGGACTCATCTTAGCCAAGCAAACATGAAGAGAGATCACCCTTGTCAAGTAACTATCATCAAGCAACTTGTCTGTACACAAAGACTTGCCAGCATATTGGTGACCATGCAACTAAGAATTCACACCAAACAACTCTCCTCACTAGCGTGGACGATTATACTCAAAAGCTTGCCACTCAACATACATCACTCACCAACTCCTTAGATCATTAGTGAGTCTCTTATGTAACTAACATAACTGATGTGTACTTTTTTTGTATAGCTGCACCCTAATTGTATGAAAAGGGAAATTCTCAAAGGGTGTGATCTCTTTTCCATATCTATTTAAAGAGGGATAAATTTTTATACTCAGACTTTCCTGAGTGTACTCTTATTTTGGCATAGTGGAATTTCGGTTATTATCCCCCCCCACCTTTCTAAGTAAAGGCCATCTCTTCAGATTTAATATCTTTGGGTATTGTGAGCTGGATGATGTCAAGGATAAAAAGTCAAGTTTCCAAAAAGTAGGCCCATCAACATTAAAAAACTTGGTAGGCTTTGGGGTGAATGCACAACAGTTCATTACACAATAATATTTGAAGAATGTGGAGGACATGATCACCCACATAGTCTAGGTGGCTATGAAGAAAGAAAAGAATAAAAAATCCAAGACTCAAATGATTCTTCTCATTGAACTAACATGGCGAGTACCTGCACTGACTATAGTCACATTTTTTTATGGTATTGAAGATCGAGATAATTGAGGCCATTCAAAATAAAGAATATTTCAAACAACCACCACCCTTGAAGGTTGATAGAGTTCAAGATAAAACAAGATAATATGCTTATCATCGCAACCATGAGCATGACATCAAAGAATGTCAACACCTCAAGAGCCTAATTTAGGAATTCATCTAAGCAAGAAAGCTCGAAAAGTTCTTAAGAAGTCTTGAAAAGAAGATAATTCAAAAAAAGCCATGTGCTCACCAACTCACGTGGCACACATCATAGAAATACTACCTTGATGGAAATTATATCCTATATTTACTTACTTTATGTTAAGTTATTATTTTCAAAAACCTATATATGTAGGAAAAGTATTTTGATAATATGAATAATTTTATTTTTTTCATTCTCACCAGCCATATGGTTTTTGATACTAAAAATATATATAGTTCAAATTTCAAATACAATGACTAAAGAGTTTAAACATAGTATTTACTTGGTAGATCACATCCATTAAAACTTGATGAGCTATAGTTAGCCAACTTACTTGATGATGGCTCACAAATGAGAGATGCCTCTCAAGAACCCATGGAGCTACATTATCCCAAGTGCCTTTTTTAACTCGAGTTAAAAAGAGCTTGAAAAGCTATGTGTTAACTCATGATACTAACCAAGTAGCAGTAAGGTGAGTTACAACTCAAGGAGCTGTACGAGCCACAACAATTTGAGTTAAAACTAGGAAGCTATGTGTTGACTCAAGTTTCTTGGTGAACTACCTTTGGCTTGAGTGTATAAGGGTCACTCAGTAGAATATCAAAACTATAACTTATCCACTTAAACTCACTCATCAAAAATGCTTCATGAATATCTAAGTGATTATAAATAAAAGACAAATACTTCATGTGGTTGGTGACTAAAGTGTGAGACCAATATTCCAAGTGGTTAGCAACTACAAATAAAAGACCCACGCTCCATGTGGTTGACAACTATGAAATAAAAAGACTAACAGTCGATGTGATTGGAAACTAAAGTGTAAGATCACACTATATATGGTTGGCAACTTTAAAATAAAAGACCAACATTCCATATGATTGGCGACTATAACATAAAAGACTAATATAGATGTTTGCAATTAAAGTTTAAGATTGACACTCCACATGGTTGGCAATTATGAAATAAAAAGACTAACACTTCATGTGGTTACCTATTTGCTATTTTATTAATAATTTGAAGTGATTATTTAAAATAATTAATTGGTGGGTACATTCAAGTACATTCATTTAACAAGTATATTCATTCAACTGGTATATTTATTAAACTCTGCATGTTTATTTGATAAACATAGTCAGCGAATATATTCATTCAATGAGTACATTCATCGAGTATATTCATTCAATGAGTGCATTCATTAACCTTGGTGGGTATATTTATTAAACTCAATAAGTATGTTTTAAAAGATAGATAAAACTTGAACAAAGTTTCTTTCGTTAAAAAAATTCTTGTATAATGTGAATAGTGAGCTTACAACAATTTAGATATATAATTGCTCTTTTAACTCGCAAGTACACCATCAAAACTATAAAGGAAAAAAAATAGTACTAGGTCGTGCTTCCTTCCTCTCGCTCTCTTTAAATTCTAACTCTCATAAAGAAAGTATGTTGTCATAGTCTAGAATTTGGCATTCAATTGGTCATGCTTTACTAATTTGGATATGACAAACTCAACACCCTTCTTAAACTTCTAATGCAACAAACTCATGTACTTTTCATAGTATATGAAGCTAAACAACTCAACTTCCATGAAAGGATAAATATTTACAATGGTGAGTGTTACTATAGATGTGTTCATGGATTTTACTAATTTGAAGGAAAATCTTGATGTTGAATGTCTTATCCTCTAGCTTCTCTAAAATCTTGGTCTTTGAAGCACTCATTTTAAAAACTGATACATTATCAATAATAAAGGGTGTGGGTGTAGTCAACACGACCAAATCGAGCACTTGATGAAGTAATGTTTGGAATGTTAGTTCCTCACTTTATTTGATAAACCAATTATTTTTAGGTGAACAAACAAGAACTTGTTGACCTCATTTTTAATGACTCCTCAACTTAGTACTTAGGATTTCCAATCCAAGTTTAAGGACCCTTCACTTAGACACTTAAGACACTTTCATAATGATTATGTGAAACACAAAATTAAAATATAGGACAAATATAACACTAAATCAAATCAAATGAGGTACTAAAATTAACTTGAACTAATTAAAAACCCCAAATCTTAGAATTGGTTTAAGTTTGGCTAGTGGTCCCATAAGGACATAACCTACCTTAAGTAGACAAAATGGATTCAATTTGAATTCAATGTAATTAAACCAAACCCAAGAAAAGGTGTATTTGGATCAAAGTTAAATTCAATTGTGAGACTAATTGGGCCACTCTACCCAAGCTAGCACACTTAGGGTCCTAATTCAACCAAAATTAAGTTTACTCAGATTAAGTTAAATCAAGTCAAATCAAGTCAACCCAAACATTTGGAATTTTCATTCTAACATAATTAAGCATAAAATTGAATCTAATTGTGACTTAACTTGGCCTATTAAGCCAATTAACTATGCCTAAATAAAATTTTATCAAGATCAAATCGAACTGAACCTCCCCAATGGTTTAAAACCAATATGCCAACTCAACCAAACATAAGTTTAAGTCCAATTGGAATCTAACTTGGCTAATTAAGCCACTTAACCCAAGTGAAACCAAGTTAACCCAAAATTGGCCTAATTAGATCATTTTAGGAAAAAATTCAAATGTAATTTAAATTGATTGCAACCAACCAATCCAAACATCAATCATGCTTCATTGAAGTTCAATCAAGGCTTAAATTGCCCTAATAGCTTACTTAGCCCACCTTAGCTCATTTGGGCCTTAATAATCATACTCAAATTAAATCAAGATCATTTTAAATTGAGCCTAACCAAGCCTTACAATCACTCTAAACACATGGTTGAACATTTCCCATGATCAATAGTAACCCAATTTTGTCAGTTGGTTCATTTGACCCAAATGGACCTAAGTGGACCATATTGAGCCAAACATCAAATTAAGCCAAATTAAATTGAATCAACTTTCATAAATCATCTCAATTTGATTATTGAGCAAGGCTCAATGATTGATTAAACTAAATTTACCCAATTTATCCAATTAATCTATCTTAGCCCAACTTGACCTATATGGGTCATGTTGAGCTAAAACTCAATTCAATCCAAATTGGACCAAATCAACATGTATAATCAATTTCAAATTGTTTGTTGAGCACAACAATTAATTGCATTTAATTTGGCCTAATTTTTCAATTGATCCAACTTAACCTAAATGGCCTAACTATACTCAAATGAGCAAAATTTGATCAACAAATCAGTCCAACATGATTCAAATCAATATTTGAACATAACCCAACACCCTTTTGGACAAAATTTGACCAATTGGTCAACTTAAACCAAATGAGTCATTGAAATTGTAATCAATCATTCATAATAATTCTAATTAACTCATTGAACATGATCAAAGCTTAATTTAAGACCAAATTTCCCAAACTAAATATTAGACCCAACTTGACTCATTTGACCTAAAATGGGTAAAGCTGGATTAAAACCAACCTAAACCCATTAAATACTAACAAACCTCAACACATATGAGCTGATATCTCAGCCATATGAAGGAGAACCAAAAGTCAATAATTGAGGCATGGAGGGGAGAGAAAAGTAAGAGCACAATGTCAAAATTTAAATCCACTCATGCCCAACCAATCGCCCCGCTTGACTCACACTTAACATACTCTATAATGGCTAAACCATCATTTATTGACCTTTTCCAAGCTTCTCTCCACTCCAGCTGGAGACCCATATATCCACTGATAGATGTAGGGTGAACCAAAGCCAAAGAACAAAACTAGCCCCACTCTCCCTCAAATAACACTTCATACACCTTCACCAAACCCCAAGCATTAGAACTGATTCTTTCCCCCACTCTCCTAGACTCTCTAAACTCAAGTTTGATTGAGCTCCAACAAATAGAGATGGGGGTTGGTCTTTAAAGCAATTCAGAGGAATACAAGAGGGAAAACTCCATCTAGCTTTCTCTTCATCTCAGAAACATTTTTGAAATGAGAAATTCACTAAATAGTGGATTAAGTGAGGTATTGAATCTCAACCGTAGCTATCCTTAGGTCCTTGTGTAATGTGAAATGAAATCATATGAATGTAGGAAATATCTTTGAATCACATTACATTTTTTTAAGTTTCCCAATCATTAGATCATGATATTCTAGTGAAAATCATCAAATTTTCATACTAGTACAAGCTCAGGTTCCATCTCTCACCGATGAAGAGGGAGATAGTCCTGTAGCCATTAATTTTATTTGATTAGAATCAATGGCTATGATCAAAACACCATAGAAACTGATTTAAAATCCCTTAATAGCATGAGATTAATTGGAGTCGTTCTATCTTATTTCAAATAGGATCAATCTCACATTCTTGCCACTATGCCATATTAGATCCATGGATCCCACATGATCCAATCGGATGTCAAAATGCAAAAGTGAATTCCCATCAGTACTAATGGGGATAAGTAAAAAATCTTATTTTGGGTTTTAAAAATAAAAATTGCCAAAACTTAAAAAATTCATAGACATAAAATATTTATCAAAAAAAAAATACTTATATGAAATCAACATTCCAAGAAGAATTTAATGAACCCAAAAGTCCTAAATTTTATTGGGTATTTTGAGATTAATTTGAGGAAAACATATTTTTAATTAATCCCAAAATAATAATCCAATTAAGCTAAAATTTTAGGGGATTAAAATTGATGTTATCTTCTATCTACCATAAAAATTACAAGCTAAATATGTTAATGGATTGATAGATCTTAATTTTCATAGTATAATGGTTAATTTAAAATAAATAATTAATCATAAATTATTAAAAATTACATAAACCTTTCCAAATGATTTAAATCATCCTGATAGACATCAACAGACCTAAGAAAATTAATTATACCCTTTAAATTACATTAAATCATAAAATCACTAAATTAAGATTTAATTAAGTATTAATTAATTACTTTAATTAGCTTGAACTTTAAAATTACATATTAAATCAATGACTAAGCCAAAATATGTAATTAACCCCCTATAGATTGACATTTTAGAGAGGAATCCAAATATATAAAAATGCCTAAAATTTGAGAAGCACTTTGGATTAATTTGGGTTTTATCAAAAATGGTAATTCTTTAATTAGTTCAAATCACTTATTTGATTAATTTGAGATTTTTAGGATAATAATCTAATGCTAAGACGCACTTACTATAAAAATATCAAACTCATTTGAGCTATGGATTAAAAGATATGATTTTTGAACTGTAATTAAGGAAATCCAAACAAATTAATATAAAGTAATAAAAATTACCTAAATACACCATATTAATTTAGAACTCTTTCATCAATATAAGAGGTCCCAAGAAAATTAATTAAACTCAATTATCATAGTTAGATCACAAAATCAATCAACGTAGGACTTAATGAATAATTAAAATTTAATTTAATGAAATAATTTGATTTTAACTTTAAAAATTCATAGAAAATCAACCACTAGACCAAAAATTACAACTGAACCCTCTTTGTGCTTAGTTAACATAAAGTTGACTAATGAATCAAAAGCTCTAATTAGTTTATTGTACTTTGAGAGTAATTTCTCAACTACTTAAATCTTTAATAGTATAATTAATCTCAAATTATTAGCTCAAATGGCTTGAAATTTCTAGGGTTTACCTTCACTATTGTCATGTATCTTATGATTTTCTTAGAATTTTGGGCTTACACTTGTGAGTTATTTCATTTGTGAACTAATTAGCTTAATAATTAAATTAATTAATTAATTGAACTATAGAAAATCATAAAATCAATTAAATTAACTATAAATCATATAATGAATAGAGAAGATTATAAAATTTTATTAATCAAAATTAAAAGTATTTAAAGTTATTAATCACTTTAGTTAGGACTTAATCAAAATTTTCTTTAATTAATTCTTCTTAGGCTTAAATAATTTTATAATCTTGTGTTTGACTTTAGAGCTTGATGAATGTAAGGAAAAGATTGTTCATAACATTTAATCATTTTAGGCATATTCATGTGTAGTAGTTTACTTAAATTAAATGTATTTTCTTTAAGCATGCTTCTTCATTGCATAATCACATGTGCTTTTAAGATCACTTTATAAATTAAGTTATTTGAAATATAAACATAATCAAGCTCATGTATGTATTATTGTGTATGTAGTTTAAATTAGCATTAATCTAAAATCAAAAGAGTCCAAATTTTTTCCATTCACATGATGCCTATAAGGTATATTGTCTAGACACCCATGTGTTGTGGGCTACTCAATTGGGTACTTCTATATTAAGTACCCAATTGAAAAAGGTCTTGATACCTCAACACCTCAGTTTAACAATAAAACATACCCATTAGATGCAAACTTAAATAAAAATGGGTCATTACATGCATTTCATATTTCTTTAAATAAAGAGTTCATTTGTATGGCTATTATGAATTAAATTAATTTTGAGAATTTCAGAAGTTGGATTATTGCATATGTGTGCACCTAACTTATTGGATTCTTACATATATATATATATATATATATATATATATATATATATATATATATATATATATATATATATATATATATATATATATATATATTATGATGAGAATAATGGTTTAATGTTATGAAAAGAAATTCATAGGTATTCATTTAATTCTAAAGTCAACTTCATGAGGCTAAAACATCATTTAAGCTTCTTAGTGTGGTATTTAATCTTTTAATGGAATACTCACTTAGGATTAAGAAGTTAAGGAGTGAATCTTATCTTAGGATAGAATTCACTATGCTTTGTATTTTTTAAAATATTAAGCACAACTCAAACATAAAATAAAAATTGATCCAAAAAGTCTATCTTTGAGTCATTAATCACTTAAATTAAAATTACTCAATGATAATAAATTGAGCATTGCTTTCAAATCATAACTTGAACATTAAGCCTAGCTTTGTCTTACCACACTAGCTATTGCACATAAATTAAATTAATAAGTCGTCAATCTTAAACTTAAGTTAGGCTTGTGCTTTATTATGATAGATTGATTTTCTTATATTTGTAGTGTATTATTCTATACTTGATACTAGGATTGTTTGTGCATAGTCTAAATGGTAGGACAATATTTATTAGACTAATATTATTTTACAGAAGAGATCTGAGAGGCCCTATGAAGCTTGGAGTTCTCAACACTTGGTGGTGAAGAGATGAAGGCCTTTATTGGCTTTCTTTAATTGTAATATTTATTATAAATTAGCTTGTATAAGGGCAAAGCTCAACTACCCATTTTTCTTCTTTTTCATGGTATATAGCGAAATATAGCTACACCTACCTTTTTATTATGTTAATTTGATTTGATTAATTAATGTTTTTACTTTGAATGAATAATAAAAATTATATATTTTTCTTAGATTTATTTTTTAAAGTGTGATGTATTATCATATATGATTAGATTTTATTAGTCTCTTTAGAATTTAAATTTTCTATCTCAACTAAACTAATTAACTCAAAATTAAAGTTAACAAAACTCATAATATCATCTTAAAGCCTATTAATTAATCAACTAAAAAAGTTATGAATAATTAGGCCTGTGGTGAATGTATAATCATATCATATGCATCTTGTCTTTCTTTCCATGAATATGGGAGATCTCCACTCATTGCATGATAAGTGGGAGTGAAGCACCTTTGATAGTAACCCCTTAAGTGGAGAATGTCACTCTTGTGGATTGACTCGTAACTTTTTTTTAAATTATGTATGTAGGCATATTAAATATCAAAGCTTGAGTCAAATTTGAACTTTAAAATTTATAAAAGAAGATATTTTTATTGCATTAGCTTAAAACATTATTCATATCATCATGATCTTAGAATCCTAAAAAATGAGTTTAAGCTCTCCATTAATAATAAGCAACAGCTTAGCGATCTTGCATTTTTACATGATACTTGAACACATGATTTTAACTTGTAGGAGGTGTTAGCCGACAACTCTTCCAAGTAGTTGTAAATCCAGAAGAGTCAGAATGGGTTCACTCTTTAGTGAAAGTGAGCCAACATATCCTAATTTTTTTTATCACTTGATTGGGAAGAGCTCTTAGCTTATTCTAGAACACCTTAGATTTAAGATTTCTGATTGTCCATTTCTCTTTTGAGCTCTCCCACTTTATTTTTGTAATTATAATACTTTGATCTCTAATTTTGAAATCCATAGAAATATTAATTCACTACTTTAATCAAGAGTTTTTTTAGAAAACTCATATTTTTGAAAATATAATTAACTATAGGGGCTTTCCCCTATAGGGAACTTATAACCCACCTTAAAATAAATTATGTCTTACTTCATCTATGTAAGATAGGAAAAAAATCTAATACATGTAGACCCATCAGTTTTAGGAATCCTACTTATTAGGTGTTTAAGTCCATCGTAGCCTGAACCTTCTATCTTTCAAGATAATTTTTTAATTTTGATGTCACACTTAATATTTCAATAAGTACCATCTAAGATCTGCGTTATATCCTTATAGATTTTCTAAATCCCATAAAACTAGACAATCCAATCTTTATGACCTTAATAAAAAAAGACATGATGAAGAAGGGTTAAGCTTTAGTTCAACTTTTCTCACTTTAAATACAAATTGAAAGTCATGACACTCACCATAGAATTTAAAACACTTGGGTGAGCACCACTCCATAAAATTTTAGGATTTTTTTCCACTCAGCATAGAGGAAAAAATCAAAGTCCAAACTGGAAATAAATGAAGGGGACAAATAGCTCGTCTACTTTCAAAATTTTAAGAAGCTATGGCACCTAAGAGCGGACGTGAATTGGGTTTTCAAAATATTTCTAGATTAAAATTAATTTTAATGCTTTATAAAAAAAATAATTTTAAATGATTATACTTAAAAAAGTAAAGCAATAACAAACAATAGTAAAGAAAAGTAAAGGTGCAGGAAAAATAAAATAGAGAACATAAAAATTTTACATGGTTCGATCAAACCTAAATGCTGGCCTACATCCACGCCTAGCAACCCAAGTTAGGACTTCACTAAGTCAAAGTTGATATTACAACAAATCTTCCATAAGAAGGACAAGTATAACCCAACACCATACTTTCTTATATAGGCAAGTACAACCCAACTTTGTACTTCCAACATGGGTAAATATAATCTAACACTGTACTTTCCTATACGGGCAAGTACAATGAAATAGCGTACATTTCTACAAGGGTAAGTATAACCCAACAAAATACAAGATAAAAGAAGAGAAAAGATACAAAGGATCTAACTCTCAATTTTAAAATATTTTACACTCACTAACCAACTAAAATAATAATAAAATAAATAATAAAAGAGAGCTCAAGTTTAATAACTATCTTCTTAATTTAAAGTTGAAGTAAAAGCAAGGACTTTGTATGGAATGTTGCATGCAAATAAATAAAAAAATAACTTGCTTTACCTTAAATGAAAAATTAAAATCAGAATAACTTAAAATGATATATGAAACCACCACACAAGAATGGTTAAAATACATGAATGATAAACCAAATCAAATGATATATGTAACTTATGTCATAGAATAAACAAGTTAATGTGAAAAATCGAAACAAAGAAACTCACTTAAGAATCTTTTTCGCAAGAACTTTAATGTATGCAAATAAGTAAGGATTTGTATATTTAAGCTTAGTACCCTTTTGAATGTAACTTGAAATAAAATAAGAAGTGTCTTCCACTTAATGATTTATGAAATTAAAAAGAGAGGAAGAGAACTTCAAACACAAAACCTTTTACTAATTTATTCAATGAATTCGGACAAGGTGGAATTTAATAAATACTTTATTTTTTTTCATGCATACCTTGTTTATAAGTTTCAACCAAGAAGAAAATTTAAGAAAGATGAAGGATTCACGTCAAGGTTCACATTAACATGTCCTCCGTTGTCTCTATGCTCTAGCAATTTTTGTTTCCCTTATGGTGCATTCGTCTAGGGTTTTTTGTGATGCTTTCATCATTTTCTCTTAATTTTGTGGGCTCGCTCAACCTCCAGCCGCTCGTGCCATTCTCTTTTCTAATTATGGCTGCAGATTCTACTAATATGTGGGTAAATTCCCTCTTATGGATAATCCCGCTAAGGCATCTGGCATTATGGAGATTTATGGTCAAAATACTTCGACGACTTTGAAATCCTTTAAGGATGCTCTTGATGGTAAGGCTACTTGCTCTAGTGAATCTCTTGATCTTATTTTGACTTCCTTTAGGGGTGTACCCATAGTCATGTGCTATGATCTGGTTGTGGAAAAGCTTGCTAAGCCATTTGAATTTACTTTGGTTAGTAAGTTTTCCTTACGACGGACTACTCTAGATAAAATATGATCATTCTTTCATAGTCTGAAGCTTTCTGAGAATTTTTCAGTTGGATTGATTGACTCTCGTCACGCTTTGATTTAGTTATCAAATGATTTGGATTACTCTCATATTTTTTCTCATCGTTCTTATTTTGTTTTCAACTGTCAGATGAGATTGCTTAAATGGACGCAACTTCTTGATATTAAGGAAGAATCCCCTATTGTTCATATTTGGATCTCTCTCCCTAATATGCATGTCCATTTCATTAATCATTAGTTCTTTTTTGTTGTGGGTGCTCAGTTCGGTTGGCCTCTTCAAATTGATCAGTGATGCTTCAAATACCTGTCCCTCTGTTGCTCGGATTCTTGTTGAGCTGGATATAACTAAGAAATATCCTAAAGAAATTTGGCTAGGTTCAGAAAAATATGGCTACTTGAAAAAAGTTGAGTTTGAGAATTTTTCTATCTTTCTTTTCCACTATAAGATTCATGGACATGATATTTCAAATTATTTTGTAGTGCACCCGCATCTTAAGAAAAAAATTCTAGTTAAAAATAATTTGGATCTTAATCCTAAGTTGCCTACGGTTAAAGCTCAAAAATCTACCCTAAAGGAGAATTCTAATGCTAGAAATAAGGATTTTTCTTTGGATCCACCTACTAATTTTGTTGAGGTTGCTCCAGCTTCTACAACAAACCATGGCTTGGATGTCAATTAGGTTGATAAGGATGATTTACCCCTTAATGCTTCTTTACATTTGAATGCTCTTAATTTTGGTAATAATATGGATAACAACATGTTTTCTAAGATTATGGATGATGACTCTATTTCCAATGAATCTATTCATGCTTTTATGTGAGCTTTAATTGAGGAAAATGAGGTTTTAATTGATATTTTGAATGTTGGTGAAAATATGAAAAGGTTTCTAATGCTAATTTGGGTATTTGTTATTTAAATTGTCCTAATCCTTCTCATTCCTTTAATTCTAATGTTGAGCCTTACTCTAACCTGATAGCTCAAATTAATACTATTTTGGAAGAGGGTGAAGTTGTTTGTAAAGATGCCTTAAATGCTCAAATCTCTCCCAATAATATTTATAATCAATCTCTCTCTGATGGTGATTTATTAGATAAGAATAAAAAGTTTCAAGCTATTTCTAAAATAAAAAGTAAAACCCCTAAAACACAACCTCCTAACTTTACCAGATTGACTAGGTCTAGATCTTATTTACAAAAATAAATGGTTTTATTCTTACTTTGGAATGTGAAAGATTGGTACTATCTCCGTTAGAAATAGGATTAGAAATCTAATTCGTAATCATAATATCTCTTTCATGACTATCTTGGAACCTTTTATTCTTCTATCTAATATTACTCATGTTGCTAATACGATAGGTTTTAATAACTCTTTTTCTAATTCTAATAATAAAATTTGGATCTTCTGGAACAATCCTTATGTTTTGGAGACTTTGGTTGATTTATCCCAAGTCATAAATGTTAAGATTTTTTATGACAATTTTAGTTATTTTGGTTCCTTTGTTTATGCTTCTTGCAATAGGAACGGTAGACATATTCTTTGGGAGAAACTTACTAATTTTTCTTCCTCCTTTGATACTCCTTGGTTTGTTTGTGGAGAGTTTAATACTATCTTCTCCTCCTCTGAGAGACTTGGTGGTAGTGCTCATATCTTATTTTCTATGGAGGATTTTAATAACATGATTTTATAATGTCATCTTATTGATTCTAAGTTTACCTAGAATAATTATAGGCTTTGGCAAAGGTTTGATAGGGTGCTTTTTAATCATCATTGGATTATTTTTCCTTATTATCTCTGTGGAGCATTTAAGTAGAACTTTATTCAACCAATCTCCTTTGCTTATCAATATTAATTTTAATGTTAATAAGTCTCTTTCTCCTATTCCTTTTTATTTTTAGAATATGTGGCTTTTGGATGATAGATTATTTAATGTTATTTCTAGTAACTAGAAGGAACCTCTTCAATGGGATGATTCTATATTTGGGATGAAAAGATTTTGGTTTAAATTAAAAAGACTTAAGTAATTCCTTACTTGGTGGAATAAGAATTATTTTAAGAATCTCTTTGCAAATCTTAAGGAAATGGAGAATGAGGTGATTGTTTTGGAAAATATGTTGTCAATGATCCGTCTAAAGCTTAGTTGTTGGCTAATGTTAAGGATAGGTTAACATGACTTCAAGACATGGAAGAGACTTATTGGAGGCAAAAAGATTCTTTGAAATATATCTCTGATGGTGATAGAAATACTAAATATTTTCATGCCCTGGTAAATAAGAAAAAAGCTATAAATCATATTCATAAATTTCAACTTAATGATGGGTCATGTTGTTTAGATAAAAAAATTTTATTGATTCTATTATCACTTATTATAGAGAGCTTCTTAATAAAATGTGTCTTATGATGATATTTTTTGGACCCTATGTTATTCATTCTCTTATTTCTACTGAGGACAACAACTTGCTTATTTCCTTGCCTAGTGAGAATGGAATTGTTGATATGCTCTAGAGTATGAATAAAGACTCTATGGCAGGGCCTAATGGGTATACTACCCTTTTCTTTTAAAAATGTTGCAAGATCATTAAAGAGGATTTGATTAAGGTGGATATTGATTTTTTTAAGGTTGATGTTTTTCCTAAATATTTTGTTAGCACTTCCATTGTGTTGATTCCTAAAAAGGATAATCCTGAAGTTTGGAGTGATTTCTAGCCCATTAGCTTATGCTCTTTCTTTAATAAACTTATCTCAAAGCTTTTGGCTACAAGACTTAGTCTTTTACTCCTTAAAATTATCTCCCCCAATAAAACTAGTTTTGTTAAAGGGAGATCCATCTTTGATAATGTGCTCTTAGCCCAAGAGATAAATCAAGATTTGAATGCCAAGGTTAGGGAAGGTAACCTACTTTTTAAAGTTAGACATTTCTAAAGCCTATGATAATATTGGTTGGAATTTTCTTTATAAAATTATGGAATTATTTGGGTTTTCTAATCAATTTATTGCTTTAATTAAGAATGGTATTGAGAATTCTTGGTTTTCCATTCTATTTAATGGTGAAGTGCATGGATTTTTTTTCTTCCTCTCATGGGTTAAGACAGGGTGACCCTCTTTCTCCTACTCTTTTCATTATTGTTGTTGAATATCTTTCTAGATGTCTTGAGCATTTGTTTAATAAAATTCCTCACATGTATTATTGAACCACTAGTGGGATTCCCATTTCTCATCTTAGCTTTGCTGATGACTTTATTATTTTTTATAATGCCTCGATTCATTACATTAAAAAATTAAGTTCTTAAACAAATTTGATAAAGAGAGTGGCTTGAATATTAATTATGATAAAAGTTATTTTATTAATAGTTCCAACAACTCTTTATCTAGGATTACTAGTATCAGAAATATTACTAGCTTCTCTCATCAAAATCTCTCTATCAAATACCTAGGGACTCCCTTATATAGAGGCAGGAAAAGATCCTTTTTATTTGATGAGGTTATTCATAAATTAAAAAAAAATCTCTTCTTGGGAATTTAATTTAATCTCCTTTGGTGCTAGACTTACCTTAATGAAAATCACCCTTTGCTCTTGCCTATTTATCTTCTATCTACTTGTCCCTACTTTATCTATCATTAAGATGATGCATAGGCTTATTAACAATTTTTTTGGGGGCTCTAATTCTTCATCCAATAGGATGCATTGGACTAACTGGAATAACTGTTGTGGTACTAATAATGAGGGTGGCCTAGGTTATAAAACCTTGGATGATTCTATTACTTATTTTCCTATAAAATGTGGTGGAACTTTAGAAAAAAAAAAAGATAGCTATTGGGCTAAGTTTATGCATGTTAAATATTATCAAGGAAAACATCCTCTTAATTGTTTCTTCAATTTTGTGACTCTCTTATTTGGAGAAGGTTTTGTAGTATTAAATGGAATGCTAAAAATTTAATTTTTTGGGATATCAACTCTGGATCTTCATTTTTTGGTAAGAAAATTGACTTGGTTAGGGCTCCATTAACTCCCTTCTTAATACTCACACTATTATTGTGCTTAAGGTTCATCAATTATTTAATAATAATACTTTGGATGTGGCTAAATTGAATAACCTTGTCCCTAATGAATTCCTGGATAAAATTCTTAATATTTGCCTTCATCTTAATGAACTGGCCAAATCCTTCTCAAAATTTCTTCTTCTTGAGATTTTGTCTTTAAGGATGTGTGGCATTTTATTAGGATTAAAAACAAGAATTCTTTGGTTTTTACTAAAATTTGGAACAATATTATTCCATTTCATTTTCTATTTTAACTTGGAGAATTCCTAAGAATTATATTGTTGTGCATACTAGTATTTTGAAAAAAGGTTTTCACATCCTCTAAATGTCATTGTTGCTATCATATTGAAAATGTGGATCACATTTTTGTCAATGGCTCTATTGTTGCTAAAGTGTCAAACTGGTATGATGATACATTTAATACCCTTCATTTTATGTCTCATCATCTCTTATGCAACTCCTTGAAGCTTGTTTCCTTCATACTTCTAAGGGGCATGTTAAAATTGTCTTAACCATCATTATTATTTGGTATATTTGGATGGATAGAAATGATGTGAAGGATAGAAATAGCCCTATGAATCATAATTGTATCATTAATAAATTCAAATATAAAATTTTTTCTCTTTTTAAACACCAACCTTCTTAAAAGCTCTAATTTTAAAGGGTATACGTTTGCGGCCTCTAAACATGGGATTAACCTTCCTACTTATATTATGTGTTCTAATCAGAGGATTTTTTTTGGCTTAAACCTAACAATTATTACATTAAGATTAACACTGATGGCTCTATCTCTAATGGTTGTTATGGTTGTGGAGGGATTTTAAGAGGTCATGGTAAAAATGTGATTTGTGCTTTTGGGGCTCTTTTAGATCCTTACTCGATTGTATATGTTGAACTTAAAGCTATTCACCATGATATCTCTATTTGTTTACAAAAAGGTTTATTTAAAATTTGGATTGAAGTTGATGCTTTCCTTCTTTTGACCTTGCTTAATTTTGATTCCCACGGCAATGTTGAATTGTTTTATTTGCTTAACCATATAAGGACTTTACTTCCTAAATTATATTTCCATATTTCACATTTATAGGGAAGGAAACTCTTGTGCTAATTTTTTATCTAATCTAGGCTAATTCTCCTAACTTTACATTATTTTCTAAGGAGGATCTTCCCTTCTTATTGAGGGGCTTGTTAATCTAGATAAAACTAGTTTACCTTACCTTAGAATCTTTTAGCTTCTTCCTTCTCTCTTTTTTGTCTTTGGTCTCCCTTGTGTGGATGGTTTTTCTTGAAGCTTTTTGGTCAGGTTATTATACTTGTTGGTTCGGGTCTTGTTCTTTTCCTAAACCTAAACCTAAAATTTTCTCCTACTTTAGTATGAATTCTTCTTCTTAATTGGATTTGTTGGGACTGCTTTTCCTTTCTTTGGCTTTCTGTTGTGGTCCCTGGCTTTTGGGTTTATTGCTACCTCCTTCAGATGGAGGTTGGGATTGTTTTAGGTTAGTGCTGCTGAGCTTTGCCCTCTAGTTTTGGTGGGTCTTTCCCCTTGTTTGTCTTTTGATGTGTTGGTTTTAGGTTGGCCTGGTGATTTGGTAGGTTTTGGAGCTTGCTTGGTTGCTTTTTTTCCCTGGCCTCATTTTTTCCCTGTGAGGGTTTAATGGTTAGTGTTTGCTTGATGCCTATGGTTTTGTCCAACCTTTTTCTTTTAGTTTTGGCTATCTAGCATTGTGACTGTTGGTTGAGCCTGGCCATGCATTTTGTTCTTTCCTGGGCTGAGTTACATTCTCTAGTGTTGTTACCAGCCATTTGGTTTTCGTTTTCCTTTTATGGTGGTTCTTTTTGAATCTTTTTCTATCATGTTAGCTTGTTAGCTGGATGGGTTGTTGGCTTGTCGGTTCTTTCTATTGAGGGATGAACCTACATGTGGTTTTGGTTGTTCTTTTCCTTCATATCTAGTCGCTTCTTCCTATTCTTGCCTTTTGGGTTCTAGTTGGGTTGTTATTTATGTTGTTCCTGCTACTATGGTTAGTTGGGTGGCCTTAATGGTTGCCTGCTTCTTTGGTATTGGTTGGAGGACCTGCATAATTTCTATTTCTTTACTAGTGGCCTGTTTTTGTTTTGGGCAACTTTGGTGGTGGTTGTTTCTTGGTTGTTGTGTTTTCTAGTTGGTTGTTTTGAATTTGGTGGTTTGTTTAATGAGTTTTTGTTATTCTTTTGGCTATGGAATTGACCTCTTTTGGGATTTTTCCCTCTTTGTTGATGGTGCTTATCCACTATTGTTTCCCTCCTTTTATTGTGGTGATTCGGTTGATGCTTCCTTATTTTGTATGATGATCTTGATTACTAGTGTTAAGAGATTATATTGGTTGTTTGGTTTTAGCTTTGCTTTCAATTTTGGTTGGATGTATTTGCTAGTTAGTTGCCTATTTAATCTTGATGATAGATACAAGAACTTGGTTAGCTCTTGGCTGTTGGCTAATTGGTTTAATCAAGGTAAGTTGGCTATGATGGCTGGGATGTTTCCCCTATTATCCTTTTGGCTGGTAGCCCCATATGTGATTGTAACCCTTCTACTGAAGTTCGGATGCTCACATATCTTGTTGCCCCTTGAGATGATTGTGACTAAGCTTGAGCTTCATAAAACTTTTATCATTTTGCTCCTTGTTTGTACTTAGCTTATCCTTATTTCTAGATGCTTATCGTTGTCTTAAGTTCTCTGCAGGTTTGTGGCAGGTTTTTAGGGCTGAAGGTGGATTGTGCATCTCTTAGAAGATTTTCGGATATGGAAGGCTTTGGCTGCTCTTCTTGGAATTTTGTGCAACTTCTTAGTGGGTGTTTGTCTTTCCTTTCTTTTTCCCTAGTTTTGATGTAATAGATAGGGGATTTATCTCTTTAGGCTAATTGTAGCTCTTTGAGCTATAGTTTAGAGATTTTTCCCCTTTAAGGACCTTGTATCCATTTCTTTATGGCAATAAAATTCTCTCCTTTTGATTAAAAAAATGAAGATGAAAGGTTAAGCACCCTGTAAGACTTAAAATCTATGTGCAAACTTTCGACCAAGGATGTATATTTACCAAATCTTCAAACATCCCAAAGAAATCTTCAACATAAGTTTTCAACCAAGGGTGAAAATGTAGGAGAATCAGAGCTTGCCACCTTGGAAGACTTATGGTTGTTTTGCAAAGCTTTTGACCAAGGAAGAATGAAAGAGAAGAGAGAGTATTGTAGCACTTTGAATCATAAGAATCTCCAATTAATCAAATTGCAAGAATTTGGCCAAGATGGAGAGGAGCTTAAGAATTAACCTAAGTCTAACCCATCTTATATAGAAAAGAGAGGAAGGAGGACCAAGCATGATAGGATTGGAAGGAAAAATTATTAAGGAAGTGATTCAAGTTTGAATCAATCTATTAATTTGGAATCCTATGAAGAGGATTTCGATAAAAGAGAGATTGACTAATATATATATCCAATCAAAATTAAATTAATACATCAAGGATTTTCGGCCAAGTATGACAATGAGAGGGAAAGTTTGTTTGAGAAAGAATTTGAACTTTGAATAATTTAAAATATGGTTTAAAATTTAAAGTAAAACTGAATTTAAAACATGAATGGTCAGCCAAAATAAAAATATAAGGGCTTAATTCAATAAGGCAATCAATCCAAGAAGGAATTTATTTTAATTTGCTTAGAAATTGAAATCTCAATGAAGGTGGCCATCCAACAAGAGTCCAAATATGGATTCATTTAGGTTTTAATGCATGGCATAAAGAATATATGATGAATTAATTTGAGCAAGATTAAAAAGGAAACAACATGAAATAATTCAAATAAAATTAATAGAGAAATCAAATGAAATTTTTTACTAAAGGAACTTCCATAATTAAGTTGATCTCAAATTAATGCAATTAATTAATCCAAATCAAAGATGATTAATTAAGATGTTTTTAAGTAATAAGCATCATTAAAAAAACTCAAATTTAATTTAATATGACTGGCCAAAATAATTTCCTAAAATAAATTAATTAAAAAAAAGAAAGGTTATTAAATAAAAATTCATTTGAATTCAAATTTGAATTAACTTAAGTTAATTCAATTAAACTCAAATTTGCTAAATTGAACTAAGATAGGGTTGGCCAAATCATTCGATAAATAGCTAAATCCAATTTTGCATTGATATTGCAATGATTACTCAATTTAAGTTTAAAATAATTTAAATTCAAAATTTCAAATGAATGCATTTTAAAAATTTGAATAATGAGGAAATTAACTTAGAAATAATTTGAATAAATCTCACATGATTTATTAATCAAAAATCTATAAAAAAATTCAGCCAAAGCACTATTTGAATGATAATGGTGATATGAGAGAGAAAATAAAAAGAATAGGAGAGAGAAAAAGATAAATAGGATAATTATAAAATAATTCTATTCTCATGCAAGTAATAAATAGATAATTAATGTAATTAAGCATAAAGATGATTTAAATAAAGTCTGAAATTTATTTATCTTACTTGAAAGCACAATAAATGATACATAAACTCATGCAAGTGATTTAGATTACCCAAATAGGATAATTAAAGAATAATGCAATTTTAATATGTAGAAAGATATGAAGGAGTTTAAATAAAATATATTAAAATGATTAGACCATTAACTTTATTTAGTAAGCTCTTATTTGTCTTATTATTGTAAGTCTTAAAAAATTCTCAAATTATTCTAGTCCAGTTGATATGACTTTCTCGATCTGACTAAGCAACTTAAGTTCATGAATTTCATGAAACACTTGAAATAAATAATTAAAAACTTCAATAATATTTATTTCTAATCAATATAAATCTAAATTAAGAATAACAATCTTAATGATTAATATGGATAATTTATCTTGCATAGAAATTATTAGTTCTTATTACAAAAAGTTTGTTATCATCAAATCAAATGATAAGATGCACAAGGTGTATCCGCAACACAAAGTATTTAATCTCTTATCCTCATGAGAGACTCTCATTGAGATGTTAGAATTGATGTAGAAATATCCATAAAAATGAAGAGTTTATTCATTGAATCATGAGTCAAAGACTCAGTCATCACATTCATCACAGAGTTAGCAGATGTCTTCTTCAAAGCCACTATGACCATAGTCGTAGGAGAACATACTGAGAAATGAAAGGACTAATAAAAAAGAGAAAAAGAACTTACACACACAAGAAGAATATCACTCACTCTAAAATCAAAGAAGGAATGCAATAAAGTTTCACTTAATTTAAATTTAATGGGCATCATTTTAAGCATTTAATGAAAAGATTATTTTCAAATCTCATGAAATTCTCAATCGATGCATGCCATGATAAAAAAAAATCAATGGGTTCATTCGTAACCAAAAAATAAATAAATGAACTTAAGATAAATAAAAAGAAAGTAAAAAAAATAAAAATATTTCTTTTATCACATTTTTTACATATATTTGCCTTTATCTTTCTTATATTATTTTTAATATTCTTAACTATTGGATATGTGTGCCACTCAGTGACATGCTCCTTTATTAAACAAATATTCAAACATGAAATTTGCACTCACAATGAAGAGAGAAGACCCACTTAATTCATCATAATGGTGAATCAAAGTCAACTCAGCTTCCACGATCACCAACTTTCTTTCCATGGCCAACAGCTTCTTCTGCAACTTGGCCACTACCTATCCTGTTGAGTTTGAACCTTCTTCAAAGAGAATTACTCTTTTTTGCATAGAAATGAACTCACAATAATAAGCAACTGGCCAAGGTTCCATCATAACATCATCTTTTCTTGTGAGTGAGGTCTCGTTCTTCTCAGACTCACCACTTTCATGAAGAGTCGATAAAGGAAAACCCTCTATCATTTTTTGAATATCTGCCAAGGTAATGCTAGTTGTTGTTATGATCGAGAAAGTTAGGGTTGTTGAATCCTTCTCTAGCAAAAAAATCTACCATTAAAGAAAATTTTGGAAATGTTGAGATACCACTCGGCAGAGCTACTAGAAAATTAGTTATAACAGGAACCTCTTCCATTGAAGTGAGAAGCGATATTGTCAAATATACATAAAAGAATTATTAGAAGACATTTGGTTAGAACATCATCCTCAAGAAAGGAAGCTGCTATTGAATCAAATAAATCTTCTCATCATTCAAATAATTCTCCAATAACTCACCTATTGTGACATTAATACTCATCACTAATCTACCTATAAACTCTAAAGAAGTATCCAAAAAGGCCAGTTTCTGGTCATCATCACTTTCAATTCATTTACGAACACTCATTACACTCAACTGTAACGATAAAAAACCCATGTTGGATTATACAAGAAATAATAAAGTTGCAAAAGGTAAAATTCATACAATGATAAGATAGTTTTCGGCTACCCTTCGCTAAGAAGGGGTTCTCAGTAACCTGCTCACTATAACTTTTCTTCATCGAATAGAAATAACACTCTCACTAAAAATGTTCATTGGAGAAACACTCCCACTAGAAACACTCACTTTACTCATTGGTCTTTATCACCATTTTTAGCCAGAAGTATAATGTCACTCACAATTGGTGCCACCAAAGAACTCGCCTCAATAGGAAGTGTTAAAATGAGTTTGACCACCTTGACTTTCTTCTTTTTCTATATGAACCAAAGTTTGGCAGGGTCTATATCACCACGAAGGCTTTCAAAGTCCATAAGAAATGTTGGCTCTATAAACAAAAAAGAACTCGACAAGAAAAGGTGAGATGAATTTCACAAAGATCATATAAAAAACTGACTCTAGGATTAGGATTCTTTTTATAGCTTGGAGCGTGGAGAAAGTTCCAAAGGAATAAGTCAAGTTAAAGATGATGTGATGTTAATATTAGAAATATTTTTGGTCAAAACATTATGAATTAAATGCTAATAATTACTATCCATTTTTATTCTTTTGTCTCTTAGCGAGTCTCCTCTATAATGAGCAAAAGAAATAAGGAGCTAAGTGTATACTTATAGAATATACATGGACCCAATGAGTGTGCATGAGCAGTAAATGGTTAACACAAGAGCATCCAAATAAGAAGATCAAAATTTAAACAAGTAATTCATTCACCTATAAGGACTCATCCTAAGTTGGCGAACACAAAGAGAGATCACCCTTGTTAAGCAACCAGCAACAGGTGACTCACCTTGCACATGAAGACTTGCTAGCATATGAGTGTTCATATAGCCAAGCATTCATAGTAGATAACTTGCCCTACTAGCATGGGTGAATGTACTCTGGAGCTTGTCATTTATCATACATCATTGCATACTTACCAGATCATTGGCAAGTTTCTTATGTAACTAATATAACTAATGTGAACTTTTTAATGTATCCCCCCTCCATCACTCGCCTACATACCAGATCATTGGCAAGTCTCTTATGTAACTAACATAGCTAATGTGTACTTTGTATGTGCACTTTTTTTTTTATGAAACCCACCCTTGCCCTAATTCTATGAAAAGGAGAATTCTCAAGTGGGCAGGATCTCTTTTCATCTTCTACTTAGGGAGAAAGACATTATTGTACTCTAATAACCCCTTGCCTATACTATTATTTTTCTATAATAAAATTTTAGCCATTTTCTTACACTTTTTTACTACTTTCATACTTGATTTGTCCCTCATAATCTAGCCCTGCTTTCTAAATGCATATAAAGAGGTATTGCATCCTTCCAAGGATAAATTTGGATTTAATAAGTCCAAATTATTTGAAATCTGCTAGTTTTTGAAATGTATATAAAATTAGTCTACCACTATGAAGTTAAATTAACTTCCATGTTATTTAATATGATATCAATCTTAATTCTTGGTTAATTGTGGTTTGACGGTTTTTTAAATTTACCATTTAAAAGAAAATAAGACTTAAAAGGATGGATTATTTGATACATGAAGGTGACTTATCAAATAAGAATATTATTATATAAGGTATTATGGTCCTTACATGATAATGGTTACCAATTTTTGCATGTTTAACATTTCAAAATAGATTGTCCAAAATAACGTTTGTTTAACTATGTGATCATGATTTTTCATGTTATCTTAGCTTTAAAAATTAAAGCATGAATATAATAAAGAATGATTATTTTTTTATAAAAATCTATTTGCATAAAAATATGATGCCTTTTTTTAATTACAAGTATCAATTGTTTTTTAAAACCTATATAATGAGGGTTCACCCTCTAACAAATTAAAATGTCTTTTAGTCCAGGCGAGAACCATGGATTGTTATGATATGCATAAGCTATAATTGCAATAAAATAAAAATAAAAGACTAATGACAATTCAATATATCATGAATGTTAATATTCTTTGGGGATGTTAGCATAGTTTATAAAATAATGCATGTTGTTATCTTAAATTCTATTATTTTCTAAGCGGATACTAAGGGTGGCATAAGAATCATTAATAATTATGATAAGAAAGTTTATCATAAATTATATTTTGATATGTAAGATGTAGATATATAGAGAGGGATAGTGATGAAAATGAATGTAAGGTTCTAGTTTAAGGTTTTGAGGAGTGATTGGGAATTTGTAGTGGAGAGGTCATAGATGTAGATGGATTTAGTGGAAGGGATGGTAAGACAAGCTAAGATAGGCTAATTTGAAAATTCATTGTAAAACATTTTTTTTTTAAATGGTGTAAATGACTAGAGTTTAGGAAAATGAAATGAAAAATTTTGGAGGGAAAATGAGTGAGTGGAATTTAATAGAGGAAGGTGCCAACTACCTTCATCAAATTATTTTCTCTTCCATTATTATAGTAATGACTACCTCATAAATATTCTTAAAGTCAAAAATTATAATTTCTGGGATAAAAACCTAAAGTTGAAATAATAAAATTCAAATTTCAATTTTTTTTTTTAATTGAGCTTATGTGATGAGTCTTACTTAGGCTCTTATTTAGGTAATTCATTCGGCTTTCTAGCTTGAGCTTTTGTAATTGTGCCTTAAGCTCTAATTTCTTGATCTACATGATGATATATATATCAAATAGAGGCCAATAAAGTCATCTATCTAGATTCTATTTAACCACAAAATAAATCAATAGGTTCTTTATCTTCAATATTAAAAAAAATCAAATTCTATCAAATAATATTAATAATCATGTATTTCTGGAGAAAAATGTTTTGAGAATAATTATTTGACTTGATGTAGAATACTAAATCAATAGTTTTTTGTTTTAATTATCTCATTGTTGCATATGGGAAATAAGCAAGCCCTAATCACTAATGATAGTAATAATTTTGATTACGAGAATATGGACATGATATGATATGAATATAGGATGCATACATTTTAAAAAGATATAAGACACAAACATGCATTTGATACGATTGTATAAATTTATAATTTATGAAATTTTAAGATAATATAGAATAATCATTTGAATTATATAAACATTAAAATAGTAATCAATTTTAACATTTTAAGGATGAAAGAATATTGATATTTAACATTGCAAAAATATATATATTACAAAATTATTTATAAAGTATGACAGCGAATAAAGAAAAAAAGAAAAAGCAAAATATAATAAATATAATAAAATAATATGTAATTAAATTCTAGCATTAATTTATAAATCTAGCATTAATAAATTTAGGATATTGCATAAAAAATAAGTATAAATTATTTGATATAATATAAATTATTAATATTTAATATTTAATTATTCATTTAGTTAATATTTATAAAGTTTGGGCTTAATTATTTAAGATACACATGCGAGTCAATCATGTGTTTAATTTTTTTATTTTTTAAATTGGACATAGCAAAGTGTGCTCGATATGTGTCAGATAGGTGTCACACTCCTCTCCACATCAGATGTATGTTAGATACTATATATCATATTTTGATGATGCATTGATGCATCATATGTAATGATAAAAATTATTACCATCTTCTTTATATCACATAAGCATAATCCATGTTAGAAGGAAATTAATAAGCCAAAGTTGGCTTATTTTGTGAATTAGTTTTGCATTGTTATTGTGATATTTCATAAAAATAAAAGAGTTAATTTTGTTGTACTAAATAAATCAAATTAAACACAATTAGATACTAACTTAATTTATTTTTATTAGATTCATATTTTATACTAAAATTATGCTAAATTAAATGTAAATTTATAATCCATTAAAATTATATTTTAAAATATATTATTCTAATAATCATTTTATATATCAAATCATAATTTTCACATTCATATAAAATAAATATGAATACAAAAAATAAAAAATATTACAAAAATTAAATAGAAACTTGTCTTGGTTGGCATGCATGATATATAAATAACAAACAACTTAATGATATACCACGATGCTCAACTAAGAATTACAATTCTAAGTGAAAGGTTGTGAATGCATAATGGTGGTTGGATGTGATAAGATAGATTCTTTGATAAAGAGGATGGATATGCTAAATTTATATACCAAAGAGAGATAGATTTCTAAGAAATTATAGAGTCACATAATTTTCTAGATTGACTTCCTCATTCCAACTATAGAAAGCTATATTCTACTCTTCCTCTTATGTTTTTTTTTTTATCTTCTGAAACAACAACTACACACATAAATTTGATGTTATTAAACAAGATGTTTCTTCTTAATAATGGATACAGTTAATCGCAATAATTTGATGTATCGATAAAAAGTCTTAGGTGGTTCCTATGATATTACCAAGTGAAGCTTTAGTAACAAACATTGATTATTTATGGATATAGATATTATTTTTTTCTTTATTTTGATGGAACAGGCAATGACAAAATAATACAAAATTTTCATATTTTCCTACATCTATACCAACCGTTATTATATGTTTGCATGGAATTTATATATGCATATCGATTGTAATATAAAGGTTTTGTTCTCACTGACCAGATCATTTGAATGATGAGAGTGTCATTTTAAGAAAAATCTCCTTAAGCTCAATTAGTTATGTTAACATCTTCATAATGAAATTATTTGAAATATTTATGTACAGTACCATCTTTCTATCTGAGTCGATTGAATAAAAATTTATTTCGACTTGCTTAGGTTATTTATGATGAGAAACAACTTGCAATTATATGTATATACATTTCATCGCTTAAAAGTTTGACTTGACATATTTTTTTCATATTTGCCGATCATATGGTTTAAAGAAAAATTCTCCTGATACTAGAATGTTCCTTAAGTTAATTTTGATTTTCAAGATACTTATTATTGTAAGGATCATTAAAACAAGAAAAATCTTTGAGATTACTTTATATCTTATGAACAAGAGGAGAGCAAGAGAGAAGTCGGAGAACCGCTATTCCAGTTTCTACCGCTTCTCCTTGTTCTCTGATCTAGTAGAAGCTTCAGCAGCTTTAGTTACTATGAAGGTTGTGAAAAGAGGGAAGATAAGAGTGAAATTGCATCTCTTCATGACAAGCAAGGAACAAAATTTGATTGTTTTAATTGGATCCTTCTGCATGAAAATAACAATCATTTTAAGTAATCAAATTAATAACCGCCAAAAGAGGGAAAGCTTAAATACAAAATTTAAAACTATTGATTCTTAAAGGAACATTCTGTGAGTATATGTGAGAATTTTTTCTTTAAACCATATGATCGAGCTTAACAAGAATGAAGCACAACCACGAAAAAGAACACTATGTCAAGTCAAATTTTCTTTAAAACTGCTGAAAAGAATGAAATCATATATACATATAATTGCAAGTTGTTTCTCATCATAAATAACCCCTACAAGCATTAAGTCGAAATAGAATAATTTTTTATTCAATCCGGCACTCGTAATATAGATCGAGAAAGATGGCTCCAAACTAGTGTCAGTTGTACAAGAGTATACAATAAATGAGCAATATTTTTTTCAAATAATTTCATTATGAAGTAAGATGTTAACATAACTAGTGAGCTTCTTTAAGGAGATTTTTCTTAAAATGACACTCAATAAATCATGATTCAAATCTTAATGATCTAAGCACAAAGTGAGAACAAGCCTTTATAACATTACAATAAGATGCATGCATAGATACAAATTCCATGCAAACTTATATAATAGACTGTTAATTGGCGATATATTATATCCTATAGAAGCTAACATATAATCAAGAAATATGAGATTTTGTATTCAACACATTAGTCGATTGCCTTGGGTGGTTTCCTTGCATCAAAAATAAAGAAAAAAATATCATCCGTGGCAAAGATTATACACCATAAATAATCCAATGGTTTGTTACTAAAGCTTCACTTGGTAAGTCTACAATCATAGAACCACCTAAGTGACTTTTTTATTTATCCGATACATCAAATTATTGGATCGAATGTGTATCCATTATTAAGAAGAAACATCTTGTTTGAAAATAGAACATGCTCGTAAATTCATGGTAGTGTGATTAGTTGTTGTTTCACAGAAGTAAGATAAAAAAAACATAAAAAAGAGGGAAGAGTGGAGAATATTATTAAGCTTTCAAACTATAGTTGGGGAATGAGGGAGAGTCAAAGCTACCCACGCCTAACTAGAGTCGAGAATGTGGGGTAATCGACACTCTACTATAGTTTCCTTAGCTTAGAAATCACCATCTATCTCTTTGGTAGGTAGCCTATACTTAAAGGCTTTGTGCCCCAGTCCATCCCTCTTCACAATTATCAAAGAATCTATCTTATCACATCCAACCACCATTATGCATTCACAACCTTTCACTTAGGATGAAATTGTAATCCTTAGTTGAGCATCGTGAGCCTTATCATTAAGTTGTTTGTTGTATTTACCCAATAGCTATCATGACCATGCCAACCAAGACAAAGTTCAACCTAAATGTCTAAACATATATAATTTAAATAGATTTACATAAATAACACAAATTCTTAGATATTTACTTATCTAACACATACATTTTATATTTATTTAGATAACATCAAAATATTTATTATTACATAAAAATAACATCATTATTAATTTTTTAAAGTAAAATATATCTTTTCATGCATATAAATGTACTATGTTTATAAATATTAAATTTAAGATATTAGATATATAAATGCACAAGAAAGAATTGTATGCTATTATGTAAAATTTTAATTATTTATTACTAATTAATGTTATTTAAAATAAAAAAAGTAATTAATTTTTTTTGTAAATTCAATTAATCTTTTTTTTAAAATTATTCGAAAATTGTTAAGGTATTTCTTTTCTGCCTTGTTAGAAAGTCTAGAATGTACCATCGCTTAAACCCTATACCCGAAACTTCCAGCTAGGGAAACCGCTTCGACATTCTCTCCGGCGAACTCATTGTTCGTTTGTTTTCCCTTCTGCTTTCAGCCTGGATTTGGGCTTCTTGACTGACTTGTTCACCTCTTGCTCGGAGGATTGATCTAATTGCAGCCAATCTTGGTTCTCTTCATTCTTTTTTTGGAGAACCTTCTGTTAAATTTTCTCCTTCCTCAAGTACTTTCGGCCGTCGGCCATCTGGTCTCTGCGAAATCCCTTAAGAAGCACTAGTAGGTTTGTCTGCAATTTTGCAATCTTCTTCTTTTTCTTCTTCCTTATTCCAATGCATGCAGGTTTTAATGTTTTCTGATGAGGAGGTTAAGGCCCTTGGATCTATTTTTGGCAACGGATTTACTAAGGATTTAGCTTGCTAAATCCCGTAAATCCTACCAAACACCATCGGAGGATTTAGTAAATCCGCGATGCCGTAAATCCGCAAGACGCGATAAATCCCGGATTTGTTAAATCCGCCGATTCGGCGGATTTAACGGGATTTACAGAACGGGAACCTCGCGGTATGGCGGGAACTACAGCGCTCGTCTCAACTCCCTCGAATCGTCTATTTCATCGCTCGCAACAGACGTTTCCGGTCACTCTTCTTCGCCCTAGCCGCAGCTGTGCATCGCGCGTATCTCTACAGGATTCGTTCTTCACTGCGCCGTTCTTCTTTTCCGTTGCGACTGCTTTTAAGTTAGAAATCCTATGGTATTGTCTACAATGGGCACTATTTAACTGTGTGAGACTTGAAATATTGGGGAGATTGTTGTATCTAATCCTACTTTATGATGAACCTTCATTTCCTGTATCATTTACATTTTCTGCCTCCTGAAAGGATCAGTCTTAACAGCCTACCGACATTCCTTTGTTGTTAACAATGGTTTGAATTTGCACATAAAATTTTGCAGGTAAAATGGGCCGACTTTTGAAATGAAAGGCTCAGTTTTTGTGAATCTTAAAATGGTTCAACTAAAGTTGATAAAGTTGTGAAAAATATTTTCTTTTAAAAACTAAAGATCATTCTTTATGTTGTTTATTTGTTTTTATTTACTGAAAAGGAAGTATGCATAATGACATGCTTGAGCTTGTTTGTTCTCTAATGATGAATAAGTAAGGCCAAACTCTATGTTTTGATCATTCTATGTCAATCTATTCTTGTTTGTTCTTTTTATGATTCCTCATTATTCATTCATTTTTGTTGAGTGCTATTTGAGGCATTAATCTATCTGCACAACTTCTATCCATTATATGCTTGGTCTACCTCTTTTCTTTCTTAATAGTTTTATAGTTTTAGGCTAATCTTATTTGCTCATCTAATTGACATATTTGCTACCCTTTATTGTACATGTCCAAAATAATTAAATCTTTTATTCCCATTTTTCAGTAGTTGTTGCTCCCATGAATCTATCTCATGTAAAAAATTCTAAATCCATTTTCTTAGTTTTGGAACTTATCATCTTTGCATCCTTCTTTATAAAATTTAATACTTCATGATATTATCTATTTCATAATTCATTTTTTTAATCATAATTCATATTTCATCTATATCTTTTGTAATTATTTTTCATTAACTCAATGTTATGAAATTTTTTTCAAAATCTCCAATGTTTTATAATTTAATCTCATTTATAGTTATCCATAATTATTTTTTTTGCATCAACTTTGTTATGCAGATCCTTTAAATGGAATTATTCATAAAATGAGGTGATTCATGGAATATTTTATTAATTTAATTTGGTCATTTATATATCATTTGAAGGTGGCCAACCTTCTTGCAAAAAAAATGTGCTTTCCTTTTTTTTTTTTTCAAATATCACATTATTTGAAATGACACTATGAACATTCAAGTAGGTTGATGGAATTGGGATGATGAGATCTATTGAAGGAACAATCGTAACAAAAATCCTTCTTCTAGAAGAATTTGTAGAGAATTCTTGAGATTTAAACATTTGTTGATAAGATAATGTAGCTTTAATGTATTATGAGTCAACTTTAAAATATAAACATTAGAAATAATTTTACTACTTATTTGGAAAGGACCACAAACCCCTAGTAAATTTTTATATATTATTTGTGCAAAACATTCAAGTGCTATATTAATTATTGCAAAACATTCAAGTACTATTATTATACACTTCATCTTGTTGGTATTGAATTTTTCCATTTCGGGAATGTAAAGTACAACAGTGTAAGATTCTAGTCTCATTTCCCCCTTTATGCAGTTAAAGGAAGCAGCTTAATTTAGTAGAATTGGATTCAATGTTGCAAATAGCAACTATTTGATTTAACTTTATCTCTTATGTTATTCAAGGAAAGTCGTTTTTAGGTCACAACTTTAAAATGTTCCTTTAAAAGGATAGAAGAAAAGGAAGGCCTTCAATATTGGATTTATTTTTTACATGATTGAATAGAGTATGGAGTTGTTTTATTTTATTTTATTTGTGAGGATTCATTTCCAAATAATCACTGATTTAAAAATATGATTAAATGGTTTTTACTGGTTCCAAATTCCCATTTTTACTGATGTCAATTATTTCAGCCCTTTCCAACTGATTGAAAGCAGGTTTGTTTTCAATTTCTTAGACTAATTTCTTACATCATTATCTTGGGTCGGAACTAATTACCTAATTTCATCTTGGTTGTTAGATGGTGTGGTAGTTTGTATATGGTGCCTTGGATGTGGTTAGCCTTTTAGTGCCAACCATCCGGTGTGCTAACTATGCACATTACTTTTAGTATTTTTAGTATGATGTTCAATCTTTTCGGTAAAGAACATAAATGCAGAACAATGATTATATTAAACACAGAGAAAATTTATAAGGATTCTTATAAGATTAATTACTTTAGTATTATTTGCAGCCCCATTTTTATAATAGTTAATTTCTTAAAGATTTTTATAAGGAAATTTTGAATATTGGATGAAACTATTGCCTTATTACTTGGTTTGAATTGTGCATATTTCCAATTTGTATCTTCAGTTGATTTATAATTGTCATCATTAGGATTGTGTTAACCATTAATACTTAAATGCTGTCATGTAAATGATTATTGGTTGGCACAATGTGATGTTATGCATGTTAAAAAAAAAAATACTGATATGCTGCTGAATGAGTATTAATAAATAACAGTAACTTATTCCTAGAGGAGAAGATGATAAAAAATAAAAATTAATTTTTATTAGGTAACATGAAGTTTTTTTGTTAACAAACAATTCACAAATATGATATATTTATCATATAGATGGATTCTTTAAAGAAGATTAAACCCAATTGTTTAAATGTTAAATCATGTATAGTAAGAAAAACATGCTTCTATTGGTCAATTAAATAAAATTAGTTTCAAATGTTAAGGAGAGGAAGCCTAAGGTTAAATGGATAAAAGTTATTCAAATTGATTCATAGACATAACATTTTACTCCTCAAATAATGCTTAAGGAATGAATGATAAATGAAGATTCATAATACCGATCACAAAGGCTAATGATAATGGTTTCAATTAGATAAATTGATATTTGAGTGTCATTTTTTTTTAAGATGATTATCATAAGTCCTTTGATTTGTTTATCTGACATTACTTTCTTCATAAAATCATTTTTATAAAATTGTAGATCAAGATTAAAAAGTAAAATCAGTGTTAATTTGATTATTCATCAATAGGATTATTTTCATATCGTTAGGAGTCGTGTTGGCAATTTGCTTAACTTATTCATCAACGACAATATTCATGACTTGTTCAATTTCACATTTAGGAATAATTTAATTTCTATTACAAGTTCTTGTTCAATTTGCTTAACTTATTGTGTTCTTTTTTGTAGATATGATTGGGTTAGTTTAATGTCTCCAAATGAGTGATTGATTATATTTTGGAATTCATTACATTTATTTTCTATAAAGAGAAATAGGATTATTTTATACTCGCGAATATATCTTAAATAAATTTATATTGAAAATATTTGGGAATTTGAAGATCAGTTCTGAAATTAATAAAATGCACACAAAAAAAAAGATAAGTCAGTAGATCATAAATTAACAATGCATCGCGATCGATGAGTCATCGAACAGTCAGTTTGTCGAAACCAATTACGTCGATGATGTCTAGTTATCTACTATTCTAACATCTCAACTAAGGGTACTTCTTGTGATAGACATCAAGATTGACAAAAGTTATCAATGAGGAAGGTAATTTGTTATGTATTGGATTGAACACATAAGCAACTCACGCTTCCATGTCGACGCTTTTTTTAAATTTTGAGTTATCAACTCTATATTTCTTTTATATTCTTTTGAATTTTTTTTATAAATGTGTTCTTTGTCCTTGAAACTTGCATCAGAACTTTTGTTGTTGTATGTGAAGAGCTAACAGAGAATTCAATTCCCTCTTTTCGAGGGACTCGCCATTTATTTATTGCTTTATTTCCATGCATTAATTAAATTTAAGTTTGATCATATCATCATGTGGCCTACTATGAATATCCGGCTTTGTTATGGTTAGACTTAGGAGCATTTTCTTGTTTTGAGTGTCATTTTAGTGGAGGCTCATTCTTTTTCAAGATAAAACCAAAATCTATTAATGAATGGGGATGCCGCTACATAAAGAATTCAAGTTTAACTGCTTAGTGTCTTGTGAAAATTCTTTTGTTGTAGAGATTGATTTATAATCGATTGAGTTCATATGGCTTTATTTTTTTTTTAAATAGTTTTGGATTTATTTAGTGATTATTGATTCTTTTGTCTCTCTTTTCATTTCGTTGACGCTTTATACGATAATATAAATTTAAATGATATAATGCTAGAGGATGCGACGGTTTTGTTCTTTAATTGACAATTTCCTGTAGATGACGATTATTGCATCTATCATCGATGATAATGCTCAAGAATCAACACATTACATTCACCTACTTGATGACAAGATCCTATCAATGCATTTGATATTCTAATACATCCACTACGTTTTATACCAACCAACGCATATTTATACGCCGAGATCTTTTGGTCGATTATTAACCGCGAAACATGATTGGCGTAACAATTTTTTTTTAAGAGGTGTTGCACGCGATAAGCAAAACAACTTTGTGAATTTTTTCAACATTCACTAAAAGCATCAAATGCCGCAGTTTATCGCTTCATTATCTTCATAAATACCGCCACAAGTTCGATCATTCATTTGTTAATCCCCAATTCCATCCATTTTTCGATTCGTAATCAATAAACACGGTATTACCGTAATTATCTACGAGATCGTAAAAAAGCATTCACTTCACAAAATGTAGCCGTTTCTTTGATCGTCAATTTGTTTATCTAGGGAAGGATCTGCAGCGAGATGAGTTTTACGTCATTGAAAGCTATTTTTCACTGTATTACTTAGTTGATTCGTTATGCCAACAAAACAAATTTATGTACCATTTTTTTATCACCTAATATCGCGTAAACAACTTAGATATACTGAATTGAACCAGCCACACAACTAAATGAGAGAGAACTTTTGATTTGGAAAGATTTGAGGTCTTGACTCAAGAATTTTAAGCTGACATTGTAATTCAGCGGGTCCTATAATTTTATCGTTATCATGACTACTACTTTAATATGTCTCAAATAAATGACATGATGGAGACTTAGAGAGGCTTTTATGAAGCGTTATGCAACTATTGGTGAAAGAGTTCAGGAGATGGTTTGAGACATGTAATAATGTAAAGACTAAGAAAGTAGTTTTATCGCTAAGAAAATATAGATTTTATTATATAGTTTTAATATGATTTTTTAGATATACAGAAATTAGTGGAGTCATCGAACGTGTGAAATTTTGAAAGTAAAAAATAATTATTAAGAAAAATTTTTTATATCCAAATAATGTAATGTTTATTTATATTTTGTAATACATATCTTTAAATGAATTTTAATTTTAATATTTTATTTATTTATTTATTTTTTTATATTTAAAAATATTATTATTTAATTATAATAATTAAATCATATAACTACCAAACATCTTTCTAGATTTAGATTTAATAAATCATACCAAACACTTTTTGATTTCAAGATTTATTAAATTATACCTGATTTACTAAATCTTGAAATAAATCCAATCCTTGCCAAACACCCTTAGTAAATTTCTTTTCTTTTTTATTAGTCAGAGCTTTTCAAAAAATTAGGTTTGGGTGGTTGTTATTCTCTTGGATTATTGGATACTAAACATATACTTTAGATTTATTAAGTGATGAATAGCCGAATCTTTACCCGTAGTTCTTCTTATTGTATTTTTGGCTGCTAAAAGGGACACTATTAATATCAAAATTGAGTCGGCAATAGTTTTCATTTGATCTCTTTTTCTAATCTTTTTGTTGCTATTTTGATTATTTGTAGATTTCTTTTTGCTGGTTCTCTAGGGTTCTTCGCTCCTGATTTTGATGCATATGTGTGGTTTTTATCATGATATTGATTTTTTCTTTAACTCTGGATTGTGCCAATTCTGACATTTTGCCTTTCATTTTGACAATTTTGTCGAAGTATTGTTAGGCTTTATTTTGGGTATTGTGTTTTCCATTGGTTTTGCAGTTCTCTCTCTTCTATATTTCTATCAACCTGGTAATTGCATTTTCAATAATGCTGAAAGTCATTTAATGGGAGGATGCCATTTTCTCTGATTTGCCATATGTTTCTTTGGCAAATTTTATTTGGTTCAAAGGATGTTTTCTTAAGTATTTCTTATACTATTAGATGGCTGTTAAAGGTGGTTTAATGTGGGCAAATCTTTACTTTATCTGTAATGCTACATCTAAAATAGTAGTAACGGCCTTTTCTGGTTGCAAACATGTTATGGGTTTAGCGACAAATTAATTCCACTAGGGTTTTTTTTTATGGCTCATTTAAGTTTGATAGGCAAATTGTTGCAATCACATTTCATTATCAAGAGGCTTCATGTTCTCAGTCTTGGCATTGTTTACAATTTGCAGTTGGAAAGAAATGCAAATTGCACAATACGATTTCTTCCTCTTTAGATGCTAATTGTAGTAACATTTTTGAATCAAATTGCCATAACTGTATCAAATGAAAATTGCATAGCAATTGGCCTCTTGAAATCTTTGCAATCATGGAAAAATGAAAATTTTATGCTAGGTAATTAGCTCCCAATTTATGATGTTTTATTCTTTTTTTGAAATAATGTTGGCTTTGATGCTCTTAATTTGATTGAGCTTCTCTCTTTTGAAAATGATGTTGTTTATTCTAGGCGGTTTGATTCTGGAAATCAAGCTTTTAGAGGAGTTTGTTTTGTTTTCAATTTTTGAGAATGTGATTTATGTTACATGGCATTTTTGTAAGATGTATCTATTCTCCTTTGATTGTGATTTTATTATTATTGCCTATAATTTCCAAGAAGGATGCTAGTTTTTCTATGGTTTCATTGGTGCAGTTCATTCCAAAATTTTCTTAGTTGGAAGCTTTTTTTTTCTCTCCAATTTTATGGTCCTACATCTCCTTATTGGCTTGGTGATTCTTGATTCTAATTCGGAAATATTTTATTTATGAGCCTTCATTTTCTCTTTGATAAGTTCCCAAAGTTATATGATTAACAACTAACTATTTTGTGTTTTGTCTTTTTATGTTAATGCTTTGTTCTTTTTTATACAACTACCCTTCCAAAACTATTTTTATTCTAGTATGTTATTGTGATATACATTTGTTCTACTTTGTATTTCAATACAATCAAGCTATGCTCTCATGATTGCCCCCTAAAAAATTTAGTGGCTTTTAACTTTTTTTTTGCATGATTGTATGGCCTCTTAGTTTTTTTTATTGTTGTCTAATTACCGGTCATTACAATTTATATGTTTTCTTATATGGACCTCTTGATGAAGGATTCATGTAGCCGAGCCCACTTAGTGGGATAAAGGCTTATTATTATTGTTGTTGTTGTTGTTGTTGTTATATTGACCTCTTATAAGATTGATTGCATCAAGAGGATACCAACTGTGTTTGATTTTATATATTTTTTTGGGTATCATGACCTATAGTCGATATTGTTGTATTATTTGGGGTGCTTATTTTATTGGTTTTTAACTTTCTTTTTGACAACACTTGGATTTGGACTTCAACCTATAATTTTATTGGACAATTGCTTTGATTCTTATTGCATGCCTCTTCAATGGCTTGCATTGACTTATTTTTGTTCTTTATGATCTAGTTAATGTTAAATCATACAACGACCTTTATTGCTTAATTGTTTTAGGATTATCAAAGTCCATGGAAATTACATCATTCTCACATATAGTTTCTAATGCTCTTGTTGGGCCAACAATTGGTCATTAGGTGGAAAATTCTCCAATTATTTTGGTATGATGTGATTAATGGGCAATGATTATTTTTTCCTAGGTCCATGCTCATTTTTTAACCTTCTTGATTGGATTTTTGGGATATGCCATTGGTTAAACTGAGCTATGAATCTTAGTGATTTTTGTGCTTTCTTAGTATTTATGACAAATATTATAAATTTAGCCCACTCTTATCAAATTTTGTCTATTTTAAATATCATAAAAATTTTCGTATTATTTTGGCTTATCTTATTTTTGAATGCAGAGTATTCCAATTTGCCAACATATTTCATGCACATGCTCTTTAATCATTTGAAATTCTTTGTTACCCATCTTAAGCTTACTCTTATATGATGCTTTGCTAGTTAACAACTATCTATACCACTACTATAAAAGGATTTTGTTTCACCTAATATTGAATCCTAGCTCTTTTATTTAATATTTTTATATTAAATCCTAACTTTTTATTATTTTGATTCGTATCATTTTAGATATTTACTTTTAATCAACCAACTGAATTCAAATCTTATATTTATATTTCTCCTCATTAGCCTCTCTTTGTTGTTTTACTAATCTATTCATTGTCTCTTCCTCAGTCAATCCCTTTTGGCTAATTGTATTTGAAAATGCTACAATTTGGAATATTGTAAGGGAAACATCAGTGGAACTTAATCCTTCATTAGAATTAGGGTGTGTTTGGGATAACTTTCAAACTATTTTATTTTTTAGAAAGCAATCATAGCTATGTTTGATTGCTAGTTTTTTGGTTGCTTTTTAGAAAGTTTTGTAATGAAATGTTACTTTTGAAAATGAGAGTTGTTTGATTGTGGTAGCTGTTAGAAAGTTATTTTTGAATTTTTTTTAATATATATATATATATATATAAAACACCCAAAACAATATTTAAAAGACTGTTTATCCACAATAATTTTACAAAAAGTTACGGTTGTCCCAAATGGATCTTTAAAAGCACATGTGGAATTCAAAGCGCTTGTGAAATTTGAAAGCTTATGATTGTTAACACCTAGCATTCAGAGGGCCCTCTTTAGCAAATCGTTTATTGCAGAGTTCTGTTCATTTTCCATTTATTTCTTTGATTACAACAAGATTAAGTTTTGCTTTCTCGCAACCATTTTTTTTATTTAATTTTTTTTGTTTTGATCAATATTATATTTTATATTTTTCCTTCTATATTTCATCTATTGCATCAACTTTACTGATAGATTTTTCAAAGCCGATTAGATCTATATTTTATTTATTTTCTTTTTATTAATTTCAACATTTTCTTCCTTGTATTGTATTTAATTGAGTGGAAAGTTCATTTTCTTTTGTTAATAAAAATGACGAAATAAATGATCATTCATGGTGATGGAAGATGCATATGTTTTCTTGCTTTGATTTCCATGTTTTATGATTTTACTAATTGTTTTTGGAAACTAAATTCTTCTATGGAATTTTATGAAAACTTTTATTGCCTCATCAACTATTCATCTTTTATTAAAATAGATTTTTTTTTTTTTTTTGAGACATGTTAGAATAAAATATGAGAGATGATTTTTTTGCGCTACAAAAGGTATGGTATTCCATGGAAAGCTACAGTAGATAAGAATATAATATTTATTTTCTTGATTGAATCATCTTTTTTTTTTTTTTAAATTTTTATTTTAGTTGTAACCCAATTGCTTTGAAAGTATCATATGGTTATCTCATACCCTCTTTAGAAAATCATATCACTATATTAAATTTATTTATTTTAAATATTTAAATCAATTTGTTTTTTAATTATTTCATTTTTATTAATCATATAAGTGATTTTTTCAATCAAGTTGGTAGTTTGCTCAAGTAAAAGTATCAAAGGTGATTTTGTTAGTTATTGTCTTAATCTTATGAGGAATATGCATAACAATTTTAGTTGAGATTTTGTAAATATGGTTCGATTTTATCTTATATTTTAAAATTGCGTTAGTTTTTTCACTCTAGAATTTTTACTTTTTCAAAATTTATCTTTAAATAATGATGGACATTCCCATTTCACAATAAAAAGGCTTCTAGAGATACATGATTTAATTTTGATTGCTTTTTGAAAAAGCACTTTCTAATATTTGTTTAAAAATAATAAAAATTATATTCAAACTAAAAATATTAAGTACGACAAACATAATGAATGTAATCTTAATTATAATGAAAATCAGCAATCAAGATAGATTCATAAGAAGATATAGAAATAACAAAGATATTCTAATGAAGATTAGAGTGACAAAGAATTTGTGTTTTTATTGTTAACTATTATTTTATTGTCAACCAGCTTAATGCCTACATTAAAATGAGAAAATATTAGAGTTTTTTTTTTCGCATTTAAACACATTAATTTTCAAATATGTAGTACTGTGCTTCAAGTAATAATTACATTGTCTTTGTTTCTCAATTTTTTTTAGACTTGCTCTAACAATGTAGTTGTTTATCTTCCATTCATTCATATTCAAAAGTAAAGAGATTGAGAGGCAACATAATTAATGTGAAAGCATTATTTGTAATTTTAAAGGTTTAAATTTCTAATATTAGTGTTTATAGCATGTTATATAGACTATCTTAATGATTAAGTTAAAGGAGATTAAGAACCTGTTTTTATAATAGAAAATTCATAAAATATTTTAGGCATGGCACAACCTATGTTAGAAATTTTTTAAGTTTGAAATGGGTAGCAAGAAATAATTATTATAACAGCATTTTACATTAATATTATAAATTAATTAAAGAACTCCATTCAATATCATAAAATTTTGCTAATAATAGAAATTGTAATGAAAAAATAAATCAATAGAAATAGTTCTACAATACTTAAAATAACAAGTTTAGAATAAGTTTTATGCTAATACAAAGAATTTTGTTATATTCCTTCAACAAGCAATTCATAGGTCATAATATAGCAGCAGATAATGTGTACTTTAAAATTGTGTGTTACTTGGAGGATTTTTCTTTTAATATTTAATTAATCTATTGATATAATTTGTCACTAGACATTTACGTTATTTATGCATCTAAAAATTATTTTCAACATTCCTACTAATAATCAAATTCTTTTCAGAATTGCTCTTAATATTAAATGTATAGAATCAATCTATTTATTAAAAGAACTCTTTAATGAATAAAATGTTTATTTATTGATATTGCAATTGTATTCCCTCTTTCTTGTTGTATGAGACATTTGAAAGTTGAAAAAATATGATCATTTTTTGTTTGCCGTCCTTCGTTTTCCTCATTTCGTGATCTTTTTTCCACAATTCTTGTCATATGAGCTATTCATTCCAGAAGTAGAAGAGACTCCAATTTTGCAAAGAAATTTCACATTGAGATGCGAGTGCTTGCTCATAGGAAGTTGTTTCCCCGTCGAAGGTATTAATATTTGATTTATGTGAGAATTTATGTTTTATTTTAGTAATATTAGCTCTAGCCGATAAATCCTGATTACTATTGTTATAAATCTTATTTGGACTTAATATTGAGTTCCGTTATCTTTAGGTGGAAAAAATTTACTTTTTTCCAGCCATTTGCATTGAAATTGATGATGAAACAACTGAATTCATGACATTAATTCTCTTGTTTCTGGAAGGAATAAATTAACCTTTGTAACTTTAAGTGTTGGTGTGCTGTAGTGTCTGTATTGCTACAAGCAGCAGAAGTATTGTTATTATTTAATTGTGAAGCCTAAACATGAGCCTAAAGCAGAAGAAGAGGAAGTCTAATAATTTAAGTGGTATTATGTTTTTAGTTTTCTTTTATTTCCTTCAATATATATATATATAATCATTATCTAAATGCACAACCAATTAATGAAGTTTAGTATGCAATATAACTCAAATTTTTTTAAGCATCTGCCTTATTTTGTTTATTTTTCAATCGGATAAATATTTCTATTACAGCTTAACATGTTTTCAGTAATCATGTTAGCATCTAAACTTTGAAGAATTGCAATATTGGGTGATATAAGAATGTTAAAAATTGAATGGTTCATTTAAGATAATTCTTTAAAAATATTTCTATTCTATTATTCATAACATGAAATGCTAATGTTATCATTTATTTTTTTGATGCGATGAGAGGTTTTTCAAAGTATTTTTATAAATATTAGGGTTTAGTTAACAAAAATTAACCAATTTGAAATTATTGCAACATTTATTATTTTGATTTTATGAAAATGTTGTTAACTTATTTTATTTAATACATACTCAAAATTTCTTTTATTTAGTACCACTTAGACTTAATAAAATATTTTATAAGATGTTGGTGAGACTTGCAACACTTTATGTCGCAAAATGTTGGATAGGAAAAGAGAAGTATAAAATTAAGTTAAGTGTTGTAGAGATAATGATGGTTAGGTGGATTTGTGGCTTTATACTTAGAGACAAATTTTAGAACAAATATAAACGTGATCTAGTGGCAGATAAGATTAGAGAGAGTTGTCTTTGTTGGTTTGAGCATAAAATGTTGATCATCGGATGACATAGTTAAGAGAGTAGATGTATTAGATTCGGCCTATGTTAAGATAGTTAGGGGCAGACTTAAAAACATGGTTGTGGAGTATAAAAAATGATATTATTTTATTAAAATTAAATGAGAATTTTACACTTAATATGACACAATGATGAAGAAGGATTCATGTAGTCAACCCCACATAGTGGATAACGGCTTGTTGTTGTTGATGTATGATGGATATTTATCTTATCTTTTCTCTAGTTTATTATCATTTTTTTCATTTAGAGTTTGAATTATGACATTTTTGCTATTTCTATTTTCTTCCTCGAAGTTTTTGAGATGGTTCAAAAGTTGATGAGCTAATTGTTGCTTTTTTTTTTTTGTCTCTTAAGTTAACATCAAATAGCTTTCTAATTTTCAGACATAGTAGGATTGTATTAGGAAGCTAATTTGTTATTAACCACTAGAAAACTAGTTAATATAAATCAGTAAGTGATGCTCAATGAATTTCTTATAAATAGTTGCATGGAAGTTATATGGATTGTGATCAATTACTCATATTTGAAATTTTAATATTTAACTTCTAACATATATAGATAATTTTGTTTCAAAATATAATAATATGATATGCAATCCAACTTAATAATAGAAATGTAGACAAAAATATTAATGATAAATCTTGCTTTGATATTGACATTTTCATTTTTATTTGATTAAAGTAATACTGTTCTTTGTCTAATTTTGTTTTTATTCATCACAAATTCAAGAATAAATTAATGTGGGATGGAAACATTAAGAATTAAGTTTTGAGCTTAACATATTTGGCACACTATAAACAATTCAATCTTAAGAAATTGAGAGCACTAAACAATTCAATAATGTTAGTTGTTTGGGGCTACACTTCTAATGAAAATTAGAGTGATAATGGATTGTTTTTATATTGTAAGTACTATTTTATTGTCCGTTGCTTGTGGAAGGAATGAATTAAATATTATTGTTTTCCACAAACTGTTTTTGCATGCATTACAATAGTTAAGTAATTGAGTGTTTTAGTTTTTTAAAAATTTCTATAGGCATGCTCTTACATTGTACATACTTATGCCTTCATTCATTTATATCCAAAAGTTAAAAGGTTTTATTGTTGGCAAATTTAATATAAAAGTAATGTTTGTAACTTTTGAAAACTCCAAGTGCTTAGATGCATTTTTTGTTCTTTTGTATTGCATATTGTCTTGATTATTCTGGCGCATATAAATACCTAGAAAATATTTTATGTATTGTAGTTTATTATTTTCTAATTTGATGAAGCAATGAGTTGGAATGCATCATTTATTATTATGAGCTATAAAGCTAGAACTTTTAACATTACTTCATATACAATAAAAAATATACTCATTTATAAAGATAGTACATAGATATGCTAGAAATTTAACATGTTTGTAATTGGCAACTAGAAGCAACTGCTAGCTTAATATATTGCATTAAGATTATAAATTAAATAAGGAATTGTATTCATTAACATAAAATTCAGTTAACAATATAAATGGTTATGAAATAAACTCAATATAAGTCTTACAATACTTAAAAAGAATCTTATGCCTGCTTTATCGCTTCAACATTCATTATCCAAAATATAGTAAATGGTGTGCTCTCGCTCTCTTCTCTCTCTCTCTCTCTCTCTCTCTCTCTCTCTCTCTCTTCATATATGTATAATCCCAACCTTTAATTTCATAAACTTCAATTGCAATAGTCCATTGGATTTCTATTATGAGTTATTTTTATGGTAAATCTTTCATTTCTTACACTTCAAATACGATTACCATTGGTTTGCACAACCAATTAATGCATTAACCTAAACTTCTCTCTCTCTCTCTCTCTCTCTCTCTCTCTCTCTTCATATATGTATAATCCCAACCTTTAATTTCATAAACTTCAATTGCAATAGTCCATTGGATTTCTATTATGAGTTATTTTTATGGTAAATCTTTCATTTCTTACACTTCAAATATGATTACCATTGCTTTGCACAACCAATTGGTTTGCTCATTATTCTATTTTGTGTTGACAATGTTGGTTTACAGTCTATGATGATATCTTACTCGTGATTTTCAGTGCACTTTTCTATACTCAAATTCATTGACATGCATATAATCTTTATTAAATTTTTACTTAGTTGAAGTAATAAAGTTAAACATGAACTTTGTTTTATTAAATTCATGGTATAATTTGTTAGATGTTTGGTTCATTATTGGATGAAGAAGATTAATTGTAATTCTTGTTTGTTCTGTAGAGAGAGTTAAATATGTTTTATGTAGCTTTTTAAATGATTTTCAGTGCACTCAAATTTTTTTTTTCTTAAAGTTACTTGCATGTGCTGATTCAAATAAGTAGTATTTGCATTTTTTGGAGATGTGATAAAGTTCAACATGATGTTAAACTTTCTTTAGTAACAGCACAGAATTTATTATGTTATTGTATCTTTATTCTATTTCAATGTTTGTGTTTATTTATTTAAGAATGAGTGTTGTGCCATTTGCCATTTTTTTTAATCTTTTGTAGTGCTTATTTCATTACAGTTCCTTCTGTTTTGGTTCATTCAGCCTTTTCTTGATTTTGTTATCTTAAAATTTAATTGAGCATTTGATTAACTTTTAAATCATGCATGATTTACAATGTTGTGGGTATTTCTAACTTCAACCTTCTTTTTTTTTTTTTCTTTCTTCGCTTTTTATAAACTATGCATGATTTAGTTTGGCTTTCCACTAAATTTAATTAAAATATAAAGTCATAAGATTCAAATCTTAATTAATTAATTTAATTGAATCAAATTTAATAAAATATTAATAAAATTATGAATTTTAATGAAATTAAATTTAGATTAATTCATCATAATCCTATTAAATTAAATCTTTGATTAATGTCTAAGTAATTTATTTAAATTAATTGCTTAATCAATTTAATTATATTAAACCTAAATCATCTTAAATAAACTAAACTAATCAAATATTTAATAAAGTTTAAAATTAATTTAAATAAAATAAATAAAAATAATTATTAATTAAAATTTCAACAATATAAAGTAATTGATCAAATTAATCATGAATATTTGAATAATCATTAATCACATTTTAATCAAGTTAATTATGAATATTCAATCTCAATTTAACTAACTACGTGACTAACCTAACCTAACTAAATCTTGATTAACTAATGAGTCCAAATTAAATGATCTACTCGAATTCAAAAAGGAAATAAACCAAAATCTAATTGAATTTTCAGTAATCACTGAATCTTAATTAAATTGATCATAAATCAAATATATCTTAATTAATCATTGAATTTTATCACTCGAACTTATTGAAAATTAATTAAACAAAATAAATACTTAATTTGGTTGACTAAAATTACAAAGATTTTAATTAAAATTTAACTAGATTGGTCATTAAATTAACCAACTTGATATGAAACTAATCAAATCCTGATTATTTAAATTCACTTTCCCAAGTGTAAATAATCAAATCTTAATTAGATTAAGTTAATTAAGCTAATCATATAAATAAGATATATAAAAATAATCTTAGATTAGATCATTAAATAAATCATTCAATCAGAACTTCAATTAAATTAATTATTTAATCAAATTGATTTGATGAAATTTGAATTATCTTTAAATAAACTAAAATGATCAAACATTAACTTAATTAAGATACTTAAATATAATAAATCAAATATACTTCTATTATATCAATTAAAACAAATTAAACATAGATTATTCAAATCAAATTAATTAAATCAACCTAAATTAAAAATTAAATGCAATCAAATTCAACTAAAATAATTTACTTAAAAATAAAATTAAATGAATTATAAACTCATAGTAAATAAAATTTAATTATATAACAAAATTTTAAAACAAATACAATAATGATTAAATACAAAGAGAAGGCACACTTCAAATTGTGCAATATAAAGGAAGCCAATTTAATTCTTTTCTTTAGATTTTATTTTTTAAATTTGTTATTTTTGATTGGTTACTAATCATATCACAAAAAACTTGTATCAATGAAATATTCTTTTCTCATGATTGTGGATTGATATCATCAACAAAAAAATAAAATGAATTATGAATCAAATCAATAAGAGAATATACATTTCTCTAAGAAAGATATTTTCTTGTTTATAATTAATATATTTCATTTAAAAATTATTTTGAAATTAACGAACAAACTAAACATAATAAGAGTATTTTTCATATTTTTAATAATATGAGCAAATCTTTCGTGACATTTTTCCTATAAAACTTTTAGGTTTGGAGTAAGTCCACTTGATTAGATTATTGATTTGATTATTTTGTAGATTTTAATTCTTTTTATTTTGATTAAAATTTATATTTTACTTTAAGTTAAAATAAATTTGAATAAATCAATTTAAATAAAATAAATTAATATAATTATTAATTAAAATTTCAATTATATTAAGTAATTAATTAAATTAGTCATGAATATTCACATTTTAATTAAGTTAATCATTAATATTCAATCTCAATTTAACTAATTATGTGATCAATTTAAATTAGCTAAATCTTGACTAACTGATGAGTTCAAATTAAATGGTCTACTTGAATTCAAAAAGGAAATAAATTAAAACTTAATTGAAACTTAAAATAATCACTTGTAAATATATTAAGCATATTTCATTGATTTATTTTAGATCTTTTAAACTTAATTCTTAAAAAAATATTTTATTGAATATTTAATATTTTTATTCATCTATTTTAGATCTTATTTTCTTTATAAACTCTAAGTAGATCATTTAATTGGACTCGTTAGTTAATCAAGATTTAAAGATCTAAAATAATTGAATTGTATTAAGTTTTGGTTTGAAGATTTAAAATAGATCAATGAAATATACTTAATATGTGTATTTTACAGTCAATTTAATTAAGGTTCAATAATAACTAAAGTTTCAGTTTATGTTTTTTTTTTTTTTTTTGGAACTCGAATAAACCATTTAATTTAGGCTACTTAGTTAATAAAGGTTTAATTAGGTTAAGTTGATTGCAAAGTTAGCTAAGTTATGATTGAATGTTCATGATTAATTTGATTAGAATGTGATTGATGATTAATTAAATATTCATGATAATTTGATCAATTATTTGATACAGTTGAAAATTTAATTAATATTTATCTTAATTTATTTTATTTAAATTAATTTATTCAAATGGATTTTAAGTTTATTAAGTGTTTGATTAGCTTAGTTTATTTAAAATGATTTAAGTTTCATATAATTAAATTAATTAATTAGATATAAACTTTAATGAAATATTTTTTGAGGCTCTCGTTTGTTAATAACCAATTGGCAATTATTCATGTATAGATCAATATATAGGATCTATGAGTTTTAAAATTAATAGAAGCATATTATACTTATTTGATAATCTTTAGTGGAGCCTAAGGAGGTCCTTATAGAAGGTGATGATCTTGAAATCTAATTTTTAATTATAAGTTAGATTGTATAAGGGCAGAATTTGGCTCGCATTTTTTTTTTTCATAGCAATATCCGATTATATCAACTTATTTTATTTATTTAAATTTGAATTGATTTATTTTAGCATGCGCAATGCGCAATAGAATTGTATATTTTTCATAATTTTTTTTTATGATTAATGTATTTTGTGATGAAGTTTGGATGTATACGTATTGCTATATACTTTTTTTGATATATTTCTTTTGCAATTGATGTGTTTTATAATGAAACATGGATGTGTTAGGTTCATAGATTTTTTTTTTTGTGTGATTAAAATGTTATATTATAAAGCCTAGGTGCATATTTTATTGATCTATTTTAGAGGTTGGAAAGACTTTACCCTATCCTAATGAATACTTTTGAAAAGAAAAAAAATTGTTGTAGAGTTTGTAGATTAATATTTTAATTTTGGTTATAATTCAAAAAGGTTTTGATATTTAACTTATTATGATTTTCAAATCTATGGATAATTGAAAACATTTATTTGGACCTAATTAATAACATGAATATTTTGCAAAATTTTAATTTTATTGATCATAGTTGATTAAAAGTACAATGATGTATAATAATTTTATAAATAGGGTTCATTTACAAGAAGCATGGGATGATAGCTATTGTAATTTATTAATTGATAAAAATTGCCTTCATAAATCTTCTATACGATGAATGACCTTTCCCATATTAGTTCAAATTTATTGTTCATTCTTTGATGGACTAAAATTAATCTTTGAAGAACTAAGATCAAATCTCATACTTGAAAAGTTGAAAGACAAACTAATTTGTCATGAACCATTCGTGATTGGTGGAGTTTTGAGGTCTTGTTGAATTTGTAGACACTTCTCTTATAAACCCTCAAGCTCTTCCAAGCAAAGTATAACATTATATTCAGTTGTCATTTGATTATTGATCGTGATTCTTAAAGACGGAAGTTGAACATCTTATAATATAAAGACCTTCAGATCAAAGTTGAGCTACTTTTACAATATGCACCTGTCATATGTTATCATGATTACTCAGGTGATAGTATGCCAGTTAGGGGGTATGCCACAAGTTTCTTCCGAAGAGAAAAGAGACCTTCAGGAGTAAGTCTTAGCTGGTGAGTTAAAAAAAAAAAAAATCTGATAACTCTCAAAACTAAATATAAAGACCTTCAGATCAAAGTTGCTCGTCAAGAAGAGGAGAAGGAGTGGGCAACTATAGAGCTTACTCACCTTATAGAGGCAAAGAGAGAGAAACTCACTCGTCAAATTGAAGAATTTTAGAAGAGCGAAACCGAGTTAATTTAGTTTTAGATTCTAACAAGTACTAAAAGATATTATAACAGAAGTTCAAGTATGCCAAAAATTTAAACTTCTCAAATATGTTATACCTTGACTCAGATGATGACAAAAGCAATTTAAGTTGACATATCCATTCATCTTTGTCTTCATAATATTTTTTTTGGCAAACGTAATGTTTGTATCTTACTTGCTTGACTGTAAAAATATGTTATATGAAATAAAATTAACAAGACATTTCTAATTGAGTATATTTATCTAAATAGCTATTGAATTACTTCTTGAGTATTTGAATGAATGTTCTTTTATTGAGCTAATACTCAATGTCGATGTGTGAATGGCTTTATTTATAACCTAGAATATTTAGATCACTGATTAATAGATACTTCTCTAGGTGGTTGTTTTAAGATAGTAAGCTCTTGTATACTTGTTAGATTGATACTCATTCATTGGCACACAAACAACTCTGCTTATGATACTGACTATTTGAGAGTCTTCCATAGATAGTCATAAATAATTTGTATATACTCAACAGAATGATGCTCGCTTGTTTGAATGAATTGGCTATTTTAATCCATAAATCAATTAAAAACACTTTCCTGAATGATCACTCATTTATTAAAATAACTCTTTTTGCATTAATCACCCTTTTTAAAGGTTAGCTTTGACTTGCCAATTAGAAGAATTAGTTTATTCTTAATTATTGATCTCACAAGATGTTGATCTTACATGATAGTCATCAATTGCATAGAATATTGATCTTCTTTACTTGCCAAATAGAATAGTTGATTTTTTTTTTTAATTTAACTACCGACCTCACAAGATGTTGGTCTTATACTATAGTCATCAAACAAATGGAGTATTGGTCTTTCTTGATTTTAGTTGTTGACCTTATGAGGTATTAATCTTATACTATAGTCGTCAATTGCATGAAGTATTAGTCTTTTTTAAATTTAGTTATCGGCCTCATGGGATATCTGCCTTACACTGTAATCATTAATTGCATAGAGTTTTGATCTTGTTTGAGTTTGGTTTCCGAACTCATGAAGTGGCGATCTTACACTAAGTCTCTAGAATAGATTATTGAATTAGTCTTTTTGGGCCAAGAATGGCACACTAAGTATTCAAGTCTCCTACTCGGGCTTTTGTTGCTCATTGAGTGAGACTTTTTCTTGAGCCAAAAATAGGCCACCGAGTATCCTGAGTTATCATGCAACTCCCTGAGTATTCCTGCTTTAAGGATTTGCTTTATTGAACATCAATTTTCTCGGGTCAATAGTAGGCGTCAAGTACTTGAATCTCCTACTTGAGCTTTTTACCTTTGAGTGAGACCTCTCCTCCGGCCAAAATGGCCCCAAGCATTCTAAGTCCTCACGCAACTCCTTCAGTATGAGTTTCACTTTTGCATTAGTAGACTCCTTAGAAAATATCATTATCCTGCCAGTTAACTCATTTAATAAGACAATATATAAAACTTCATTATTAAAAATAGAAATATACATAATACTCAAAATTAATAAAATGAATAAAATTGTGAGAATTTTCTTTATAAAATAGAACTTCTTTAGATTTGTGGCGTTCCATATCCTTGATGTGTCTTCACCTGAATGAGATTATAATCGGTATATGCTAGGACTAATTTGCTCTTTGATTATGAAATATTCATCTCAATTGTGGGAGAGTTTGCCCAGAACATTCTGTCAAGCATCAACATCAATTTTTTTTTTCCAGCATGAGATCGTTGCTTTTGAAATGCTCCTTTTTCATATAACAATTGTAATACTTAGTCAACCATCTCTTTGTTTCCTCTTCTCTTAGCACTGCCTCAATTCTGAGTTTTTTTAACATATTGATTGTTTTTCATAACCTCCAAATTCGCTTGAATTCATTTGCCACCATTCTTTCCATTGTTAAGACTATTTGACTTTGGACTTCATACTTAATCGGTAGGATGACTTTTGTGTCATGCGATAATATAAAGGGTGAGTGTTCAGTGGGATTAGTTGGAGTTATCTTATGCGTCCAGAGTACTACGGGTAGTATGTCTACTCACTTAGCCTTTACGCATTCGATCTTTTTCTTAAGCAAGTTGAGTATCTTCTTATTGGTGGCTTTCATTTGTCCATTACTCTACGTGTGATGTACTGATGTGAATTTTAACTTGATTCATTGAGACTCATAGAATTTCTTTAGACCTCTCTTGATGAATTAAGGCCAATAATTAGTGATGATCGTTAGTGGTAACTAGGGGTGTGCATTATTTAGTTTTAACCAAAAAATCAAACCGAACAAAAGTTTTTGAGTAATTTGGTTCGGTTTTGAACTTAATAATTTGGATTTTGGTTTTAATTAATGAAAATTTTATTTTTTTGGTTTTTGGATCGGTTTGTTAAATAAAATTTTGGATGGAACCAAATAAACTAAAGTAATTATATGATATATGGTATTATTAATTTATATATTATAGACATAGTAGAATTATAAATAGAAACTACTTTTATTCATTATACAATAAAATATTATGCAAATAATTTTTAAATGTAGCGAACTTCGGTTTATCCAAAACCAAACAAAAAGATTCGAACCAAATTGTTATTCGGTTTGTTTGGTTTTACATTTTATTTAGTCGGTTTGGTTCAATATTTTTAGGAATCCAAAACCAATTGGTTTTAAAAATTTATCATCCAATCCATCCAAATCAACCAAACGCACACCCCTAGTGGTAACTCATACTTGCAAATAATATCATTATAAATAAAATATTTGAGATAAATTTTTAAGCTTAAATAGATTGACTTAGATTTCTAAAATGATCTATATAGAGTGCATGGAAGAAACTTTATTCATTGAATTATAACTTCTAGAATTCTAACATATGAACTTCATCATTTTATGTAAAATGGATCATTAACTTATTGCTTCAATATCTTTCATAAAAAATTTTTTATTTCTAATATATGAATTTTATCATTTTATATATAATATTATTTATAAACTTTTTAAATTATATTTACATGTGTTTGGTGTACATGTAATTATATAATATGATTAAGTAAATAAAGGCCATAAAGTAATATATAGAGCAAATTAGACAAATTTTTTTACATGATTTAAAACTTGTTCTACTTACATCAATGTCTATTTTTTTTTATTTAGCAGTACATTAATTAAATTGCTACTACTACCTAAACTTCTTTGCTTTAAAAATATGTAAAAAAATTTTAATAATATTGGTAAGGGTTGAATTAAAAAAAAATGCAATGAGTTTTATATTATATATATATATATATATATATATATATATATATATATATATATATATATATATATATATATATATATATATATATATATATATATATATATATATTAATTCATATTAATAAACTTACATTTAGAACATATGATATTGATATGCACTGATTTATGCTTCTTATTTCATTGTTGAAGTTTTATTGTATTGTATTAATTTATATTGATATGTATTAAATATTTTAGATTTAGGGTATTGATATGCATTAATTGAATTTGATAATTGACATCTATTATTTTGTATATGATATTGATATGCATAAATTTGTATTTATAAACTTACATTTAGGACATATGACATTGAAATGTATTAATAAGTTTACTTTTAAGTCATGATATTGATATGTATTTTTTGCTCTTCTGATTTTACTGATGAAGTTTTATAGCTAGAATTTGTATTGATAAATTTACATTTAGGACATATGACATTGAAATGTATTAATTTGTATTGATAAATTTACATTTAGGACATATGACATTGAAATTAATACATTTCAATGTCATGTCTTAAATGTAAATTTATCAATACAAATTCTAGCTATAAAACTTCAACAGTAAAATCAGAAGAGCAAAAAATACATATCAATATCATGACTTTAGATGTCAATTATCAAATTCAATTAATGCATATCAATACCCTAAATCTAAAAATATTTAATACATATCAATATAAATTAATACAATACAATAAAACTTCAACAATGAAATAAGAAGCATAAATTAGTGCATATCAATATCATATGTTCTAAATGTAAGTTTATTAATATGAATATATATATATATATATATATATATATATATATATATATATATATATATAGACACTAATGATTTATATTCATGAGATTTATGAGGTAAAGCCATGAGATGATCATTCAAAGATAAAAATATGTATTATTAAAAATAATAATTTTATCATGATATTTGAATGTGAATTAATTTATTAAATTCAAATTTTATATTTAAATTGATTGATGAACAAATATTATTGATATGACATTAAAAATTTACTAGTCGAAGTATGAATCTTGATGTTGAAAGCAATATGATTCTAAATCAAGACTAACTCAAATCAAGCGCTTATTATCAATCGACCCTTAAACATGGAGTGTTTATAGGCCAAATCGCCTTGACGGGGATCTAACAAGCCTCAAGATCTCATAATTTTGACTTCATTTGAGCATTCAAATACTTAAAATACATCAAATGATCAAATGAATCATTTTGAGCCGTCCATGGAGGAGGGTCGATTTTGCATGTATTTATAAACGCGTCCTCTAATCTATAAATAACCACTCATTCTTCACATGAGGGGAGCCCAAGTAAAAGAGAGGAGAGAGCTTTAATGCTTGAAAATCCTCCAAGCATAATCGTGTCACCACTCGACGGTTGTCGACCACCCCCGCCGGCCGTCATCATTAGCTGCCATCGCCGATCCTCATTGTCGTCAATCTTTGTTGTCGGTCGTCACCGCCGACCATTGTTGCCGGCCACTGCCGTCATCAACCATCGTCGTCGGTCATCATCGCTGACCACCGATGCCGACTACCATTGTCGGTCATCGCCATCGACCATCGCCGACCATCTTTGCCGGTCATCACCACGACGACCTTCATCGTCAGCCGCTGACCCGCTTCACCATCATCTACTACCACTAGCAATTGTTACAACATGAACGTGACTATATAGCTGTTGTTGTCTGATTCTGGGATTACCATTGTCAGCCCTTCTCATATACAATGTAGTAGCTGAATGTGAAGATATTTGCAAAAGGACGTAAAGACTTTTCCAGTAAATTGGGTTTCATTGTCAGTGATGATCTTTGCAAGAAGACCAAATCGACGTACTATATATTTCCAACAAATTGTTTAGCATTTGACTCGATTTTAGTGTGGTTCGCCTTCCACCCATTTAGTGAAGAGCTAAAATGATAAACTTTCATTGCCCTGATGTTATCAGAAAAGGTCCCATGATATCAATGCCCCACTAAGCAAAAGGTCACAGGCTTTGAATGGATGAGAGCTCTATATGCGGCATGTGAGGGAGGTTAGAGTGCAACTGACAACTTGCACATTTTTTTATGAACTCCAAGGCATCTTGTTTCATCTTAGGCCAATAGAACCCTTGCCTTATAATTTTAAGGGCTAGCCTTCTCCTAGGTGTTCTCACATATCCCCAGTGAACCTCTCTTAATGCATAATCACGATGGTGAGAGGCATTTGAGGTATGACCCAAAAGCTGCTTTGTATAGTTCACCTCCAAATAATAAAGTTTGAAGCTTGTCTTGAGACGAGTGCGAGTTGGGTCTTCAGGAAGGGTCCCTTATTGTAGAAAAGACATGATGTGGTACATCCACGAAGGTTCCTTTATCTCATTAATTGCTTGTATTACCCATGACCCTTTGAAAAATATATTTCTTCAACATGCTTTCTTAAAAGATCTCCATTGTGATGTAGCAAGCTTAGCGTAGCTCAAGTATTCTTCTCTCACAGGATGTGAATGATTTGATGTGCCTTGAAATGGGAAAGAAGTGACTTTACTAAGTTGAGGTATTGCACTAGCTGAGGATTATGAGTATTAAAGTATTCCTCAACCTGGGAGGCGACAAGCTGAGAGTCAGTATGGATCACTAAGTCTTGAGCTTCACAACCGATGACGAATCTCAACCCTACGATGAGAGCCTCATATTCAACCATATTATTAGTTGCAGGAAATTTTAGGTGAAGTCCATACTCTAAAGTATTATGCTGGGGGGAAAATAAGTAAGATTTTTACTCTAGCACCAGTATTTCCTGAAGCTTCATCAACATGGAGGGTCCATTGAGGAGACGAAAGGCATGTAGTAGATAACTCATTTGGAGTTGGGGCAGCATTCATAAAGTCTAATACTTGAGACTTTATCGCTAGTAGAAATGAATATCAAACCTCCCATTCTACATACCATTTAATTAATCCCATACTGTCGGAGAATGACCCTTAATAGTAAATGAGTGTAAATGTCGATAGTGTGAGCTTGGAAGTATGGACGCAATTTTCGCACTGAGAAAACTAAAGCTAGAGCCACCTTATCTGCTAGTGGATAACGACTTTCTATATCATAGAGAATTTTGCTGACATAGTAAATTGGTCATTGTATCCTATTTTTTTCTCGAACTAAAACTGAGTTTATCGTGTGGGAAAAGACTACCAGACATAAGTATAACATCTCTCCTTGAATAGGCTTGGATAGTAGGGGTGGAGATGCTAAATACTCCATTAGTTGCTCAAAAGTAGACATTCATCACCAATCAAAATTATTATTTTAGCTCCTTTAATATTTTAAAGAATGATAAGTATTTATCCCAAGCTAGAATCGGATAAGATAGCAATTCCATTCAAACATCTTCTTTGATAATCTTGAGGAGTCATATCTTTGAGCTTTGATTTTCTCGTGGATTAGCCTCTATCCACGCGTTATCATAAACCTAAGAAATTTTCCCGACGTAACCCCAAAAGCACACTTCGTCAGGTTAAGTCGCATGTTATAACGTCGAAGAAGATTAAAATATATTTCTAAGTTATAGATATGTTGTGATTCTTTCAAGCTTTTTACTAACATGTCATCCACATATACCTCCATTGTGTGGCCTAATAGGTCTTTAAAAACATTACTCATAAGGTGTTGATAGGTAGCACCAACATTTTCTAACCCAAATGGCATAACTTGGTAACAGTATAAACCTTTATATGTTTGAAATATTGTGGCTTCTTCATCTGTTGGGTCCATTTTTATTTGGTTATAACCAGAGTAAGCATCTAAAAATTGAGCATTTGTGTCAGACGAAGATCAACCAATTGATCAATTCGAGGAAGAGGAAAACTATCTTTCGGGTAAGCTTTGTTAAGGTCAATGTAATCAATACACATTATCCATGTTCTATTTGTTTTCTTAACCATGACAACATTTGCTAGCCATGTAGGGTAATGTACCTCTTGTATGAATCCCGCTTCTCGGAGCTTGTTAACTTCTCTTGTCACTGGGCGATTAGGTGCAAAACTCGCTTCTTTGGATGATCGGAATGTTGGATCAATCTTGAGGGAGTGCATGATCATATTGGTGCACCGGCATATCCGTCGGACTCCAAGCGAAGATGTCTTGATTTCTGCATAAGAAGTCTATGTAATTTTCTTTTTTTTTTTCTTCTGAGAGCAGAGATCCCACTTGTAATGTTCGTAGAGGTTGGTCTTCTGATAATGCAACAGAGAGCAAGTCTTCTACAGGCGAAGCTTTCTGAGGTACTTCTTCATCTCAAAATTAAAATCTTTAAGAAGGTCATAAGGGCGCGGTTGAGCTTGTCCGAGATAACATGATTGTTATCTGCATTTTCATTGATCACCCAACCCCAACAGGGGTTGGAAATTTCATCTTAAGATGAGATACTGAAGTGACTATATCAAAAATTGATTGGAGGGGCCTTATGAAGATAGCGTTATATGTTGAATCTAACTTGACCACCATGAATTGGATTGAATGTGTCACTTGTCGAGGGAATTCTCCGTGGACAACAGGAAGGGTGATTGTCCCCTCTACTCGCACAGAGCAATTATCAAACCCGTATAATGGTCATATAGTGGGTTGGAGCTTTTTCCTAACCAAGCCCATGCTAAGAAATATGGAGTAAAATAAGACATCAACATAACTCTCATTGTCAATCAAAATTCTCTTAACATTATAACATGGTTCACCGATCCCATCACTAGGATCGGATGAGAACATGAACTCCTTTTAAATTTGAGTCATTAAAAGTGATGGAATGATCAATACGAGACTTATTTAACTCTAGCTCTTCAGAGGTGGTAATGAGAACTCGATTAGATAGTATTGGTCCTCCTGCGATTGTTTCAATTTTCTCAACTGTTTGTTGATTATTTTATTATTTCTGTGATGATTGTCCTGGTTGCCCCCCCAGTTAGAGTTATGTTTGTTTGAGGTGCTTGATTCTTCACAAATCGATGTAGATATCCTTGTTGAATGAGTCTCTTGATTTCTTCTTTGAGTTGTTTGCATGCTTCAGTAGTATGTCCACGACTTCGATGGAAGTGACAATATTGCTTCTAATTTCTTGAATTTGGTTTCAGTGGATGTGGCCACTTGATGGTTTCTTCATCTCGAAAAACCATCGGAGGTTAACACGGATGTGTCGTGATGTGTATTTTTTCTAGTTGGTTACGTCGTTGATGTGAGCCTTGGAGGGAGATCACGCGCCTTGTTGCTTTTGATGGATGTGCAGATTAGGGATGCTCTTACATTTTCAGTAGATTATTCAAATTATTTGCATTTTCATCTAGAAATTTGTGCTTCCATGTGATGAACTAAGTCAGCATATGAGCGGATCGTATCTCGCATTAGTGATGAGTAGAAAGGCCCAGGGTGGAGCCCTCCAAGGAAAACTCCTCTAATAGTTTAGAATTACCTGTGTATTTGAAGAGCTTCAAGGAGAACCGGAAGTATTCTTAGCGATTCACCCTCATTTTGATGAATGCTGAAGAGATGGGAGGAATCTTTAATGATCCTTCGATTTGCAATGAAATGTTCTACAAAAATCTTGACGAGTTCATCAAAGGTATGGATGGATCCCCTTGGAAGGGAGTAGAACTGCGGCACCCTTAAGTGACTGGAAAAACTTGGCAAAATAGTGTGTCAGGAGCTCGTTGGATATGCATGATGGTTCTGTAATGATCGATATGTTTATATGGGTCAGTTGCCCCATCATAAGAGTCGATGCTCTTTGAACACGGAATGAATGGGAATAAACTAGGTGAAGACTAGTCGCGATAAGAGGGAAGATGATTTCCATTTTTAATGTGAAATTTATTTTGTATTAAGCGTCGTAATTCTGCACGTATAACATGATGAGTGGGGTCAACAAGACGAGAACGTGCCAAGCTACCAACAATATTTAGTGGATTAGCAGTTGGTTGCGCTGCACGTGATGGATAAGTAGAACTAGTGTAAGGAGACGCGATCATCCCGGAAGCGAGGAACTTGTCGAGGAGATTAGCATTTTACCTCCACGCAACAATCGATCTTGGGGAGATATGTTTGCGAGAATCGTGTTCCTCATAAAAGTTAGATCATCTCATTTTGAGACTCTTCTATTCGGCGCACACGATTTTCTAAAGAGATTCATGTCACACCTTCACTAACAGGGTCACGCCTATCAGGGGGAAGTGAGACAGAAGCTTGGCGTCATTAGTTCAAGGATTGTTTTCGAGAGTGACGGGAGTTGGAGCGGGAGGCTTCGTTGTTATGAGTATTGCGCCTATTGTCCATAATGTGGGTGTTCACAAAAATTGTGATTGAGAGATTCTTTTTCCACAGACAGCATCAAACTGTTGCGTGCTAGAAAACCAATTGTGGTAGAGTAAAGTTTACACTTTAGCTTTGTTGCGGAGTTCAGCACACACACAGATGCTTGAAGAATTACTAAGAAAATTCCATAAATTTTACGTGGAAAAACCACGGGGCCTAGCTCAGTAAAAATCTTCCACTATGTATCTGTTTCAGAGTACAAAATTTCCCCGATAACGGGATTATATAATTGGATGTAGCACATCCTCAAACTAATGAACAAACTGAAGCTACTAATAGGACTATACTCAAAAGACTAAAAACACGTCTTGACAAGACTGGGGAGCAATGGGTTGATGAGCTTTCTAATGTTCTTTGGGCTTACTCTATCACATCGACTAGTGAGACACCATATAACTTGTGTTTTCGACATAAGATTATACCGAGATATTGGGGTTCTAAGTCCAAGAGTTCAATTATTCGATCATGATGGTAATGAAGAAAAAATCTGATAGCACCTGGACCTACTTCCCGAAACTCGTGACATGGCCCTACTTCAGACTGCTTCCTATCGCCAAAGGGTAGCTCGTCACTTCAACAGAAGAGTAAAACCCCATCTCATATCTGTCGGTGACTTGGTCCAGCGAAGTCTAGAAGCTGCAGGCAAAGGCCCTCAACGCAATAAACTCTCACCTCTTTGGGATGACCCATATGTAGTTATACCTATGGTTAAGCGAGGAACATTCAAGCTCAAGGATTCAGAGGAGAAAATTTTACCTCGAACTTGGAACATTGAGAATCTCCGAAAATATTATCAGTAATTCCTATTGCATAATTATTGCAACTTTTATTTTGTCTTGTTTGTTATTTCCTATTCAAACTCATATTAAAAAATAATCTTATGATTGTATCACACCTTATCGAGTAATGAATTTATAGCTTTTTTCTTTAGCTTGTTGCATATAAATAATCTCCTTCATTTAATCCTCCTACTTGAGAAATGTGTAACTCACGTTGTATCTTAGTCGGGGCATAATCAATCTCATGGGGACTTGATCGGACCTCTTCCATACAGGTGAGAAGTCAAGTAACACTTTGGCTAATACCTAGGATAGGTCAAAAGGTCCTTGGTAGACATCCCACGGCCTCTTCCATATAGGTAAGATGTCAAATAATGTTTTGACTAATACCTAGGATAAGCCAAAAGGTTCTTGGTGGACTTCCCACGGCCTCATCCGTATAGGTTAGCGTCGTCGAATAATATTCCGACCAATCACCCCGGATAGGTAAAAACAAAACAAGAGCATATCAACAAAAAAAAAATTTAATTGACAGCACTAACATGTTGATATAAGAAAGAATTAAAATTTTGATACAAAATAATAACAATACATAGATAAAAAATGCATCCTCAAGTGATAATACATGATATCAACGTCCTCCTCTCACTCTAGGAGATGCTCCTTGGACTCTCTCTCCTTCATCTCCACGAATCTGAGAAGGGTCTTCAGATACTTGGATGGGAGATAAATTCTCAACACTAGCTCTGGTTTTGCGATGTACTAAGCGGATTCCTTTTAGGAACCCTCAAATGAAACCCTCCTCTAAACATTGGTGATCCAAGTCATTCACTTCAACATCAAGAATATGATTACGAGCTTCTTGGACATGGTCTTCAATAGTATCACGATAAGCCAGGGAGTTCTTAAAGTCTTCCATTACCTTCAAGGAGATTTTATTTGTTTCTGCTTCTGACATTATAAGCTCCTTCTCAGAAAGACGATCTTGTAATGCTTTCTTCTCCAGTTCGAGAGCTTTCTTCTCCGCTGCAAGTGCCTTGAGTCTTTTCTCTTTTTGGCGAGTCTATGCCCTCACCTCAATCAGCTCATCACGAGTGTGCTCCACCTCCTGACGCTGGTGAGAAAGAGAAGTCGACATGTTCGCTAGCTCAGTTCTATACTCGCTTAGTTGATCCTCCAGAGTCGCCACTTCTTTGGCATTAATACTCATCTTTCGCTCATACTCGCCTTGCATATATTTCACTATCACAAATTCAGTATTCCACTCGTCTAGAGCGACATCCAAATGAGCTATCAGCCTTAATGTTTGAGCTACCTACAAAAAAAAATCATCACAAATGTTACACAAAGAAAAAAAGAAGTAGGAAGAGAAGACAACGTGCTAATTCATCTGCTCGTTGATGCCTAGTACATACGTGTTTTAACACCTCTTCAAGAATGGGCGGCTTCGAGAAATGAACTTCCCCATTATGAGTTGAAATAGCTAAACTCTCAGAGGCCAATTGGGGTCGAACATCTTCTCCGCAGATATTTAGCGTAGTCACTACGGCACGTGTCTTCTTTTTCTTTAAAGAAGAAATATTGTTACCACCGTGATTTCGTAACAGACTTCTTAAAAGAACCCTATGAATATGAGGAGACCTTTCATCACTTTTATCTGACATCTTCAGTCGAAGAGCATGAGATCTCCCTGCCTGGATGGAAAGACCAACCTTGAACATTCTATCTTCAACTATATATTTGTCAATATGACGTAACTCATGTTGTAAGCTTTCTGCATCAGGAATATTAAGAGTTGCTAAGATTTCATTCTCTTCAAGACTGGATGGAAGGTCATTCAATCTTTCTCTCTCGGGAGGCCCCACTCATTTTTCACAAAAGAATCCATTAGACCAATTTCTAGATGGATCCCGTCTGAAAATTCTATTCAATTCTTTATAGCACAAGAAACATGTCCCAGCATCACATGTGAATCTACATTCAAGTATTTGATGTTCAAAGTAACATCACACTCTCTAAAGGCAGTCAAACCGACGATGATCACTAAAGCTCGAAATAAAATTGTGACAAAGCTACACCACATATTTTAAAGATCTCTCAATCAAGTCGGGGAAAGGGAATCACGGTCCGCGAAGAATCATCTGAAGCGATAAAGTATCCTGGTAGAGGTGAACGAGCTCAATCAGACTTTTTGGCAACAATAGCCACCAACTCATTAGGGAAGTAAAATTTTCTGCGGAACATCATTAAACTATCTGATGTGATAGTGGATGGTATATTGTTTGTAGCTATCACGCTATAGGTTTTCTTCTAGCCATCACCCTGTGAAAATACATAATAAATAAATAAAGAGAGAGGGAAATGATAAAAATTTAAGAATTTTGTGAAGCAACTCACTCACCCCAATACTTGGGCATATCCTTTTCTGACTCTGTCGCTCACGGACAGCTTGGGATAAAATTTTTCGCTTACAATCTAACGAAAAGGATACGCATACATATGAGATCAAAAAGAGAGAGAGAGAGAGAGAGAGAAGTTATTCCTCTCTAATGATGCTCTGAAATTACCTGCCAAACTTTCTCGAAATGCTCAATGATGGTTCCTAATTAATGCTTCCCCGCCATCTTGGCAGTTATCAACTGTTGAACCATCCATTGAAGTTTCAAGAAATCGAATTTCCTACAAGAAGAAGTAGGAACTAGGCCCTGATTGCCTATGAACCCGTGGCCGACGGTTGATCCTCTTCGAGGAAAATCGACCAGATCAACTGCCCATGATTGCCTCGGTCGTCGACGAGACAATTGATACCTTTTTCAAGGGAAAACCAGAGCCTCGCCGTATGAACTACGGGCCTTGATCGCCTCCGAACCCGGTCGGTCCGACGAGGACAGCTGACTTCTCTTTTGAGGGAAAATCGATGCCTCGCCGTATGAACTATGGGCCTCGATCGCCTCCAAACCCGGTCGGTCTGGCGAGGACAGTTGACGCCTCTTTCAAGGGAAAACCAGAGCCTCGCCATATGAACTACAGGCCTTGATCACCTCTGAACCCAGTCGGTCCGACAAGGACAGTTGACGCCTCTTTCAAGGGAAAACCGGAGCTTTGTCATATGAACTACGGGCCTTTATCGCCTCCAAACCCGATCGATCTGACGAGGATAGTTGACGCCTCTTTCGAGGGAAAACCGGAGACTCGCCGTATGAACTACGGGCCTTGATCGCCTCTGAGCTCGTTCGGTCCGACAAGGACAGTTGACGCCTCTTTCGAGGGAAAATCGGAGCCTCGCTGTATGAACTACCGGCCTTGATCACCTCCGAACGACATTCTCTTGAGAAGAAGAGGAACACTAGAGCATATGAGATTTGTGTCTTCTCCCTTGGCTATAGGGGGGTTTTTATAGACCCCTATATGGGCAAAAAGGCAAAAAATCAAAGAAAAATTGCTGAAAACCACCAAAAATCATTGAAAATCGTTGAAAAGCTCACATGCGCTTGGCTCATGGTCGCGGACCGCCTCGCTGCATACAGCGCGCCGACGCCTACTCCGCCACTAAGGCTCCACTCCTTTACTGCTGTTCGCGACTCGCCATTTCGGATGACGACCAAAAGCCATACCGACGAACCGACTGGCCATGACCCAGCGCCGCGCCTTGCGATCGCGCAAATACAGACGCTCATGGGCGATGAAGGCCTATCGCTGACTTGCAAGCAGACGTGCCTCGCAAGCGCCTGCGCATATAAGTAGGGTCCATAATCCCAAATCTTGCTACATCATCACCCGCCATGATTATAATGTTGTGTTCCCATGAAGATCTATTCTCTCAAAATGTATAGTTAATGGACCCGCAAATTTCGTTGAAGAATTTACTATTTTCAAGTATTTGTCATATACATTTTTGGATGATTGAATTAATGTCATCCGTAAATAGAGGCATGACATGAAAATTCTACAAAACGAATCCGATGTTGAAAGCAATATGATTCTGAATCAAGACTAACTCAGATCAAGCGCTTATTATCAATCGACTCTTAAACATGGAGTGTTTATAGTCAAATCGAACGTCTTGACGAGCCAGATCTAACAAGCACAAGATCTTATAATTCTGACTTCATTTGAGCATTCAAATACTTAAAATACATCAAATGATCAAATGATTCATTTTGAGCCGTCCGATGGAGGAGTGATTCGGATTTTGCATGTAAACGCTACTCTAATCTATAAATAGCTATCATTCTTCACATGAGAGCAAAAAAGAGAGAGAGAGCTCTAATGCTTGAAAATCCTCCAAGCATAATCGTACCATTCATTCGGCGCCGACCACCCTGCTTGCCAACCACCGCCTCCGTCCACCGCCGATCCTCATCGCTAATTCGCGTTTTGCCGCATCGCTAACCACTTGGACCGCGCTGGCAACTGCCGTCCGGCCATCATCGGCCGACCACCGACGCCGCCACCGCCGCCACCATCGCCGACCTCATTCGCGGTATCACCACGGACCTTTCACGCCCATCAATTTTGTTCTCATCATCTACTAAGAATCGTTATAACTGAACGCGACTATATATTGTTGTCCGATTCTGGGATTCTCATGCCCTTCTATACAATTATGTAATCGCTATCGGAAATTTTGTACTCAAAGCAGATATATAGTGTAAGATTTATATTGTGCCCGTGATTTTTCCCCTTTTTGAGTTTCACGTAAAATTCTGAGTTTTTTTATTAATTCTTCAAACATCTACATAACTCTAAAGAAAACTAAGACGTAACTTTACTCTCTAAACGAATAATTATTATAATTAAATTGATAATTTTAGTCTAGTTTTTGTCTGATAGTTATGTCAAATAAAAAGTGTAAATAATTATAATTATCATTCTTATTTATATTTATTTATTATATAGATTATTTTATTTATTTATATGTATATTATTATTTTTAATAAAATTTATCACCCCATTTAAATGGTGCTGCTTCCAGGGAAAGAGGTTGGCCTAATAAAAAATAATTTTGATCATTAGAGGCAATACGAAAAGTTGGGAATTTTTTTTAATGTTTTACAGCTCACTTTTATGGGATCTTTTTAATGAGATGCGGCACCCAATTTGAGGCTATATTTTCGAGGCATAAGGTGCAATACACCCCTGATAATAAAAATTTTTTAATTCATTTTAAGAAGATGCGGTAACACATCGTAAATTTTGTTTATATATATATATATATATATATATATATAATTTAAGAAATATGAATGGTCAAATTTCAAGTATAAATACTCTTAATGTGTTGAGAGAAATTCACATCTCACATCTCTTATTTTTCTCGCTTAGTGGCCTCTACTAAGTTGTATAAGATGCGCAACCCCCTCATAGGTTCTGGTTCTCCTTAGCTTCAGGGTTTAAAATTGACCTGGATAGATAGTGTGTATCCTGCGTTTAGGCTCTAATGTGCTTCTAGTTTCTTTAATTTTTCTTCAAGTTTTGATTTCTTTCACTAATCTGTATAACAGTGCATGACTCTCCATCTAACTCTTCTCAATGTTGAGATTTGAAAATAATCTATTTTGGCAGCATGTATCACACATTCAGACTTCAGTGTGATTCTTGACACCACCAAATCTTGGTTTCCTCCATTGAGTTGTATGATGAAGTACGATCCCCATCGTAAGCTCCAATTCTCCTTAGTGTTGAAGCTTGAAACTGACCTAATTAAGCAACGTGTATCTTATATTTAAGCTTTAGTGTGATTCTAAGCTTTTCTATGTAAAGGTTTCAAACAATCTTGGATAGACAATGCATAAACCTGCTTCGTAGATTCTAGGTCATTGTCGGTTAAAGCTTTTAACCCCAACATAAAAATATATATTTTTGTATTGAAAATTTTTTGTCCTCCAACAGAGGTAAGAATTCCATATCCATTTCAGACATATGCTCTGAAATGAACGTATATATATGTTCTAAAGTTTTTCATATATATATATGTACTTTTTGAAGCTTCTGTCTTCTAAAGTTTTTTTTTATGTATATACTTTTTGAGGTTTCTCAATGTACCTTTTGAGGCTTTTAACTTCTAAAGTTTTTAATGTACATATGCTTTATTAGATTTTTGATGTACATATACCTTATGAGGCTTTTGCATTTTAAGATTTTTGATAATGTTTTATGAGAACTTTCACCTTCAAATTTTGATCAAGAACTTATAAGCTTTTTGAGGGTTATTTTTGAGTGTATATCCTTCTGAGACTTTCGCATTTTAAAAATTTTGATATACATCTACTTTCTGAGGCTTTCACCTTTTGAGATTTTTTTGATGTACATGTATATTTTAAGACTTTCACTTTTTTGAGATTTTGATGAGTAAAGATCTTATCAGCCACTTATTTTCTTCAAGTCTTTCTAAGGAAAACCCATCCACTATTAACTTCCCATCAAGATTTTCTCATTGGCTTGCTTTCTAGGAGTTATTAGTGAAAAACTTATCTACCACCTGCTCTCATGGGAACTTTCTAGTCAGAACCTCTTGTCCACTAAGAACTTTCCATCGAGGGTTCCTAATAGGTATATCTTATAAAATGCAATAATAAAAAACTCATTCCTATTGTGATTAGTCATTCAAGTCATTAGTCACTTTCATTTTGTGCCTAGAAATGAAAGTGACTGAAGTCCTTTTTAGCTTTAGAGATTTGTGTTTGACTTTGTTGGAATATTGATATGTTTAATTTGTAATTAGTCACTTTCATTTATGAGCTTAAAATAAATGTGACTAATTGTTAATAGCAATTAAGGTTCATTTTATGTAATATATATGAAAGTAACTAATGACTTAAATAATTTGAAGTCCGTTGAATGCAATAATAAAATCACATTGTAGTAAATGAAAGTGATTAGTGGCTAATAACAATTAAAGATTGTTTTATGCAATATATATGAAAGTGACTAAAAATCATCTAGATATTATTATTATTATTTATTATGATCAACTGAATTTGTTTTAAGATTAATTCGATAAAAAATTATTTTAGAATATATTTAATAATTTTAAAAATTAATTTAATCAAATTATGATGAAAATATTTTAATCCGTATGTTTTCTTTTTAAGGGTCCAGCTTTTCTGCCAAATAATGATATCACTCCCTATAATTAAGATATCATTAGTCACTTTCATTTAATATAATTTACGCCATATCAACTGCCTTTCAGCTTTCCTTTAAATTCAAATTTATTATTTTTTAATGCTATCAAGAAAAAAAAAACTTTAATTGAAAGTTTAATTATCATATTATATGTTATATTTTTGCCTTATAATAGGTGGATTGTTTTATGGGCGCATTATATATATATATATATATATATATATATATATATATATATATATATATATATATATTATATGATGACAGGATATCAGGAGTCTCACTCATATTATGACGTATAGCTTCCAGTATGATTAATTCTCGGGGACCTAGCAGCAATGGACCCACAAGTGTCGTGCCACCATTTATTTTCTCCCCTTTTGGGATGCACCCCTCTCTGATGAGGAATCAAATATGTGTTGGGGAGTTTCCAACCATGCTCACCCATGCCAACTGAGCTAAAGGCGGTGATTGACACCTTATACTTTAGTATAACTGATACATCCTCAGAAAATTAATCTGATCAAGCACGAATCTCAAGGCATTTTCAGAAATATTTCGATCTAATCACCGATTTGCAAACTGAAACCGCTCTCGAGACGAACATGGCAACATCAAGTACCGATCCAGCCGAATCGACTCGATCAAGCTATCGGAGCATGAAAATGGATCCCGATCCGCCAAAATGGTCACCAAATATTTATAGTCGATCGAGGCGCCGACGAATCCAACGAATCCAAGATCACCCAATTCATCAAAGGCACCGATCATCAAAATACACCGTCGATCGGGGATCGCTGGCCGTCCGATGGGAGTTGGAGTTTTCCATGAATTTACAACACCCCAAAAAATCTATAAATAAAGCTTCATTCTCACCTGGGGACCGAATGAAAGAGCTGAGAACTACCAAACCTTCGACGCCGACGATCTATCACCTCACCAGCCACCACCAGATTGCACGAAGATCGGAGTCGCTTAGGAGATCCCGAGAGGGAAAAGATCGCCGCCATTTCTCCCGAAGATCAAGAGGTTGCGGAAGATCGGGTTCTGCCGCTTTTGGGAAACTTCTCCTCGGCCGAGGACCGATTGATTTTTCTACACTTGGAATATTGTTTCCGCCAGAACACCTTCTTCTCCAACTAACGAAGCGGACCAGATCTTTGAACACATAGTAAAGTTCTACGACTAAGCACCGTGGTTTTTCCCTTTAACGGGTTTTCCATATGTGTTCATATCCCCTGCTTGTGTGTTGGATAATTTTTGGGCTACGACGAAGATCTTGCATCTACCGGAATAAAATTCTCTAGCACGCAACAATAACAAAATGATTTTATTATCTCATATTAAAAAAAACATTTTTTTCTTAAGAAAGTTATAGATAAAAGACCTCCGTATATTTACATTTTACATTGTAATAATAGATAATATATAAATTATTTGAATAAATTTAAGCAATCTATTAATAAGAGGATATTAAATGCATGGTAGTGATCACGTGGAGAGAGAAATCTTGATAGAATGAGAAGTAATTTTTATATGCAAAGACGGACATATTATTATTTTAATTTTATGTTGAACAAATTATTATTCTCCCTCCACTAATAGTGTGTGTGTTATTATTATTTTTATTATTAGATCAATATTACTGATATTGATCTACATTGTAAGGATTATAATGTGATCATTTGTAGAATATTTCAATATTAATTTATTGCATGCTAGAAAATCAGTTGAGATAAAGTAAAGTTTACGTTTTAGCTTTGTTGCGGAGTTCAGCACACACACAAATGTTTGAAGAATTAATAAGAAAACTTCAGAATTTTTATATGAAAAAATCTCGAAAAGAGGGAAAAATCATGGGGCCTAGCCCAGTAAAATTTTTTCACTATGTATCTATTTCAGAGTTCAAAATTTCCCCGATAACATGATTACAAAATTGTATATGAGAAGGGCTGACAATGGGAATCCCAAAATCAGATAACAACAGCATATATACATTCGACGGAATGTATGGTAGAAGATGGTGAACAACGTAGAAGACGATGAAGGTCGTGGTGATGACCGAAAGATGTCGGCGATGGTCTGGCCATGGACCGACGATAAGTGGCGGGTGACAACGACGATGCGTGATCGACGGCGGGTCGCGATGATCACGGCATGGCGATGCGACGTGGCACGGACAACAAAGATGATGACGATGAGGATCGGCGGTGACCAACGGTGGTTGGCAACCAGCGGGGGTGGTCGGCGACTGTCGAGTGGTGGCACGATTATGCTTGAAGGATTTTCAAGCTTTAGAGCCCTCTCCTCTCTTTTACTTAAGCTCCCCTCATGTGAAGAATGATGGGCTATTTATAGATTAGAAGAGTGACATTTCTGTAAATACATGCAAAATATGAACCACTTCCATCGGGCGGCTCAAAATGATTCCTTTGATCTTAGGCTTGTTAGATTCGGCTCGTCAAGACATTTGATTTGACTATAAACACTATGTTTAAGGGTCGATTGATAATAATGCTTGATCTAAGTTAGTCGTGATTCAAAAAATTTTAGTGTCATATCAGTTGCCCCCTATTTTTGGATGACATTATTTCAATCATCTAAAAATATATATGCCAAATACTTGAAAATAACAAATTCTTCAACGAAATTTGCGGGTCCATTAACCATATATTTTGAGAGAATAGATCTTCATGGGAGCACAAGATTATGATCACGTGCAATTACCTGATGGCGGGCACGCTGAAATGCAAGATTTCGGGATTATGGACCCATCTGGGTACTTACAACGCCAGGCTCAGGTGCTGCAGTGCCGGGCCAGCTATGCATGCCCGCAGGCTCGATGGCCCACGCCATGGAGCGCTCCTCAGGCTCCCATGAGCTGAAGCGCCGATGTTCACGGCGGGTATGGCACGGATCGCGGAATGAGCGAAGCTGACCGGTGATTTGGGTCGTCGCGGGACGACCGCTTTTGGGTTGACGAACGCGGAGTGGCAGGGTTCACGGGGCGCAATGGGTTTGGGTCGCACGATCGGTCACGCGAACAAACGGCCGCAGTGTGTGTGGGCCTCGGGCATGATCGAGTCGTGGGGCCGATGGAAGGCTGGGCGAACACAAAGCACCGCAAAAACGCATGATGAGAAGCCGATTTTTCTTGATTTTTATCTTTTGTCCCTATAGGTCTATAAAACTCCAGGCTGAGAAGGCACAAATCTCATATGCTTTAGTGTTCCTCTTCTTCTCAAGAGAAGGTCATTCGGAGGCGATTAAGGCCCGTAGTTCATACGACAACGCTCCAGTTTTCCCTCGAAAGAGGCATCAACTGTCTTCGTCGGAGGGTTGAGGTGATCAAGGCGTATGTCATCTGCGAGGTTCCATTTTCCCTCGGAGGCGCGTCAATCCTCGCTCGGACCTCTGGGTTGAGGTGATCAAGGCTCGTAGTTCATATGACGAGGCTCGATTTTCCCTCAAAGAGGCCAACTATCGCTGAGACCGTTCGGGAGGCATCAAGACTCAGTTCATACTGCGAGGCTCCGCTTGAAAGAGGCGTCCAACTATCCTCGCCGGGCACCGGTTCTGAGGCAATCGACCCGTAGTTCCTACTTCTTCTTGTAGGAAATTGGATTTCTTGAAACTTCAATGGATGGTTCAACAGTTGATAACTGCCAAGATGGCGGGGAAGCGTTAATTAGGAACCGTCATTCGAACGACTCAAAAAGTTTGGCAGTAATTTCAGAGCATCATTAGAGAGGAATAACTTCTCTCTTTTTTTTGATCTCATATGTATGTGTATCCTTTTCATCGATCGAGTAAAAATTTTATCCCAAGTCGAACGTGAGTCAAAAAATGATATGCTTAAGTATTGGGTTGAGTGAGTTGCTTCACAAAATTCTTAGATTTGTGTCATTTCTCTCTCTCTCTCTCTCTCTCTCTCTCTATTTATTTATTATGTATTTTCATAGGTGATAAGAAGAAAACCTATAGATAGCTGACGATATATCATCCATCATCACGTGATAGTTTAATGGTATTGAGAAAATTTTACTTCCTAATGAGTTGGTTGTTATTGTTGCCAAAAGTTTGATCGAGTCCGCTCACCGCCAAGATACTTTGTTCGAGATGATTCTTCATGAGCGATTCCCTTTGGCTCCGAGTTGATTGAGATCTTTAAAATATGTGGTGTAGCTTTGTCACAATTTTCATTTCGAGCTTTAGTGATCATCGCCGTTTATTTGTCTTTTTAGAGTGGTGTTACTTTGAACATCAAATACTTGTGTCGAATGTGTAGATTCACATGTGATGCTCAGTGACGTGTTTCTTGTTGGGCTATAAGGAATTGGATAGAATTTTCAGCACGAGATCCATCTAGAAATTCATTTAATGAATTCTTTTTTTTGTGAAAAATGAGTGTTAAGGCCAAAGAAGTGGCAACTCTGGAGGATTAGCTAAGCAGGTGTAGAACTGAGCTAGCGAATATGTTGACTTCTCTTTCTCTCTAGCGTTAGGAGGTGGAGCGCACTGCGGATGATGATTGAGGAGAGAGACTCGCCAATGAGAAAAGACTCAGGCACTTGCGGAAGAAAGCTCTTGAACGGAGAATAAAAGTATTACAAGATCGTTTTCAAAAGGAACTTATAATGTCGGAGTAAGTAAATGAAATCAGAAGCGGTGGAAGACTTTAAGAACTCCTGGCTTATATCGTGATACTATTGAAGACCATGTCAAAGCTTCTAATCATATTCTTGATGTTGAAGTGAAGGACTTGGAGCACCAATGTTTAGAGGAGGGCTTCATCAGGGTTCTAAAGGAATCCGCTTAGTACATCATAAAAGGAGCTAGTATTGAGATCTATCTCCCGACAAGTATCGAAGACTCTTATTCAGGAGATGAAGGAGTCGAGTGAGTCGAGCATCTCTAGTGGTGAGGAGGACGCGATATCATGTAGTATCACTTGAGGATGCATTTTTTTTCTTTTATTTATGTATTGTTATTATTTTGTATCAGAATTTTGATTCTTTCTTATATCATCATGTTAGTGCTGTAAATGAAAAAAAAAATTTAGTTGATATGCTCTTATTTTGTTTTTACCTATCTAGCGTGATTGGTCATTCGACGACACTAACCTGTACGGATGAGGCCATGGGAAGTCCTCCAAGAACCTTTTGTCCTATCCTAGGTATTATTCAAAACATTATTTGACATCTTACCTATATGGAAGAGGTCCGATCAAGTCCCCATGGGATTGATCATGCACCGACTGAGATATAACATGAGTTGTGTATTTCTCAAGTGGGAGGATTAAATGAAGGAGATTGTTTATATGCAACAAGCTTGAAAGAAAAAGTTATAAATTTATTACTCTTATAAGGTCGGTGATACAATCATAAGATGATTTTAATACATATATGAGTTTGATGAGGAAATGACAAACGAGACAAAATAAAAGTTGCAATAATTATGCGAGAATTACCGATAATATTTTGAGATTCTCGATTCCAAGTTCGAGGTAAAGTTTTTCCTCCGATCCTCGAGCTTGAATGTTCCCCGCTTCACCATAGCTATAACCACATATGGGTCCCCAAAGAGGTGAGAGTTTATTTGAGGGCCTTTGCGCAGCTTCGAGACTTCAGACCAAGTCACCGAGATGGGACGGTTTTACTCTTCTATTGAAGTGATGAGCTACCCTTTGGTGATAGAAGCACCAAGTGGCCATGTCACGAAGCCGGGAGTAGTCCGTGTGCCGGAGTTTTTCTTCATTACCATCATGATCGAATAATTGAACTCTTGGACTTGGAACCCCAATATCTACTGGTATAATAGCTTCTGTGCCAAAACACAAGTTATATGGTGTCTCACTAGTCGGGGTTCATGATGGTGCGGTAAGCCCAAAGAACATTAGAAAGCTCATCAACCCATTGCCAGCCTTCTCAAGATGTGTTTTTAATCCTTTGAGTATACCTTGGTAGCTTCATCCGTTAGTTTGAGGATGTGCTATACCAGATGCAAGAATGTGAAGATCTTTACAAAAGGACGTAAAGACTTTCAGTAAATTGGGTTTCTTTGCAGGAAGATCGAATCAACATACTATATTTTTCCAAATAAATTGTTTAGCATTTTCCTCCATGATTTTAGCGAGTGGTTTGGCTTCCACCTATTTAGTGAAGTAGTCAACCTCTAAAATGATATACTTTCATTGCCCTGATGCTATCGGAAAAGGTCCCATGATATCAATTCCCCACTGAGCAAAAGGCCAGCTTTGAATGGGATGAGAGCTCAGATGCATGTGAGGAGGTTAACCGACAACTTGTACATTTTTTTGTGAACTCTAAGGTGTCTTGTTTCATCGTAGGCCAATAGAATCCTTTCCTTATAATTTTAAGGGCAAGATCCTTTTCTCCTAGGTGTTCTCCACATATCCCCGAGTGAACCTCTCTTAATGCGTAATTGGCCTCTGATGGTGAGAGGCATTTGAGGTATGACCCAGAAAAAGCTCATTTGTATCACCTTCGATAATAATAAAGTTAGAAGCTTGTCTTCGGAGATGAGTTGCAGCAATTGGGTCTTCAGGAAGGGTCCCTTCTTGTAGAAAAGATGGGATGGGGTCCATCCACGAAGGTTCATTTATCTCATTAATTGCTTGTATTACCCATGACCCTTGGATACTAGGAAAATATATTTCTTCAACATGCCTTCTCTAAATAGATCTCCAAGAATGATGTAGCAAGCTTTAGGAGAGTGTCAACCGAGTATTCTTCTCTCAGATGTGAATGATTTGATGTGTCTTGAAATGGCAAGAAGAGACTTTACCAAGTTAGGTATCAGGCTACCGAGGATTATGAGTAAAAGTTTCTCAACTGGGAGGCAACAAGTCGAGAGTCATGGATCACTAAGTCTTAAGCTTCATCAATGGTGAGAAGTCTCAACCGGATGAGAGCCTCATATTCACCATATTATTAGGTAGAAAATTTTAGAAGTCCATACTCTAAGGTATCAGGGGAAAATAAGTAAGATTCCCCGCCGGCACCATTTCAAGCTCCATCAACAGAGGGTCCATTGAGGAGAAAAAGGTGCAAGTAGATAGCTCATTTGAGTTGGGCAGTATTCCACTATAAAGTCTATAAGTACTTGAGACTTTATAGTATAAAAAATGGATATCAAACTCTCCTTCTGCCATTTAATTAACCTCCGTGATGCCTCGGTTTATGAGAATGTCCCTTAATGGTAAATGAGTGTAAACGATAGTGTGAGCTTGGAAGTATGGACACAATTTTGCCGAGAAAACTAAAGCGAGCCACCTTATCTCAAGTGGATAATGACTTTCTATATCGAGAGAATTTTGCGACATAGTAAATCGTATCCCATTTTCTCACTAAAACTGAGCTTATCAGAAGAGAGCGAGATATAAGTATAACATCTCTCCTTGAATAGGTTTGATAGTAGGGGTGAAGATGCTAAATACTCCCTTAGTTGCTCAAAAGTAGATCACATTCATCCACCAAAATTATTATTTTAGCTCCCTTTAATATTTTAAAGAATGACAAGTATTTATCCCAACGGCTAGAAGGATAAGGCATAATCCATTCAAATGTTGAACTTCTTTGATATTATTCTGAGGAGTCATTTCGAGAGCTTTGATTTTCGATTGGCCTCATCCCATGGGTTACCATAAACCAAGAAATTTTCTCAACGTAACCCCAAAAGTACACTTGGTCGGGTTTAGCATGTTATAACGTCGGAAGATTTAAAGCATATTTCTAAGTCGAAATATGTATGATTCTTCCAAGCTTTTACTAACATATCATCCACATATACCTCCATCAGGCGATAGTCTTTAAAAATCTTATTCATAAGCGTTGATAGTACCAAAGATTTTTTAACCCAAACATAACTTGGTAACAAGATAAACCTTTATATGTTTGAAATGTGGCTTCTTCATCTGTGTCCATTTTTATTTAACTGAGTAAGCATCCAAAAAATGAGCATTTGATGTCCATACATAGCATCGATCAATTGATCAATTCGAGGAAGAGGAAAACTATCTTCGCAAGCTTTATTAAGGTCGGTAATCAATACACATTCTCCATGTTCCATTTGTTTTCTTAACCATGACAATATTTGCTAGCCATGTAGGTAATGTACCTCTCTATGAATCCCACTTCTGAGCTTGTTAACTTCTTGCTCAATAGCTGAGAAGTGCAAAACTCGCTTCTTTTGATGATCGGTTTGAATGTTGGATCAATCTTGAGGGAGTGCATGATCACATCGGGTCAACCCCGATATCCATGACCAAGCAAGATGTCTTGATTGCAAAGAAGTTTATGTATTTTCTTTATTCTTCTCGAGAGAGATCCACTTGCAATGTTTCGTGGTTGGTCATCCGATAATGCAAAGAGCAAGTCTTCTACGATCTAAGCTTGGGATACTTCTTCATCTCAAAATTAAAATCTTCGATGTCAAGGTCATAGAAGGCGTGGTTGAACTTGTCGAGGTAACATGGTGATTCGCTGATTTCCATAGACCACCCCAACCTCAACGGGGGTTGGAAATTTCATCTTAAGATGCGATACTGAAGTGACTACACTGAAAATTGATTAGAGGGCCTTCCGAAGATAGCGTTATATGCTGAATCTGACTTGACCACCATGAATTGGATTGAATGAGTCACTTGTCGAGGGAATTCTCCGAGGACAACAGGAAGGGTGATTGTCTCCTCTACTCGTACAGGGTAATTATCTAACCCGTATAATGGTCCTGTAGTGGGTTGGAGCTTTTTCTTAACCAAGCTCATGCTAAGAAATGTGGAGTAAGATAAGACATAAACATAACTCTCATTGTCAATCAAAATTCTCATAATATTATAGCATTGGTCACTGATCCCTATGCTGATGATAAGTGAATCTTGATGAGAAACATTGACTCCTTCTAAGTCTGAGTCATTAAAAGTGATGAAATGATCAATACGAGACTTTTTTAACTCTTGCTCTTTAGAGGTGGCAATGAGAACTCGATTAGATAGTATTGGTCCTCCTGCGATTGTTTTAATTTTCCCAATTATTTGATGACTATTTTATTATTTCTGTGATGATTGTCCTGGTTGCCCCCCAGTTATAGTTATGTTTATTTGAGTTGATTGATTCTTCACAAATCAACATAGATATCCTTATTAAATGAGTCTCTTGATTTCTTCTTTGAGTTGTTTGCATGCCTCAGTAGTATGTCCATGACTTCATGGAAGTGACAATATTGCTCGATTTCTGAATTTGGTTTCAGATGTGCCACTTGATGGTTTCTTCATCTCGAATAGCCATCGAGTTAACACGAGATGTTTTCCACGTATTCTTTTCGTCGTGGTTCACGTTGATGTGAGGTCAGGGAGATCAAGCCTTGTTGCTTCTTTTGATGGGACTATCGGTCCGCATTCCCTAGGGCGCTCTTACATTTTCATGTAGATTGTTCAAATTATTTGTGATAGGCATTAATAGCCTCATCGGCAGAAATTTGTGCTTCTACACGATGAACTAAGTCCATATGATCAGACTGTGCAAGTGAGTAAAAGGTCCCAAACGGAGTCCTCCAAGGAAAACTCCTCTTAATAGTTGTGTCTACTGTGTATTTGAAGCTTCTAAGAGAACCTGAAGTATTCCTTAAGTCAATTCACCCTCATTTTGATGAATGCAGAGATGGGAGGAATCTTTAATGATCCTCGCAAATGAACTATAAAATCTTGGCAGTTCGCCAAAGGTATGGATGGATCCCCTTGGAAGGGAGTAGAACCAAGTGCCCAGGGTACCGGGAAAACTGACAAAGCAAAGGTGTCGTGAGCTCGGATATGCATGATAGTCAGAATGATCGATGTGATCATATGGGTCAGTTGCCCCATCATAAGAGTCGATGCATGGAAGCTTGAACCCTACGAAAATAGGATGTTGAAGAATAGGGAGGTGAAGACTCGATAGTGCAGAAGAGGGAAGATGATTTACCATCTTTAGCGTGAAATTCATTTTGCATTAAGCCGTCAGATTATGCATGTATAACATGACGAAAGCTGGGTCAAATCAGATGTAGAACGCGCTGCTACCGCAATAATTGCGGATTAGCGCGAGTCAGCCGTGATGGATGAGCACCAGCGTGGCAAGAAGATCAAGATCACGGCCCGAAGTGAGGAACTTCGTCAAGGAGATTAGTATTTTGACCTCCCACCATCTAACGACGCGATCTTGGGGAGATGTGTTTGCGATAGTATCGTGGTTCTCGTAGAAAAAGATCATCATCATTTTGAGACTCTTCCATTCGGCGCACACGATCTTTTAAAGAGATTCCTGTCGTGTCTTCACCAATAGGGTCACACCTATCAGGGGGAAGTGAAGTAGAAGCTTGGCGTCCTTGGTTCAAGGATTGGTTTCGAGAGTGACGAGAGTTGGAGCGGGAGGCTCCGTTGTTATGAGTATTGTGCTTATTGGCCATAATGTGGGTGTTCACAAAATTGTGATTGAGGATTCTCTTCATGACACCCAAACTGCTTACTAGAAAACCAAGTGGTAGAGTAAAGTTACTTAGCGAGTTCATCACACACACAAATGTTTGAAGAATTAATAAGAAAACTCCAAAATTTTTACATGGAAAAACCTCGAAAAGAGGGAAAAACCATGAGGTCTAGCCCTGTAAAAATCCTTCACTATGTATCTGTTTCAGAGTTCAAAATTTCCCCGATAACGGGATTACAATATTATTGTAAGAAGGGTCGACAATGGGAATCACTAACAACAAGCTATATAGTCACGTTCGGTTGTATAGCTTGTGGTAGTAGATGATGGTGAACAACGGGGGTCAACGGCTGACGATGAAGGTCATTGTGGTGATGACCGGCGAAGATGGCTGGCGATGGTTGGTGGCGCGAAATGATGGTGTACGGCGATGCGGGCGATGCCGATGATGGTTGACGGCGTGGCAGGGCGGTCAATGAACGACGATCGGCGAAGATTAACGATGAGGATCGGCGGTGGTGTCGACGGCAAGGCGCTGGTTAAACCGTGGCAACCGAATGGTGGCACAATTATGCTTGGAGAATTTTTCAAGCTTTAGAGCTCTCTCCTCTCTTTTGCTTGGACTCCCCTCATGTGAAGAATGAGGGGCTATTCATAGATTAAAAGAGTGATATTTCTGTAAATACATGCAAAATCCGAACCACTCCTCCATCGGACGGCTCAAAATGATTCCTTTGATCATTTGATGTATTTTAACTATTTGAATGCTCAAATGAAGTCATAATTATGAGATCTTGGGCTTGTTAGATCCAGCTCGTCAAGATGCTCGATTTGACTATAAACACTCCATGTTTAAGGGTCGTTTGATAATAAGCGCTTGATCTGAGTTAGTCTTGATTCGAAATATATTGCTTTCGACATCAAGATTCGTGCATCGACTTGTAAAATTTTCAGTGTCACATCATGATTAAATTTGTTAAAGATAATACATTATTTTTTATATAATAATGCCTTATGATAAAAAGAAAAGAACTATTATGTATTTGAAATATTTTAAAAGATACCTACTATGAATACAACGGCTAAACAACCTCACTCTCTCTCTCTCTCTCTCTCTCTCTCTCTCTCTGCATTTCCCACATTGTTCATATGTCATAACATGCATGTAACAATAAGATAAATTGAAGCTTCTTATATTATTACATACATATTGGGAATATTGGGTTCTTCTGGGCTTATGTAATTTTAGAAAAGCACTTCTTATTTTGCAAGCCAAAGCATGCTTCTTTTAAAAAATTATCATTATCAATATGTAGGGCTAGCTATAGGGGTATACATGAGCTGAGTTGGTTAGAACTCGGCTCAATAATAAGCTCACTAGTTGAGCTAATTGAGCGATGAGCTCGAGCTCAAATTATGAGCTCGTATATTATTCAAGCTCAAGCTCATGTTTTACTCGACACGACTTGTTGGCTCATTGAGCCATATAATAAAAGTATTTAATTTTCACTGAAAAAAGAATAGATCAACCAATCAAATAAAAAAGTAAACTTACTTTAATAAACTCCACTTTTTTTTTCTTTACCCTTCAATTTACAGTGGAGGGACTAAGGAGGATAGAAATGAGTTATCTTGCATTCTTTATTTATAGAGAGATCATCTTTGTAGGTCACATTATTGAATGACAAATATATGAAGACAAAAAAGTTATCTTATAAAATATTTAAATGATTCTCATTCATAAGAATGAACATTTTCATGTATTATGAGGATGATATCTCGAAGTTTGTATAAAATAATAAAATCATGCACATATATTATGAGATAATGATTATACTTTAAATCCATTGTCTGAAAAATATGCAAGCATTCTTGAATGATATGCATGCTTTATGAACAAAGTCTCTAAATTTAATTTCAAATGCTTTAAAAGCATTATTATCTCTTCAATCGCACGAAAATCAGTAAAATTGAAATTAGCTTTATGTGCCCTGATCATTTGCCAAATGCTTAGTATAGTGTTTGAAGATGTTTCATAGGCTGAAAATAATAATTGATTGTTTTACTCTCTCTCTCTCTCTCTCTCTCTCTCTCTAAGAAGTGTATAAATATTTTAATAAAGTAATTATTAATATAAAATATGTGTTTTTTAAAAATTTAAATATTTAAAATTGATACATGTGTATGCTCTTCAGCATGATGTTTTAATTTTTGTAAAATTTCTTATGATTTGATTACGGCAAATCGTGATATCTGAGTTTGATAGTTTAAAATAAAAATAATTAGAGTATTAGATTTGTAAATATATAAAAATTGGGTGATATGTATGTAATTCTCAATTAATATTAATGATTTTTATTGGATGTAAATAATAATTCATTCATTGCACAAGAAAGCCATAATTTTTTTTATTCTGCATTTTTGGTTCTATATTAGATTCAGTGCACTTGAATTTTTAATAATTAAAGAAATCAGCAATAAAATGATTCTTCATCCATGTGTCAATAGCTTATTGGAAGCCAACTTTTTCTGCTAATAGTAATATTAAATGGTGATTAAATTTTTTGTGATATACATATAACTTATTTTTCTGTGAAAAATATTAAAAAATACTAATGATTAGAAAAAAAATATTACGTCATAAAACTTTTTGACTTAGAAAATTTTTTAAAAAATAATAAACTAATTTTTACTTTAACTAATTAATTTTAAATATGCACGAAATGTTTTTTTAATAATAAAATAATGTAAAAGTAGTTGAGAAATAAAAGCAAAACTATGTAAAAATTGAATGTATTTAATTGATTATTTAAGATATTTATTTTTAATATAATGTGTAATTGAGCAAATATCCTCTCTTATATTTTATTAAAAAAATATATTAGAAAGTTCTTTTAGTGAGACTATCCTTAATAAGGGATAATCTTTACATTGATGGATTGCTTATTCAAATAGGTGAGAAGTCATATTAATGCTTTCCTTTGACATTTCAAAATGATATCATGAAATGAGCTATCTCTCTCTTTTTATTTATGGGGAGATGGAGTGAATCTTTGTGAATTCTACCACATTTAATATTAAATATATAAAGAAAATAAAATTATATTGTGAAATGAGTTCGTACCATCTTTTTTATAGAGAGAGAAGAATCTTTATATTGCCCGTCTCATTTAATACTGAATATATATATGATATGACCCTGAAAATTCCTCTCCGAAGACAAATCTTGATGCAAAGCTAATCGAAATTATAATTGGTGAGGATCAAGACTTAAAATATCATCGAAACTTTGACATCGCTAAATTCCTAAAAGTTCTCAAATATGGAGTGTTTATAATAAATCGAAATGCCTCGACGAGCCTTCCAACAAGCCAAAGATCTCATAATCTGACTTCATTTGAGCATTCAAATACACAAAATACATCATATGATCAAGGGGATCATTGAGCCGTCATGGAGAGTGGTAAGTTTTGTATTTAGAGACGCCACTCCTCCACCTATAAATATTCCTCATTCCTCATACGAGGAGGCCAAGGATGGAGAGGAGACCCAAAGAGATGAGAGAGCTCTAAAGATCCTCCAAGCACAATCGCCACTGACGGCCGTCAACCACGCCACCGGCCGCCAGCCACCACGATCCGCCGCTTGTCAATCTCTCGCTCTCCATCATGATGACTTCTACCTGTTGCTCGCCGCTGATTGCTCGTGATTTCAGTTGATTGTTCCGCATTGCCAAGAATTGTCTCGTGATTTCTTCCTGATTGTTCGCATAGCTTCACCATCATCTACTACTAGAATCAGATGATCATCACATAGTTGTTCCTTTCTCATATATAAGTAATCCCAGATCGGAAGATCTTGTACTCAAACGATACATAAAGCTTTTTTTGCGCGTTTTTTCCCTCTTTCAAGGTTTTTCACGTAAAATTGAGTTTTATTGTTTCACTCTTAAATACCTGTATGTGCCGGATTTCACAATGAAGCTGGAATACTTTTACTCTACCAGAATCGGTTTTCTAGACACAACACTTTACGCCATCTATGGAAACCGATTCCCATTATATCATCTCAGATGACACACAAGTTCCCCAACAAGATCAAAATCACCATCGAGATGTAGCATTTTAAGCTTTTAAGGAGCGCAAGCGAAGAATGAAGATTCATCAAACTTTGTTTCTTCAGATTTTGTCAGAAACTGGGGGGCAAATCTTAATCTCAAAAGATTATCCAAATCAATATTCGATATTGATTATCGAGAAGCAAGTCGAATACTAATGAAAAAGGCCAAGGTTAAGGAGAAACTTTGGCTATAACCACAAACGGATGTTTTAATCGACCTCTTCCATAGTGTTAACGCCATCAGCAAAGACTCGACAAACAACCTAGATAGTCAAAAGGTCCTTGGGACTTCCTACGACCTCTTCCATACAAGTTAACATCATCAAGCAAAGACTCGACAAACAACCTAGATAGGTCAAAAGGTCCTTGGTGGACTTCCTACCTCTTCCACAGTTAACGCCATCGAGCAAAGACTCGACAAACAACCTGGATAGGTCAAAAGGTCCTTGGTGGACTTCCTATGACCCCTTCCACAGTGTTAACGCCATCGCAACACTGACAACAACCTCGATGGTCAAAATCCTCACGGATTCAATTCAACCTCTTCCATAAGTTAACGCCATCTGTAACACTCGACAAATAACCTAGGATGGGTCAAAAGGTCCTTGGTGGACTTCCTACGACCTCTTCCACACATGTTAACGTCATCGAGCAAAGTCTCTGACAAACAACCTAGATAGTCAAAAGGTTTGGTGGACTTCCTACGACCCCTTCCACAGTTAACGCCATCGCAACACTCGACAAACAACCTGATAGGTCAAAATCCTCGGATTCAATTCAACCTCTTCCACACAAAGTTAACATCATCAAGCAAAGACTCTGACAAACAACCTCGGATGGGTCAAAATCCTCAGCGGATTCAATTCAACCTCTTACATACAGGTTAATGTCATCTGCAACACTTTGACAAACAACCTCGATGGGTCAAAGATCTCCCGGATTCAATTCAACCTCTTCCATATACAGTTACCCGCAAACACTCGACAAACAACCTGATAGGTCAAAATCCAGATTCAATTCGACCCATTCCATACAGGTTAACGTCATCGAGTCACACTCTGACAAACAACCTCGGATAAGTCAAAGATCCCCGTCGGCCTCCAACTATCGACGCTGGCCAATTGCTGACTACGCTCACTGTATCGCTTGATTACCACTGCTTCGTAACTACTGCTGCCATTGCCGCCACCACCTTCGCTCAACCATCAGAATGGTCATCGCCACACTACTGCCGTTTCACTACTGCGACTATCAGGCATCTTCACTATCGACGCTACCACTGCTGACTACCGTTTCATTGTTGCTGCTGACACACTCGGCCGCTAACCACTGCTCACTACCGCTACTCACTTATCTACCATCGCTTGCATCTCCGGCCACCAATTATCGCTGGTTATCTTCGCCGACCACTATCGGCCGCCATCGCTGAAATATCACAACCCCGCCTCTTATCGCTCTCCTTGATCACCTCTCCGGCTGGTCCGACGAGACACTTCTTTCGAGGGAAAATGGAGCCGTCAGATAAACTACGAAGTTTTGATCGCTCAACGACCTTCTCTCAAGAAAAGAGAAGGTTCCTTCTCCTTGCCTATTTTTTTTGGGCAAAAGGGTAAAAGCATCCAAAACCGCTCAAAACCACCAAAACCATTCAAAATTGCTCAAAACGGGCCAAAACGGTGAAAACGCCAAAATCGCTGACCACGGCCTCACGTTTCGATGACTCCGCTGGCTCCCGCTCATGAGACTACGGCATTTCACGGAACTGCTACCAAGATCCTGTTCAGCCTCATTGGCCTCACGCTGACTCCACTGAATTGGCTGGTCTTCCCGCCAACCCACGACTGCTCAGCTACCGGCCGTTTCGCTGTTCTCACACTCTGACCGCTTCATGTTGCTCACTCATTGTCGCGAAAACTAACTGTCCAGCCCTTTTCACGCCTGGCCTATTCTCGACTCGCAGCAAAAGACTTCTTTTCACTATAAAATCGGTACCCACTAAGAATTTCTTGCTTTAATGAATCCAACCCAAACCTTGTGCTCGAACCTCAGAATGTCGTATGGATTTCGAAGAATTTACTATTTTAAAGTACTTGCACATATATTTTTGATGATTGAGATAATATCATCCAAAATAGGGCAACCGATATGACCAAAATTCCTCTACAAGCATGAATCTTGATGTTGCAATCGTAAATCAAACCGGTCGAGATCAAGCACTTAAAATATCATTGGAAACTTTGAGACATCGCTTAAATTCCTAAAAGCTCTCAAATATGGAGTGTTTATAGTCAAATCGAAGCGCCTCGACGAGGGTTCCAACAAGCCAAAGATCTTACAATTTCATTTGAACATTCAAATGCACAAAATACATCATATGATCAAGGGGATCATTTTGAGCGTCCGATGAAGTGGAGTGATAATGAAGTTTTGCATGTATTTACGTGAGACACCACTCCTCCACCTATAAATAGCCCCTCATTCCTCATATGAGGGGAGGCCAAGTGAAGGAGAGGAGGCCCAAGCAAGAGAGAGGAGAGAGCTCTAAAGATCCTCCAAGCACAATCGTGCCGCCACTCGACGGTCGTCAACCACCGCCACCGGCCACTACCGCCGTTGATCCTTTGCCAATCTCTCGGTCCTCCATCAAGATGACTTCTACCGAATGTTTCTGCTTCGCTGATTGTTCCTCGCATTTCGCTGATTGTTCCCCGTGATTTCCAAGTCGCATTTCTTCCTGATTGCCGCATAGTTCACCATCATCTCGCTACTACTAGCAATCGCATTTAATTGACTTGTCACATAGATGTTGTTCCTTTCTCATATACCATGATATCCCAGACGGGAAGATCTTGTACTCAAACAGATACATAATGGAAGCTTTTTCTGGTTAGCCGGTTTTCCCTCTTTTCGAGGTTTTTCACGTAAAATTGGAGTTTTATTTTTCTTTAAATACTCGCTTGGATTTCACAACGTTTGAAATACTTTACTCTAGAATCGATTTTAAGACGAACAATATATATATATATATATATATATATATATATATATATATATATATATATATATATATATATATATATATATATATATATATATATATATATATATATATATAAAATTATATTGTGAATGAGTTATCTTATCCTCCTTATTTATAGAGAGGGATAAAGAGTCTTTATGATGCCTTTCTCATTTAATAAAAAAATATATGAGAAAAAAATTACTTCGTGAAATGAGTTGCCACACTCTTGGAGAGAGAATCTTTATGAATTCTATCTCATTTAATAATGTATATAATATATATATATATATAAAGCTATATCTCCTATTTATGGAAGAGAGAGAATCCATATAGAGCTCAACTCAATTTAATAACAAATATTTAATGAAAAAATTATACTCTAAATAAGTTATATCATTCCTTATTTATTTATAGAGAGAGAACCCACTAAAGACAGATTTATATATATGTCAGGGTGGGCAATTTGTCCATCCAAGGTGGTAAATTTGCCCATCCTCAATTTTATCATTTTTATATCTACTATTTTGCTTATATAAAATTTAGTTTTTTGCTCATTGCCTGCCCGCAATCTTAAAGCACGCCGCAAAATAATGCGGGGTGAGGTTGATCGCCGTTTTTTTTTAGTTTGTGCTGATTAGATCGGTACCTCATTGAGCTACGATAAATTAAAATTTACTTCTCCATGATTTGCTTATATAAAATTTAGTTTTGACCCTAAAAATGCTGTTTGGGAACATACTGGGCTGAGTTGCATTAATCTTAACACAAAAATTAGTTGCAACGTGATGTGTTAATTTTAACTTAACTTGAAATTGATATGATTATATAATTTGGGTAAAACGATTAAATAAAAATAACAACAAATTTTTAGTGAGTTTTAATATTAAAATTATTAAATAATTATATTAATATTTTAATTTTGATTAATAAAAAATTAGAAGAATAAAACCATTTTAAATTTGATTTCTATATAATATACTATATTAAAAAAATGGCCCCACGCAATTTATGATGAAGTCATGAAATTTATTGTAAATATTTTTTATATTTTTCAAATTTTTTTTGAAGCATAAAAAACTTAAAAAGGCCCTTAAATTAATAATTACAAATTCATATTCAATATTAAAAGAAATTTAAAAAAAATTAAAAAATTCACCTAACCTTTCCCCTTGATTTTTTTTTTTTTTTGGAAAATATGAGGGGATAAACCCCAATTCATTCCAATAAGATAATCATTTATAAACACTAACAGTAACCAGAATAGGACTGGAACGAAAAAGAAGAGCAAACATAACAGCTCTTCAAAAGAAAACAGCAAAGACAGAAAGAAAACAAATATAGAAGGAGGGAACTGAAGGACTCAGATTACAAAAATTTTCCTAATTCAGGATATTGCTTACTCAAAAAACCAAAAATTCACCGGTTGCTGAAGTTGCCATCCATGAAACCTATACTGTAACAGAATATTTTTCCAGTTTGAGATAAGAATCAGACATAGACAAAGGTCCAGGTTGCAAAACAGCCTTCCAGTGTGAATCTAGCAACCCAAGCCGTGAAAACAGGCACCACAATCATCATTGTCCTTCCCAAAATAGAACCTATAGGAAAAAACCACAGCCAACTAGAAACCACCCAATGATATATCCAACCGAGAAGATCTGGCAATCCAAAATCGCAAAAAACAGGCACCACAAACATCTTCACCTTCCAAAGTAAAAGAGCAAATAGGAGAAAAGAACATATCCAACAGAAAAAACCAAGCTTAGATATACTCATTTTGCTTCCACTGTAGAAGGATCTGAGTAACATTTTCAGACCAATGATTCTTAAAAATCCACCTTCTTAGCTTATGTGCAACAATATTTCTGATTTGACACTCCATCCAGAAAGAAGAGTGAGGCACCTGTTTGAAAAACCGAGAATTCCTTTCCTTCCAGATAATATAAACAGATGCAGCTATAATTAAATAACATAATCTAGCCAAAACTTTGTTTTCCATATTACTTGTTTCACTTAGTAGTTGTGGGAGAGAGGCATGCATAAGTAATTGATTTCCTTGAGGTAATAATTTTCTCATCAAAGTCATAGATTCGAAACATTCAAAGAAAAGATGTGTGTGAGATTCCAAATTCACATTACAAAAATAGCATATGTGGATAGGACCTAATCCCCTAGTATAAAATATATCAGAAGTCTTTAGCCCTTTCAAAAGTGTCATCCAAAAAAAAATTGCATAATTAACGGCGTGACCCTTAAATCACACTTCTTTGTACTAATTTACCTTAGGGGTATCCTAGAACAAAGCTTTAATAATAATCTTAGAAGTAAGTTTCGGGTTTTTATCCAAAAGAATCAACCTGTCAGACTGCAAAAATGTAGATTCTGAAAAAAATTCCAGCAAATTAGGATAACAGGCAAGCAGCTCGCTCGGTAGAGAGAAAGTTCCATTTAAGAAGATCGAATTAACTCTAGCATTCAGCGGTTTATCAAAAACAGTAAAGGAATCATTCCCCATAATTTCGTATAAGGATGACCCATTACACCAATGATCAAAGTAGAGGGATAGCAACGATTTATCATCAATATTAATGGATATCAACCGACAAAATCTAGAAGCAAGAATTTTCAGATCTCTCCATAGAGGAGAGATACGATCTCCCTTTTGAAACCATAAAGAGATATATTTGCTCCGGCACCATTCAGCAAACTGAGAAGCATTGTTTAGGAATCTCCATAAACATTTTGTTTTGCACAGAGAATTAAGTATAGAAGCAGAATAAAGTCCAATACCTCCCCTACTCCGAGGGATAGCAGTCTTTGCCCAAGAAATCGTATGAAGTTTACGCTCTTCACCATTGTGATAAAAGAAATTAGCCATAATAGAAGAAACCTTTTTTAAAATACACTTTGGTATAGAGATTGATCTAAACCAATATGACAAACATCCATTTACCGTAGCACGCAGAAGTTGGAATCTACCACCATAGGATAACATTTTACTTTTCCATCCCGCCAACCAATTATAAAGTTTGTCAAAAAGAGCTGAAAAATGATATAACTTTAATCTACCAACATTAATAGGAATTCCCAAGTACTTAAAAGGAAAACTTCCAGCTTCAATGTTCAGAATTCTGCATAAGGGCTCCATTTGAGTGAGGTTTTTAGAGAAACAAATAGTGGACTTATCCGTATTAATCTCCAACTCAAGGTAATCAGCCATAACATTAAGAGATTGTTTGAGAGAATTAATAGTTTGCCAACTAGCAGAACCAGAAATTAAAAGGTCATCAGCAAAAAGTAAATGAGAAATAGCACAGTTCCCACCCATTGCAGGAGTAAAGTTCCCATTGGAAACTTGTTCATCAAGTAAACAAGAGAGAGTATCCATTACAATAGTAAACAAAAAAGGTGAGAGGGGACAACCTTGTCTAAGACCATTTGATGAGCCAAAATAACCTTTAATCTCACCATTTAGAACCACTGAAAAGGGAATATCACAAATACAAGCTTCAATCCACTTTATAAACCGAGGAGGAAAACCTTTTTGGGCCATCCTATGAAGAAGAGCTTGCCAATTTATTAGGTCAAAAGCTTTTCAAATATCAAGTTTTGCTATAAAATTGGTGCCATGACTTCTAGATAATAGATCAAAACTGATTTCATGAGCTAAAGCGATGTTATCAGATATATCTCTCCCCTTAATAAAAGCAGATTAGGCTATATTAGTGATATGGAAGGGCCATTTTTAGTCTATTTGAAATTACCTTTGCCACCACTTTGTAGAAAGTATTACACAAAGATATAGGTCTAAAATCAGGTAAAGCATTAGAATGTTTAGTTTTTGGGATCAAAGTGATAAGAGTATGTTTAAATGGAGAAGGTAGCTTTCCATTTTTAAAGAAGTGATGTGCAGCTAAAAGGAACTGCTTGCTAGTAATGTTCCAAGAATCCTTGAAGAATTTTGCATTGAACCCATCAGGACTAGGAGATTTATTGTCTTCAAAACTGTACAAAGCCTCAATAGTTTCTTTATCAGTCACATCGAAATTCAGCTCATCAGCATGCGTAGAAGTCACTCTTTCACCTGTAGGAAGATTAGAAAAAGAAGTAACACTTGACCCCCTATAATTGAAAAGAGAAGAGAAGTAGTTGCAAATCTCATTTGCAATAGAGGTTGGCTCAGATATAGTCAAGACTAATTTTGTTAGAGTCCGATCCTTTATTGAGCAATATAAGAATTTGATATCATCATTAGAAGAGGTTAACAATGTGCCTTAGCCCGTTGGGCAACCCAATTGTATTCATCCTTAATCAGGTTAATATATTTATTTCTAATATCCACTGATTCCTTTATTAAAACATCATTTGAAGGGTCCAATTCAAGCCTATGGAGAATGTTTTCTTGATCCAATTTTGAAGATAGAATCTGAGATTGAAGAGAGGAAGAATTCCAATTTTGTTTTTTGAGTAGGACTTTAGTTACCTGGGTCTTCTTTAAGAATACAAAAAGAGGATCACCATAGAAGAAGGTTTACCAAGCAGAACTGACCACCCCTAGGAAGTCCATGTGAGAGCTCCAATAGTTCCTAAAATAAAACCTTGGCGAGGTTTCCGGCAGGTTGTTTAGAAATAATATTAAAGGAGAATGGTCAGAAGAAAGAGGTGGAGAGGATTTATAATAAGAGGAAGGGTAAGAGTTAATCGACATGGTATTGCATAAAACTCTATCTATCTTAGTAAAGATAGGGTTGTCAATTTGAAGATTAGACCATGTATAAAATAAACCAGTGCTAGGAAGGTCCACCAATCCACAATCCTGTATGCAATCTCTGAAATCAGTCATTTTACTAGTTGGAGTAGGATTGCCCCCTAATTTTTCTTTACAAGAGATTATACAATTGAAATCCCCTTGTATTATCCATGGGCCATTAATTAAAATAGCAATATTGTGCAAAGCATCCCATAGAGCCCTTCTATCAATTGGGTTGTTATGACCATAGACAAAATAATGAAAAATTCTGGTTTACCATTACTTACAATAGATCCATGAATGTATTGAGCATCCATGATAATTGTCTTGAAAGATAAATTTGCTGGATTCCACTTGATCCAAATTCTACCACCTGGACAATTGTCAAAATTAGCAGAGCAATCCTCTTGAGAAAACATATTGAGTTTCCTAGAACAGAAATCATTATTCAATGATGAGGGAGATAGCTTAGTTTTGAGGAGACAAAGAAGATCAAGGTTATATTCCTTAACAATTCTTTTGCAATCAAGAAATCTACCTTCAGCAAGGAGTCCACGAACATTCCAACACCAAATCTTTGTATTCATGGACATCAATAAAGAAATCTTTACTTTCCCTTCCTTTTGGACATAGCTTTGTGGCTATGCCCATTGTGACTCGATGTGGCCTTAAGATGATCATTATTCTGCTCAGATTTGCTCGGGGATTTAGATAACTGTTCAGATGATTTCTGTGATTGAGCACAAGCTAGAGAAGCTACAGAGGATCGGGTGATTACCCCAGAGGAGCCTGCTATAGGAATTTCAGATTGAAGAGGCAAATCAGATTGAGGTTGCTCTTCTATTACAATAGAAGAGTTATAATCGAGAATATCTTCATGCGAAGGAGAGTGAATCGGCGTCTGATTGAGGTCGTTAATGGTAGAGGTTTCTGAAATGTTTGGATTAGAAGGAATAGGGGTAGTATGAGAGAGGGGGTTTGGAGAGGACTGAGTCACAGGAAGGCTAGAGAAACTTGGGTTTTTTGCGACTGAAGGTTTGAGGGGAGCTCGAGGGATACGACTTCGGCTACGACCCCTTGAAACATGTCATTTCTCAGGGTTAAGTGGGCAAGCCTCATTTTCATGGGAAAAGGAAGAACATCTAGAACAGGCTTTAGGTTTCCAGTCATACAGAATCTCTTGATGAAATTTATAGCGATTTAAATTCAGGGAAACGGAATCTGGCAAGGAAGATGAAGGGTTTACTTGGACACAAACTCTAGCGAATGTGATCCTTGATTTAGATGCTGTAAGATTGTCAACAGCGAGGGGAATATCGACAGAGCTTGCAACTTTAGAAAAGCCGGCTTCGTTCCAACAACAGAGGGGGAGATTCGGCAATTTGATCCAGATAGGAATTTCAGAGAAATGCTCTTTAGACGGTCGGAAATCCCACGACCACTTTTGGAATATAAATAGCCTTCCATTGAAGAAGCATGGTCCATGATCCCAAACCATTTTGAAATCTTCAGAGCATGTAAATTTAAAGAGAAAGAAATCCCCTTCGAGTGACAGTAGTTCCAGGCCCCCTTTGAAAGCCCATTTCCTTTTGATTGCCGCAAGAAGTGAACCATAAAGGGGCGTTTTCCAATCGCATGACCAACTAGAGAAAGAGACCAATCCTTCTGACCTTCTATCAATTCCGATTCAGAGAAGCAGATCTCATCTGACGGAGGAGGAATGTATGATAAAGCCACAGACTTGCTTTTCTCATTTTGGGACATTAGTAAGTCTTTCCAATTGCATGAAATAGGGACAATTGATTTCTGTGTACTCATGGATAAAGAGGTTGAGGATTGAGGATGGGCACTAAGTATAGAGTGGGAAGTAGATGAAGAAAGGGGTGGAAAATTAGCGGACAATCCCCTTACATGATTCATGACGGATGGGGAAAAAAGAGGAGAAAGAGAGGAGGACCGGCCCCCCGGCCGGAGGTCAAAAATAAAAAAGGAGAAGATCCTACGTGAAAACAGCCACGCTCTACGACCAAGGGGAGAAATCGAACCTGGATATGCCATCGAGCTTCTTTGGGGGCGACCTGGAGCAAGCATAAGCCCTAGTTTTCCGTTTTACCTGTTAGCCTCTCCAACTTCCCTCACCTCATTTGTTAGGGATTCCACTTCTGATACTACCTGCCATTGTCAGCATGATAAGAAAGTTTTTAAGTTGTTCTGATTGGAGATTTACCAAAAATCGACATGTCAAATCATAGACCCTAAAAAATAAATTTATTCATCGAGATTCGTGCCAGCAAAAACTCTCCAGCTTGTCATCCAGTATTTATTATGATGAATTTACCCTCCTACGCGTCTGACCCCGGCTTTAATGTCAGACTATCGTCATGCACATTCCGCATTGTGCTTTTCTGCTTTCACATTTAATCCTCTTGCTCAATCCTTCCTGTATATATATATATATATATATATATATATATATATATGATTTCTTAGTGTTTTCACAGAGTAGCTGCAACTTCTAAGATGTCGATCAGGGGTAATTAGAGCATGATTAGATAGATTCTGTTTTAAAGTTTGTGTTAATTTTGGTGAAATTTTAAGCATGATAATATTAGTCAAATTAGATGTTTATCCTAAGTAATTTCGAAGTTCAGGATGTAATGACGCAGTCCATTTAGCGATCATAGATCATTTGGTTTAATTCAGCTATGGATTATGTCACTTTTTATTCAAAATGGCCATCACTTCGACCGCCGATTGTATGACCGTCCTGAGAACAGCTTATTTGATATATTTCATCATTTTGACACTACCAGAGCAATTAATTTCACGAATGGAGGTCATTTGGGCATCATCGCAATCTTTTCGACTCATACGTGTGGCATATCGACGTTCGACTCATCGGTGATGCCGGATTGTGCAAATGTATATTTTGATCAATTTTGATGTTCTAAATGCAATGAGGAAGTACGTTCAACGATTGGAGATCATTTCGACTAATTTCATCGATGTTCAATGTATTTCAGCTTTGACTTAAGCGTTATTGCATCTGAAGTTCGCCGAATTTGACTTGTAGGCTCGAACTTATGTAGCATGTATGGAGGTCAACAATTGTATACAATACTTCTCACACGATTAAGAACGATAAAGTTACCTGTCTTCATCAGCCATTTTTATTCCATTTTATTTCACTTTCTTTGCATTCCACAACTTCTTAAATGAAGAGCCTACCTTTTGTATACAATCCAAGACAATTTCAATTAGGCACTTACATAGCAACTTTTTCTTATAAAATTCACTTAAATTCTTTTTTAAATTATGTAATTGTTCTAGTAATCCTTCTTTATTTGGTAACTTCCAAATCACACCTAATATTCACATATAATAGAAGCACATAGTGCCAAAACATTAAAATTATGAGCTAACATATTTTTAAAATTTTAGAAACCCATGTTTCCAAAAGAGATTGTATATAATGTTCTTTAGAGGTGGTGTTGAATTTACTTATCATTACATTGGTATTTTTAATTACTCACACAATTCCTCTATTATTTTGGAAGTGAAAAATTTTCTAGTCCAATCTTCCTTCAAAACTAATGGGGACAGATGAAATTAGCAATATTATATTCTTATCTTGTCAGATTAGTTTGAAATCAAAATTGCTTAGTGAAATCTCAATTTCTAGCATCATTTGGCTATGCATCACAATAAAAATGCTTCCAAGATCTATCATGATCCAATTCAGAGTTATTCTTAATTTCTTATATTCACTTTCCTAATTGGAGGCTTCTCTATAACGCTCACTTGATCAGTTCATATTATTCTCTTAATATTTCCTTTGGTATAGTCATTTGAATGGGCACGATTACTAGTAAAATTTCTCTTCATCAAATTAGTCTTGAATATGTCTGCGACTTATGTTATGTAAAGTTCACAACCAGAGGATGACTCTCATCCTCTGTAGTTTTAGAACAAAAATGTGAAGGAGAATTTACAATCTTTTTGGTGAAAATATGGATTTTATTTTTTGCATACATTATTCCTCAAGAAGGGATTTAAATATCAAAAGAAAAAAAAAAAGCAAAGAGGTTTAGGGTGTGAGGTTTAAATTTTTTCTATCAAATGTCAGAATACTCAAAAAGAAGAAGAACAATAGATATTTTCAAAATCAATATATAGAGAAAAAAGTCATTTGGTACAACATAATGTACCAAGCAAATTTTTGGATGAATTACAGGCATAGCAAAAAAGTTCGCTCCATTACAAATAAAAGATAGAATATTAATCTTCATGATCAGCATTTAGATTTGTATTATGATAGTTTTATCCTTACAACACACTAACAACAACAAATGAAACACAACTTTTGATAGCATTCACTATAAAAGCATACAGGGCATTAGGCTCTAGGCTTCAATTAATAGAATTATTTATAGTAAAACTAGTGAAGGAACACAACTTTCCTATTTTTTTACATAACAATCTGTTAGTATTGCTGTAAAAATAGCTTTCATGTTGTGCATGAACATTATGGTAAGTGTTGTAGCATTTCCCAAATAAAATCCCACTGGCTTTGCAATAGCTTACTCTACCACAAACCAGCTATAAAGCTCAACAAAACAAGCCCTATCATATATATTAACCCTCAAAAGAAATGAACAATAAAAGAGCCTCAACATGAAAGCTGTTTTTACAGCAATACTAACAGATTGTTATGTAAAAAATAGAAAGTTGTGTTCATTCACTAGTTTTACTATAAATAATTCTATTAACTGAAGCTTAGAGCCTAATGTCATGTATGTTTTTACAGTGAATGTTGTCAAAAGCTAGATGATGCAAATTTGTCTGGTACCCCATAATTTTCAACGCCAATGAAAATTTATTTTTTCATCATATAGGCTGGATTGAATTTTACAACTTTGGAAAAATGTACGACCACTTCTTTCTTCTCTCTTCACTCTTTAGCATGATAACAATGCAAGGCAAAAAATTTTAGATATTTTATAATCAAGTATCTTCTTAATTTATGCAAGATAATAATTATGTTTGCAGTAAATTCATGAAGAATTTGGGCTTTTATTCTTTCATTGTAATTTTTTTAAAAAAAAATTAATTTGGGTTGAATCGTATATTAATATTACTTGGTGGAAATGTAAGATAAAGCTTGATGGCTTTCTTCTTCATGGAAACTAGGGTGATTTTCCATCTAAACAATATTTATCACTTTTATACTATTATTCTTGATATATCCCTCTAAAATTTATAAATGAAGCACAAATCTCAAATTAAAGCATATATACAATCAAGTTAAACGACTCAGTAAGACGAGTCCAATAATGCTAGAAGCGGGTTAGCTCCAGCCCAAATGAGCTCAAATCAAGCTCAAAATCTACATATGAAAACTTCGAGTCACTAACTGGATAATCAAATGACTTTTAAATTTGACGTGCTTATAGTCGAATCGAGCAGCTCGATGAGACAAATCCAACGAGCCTAAGATCACTCAAATCAAAGATCGTTTGGATGGTCAAATTACCAAAAAAACTATCTATGATCAAATGGATGAATATACACAGTTCGATAGATTGTTTTGAAATTTTGGCTACAATGACTAAAATGCCCCTCTCAGAATCCTATAAATATGATATCATTCTTTTCATGAAGGAGGAGCAAGGAGGTAGAAGCGAACTTGGGAGAAAGTTGAGAGAGAGCTAGAAGTTCGAAGTTCGAAGTTCATCATCACCACTATTGTCGCCGATCGCCACCTATTATCATTAACGACTGTCACCAATAATCGTTACAGTCCAACTACCAACGTATAGCTGTTGTAACATAATTCTAAAATTCCTATTATCAGGATTTCTCACATAAAACATTGTAATCCCGCTATCGGGAAAATTCACACTTTGTACTCCAAAGTTGATATATAGTGAAGCATCTTTACTAGACTAGTCCCCATGATTTTTTACCCTCTTCCTCGGGTTCTTCCACGTAAAAATTCTGGAGTTTCTTATTCTCTTTCAACTATCTGTGTGCGTGTTGGATTTTCATACATAGATAAGGCCTGAAGATTTATTGTACCGCTACAAGTTTTATGGCACGCAACAGTTTGACGCCGTCTGTAGGAATGAGATTCGCATTACCTTATCATGTTAGACAACCAAGTTTCTCAACAAGATCGAAACCACCGCCGTGGAGAGCACTTCATACTTTTAGAGCGCATGAAGAATGGAGGAACATCAAGCTCAGATCCTTTAGCTCTTATTAGGAGCTGAATAATCGAGAAAATCACAACAAACTGGAGGAAATCGACCCTATGAACAACATGATATAGTTCATTTTATTGAAGAAACTAATGAAGGACCCCCTCCTGATCATGTTAAAATTCCTCCCGTACATCATCTTGATATGAATCATGACTATACTGTTAGCTCAACTCATCTTACTCGTATTACCCGACCAACATTAAATACCCCTACCTCTTTGATGGGATTGAATCACCCCCATTTCATGGAGACAACTCGAGAAGTTATTAGAGATGAAATACAACGCTTTGTTTGAGATGAATTTTTGTTAAGAGATAAACTGTTCATCCCTCGTCAGAGTATTCAAGTATCTTCTCCTTTGCATGATATGGTTCTTCAACAACCAATTCTGATGGGGTTTAAACTACCTAATATTAAACCTTATAATGGAACCTCTGATCCTTATGAGCACATCGATCATTACAGAACTATTATGCATATTCAACAAGCCTTCGATGCTTTACTCTATCAAGTTTTTCCTATTACTTTTAAAGGGTAAGCTCGTACATGGTTTTATTCCCTTCCTCAACGGAACATTCTCAACTTTGCTCATTTAGATAAACTCTTGTCGAACAATTTATCTCAAGTCGAAGAATCATCAAAGACTCTTCTAATCTTTCTGGAATTTGCCAAAATGAAGGAGAAACCCTCAAAGAATACTTTCAAACATTCTCTTTAGAAGCTCGTCAAATTCCAGGAGTAGATCCAGAGCTACTTCGAGGTGTCTTCCTTGGAGGTCTTAGAGTCGGGCCTTTCTACTCTTCATTAATGTGAGATGCACTGCGATCTTACACAAATCTTATTCACCGAGTAGCCACAAATTACTCGATGAAGTTATTATTGCTCATAGAAGATAATTTGAGAATAACTCTAAGCGCAAGTACACATCAGAAAATCTTACAATAGTATCTCAAAACAAAAAAGGAAAATATTCAAATGATCGATGCCATTATGACACTTCTAGATATACTTCACTAAATACGCCTATGATTGATATCATAATGGAGATTCAAAATTTTGAATATCTCAAATGGCCAAACCCATTAAGAAATCCAAATGGAGAAAACCAATCATAATATTATCACTTTTGCTGTTCAAAAGGTGATTCAACTGAAAGCTACGTTCATTTGAAGGAAGAAATTAAACGTTTAATACAACAAGGACATCTGGGACGCTACTTGTTGGAGCAACGCACAGATCATTAAAAAGAAGATATAAGAATCATGGTAAAGAAACTGTTGGAGTTATTGAGTAAGAAATATCACCAATACTTATCTAAGGAAAGGTCTCACTAAGCAAGTGACTAAATAAAGTTAAGTTTCTTCTTTACTCTATTGAAAAGTTTAAAGATTTTATTTTATAAAATAAGTTTTTATTATCAATGAAATATTCTTTTGTTGCATTAAATAAAACCCCTTAAAAGGCATACTCATGAGGAGGCCTATATGGGAAGCTAACACTGGATAAGGTACTCACTAGAAAGATCTCAAGAAGGCAAGTGGTAGACAAAGTCTTCACTAATAACCCCTGAAAGGCACGCCCCTCAGGAAGCCTCGATGGGAAGTTAGTAGTGGACAAGGTCCTCACTATAAAGACTCCAAAGGATCAAGTGATTGATAGAGTCTCCACTCATCAAAAACCTTAGAAGGAAAAAGCCTCAAAAGATACAGGTACATCAAAAATCTTAGAAGGCCAAAACCGGAAGTACATCAAAATCTCAAGCAAAAAAGCCTCGTACTGTACATCAAAATCTCGAAGGCAAAAGCCCCGTAGAAGGTACATCAAAAACCTTAGTAAGCAAAAGCTTCAGAAGGTACAGGTACATTAAAATCTCAAGAACTAAAGCTCAAGTACAGTACATCAAAATCTCGATAAAGCCTTAGAAAGTACAGATACATCAAAAATCTTAGAAGGCAAAAATCTCATAAGTCTCTATTTTTGAAGTTTAGAATCACACTAAAAACTGAATTCGGGATGCACGCCTCCTAACCAGGTCAATTGGAAATCCTGAGATCGGGGAGAACTAGAGCTTGCGAGAGGGGTCAACACTATTATATAGATTAGTGGAGGCTACCAAAGAGAAGAATGTGGAAGCACACCGGAGCCTCTTCGTATGAACTACGGGCCTTGATCGCCTCCAAACTCGGTCTAACGATGACAGTTGACGCCTCTTTCGAGGAAAAACTAGAGCCTCGTCGTATGAACTACGGGCCTTGATTGCCTCCAAACTCGATCGGTTCGACAAGGACAGTTGATGCCTCTCTCGAGGGAAAATTGGAGCCTCATCATTTAAACTATAGGCCTTGATTGCCTCCAAATCTGGTCGGTCCGATGAGGACAGTTGATGCCTCTTTCGATGAAAAATCAGAGTCTCGTCGTCTAAGCTGCGGGCCTTGATCGCCTCTAAACTCGGTCAGTCCGAAGAGTATAATTGACGCCTAGTTCGTGGGAAAATTAGAGCCTCACCGTACAAACTACGAGCCTTGATCGCCTCCAAACTCGACCAGTCCGATGAGGACAATTGACGCCTTTCTCAAGGGAAAACTGAAGCCTCACAGTATGAACTATGGGCCTTGATCGCTTCTAAACCTAGTCGGTCTGACGAGGACAGTTGACACCTCTTTCGAGGGAAAACCGGAAACTCGTTGTATGAACGATGGGCCTTGATCGCCTCCAAACCCGGTCAGTTTGACGAGGACAGTTGACGCCTCTCTTGAGGGAAAATCAGAGCCTCACTATATGAACTACGGGCCTTGATCGCCTCCAAACCCGATCGATCCGACGATGACAGTTAATGGGACTATCGAGAGAAAACCGGAGCCTTGCCGTATGAATTATGGGTCTCGATCCCTCCAAACCAGGTTGGTCCGATGAGGACCGTTGACGCCTCTTTCGAGGGAAAATTGGAGCCTCACCGTCTAAACTACAAGCCTTGATCGCCTCCAAACCCGGTCGGTTCGATGAGGACAGTTGACGCCTCTCTCGAGGGAAAACTGGAGCATAACCATATGAACTACGGGCCTTGATCTCCTCCAAACCTGGTCGGTTCGACGAGGATAGTTGATGCCTCTTTCGAGGGAAAATCGGAGCATTGTCGTACGAACTGCGGGTCTTGTTCGCCTCCAAACCCAGTCAGTCCGATGAGAAATGTGCGAATTTTTCCTTACCATTTTGGGGATATTTTTACTAGAAAAAATGACTCGTAAAATTCTTTTAAAAAATAAAATAAAAATACAAAAAAATGAAGAAAACTCTTCATATACCTCATTAAAAAAACTTTTTATCTTCTAAAGAGAGAGAAGAGATAATTATTGATATTTTAAAGAACAAAACTCTTCATATTCCTCGTTTAAAAAAAAACCTCTTCACATACCTCATTAAAAAAAGTGAAGAAAAAAACTATTTATATTCTTCATAAAAAAATAAAAATAAATAAATAAGTCTTTACGTCTTCTCTCTCTTTCACTCTCTTTCTCACGGCAACATGAAAAAATTAGCTTAAATAAAATTGACAATCATTTGATATTGCTCCAATATTTCTGACTTTGATCTCCTTTGGGATGGTGCATATTCCAAGCCATACAATTGCAATATTACACAATAAGAATACAACAATAAAAACAACAAATAGCCTTTATGCGTCCTATTATGTCGGGTCAGCTACGTGAATCGTTCATCTCCATTGTGTCCTATTATGTGTCAAATTCTCATTTAATTCAAGTATACTAAAATTATTTTTTCTTAACCAAGTATTTTTAGGTCGACCTCTACCTTTCTTAACATAAGGCAAATCTAAAACATCTAATCTCTTAATCGGGTCATCGGATGACCGACGCTTTATAAGACAAATCTAATACATTTACTTCCATAACGGGGTCATCGACTACTCTCCTAATCAGGCCATCGAACGGCTGACGCTTTATAAGACAAATCTAACACATCTACTCTCCTAATCGGGTCATCGGATGGTCGACGCTTTATGTGGTCAAACCATCTAAAGTGACTCTCTCTAATCTTATCTGCCACTAGAGCTACTCTAACTTTTTTCTGAACACACTCATTTCGCGTTTTATCTTCAAGAGTAAAGTCACTCATCCACCTGAGCATCCTCATCTCTACAACACTTAACTTAGTCTTATGCTTCTATTTTATTGGTCAACATTCTATATCATAAATCAAATATTATAGAATAAGAATATTCTAAATAATTAATTTGGTAACCATTGCCTTCTTGTTAATATGTATATATCATATCAATAAATATTGATGATACATAAATAAGACATAACGTGCTAAGGATGTCCCGACAACTTTGTTCCTTGAGGAAGCTATACTAAGTTGATTTGATTGTTCGAATCTAAACAAACAACTAGACTTAGGGGCGGAACAAGTTTTTAATTTGAGGATAGGCAAAAAATAAATTTAAAAAATGAATAATTCAAAAGAGAGACTTGTATTACATTATCATCACTAAATTGAATAATATTTACAACCTTTTAAATTTATTTTGTATTTTATGATAATATGGCATAATAGATTTGTTAAAAATCAAATCAAATACTTCTTTTTAGAAATAAAGACACATGTTCGACTTTTTTTTAAAAATAAAATTAAATCAGCAACTTATTAAAAATGAAGGCACAACTTCTGCTTTTTCTAAAAATAAAAATAAATCACTAATTTTCAAAAAATAAAAGCACACTTTCAAGCTTTTTTTTTTAAATAATAAAAAATTAAGAATTTTCAAAAATAAAGTGGACTTTTTTTAAAAGGAAGATTTACATACATAACACACAAATCTTCCTATTTATATATTTAATACTTAAAGTTAAATATTTACTTATCTAATAATTTCTCATGCTTTAAAAAGTGCATTTATTTTTTTATAAAGTTAGTGATGATGATATTTTTGATGTGATATTGAAGATTAGGGTGATATATATATGTAAAAATTGAAATTAAGGTGTTAAATATGTAAATACATAAGAATTATGTGGCACCTATGTAAATCTCCCTTTTTAAAATAAAGATGCATGTTCAAGTATTTTTAAACAAAAAATATTCACATAGCTTAATCAACTATGAAAAATATTTCACTCAAAAATATTTCTGAATAATTTGATCATATACGATCACCTGAAATAATACATATAATTAATAATTAAATACTCATCAAATCTTATCAAACCTTACTTTCACAACCAGCATACTTAAGTCTAATATAAAAGTAACAAATTTTATTAACATAAAAATATGAGGGGACATTTTATTATTTTTTTCTAATTAGACTCATAAATGAGCAAGACAAAGATTATTAAGATAATATGAATATTAAAAATGATTTGATAAAAAAATAAAATAAGATTTGAGCTTAAAATATGCTTAATCCTTTCCCAATTAGCTTAAGCCTTTTCTAATACCATGCAAAATGAATATATTTTTGACCGAGCATTTTTGTCTAAAGAAGAATAATATTGTATGCTATGATCATATAAAGTATTATGTACTAGATTTATATAACAAATCATTTCTTTTATGCAATCAAGGATTAAAGAATATATATAATATAATAGATCATTACTTTTTGCCTAAAAGAAATACTTTTTTTTTTATATTTCATCAAGTCAACTATAACTACGTACTAGTATTTTAAATTTTTTTTAAAAATTTTTTCAAGAAAATAAAATAGCTCAAAATAAATTTCTTAGTTGATTGATTTAGACAATTCATCATGACTACAATATCATAATCAATAAATAAGAGATATTTATCTATTTGTTATTTAGAATCAAAGGGATTCTTTTTTTTTATGGAATTTTTATTTGAATTCTCAAAGGAATACAGATTGCTTAATGAAATAGATAAAATAAGCAATAAATATAAATATATACAAGGCTTTCTGAAGGAGAATCTTTATAATGAGGTTTTAGTAGAAACCCCTATATTGAACAATGAAGAAGTCAATGAGTCTATTTTGATTAGGGCGTTTCCTCAACTTCAACTGCAGAGTATGCATATAATGAAATTTGATTAATTTAATAAATATCTTCGAGATCTACACGATATTCTAAATAAAATTTTACATAGATTTTTCTGACGATTTCATTGTGAATTTGTTAATGCTAAATTTCAGATTTTAATGTTTAGTTTAATTTTTAAGAAATAAAATTGAAATAAAGATCTATTTATCATACAAATTTTAAACTAAAATGATGGGTGGATTAAAATTTATTTAATTTTAAAGTTTAAATATCTATTTTATAAAATAATTAATTAAAAAATTAAATTTATAAAAATAATTTAAATCACTTTATTTAACATTAGAAAATTCAAAAATATATATTTAAACATTTCAAAATCATTTAATTAATTATTAAAAATTAATCAATTTAAAAAAATAATAATCAATATACTTATAATTATAAAATCAAGTACAACAAAAAAAAAGGTGTGAATGTGATTCCTTTTCACATTGACAGAACTTGCAATCAATAACTGAACCCAAGGCTCTTGTGGATAAGACATCAGACGTTTTTAGAGCATTGTGGAATGCCAACCAACAAAAGATAGCGTAAATTAATGAAAACCCTTTGAACCAAATATCTTTAGACCACTCCACAACCGGGTATTGATTATTAATAGCAAGAATAATATGTCTACTAGTTGAAGCACAAATCTTGATGTTGAAACCAATATGATTCTGAATCAAGACTAACTCAGATCAAGCACTTATTATCAATCGATCGTAAACACGGAGAAATAAATCAACGCCTTGACGAACGGATCTAACAAGCCTAAGATCTCATAATTAATTTCATTTGAGCATTCAAATACTTAAAATACATCAAATGATCAAAGAAATCATTTTGAGCCGTCCGATGGAGGAGTGGTTCGATTTTGCGTATTTACGTAAACTTCACCTCTAATAGATAAATAGCTCATTCTTCACATGAGGAGCACAAGAGAGGAGAGCTCTAATGCTTGAAAATCCTCCAAGCATAATCACCATTCGACGGCCGCCACCACCTCGCGGTTGACAACTACGCCGCCACGCCACAACCACCACTACGCTCCACCGCCGATCCTCATCATTGTCGGGCTTGCCGTCGTGAGCCGCCAATCGCTGCCGCCACCGCGCCGCCAACCGTCGTTTGGCCATCATCACCTCGACGCCGGCCAGTTGCCGAACTATCGTGGCCACCGCCCCATCACACCATCTTCGTCCATCACCACGAAGACTTCATCGCCGTGTTGACTCGCGTTCACCATCATCTACTACCACTAGAATCGTCAACGACTATATAAATTTATTGTTGTCGATTCTCGAGATTCCCATTGTCTTCTCATTTTGAATTATGTAATCCGTTATCGGAAAAATTTGTACTCAAAGGATATATATAGTGTAAGATTTTACGGGTTGGCGTAATTGTTCTCTGTTTCGAGATGTTTTCACATAAAATTAGTTTTCTTATTAAATCTTTAAACATTCAGATGCTTTAACTCCAATAAAGTTACGTAAACTTTACTCTCAGAATCGGTTTTCTAGCACGCAATAATTATTATAATTAAATTAATAATTTTACTCTGCTTTTTGTCTGATAGTTATGTCAAATAAAAAGTGTAAATAATTATAATTATCATTATTATTTATATTTATTTATTATATAGATTATTTTATTTATTTATATGTATATTATTATTTTCAATAAAATTTATCAGCCCATTTAAATGGTGCTGCTTCCAGGGAAAGAGGTTGGCCTAATAAAAAATACTTTTGATCATTAGAGGCAATACGAAAAGTTGGGAATTTTTTTTAATGTTTTACAGCTCACTTTTATGGGAGCTTTTTAATGAGATGCGGCACCCAATTTGGGGCTACATCTTCGAGGCATAAGGTGCAGTACACCCCTTATAATAAAAAATTTTTAATTCATTTTAAGAAGATGTGGTAACACATCGTAAATTTTGTTTATATATATATATATATATAATTTAAGAAACATGAATGGTCAAATTTCAAGTATAAATGCTCTTAATGTGTTGAGAGAAATTTCACATCTCACATCTCTTATTTTTCTCCCTTAGTGGCCTCTACTAAGTTATATAAGATGCGCAATCCCCCTTGTAAGCTCTGGTTCTCCTTAGCTTCAGGGTTTAAAATTGACCTGAATAGATAGTGTGTATCCTGCGTTTAGACTCTAATGTGCTCCTAGTTTCTTTAATTTTTCTTCAAGTCTTGGTTTCTTTCACTAATCAGATAATGCTGCATGACTCCCCCATCACAGTTCTTAACTCTTCTCAATGTTGAGATTTGAAAATAATCTATTTTGGCAGCATGTATCACACATTCAGACTTCAGCGTGATTCTTGACACCACCAAATCTTGGTTTCTCCATTAAGTTGTATGATGAAGTGCAATCCCCCTCGTAGGCTCCAATTCTCCTTAGTGTTGAAGCTTGAAACTGACCTAATTAAGCAACGTGTATCTTATATTTAAGCTTTAGTGTGATTCTAAGCTTTTCTATGTAAATGTTTCAAACAATCTTGGATAGACGATGCATAAACCTGCTTCGTAGATTCTAGGTCATTGTCGGTTAAAGCTTTTAACCCCAACATAAAAATACATATTTTTTATAGTGAAAATTTTTTGTCCTCCAACAGAGGTAAGAATTCCATATCCATTTCAGACATATGCTCTAAAATGAATGTATATATATGTTCTAAAATTTTTCATATATATGTACTTTCTGAAGCTTAAGTCTTCTAGAAGTTTTTTATGTATATACCTTTTGAGGTTTCTCAATGTACCTTTTGAAGCTTTTGACTTTTAAAGTTTTTAATGTACATATATGCCTTTTGAGATTTTTGATGTACATATACCTTATGAGGCTTTTGCATTTTAAGATTTTTGATAATGTACTTTATGAGGCTTTCACCTTCTGAAATTTTTGATGTACTAGTAACTTATGAGGCTTTTGTCTTCTGAGGTTATTTTTGAATGCATATACCTTCTGAGACTTTCGCATTTTAAAATTTTTGATATGCATGTACTTTCTGAGGCTTTCACCTTTTGAGATTTTTTAGATGTACATATATATTTTGATACTTTTTCTTTTCGAGGTTTTGATGAGTAAAGATCTTATCAGCCACTTATTTTCTTCGAGTCTTTCTAAGGAGAACCCATCCACTATTAACTTCCCATCAAGATTTTCTCATTGGCTTGCTTTCTAGGGGTTATTAGTGAAAAACTTGTCTACCACCTACTCTCATGGGAACTTTCTAGTGAGAACCTCTTGTCCAGTAAGAACTTTCCATCGAGGGTTCCTCATAAGTATGTCTTATAAAATGCAATAATAAAAAACTCATTCCTATTGTGATTAGTCATTCAAGTCATTAGTCACTTTCATTTTGTTCCTAGAAATGAATGTGACAAGTCCTTTTAGCTTTAGAGATTTGTGTTTGACTTTGTTGGAATATTGATATGTTTAATTTGTAATTAGTCACTTTCATTTATGAGCTTAAAATAAAAGTGACTAATTGTTAATAGCAATTAAGGTTCATTTTATGTAATATATATGAAAGTAACTAATGACTTAAATAAATTGAAGTCCGTTTTATGCAATAATAAAATCACATTGTAGTAAATGAAAGTGATTAGTGACTAATAACAATTAGGGAAACCCCATGATGCGGAGGTATTTTATTGCCACAAAAAAAGAGTTACAATGTACTTAAAGGGGATAAACTCCGAAACTACTGCTCAAAGAGCTACAATCAGCCTAAGGAGTAAATACCCATCTAAGTACATCCAAGAGCAAAAGAAAACATTAAAGAAATCAAAAGATACAAGATGATTAACATAATAGGCTAAAGGAAGGTTAAGGCCAATGCTCTGATGGTTGTAAGAGTGCTTTGTAATATGGAGCAAACCTGCAATATAAAAAGAGAGAAACACCTGCAGAGTTATAATGAGAGAGAGATTAGCAGTTAAGGTAATCTGAAAAAAAAGGTAGAAGGAAACAATATAATATGAGTATGATAATAAGGAAATGTGATAGAAGGCTCAGGGCTCAATCACACCATGTTGAAGGATGCAAGTATGAGCATCCAAACTTCAGCAGAAGGGTTACATCACATGAGCTACTACCAAACCAAAAAGGAGTGAGAACATCACAGCCATCATAGCCAACAAACCTGTGAGAAGGAAGCACCAAGTTGTTGATATTCTTGCGAGCTTTATTACCTGCAAACCTAAGCAAAATCATATCTAAAATATATAGGTAATTGCTAAGAGCTGAAGGATAAGGAGTCTCATTCAAGAAAAATATCATCAATATAGCCATCTTGACATGAGAATATATAAACATAAGTGAGTGAGCCATTTTAGCCAGAATCTCATGAATAGCCATATTCAGGAAATAAATTAGTTCAAAGATATAATCCCTCCATAAGAAAATTACAGAGGAGACAACTAAAACCTAAATAAGTCAATGAGCCTATAATTAACACCATCCCAATCACATGATATGTAAATGAATCTTTCGGTAAAATAACCGTGAAACAATCCCTTATTACGTCCCGGAAAGCAATAGTAAAGGAAGATTGCATCAACACAGGGAATGAGCAACCAACCAAAATTAGCACCAGAAAAATAGAAATTCCAATAGAAAGATTCAAGGCCTCCATTCGGATAATCGGATCAAAAGTCAATCCAGAGAACAAGACAACAAAAGGCAACAACATACAAGATAGGAAGGGACTAAACTGGCCATAATACCAGGTGATGCAGATCGAAAAACGAAGCCCAGGAAACAGCAACCACAACCAGAAAATAGGGGAAGAGTTACTCACAGCCAGGACTTTACCAACCGTGAGATGAGAAAACAGCAAGACCAACACAGTAATGAGATCAGAGCCGATCGCAACCCAGCAGCCTTTCAAAATGAAAAAAAGGCAGCAAGGCCTTCCGAAATGAAAAAAGGCAGCAAGGCCAATAAGATAAATAGTAGATTAAACACCATTGAAAACATTGACTAATTTGAATATTAAACCAATTGTAACAGTAGAAAATAAAGTCCCCATTAGAGATAGTGGGGTGCAGACTTCAGCAGATCAACAAAAGCAAGTAACACAGGGTGTTTAACATAGGGTGCTTCATCATTCTGACCAAGTCGAAGACAAGATGCAATGCCTTACAACTGATATTAAGATCTAATATAAGGAAAACCCATCTTGTCCAGGTTAACCAATCCTTGTAAGTGTTTAGGAAAAGAATGTTTATCAAAATTAATGGGCCCATTCAATCTAGTTCCTAAGTTAGCAAGGTAATCAGCGCAAGCATTTCCTTCCCTCCATATATGAGTGATTTTGTAACTAAATTGGTTGAGAAAAGTTTTAGTTAGTAGTAAATAATATAATTCAGCATTGTCATTTTTTTGATGCAGGAGATCGATTAGTAGTGAGGCATCCACTTCAAGCCGGATATTAAGCCAACCTTCGTAAGGAAATGTCAAGAGCATTATAAACTCCGTAAGTTCAAAAGGAACCGAGTTAGTAATAAGAGGATTAGCAAAGGCCAAGAGGACATCACCATTGAAATTTCTAAAGATGCCACCACATCCGAAGCATTAGGAGATACTCCATCGTTAATTGTGATGACATTATCAGTGGTTTGGCCCAATAAAGTATTTTGGCTTGATTAGAAGTGTCTTTATCCCCAATTGCAAACCCAATTTTGAGGCTACAAATTTACACCTTTAAAATGTTTATATTTAATAAGGTTGGCTTTAAATAAATCACGAATTTTGAATTTAGTTATAGCAATTATCTTGAAATGATTCATAGTGATATCGTTATGCTTAGCATCATTTCTAGCCATCCAAATAAACCAAATAATAATGAAAGCGAACGCTTTTTAATATGACCTTTGATATTGTTTTCAAAATATATCTCGAGGAGTCGATAAATAGTAAGCGAGTTGAATTTGTCAATGGAGAATAGATTATCGTACCAAAGCCAAAGTTTAGAGGTAATCGCTCCATTCACAAATTGGTGGTTAACATTTTCAATATGGGAGCAACAATGACATTTTGACGGAAGATGAAAACCTTTACCCCACATCAAGGAGTCAATAGGGACAAAGTTTTTTAAGATACGCCAAGTAAAAATAGAGTATGAGGTGGGAATATTGTTATGCCAAAGTCTAGCATACACTTTGGAATAGTCACGTGTTTCTTTGATCTTATGCCAAACATTTTTAAAACTGAATTCGCCATTGTGAGATAATTTAAAGAGAACCTAATCTTTTTTGTTGGGTGTAAAGTGTATATTTTTAAGTTTGTCTAAAAAAGGAGAAGGGATATACTCGATGAGCTTGGAAAAGTTCCATCTATTATTATTCCAAAGATTTGACTTTGATAGTATCAATAGAACATGAGGAAATTAATTCAAGAAGGAATTATTTCCAAGCCGCTTATCTTGCCGAAGAAAGAGGTGAGTTAATGCCCCAAAAATTAGTGATTCCGCCCATTTGATATTACAAAGTCTTTTCCAAATGGGAGAAGCGTTTTGTAAGAGCAATTCAAGGGGTGCTTTGATAGATTTGTTTGTCATGAAGTTAAAAGGCTATTGTTGCTTCTAAAATTCCACCAAAGTTTATATGAGAATGCGGTGATGGTGTCTTTAATAGTTTTACAACCAAGAGCACCTTCCTCGAAGATGCCGTAGATTTTGTGCCAAGAGGACCAGTGTATTTTTGAGGAAGAGGTATTAGAACCCCAAAAAAATTTGTTAATTAGCCTCTCAATTCTGTTAATGCAAAAGTTGGTTGGCACGATAGTTTGAATAAGATAAAGAGGCATCGAGTTAAGGGGTACTCTTAATCGGGTTAACCTCCCTCCAAAGGATAGAAAATGGTATTCCCAAGAGGAGATACGGTTATATATTTTGTGGATTAATTCATCAAAAGATAAGATCTTTTATGACCTTTGAGGGGTACCAGATAATTGATCGGAAGTTGTTGTTGATGAAAGTTAGTGATCCTCGTTATATGATTAATCTATTATTGGTGATTTTATTAGCGGTTATGAAACAACATTTATTTTGTTAAGGAGGAGACCACTTTCTTTGCCAAATTTGTTAAAGAATTTCATAATGGTTTTATGTGAGATATAGAAGCAAGAAAATGATAAAATCACAAGAAAGCAAAGATGAGTAATAGGAAATCCACCTTGAGTTTTATAAATCATACGCTTATTATAGAATAGGTCGTTCAGGCTCCTGGATAAGTAATCGACAGCTATAATAAAAAGCAAAGGAGATAATGGATCTCCTTGACGTAAGCCTTGTTTAGAAGTGAAGAAACCAGCTGATTCTCCATTAATGATAACAGAGAACCAAACATTAGTGACACGTTTTAATGATACTGAATAAATTCTTTTGAAAATCCAAAAGTTGAAGTATAGAAAAAGAAAATCCCAAGAGAGTTTGTCAAAGGCTTTAGTAATGTCGGTTTGAAGGCAAGCCTGTTAGTAGGAACGTCAATATCATGAATCATTTCTTGAGTTAAAAGAATATTATCGCCTATAGTTCTCCCTTTAATGAAACCAGTTTGATTCGGGAAATAATATTCGCAAAGAAAGGGTTGATTCGGTTGATGATTAGTTTGGCAATTAGTTTGTTAAAGAAGGTGCAAAGACTAATCGGTCTAAAGTCATTCCAAGGGTGATTATTTTAGGGATAATAACTATGGATGTACTAGAGAAGGATCTAGGAAGAAGGTTGCCATTGAAAAAGTCTATAACAGCTTCAATCAGATCAGACTTAATAATGGACCAACACTGTTGAAAGAATATAGTTGTGTATCCATCCCGCCAAAGAATAATCAATTCATGCTTTGAAGAACAAGATTAATTTGATTCGGACACCTAATAAGAGAGATGTTTTGGTCGAAGTAATCATGGAGGGAATCGATGAGGATTTGAAATAGTTTCGTGGTAATGTTGTTGTTTAACAAATTTTGAAAATGTTGGATAACCGAATCTTTAATATCATTTTTATCCGATATCCAATTATCATTACTGTTTTTAATTTTATTAATAGAGTTTAGAACTTTTCTTTTGTTGAATAGAGCGTGGAAATATTTTGTGTTTCTGTCGCCATCAGCTATATGTTTACTAGCAGCTTTTTGCCGTCAATAAGTTTCCTCCATGTTTTGATATTTAATCAAATTGTCTCTAGCTTCGATGAGCTCATCATTTTATTAGTAGAATCTGACCTTCTTCAAGAGAGCGGACAAGATCTTCCATTGTTTTAATATTTGCAAAAGGTTTTAAAATGGTGTTTATTCCAGTCGAGTTTATTTTAGTCTTTTAAGTTTAAGCCAAAACGATCATGCCTTTAATGGAGTTATCGGGATGAATTGGGGTCCCAATTAAAACAAGACATAAAGTCATTATGTTGCAACCACATATTTTGGAACCGAAAGGGGACAGGTGTGGGTAATTAAAATTTTTTTGATAATGTACCAATATGACTTTGTTGGAATATTGATATGTTTAATTTGTAATTAGTCACTTTCATTTATGAGCTTAAAATAAAAGTGACTAATTGTTAATAGCAATTAAGGTTCATTTTATGTAATATATATGAAAGTAACTAATGACTTAAATAAATTGAAGTCCGTTTTATGCAATAATAAAATCACATTGTAGTAAATGAAAGTGATTAGTGGCTAATAACTAGGGGTGTGCATTAGACGGTTCAAACTGAAAAACCGAACCGAACCGATGTTAATTGTCATTGTTGGTTTTTTGAATTTTAATGGTTTTGGGTTTTAAGTTATTAGGGTTCGTTTAAAAACCGAATTTTGACTATTAGTTTATGGATTAGGTTCGGCCGGGGCTTTAGAGCCTATTTCGTCCTCTCTCCTCGTCTCGATTTAGAGACGCGGAGTTCAGTATTCATTCCTCGACTCTTCGATGGTTGATGCGTTCGGCAAAGATAAGGCATTCGGCATTCGGTCGGTTCCGCATTCCAAAATCGACTCGATCTGGCTTTCCGAGAACTTTCCAATTTATGACCGACTTCTTCTTCCTTTTTTATTTTTTTGCCTAACGGTTTGATGTGATGATAGCTACATCTACAGCCTACAAGTTCTTACGTTCTGTGACTTATGTCTTCAGTCTTCACTCTTCACGTTCACTCTTAGTCTCTTCCCATCTGATTTCGAATTTAAGTCTTTTTGATTCTTTGTGATACCAACAAAGAACTAAATCACATTATCTCAACTCCTCTCTCTCTCTATCTCTCTCTCTCTCTCTCTCTCTACTTCTACGGTTCCTTTGTTGAAAATTTGGTGATGGTTTGAATTTTGATTCACTGTAATGGGAGAACGTGGTTAATTTGGTTAATTGTGACAACCGACTTGTGAGCCTTCAAGTGTGATTGTGTCGGATGCGCCACCGTAGTGTTGTGGACTTTATTCTTTGAGAAGTAACCCAACGCAACAAGAACGAAATCACATTATGATTATGTCAACTCCTCTCTCTCTCTCTCTTCTTCCTTCATGAAATTTTGTTGATGGTTTGAATGTTTGATTGCGTAATGTAACGCCGGGTTTGTGATTTGTGATTTGTGAATTGTGATTGTGTCATCACGTGGACTTTATTCTTTGAGAGTAATGCAACAACACTCAATGTAAGAAGAAAATGACATTATCTCAACTCCTCTCTCTCTCTCTCTCTCTCTCTACTTCTTTTGTTGAAATATTGTTGAACCGGGCCAATATGTTAGATTTATAGGTTTGGTTTATTGTGACTTGTGAGCGTGAGCCACCGAGCGTGGTCAATATAAATTTCACTTGTTGATTTAAAATTTATTTTTCTAATTGAACAATGCCTCGTGGCTTTGGGAGTGGATGCGACTTCTTTAGAAAACATTTTTCTTTGTTAAGAATTTTCATTGTTAAACAGATGGAATTAGGCCTTTCACAATGCCATTTTGAACATGCTAGCTAAGTGCTAACGCGGAATTACATGCTCTTTAGTCTTTACATCATTGGCTCATTGCTATCACTATCAACATTATAGTATAACATATGATTTGAACTTATCGCTATCATCCGTTTATCTCTATGCTCAACTCTCAAGGATAATCGGTTTTTATGCTTCATTCTAGTATGACATGTAGCATGTACATCGAGATGCATGTCTTGGAAAAATAAAGTAAGCCTTATGATCTTTTTTTTTATCTTAGTGTTTTTAAATGCAACTATGCAAGTAATACAAATTGATTTTACGGGATGGCTTTAAATAATAAAAAAATATTAAATGGTAATGTTGAGTCATGTGACATTATATTATAATATTTAGTATACATTGCTAGATGGATCATGGATGATTGAGTGATGAGCACAAGCTAACAAATATGGATTGAGCAAAATGTAAAATCCAATAAATGTGGAAGAAAATATTAATGAAATTGACAAGTTTGATGAAGGTATTGTTTTCCGAAATTTACAAATTACAATGATTTTTTTTAATTAATGATTTATGAATGAATTATTAATGATTTATTTGTTTTACAGATTTAGCAAACTTAACAAGTGAAACTCAAACTTCTTGGCTTGGATTATGATGAGGAATGCGGAAAGCTGATTGCCTAATGGTCTCCCTTTCAGTTTATCTTATGTTTTTTTTTTCTTACATCTCTTACATACTGCTGTTGGATTGTAGTTTTGGTTTGGTTGTTAGTTTTGGTTTTTTTCTTACATTTCTTACATACTGCGGTTGGTTTTGATTCCGTTGGATTGGTGATATAATGATGAAATGATCAATGTATACATGCGGTGGTGACTTTTTTTGGTGTTATTGCCCTCTTAAGTCTTAAAGGCTTAGGCGATTTCTCAAAATTATTGATGCCCGTATGTATATATGGTGATCATATTTTCAGATATTACACTTGAATCTTGATAATAAAAGGATATTTTTATAGAATTGAGCCCAAAAATACAAATTACCTTCTTGTATTCCATTTTCTACATTATATTTGGTGAACTTTTGATTCAAGATTGTGTTTTGGTCCCACATAAAGTGAAGGCTTTGAGATTGACAAATGTTTTCACTTGCAACTTGCAAGATCGCCTCTCCTTGCAAAATCAATCGCATTTTAATACATTAGTATAAAGTCCGTCTCATAAGCAAGGAATGAAAATATTGGTGTTATCCGCTTGTTCGTTGTTATCTTTTTTTAGGCGATGGTATATTTTATGAGTATGATTGTAAGTATGGTTTTAGTTTTGGAAATTTATACTTTATGGTGCATATTGTAAGTATGGTTTTAGTTTTGGAAATTTATACTTTATGGTGCCTCTCCTAACATTACTTGGCACTTGGCACAAGCCAAGAATAATTGGTAATCGCATTTATTTTTTTGTTAGTTGTTTATGAGGTCATAGCATCGATTATCAAAGCTTTTCATGTTCTACTTTGATTTCTTTGAGTTAGTACCACCATGTATGTTGGAGCTTATTGATGAATGTTGATAATCAATGAAACTTCGATTACTAGTATAAAGTCCGTCTCAAAAGCAAGAAAAGATTCTTTGTTGTTACCGCTTTTCGTTGTTATCTTTTTTAGTTGCATGATTCTTCCGCAGGGACCAGTGGACCACCATTTCTTGGTCCATCTTCTTCACTGCAATATGGTGATGCAAGCTTATCTTGAAGGAACATTTGCACACAAAATTCTGTCTAACTTAGTTAGAGATAGCCTTGATTGATGGTATATTTTAATGTACTGACATAAGTATGGTTTTTTTAGTTTTGGAAATTTATACTTTATGGTGCATATTGTAATCATTTCATAGTGAGAAGTGAGAACTCAACACAAGGCGAAGCTCATAGATGAGTTTAGAAACTCAAATTTTTTTTTCTTTTTGTTTTATGGATAGGTCCTTTGGCAGATTCATGGTATCTTATTCTAATGGTGTTTTGAATCAATCTTGAGATGAGGTGGAAAGCACGTTCTGACGATTGTATGCTTAACTCTTAAATTGAAAATATTTATTTTTTATTAATCGAGTGAAAACCAACCACTAGTCTAAATATTTAAAAATTACCTATCAAGCCCAAGCTCATAGATGTCTGTCCCTTTCTTCCTTCTCGCTTGCTCATCGTATTATTTGAGGAGAGATCACGTAAGTGTTTCTCTCACAGTAAGATGTGCAAACAGAATAGTTAGGTTCATATTATATAATTCTTTGTAGAATGTACTGATATCTTATTAATATGAATAATATTTTTTTTTTCTAGATATGTTATTCTTGGAGATAGTTGTCAAATGGAGGGCATTTCGAATGAAGTTTGCTCTCTTGTAATCGCAGGTCTTGGTCCTTGGAAAGTTGATAGCTTTCTATGACGATAATCACATTTCAAATGGGGACACGAGATTGCGTTTAATATACAATTGAATTATATTGTACTGTTTTTTTCTTTCTTTGTTAATTGTTTATTTGTTTATAATTTTTATTTGTACATTACATTCATAAATTGTATATTTGTATCAATATGAAAACTATTTATATTGTATATTACTTTGTATCAATATGTATACACGTAGTTTAAGAACTTTAGTTAATAAAATTTCTATTATTTGTTCAATTGTTTGTTAACTTTAAATTTTTTTCAATTGTTTGTTAACTTTAAATTTTTTTTTAATCTCTCTCTATAATTCGGTTTAGGGAAAACCGAACCGAATAAACCGAACTCTAATTCGGTTTATTTGGTTTGCTTTATCTTTTTTTTTTATGTCGGTTTTTTTTAAAGTTTGGTTTTATTCGGAACAAAACCAAACCAATAACCAAACCGAATGCTTACTAATAACAATTAAAGATTGTTTTATGCAGTATATATGAAAGTGACTAAAATCATCTAGATATTATTATTATTTTTATGATCAACTGAATTTGTTTTAAGATTAATTTGATAAAAAATTATTTTATAATATATTTAATAATTTTAAAAAATAATTTAATCAAATTATGATGAAAATATTTTAATCCGTATGTTTTCTTTTTAAGGGTCCAGCTTTTCTGCCAAATAATGATATCACTCCCTCTAATTAAGATATCATTAGTCACTTTCATTTAATATAATTTAGGGATTATTTTTAAAATAGGCTTAGTGCTAATGATAATTAATTATTTAGGCACGAAAAAAATATAATTAGCAAAATAGGTCTAGTCGTCCGTCAAACGGACAACTGGCCACTTTTTTTTATGGTTTGTATGGGGGGAGAGAGAGAGAGAAACGGTGGGGGAGAGAGAGAGAGAAAGAGAGAGAGAGAGAGAGAGAGAGAGAGAGTAGATTTTATTTTTATTAATTTTTTTAAATAATATAATTATTTAAAGTATATAATTTAAAAATATTTTTTATAAAATATTTAATAATTAAATATTTATATATTTAGTTATTAATTTATTTATTTATATATATAATTAAATATATAATTTAAAAATATTTTTAATTATATATATAAATTTATAAATTTATTTAATATTTTTTATTAATTAATATAATTATGTATAATATATAATTTTTATTAATTTTGTTAATATATAATATAAAAAATATTTAAAATATATAAATAAATAAATAAAGAAAAGAATAAATTATATAAATATTTTATAAATTATATAAATAAAGTAATTTTATATATATATATATATTTATAAATTTATTTAGTTATTTATATATTTAAATTATATAAATATTTTAAGTTATATAAATAATTTAAAAATATTTAAATTTAAAATAAATAAATAGTTATATATATATATATATATATATAAACTAGTTATTTATTTATTTAAAAATATTTATTTCTTTAAAATATATAATTAGTTAAATAAATAAATAATTGTAAATTATATAAATATTTAGTTATTTATATATTTATAAAATATTTAGTTATTTATATATATATATATATACATATTTATTCATTTCTTTATTTATTTATTAAAAATTATTATTTATTTATTTTTTTATATTTTTTATTTTTTATATTTTATTATTATTATTGTTATTATATATTATTAAATTATATATATTATATAAATATATATATATATATATATATATATATATATATATATATATATATATATATATATATATATATATATATATTTTTTATTTATATATATAAAAAATATTCTATAAAAATTATTTTAAATTATTTATATAACTTAAAATATTTATATAATTTAAACATATAAATAACTAAAATTTATATATATATATATATATATATATATATATATATATATATATATATATATATATATATATATATATATATAAATTATTATTTATATAGTTTATAAAATATTTATATAATTTATTTTTCTTTATTTATTTATTTATATATTTTAAAAAAGTTTATATTATATATTAACAAAAAATTAATAAAAATATATATTATACATAATTATAAATTAATAATAAAATATTAAATAAATTTATAAATTTATATATATAATTAAAATATTTTTAAATATATTTAATTATATATATAAAATAAATTAATAACTAAATATATAAATATTTAATTATTAAATATTTTTAAAAAATATTTTAAATTATATACTTTAAATAATTATATTATTTAAAAAAATTAATAAAAATAAAATCTCCGTCTCTCTCTCTCTCTTTCTCTCTCTCTCTCTCTCTCTCTTTTTCTCTCTCTCCCCAGCCGTTTCTCTCTCTCTCTCTCCCCCCGCCGTTACAAACCACAAAAAAAAAAAAAAAAAAATTGGTCGTCGTCCGTCAAACGGACGACTATATTTCTTAATTATATTTTTTTTCTAAATTAAATAACTAATTATCATTAAGATAGTTATTTTAAAAATAATCCCTATAATTTATGCCATATCAACTGCCTTTCAGCTTTCCTTTAAATTCAAATTTATTATTTTTTAATGCTATCAAGAAAAAAAAAACTTTAATTGAAAGTTTAATTATCATATTATATGTTATTTTTGCCTTATAATAGGTGGATGGGCATATTATATATATATATATATATATATATATATATATATATATATATGTACAAGGTAAGGTAGGGTCTCACTCATATTATAGATAACAAGATGAATTCTTGACAGAATGTATTACAAGGCTCCCATTTCTTTTCTCCCCTTTCGTGATGCACCCCTCTCATGAGGAATCAAACATGAGTTAGGGAGTTCCCAACCGTGCTCACCTTATACTTTTGTATAACAAAATGATTTTATTATCTCATATTAAAAAAAAAAACCATTATAGTGATTATTTTTCTCAAGAAAGTTATAGATAAAAGACCTCCACATATTTACATTTTAATAATAGATAATATATAAATTATTTGAATAAATTTAAGCAATCTATTAATAAGAGGATATTAAATGCATGGTAGTGATCACGTGGGGAGAGAAATCTTGATAGAATGAGAAGTAATTTTTATATGCAAAGAGGGATATATTATTATTTTAATTTTATGTTGAACAAATTTTTATTCTCCCTCCACTAATAGTGTGTGTTATTATTATTTTTATTATTAGATCAATATTGCTGATATTGATCTACATTGTATTATAATATGATCATTTGTAGAATATTTGAATATTGATTTGTTCATGCGTTAGAAAAATCTAAGAAAGTAAAGTTTACACCTTAGCTTTGTATAGTTCAACACACACAAATGTCAATTAATAAGAAAACTACGAATTTTATGTGAAAAAATATCGAAAAGAAAAATTATCTAGCAAGAAAAAATTTTTCACTATGTATCTATTTGATTCAAAATTTACCCAATAACGATTACAAAATTGTATATGAGAATGGTTGATAATGAATCCCAAAATCACACAACAACAAATTATATAGTCATTCAGATTGCTCGTATGAAGAATGATGGGGTGACCGACGAGGCGTCAAAGGTGATAATGATGAAAATATCATGATGGCTTGGTCACGATGATAACCTGACGATGGTTGACGGTATGCGGTGCCGGCGGTGACGACAGTGACGAAGATTGACAGAGGATCGGCCGGTGGCCGATGACGGCAGTGGTTGGCAACCCTGGTCGGCGACTATCAGTGGCACGATTATGCTTGGAGGATTTTCGCTTGAGCCTCTCCTTTTTACTTGAGCTCGATGAAGAATGCTATTTATAGATCGAGAGTGGCACAGTAAATACATGCAAAATCCGAACCACTTCCATTGAACGGCTCAAAATGAATCCTTTGATCATTTGATGTATTTTAAGTATTTAAATGCTCTAATGAAGTTAGAATTATGAGATCTTGGGCTTGTTAGATTCGGCTCGTCAAGACGTTCGATTTGACTATAAACACTCTATGTTTAAGGGTCGATTGATAATAAGCTCTTGATCTAAGTTAGTCTTGATTCAAAATCATATTGCTTTCGACATCAAGATTCGTGCTTCGACTAGTAGAATTTTTAGTGTCATATCTTCTCTATTTGACCACCATCATATATGATCATAAATCGCTGGATGTTACTGAGCGAAGATTTTGGATTATGGACCATGGTGCAAAGGCTTCGCATGCTCCAAGCGGAGCTTGTGAAAGGAGAAGCGGCACACCAAGGCATAGTATGAGGTAGCGCTGCGCTGCGGGCATGCGCACTCGGCGTCCATGATGGCGCCGCAGACCGTGATCCAGCGGCTGTGGCGCTGATCACGGAATGCGGAGCGAATGACTAACGAAGCTGGCCCAGGGCAGCTTTTTTGACGAACGCAGAGCCTACTTTGATCGACAGTCCAGGGTTATTATCAACTGATGTCGGCCGCAGTTTTTAATATCCTAGTGTTGAAGCTTGAAACCGACCCACTTAAGAACGTATCTTATATTTAAGCTTTAGTGTGATTCATGGCTTTTCTATGTAAAGGTTTCAAACAATCTTGGATAGACGATGCATAAACCTGCTTCATAGATTCTAGGTCATTGTCGGTTAAAGCTTTTAACCCCAACATAAAAAATACATATTTTTTGTAGTGAAAAATTTTTGTCCTCCAACAGAGGTAAGAATTCCATATCCATTTCAGACATATGCTCTAAAATGAATGTATATATATGTTCTAAAGTTTTTCATATATATGTACTTTCTGAAGCTTAAGTCTTCTAAAGTTTTTTATGTATATACCTTTTGAGGTTTCTCAATGTACCTTTTGAGGCTTTTGACTTTTAAAGTTTTTAATGTACATATGCCTTTTGAGATTTTTGATGTACATATGCCTTTTGAGATTTTTGATGTACATATACCTTATGAGGCTTTTGCATTTTAAGATTTTTGATAATGTACTTTATGAGGCTTTCACCTTCTGAAATTTTTAATGTACTAGTAACTTATGAGGCTTTTGTCTTCTGAGGTTATTTTTGAATGCATATACCTTCGAGACTTTCGATTTTAAAATTTTGATATGCATGTACTTTCTGAGGCTTTCACCTTTTGAGATTCTTTTGATGTACATATATATTTTGAGATTTTCACTTTTTGAGGTTTTGATGAGTAAAGATCTTATCAGCCACTTATTTTCTTCGAGTCTTTCTAAGGAAAACCCATCCACTATTAACTTCCCATCAAGATTTTCTCATTGGCTTGCTTTCTAGGGGTTATTATTGAAAAACTTGTCTACCACCTACTCTCATGGGAACTTTCTAGTGAGAACCTCTTGTCCACTAAGAACTTTCCATCGAGGGTTCCTCATAAGTATGTCCTATAAAATGCAATAATAAAAAACTCATTCCTACTGTGATTAGTCATTCAAGTCATTAGTCACTTTCATTTTGTTCCTAGAAATGAAAGTGACTGAAGTCCTTTTTAGCTTTAGAGATTTGTGTTTGACTTTGTTGGAATATTGATATGTTTAATTTGTAATTAGTCACTTTCATTTATGAGCTTAAAATAAAAGTGACTAATTATTAATAGCAATTAAGGTTCATTTTATGTAATATATATGAAAGTAACTAATGACTTAAATAAATTGAAGTCCGTTTTATGCAATAATAAAATCACATTGTAGTAAATGAAAGTGATTAGTGGCTAATAACAATTAAAGATTGTTTTATGCAGTATATATGAAAGTGACTAAAAATCATCTAGATATTATTATTATTTTTTTATGATCAACTGAATTTGTTTTAAGATTAATTTGATAAAAAATTATTTTATAATATATTTAATAATTTTAAAAATTAATTTAATCAAATTATGATGAAAATATTTTAATCCGTATGTTTTCTTTTAAAGGGTCCAGCTTTTATGCCAAATAATGATATCACTCCCTATAATTAAGATATCATTAGTCACTTTCATTTAATATAATTTACGCCATATCAACTGCCTTTCAGCTTTCCTTTAAATTCAAATTTATTATTTTTTAATGCTATCAAGAAAAAAAAAACTTTAATTGAAAGTTTAATTATCATATTATATGTTATTTTTGCCTTATAAATAGGTGGATATATATATATATATATATATATATATATATATATATATATATATATATATATATATATATATATATATATATATATATTTGCTATGTAGTAATATTACGTATGAGTATGACTATAGGTGGCTATTTCTTTTCTCCCCTTTCGGGTTGCACCCCTCTCATGAGGAATCAAACATGAGTTAGGGAGTTCCCAACCATGCTCACCTTATACTTTTGTATAACAAAATGATTTTATTATCTCATATTTAAAAAAAAAACATTATAGTTGATATGGCTCTCAAAATACCACCAGTCAAAGCACAAATCTTGATGTGAAAAGTTGATATGATTTGAATCGAAACAAATCGAGATCAAGACTGTTAAAATATCATTCTGGACATCAATTAAATCCCAAAAGCTCTCAAATGTGGAGTGTTTATAGTCAAATCGAAGGCCTCGAATGAGCCGGATCGAATGAGTCGATCTATAATTCGGATTTCATTTGGGCATCAAATGCCCATCTATAATCCTCACATGGGGCCTAAGCTAAGCTAAGTGAAGTGAAGAAGTGAAGAAGAAGGAAGCAAGCAAGTGAAAGAACAAGAACCCGAAAAAGAAGAAGAAGAGTCCAAGCAAGTGAAGAAGAAGGAAGTCAAGGCAAGAAGGCAAGGAAGAAGAGGAAGAGTCCGATCGAGGAAGAAGAGGAAAAGTGAAGTGAGGAGGAAGAGAAAGCTCTAAAGCTTGAAGATCCCCGAGCAAGATCGCACCACGCCGCCATCGTTAATTATACCCTGCATTTCCACCAGAAGCTACCCAAAGATCTCCAACATCGAACTATTATAAACGATCGTTACATGTTGTCCCTTTACGTAATCCGTTATCGGGAAGATTTTTGTACTCGAAAGGATACATAGTGGAATCTTTTCTTGGGCTAGGCCAGTGGTTTTCCCCTCTTTTGAGGTTTTCCGTTAAAGAATTACGGAGTGTCTCATGTTAGTTCTTTAATTACGTGTTGTGTATTTGGACTAATCAACAAGGCTAAGGCATAAATTTTTACTCTCATGGCGGTTTTCCGAGCAGTTTTGGCGTCGTGGGAAGTAAAACTCTTCAACCACAATTCCGTGAACATCCGTTATGGCCAACACTGACACGTCCTGTGGGCTTCCCTCCAACTCCGTCATTCTCAAAACCCATCCACGAACCAAGGGCCAAGTTGAGGCGGGCGAGAATCTCTTTGGAAGATGTGTCAGTCGAATGGAGAGTCTCAAAATAAAATGATCCGACTTTTGCAAGGACTACAACGGCACTACGACAAACATATCTCCCAAGATCGGTCATTGCGGGAGGAGGTCAAAAGCGCTAATCCTCCCGACAGAGTTCCTCGCATGGAGGCGTACGTGATCTCGCCGCGCTAGTTCCACATCCATCGCGTGCAGCTCAGCCGGTTACTAATCCACCGTCGTTGTTGATAGCTTCACATGCTCATCTCATTAATCCCACATCATGACATTGTGCAGAAATGCGGCGCTTAATACAAGATGAATTTCACCTTCAAGATAAATCTTCTTCACACACGGTTATGAGAGTCCTCACCTTTAGGCTGAAGCCATTCTTGACATCCAATTCCGTAGGTTTCAAGCTTAGAGCATTGATTCTATGATGGGGTGACCCACGAACACATCGACCATTCTGGGTATCATGCATATCCAGCGAGCTCGACACCTTGCTTTGTCGGTCTTTCTGTTACCCTCAAAGGGCAAGCTTCGCGCGTTCTATTCTCTTCCAAGGGATCCATCCATACCTTTGAACGAGTTCTTTGTGGAGCAGTTCATTTGTCAGGAGAATCATTAAAGATTCCTCCCATCTTTCCATTGACGAGCGAGGGTGAATCACTCAAAGAATACTTCCAGGTTCTCTTTAGAAGCTTCGCCAAATACACAGGGTAGACGAACTATTAAGAGGAGTTTTCCTTGGAGGACTCGTCAGGAACCTTTCATTAATCATTAATGGGACGGTCCTCGTATGCCGACTTAGTTCATCGTGTAGAAGCACAAATCTCGCGATGAAGCTATTAATGCTCATGCAAACAATTTGAACAATATCACGGAAAGCATAAAACCCAGGAAATGTGGACCAGCCCATCAAAAGCGACAAGGTAGTCATGATCTCCTCCGACCCCATATCAACAACGTGAACCTCGGCGGAAAAGACATACACGGGAACACATCTCGTGTTAACCTCGATGGCTATTCGATGAAGAACATATCAAGTGGCGCATCCATTGAAAAACGAATTGAGAGCAATATTGTCATTTTCATCGTGGCGTGGACATCTTGAAGCATGTATACAACTCAAGGAAGAAATCGAGAGACTCATTCAACAAGGATACTACGTCGTTTATGAAGAATCAACCACCTCAAACAAACACACACCTCCGTTTGGGGGGGCAGCGGACAAACATCACAAAACAACCAAATAATCATCAAATAATTGGAGAAATCGAAACAATCAGGGATCGATACTACATAATCAAGTTCTCTTCGCCTCCAAAGAACGAGTTGAAGAAGTCTCTATTGATCATTCCATCACTTTCAATGACTGGACTTAGAAGGAGTCCATATCCCTCATCAAGATCCACTTGTCATCGCGGATCGGTGATCCTTGTTATAACGTTAAGAATTTTGATCGATAATGGGAGTTACGTGATGTCTTATTTTACTCAACTTTTCTTAACATGGGCCTAGCTAGGCAAAAGCTCCAACCAGCTGCTGGACCACTATATGGGTTTGATAATCACCCGATACGGGCGAAGGGACAATCACTCTTCTGTTACCCTGGAGAATTCCCTACAAGTGACTCATTTAATAATTCATAGTGGTGAAGTCGATTCGTATAATGCAATCTTGAGGCCCCTCAATCAATTTTGGTCTTATCACTTGAGCCTCATCGAAGATAAAATTTCCTACCCGGTTGGGTTGGGGTGGTTTGTGGAAATCAACAGCGACTCAATCATGTTATCTCGGACAAGCTCAAGCCCTTCCATCACCTTGACATCGAAGATCTTAACTTTCGAGATGAAAGAGTACCTCAAAGCTTCCCAAGAAGATTTACTCTCAATAGCATTATCGGATGACCAACCATTACGAGCGGTGCAAGTGGGATCTTTACTCCGAAGAACAAAGGAAAAGTATATAAATTTCTTACGAATCAAGACATATTTGCTTGGAGTCCAGGATATGCCAGTGACCCAATGTAATCACGCACTCCTCAAAATTAATCCAACGCGTTCAAACCAATCATCCAAAAGAAGCGGAGTTTTGCACCCGTCGTCTTGCTATTGAACAAGAAGTTAACAAGCTCATGGATTCATACGAAGTGCATTACCCCATGGCTAGCAAATGTTGTCATGGTTAAAAAACAAATGGAACATGGAGGATGTGTGTTGATTATCTTGATCTTAATAAGGCTGCCCAAGGATAGTTTCCTCTTCCTCGAATCGATCAATTGGTGGGCCTACATCCGGACATCAAATGCTTTTTTTGGATGCTTATTCGTACAATCAAATAAAGATGAACCCAATGAATGAAGAGGCTACACATTTCAAACATATAAAGGTTTATATTGTTACCAAGTCATGCCATTTGGATTAAAACGTTGGTTACTATCAATTCATGAATAAGATTTTAAAGACACTGCCACACAATGGAGGTGTATGTGGATGACATGTTAGTGAAAAGCTTAGAAAAGTCACAACATATTTGGACTTAGAAGCATGCTTTGACCTCCTTCGACGCTATAACGCACGACTTAACCAAGTGTGCTTTTGGGGTTACTGGAAAATTTCTTGGATTTATGGTAACTCACCGTGGGATAGAGGCTAACCCAGAAAATCAAAGCTCTCCAAGATATGATTCCTCAAGAATATCAAAGAGGCGTTCAACGTTTGAATGGTCGAATTGCGCATTATCCGTTTCAGCCGTTACGGGGACAAATACTTGCCATTCTTTAAAATATTGAAGGAGCTAAAATAATAATTTTCAATGGACCGATGAATGTCGGTATGCTTTTGAGCAACTAAAAGAATATCTAGCATCTCCACTATCCAAACCTATTCAAGGAGAAGCGTTATACTTATATCTTGCGGTTTCTTCCCATAATAAGCTCGCTTTAGTGCGAGAAGAAGATGGGGCACAACAACCAATTTATTACATCGGTAAAATTCTCTCGATATAGAAAGTCGTTATCCATTTGGATAAAGTGGCTCGCGTTAATTTTCTGTCGAAAATTGCGTCCATACTTTCAAGCTCACACCATCGGCGTTTACACTGATTTACCATTAAGGGCCATCTTACAGAAACCAGAAGCATCTGGAAGATTGATCAAATGGCAGAACTGGGATTTGATATAAATTTTCTACCTGCCATAAAGTCTCAAATACTTGCGACTTTATAGTGGAATGCACCAACCCAACTCTAGAAGAGCTATCGCTCGTGTCTTTCATCTCCTCGATGGACTCCCCTGTTGATGGAGCTTGAGTCTTGGTCTTTGGTGGAATCTACTTGTTTCCCCAGGCAAAATACCCTGAGTATGGACTTGCTTAAAATTCCCTGCAACTAATAACATGGCGAATATGAGGCTCTCATCATGAGGTTGAGACATCATGCTGCGCCCAAAACTTAGTAATTCACCTGACTCCCGACTTGTGCCTCCCAAGTTGGAGGAGATTTTAATACTCATAATCCGGTGCAATATCTCCACTTGGTAAAATCTCTTCTTACTCATTTCAAGACACATCAAATCATCCACATACTACGAGAGAAGAATACTGGTGGCTCTTGCTAAGCTTGCTACCTCTACCAGGAGATCTATTTAAGAGAAAGCATGTTGAAGAAATACATTTTCCTAGTATCCAAGGGTCATGGATAATTCAAACTATTGATGAGGAAAAGAAGCGTTAATGGATAAACCCGATCCTATCTTTTCTAGAAGGGACCCTTCACGAAGATCCAACTTCATTCGTCTCAAGACAAGCTTCAAACTTTGCTATTATTGGAGGTGAACTATACAAGCGAGCTTTTCTCGTCCATATCTCAAATGCCTTCCACCTTGAGATTACGTTAAAGAGGTTCACTCGATATGTGGGGAACACACCTTGGAGGAAGAGCATTGGCCCTTAAAATCATGAGGCAAGGGTTTTATTGGCCTACAATGAAACAAGGCAGCCTTGAGTTCACAAAGAAATGTGAAGTTGTCAATTGCATTATAACCTCCCTCACATGCATGCAGAACTCTCATTCAAAGCCCATTTTTGCTCGATGGGGATTGATATCATGGGACCTTTTCCAATAGCATGGCAACTTTATCATTCTAGTCGACTACTTCACAAAATGGGTGAGGCGAACCACTCGCTAAAATCACAGAGGCAAATATCAAACAATTTGTGGAAAAAATATAATATGTCGATTAGGTCTTCTGCAAAGATCATCCGACAATGGAACTCAATTCTTGGAAAAGTCTTTCGTCCTTTTGCAAAGATCTTCACATTCATTTCGCATCTGGTAGCACATCCTCAAACTAATGGGCAAACGGAAGTTACCAATAGGACCATACTCAAAGGACTAAAACACGCGTCTTGAGAAGGGGGGCAATGGGTTGATGAGCTCCCCAATGTTCTTTGGGCCTACCGCACCACGTCAAGCACCTGGTGAGACACCGTATAACTTGTGTTTTGGTACGGAAGCTATCATACCGGTGGATATCGGGGTTCCAAGTCCAAGAGTCCAATTTTTTGATCATGGAAGTAATGAAGAAAAACTCCGGCAGCACCTAGACCTACTCCCTGAAACTCGGGATATGGCCCTACTTCGGACTGCTTCCTATCACCAACGGGTAGCTCGCCACTTCAACAGAAGAGTGAAACCTCGTCCCATATCTGTCGGTGACTTGGTCTGCTGAAGTCTCGAGGCTGCAAAGGCCCTGCAATAAACTCTCACCTCTGGATGGTCGTATGTGGTCATAGCTATGGTCAAGCCGAAGCGTTCAAGCTCAAGGACCCGGAAGGAAAAACTCTACCTCGAACTTGGAATACTAAGAATCTTGAAAATATTATCGGTAACTCTTGCATAATTATTATGACTTTGTCTCGTCATTTCATCCTTGTATGTGACCCACCCACTAGGATTAAAGCTTGTTGTTGCGTTGTTGTTGTCATTTTCTCTTAAAGCCATTGCAGTGTCTTATGATTATATCATTGAACTAATGAATTCTGACTTTGTTCTAACAAGATTTGCTTTTCTTTACTTTTCCTCCCACTTGAGAAATATACAACTCATGTTACATCTTAATTGGGACATGATCAATCCAAGACTTGATCGGACCTCTTCCATGCAGGTTAACGCGTCATTGAGTAAAACTTTGACTAACCCGGATAGGTCAAACGTCCTTGGTGGGCTTCCCGACCTCTTCCATCGCGGGTTAACGTCATCGAGAAAAACTCGACTAACAACCCGGATAGGTCAAAAGCGTCCTTGGTGGACTTCCCGACCTCTTCCATGCGGGTTAACGTCATCGGTAAAACTTCGACTAACAACCCGGAAAGGTCAAAAGGTCCTTGGTGGACTTCCGGCCTCTTCCACGGGTTAATGTCATCGAGCAAAAACTCGACAAACAACTCGGAAAGGTCAAAAGGTCCTTGGTGGACTTCGCCTCTTCCGCAGGTTAGCGTCGGAATAATATTTAATAACCTAGGAAAGGTCAAAACTTTGTACCCTCTCACATGTTAATGTCTCTCGACCAACTCGGATGGGTCAAAATCTCGTGGATCCAACTCACCCATATGTAGCGTCAAATAATATTATCCCGAAGGGTGAAAAAAAAAAAAAAAAAAAAAAAAAGGTAAAGAAGAGGGTATATCCGTATCATTGGCGGATTAATATGATGATATAAGAAAGAATTAAGATCGATACGATAATGACATTACATAGAACCAACGATGAAGAATGACATCCACAATCGATGCTAATATCGATATCCTCATCATCACTAGGAGACACTCCCACGGAGCCCACTCCTTCATCTTGAATCGGTGAAGGATCTTGGGATGCTTTGGGGAGATATATCCTCAATTTTGGCCCCGGTCTTGCGATGTACCGCAATTCCTTTTAGAACCCCGGATGAAGCCCTCCTCTAAACACGTGCTCCAAGTCCTTCACTTCAACATCAAAGATATGGTTACGAGCCTCCGGATAAAGTCTTCAATAGCCGCGATAAGCGAATTCTTGAAGTCTTCCACGCGCTTGAGCGATCTCACTTGCTTCCGCCCGACATTTTATGCTCCTTTTGAAAGATGATCTTGTAATGCTTTCTTATCCAAGTGCACGATCCTCTTCTCTTTATGACGATCTGCTCTCGCCTCAATCAGCTCATCACGAGCGCGCTCCACCTCCTGACACTGGAGAGAAAGAGAAGTCGACATATTCGCCAGCTCAGTTCTACACTCAGTCAACTGACCCTCCAAGGTCACCACTTCTTTAGCTTTAGCATTCATCCTTCGCTCATACTCGCATCGCAGATATTTTATCTTCACAAATTCAGTATTCCATTCATCTAAGGCGACACCCAATGAGCCATCATCTAACGAGAGTTACACGAAAAAAAAAAAAAAATCATCATCGGCCAATGTTACATAAGGAAGAATAAGAAGGAAAAAATAACGCAATTCATCCGGTTGGCGTCCGTACATATGTGATTTAATACCTCCTCGGAATTTGCTGAGTAGCGAACTCCCCATCATGAGTCAAACAACTAAACTCTCGATGTTAAGTGAACGTCATCTCCAGATATCGACACAACCATTTCAAAGACGAGTCTCCTCTTTCGTAAAGATGGAACATTGCTACCGCAGAGTGATAGGCTTCTCGAGAACCCTATGAGTATGAGGAAAACTCGTCACCCTTTCTCTTCAACGAAAGAGCATGAGACCTTCGCTGGATGGAAAGACCAACCTTAAACATCCTATCTTCAACTATATATTTCGATGTAATGCAACTCATGTTGAAAGCTTCCGCATCGGGAATATTAAGAGTTGCTAGAATATCATCCTCCGATATCGGCGGCGGATCCGATCATTCAATCTTCCCCATCTCTCGAAGGCCCCACTCATTCTTCACATAAAAGAATCCAAGACCAAGTTTTGACGATCCGTGAAAATTCTATCCAATTCTTTATAGTCCGATAAGAAACGTCCTTGAGCATCACATGTGAATCGCACATTCGCAAGTATTCGATGTTTAAAGTAACCCATGCTCCACGAAGAAGGTAGTCAAACCAATAATGACCGTTAAAGCTCAAAACGAGAATTGCATCAAAGCCACACCACATTTTTTGAAGATCTCAATCAGCTCAGGAGCCAAAGGGAATCGCAATCCAACACGAAGAGTCATCTCGGAAATAGTAAATTACTCGGGAGGACTCGATCGGACTTTTAGCCACAATAGCCACCAACTCATTGGGAAGAAAAATTTCTGCGGAACACCATTAAACTATCGATGTGACATGGAGGCCATATCATCAGGTGGCCATACTATGAGTTTTCTTCGACCATCACCCTCGATGCATAAGCGTCTTTTTTTGACCCTCAGCTGCCGGTTTGGAGTAAAATCTTTCTCCTACGATCGAAACTTTCCAGTTATGAGGACAATGGTTCTTAGCGATACTTCCGTCTTGACAATTTTGAACCGAACCTTCCATCGAAGTTGAAAGAATACCAATTTCCTACAAAAAAGTAGTGCAGGGGCCTTGATGCCTCTAACGGACGGTCGGCGTGGCCGGTAGAACCGGCGTCAGTGGGCCTTGATCGCCTCCTCTAACGGGCGGTCCGACGGCGGTAACCGGAACCGACGTATCGTGGGCCTTCGCCTCTCCCAACGGTCCACGTGGTAAACCGGCCACGGCATATCGTGGCCTTGATCGCCCTAACGGACGGCGGTGGCCGAGCGGAACCACGACGTATCTGGTGCTTGATCCCCTCCGGACGGTCCGGGACGGGCGGAACCACGGCGTCGTGGGCCTTGATCGCCTCTAACGGACGGTCGGCGTGGAACCGGAACCACGACGTATCGTGGGCGATCCCCTCAACGGTCGGGTAAACCGGAACCACGACGTATCGTGGGCCTTGATCGCCTTAACCGGGACGGTGTGGTACGGAACGGCGATATCGAGTGGGCCTTGATCGCCTCTAACCCGTCGGTACGGGGCCCGGAACCACGACGTATCAGGTGGGCCGATCGCCTCTAAATCGCCTCCCCACGCTCTTGATCGCCTTCTTGATTGCCTCCAGGACCCTCACTGAAGAGAGGGAAAGGTGTCTCTCCCTCTTACCCAGTATTTATAGCCAAGCAAGTAAAACCCTCAAAACGGTTCAAACGGCTCAAAACCGCCCAATTTCTCGGTCAGGCAGTAGGCGTCCGACCATGTAAGCGTATGTATGCATGGATGCTATAGCGCAGCGTTGAACCTCTGGCCCATTCGACGTTGTTCACCCGGATGGCCCTGATCCCAGACTGCGGAATGGCCCGCGACCGAACCGTTCTGAATGCGCAGATTCTGGAATGGCGACCGAGCAGATCACCGAATGGCCGCAGCCGAATGGCTCGCCGCCAGCCATGCGGCCGCCAACCAGCCGCTATCGGCCCGCTTCGACGGCCAGACATGCCAAACCGACACGCCCGCTTCTTCCTTGGCTCCATGCATAGCGCAGCATGCCCTTCTAGACGCCTGCGCCATGACTAACAGCTGCTGTCACGCTAAAACTTCCAATTGTTATTTTGAACATTTGACACATATATTTTTTGGATGATTAAGCTAATGTCATCCAAAAATAAAACGATATAACTCTCAAAATACCACCAAAGCACAAATCTTGATGTTGAAAGCGATATGATTTTGAGTGAAAACAAATCGAGATCAAGACTTAAAATATCATTAGAATCTTGGACATCAATTAAATCCCAAAAGCTCTCAAATGTAGAGTGTTTATAGTCAAATCGAAGCGTCTCGAGCCGGATCTAATGAGCCTAAGATCTCATAATTCGACTTCATTTGGGCATCCAAATGCTCAAAATACATCAAATGATCAAGGAGTCATTAGCCGTCCGATCGAGTGGTCTGGGCCTTACATGAGTTTACTAGAATACCCCTCCTCCCATCTATAAATAGGTCTTACTCCACATGGGGGCCTAAGCTAAGCTAAGTGAAGTGAAGCAAGTGAAGAAGAAGGAAGGCAAGCAAGTGAAGAAGAAGAACAGAACAGGAAGAATAAGAAGAGTCCAAGCAAGTGAAGAAGAAGGGCTGAAGCAAGGAAGAAGGCAAGGAAGAAGAGGAAGAGTCCGTCGAGGAAGAAGAGGAAAAGTGAAGTGAGGAAGAAAGCTCTAAAGCTTGAAGATCCCCGCAAGATCGCCTGCCGCATCATCGTTAATTATACGATTTCCAAGCTAATCTCCAACATCGGAACTATTATAAAGCGATCGTTGTTACACATTGTCCCTTTCTCAAATAGAATTTAATCCGTTATGGAAGATTTTGTACTCAAAGGATACATAGTGGAATCTTTTCTTGGGCTAGCGTGGTTTTCCTCTTTTGAGGTTTTCCACGTTAAAATTGCAGGTGTCTCATGTTGTTCTTTAATTACTGTGTTTAATCAACAATGGCATAAATTTTACTTCTCATGGCGGTTTTCCAAAGACGCAACAATAGTGATTATTTTTCTCAAGAAAGTTATAGATGAAAGACCTCCGTATATTTACATTTTAATAATAGATAATATATAAATTATTTGAATAAATTTAAGCAATCTATTAATAAGAGGATATTAAATGCATGGTAGTGATCACGTGGAGAGAGAAATCTTATTTTATCTATTTCATTAAGCAATCTGTATTCCTTTGAGAATTCAAATAAAAAATCCATAAAAAAAAAAAGAATCCCTTTGATTCTAAATAACAAATAGATATCTCTTACTTATTGATTATGATATTGTAGTTATGATATTTCTTGTCGTCGCCAAAATTAATCGATCGAATCTCAAGGCATTTTAAATGCTTGATCTAATCACCGATTTCAAGCTTACATTCTGATCGTCGATGAGGTAACATATATCAACATATCGATCCAACTCGAATTTCGATCAAGCTATCGAACATGAAAATGGATCCATCCGCCAAATGGTCACCAAACATATTTATAGTCGATCGGCTCGTCACGAATCCAATGAATCCGAGATCACCCAATTGACATCATTAAGGCACCCGATCATCAAAATACCGTCGATCGAGGATCGTGCCGTCCGTCGGATGGTTATGAGTGGTTGGAGTTTTCCAATTCTTATACTCAAAATCTATAAATAGCCATTCACCTACCAAATCGGTTGAAGACCAGGCTCGAGAACCATCGAACGACGATCTATCACCAAGCCACCAGTGAGTGCAAGATCGAGTTGCCAGAGATCGCCCCAGGACTAGAAAACTAGTTCGCTCCTTTCTCACGAAGATCGAGGTTGCTCCCAAGATCGTTCGCCGCTTTTGGGAAACTTCTCCCTTGGGTTGGAGTTGACGATATTGTATTTTCTACACTCAATCGTTTCTCAGACCTTCTTCTACGAAGCGGACCTATCTTTGAACACATTGAAAGTTCTGGTGAAGGCCGGTTTTCCTTAACGGGTTTTCCGTATAACCCCGTGTTCATATCCCCTGCTTGTGTGTTGGATAATTTTTGGGCTACGACGAAGATCTTGCATCTACCGGAATAAAATTCTCTAGCACGCAACATGTCTAAATCAATCAACTAAGAAATTTATTTTGAGTTATTTTATTTTAAAAAGGGGGATTTACATATATATACAACATAATTCTTATGTATTTACATATTTAACACCTTGATTTTAATTTTTACATATATATCACCCTAATCTTCAATATCACATTAAAAATATCATCATCACTCACTTTATAAAAAATGAAATACACTTTTTAAAGCATAGGAAAGTATTAGATAAATAAATATTTAACTTAGATATATAAATAAGAAGATTTGTGTGATATATATGTAAATCTTTCTTTTAAAAAATGTTGAAGGTGGGCTTTTATTTTTGAAAATTCTTAATTTTCTATTATTTTAAAAAATGTCTGAAAGTGTGCTTTTATTTTTTTGAAAATTAGTTATTTACTTTTATTTTTAGAAAAGGCAGAAGGTGTCCCTTCATTTTTAATAAGTTACTGATTTAATTTTATTTTTAAAAAAACTCGAAGGTGTATCTTTATTTCTAAAAAGAAGTATTTGATTTGATTTTTAACAAATCTATTATGCCATATTATCATAAAATACAAAATAAATTTAAAAGGTTGTAAATATTATTCAATTTAGTGATGATAATGTAATGTCTTTGAAATTATTATTAAATTTATTTTTTTATCCTCAAAATAACTTCCATTTGTTTTAGATTCAAACAATCAAATCAACTTAGTATAGCTTCCTCTCGGACATCCTTAGCACGTTATGTCTTATTTATGTATCATCAATATTTATTGATATGATATATACATATTAACAAGAAGGCAATGGTTACCAAATAGAATATTCTTATTCTATATTGATTTATGATATAAAATGTTGACCAATAAAAGAAGCATAAGACTAAGTTAATGTGAGGATGCTCGGGATGAGTGACTTTACTCTTGAAGATAAAATGCAAAATGAGTAGTTGGAGTAGCTCTAGTGGCGGATAAGATTAGAGAGTCACTTTAGATGGTTTCATCACCATCCAATGACCGATTAGGAGTAGATGTATTAGATTTGTCTTATAAAGCGTGGATTCGATGGCTTTGGGAGTGATGACGATTATGAGAGTAAATGTATTAGATTTGTCTTATAAAGCGTGGGTCATCCGATGACCCGATTAAGAGAGTAGATGTATTAGATTTACCTCATGTTAAGAAAGGTAGAGGTCGACCTAAAAATACTTGGTTAAGATGTATAAAAAATGATTTTAGTATACTTGAATTAAATGAGAATTTGACACATAATAGGACACAATGGAGATGAATGATTCATGTAGCCAACCCCACATAATATGACACATAAAGTCTAATTGCTGTTGTTATTGTTGTATTCTTATTGTGTAATATTGCAATTGAATGGCTTGGAATATGCACCATCCTAAAGGAGATCAAAGTCACAAATATTGGAGCAATATCAAATGACTGTCAATTTTATTTAAGCTAATTTTTTTCATGTTGCCGTGAGAAAAAGAGAGAGAGAGAGAGAGAGAGAGAGAGAGAGAGACGTAAAGACTTATTTATTTTTTTTATTTTCTTATGAAGAATATAAAGAGTTTTTTCTTCACTTTTTTTAATGAGGTATTTGAAGAGGTTTTTTCTTAAACGAGGAATATGAAGGGTTTTGTTCTTTAAAATATCAATAATTATCTCTTCTCTCTCTCTTTAGAAGATGAAAGGTTTTTTAATGAGGTATATGAAGAGTTTTCTTCATTTTTTTGTATTTTTATTTTATTTTTTAAAAGAATTTTATGAGTCATTTTTTATAGTAAAAATATCCCCAAAATGGTATGGAAAATTTGCACCTTCTTCATCGGACCGACTGGGTTTGGAGGTGATCAAGACCCGTAGTTCGTACGACGATGCTCCAGTTTTCCCTCGAAAGAGGCATCAACTAACCTCGTCGAACCGACCGGGTTTGGAGGAGATCAAGACCAGTGGTTCATACGGTGATGCTCCAGTTTTCCCTCAAGAGAGGCGTCAACTATCCTCATCAAATCGACCGGGTTTGGAGGCGATCAAGGCTTGTAGTTCATACGGTGAGGCTCTGATTTTCCCTCGAAAGAGGTGTCAACAGTCCTCGTCCGACCAACCGGGTTTGGAGGTGATGGAGACTCATAGTTCATACGGCAAGGCTCTAGTTTTCCCTCGATAGTGGCATTAACTGTCATCGTCGGACCGATCGAGTTTGGAGGTGATCAAGGCCCGTAGTTCATACAGCGAGACTCTGATTTTCCCTCGAGAAGCTATTGCACTTTTAAGGCTTTTGCTTCGAGATTTTGATGTACCTGTACCTTCAAAGGCTTTCGCCATCGAGATTTTAATGTACATGTACCTTCCGCTTTTGAGATTTTGATGTACACATCCGGCTTTTGCCTTCGAGATTTTTTGATGTGTACCTTTTAGGCTTTTGCTTACTGAGATTTTTGATGTACCTGTACCTTCTGAGGCTTTTGCCTTCTAAGATTTTTGATGTACCTGTATCTTTTGAGATTTTTTCCTACTAAGGTTTTTGATGAGTGGAGACTCTATCAATCACTTGATCCTTTGGAGTCTTTATAGTGAGGACCTTGTCCACTACTAACTTCCCATCGAGGCTTCCTGAGGGGCGTGCCTTTCAGGGGTTATTAGTGGAGACTTTGTCTACCACTTGTCTTCTTGAGGTCTTTCTAGTGAGTACCTTATCCAGTGTTAGCTTCCCATATAGGCCTCCTCATGGGTATGCCTTTTAAGGGGTTTTATTGAATGCAACAAAAGAAGATTTCATTGATAATAAAAACTTATTTTATAAAATAAAATCTTTAAACTTTTCAATAGAGTAAAGAAGAAACTTAACTTTATTTAGTCACTTGCCTTAGTGAGATCTTTCCTTAGATAAGTATTGGTGATATTTCTTACTCAATAACTCCAACAGTTTCTTTACCATGATTCTTATGATCTTCTTTTTAATGATCTGTGCGTTGCTCCAACAAGTAGCATCCCAGATGTTCTTGTTGTATTAAATGTTTAATTTCTTCCTTCAAATGAACGTAGCTTAAAGTTGAATCACCTTTTGAACGGTGAAAGTGATAATATTATGATTGGTTTCCTCCATTTGGATTTCTCAATGGGTTTGGCCATTTGAGATATTCAAAATTTTGAATCTCCATTATGATATCAGTCATAGGCGTATTTAGTGAAGTATATCTAGAAGTGTCATAATGTTGTCGATCATTTGAATATTTTCCTTTTTTGTTTTGAGATATTATTGTAAGATTTTCTGATGCGTACATGCGCTTAGAGTTATTCTCAAATAATCTTCTATGAGCAATAATAACTTCATCAGTAGTAATTTGTGCCTCTACTCGGTGAATAAAATTTGTGTAAGATCGCACTGTATCTCACATTAATGAAGAGTAGAAAGGCCTGGCTCAAAGACCTCCAAGGAAGACACCTCGATGTAGCCCAAAATCTACTCCTGGAATTTGACGAGCTTCTAAAGGGAATCTTTAAAAGTATTCTTTGAGGGTTTCTCCTTCATTTTGGCGAATTCCAGAAAGATGAGAAGAGTCTTTGATGATTCTTCGACTTGAGATAAATTGTTAGACAAGAGTTTATCTAAATGAGCAAAGTTGAGAATGGTCCCTTGAGGAAGGGAATAAAACCATGTACGAGCTTATCCTTTAAAAATAATAGGAAAAACTTGACAGAGTAAAGCATCGAGGGCTTGTTGAATATGCATAATAGTTCTGTAATGATCGATGTGCTCATAAGGATCAGATGTTCCATTATAAGGTTTAATATTAGGTATTTTAAACCCCATCAGAATTGGTTGTTGAAGAACCATATCATGCAAAGGAGAAGATACTTGAATACTCTGACGAGGGATGAACAGTTTATCTCTTAACAAAATTCATCTCGAAAAAGCGTTGTATTTCATCTCTAACTTCTCGAGTTGTCTCCATGAAATTGGGGTGATTCAATCCCATCAAAGAGGTAGGGGTATTTAATGTTGGTTGGGTAATACGAGTAAGATGAGTTGAGCTAACAGTATAGTCATGATTCATATCAAGATGATGTACGGGAGGAATTTTCACATGATCACGAGGGGGTTCTTCATTAGTTTCTTCAATAAAATGAACTATATCATGTTGTTCATAGGGTCGATTTCCTCCAATTTGTTGTGACATTCTCGATTGTTCAGCTCCTAATAAGAGCTATAGGATCTGAGCTTGATGTTCCTCCATTCTTTGCATGTGCTCCTAAAAAGTATGAAGTGCTCCACCTGGCTAGTGGTTTCGATCTTGTTGAGAAACTTGGTTGTCTAACATGATAAAGTAATGAGAATCTCATTCCTACAGATGGCGTCAAACTGTTGCGTGCCATAAAACTTATAGTGGTATAATAAATCTTCAGGCCTTAGCTATGTATGAAAATCCAATATGCACACAGATAGTTGAAAAGAGAATAAGAAACTCCAGAATTTTTACGTGGAAGAACCCGAGGAAGAGCGTAAAAAATCATGGGGCCTAGCCTAGTAAAGATGCTTCACTATATCAACTTTGGAGTACAAAGTTTGAATCTTCCCGATAGGGGATTACAATATTTTATGTGAGAAATCCTGATAATAGGAATTTCAGAATTATGTTACAATAGCTATACGGTGGTAGTTAGACCGTTAAGTTATTGGTGGCAGTCGTTAATGATAATAGGCGGCGATCGGCGACAAGAGTGGTGATGATGAACTTCGAACTTCGAACTTCGAACTTCTAGCTCTCTTAGCTTTCTCCCAAGTTCGCTTCTAGCTCCTTCCTCCTCCATGAAAAGAATGATATCCTATTTATAGGATTCTGAGAGGGGCATTTTAGTCATTGTAGCCAAAATTTCAAAACAATCTATCGAACTGTGTATATAGATCCATTTGATCGTAGATACTTTTTTGGTAATTTGACCATCCAAACGATCTTCAATTTGAGTGATCTTAGGTTCGTTAGATTTGTCTCATCGAGCTGCTCGATTTGACTATAAGCACGTCAAATTTGAAAGTCATTTGATCATCAGTAGTGAATTTAAGTATATTGCTTTGAGCTTAATTTATTTCATTTGGAGCTAACCCGCTTCTAGCATTATTGGACTCGTCTTACTGAGTCGTTTAACTTGATTGTATATATGCTTTAATTTGAGATTTGTGCTTCATTAATAAATTTTAGAGGGATATATCAAGAATAATAGTATAAAAGTGATAAATATTGTTTAGATGGAAAATCACCCTAGTTTCCAAGAAGAAGAAAGCCATCAAGCTTTATCTTACATTTCCACCAAGTAATATTAATATACGATTCAACCCAAATTAATTTTTGAAAAAAAATTATAATGAAAGAATAAAAGCCCAAATTCTTCATGAATTTACTGCAAACATAATTATTATCTTGCAAAAATTAAGAAGATACTTTATTATAAAATATCTAAAATTTTTTCCTTGCATTTTTATCATGCTAAAGAGTGAAGAGAGAAGAAAGAAATGGTCATACATTTTTCCAGAGTTGTAAAATTCAATCCAGCCTATATGATGAAAAATAAATTTTCATTGGCGTTGAAAATTATGGGGTACCAGACAAATTTGCATCATCTAGCTTTTGACAACATTCACTGTAAAAATATACACGACATTAGGCTCTAGGCTTCAGTTAATAGAATTATTTATAGTAAAACTAGTGAATGAAAACAACTTTCCTATTTTTTTACATAACAATCTATTAGTATTGCTGTAAAAACAGCTTTCATGTTGAGGCTCTTTTATTGGTCATTTCTTTTGAGGGATAATATATATGATAGGGCTTGTTTTGTTGAGCTTTATAGCTGGTTTGTGGTAGAGTAAGCTATTGCAAAGCCAGTGGGATTTTATTTGGGAACTGCTACAACACTTACCATAATGTTCATGCACAACATGAAAGCTATTTTTATAGCAATACTAACAGATTGTTATGTAAAAAAATAGGAAAGTTGTGTTCCTTAACTAGTTTTACTATAAATAATTCTATTAATTGAAGTCTAGAGCCTAATGCCTTGTATCTACAGTGAATGTTGTCAAATGCTAGATGACGCAAAATTGTCTGGTACCCCATGTTTGCAGTTCTACTATTATCATAGAGATGGTAAAATATTTGGTGAATATCTGGATAGAGTAATTCACATTATGACAAAATTTATCTGTCCTGTTTTACTGAAAACAATTATTAAAGGTAAGATACTAAAATGTAGAAAATAAATATTTAGTCAATTTATTCTGTTGTGTAGATATTTTTATTTAGTTGTATTTTGACACCTATGGTGTTATGTCTCAATAGTTCATATGTTTTTTTTTTTTTTGGACTAAATAGCTAGCTGACTCCTCTTTTTAATGCAAAGGTTGATGAAAGAAATATTACAATGCCCTGAAATAAGGTAAAGAACTAGACAATTTGCATGAAAGAAACTGCATGATCAAATTGTATCATGATACGACACAAGAGTTTATCATGAAGATTAATGTTTCATTTGTTGCTGTTAGTGTATTGTAAGGATAAAACTATCATGATACAAATCTAAAGGCTTATCATGAAGATTAATATTCTATCTTTTATTTGTAATGGAGCGAACTTTTTTGCTATGCGTATAATTCATCCAAAAATTTGCTTGGTACATTATGTTGTACCAAATGACTTATTTCTCTATATATTGATTTTGAAAATATCTATTGTTTTTCTTCTTTTTTAGTATTGGGCACATTTGATAGAAAAAATTTAAACATCACTGTCTTTTAAGTTGCTGGCTGACGGTAGCAACTTATCTCTAGTCTCCATAAGTTCAAAGTAAGCATCACTGTCTTTTTTTTATAAAATAATATAAATATAAACATAAACATAATTATATATATATATATATATATATACACACATGAAGGATTGAGCAAGGATTAAATGTGAAAGCAGGAAAGCACAATGCGGAATGTGCATGACGACAGTCTGACATTAAAGCCGGGGTCAGCCGCGTAGGAGGGTAAATTCGTCATAATAAATACTGGATGACAGGCTGGAGAGTTTTGTTGGCACGAATCTTGATTAATAAATTTATTTTTAGGGCTATGATTTGACGTGTCGATTTTGGTAAATCTCCAATCAGAACAACTTAAAAACTTTCTTTCAATTCAAGGGAAAAGGTCAGGTGAATTTTTTAATTTTTTTTAATTTTTTTAATAATGGTTTTATTCTTCTAATATTTTATTAATCAAAATTTAAATATTAATATAATTATTTAATAATTTTAATATTAAAACTCACTAAAAATTTGTTGTTATTTTTATTGAATCGTTTTACCCAAATTATATAATCATATCAATTTCAAATTAAGTTAAAGTTAACACATCACGTTGCAACTAATTTTTGTGCTAAGATTAATGCAACTCAGCCCAGTATGTTCCCAAACAGCATTTTTAAGGTCAAAATTACAGGGCAAATCATGGAAAAGTAAATTTTAACTTATCGGAGCTCAATGAGGTACCAATCTAATCAGACACAAACTAATAAAAACGGCGATCAACCTCTCCCCGCATTATATTGCGGCATGCTTTAAGACTGCGGGCAGGCAATGAGCAAAAAACTAAATTTTATATAAGGAAAATAGTAGAAATAAAAATGATAAAATTCAGGATGGGCAAATTTCCCACCTTGGATGGGCAAATTGCCCACCCTGACATACATATAAGTCCGTCTTTAGTGGGTTCCCTCTCTATAAATAAATAAAGAATGGTAAAACTTATTTAGAATATAATTTTTTCATTAAATATTTGTTATTAAATTGAGTTGAGCTCTATATGGATCTCTCTCTCTCTCTCTCTCTCTCTCTCTCTCTCTCTCTCTCTATATATATATATATATATATATATATATATATATATATATATATATTATATCCATTATTAAATGAGATAGAATTCATAAAGATTCTCCCTCCAAGAGTGTGGCAACTCATTTCACAGTAATTTTTTCTCATATATTTTTTTTATTAAATGAGAAGGCATCATAAAGACTCTTTATCCCTCTCTATAAATAAGGAGGATAAGATAACTCATTTCACAATATAATTATATATAATTATATATATATATATATATATATATATATATATATATATATATATATATTCAGTATTAAATGAGACGGACAATATAAAGATTCTTCTCTCTCTATAAAAAAAGATGGTACGAACTCATTTCACAATATAACTTTATTTTCTTTGTATATTTAATATTAAATGTGGTAGAATTCACAAAGATTCACTCCATCTCCCCATAAATAAAAAGAGAGATAGCTCATTTCATGATATCATTTTGAAATGTCAGAGGAAAGCATTAATATGACTTCTCACCTATTTGAATAAGCAATCCATCAATGTAAAAGATTATCCCTTATTAAGGATAGTCTCAATGAAAAGAACTTTCTAATATATTTTTTTACTAAAATATAAACGAGGATATTTGCTCAATTACACATTATATTAAAAATAAATATCTTAAATAATCAATTAAATACATTCAATTTTTACATAGTTTTGCTTTTATTTCTCAACTGCTTTTACATTATTTTATTATTAAAAAAACATTTCATGCATATATAAAATTAATTAGTCAAAGTAAAAATAGTTTATTATTTTTTTAAAAAATTTCTAAGTCAAAAAGTTTTATGACATAATATTTTTTCTAATCATTAGTATTTTTTAATATTTTTCACAGAAAAATAAGTTATATGTATATCACAAAAAATTTAATCACCATTTAATATTACTATTAACAGAAAAAATTGGCTTCCAATAAGCTATTGACACATGGATGAAGAATCATTTTATTGCTGATTTCTTTAATTATTAAAAATTCAAGTGCATTGAATCTAATATAGAACCAAAAATGAAGAATAAAAAAAATTATGGCTTTCTTGTGCAATGAATGAATTATTATTTACATCCAATAAAAATCATTAATATTAATTGAGAATTACATACACATCACCCAATTTTTATATATTTACAAATCTAATACTCTAATTATTTTTATTTTAGACTATCAAACTCAGATATGAGGATTTGTCATAATCAAATCATAAGAAATTTTACAAAAATTAAAACATCATGCTGAAGAGCATACACATGTATCAATTTTAAAGATTTAAATTTTTAAAAAACACATATATTTTAAATTAATAATTACTTTATTAAAATATTTATACACTTCTTAGAGGAGAGAGAGAGTAAAACAATCAATTATTATTTTCAGCTGAAACATCTTCAAACACTATACTAAGCATTTGGCAAATGATCAGGGCACATAAAGCTAATTTCAATTTTACTGATTTTCGTGCGATTGAAGAGATAATTATGCTTTTAAAGTATTTGAAATTAAATTTAGAGAATTTGTTCATAAAGCATGCATATCATTCAAGAATGCTTGCATATTTTTCAGACATTGGATTTAAAGTATAATCATTATCTCATAATATATGTGCATGATTTTATTATTTTATTCAAACTTTGAGATATCATCCTCATAATACATGAAAATGTTCATTCTTATGAATGAGAATCATTTAAATATTTTATAAGATAACTTTTTTGTCTTCATATATTTGTCATTCAATAATGTGAGCTCTACAAAGATGATCTCTCTATAAATAAAGAATGCAAGATAACTCATTTCTATCCTCCTTAGTCCCTTGCCTCCATTGTAAATTGAAGGGTAAAGAAAAAAAAAGTGGAGTTTATTAAAGTAAGTTTACTTTTTTATTTGATTGGTTGATCTATTCTTTTTTCAGTGAAAATTAAATACTTTTATTATATGGCTCAATGAGCCAACAAGTCGTGTCGAGTAAAACATGAGCTTGAGCTTGAATAATATACGAGCTCATAATTTGAGCTCGAGCTCATGTCAATTAGCTCAACTAGTGAGCTTATTATTGAGCCAGCTCGACCTTCGACTCATGTATACCCCTATAGCTAGCCCTACATATTGATAATGATAATTTTTTAAAAGAAGCATGCTTTGGCTTGCAAAATAAAGTGCTTTTCTAAAATTACATAAGCCCAGAAGAACCCAATATTCCCAATATGTATGTAATAATATAAGAAGCTTCAATTTATCTTATTGTTACATGCATGTTATGACATATGAACAATGTGGGAAATGCAGAGAGAGAGTGAGAGAGAGAGAGTGAGGTTGTTTAGCGTTGTATTCATAGTAGGTATCTTTTAAAATATTTCAAATACAAAGTATTTCTTTCTTTTATCATAAGGCATTATTATATCGAAAATAATGTATTATCTTTAACAAATTTAATCATGATGTGACACTGAAAATTCTACTAGTCGCGCGAATCACGGATGTCAGCAATATGATTACGAATCAGACTAACTTCAGGATCAATGACTTATTATGTCGACTCTTAAACATGGAGTGTTTGCAAATCGAGCATCTTTGAGCGGATCTAACAACCCAAGATCTCATAATTCTGAATTCATTTGTGCATTCAAATAGTTAAAATACATCAAATGATCAAAGGAGTCATTTTGAGCCGTCCGATGGAGGAGTGGTTTGGATTTTGCAAGTATTTACAGAAACGTCACTCCTTTAATCTATAAATAGCCCCTCATTCTTCACATGAGGGGAGCCCAAGAAAAAGAGAGGAGAGAGCTCTAAAGCTTGAAAATCCTCCAAGCATAATCTTGCCACCATTTGACGGTCGCTGACCACGCCCGCTGGTTGCCAACCACCGCCGTCAGCCACCACCGACGATCCTCATCGTCGTCAATCTTCATCGTCGGTCTTCTTTTAGACTGATGATGTCACTCCTTTAATCTATAAATAGCCCCTCATTTTTCACATGAGGGGAGCCCAAGAAAAAGAGAGGAGAGAGCTCTAAAGCTTGAAAATCCTCCAAGCATAATCTTGCCACCATTCGGCTGATCACCCGCTTGAACCACCAGCCAGTTAGCCACCAAGCGATCCTCATCGTCAATCTTCATCGTCGGTCTTCTTTTAGACTGATGAATGTCAATCTACTTTTGAGCAACTAAGAGAATATTTAGCATCTCCACCCCTACTATTCAAGCCTATTCAAGAAGAGATGTTATACTTATATATCGCAGTCTCTTCCCACGTGATAAGCTCAGTTTTAGTGCGAAAAGAAAATGGGATACAATGACCAATTTACTATGTCAGCAAAATTTTCTCTGATATAGAAAGTCATTATCAACTAAGGTGGCTAGTTTTCTCAAAATTGTACATACTTAGCTCACTCGACGTTTTCACTCATTTACCATTAAGGGTCATTCTACATAAACTAGAGGCATCTTGGAGGTTAATTAAATGATCTGTAGAATTGGGAAAGTTTGATATCCATTTCCTACCTCGGCCTGATATAAAGTCTCAAGTACTCACAAACTTTATAGTGGAATGCACTGCCCCAACTCCAAATAAGCTATCTACTACACGCCTTTCGTCTCCTCAATGGACCCTCAATGTTGATGGAGCTTGAAATCTTGCTTGGGAGCGAATTTACTTATTTTCCCCCAGCATAATACCTTAGAGTATGGACTTCGCCTAAAATTTCCTGCAACTAATAATATAGTTGAATATGAGGCTCTCATCGTAGGGTTTAGACTCACCATTGATTGGGAAGCTCAAGACTTAGTGATCCACACTGACTCTCAGTTTATTGCCTCCCAGGTTGAGGGAAACTTTAATACCCATAATCCTCAGCTGGCGCAATACCTCAACTTAGTAAAGTCACTTCTTGCCCATTTCAAGACACATCAAATCATTCACATCTTGAGAGAAGAATACTCGAGTTGGCTATCGCGGTACATCGACTGGAGATCTATTTAAGAGAAGGCATGTTGAAGAAATATATTTTCCTAGTATCCAAGGATCATGGGTAATACAAGCAATTAATGAAATAAATGAACCTTCGTGGATGGACCTCATCCTGTCTTTTCTACAAGAAGGGACCCTTCCTGAAGACCCAACTGATGCAACTCATCTCCGAAGACAAGCTTCAAACTTTATTATTATTGAAGTTGAACTATACAAATGAGCTTTTTATGGGTCATACCTCAAATGCCTCTCACCATCAGAGGCCAATTACGCATTTAGAGAGGTTCACTCACGGATATGTTGAGAACACCTAGGAGGAAAGGCACTAGCCCTTAAAATTATAAAGCAAGGATTCTATTGGCCTACGATGAAACAAGATGCCTTGGAGTTCACAAAAAAATGTACAAGTTGTCAGTTGCACTATAACCTCCCTCACATGCCGCATACAGAGCTCTCATCCATTCAAAGCTTGTGGCCTTTTGCTCAGTGGGGAATTGATATCATGGGACCTTTTCCGATAGCATCAGGGCAACGATAGTTTATCATTTTAGCGGCTGACTACTTCGCTAAATGGGTGGAAGCCGAACCACTCGTTAAAATCACAGAGGAAAATGCTAAATAATTTATTTGGAAAAATTTAGTATGTCGATTCGGTCTTCCTGTAAAGATCATCACTGACAATGGAACCCAATTTACTGAAAAAGTCTTTACGTACTTTTGTAAAGATCTTCACATTTAGCTGCTGCATACGGCTGTAACACATACTCAAACTAACGGATAGACTGAAGCTACCAACAGGACTATACTCAAAGGACTAAAAATACGTCTTGAGAAGACTGGGGCAATTAGTTGATGAGCTTTTTAATGTTCTTTAGGCTTACCGCACTACATCACGAACCCTGATTGGTGAGACACCATATAACTTATGTTTCGGTACATAAGCTATTATACCAGCAGATATTGGAGTTATAAGTCCAAGAGCTCAATTATTTGATCATGATGGTAATGAAGAAAAACTCCGACAGCACCTGGACCTACTCCCCGAAACTCGTGACATGGCCTACTTGGTGCTTCCATCACCAAAGGGTAGCGTCACTTCAACAAAGAGTAAAACCCAGTCTATTGTCGGTGACTTGGTCTGAAGTCTCTCGGCTGTGCAAAGGCTCTCAATGCAATAAACTCTCACCTCTTTGGGATGGCTCAAGGATCCAGAGGGAAAAACTTTACCTCAAACTTGGAATACTGAGAATCTCCAAAAATATTATCAGTAATTCCTACTGCATAATTATTGCAACTTTTATTTTATCTCGTTTGTCATTTCCTCTTAAACTCATATATGTATTAAAATCATCTTATGATTGTATTACCGACTTTATCAGAGTAATAAATTTATAGCTTTTTCTTTCAAGCTTGTTGCATATAAATAATCTCCTTCATTTAATCCTCCCACTTGAGAAATGCACAACTCACGTTGTATCTCAGTCGGAGCATGATCAATCTCATGGGGACTTGATCGGACCTCTTCCATACAGGTAAGATGTCACATAATGTTTTGACTAATACTTAGGATAGGCCAAAAGGTTCTTGATAGACTTCTCATGGCCTCATTCGTACAGGTTAGCGTTGTCAAATGACCAATCACCCTAGATAGGTAAAAATAAAACAAGAGCATATCAACCTAAAATTTTTTTTTTTCATTTACATCACTAACATGATGTTATAAGAAAGAATCAAAATTCTGATACAAAATAATAATAATACATAGATAAAAAAAAATGCATCCTAGAGTGATACTACATGATATCAGCGTCCTCCTCACTACTAGAAGATGCTCCCTTGGACTCACTCTCGACTCCTTCATCTCCTGAATCTGGCGAAGAGTCTTCAGATACTTGGTTGGGAGATAGATTCTCAACAACTCCGGTTTGATGTAAGCCATTCCTTTTAGGAACCCTCGGATGAAGCCCTCCTCAAAATATTGGTGCTCCAAGTCCTTCACTTCAACATCAAGAATATGATTAAAAGCTTCTTGGACATGGTCTTCAATAGTATCATGATAAGCCAGGGAGTTCTTAAAGTCTTCCACTGCCTTCAAGGAGATTTCATTTACTTATGCTTCTGACATTATAAGCTCCTTCTTAGAAAGATGATCTTGTAATACTTTCTTCTCCAGTTCGAGAGCTTTCTTCTCCGCTGCAAGTGCCTCGAGTCTTTTCTCTTTCTGAAAAGTCTCTGCCATCACCTCAATCAGCTCATCACGTGTGCGCTCCACCTCCTAACGTTAGAGAGAAAGAGAATTCGACATGTTCGCTAGCTTAGTTCTACACCTGCTTAGCTAATCATCCAGAGTCGCCACTTCTTTGGCCTTAACACTCATTTTTCACAAAAAGAATCCATTAAACCAATTTCTAGATGAATCTCGTGCTGAAAATTCTATCCAATTCTTTATAGCCCGACAAGAAACACGTCCCTGAGCATCACATGTGAATCTACACATTCGACACAAGTATTTGATGTTCAAAGTAACACGCTCTAAAGAAGATTGGCGATGATCACTAAAGCTCGAAATGAAAATTGTGATAAAGCTACACCACATATTTTAAAGATCTCAATCAACTCGGGAGCCAAAGGGAATCGCAATCCCAAGAATCATCTCGAAGCGTAAAGTATCACGGTGAGCGGACTCGATCAAACTTTTGGAAATAATAGCCACCAACTCATTAGGAAAATTTTTGAATACCATTAAACTATCGATATGTGATGGATGATATATCGTCATTCTTTGTCACTATAGGTTTTCTTCCAGTTATCACCCTATGAAAATACATAATAAATAAATAAAGAGAGAGAGAGAGAGATGACAAAAATCTGAGAATTTTGTGAAGCAACTCACTCACCCCAATACTTGGGCATATCCTTTTTTGACTCTGTCATTCACTGACAGCTTGGGATAAAATTTTTTGCCTACGATCTAACGAAAAGGATACGCATACATATGAGATCAAAAAAAGAGAAGTTATTCCTCTCTAATGATGCTCTAAAATTACCTGCCAAACTTTTTGAGTCGTTCGAATGACGATTCCTAATTAACGTTTCCCTGCCATCCTGGCAGTTATCAACTGTTGAACCATCCATTGAAGTTTCAAGAAATCCAATTTCCTACAAGAAGAAGTAGGAACTACGGGCCCTGATTGCCTCCGAACCCGGTCGGTCTAACGAGGACAGTTGATGCCTCTTTCGAGGAAATATTGGAGCCTCACCGAATGAACTACAGGCCTTGATCGCCTCCAAACTCGGTCGGTCCGACGAGGACAGTTGTTGCCTCTTTCGAGGGAAAACCGGAGTCTCGTCATATGAACTACGAGCCTTGATCACCTCCAAACCCAGTAGGAGACGGTTGGCGCCTCCGAGGCGAGCCTGTATGACCTACGGGCCTTGATCACCTCCAAACCCGGTCGGTCCAATAAGGACTGTTGACGCCTCTTTCGAGATAAAATTGGAGCCTCACCGTATTAACTACGGTCCTTGATCGACTCCGAACCCGATTGGTCTGACAAGGACAGTTGACGCCTCTTTCGAGGGAAAATCGGAGACTCGCCGTATGAACTACGGGACTTGATCGCCTCCAAACCCGGTCGGTCCGACGAAGATAGTTGATGCCTCTTTCGAGGGAAAACTGGAGCCTCGCCGCATGAACTACGTGTCTTGATCGCCTCCGAACGACCTTCTCTTGAGAAGAAAAGGAACACTAGACCATATGAGATTTGTGCCTTCTCCCTTGGCCCTAAGGGAGTTTTTATAGACCCCTATAGGGACAAAAAAATAAAAAATCAAAGAAAAACCGCTAAAAACTGCTCATCGGCGTACATTTGCACCGGTGTTACCGACCGAGCTCATCCTCGTGTCGCGTCCTCTCGCTCCGTGCGATCGGTCGCCAGTCGGCGCCAGCGACCAGCGACCGCCGACTGAGGCCCGCCGTTAGCGTTCTCTGACCGTGTGACATACCAACCCACTTCTGCAGCAGATCAAACCCGTCGCTCTGGCGTTCAGGTCAGCAGCCCCGGCGCCTGCCACCAGCAGTCGCGGTCGGGCTCTCAGCGTTCCGTGATCAGCGCCACCATAGCGGCGCAGCGGCATCAGAGCTCGGCGCGCTCATGGGCGAGGTCGCCCGTGCGTAACGCATCGCGGCGCCTGCGCACTCAAGCGCACAGCGGGTGCGCTAAGTGCCATATCTGCACTCCGGCGCAAGCCTTTGTAAGTACCCAAATGGGTCCATAATCCTGAAATTTTGTGCTTTCGCTGCGTTCCCGTGCCGCAGTGATCATAATCTTGTGCTCCCATGAAGATCTACTCTCTCAAAATGTATGGTTAATTGACCCATAAATTTTGTTGAAGAATTTGTTATTTTTAAGTATTTGACATATATATTTTTAGATGATTGAAATAATGTCATCCAAAAATAGGGGGCAACTAATATGACACTAAAAATTCTACTAGTCGATGCACGAATCTTGATGTCGAAAGCAATATGATTTTGAATCAAGACTAACTTAGATCAAGAGCTTATCATCAATCGACCCTTAAACATAAAGTGTTTATAGTCAAATCGAACGTCTTGACGAGCCGAATGTAACAAGTCCAAGATCTCATAATTCTAACTTCATTAGAGCATTCAAATACTTAAAATACATCAAATGATCAAAGGATTCATTTTGAGCCGTTCGATGGAAGTGGTTCGGATTTTGCATGTATTTATAGAAATGCCACTCCTCTGATCTATAAATAGCCCCTCATTCTTCACATGAGGGGAGCTCTAGTAAAAGAGAGGAGAGGGATCTAAGCTTGAAAATCCTCCAAGCATAATCATGCCACCACTCGACAGTCGCCGACCACCCCCGCTGGTTGCCAACCACTGCCGTCATCAGCCGCCACCAGCGATCCTCATCGTCGTCAATCTTCGTTGCCTGTCGTCGCCGCCGACACTGTCGCCGGCCACCGCCACCGTCAACCATCGTCGCCGGTTATCATCGCTGACCACGTCACCGCCGCCGACTACCATCGTCGGTCATCGCCGCCGACCATCGCCGGTCATCACCACGACGACCTTCATCGTCAGCCGCTGACCCCCGCTGTTCACCATCATCTACTACTACTAGCAACTGATACAATCTGAATGTGACTATATAGCTGTTGTTGTGTGATTTTGGGATTCCCATTATCAACCATTCTCATATACAATTTTGTAATCTTGTTATTGGGTAAATTTTGAACTATGAAATAGATACATAGTGAAAGATTTTTACTGGGCTAGGCCCCATGATTTTTCTCTCTTTTCGATATTTTTTCACATAAAAATTCTGTAGTTTTCTTATTAATTCTTCAAACATTTGTGTGTGTGTTGAACTCTGCAACAAAGCTAAGGTGTAAACTTTACTTTACCGCAACTGATTTTCTAGCACACAACAAATCAATATTCAAATATTCTACAAATGATCACATTATAATCCTTACAATGTAGATCAATATCAGCAATATTGATCTAAAAATAAAAATAATAATAACACACACTAATAGTGGAGGGAGAATAAAAATTTGTTCAACATAAAATTAAAATAATAATATATCCCTCTTTGCATATAAAAATTACTTCTCATTCTATCAAGATTTCTCTCTCCACGTGATCACTACCATGCATTTAATAGGCAATTTTTTTAAACTAAGCATCATTAAAACGTTAATTAGCGACATAAGAAGATTTTTACAAAAATTTAAAGAGTCGCCGTTAAACGGCGAGACCGTCCAATATCGGCCGCCCTTCAAAGCGCGGGCGCCGACCGGTATTCATTAACGCCACGCCTTTTAAACGCGACTGGCTGAATTTATTAAATAAAAAAAAATTTTTGACACACTGCACTGTTTTGATCATATCGCAATCGTTTGTTATCGAAATTCAGCAAACTTAGTATCGTTTGAATCGGCATGAAATTGTCCACGACTTTCATGTTAACCCGGAATTGAGATTGTGACGTCTTACATAAAAAATTTTGATGTATCTGAATTTAGTTGTATTTATGATTTAAATTTATATACATATGACGCACAAAAGGAGCCTTATATATAAGCTATATTTGTAAAATAAAGAAAACTCAACTTAAAGGATAATTTATGATTCTCTCCGAATTTTTACATAATGACTATATTAATTTTTATATGAGTATTTTTTTCTTTTGATGTCGACCTATAAATTATTTGTTTGATTAGTAGACTTTGATCATATTAAAAAATAGAAAAATAAATGTGTTGAATGCTTATTTTTAATTTTTTTTTTTTTTTGCATTTTTTTATAGAGTGAATTATTGAATTTTGAATGTTTAGCAGTTTGCATATTGGAGAATTTTGATGTGCGTGTTCGTTATCTTAATGATATTTAAATATTTGGACTATTTTTTTAAAAATAAAAAATGTAAAAAATTAAAATCACATATAAGATACTATTGATCCCATAAATTTATTAAATAAAGAAATGTGACTAGAACAATGTACATCAAGGTAATATATAATCTACAACCACAGTATGCTGAGTACATCTAATGACTAATCTGGTCTGTGGCCACTTCGGTGTAATGTGCGTCGGACGGTCAGAAGCTTTCGTCACATGCCGCGACATCATCTTCACCGTCGGGTCCGCTGGTGTCATCTAGAGGTGTAACATCGATATCCGCGATGGCCCTGGCCGAAAGGGTACTATGGTACAGGATGGGTAGATGGGTGGGATATACATGGAAGAGCTGCAGCTGTGACCGAAATGGACAACATGCCTTCCCGGCCGAGTACTGGTGTGCTATAGGGGTAAGTGTATGGACCGACGTCTGGCATGGACGATGGACCCGTGACGAAGATGTGGGTCGAAGACGCGAGCCGATAGGAACTACTAGCTTCGTGCATCTCTATACCGATATCGAGCATGCATGTCCTTATTAAGTTTCGCATAATTCCTCGTAAGTATTGATCGAATCGGAAATCGAGTCCATATCTCCCAAAATAAGTTGAGAATATATCGTGTCCAAGATATGTTCCCTCTGTGTAGAAAAAAAAAATTATGTTGTATATTAAACATATAAATTTATGAATAACATAAATTTCTTTTAACACTTACCATCGCTCTCTCTCAGAAGGGAGTAGGTCTGCGGTATAGTAGAGCCACGAGCATGTATAAGGAGGGGATCGATACCACCTCATATACCCACTCACCGGGTCAAGTAGGTGGAACTGCACCACATCAACAATGGCATCGTGGTTCGGCCTCCCACCGTAATATGTGGGGTGGTGGTAAAGCAGGTCAACATCGCCTTTCCCCATCGACTAAATGAAGGATCAATAGGATCGATCAACTCGGGTGATAGCGAACCGTCAGAACGCGATCGTGGAGATACCACGACGCGCTTCCATGATCAATGGAACCCGAAGCTAGCCATATCTCGCACCGACCAAACATAGCCGCCAATTCCGGATCGCCATAAGGTTCCCATATCACTACTGATCATTTAATAAATTTTAGGTCATGTATGAAATTTAAAAATAATAATAATAACCAGTAGTGCAAATGGTCATACCTGGCTCTGAAGCAAACCATCAAGCTCATCCCTGTACACTCTGACATGAGCAGGTTTCATCTCCATGCTTTCATATATGAAACTCTAATCTCAAACTTTGATTCCATTCGACCAATGATTTCCCGAGGTTTCAAGTCCAACTCATCGATAACAGTATATAGTAATAAATTGGGAGGTGCATTGCTATGTCCTGTTTCGATCGAATGTGAACATGTGTGTGGCCCTGACAAGGTTGAAATTACCCAAGCACCACCAAGCCTCTTGCTTGCCCGAGCATGTGACGCCACAAACATGGTCTCGTAGATTATTGGAATGCAACGCAGTGAACCTCGACTTATTAAAATCACATGTCACATATTCCACGCTATTTATGATTGACCATCCACCGTAAATTTGAGGTGTCCCTTGTCATGGAAACACATTCCCTCAGTAGGTCCGGAATAAAGTTATCTTCGGGAAAATAGAATTTGATTGGAGACCATCAAAGTTTAGTTCTTCATCCCATTGTTGAGTTGATTGACAAGCTTGGACGTATTCGTTGTTAGTAAACATGTGTTCCTCGCAGGCCGCTGTTTTGTTAGAATATTCTCTTAATATCTGACCGGTTGCAGGATTTGGAAAATTTTCTTCACCTATCTCACCCAAACTATCATCTCATTCGAACCGCTGGGCATTGTTTGTATCCCTCATCCCGGTTTAGGAGGAGCCACCTCATCGAATGGTACTCATCCATGTTTATCAAGTTGAAGCAATATGAGTAGCGGATAGGAGGTCGGTATGTCTACATCTTCGCCGACATAAATATAGCGTTCTAGTTAATGTGAATGTTTGAAGATAAACAAGCAGTTCAAACAAATTACCTATGATGTGGTCCTCGTGGCTGTAAGTGGTGTTCAGAAGTTTCAATTGCCTGAAATTCATCTACAACATAATCATGCGCTTCGGTATCGATAATTTGTTTGATTTCACTTTCAACATATAACGACAACGGCGTGCTCGATTGATGCAGACTTCGCCATCTCGCCAGAAGAATGAAATCGCACCGTGGAAACCGCATCAGATTGATCAAAGTGAATCAATGTTCAATGACCGCATGATTCGATCTTGAACATTGTTAAAATTAGCCCGAGAAATTAATATGACGATTTTCCCTCCGATATCGTAGGGAAAAAAATCATCACGCCAAGTTCGCCATAATACGAAGACTGCATATTGTCTTGAACTCATTTTCGAATCAAATATTTGTACAAGTGGAAATCTTGAATAGCGATTCTGTTAGCTAAATTAATGGTTATCTTGTAAAATACAAATGACATCGAACCCAAATAATTAAGATGCCATGAACCCAAATGCTTAATTGTACCAACTCCATGTTCTCTATTACGGTGAATTACATGAAGAAACTATAAATAAAAAGGAGAATGGATATATCTCTTCATCAACGACTATTTTGATACACAATTTAGTTGAATGGATCAAAAAATTGCACAAAAAAATAAAATTTACATACATAACACAATTTGTTCATTTGTCACAAATCTACACGCATTTCCTAAAATTTTGACATGGACAGCGCACGGCTTATGTGTATATATATATAATCTAGAGTGTGATTCAAAGCAAGGGATGATTATAAATAAGTGCTTTCCCACATTTGTAGTCCCACTCCTAGAAACTCAAGTGCATCACAAGCCTTGTAGGCTTATCTTTGTTTAGTGAAAAGTTCTTTCTCTTTGAAGTATTTCACTTGCTTTATTAAAAGTTCTTGTGTTAAAGCCTAGTGCTGCCATGTTTAAGGTTTACTTAATAAATTGATCCAAAATGATTCCTCGTTTAGAAATAACGATGCAAAATTGATCTAATTTGGCCTCTCAACTATATAAAATTGATCCTAGTTTAGTCTTTGAGGGACTATATTGGATCAATTTTATATAATTAGAGTTAAAATAGAGTAGTGTCATAGTCTAGGACTAAATTGATCACATGCAAATATTTGAGAGACCATTCATGCATTAATTTTCTTTTACATATGCTTATGCAGTACAAGATTTTATTTTGTAATATATATATATATATATATATATATATATATATATATATATATATATATATATATATATATATATATATATATATATATATATATATATATATATATTGCTTTATAATAAAATATGAAATTTTGGGAGAATGTATGCCTGGATATGATAACTTCAATGTGTGGTGATTTCAGGCTGACAACCTAAGGCTGGAAACACTTCACCGTCTCTGTGAAATATTAACAGCACGCCAAAGTGCAAAGTACTTCTTGGCCATCTCTGAATATTTCCACCGTCTCCGAGCTCTAAGTTCTCTTTTGGCTTTCACGCCCAAGGCATGAGTAATGGTTATACAGAATGTGAAAGAAACAGATTTTAAGGAGAGTTATCACCATACAATCAGTAAAAAAAAATCGAAAAGGAAAAGTAACATAAACAAATTAGACAATAAAATTAAATGACAATCATAACCTAAACAACAACAAAAAATAAAAAATAACAACTGAAACAAGAACAAACACCCATTACCCTAAACGAGATACAAAATTAGTTAGATCCACAATATATATACCTAAATATACTAAAATACATATCACAAATATATATTATATCACTCGTTTATTTTGAAAAACAAAAAACAAAAAAAACCTTTTCGCCAAACTTCATGGATCCACCTTGGCGAGATCGCGGCCGGCGGATCGAGCGCCGGCGGATCGACGGTTATGAGCGGCGGCGAGCCGGTCAATGTCGATCGGGTTCGGCGGAGCGGAGCGTGACCTAGGAGAGCTATGCGAGAGATCGGGATCCCGATCTCTCGGAACGGGGTTTTTTTAAAAAAAATTCGATTCGCCGTAAGTTTAAAGGCTGACCAGACGACATAGCCGCCTTTTAAAAGCGATCGGCCAGCCGTCGCTTAAACGCGACTATTTTAAAAAAATCGCTTATTTCGCTAATTAACGTTTTAATGATGCTTAGTTTAAAAAAATTGCCCATTTAATATACTCTTATTAATAGATTGCTTAAATTTATTCAAATAATTTATATATTATCTATTATTAAAATATAAATATACGGAGGTCTTTTATCTATAACTTTCCTGAGAAAAATAATCACTATAATGTTTTTTTTTTAATATGAGATAATAAAATCATTTTGTTATACAAAAGTATAAGATGAGCAAGGTTGGGAACTTCCTAACTCATGTTTGATTCCTCATGAGAGGGCTGCATCCCGAAAGGGGAGAAAATAAATGGGGGCCCGGCATTTATCGGTATATTGCTGCTAGGTCCCCCGAGAATTAATCACACAGGAAGCTATGCGCCATAATATGAGTGAGACCCCTGATACCTTGTCGCAAATATATATATATATATATATTATATATGCCCATCCACCTATTATAAGGCAAAAATAACATATAATATGATAATTAACATTTCAATTAAAGTTTTTTTTTTTTCTTGATAGCATTAAAAAATAATAAATTTGAATTTAAAGGAAAGCTGAAAGGCAGTTGATATGGCGTAAATTATATTAAATGAAAGTGACTAATGATATCTTAATTATAGGCAGTGATATCATTATTTGGCAGAAAAGCTGGACCCTAAAAAAGAAAACATACGGATTAAAATATTTTCATCATAATTTGATTAAATTAATTTTTAAAATTATTAAATATATTATAAAATAATTTTTTATCAAATTAATCTTAAAACAAATTCAGTTGATCATAAAAAAAATAATATCTAGATGATGTTTAGTCACTTTCATATATACTGCATAAAACAATCTTTAATTATTATTAGCCACTAATCACTTTCATTTACTATAATGTGATTTTATTATTGCATAAAACGGACTTCAATTTATTTAAGTCATTAGTTACTATATATATATTACATAAAATGAACCTTAATTGCTATTAACAATTAGTCACATTTATTTTAAGCTCATAAATGAAAGTGACTAATTACAAATTAAACATATCAATATTCCAACAAAGTCAAACACAAATCTCTAAAGCTAAAAAGGACTTCAGTCACTTTCATTTCTAGGAACAAAATGAAAGTGACTAATGACTTGAATGACTAATCACAATAGGAATGAGTTTTTTATTATTGCATTTTATAAGACATACTTATGAGGAACCCTCGATGGAAAGTTCTTAGTGGATAAGAGGTTCTCACTAGAAAGTTCCCATGAGAGTAGATGGTAGACAAGTTTTTCACTAATAACTCCTATAAAGCAAACCAATGAGAAAATCTTGATGGGAAGTTAATAGTGGATGGGTTCTCCTTAGAAAGACTCGAAGAAAATAAGTGGCTGATAAGATCTTTACTCATCAAAACCTCAAAAAGTGAAAGTCTCAAAATATATATGTACATCAAAAAAATCTCAAAAGGTGAAAGCCTCAGAAAGTACATGCATATCAAAAATTTTAAAATGCGAAAGTCTCAGAAGGTATATGCATTCAAAAATAACCTCAGGAGGCAAAAGCCTCATAAGTTACTAGTACATCAAAAATTTCAGAAGGTGAAAGCCTCATAAAGTACATTATCAAAAATCTTAAAATGTAAAAGTCTCATAAGATATATGTACATCAAAAATCTCAAAAGGCATATGTACATTAAAAACTTTAGAAGTCAAAAGCCTCAAAATGTACATTGAGAAACCTCAAAAGGTATATACATAAAAACTTTAGAAGACTTAAGCTTCAGAAAGTACATATATATGAAAAACTTTAGAACATATATATACATTCATTTTAGAGCATATGTCTGAAATGGATATGAAATGCTTACCTCTGTTGGAGGACAAAAATTTTTCACTACAAAAAATATGTATTTTTATGTTGGGGTTAAAAGCTTTAACCGACAATGACCTAGAATCTACGAAGCAGGTTTATGCATCGTCTATCCAAGATTGTTTGAAACCTTTAAATAGAAATCACACTAAAGCTTAAATATAAGATGGTTTAATTAGCCAAGCTTCAAGCTTCAATACTAAAGGAGAATTGAGGGGATTGCACTTCATCATACAACTAAATGGAAATGGGAAACCAAGATTTGGTGTCAAGAATCATCAAGTCGAATGTGTGATGCCAAAATAGATTATTTTCAAATCTCAACATTGAGAAGAGTTAGAGCTTGTGATGGGGAGTCATGCACTGTTATACAGATTAGTGGAAGAAACCAAGACTTGAAGAAAAATTAAAGAAACTAGGAGCACATTAGAGCCTAAACGCAGGATACACACTATCTATTCAGGTCAATTTTAAACCCCGGGAGAACCAGGAGCTTATATCATATAACTTAGTAGAGGCCACTAAGGGAGAAAAATAAGAGATGTGAGATGTGAATTTCTCTCAACACATTAAGAGCATTTATACTTGAAATTTGACCATTCATGTTTCTAAATATATATATATATATATATATATATATATATATATATATATATATATATATATATATATATATATATATATATATATATATATACGATGTGTTACCACATCTTCTTAAAATGAATTAAAAAATTTTTTATTATCAGGGGTGTACTGCACCTTATGCCTCGAAGATAAATGCCGCATCTCATTAAAAGCTCCCATAAAAGTGAGCTGTAAAACATTAAAAAAAATTCCCAACTTTTCGTATTGCCTCTAATGATCAAAATTATTTTTATTAGGCCAACCTCTTTCCTGGAAGCAGCACCATTTAAATGGGGTGATAAATTTTATTGAAAATAATAATATACATAGAAATAAATAAAATAATCTATATAATAAATAAATATAAATAATAATGATGATTATAATTATTTACATTTTTTATTTGACATAACTATCAGACAAAAAGCAGAGTAAAATTATTAATTTAATTATAATAATTGTTGCGTGCTAGAAAACCAGTTGCAGTAGAGTAAAGTTTACGCCTTAACTTTGTTGCGGAGTTCAGCACATACACAGATGTTTGAAGATTTAATAAGAAAACTCCAGAATTTTTATGTGAAAAAAATCTCAAACAGAGGGAACAATTACGGGGCCAACCCCAGTAAAAATCTTACACTATATATCTGTTTCAGAGTACAAAATTTTCCCGATAACTGGATTACATAATTTCATATGAGAAGGGCTTATAGAATTAATCAAATAACACAATATAGCATATGTCGTGCTTTTGCTTAGTGGTAGTAGATGAACAAGCAGGTCAACTAACGATGAAGGTTTTCGTGGTGATGACCGATGAAGATGGTCGGCGATGCAGCGCAATGACGATGGTAATGACGACGGTGACCGCGTCGGGTCAGCGATGATGGCAACGACGGTTGACGGCGGCTGGCGACAAGTCCGCGACCAATAAGGCGACCGACAATGATGAGGATGGCGAGATTGGTGGCGGCGGGGCAGTTGACAACCGCGGGATGGTCGTGACCGCCGAATCTAACACGATTAGGAGGATTTTCAAGCATTAGAGCTCTCTCCTCTCTTTTTGGCTCCCTCATGCGAAGAATGATGCTATTTATATATTAGAGTGAAGTTTACGTAAATACGCAAACCGAACTCCCTCCATCGGACGGCTCAAAATGATTCCTTTGATCATTTGATGTATTTTAAGTATTTGAATGCTCAAATGAAGTCAGAATTATGAGATCTTGGGCTTGTTAGATCCGGTTCGTCAAGACGTTCGATTTGACTATAAACACTCCATGTTTAACATGAATGATTGATCTGATTGATCATACATTAGTCTGATTTTATTGGTTTCAACAGATTGCTATTATTGTGGTTCAAAGATATTTGGTTCACATTAATTTACGCTATCTTTTGTTGGTTGGCATTCGACAATGCTCTAAAAACGTCTGATGTCTTATCCACAAGAGGCTTGGGTTTAGTTATTGATTGCAAGTTTTGTCAATGTGAAAAGGAATCACATTCACACCTTTTTTTTGTTGTACTTTTTCACATAGAATCATCCAAGCTATTCTACCAAATGGTAGTTTTTTCTTACTTCACCCCACCTTGCAACAAGTTCTTGCCGCTGCTTCTTCCTTTTTCTCATAATGCTTCATCTAGGCTTTACTTACTTATGGTGGCTATCATTGTATACACTTTGTGGTGTGAGAGAAACTGCAGGCTTTTTCAGGCTAAGGAGACCTCCTTCGAAGGTCTTTGTTTTAAAATTAAGGAGTGCTTATCTTTTAAACTGCAACGCTGGAAGTTGAAGCAATCTTGGCCTCAACAGGTTTTATCTATTCTGGAAACATGGAGAAATTTTAACAATTTGGGCAACTCTGATGTTGTGTGGCCCAGGTTTTAAAATGGAGTGCTGTTTTATTTGCTATGGTTCTTTTCTCGTCCATTTTGCTATTGTTCCTACGATGGTTTCCTGATCATTTTCTTTGGTTTTTGGTATTTCATTTTACAGGTTGTTGTTATCTCTATTCATTTGTGAACCTGTTTGTGATATTCGTTCCTTTAAGCTGGTCTTTTTCTTTACGGGATGTATGCTTATTGGTCTTGGGTTCGAAGGGGTTTTTTTGCTTTGGTTTGGGGGCTGCTATTATCGGCATGGAACTGGAACTTATTTTGGCCTTGGAGATTTTGTGGATTGGCAGTCTCCTTCTTCAGCTGGATATCTCTTTTTTCTTTTGATATGGAATCTGTAGCGATTAAGTTATATTTTGAAAGGGGTTATCACTGGTTATGAACTAGTATTCAAGGACTCATGTCATGGTTTTTCCAAACTGGACGATGATGAGGAAATGCTGTTATCTGAAGGTTTGCATGATCTCTTTCATAGCTAATAGGCGGTTGATCCCTCCTTGGATGGTGCCACTTGAAACTTGGAACCTATTTTCTTCTGACACAATTGGAGCAGCTTGCTATATGTCGACTTTATACTTGACGAACGGAATTCCCCAACATCTATTTCCACTGGATGGCGGGTGGCACAACCGGTTGGGCAATCGCTTAGTTGTTCTTTCTATAAGTTATTTTATGTATCTCTGAGTCCAGTGGAGTTACTCTTCCTGCTTTTTTGTGTTTTTGACCTGACATGAGTCTGTAGGCGTTCTTTTAGCTTGCATTTCCCTTCTCTACAGTTTTGTATTGTAATTATACTTTTTTGGAATGAAATTGGCCAAAGCCCTCACCTTTTCTCCAAAAAAAAAGGTGGTACCTTAAAATTTGGATAATATAATTATAATTCATTGCATGAAAAATGAGCAGGCATTCTTGAATGATGTATGTATGTGTGTATATCTATATTAATTCATAGAACACATCATTCAATTTTTACCATATATTTTCAGCTGTTCTTTATCATAGGCATCACCAAGAGATGAATCAACTAAATCCTTTAGTTCATTCTTTACAATGGTTATGATAGGTCTTGCCTGAAATGCCTAAAGAATGATATGAACTCATATATGGGTTTAATACGATCTTGTTCAGTTTTAGAACTTTTTGAAGACCCGGTAGGCAATTGGCGCTAGGTTTCGGGCTTGATTAGTTTTCATCTTGGCAATGGTTCGTCCGAGAAGATAGAGGTTCGGGGAGGAGGAGAAGGGAGATGCCTCTGATCGGCTTGATTGGCCTGAGGAAAGCGAGGGTTCTGATCAGTCGATGGAAATTGGCGGATCTGAGCCATCGGAGATCCGATTGAAGCAGCGAAGCAGGAGGACGTTCCGGTGCCTTGCCGAGGGAGGAGAGATGTTCTTCGTGATTGAGCGAATGCTAATCTGCTGCTTGGACGTGACGAGGTCGAGAATGGGATTTTGCAGTGGCTCCGTGCGGATGAGAGGTTCAAGCCTATGCTTAAGCCGAATGCTTCAGGCGGGACTGCAGAAGACCAGTTTGTGGCCCAGCTTCTTCAGGTCCCTGTGAAGCTTCTATTTGTTTTTTTTTATGTTCCTTATCGATATTCGACTCATAAAATACAACTTTATCATAAGCGTGCATTTTTTTAACAGAAAATTTTACTCCCTCAATTGTATCCAAATGAATTTGAGAATTGACATGTATTATTTTGTATATGATATTGATACGATTAGAAGATGATGAAGACTGTTTGTTCATATCAAATAATATCTGGGATGATACAGAGTTAGGTCGGAATCATTTAGCAATCCATGTGATTATCGCTGCTGCAATTAGTGTCATATTTCTAGTAATGCACGAGGTTAGGCGTGAGAAGCAAAATTCTAATCCTGAACGAAATCGGAAGCGCAAAAAATATATATCAATATCATGACTTAAAAGTAAGCTTATTAATACAAATTAATATATTTCAATGTCATATGTCCTAAATGTAAATTTATCAATACAAATTCTAGCTATAAAACTTCAACAGTAAAATTAGAAGAGTAAAAAATACATATCAATATCATGACTTAAAAGTAAACTTATTAATACAAATTAATACATTTCAATGTCATATGTCCTAAATGTAAGTTTATAAATACAAATTTAGACGTATCAATATCATATACAAAATAATAGATGTCAATTACCAAATTCAATTAATGCATATAAATACCCTAAATCTAAAATATTTAATACATATCAATATAAAGTAATACAATACAATAAAACTTCAACAATGAAATAAGAAGCATAAATCAGTGCATATCAATATCATATGTTCTAAGGGGCTGTTTTGTTGCAAGTAAAGTGAGTGCATTGCATTCACACATAAATTCCTAAATACGTTTGGTAGCAAGTAAACCAAATGCCGCAGTGTATTTGTTTGAGGTATTTCAAATACACTAGATAGGGCAATTTGAGTGTATTTGGAATTCCCCTTTCAATAACGATAAAAAAGTGATCAGTGAGACTGGCCATTTGCCAGCCGGCCGCCCCGCCGCCCGGTACCGCCATGCGCATGGCCGTGCCGCACCACCGCCGCTTACAGCCCAGCCGGTCGTAAGACACCTTAGGCGTCTATAATTTACTTTCATTCTGTCATTAAAAAAAAAATCAAAGTCATGTATTTGTAAAATCAACCAAACAACTATAAAGTAATCCTTTTATTTTGAATTAAACTCTGTTTGTATTTCCTTTATCTGCTCTAATAGAAAGCCACCAAATATAAGTTTATTAATATATATATATATATATATATATATATATATATATATATATATATATATATATATATATATATATATATATATATATATATATATATATATATATAAATGTAAACAATATAAAACTCATTGCATTTTTTTTAATTCAACCCTTACCAATATTATTAAAATTTTTTACATATTTTTAAAGCAAAGAAGTTTGGGTAGTAGTAGCAATTTAATTAATGTACTGCTAAATAAAAAAAAATTAGACATTGATGTAAGTAGATCAAGTTTTAAATCATGTAAAATTTTTTGTCTAATTTGCTCTTTATATTACTTTATGGTCTTTATTTACTTAATCATATTATATAATTACATGTACACCAAACACATGTAAATATAATTTAAAAAGTTTATAAATAATATTATATATAAAATGATAAAATTCATATATTATAAATAAATTTTTTTTTTATGAAAGATATTGATGCAATAAGTTAATGATTCATTTTACATAAAATGATGAAGTTCATATGTTAGAATTCTAGAAGTTATAATTCAATGAATAAAGTTTCTTCCATGCACTCTATATAGATCATTTTAGAAATCTAAGTCAATCTATTTAAGCTTAAAAATTTAACTCAAATATTTTATTTATACTGATATTATTTGCAAGTATGAGTTACCACTAGGGGTGTGCGTTTGGTTGATTTTGATGGATTGGATGATAACTTTTTATAACCAATTGGTTTTGAATTCCTAAAAATATTGAACCAAACTGACTAAATAAAATGTAAAACCAAACAAACCGAATAACAATTTGGTTCGAATATTTTGGTTTGGTTTTGGATAAACCGAAGTTCGCTACATTTAAAAATTATTTGCATAATATTTTATTATATAATGAACAAACAATAGTAGATTATATTTATAATTCTTACTATAAGCCTATAATATATAAATTAATAATACCATATATCATATAATTACTTTGGTTTATTTGGTTTCATCCAAAATTTTATTTAACAAACCGATCCAAAAACCAAAAAAATAAAATTTTCATTAATTTAAACCAAAATCCAAATTATTAAGTTCAAACCGAACCAAATTACTCAAAAACTTTGGTGCGGTTTGATTTTTTGGTTAAAACCAAATAATGCACACTCCTAGTTACCACTAGTGATCATCACTAATTATTATAACTAAAATTAAAATGTTATTCTACAAACTCTACTACATTTTTTTCCTTTTAAAAAGTAGTCATTAGGATAGGGTAAAGTCTTTCCAGCCTCTTTTCTAATTAAGACCTAAAATAGATAAATGAAATATGCACCTAGGCTTTGTAATATAACATTTTACTCACACCAAAAAAAAAAAAAAAAATTATGAACCTAACACATCCATGTTTCATTATAAAACACATCAATTGCAAAAAATAACATATCACAAAATATATCCTAAGAGCCTAATACATCGAGACTTCATCACATAATACATTAATAAAAAAAAAATTATGAAAAATATACAGTTATATTGCGCATGCTAAAATAAATCAATTCAAATTTAAATAAATAAAATAGATCGATATGACCGAGTATTGCTATACATAAAACAAAAACAAAAAAATGAAAGCCAAATTTTGCCCTTATATAATCTGACTTATAATTAAAAATTTGATCTATGAGATCTTCATTAATTTCAAGATCATCACCTTCTATAGGGACCTCGTTAAGCTACACTAAAAATTATCAAATAGGTACAATATGCTTCTATTAATTTTAAAACTCATAGATCCTTTATATTGATCTATACATGAATAATTGCCAATTGGTTATTAACAAACGAGAGCCTTAAAAAATAGTTTATTGAATTTTAAAATATTTCATTAATATTTATATGTAATTAATTAATTTAATTATATTAAACTTAAATCATTTTAAATAAACAAAGCTAACCAAACACTTAATAAAATTAAAATCCATTTGAATAAATTAATTTAAATAAAATAAATTAAGATAAATATTAATTAAATTTTCAATTGTATCAAATAATTGATCAAATTATCATGAATATTTAATTAATCATCAGTCACATTCTAATCAAATCAATCATGAACATTCAATCATAACTTAGCTAACTTTGCAATCAACTTAACCTAATTAAACCTTGATTAACTAAGTAGCCTAAATTAAATGGTTTATTCGAGTTCAAAAAAAAACTTAACTGAAACTTTAGTTATTATTGAACCTTAATTAAATTGATCATAAAAAAACATATTAAGTATATTTCATTGATCTATTTTAAATCTTCAAACCAAAACTTAATACAATTCAATTATTTTAGATCTTTAAATCTTGATTAACTAATGATCTACTTAGAGTTTATAAAGAAAATAAGATCTACAATAGAAGAATGAAAACATTAAATATTCAATAAAATATTTTTTTAGGATCAATTTAATTAAAATTAAGTGATTATTCAAGTTTCAATTAAGTTTTAATTTATTTCCTTTTTGAATTCAAGTAGACCATTTAATTTGAACTCATCAGTTAATCAACATTTAACTAATTTAAATTGATCGCATAATTAGTTAAATTGAGATTGAATATTCATGATTAACTTAATTAAAATGTGGCTAATGATTAATCAAATATTCATGACTTTTAATTAATTACTTAATATAACTGAAATTTTAATTAATAATTATATTAATTTATTTTATTTAAATTGATTTATTCAAATTTATTTTAGCTTAAAGTAAAATATAAATTTTAATGAAAATAAAAAGAATTAAAATCTACAAAATAATCAAATCAATAATCTAATCAAGTGGACTTACTCCAAGCCTAAAAGGTTTATAGGAAAAGTGCCACGAAAGATTTGCTCATATTATTAAAAATATGAAAAATACTCTTATTATGTTTAGTTTGTTCTTTAATTTCAAAATAATTTTTAAATGAAATATATTAATTATAAACAAGAAAATATCTTTCTTACAGAAATATACATTCTCTTATTGATTTGATCCATAATTCATTTTATTTTTTGTAGATGATATCAATTCACAATCATGAGAAAAGAATATTTCATTGATACAAGTTTTTTGAGATATGATTAGTAATCAATCAAAAATAACAAATTTAAAAAATAAAATCTAAAGAAAAGAATTAAAATGGTTTCCTTTATATTGCACAATTTGAAGTGTGCCTTCTCTTTGTATTTAATCAGTATTGTATTTGTTTTAAAATTTTGTTATATAATTAAATTTTATTTACTATGAGTTTATAATTCATTTAATTTTATTTTAAGTAAATTATTTTAGTTGAATTTGATTGCGTTTGATTTTTAATTTAGGTTGATTTAATTAATTTGATTTGAATGATCTATGTTTAGCTTGTTTTAATTGATATAATCAAAGTATATTTGATTTATTATATTTAAGTATCTTTATTAAGTTAATGTTTGATCATTTTAGTTTATTTAAAGATAATTCAAATTTCAACAGATCAATTTGATTAAATAATTAATTTAATTGAAGATTTCATTGAATGATTTATTTAATGATCTAATCTAAGATTCAATGATTACTCAAAATTCAATTAGATTTTAGTTTATTTCCTTTTTGAACTCGAGTAGATCATTTCATTTGGACTCATTAGTTAATCAACATTTAGTTGGGTTAGGTTGATCACATAGTTAGTTAAATTGAGATTGAATATTCATAGTTAACTTGATTAAAATGTGATTGATGATTATTCAAATATTCATGATTAATTTGATCAATTACTTTATATTGTTGAAATTTTAATTAATAATTATTTTTATTTATTTTATTTACATTAATTTAAACTTTATTAAATATTTGATTAGTTTAGTTTGTTTAAGATGATTTAGGTTTAATATAATTAACTTGATTAAGCGATTATTTTAAATAAATTACTTAGACATTAATCAAAGATTTAATTTAATAGGATTATGATGAATTTTATTAAGCATTTATTTTGAGTTAAACTCAATTTAAGGATTATTTTCATGTGACTTGTTCTAGTTTAATTTAATTAAACATAATTTAACCCAAATGATTAAATTGATTAAAAATTAACTTAAGTAAATAAAATTAATGATTTAATTATCTATTGGTGATTGATTTGATTTAATGAGTGTTTATGATAAAAATAATTAAGTATTTCAAATTTACTCACTTAAGAATTATAATTTTCATAGGATTAATTTAATTCAATTTTGATTTGGAGTGTGATAGAATTATTATTAGGTGGATTAAGCATTAACTTTCATTAAAAATTGATAAATTAATTGTATCTAATTTAATTAAGTAATAATTATTAAATTATAAATTAATTAAGCTTTTATTTTATCAAATGATTGACTTAATTAAAAGTTTAATTAAAATTTTTGATTTAATTGATGATTAATTAAATAAATTTTAGCAAAGTGCATTTATTATTATTATTATTTATTATTAATTTAATTCAATTGTTACTAAATTAAAGTTGATTAATTTAGCTAAATAATTATTCTAATTAAAATCAAAATAATAGTTAATTAGGTTTTAATTTAATTAAATAAATAAATTTGATAATTGATTAAATTCATCGGAGTTAATTAGTTAAGAGTTTCATTTGATCAAAGAATAATTATTGATTCATTTAATTAAAATTTAATTATGAAATTATCATGACTTTAATTGGTGATTTAATTAAAATTTTATGTTCAATGTAATTTACAAGATTTAAATTTTATTAATAATTATTTTATTTATCTAAATAATTTTATTAAATATCTTAAATATGATTGGACATTAGATTTACTTAATTAATATTTGATTTAAATTTAGCAGTCCTTAATTTAATTGAATGTTTAATTTCATTAAAATTCATAATTTGATTAATATTTAATTTAAATTTTTTTAATTATCAATTAATATTTTATTAAATTTGATTCAATTAAATTAATTAAGATTTAAATCTTATAACTTTATATTTTAATTAAATTTAAATATCTAATAATTCTCTTTAAATATTTTAATTAAGTTATTGATTTTATAATTATAAGTATATTGATTATTATGTTTTTTTTTAAATTGATTAATTTTTAATAATTAATTAAATGATTTTGAAATGTTTAAATATATATTTTTGAATTTTCTAATGTTAAATAAAGTGATTTAAATTATTTTTATAAATTTAATTTTTAATTAATTATTTTATAAAATAGATATTTAAACTTTAAAATTAAATAAATTTTAATCCACCCATCATTTTAGTTTAAAATTTGTATGATAAATAGATCTTTATTTCAATTTTATTTCTTAAAAAATTAAACTAAACATTAAAATCTGAAATTTAGCATTAACAAATTCACAATGAAATCGTCAAAAATCTATGTAAAATTTTATTTAGAATATCGTGTAGATCTCGAAGATATTTATTAAATTAATCAAATTTCATTATAAGCATACTCTGCAGTTGAAGTTGAGGAAACGCCCTAATCAAAATAGACTCATTGACTTCTTCATTGTTCAATATAGGGGTTTCTACTAAAACCTCATTATAAAGATTCTCCTTCAGAAAGCCTTGTATATATTTATATTTATTGCTTATTTTATCTATTTCATTAAGCAATCTGTATTCCTTTGAGAATTCAAATAAAAAATCCATAAAAAAAAAAAGAATCCCTTTGATTCTAAATAACAAATAGATAAATATCTCTTATTTATTGATTATGATATTGTAGTCATGATGAATTGTCTAAATCAATCAACTAAGAAATTTATTTTGAGTTATTTTATTTTAAAAAGGGGGATTTACATATATATACAACATAATTCTTATATTTTACATATTTAACACCTTGATCTTAATTTTACATATATATCACCCTAATCTTCAATATCACATTAAAAAAATATCATCATCACTCAACTTTATAAAAAATGAAATACACTTTTAAAGCATAAGAAAGTGTTAGATAAATAAATATTTAACTTAGATATATAAATACGAAGATTTGTGTGATATATGTAAATCTTTCTTTAAAAAAAGGTTGAAGGTTTTATTTTTGAAAATTCTTAATTTTCTACTATTTTAAAAAATGCCTGAAAGTGTGCTTTTTTTTTGAAAATTAGTGATTTACTTTTATTTTAGAAAAGGAAGGTGTGCCTTCATTTTTAATAAGTTACTGATTTAATTTTATTTTTTAAAAAAAGTCGATGTGTCTTTATTTCTAAAAAGAAGTATTTGATTTGATTTTTAACAAATCTATTATGCCATATTATCATAAAATACAAAATAAATTTAAAAGGTTGTAAATATTATTCAATTTAGTGATGATAATGTAATACAAGTCTCTCTTTTGAATTATTCATTTTTTAAATTTATTTTTTTCCTATCCTCAAAATAAAAACTTGTTCCACCCCTAAGTCTAGTTGTTTGTTTAGATTCAAACAATCAAATCAACTTAGTATAGCTTCCTCAAGGAATAAAGTTGTCGGGACATCCTTAGCACGTTATGTCTTATTTATGTATCATCAATATTTATTGATATGATATATACATATTAACAAGAAGGCAATGGTTACCAAATTAATTATTTAGAATATTCTTATTCTATAATATTTGATTTATGATATAGAATGTTGATAAAGAGAAGCATAAGACTAAGTTAAGTGTTGTAGAGATGAGGATGCTCAGGTGGATGAATGACTTTACTATTGAAGATAAAATGTGAAATGAGTGTGTTCAGAAAAAAGTTGGAGTAGCTCTAGTGGCAGATAAGATTAGAGAGAGTCACTTTAGATGGTCTGGCCACATAAAGCATCGGCCATCCGATGACCCGATTAGGAGAGTAGATGTATTAGATTTGTCTTATAAAGCGTACCGCTCGATCCGATTGAGAGAGTAGATGACCTTATGAGAGTAAATGTAGATTTGTCTTATAAAGTCATCCATCCAATCTGATTAAGAGAGATGTATTAGATTTGCCCTTGTGAAGAAGGTAGAGAATCCTAAAAATACTTGGTTAAGATGTATAAAAAATGATTTTAGTATATTTGAATTAAATGAGAATTTGACACATAATAGACACAAATGGAGATGAACGATTCATGTATAACACATAATAAGACACATAAAGGCTAATTATTGTTGTTATTGTTGTATTCTTATTGTGTAATATTGCAATTGTATGGCTTGGAATATGCACCATCCTAAAGGAGATCAAAGTCACAAATATTGGAGCAATATCAAATGACTGTCAATTTTATTTAAGCTAATTTTTTCATGTTGCCGTGAGAAAGAGAGAGAGAGAGAGAGAGAGAGAGAGAGAGAAGACGTGAAGACTTTTTTATTTATTTTTATTTTTTTATGAAAAATATAAAGAGTTTTTTTCTTCACTTTTTTTAATGAGGCATATGAAGAGGTTTTTTTTTAAACGAGGAATATGAAGAGTTTTTTTCTTTAAAATATCAATAATTATCTCTTCTCTCTCTCTTTAGAAGATGAAAAGTTTTTTTTAATGAGGTATATGAAGAGTTTTCTTCATTTTTTTGTATTTTTATTTTATTTTTTAAAAGAATTTTACGAGTCATTTTTTATAGTAAACATATCCCCAAAATGGTAAGGAAAAACTCGCACCTTGCTCATCGAACCGACTGGGTTTGGAGGCGATCAAGACCAGTTCACAACATGCTCATTTTCTCTCGAAAGAGGCATCAACTATCCTCGTGACGGGTTTGGAGGAGATTAAGGCGTAGTTCATATGGTGATGCTCCCTTTTCCCTCGAGAGAGGCCAATGTCCTCATGGCCAGTTTGGAGGCGATCAAGGCTTGTAGTTCATACGGTGAGGCTCCAATTTTCCCTCGAAAGAGGCGTCAAAGGTCCTCGTCGGACCAACCGGGTTTGGAGGCGATCGAGACCCATAGTTCATAAGACAGGGCTCCAGTTTTTCCTCAAAAGTGACATTAACTGTCATCGTCGGACCGATCGAGTTTGGAGAAGATCAAGGCCCGTAGTTCATACAGTGAGGCTCTGATTTTCCCTCGAGAGAGGTGTCAACTCTCCTCGTCGGACCAACCAGGTTTGGAGGCGATCAATGCCCGTAGTTTATACAACGAGATTCTGGTTTTCCCTCGAAAGAGGTGTCAACTGTCCTTGTCAGACCGACTAGGTTTAGAGGCGATCAAGGCCCGTAATTCATACTGCAAGGCTTCAGTTTTCCCTTGAGAGAGGCGTCAATTATCCTCATCGGACCGATCGGGTTTGGAGGCGATCAAGGCCCGTAGTTTGTAATGCGAGGCTCCGATTTTTCCTCGAAAGAGGCGTCAACTATACTCATCGGACTGACCGAGTTTAGAGGCGCTCAAGGCTGCAGTTTAGACGATGAGGCTCTGATTTTTCATCGAAAGAGGCGTAAACTGTCCTCATCGGACCGACCAGATTTGGAGGCAATCAAGGCCTGTAGTTCATAACGCGAGGCTCCAATTTTCCCTCGAGAGAGGCATCAACTGTCATTGTCTAACCGATCGGGTTTGAAGGTAATCAAGGCCCGTAGTTCATCGGCGACTTTTTCGAAAGAGGCTTCAACAGGCCCGTGAAGTTCATACCGGTAAGAGTTCCGTGGGCTTCCTCGTGATTCTTCTCTCTTTAGTAGCCTCCACTAATCTATATAATGGTGTCGACCCCTCTCGCAAGCTCTAGTTCTCCCCGATCTCAGGGTTTCCAACTAACCTGGTTAGGAGGCGTGCATCCCGAATTCAATTTTCAGTGTGATTCTAAACTTCAAAAATAGAGACTATCTTCATGGGTGAGCATCCTTCCACAGATATCATAATGTCTAAAGATTCTTGAGTAAATCTTGCACAAGAAGATGGGTTGCGAAAGCATCAGGAGATGATGAGATCTGATGAAATAACACCAACTATCAATAGTGATACTTTAATAATCTTCTGAAAGAAGTTTCATTTTTCAAATGATTTGGTGGCTATTCCTCATAAAAGATCGCAATGAGCTTATCCTCCTCCGTCGATTCACCTATACATTCTATAGCTTTTGCATTCTAAGATTTGTGATGAACATGTATCTTCTGAGGCTTTTGTCTTCTGAGATTTTTGATGTGCATGTACCTTCTAAGGCTTTTGCCTACTGAGATTTTTGATGTACCTGTACCTTCTAAGGCTTTCGCCTACTAAGATTTATTATGTACTTCAACCTTCTGAAGCTTTTGCCTTCTGAGATTTTTGATGTACCTGTACCTTCTGGGGTTTTTGCCTTCTGAGATTTTTGATGTACCAGTACCTTTTGAGGCTTTGCCTTCTGAGATTTTTGATGAGTGGAGACCCTATCAATCACTTGCTCCAACAAAATTTTTATAGTGAGGACCTTGTCCACTACTGCTTCCCATTGAGGCTTCTTCAGGGGCGTGCCTTCTAGGGGTTATTAGTGGAGACTTTGTCTACCACTTACCTTCTTAAGGTCTTTCTAGTGAGTACCTTATCCATTATCAGCTTCCCATATAGGCCTCCTCATGGGTATGCCTTTTAAGGGGTTTTATTGAATACAATAATGGAAAATTTCATTGATAATAAAAACTTATTTTATAAAATAAAATCTTTAAACTTTTCAATAGAGTAAAGAAGAAACTTAACTTTCTTTAGTCACTTGCCATAGTGAGATCTTTCCTTAGATAAGTATTTATGATATTTCTTACTCAATAACTCCAATAATTTCTATACCATGATTCTTTTGATCTCTTTTTTAATGATTTGTGTGTTGCTCCAACAAGTAGCGTCCCATATGTCCTTGTCGTATTAAACGTTTAATTTCTTCTTTTAGATGAACGCAGCTTTCAGTTGAATGCCCTTTCGAATGGTGAAAGTGACAATATTGTGATTGTTTTCCTGCATTTGGATTTCTCAATGGGTTTGGCCATTTGAGATATTCAGAATTCTAAATATTCATTATGATATCAGTCATAGGCGTATTTAGTGAAGTATATATAGAAGTGTCGTAATGTCGTTGATCTTTTGAATATTTTCCTTTTTTTTTGAGATACTGTTGTAAGATTTTCTGATGCATACTTGCACTTATAGTTATTCTCAAATTGTCTTCTATGAGCAATAATAGCTTCATCAGTAGTAATTTGTGCCTCAACTCGATGAATAAGATTAGTTTAAGATCGTACTATATCTCGCTTTAATGAAGAGTAAAAAGACTCTGCTCGAAGACCTCCAAGGAAGACGCCTCAAAGTAGCTCTAGATCTACTCCTGAAATTTGACGAGCTTCTAAAGAGAATCTTTGAAAGAATTCTTCGAGGGTTTCTCCTTCATTTTGGCGAATTCTAGAAAGATGATAAGAGTCTTCGATGATTCTTCAATTTGAGATAAATTGTTCGATAAAGAGTTTAGCCAAATGAGCAAAGTTGAGAATGGTCCCTTGGGGAAGGGAATAAAACCATGTATGAGCTTTCCCTTTAAAAGTGATAGGAAAAACTTGGCAGAGCAAAGAATAGAGGGCTTGTTGAATATGCAAAATAGTTTTGTAATGATTGATGTGCTCATAAGGATCATAGGTTCCATTATAAGGTTTAATATTAGGTAGTTTAAACCCCACCGTAATTGGTTGTTGAAGAACCATATGCAAAGTAGAAGATTCTTGAATACTCTGATGAGGGATGAATAGTTTATCTCTTAAAAAAAATTCATCTCGAACAAAGCATTGTATTTCATCTCGAATAACTTCTCAAGTTTTTTCCATGAAACGGGGGTGATTCAATACCATCAAAGAGGTAGGGGGATTCAATGTTGGTCGGGTAATACGAGTAAGATGAGTTGAGCTAACAGTATAGTCATGATCCATATCAGGATGATGTACATGATGAATTTTCATATGGTCACAAGGGGGTTCTTTCATTAGTTTCTTCAATAAAATTAACTCTATCATGTTGTTGATAGGGTCGATTTCCTCTAGTTTGTTGTGGCATTCTTGATTGTTCAGCTCCTAGTAAGAGCTAAAGGATCTGAGCTTGGTATTCCTCCATTCTTCACATGTGCTTCTCAAAAGTATGAAGTGCTCCACCTGGCTGGTGGTTTCGATCTTGTTGAGAAACTTGGTTGTCTGACATGATAAAGTAATGAGAATCTCCTTCCCACAAATGGCGTCAAACTATTGTGTGCCATAAAACTTGTAGCGGTAGAATAAATCTTTACACCTTAGCTTTGTATGAAAATCCAACACGCACATAGATAGTTGAAAAGAGAATAAGAATCTCCAGAATTTTTACGTGGAAGAATCCCAGGAAGAGGGTAAAAAATCACGGGGCTTAGTCTAGTAAAGATGATTCACTATATATCAACTTTGGAGTAAAAATTTTGAATCTTCCCGATAACAGGATTACAATGTTGTATGTGGAAAATCCTGATATATATATATCACCTAAGTTTAGTTTAGTTGTTAAGAGTTTAAGCTTTTAAGCAATATCACCTTAGTTTAGTTTAGTTGTTAAGAGTTTAAGCTTTTAATCAAGAAGACTTGAGTTCAAAGCTTTACATTTTATGTACGAGTTTGCAATTAAATTTTTTAAATGATCTCAAAACATTTACTTTAATTGACAATCTTATATAGTTGTACTCATGTTTAAATAAACTTTTAAAGGAACATGTGACTTGAGCAAACCTGATAGTTGGTTTATACTGCATTCAAGGCACACACATTTTAATAGGTTTGGAGTAACAAAACATGTTATTAAAAGATTAGCACTGTTCTCGGGTTTTAAGTTTGGTCGACAATTTTTTTCTGTTGAGTTACAATTCCAGTTTAGTTCAAATTTCAACCCCAAACTTGCCTAATTAGAGAGCTTTTTCCTCCCACATGCATGTACGTGTTGCTATATGCTATATAAGTTTTACTTCTCCAAGACTCTGTATTGCACCTAAATGAGACAAATTTGCCAATTTTTTTGCATATCCTTATTTGATTTGAACTTCAACCCATAGGATTTACCCATACTTTTAAGTGATTTTGGTTGGTAATTGTGTCGTGATTTGCCTAAAAGAAAGAGTGATTTTCATAGCACTCAAAACTATCTAACACCAAAGGTTCATTATATATCTATATATATATATATCTATATATATATATATATATATATATATATATATATATATATATATATATATATATATATATATATATATATATCTTTTTATTTTTAAATTTAAAATTTAAAAAAAATTATGCTGAAACTGAAATTTATTTATGCGTGATTAAATTCAACTGTCTTATTCAAATGCTTACTTCACATAAAATATGAAATCAAGTTTTAAATTTTAATTTTAATTAATTTATTATAGCACATAGTTCATTATTTAAATTGAAATTTACATTTATAATCTTTTAATATTTTCTATTTTATTCAACAACTAACTAGACATAGGATGTGCATTAACTTTAAAATCTATATATTATTGTTGTTTGCTAGAAAACCGCCACGGTAGAATAAAGTTTACTTTATGTTGAGTCCAAAGACAGACATATATTTGAAGAATTAATAATAAAACTCCTTAATTTTTACGTGAAAAAACCTCAAAAGAGGAAAACTACGGGCTTAGCCCAAGAAAATCTTCCACTATGTATGCTTTGAGTACAAAATTTTTCCGATAACGGATATTGTAATGAGAAAGGCGATAATGGAATCCCAAAATCGAGCAACAATAATATAGTCATGGTTAGTCAGAATTACCGCTAAGCGATAGATGATGGTGAACAATGGGTCGGCCACGATGATGAAGGTCGTCGTGATGATGACCGGCGAGATGACCGGCGATGGTCGGCGGCGGTGATCGACGATAGTAGTTGGCGGCGGTGACCGACGTCGATGGTCGGCGATGATGACCGACGACGATGGTTGACGACGATGACCGGCGACGGATGCCGGTGATAGTGCTCGGCGGGTTGACGGCAATGCCCGATGATGGTGGCCGGCGATAGCGGTCGGCGGTGACGACCGACGATGGAGATCGATGAAGGGCGAGATCGGTGGCGGTACGGCGGCCGACGTGGTTGGCAACCAACAGGCCGGTCCGTGAAGTGACAATAATTATGCACGGAGGATTTTCAAGCTTTGAGCTCTCCTCTCGCTTCCTCATCTCATATGAAGAATGACCGCTATTTATAGAGGAGTGGCGTTTATAAATACATGTAAAAATAACCACCTCTCCATCGGACGGTTCAAAATGATTCCTTTGATCATTGATGTATTTTAAGTATTTAAATGCCCAAATGAAGTAAGAATTATAAGATCTTGGGCTTGTTAGATCCGGCTCATCGAGACGCTCGATTTGACTATAAGCACTCTATATTTAAGAGCTATTTAAGGATTTAATTGATATCCCAAAGTTTTCAATGATATTTTAAGTGCTTGATCTCGACCAGTTTCAACTTAGGATCAACTTACTTTTGACATCAAGATTCGTGCTTCGACGAGTAAAATTTTCAGGGTCATATCAGTTGCCCCCCTATTTTTAGATGATATTATCTCAATCATTCAAAAATATATATGTCAAATACTTGAAAATAACAAATTCTTCAATGAAATTTACGGGTCCATTAACCATACATTTTGAGAGAACAGATTTTCATGAGCACAAGATTATGATCAATGGAAGTAGGTGCCATGGATGTGTATGGCATCATGGTTATGGACTCATCCAACATTTACTGCCAGTTTTGGGGACGGTTTGAAGGCTGGACGGACCAAGAAAGGAGGTGCGAAAGTTCCCGGGTCATAGTCGCGAAAACCATGCGGTCGGTTTCGTTGAGGCTGAACGCTGGGTTGGAGCAGTCACACGGCCAACAGATTCATGTTCGGTTTGGCGAGTGTCGCTGACGGGTCGCAGAATGACGCCTGTCCGGTCAAGGCTGGAGCGGGAGCGGTCGGCACAATGGGATGATCGCGGCGAGCGAGCGGTGGGAGCCATCGCTGCGATTTGTCCGCGGCTCACCGCGCAAAAACGCTTCACCGTTTTGGCCGCTTCCGCCGCTTGAAGCGATTTTGAACGGTTGGGCGGTTTTTCTTTGATTTTTTACCTTTTTGTCCTTATAGGGGGTCTATAAAAACCCCCCTAAGGCCAAGGGAGAAGGCACACTCCTCATATGATGAGTGTTCCTCTTCTTCTTAAGAGGAGGTTGTTCGGTGGCGATCAAGACCCATAGTTCATACTGCAAGGCTCCAATTTTCCCTCGAAAGAGGTGTCAATTGACTTCGTCGGACCGACCGGGTTCGGAGGCGATCAAGACCCGTAGTTCATATGGCAAGGCTCCAGTTTTCCCTCGAAAGAGGTATCAACTGACCTCGTTGGACCGACCGGCCGGAGGCTACGGTGATGGTTAACTAAGGTGGTCAGAACGCAACGAGTGACGGTGAGCGCCGGTAGGTGGGATGACCACGATAGTTTGGAGATGGCCCGTGGTTGGCGACCCACGGGGTGGTCGCAAGCGAATAATGCGTATGGTGGTGATGGCGCCTAGTTTAATCGGGATGACCGCAACGATAGTGATGACCAGAGATGACCGTAATAATCGCGACTGTGGTCAGCGAATGGGCGATCAGAGTAAGTATAACGCCGATAGGTGGGGGATAACAGAAATGGTGGTGATCAGCGGAGATGGCAACGATGGTCGGCGGTACGGCGACGGTGATGACCGGCAGAATGCAACTGAGGCGCCGGCGGCAGTGGTGGCAACGACAGGGTGGTCAGCGGGAAACTCATGGTGGCCGACGTGGTGACCGCGTCGAGTCGAGCGACCGGATGAGTCGGCGGCGGTGACCGGCGACGGTGATGACCGGCGGCGGCCCGTAGTTCCTGCTTCTTCTTGTAGGGATTTGGATTTCTTGGAACTTCAATGGATGGTTCAACAATTGATAACTACCAAGATGGCGGGGAAGCAATAATTAGGAACCGTCATTCGAGCAACTCATAAAGTTTGATAGATAATTTCAAAGTATCATTCTCCATGATGTTACTTGATGTCGTTAACTTGCGTGTGATGGGTAGAATCGAATCCGTTGAGGATTTTGGACCCATTCGAGATTGTTTGTCAAAGTGTTACTTGGCCACTACCTATCCTATTGAGTTTGAACCTTCTTCAAAGAGAATTACTCTTTTTTGCAAAGAAATGAACTCACAATAATACGCAACTGGCCAAGGTTCCATCATAACATCATCTTTTCTTGTGAGTGAGGTTCGTTCTTCTCAGACTCACCACTTTCATGAAGAGTCGATAAAGGAAAACCCTCTATCATTTTTTGAATATCTGCCAAGGTAATGCTAGTTGTTGTGATGATCAAGAAAGTTAGGGTTGTTGAATCCTTCTCTAGCAAAAGAAAATCTACCATTAAAGAAAATTTTGGAAATGTTGAGATACCACTCGGCAGAGCTACTAGAAAATTAGTTATAACAGGAACCTCTTCCATTGAAGTGAGAAGCGATATTGTCAAATATAAATAAAAGAATTATTTGAAGACATTTGGTTAGAACATCATCCTCAAGAAAGGAAGCTGCTATTGAATCAAATAAATCTTCTCATCATTCAAATAATGCTCCAATAACTCGCCTATTGTGACATTAATACTCATCACTAATCTACCTATAAACTCTAAAGAAGTATCCAAAAAGGCCAGTTTCTGGTCATCATCACTTTCAATTCATTTACGAACACTCGTTACACTCAACTGTAACGATAAAAAACCCATGTTGGATTATACAAGAAATAATAAAGTTGCAAAAGGTAAAATTCATACAATGATAAGATAGTTTTACCACCCTTCACGAGAAGGGGTTCTCATAACGCCACTATAACTTTTCTTCATCGAATAGAAATAACACTCTCACTAAAAATGTTCACTGGAGAAACACGCCCACTAGAAACACTCACTTTACTCATTAGTCTTTATCACCATTTTTAGCCAGAAGTATAATGTCACTCACAATTGGTGCCACCAAAGAACTCGCCTCAATAGAAAGTGTTAAAACGAGTTTGACCACCTTGACTTTCTTCTTTTTCTATACGAACCAAAGTTTGGCAGGGTCTATATCACCACAAAGGCTTTCAAAGTCCATAAGAAATGTTGGCTCTATAAACAAAAAAGAACTCGACAAGAAAAGGTGAGATGAATTCCACAAAGATCATATAAAAAACCCACTCTAGGATTAGGATTCTTTTTATAGCTTGGAGCGTGAGAAAGTTCCAAAGGAATAAGTCAAGTTGAAGATGATGTGATGTTAATATTAGAAATATTTTTGGTCAAAACATTATGAATTAAATGCTAATAATTACTATCCATGTTTATTCTTTTGTCTCTTAGCGAGTCTCCTCTATAATGAGGAAATGAAATAAGGAGCTAAGTGTATACTTATAGAATATACATGGACCCAATGAGTGTGCATGAGCAGTAAATGGTTAACACAAGAGCATCCAAATAAGAAGATCAAAATTTAAACAAGTAATTCATTTTCCTATAAGGACTCATCCTAAGTTGGCGAACACAAAGAGAGATCACCCTTGTTAAGCAACCAGCAACAAGTGACTCACCTTGCACATGAAGACTTTCTAGCATATGAGTGTTCATATAGCCAAGCATTCATAGTAGATAACTTGCCCCACTAGCATGGGTGAATGTACTCTGGAGCTTGTCATTTATCATACATCATTGCATACTTACCAGATCATTGGCAAAGTTCTTATGTAACTAATATAGCTAATGTGAACTTTTTAATGTATCCCCCCTCCATCACTCGCCTACATACCAGATCATTGGCAAGTCTCTTATGTAACTAACATAGCTAATGTGTACTTTTTATGTGCACTTTTTTTTAATGAAACCCACCCTTGCCCTAATTCTATGAAAAGGAGAATTCTCAAGTGGGCAGGATCTCTTTTCATCTTCTACTTAGGGAGAAAGACATTATTGTACTCTAATAACCCCTTGCCTATACTATTATTTTGCTATAATAAAATTTTAGCCATTTTCTTACACTTTTTTACTACTTTCATACTTGATTTGTCCCTCATAATCTAGCCCTGCTTTCTAAATGCATATAAAGAGGTATTGCATCCTTCCATGGATAAATTTGGATTTAATAAGGTCCAAATTATTTGAAATCTGCTAGTTTTTTAAATGTATATAAAATTAGTCTACCACTATGAAGTTAACTTAACTTCCATGTTCTTTAATATGATATCAATCTTAATTCTTGGTTAATTGTAGTGTGATGGTTTTTTAAATTTACCATTTAAAAGAAAATAAGACTTAAAAGGATGGATTATTTGATACATGAAGGTGACTTATCAAATAAGAATATTATTATATAAGGTATTATGGTCCTTACATGATAATGGTTACCAATTTTTGCAAGTTTGCATTTCAAAATAGATTGTCCAAAATAACATTTGTTTAACTATGTGAACAAGATTGTTTCATGCTATCTTAGCTTTAAAAATTAAAGCATGAATATAATAAAGAATGATTATTTTTTATAAAAATCTATTTGCATAAAAAATATGATGCCTTTTTTTAATTACAAATATCAATTGTTTTTTAAAACATATATAATGAGGGTTCACCCTCTAAGAAATTAAAATGTCTTTTAGTCCAGCAAGAACCATGGATTGTTATGATATGCATAAGCTATAATTGCAATAAAATAAAAATAAAAGACTAATGACAATTCAATATATCATGAATGTTAATATTCTTTAGGGATGTTAGCATAGTTTATAAAATAATACATGTTGTTATCTTAAATTCTATTATTTTTAAATGGATACTAAGGGTGGCATAAGAATCATTAATAATTATGATAAGAAAGTTTATCATAAATTATATTTTGATATGTAAGATGTAGATATATAGAGAGGGGTAGTGATGAAAATGAATGTAAGGTTCTAGTTTAAGGTTTTGAGGAGTGATTGGGAATTTGTAGTGGAGAGGTCATAGATATAGATGGTTTTAGTGGAAGGGATGGTAAGACAAGCTAAGATAGGCTAATTTGAAAAATCACTGTAAAATATTTTTTTTAAATGGTGTAAATGACTAGAGTTTAGGAAAATGAAATGAAAATTTTTGGAGGGAAAATGAGTGAGTGGAATTTAATAGAGGAAGGTGCCAATTACCTTCATCAAATTATTTTCTCTTCCATTTTTATAGTAATGACTACCTCATAAATATTCTTAAAGTCAAAAATTATAATTTCTAGGATAAAAACCTAAAGTTGAAATAATAAAATTCAAATTTCAATTTTTTTTTTTAATTGAGCTTATGTGATGAGTCTTACTTAGGCTCTTATTTAGGTAATTCATTCTAGCTTGAGCTTTTGTAATTGTGCCTTAAGCTCTAATTTCTTGATCTACATGATGATATATATATCAAATAGAGGCCAATAAAGTCATCTATCTAGATTCTATTTAACCACAAAATAAATCAATAGGTTCTTTATCTTCAATATTAAAAAAATCAAATTCTATCAAATAATATTAATAATCATGTATTTCTGGAGAAAAATGTTTTGAGAATAATTATTTGACTTGATGTAGAATACTAAATCAATAGTTTTTTGTTTTAATTATCTCATTGTTGCATATGGGAAATAAGCAAGCCCTAATCACTAATGATAGTAATAATTTTGATTACGAGAATATGGACATGATATGATATGAATATAGGATGCATACATTTTAAAAAGATATAAGACACAAACATGCATTTGATACGATTGTATAAATTTATAATTTATGAAATTTTAAGATAATATAGAATAATCATTTGAATTATATAAACATTAAAATAGTAATCAATTTTAACATTTTAAGGATGAAAGAATATTGATATTTAACATTGCAAAAATATATATATTACAAAATTATTTATAAAGTATGACATAATAAAGAAAAAAAAGAAAAAGCAAAATATAATAAATATAATAAAATAATATGTAATTAAATTCTAGCATTAATTTATAAATCTAGCATTAATAAATCTAGGATATTGCATAAAAAATAAGTATAAATTATTTGATATAATATAAATTATTAATATTTAATATTTAATTATTCATTTAGTTAATATTTATAAAGTTTGGGCTTAATTATTTAAGATACACATGCGAGTTAATCATGTGTTCAATTTTTTTATTTTTTAAATTGGACATAGCAAAGTGTGCTCGATATGTGTCAGATAGGTGTCACACTCCTCTCCACATCAGATGTATGTTAGATACTATATATCATATTTTGATGATGCATTGATGCATCATATGTAATGATAAAAATTATTACCATCTTCTTTATATCACATAAGCATAATCCATGTTAGAAGGAAATTAATAAGTCAAAGTTGGCTTATTTTGTGAATTAGTTTTGCATTGTTATTGTGATATTTCATAAAAATAAAAGAGTTAATTTTGTTGTACTAAATAAATCAAATTAAACACAATTAGATACTAACTTAATTTATTTTTATTAGATTCATATTTTATACTAAAATTATGCTAAATTAAATGTAAATTTATAATCCATTAAAATTATATTTTAAAATATATTATTCTAATAATCATTTTTATATCAAATCATAATTTTCACATTCATATAAAATAAATATGAATATTAAAAATATAAAAATATTACAAAAATTTAAATAGATTGAACTTTGTCTTGGTTGGCATGGTCATGATAGCTATAGGGTAAATACAACAAACAACTTAATGATAAGGCTCACGATGCTCAACTAAGGATTACAATTTCATCCTAAGTGAAAGGTTGTGAATGCATAATGGTGGTTGGATGTGATAAGATAGATTCTTTGATAATTGTGAAGAGGGATGGACCTAGGGCACTTCGCTAAAGCCTTTAAGTATAGGCTACCTACCAAAGAGATAGATGACTGATTTCTAAGCTAAGGAAACTATAGTAGAGCTGTCTGATTAAGTACCCCACATTCTCGACTCCTAGTTACCGACGTGGGTAGCTTTGACTCTCCCTCATTCCCCAACTATAGTTTGAAAGCTTAATAATATTCTCCACTCTTCCCTCTTTTTATGTTTTTTTATCTTACTGCGTGAAACAACAACTAATCACACTACCATGAATTTTAGCATGTTCTATTTTCAAACAAGATGTTTCTTCCTAATAATGGATACACCAGTCGATCCAGGCAATAATTTGATGTATCAGATAAATAAAAAAGCTGTCACTTAGGTGGTTCCTATGATTGTAGACTTACCAAGTGAAGCTTTAGTAACAAACCATTGGATTATTTATGGTGTATAATGCTGCCACGGATGATATTTTTTTTCTTTATTTTTGATGCAAGGAAATCACCCAAGGCAATCAGCTAATGTGTTGAATACAAAATCTCATATTTCTTGATTATATGTTAGCTTCCTATAGGATATAATAGATCTGCCAATTAACCAGTCTATTATATAAGTTTGCATGGAATTTGTATCTATGCATGCATCTGTTACTCCTCTTGTTCTCTGATCTAGTAGAGCGAGCTTTAGCAGTTTTAGTTACTATGAAGGTTGTGAAAAGAGTGGAAGATAAGAGTGAAATTGCATCTCTTCGTGACAAGCAAGGAACAAAATTTGATTGTTTTAATTGGATCCTTGGCTGCATGAAAATAACAATCATTTTAAGTAATCAAATTAATAACGCCAAAAGAGGGAAAGCTTAAATACAAAATTTAAAACTATTGATTCTTAAAGGAACATTCTACGTGAGTATGGAGAATTTTTTTCTTTAAACCATATGATCAGAGCTTAACAAGAATGAAGCACAACCACGAAAAAGAACACTATGTCAAGTCAAATTTTCTTTAAAACTGCCGAAAAGAATGAAATCATATATACATATAATTGCAAGTTGTTTCTCATCATAAATAACCCCTACAAGCATTAAGTTGAAATAGAATAATTTTTTATTCAATCCGGCACTCCTAATATAGATCGAGAAAGATGGCTCCAAACTAGTGTCAGTTGTACAAGAGTATACAATAAATGAGCAATATTTTTTTCAAATAATTTCATTATGAAGTAAGATGTTAACATAACTAGTGAGCTTCTTTAAGGAGATTTTTCTTAAAATGACACTCAATCATGATTCAAATCTTAATGATCTAAGCACAAAGTGAGAACAAGCCTTTATAACATTACAATAAGATGCATGCATAGATACAAATTCCATGCAAACTTATATAATAGGTTAATTGGCGATCTATTATATCCTATAGAAGCTAACATATAATCAAGAAATATGAGATTTTGTATTCAACACATTAGCTGATTGCCTTGGGTGGTTTCCTTGCATCAAAAATAAAGAAAAAAAAATATCATCCATGGCAGCATTATACACCATAAATAATCCAATGGTTTGTTACTAAAGCTTCACTTGGTAAGTCTACAATCATAGGAACCACCTAAGTGACTTTTTTATTTATCTGATACATCAAATTATTGCCTGGATCGACTGGTGTATCCATTATTAAGAAGAAACATCTTGTTTGAAAATAGAACATGCTCAGAATTCATGGTGATTGATTAGTTGTTGTTCAGTATAAGATAAAAAAAACATAAAAAAAGAGGGAAGGGAGAATTATTAAGCTTTGACTATGGGGGGGAATGAGGGAGAGTCAAAGCTACCCACGTAACTAGAGTCGAGAATGTGGGGTACTTAATCAGGCAGCTCTACTATAGTTTCCTTAGCTTAGAAATCAGCCATCTATCTCTTTGGTAGGTAGCCTATACTTAAAGGCTTTAGAAGTGCCCCAGGTCCATCCCTCTTCACAATTATCAAAGAATCTATCTTATCACATCCAACCACCATTATGCATTCACAACCTTTCACTTAGGGATGAAATTGTAATCCTTAGTTGAGCATCGTGAGCCTTATCATTAAGTTGTTTGTTGTATTTACCCAATAGCTATCATGACCATGCCAACCAAGACAAAGTTCAACCTAAATGTCTAAACATATATAATTTAAATAGATTTACATAAATAACACAAATTCTTAGATATTTACTTATCTAACACATACATTTTATATTTAAAAAAATAACATCATTATTAATTTTTAAAGTAAAATATATCTTTTCATGCATATAAATGTACTATGTTTATAAATATTAAATTTAAGATATTAGATATATAAATGCACAAGAATTGTATGCTATTATGTAAAATTTTAATTATTTATTACTAATTAATGTTATTTAAAATAAAAAAAGTAATTAATTTTTTTTGTAAATTCAATTAATCTTATTTTTAAAATTATTCGAAAATTGTTAAGGTATTTCTTTTTCTGCCTTGTTAGAAAGTCTAGAATGTACCATCGCTTAAACCCTATACCCGAAACTTCCAGCTAGGGAAACCGCTTCGACATTCTCTCCGGCGAACTCATTGTTCGTTTGTTTTCCCTTCTGCTTTCAGCCTGGATTTGGGCTTCTTGACTGACTTGTTCACCTCTTGCTCGGAGGATTGATCTAATTGCAGCCAATCTTGGTTCTCTTCATTCTTTTTTTGGAGAACCGTCTGTTAAATTTTCTCCTTCCTCAAGTACTTTCGGCCGTCGGCCATCTGGTCTCTGCAAAATCCCTTAAGAAGCACTAGTAGGTTTGTCTGCAATTTTGCAATCTTCTTCTTTTTCTTCTTCCTTATTCCAATGCATGCAGGTTTTAATGTTTTCTGATGAGGAGGTTAAGGCCCTTAGGATCTATTTTGGCAACGGATTTACTAAGGATTTAGCTAAATCCGTAAATCCTACCAAACACCATCGGAGGATTTAGTAAATCCGCGATGCCGTAAATCCGGGTAAATCCGCAAGACGCGATAAATCCCGGATTTGTTAAATCCGCCGATTCGGCGGATTTAACGGGATTTACAGAACGGGAACCTCGCGGTATGGCGGGAACTGCAGCGCTCGTCTCAACTCCCTCGATCGTCTATTTCTTCGCTCGCAACAGACGTTTCCGGTCACTCTTCTTCGCCCTAGCCGCAGCTGTGCATCGCGCGTATCTCTCGGATTGCTACAGGTAAGTTCGTTCTTCACTGCGTCGTTCTTCTTTTCCGTTGCGACTGCTTTTAAGTTAGAAATCCTATGGTGTCTACAATATGGGCACTATTTAACTGTGTGAGACTTGAAATATTGGGGAGATTGTTGTATCTAATCCTACTTTATGATGAACCTTCATTTCCTGTATCATTTACATTTTCTGCCTCCTGAAAGGATCAGTCTTAACAGCCTACCGACATTCCTATGTTGTTAACAATGGTTTGAATTTGCACATAAAATTTTGCAGGTAAAATGGGCCGACTTTTGAAATGAAAGGCTCAGTTTTTGTGAATCTTAAAATGGTTCAACTAAAGTTGATAAAGTTGTGAAAAATATTTTCTTTTAAAAACTAAAGATCATTCTTTATGTTGTTTATTTGTTTTTATTTACTGAAAAGGAAATATGCATAATGACATGCTTGAGCTTGTTTGTTCTCTAATGATGAATAAGTAAGGCCAAACTCTATGTTTTGATCATTCTATGTCAATCTATTCTTGTTTGTTCTTTTTATGATTCCTCATTATTCATTCATTTTTGTTGAGTGCTATTTGAGGCATTAATCTATCTGCACAACTTCTATCCATTATATGCTTGGTCTACCTCTTTTCTTTCTTAATAGTTTTATAGTTTTAGGCTAATCTTATTTGCTCATCTAATTGACATATTTGCTACCCTTTATTGTACATGTCCAAAATAATTAAATCTTTTTATTCCCATTTTTCAGTAGTTGTTGCTCCCATGAATCTATCTCATGTAAAAAATTCTAAATCCATTTTCTTAGTTTTGGAACTTATCATCTTTGCATCCTTCTTTTTTATAAAATTTGCTATTAATACTTCATGATATTATCTTATTTCATAATTCTTGCAAGAATTTTTTTTAATCACCTGCATCAATTCTACAAGCCATATCCTCATCTATACCCCTTTTTGTAATTATTGGGTTGTACTGCATCAACTCCAATGTTATGCAAAGAATTCCTTTGGAGAGTTATCATCCAAAGAGTCTTCCAATGGAATAGGTGCTAGCTTTTATAATTTAATTTTGGTCATTTATATATCATTTGAAGGTGGCCAACCTTTCGACTTGTGCAAAAAAATGTGCTTTCCTTTTTTTTTTTTTTTCAAATATCACATTATTTGAAATGACACTATGAACATTCAAGTAGGTTGATGGAATTGGGATGATGAGATCTATTGAAGGAACAATCGTAACAAAAATCCTTCTTCTAGAAGAATTTGTAGAGAATTCTTGAGATTTAAACATTTGTTGATAAGATAATGTAGCTTTAATGTATTATGAGTCAACTTTAAAATATAAACATTAGAAATAATTTTTCTACTTATTTGGAAAGGACCACAAACCCCTAGTAAATTTTTATATATTGTTTGTGCAAAACATTCAAGTGCTATATTAATTATTGCAAAACATTCAAGTACTATTATTATACACTTCATCTTGTTGGTATTGAATTTTTCCATTTCGGGAATGTAAAGTACAACAGTGTAAGATTCTAGTCTCATTTCCCCCTTTATGCAGTTAAAGGAAGCAATATGCGAGCTTAATTTAGTAGAATTGGATTCAATGTTGCAAATAGCAACTATTTGATTTAACTTTATCCCTTATGTTATTCAAGGAAAGTCGTTTTTAGGTCACAACTTTAAAATGTTCCTTTAAAAGGATAGAAGAAAAGGAAGGCCTTCAATATTGGATTTATTTTTTACATGATTGAATAGAGTATGGAGTTGTTTTATTTTATTTTATTTGTGAGGATTCATTTCCAAATAATCACTGATTTAAAAATATGATTAAATGGGTGTGGTTTTTTACTGGTTCCAAATTCCCATTTTTACTGATGTCAATTATTTCAGCCCTTTCCAACTGATTGAAAGCAGGTTTGTTTTCAATTTCTTAGACTAATTTCTTACATCATTATCTTGGGTCGGAACTAATTACCTAATTTCATCTTGGTTGTTAGATGGTGTGGTAGTTTGTATATGGTGCCTTGGATGTGGTTAGCTTAGACGCTCTTAGTGCCAACCATCCGGTGTGCTAACTATGCACATTACTTTTAGTATTTTTAGTATGATGTTCAATCGTTTTGGTAAAGAACATAAATGCAGAACAATGATTATATTAAACACAGAGAAAATTTATAAGGATTCTTATAAGATTAATTACTTTAGTATTATTTGCAGCCCCATTCTTATAATAGTTAATTTCTTAAAGATTTTTATAAGGAAATTTTGAATATTGGATGAAACTATCGCCTTATTACTTGGTTTGAATTGTGCATATTTCCAATTTGTATCTTCAGTTGATTTATAATTGTCATCATTAGGATTGTGTTAACCATTAATACTTAAATGCTGTCATGTAAATGATTATTGGTTGGCACAATGTGATGTTATGCATGTTAAAAAAAAAATACTGATATGCTGCTGAATGAGTATTAATAAATAACAGTAACTTATTCCTAGAGGAGAAGATGATAAAAAATAAAAATTAATTTTTATTAGGTAACATGAAGTTTTTTTGTTAACAAACAATTCACAAATATGATATATTTATCATATAGATGGATTCTTTAAAGAAGATTAAACCCAATTGTTTAAATGTTAAATCATGTATAGTAAGAGTAAAACATGCTTCTATTGGTCAATTAAATAAAATTAGTTTCAAATGTTAAGGAGAGGAAGCCTAAGGTTAAATGGATAAAAGTTATTCAAATTGATTCATAGATAACATGATTTACTCCTCAAATAATGCTTAAGGAATGAATGATAAATGAAGATTCATAATACCGATCACAAAGGCTAATGATAATGGTTTCAATTAGATAAATTGATATTTGAGTGTCATTTTTTTTTAAGATGATTATCATAAGTCCTTTGATTTGTTTATCTGACATTACTTTCTTCATAAAATCATTTTTATAAAATTGTAGATCAAGATTAAAAAGTAAAATCGTGTTAATTTGATTATTCATCAATAGGATTATTTTCATATCGTTAGGAGTCGTGTTGGCAATTTGCTTAACTTATTCATCAACGACAATATTCATGACTTGTTCAATTTCACATTTAGGAATAATTTAATTTCTATTACAAGTTCTTGTTCAATTTGCTTAACTTATTCATGTGTTCTTTTTTTGTACGAGCATATGATAGATTGGTTAGTTTAATGTTCTCCAAATGAGTGATTGATTATATTTTGGAATTCATTACATTTATTTTCTATAAAGAGTAAATAGGGAGAGGATTATTTTATACTCTTGGTGTAGAATATATCTTAAATAAATTTTTGTACTTCAAAATATATTCAGAGTGTCGCAATATTTAGAAGGCTGGACAAGTTCTTCTCGAGGAAATTAATAAAATGCACACAAAAAACAACGACGAAGTCGTTAGGATCATAGAAATTAACAATGTTGGATGATCGATCGAGTCATCGAACATCAAGTCCGTTTGTCGAAACCAATTATGTCGATGATTGTCTCAGCAAGTTATCTACTATTCCTAACATCTCAACTAAGGGTATACTTGCTGTGATTGTAGTGACAATAAAGTTGTACTAATGAGGTGGGAAGATAATTTGTTATGTAGCTGGATTGAACACATAGTAGCAACTCATCCACGCTTCCATGGATCGTCAGCATGGCTTTAGGCTAAATTTTGAGTTATCAACTCTATATTTCTTTTGTATTTTTATTCTTTTGAATTTTTTTTATAAATGTGTTCTTTGTCCTTGAAACTTGCATACATTGAACGCAACTTTTGTTTGTTGTAGTGTGAAGAGCTTACGACAGAGAATTCAATTCCCTCTTTCCGAGGGAGCCATCTTATTTATTGCTTTATTTCCAATTTCCATGCATTAAATTCTATGAATTTAAGTTTGATCATATCATGCATGTACTACTATGAATATCTTTTGTTATGGTTGTCTGGAGCATTTTCTTGTTTTGGAGTGTCATTTTAGTGGAGGCTCATTCTTTTCTAAGATAAAACCAAAATCTATTAATGAATGGGGGGATGCCTGCTTACATAAAGAATTCAAGTTTAACTGTTTAGAGCTGTCTTGTGAAAATTCACAGCTTTTGTTGTAGAGATTGATTTATAATCTGATTGAGTTCATATGGCTTTATTTTTTTTTAAAATAGTTTTGTTGGCCGATTGTATGTGATTAATATTAGATTGTTGATTCTTTGTCTCTCTTGCTGTTCATTTCGTTTGAGTTGACGTTTTGTACTTTGATAATATAACAGAAATGACATATAATGCTACAAGAGGGATGCCTGAGCCAGTTTGTTCTTTAATTGACAATTTCTGAGATGGACGATCTTATGCATTACTCCCATCTATCATCGATGATAATGCTTTCAAGCTGCGAACAAGATTACATTCAAAGACATGGTTGATAGACGATCTGGGCGTATATATTCTTAATGGACATCCACGGCGTTCTTACATTTGTTTTTTGGGTTACCAACGCATTTATACATTCAGATCTTTTTGGTGGTCGTGGATTATTAACTGACACAAGAAACATGATTGCGGCTAGAAAAATTAGGCATTTTTTAAGAGGTGTTGCACATGCGCATAGTTACAAACAACTTTGTGAATTTTTTCAACATTCACTAAAAAACGATCGATCAATCTATCGGTGTTGCTGTATCGTTTCATTATCCAGATGAGTTCATCAACCTACCGCCTGATTGTCCATTTGTATCGGGTAATCCCGATTCCATTTTTAATGTCATCGGTGCGTCGATGGAACACATAGTATTTGTCGATTCAATTGCGAAACGGATATCGTAACAAAAGCATTCACTTCACAAAATGTCATTTATTTTTTTGATCGTCGATTTGTTTATCTAAACTTACGGTTGGGAAGGATCTGCGGATATATGAGTTTTACGTTGGTATTGAGCAAGGTGGCTTTCGTGTTCCACTTAGTTGATTAGTTATCACCAACAAATTTATTGCACCATTTAGAGGCTTTTATCACTAAGTATTATCATTGGGCGACTCGTAGATATCTGAGTACGGGAATTGTTTAACCATCGTCATGCACAATACGAATGGTGGAGAGAACTTTTGGGATTTGGAAAGAAAGATTTGAGGTCTTGACTCACATGCGTAAATTTCCTTTAAGCATGCGAGGTGACATTGTAATTGTATGCGGTCACACAATTTTATTGGTCGTTATGGAGATGACTACTTTAATATGTCTCTCAAATAAATGCAACGATAGAGACTTAGGAGAATGATGTAGATGATGAAGACCGACTATCTATTGGTGAAAGAGTTCGAGGAGATGGTTTGAGACATGTAATACTACTATGATGTGAAGCGGGTAAGAAAGTAGTTTTATACGTTAAGAAAATATAGCATTTTATTATATAGTTTTAATATGATTTTTTCGCATATACAGGAATTAGGGTGGAGTCATCGCAACGTGTGAAATTTTCGAAGGAGTTGAAAAATTCAATTGTATTATCAGCAAAAAAATTTTTTATATCCAAATAATGTAATGTTTATTTATATTTTGTAATGAACATGATATCTTTTGTTAAATAATGAATTTTAATTTTAATATTTTATTTATTTATTTATTTATTTTTATATTTAAAAAATATTATTATTTAATTATAATACTTAAATCATATATAACTTATCAAACATCTTTTCAGATTTAGCGATTTAATAAATCATTCTGACACTTTTTGATTTAAGATTTATTAAATCAGGTTATCTTTGGATTTACTAAATCCTACTTGAAATAAATCCAATCCGTTGCCAAACACCCCCTTAGTAAATTTGCTCCTTTTTGTCTCACTATCGATTATAGTCAGGAGCTTTTCAAAAAATTAGGTTTGGGTGGTTGTTATTCTCTTGGATTATTGGATACTAAACATATACTTTAGACTTATTAAGTGATGAATAGCCGAATCTTTACCCGTAGTTCTTATTGTATTTTTGGCTGCTAAAAGGGACACTATTAATATCAAAATTGAGTCGGCAATAGTTTTCATTTGATCTCTTTTTCTAATCTTTTTGTTGCTATTTTGTTTATTTGTAGATTTCTTTTTGCTGGTTCTCTAGGGTTCTTCGCTCCTGATTTTGATGCATATGTGTGGTTTTTATCATGATATTGATTTTTTCTTTAACTCTGGATTGTGCCAATTCTGACATTTTGCCTTTCATTTTGACAATTTTGTCGAAGTATTGTTAGGCTTTATTTTGGGTATTGTGTTTTCCATTGGTTTTGCAGTGCTCTCTCTTCTATATTTCTATCAACCTGGTAATTGCATTTTCAATAATGCTGAAAGTCATTTAATGGGAGGATGCCATTTTCTCTGATTTGCCATATGTTTCTTTGGCAAATTTTATTTGGTTCAAAGGATGTTTTCTTAAGTATTTCTTATACTATTAGATGGCTGTTAAAGGTGGTTTAATGTGGGCAATCTTTACTTTATCTGTAATGCTACATCTAAAAATAGTAACGGCCTTTTCTGGTTGCAAACATGTTATGGGTTTAGCGACAAATTAATTCCCACTAGGGTTTTTTTTTTATGGCTCATTTAAGTTTGATAGGCAAATTGTTGCAATCACATTTCATTATCAAGAGGCTTCATGTTCTCAGTCTTGGCATTGTTTACAATTTGCAGTTGGAAAGAAATGCAAATTGCACAATACGATTTCTTCCTCTTTAGATGCTAATTGTAGTAACATTTTTGAATCAAATTGCCATAACTGTATCAAATGAAAATTGCATTGGCCTCTTGAAATCTTTGCAATCATGGAAAAATGAAAATTTTATGCTAGGTAATTAGCTCCCAATTTATGATGTTTTATTCTTTTTTTGAAATAATGTTGGCTTTGATGCTCTTAATTTGATTGAGCTTCTCTCTTTTGAAAATGATGTTGTTTATTCTAGGCGGTTTGATTCTGGAAATCAAGCTTTTAGAGGAGTTTGTTTTGTTTTCAATTTTTGAGAATGTGATTAATGTTACATGGCATTTTTGTAAGATGTATCTATTCTCCTTTGATTGTGATTTTATTATTATTGCCTATAATTTCCAAGAAGGATGCTAGTTTTTCTATGGTTTCATTGGTGCAGTTCATTCCAAAATTTTCTTAGTTGGAAGCTTTTTTTTTCTCTCCAATTTTATGGTCCTACATCTCCTTATTGGCTTGGTGATTCTTGATTCTAATTCGGAAATATTTTATTTATGAGCCTTCATTTTCTCTTTGATAAGTTCCCAAAGTTATATGATTAACAACTAACTATTTTGTGTTTTGTCTTTTTATGTTAATGCTTTGTTCTTTTTTATACAACTACCCTTCCAAAACTATTTTTATTCTAGTATGTTATTGTGATATACATTTGTTCTACTTTGTATTTCAATACAATCAAGCTATGCTCTCATGATTGCCCCCTAAAAAATTTAGTGGCTTTTAACTTTTTTTTTGCATGATTGTATGGCCTCTTAGTTTTTTGGTTATTGTCTAATTACCAGTCATTACAATTTATATGTTTTCTTATATGGACCTCTTGATGAAGGATTCATGTAGCCGAGCCCACTTAGTGGGATAAAGGCTTATTATTGTTGTTGTTGTTGTTATATTGACCTCTTATAGGATTGATTGCATCAAGAGGATACCAACTGTGTTTGATTTTTTTTTTTTTTTTGGGTATCATGACCTATAGTCGATATTGTTGTATTATTTGGGGTGCTTATTTTATTGGTTTTTAACTTTCTTTTTGACAACACTTGGATTTGGACTTCAACCTATAATTTTATTGGACAATTGCTTTGATTCTTATTGCATGCCTCTTCAATGGCTTGCATTGACCTATTTTTGTTCTTTATGATCTAGTTAATGTTAAATCATACAACGACCTTTATTGCTTAATTGTTTTTAGGATTATCAAAGTCCATGGAAATTACATCATTCTCACATATAGTTTCTAATGCTCTTGTTGGGCCAACAATTGGTCATTAGGTGGAAAATTCTCCAATTATTTTTGGTATGATGTGATTAATGGGCAATGATTATTTTTTCCTAGGTCCATGCTCATTTTTTAACCTTCTTGATTGGATTTTTGGGATATGCCATTGGTTAAACTGAGCTATGAATCTTAGTGATTTTTGTGCTTTCTTAGTATTTATGACAAATATTATAAATTTAGCCCACTCTTATCAAATTTTGTCTATTTTAAATATCATAAAAATTTTCGTATTATTTTGGCTTATCTTATTTCTGAATGCAGAGTATTCCAATTTGCCAACATATTTCATGCACATGCTCTTTAATCATTTGAAATTCTTTGTTACCCATCTTAAGCTTACTTCTCTTATATGATGCTTTGCTAGTTAACAACTATCTATACCACTACTATAAAAGGATTTTGTTTCACCTAATATTGAATCCTAGCTCTTTTATTTAATATTTTTATATTAAATCCTAACTTTTTATTATTTTGATTCGTATCATTTTAGATATTTACTTTTAATCAACCAACTGAATTCAAATCTTATATTTATATTTCTCCTCATTAGCCTCTCTTTGTTGTTTTACTAATCTATTCATTGTCTCTTCCTCAGTCAATCCCTTTTGGCTAATTGTATTTGAAAATGCTACAATTTGGAATATTGTAAGGGAAACATCAGTGGAATCCTTAATCCTTCATTAGAATTAGGGTGTGTTTGGGATAGCTTTCAAACTATTTTATTTTTTAGAAAGCAATCATAGCTATGTTTGATTGCTAGTTTTTTGGTTGCTTTTTAGAAAGTTTTGTAATGAAATGTTACTTTTGAAAATGAGAGTTGTTTTATTGTGGTAGCTGTTAGAAAGTTATTTTTTGAATTTTTTTTAATATATATATATATATATATATATATATATATATAAAACAAAACAATATTTAAAAGGCTGTTTATCCACAATAATTTTACAAAAAGTTACGGTTGTCCCAAATGGATCTTTAAAAGCACATGTGGAATTCAAAGCGCTTGTGAAATTTGAAAGCTTATGATTGTTAACACCTAGCATTCAGAGGGCCCTCTTTAGCAAATCGTTTATTGCAGAGTTCTGTTCATTTTCCATTTATTTCTTTGATTACAACAAGATTAAGTTTTGCTTTCTCGCAACCATTTTTTTTATTTAATTTTTTCTTTTTGTTTTCAATATCATGCTATTATATTTTATATTTTTCCTTCTATATTTCATCTATTGCATCAACTTTACTGATAGATTTTTCAAAGCCGATTAGATCTATATTTTATTTATTTTCTTTTTATTAATTTCAACATTTTCTTCCTTGTATTGTATTTAATTGAGTGGAAAGTTCATTTTCTTTTGTTAATAAAAATGACGAAATAAATGATCATTCATGGTGATGGAAGATGCATATGTTTTCTTGCTTTGATTTCCATGTTTTATGATTTTACTAATTGTTTTTGGAAACTAAATTCTTCTATGGAATTTTATGAAAACTTTTATTGCCTCATCAACTATTCATCTTTTATTAAAATAGATTTTTTTTTTTTTTGAGACATGTTAGAATAAAATATGAGAGATGATTTTTTTGCGCTACAAAAGGTATGGTATTCCATGGAAAGCTACAGTAGATAAGAATATAATATTTATTTTCTTGATTGAATCATCTTTTTTTTTTTTAAATTTTTATTTTAGTTGTAACCCAATTGCTTTGAAAGTATCATATGGTTATCTCATACCCTCTTTAGAAAATCATATCACTATATTAAATTTATTTATTTTAAATATTTAAATCAATTTATTTTTAATTATTTCATTTTATTAATCATATAAGTGATTTTTCAATCAAGTTGGTAGTTTGCTCAAGTAAAAGTATCAAAGGTGATTTTGTTAGTTATTGTCTTAATCTTATGAGGAATATGCATAACAATTTTAGTTGAGATTTTGTAAATATGGTTCGATTTTATCTTATATTTTTAAAATTGCGTTAGTTTTTTTCACTCTAGAATTTTTACTTTTTCAAAATTTATCTTTAAATAATGATGGACATTCCCATTTCACAATAAAAAGGCTTCTAGAGATACATGATTTAATTTTGATTGCTTTTTGAAAAAGCACTTTCTAATATTTGTTTAAAAATATTAAAAATTATATTCAAACTAAAAATATTAAGTACGACAAACATAATGAATGTAATCTTAATTATAATGAAAATCAGCAATCAAGATAGATTCATAAGAAGATATAGAAATAACAAAGATATTCTAATGAAGATTAGAGTGACAAAGAATTTGTGTTTTATTGTTAACTATTATTTTCAAATTATTACAACAACAACAACAAATGCCTTTCCCACTAGGTGAGAAATGAATGAATCCTTAGTCTCATTTTCATTATGTATCAAATTCTCATTTAATTCGTAAAATAAGATCATTTTTTACATCTTCTCAAGTCTTTTTTTACTTGCTCTAACAATAGTAAATCTAATCTATCTCTCCATTCATTCATATTTATGTGGCAACCATAAAGGACTCCTAATCTTATCTCTATGAATTCTAATTTAAACATACTCATTTTGCATTCTATCTCTAAGAGTAAATACTCATCCACAGAGCATCCTCATCTCTGTAACACTTAACTTAGTCTTATGCTTCTCTTTTATTGTGGAAAATATAAAATTCATGGTCTTACACCATCTTATAAAATTTTTTAAGTTTAATTGAAACTTTTCTATCACATAATAGGCATGCATTTCCTCCACTTCTTATCCAACTTGAATTCTACTAATAACATCTCCATCTATTTCACCATCATTTTGAACAATGAGCTAAATATCAAGAAATCACTCTTATTAATGACTTGATCACCTAAAGTCACAATTCGCTAAAATTTCTACAACTAAAATTACACTCCATATATTAGTTTAGATCTACTTAACAAACCTTTAGACTAAAGTTGACCTCCATAATTCAAGTTTGTTGGACTCCTCTCAGTCTTATCAACAAGAAGAATGTAGCAAAAGCATACCAAGGTACATCTTCTTGTAAATGCCTCTAAGAACATCCATAACTAAAGTAAAAAGATAAGGGCTTAATGTTGATCCTTGGTGTAATCCATGAAATAGGAAAATATTTTGTCAATCCTCCTTGGACACAAGTAGCACTAATACATATTTACTTGAATATAACAATATTAATTCCTTTCGTTAGAACTCTCCAAAGAATTCTTGAGACTTTTAAAACTTTCTTAAATCAATAAATATCATATGTAGATCCTTCTTACTTTCTCTGTCTCCATCAAACCTCTTAACAAATGTATAACATCCATAGTAGATCTACGGCATGAAACCAAATGATTGTGAGAAACTTACGTATCACATCGTAACCTATAATTACTCTCTCCCATAATTTTAATGTATGGCACATTAACTTAATTCCTCATAATTTGCACACTCGCATCACCTTTATTCTTAAATAAAGGAACCAACAAACTCTTTTACTCATCGGCGTCTTTTTCTTTAAAATAACATTAAAAGATTTATAAGCCAAGAAATTTGATCTCTAAACATTTCACACATCTATTGGAATATTATCAGGTCCTGCTTCCACATTTTTCTTTAAAGCTTATAACTTGATTTACTAATCTGACGATGAAATTCTATTTTTGTTTAGTATTAAGGTTCTAAAATCAAATTTCGGATCCTTCATTGAAAGTTTATCAAAATCTGATCACCTATTTTCATATCTTTTCAGAAAAGACTTTATTATTTTCATCCATATCATGTATCTTTATCTATCTCTTTCTCTAACTTATACATCTGTCTTTCATTTGGTATATATTGTATAAATCACTAAAAAAATTTTTTTAATAATATATTGTTCTTAGAATCTCTACTCTTTATATCTTTCCCATTCTCAATTTTATCTATTATAACAATCTTTATTATTTATCTTCTTCATCATTTCATATTATTCTTATTAAAAGTTTTCCTTCGATTCTCCAAGTCTTTGCTTATTTGTTTAATTTCGATATTTTTTCCATAACGTTAAATCATGACGTCCATCCCAATTCTTTGTAGCAATATACATTAAAATGAGAAAATATTAGAGTTTTTTTTTCGCATTTAAACACATTAATTTTCAAATATGTAGTTATGTGCTTCAAGTAATAATTACATTGTCTTTGTTTCTCAATTTTTTTTAGACTTGCTCTAACATTGTAGTTATTTATCTTCCATTCATTCATATTCAAAAGTAAAGAGAATGAGAGGCAACATAATTAATGTGAAAGTATTATTTGTAATTTTAAAGGTTTAAATTTCTAATATTAGTGTTTATAGCATGTTATATAGACTATCTTAACGATTAAGTTAAAGGAGATTAAGAACCTGTTTTTATAAGATAAAATTCATAAAAATATTTTAGGCATGCACAACCTATGTTAGAAATTTTTAAAGTTTGAAATGGGCAGCAAGAAATAATTATTATAACAGCATTTTACATTAATATTATAAATTAATTAAATAACTCCATTCAATATCATAAAATTTTGCTGATAATAGAAATTGTAATGAAAAAATAAATCAATAGAAATAGTTCTACAATACTTAAAATAACAAGTTTAGAATAAGTTTTATGCTAATACAAAGAATTTTGTTATATTCCTTCAACAAGCAACTCATAGGTCATAATATAGCAGCAGATAATGTGCACTTTAAAATTGTGTGTTACTTGGAGGATTTTTCTTTTAATATTTAATTAATCTATTGATATAATTTGTCACTAGACATTTACGTTATTTATGCATCTAAAAATTATTTTCAACATTCCTACTAATAATCAAATTCTTTTCAGAATTGCTCATAATATTAAATGTATAGAATCAATCTATTTATTAAAAGAACTCTTTAATGAATAAAATGTTTATTTTATTGATATTACAACCCACCCTTTGTATTCCCTCTTTCTTGTTGTATGAGACATTTGAAACTTAAAAAAATATGATCATCTTTTGTTTGCCGTCCTTCGTTTTCCTCATTTCGTGATCTTTTTTCCACAATTCTTGTCATATGAACTATTCATTCCAGAAGTAGAAGAGACTCCAATTTTGCAAAGAAATTTCACATTGAGATGCGAGTGCTTGCTCATAGGAAGTTGTTTCCCCGTCGAAGGTATTAATGTTTGATTTATGTGAAAATTTATGTTTTATTTTAGTAATATTAGCTCTAGCCGATAAATCCTCATTACTATTGTTATAAATCTTATTTGGACTTAATATTGAGTTCCGTTATCTTTAGGTGGAAAAAAATTTCCAGCCATTTGCATTGAAATTGATGATGAAACAACTGAATTCATGACATTAATTCTCTTGTTTCTGGAAGGAATAAATTAACCTTTGTTGGTGTGCTATAGTGTCTGTATTGCTACAAGCAGCAGAAGTATTGTTATTATTTAATTGTGAAGCCTAAACATGAGCCTATAGTAGAAGAAGAGGAAGTCTAATAATTTAAGAGGTATTATGTTTTTAGTTTTCTTTTATTTCCTTCAATATATATATCATTATCTAAATGCACAACCAATTAATGAAGTTTAGTATGCAATATAACTCAAATTTTTTTTAAGCATCTGCCTTATTTTGTTTATTTTTCAATTGGATAAATATTTCTATTACACCTTAACATGCTTTCAATAATCATGTTAGCAACTAAACTTTGAAGAATTGCAATATTGGGTGATATAAGAATGTTAAAAATTGAATGGTTCATTTAAGATAATTCTTTAAAAATATTTCTATTCTATTATTCATAACATGAAATGCTAATGTTATCATTTATTTTTTTGATGTGATGAGAGGTTTATGAAAGTATTTTTATAAATATTAAGGTTTAGTTAACAAAAATTAACCAATTTGAAATTATTGCACCATTTATTATTTTGATTTTATGAAAATGTTGTTAACTTTATTTTATTTAATACATACTCAAATTTTCTTTTATTTAGTACTGCTTAGACTTAATAAAATATTTTATAAGTTGTTGGTGAGACTTGCAACACTTTATGTCGCAAAATGTTGGATAGGAAAAGAGAAGTATAAAATTAAGTTAAGTGTTGTAGAGATAATGATGGTTAGGTGGATTTGTGGCTTTATACTTAGAGACAAATTTTAGAACAAATATAAGCGATCTAGTGAGATAAGTTTAGAGAGTTGTCTGTTGGTTTGAGCATATAAAATGTTGATCATCGGATGACATAGTTAAGAGAATAGATGTATTAGATTATTTTATGTTAAGATAGTTAGGCAGATCTAAAAAACATGGTTGTGTATAAAAAATGATATTATTTTATTAAAATTAAATGAATTTTACATAATATGACACAATGATGAAGAAGGATTCATGTAGTCAACATAGTGGACTTGTTGTTGTTGATGTATGATGGATATTTATCTTATCTTTTCTCTAGTTTATTATCATTTTTTCATTTAGAGTTTGAATTATGACATTTTGCTATTTCTATTTTCTTCCTCAGTTTTGAGATGGTTCAAAAGTTGATGAGCTAATTGTTTTTTTTTTTTTTTTTTTTTTTTGTCTCTTAAGTTAACATCAAATAGCTTTATAATTTTCAGACATAGTAGGATTGTATTAGGATGCTAATTTGTTATTAACACTAGAAAACTAGTTAATATAAATCAGTAAGTGATGCTCAATGAATTTCTTATAAATAGTTGCATGGAAGTTATATGGATTGTGATCAATTACTCATATTTGAAATTTTAATATTTAACTTCTAACATATATAGATAATTTTGTTTCAAAATATAATAATATGATATGCAATCCAACTTAATATTAGAAATGTAGAGAAAAGTATTAATGATAAATCTTGCTTTGATATTGACATTTTCATTTTTATTTGATTAAAGTAATACTGTTCTTTGTCTAATTTTGTTTTTATTCATCACAAATTCAAGAATAAATTAATGTGGGATGGAAACATTAATTAAGTTTTGAGCTTAACATATTTGGCACACTATAAACAATTCAATCTTAAGAAATTGAGAGCACTAAACAATTCAATAATGTTAGTTGTTTGCTACACTTCTAATGAAAATTAGAGTGATAATGGATTGTTTTTATATTGTAAGTACTATTTTATTGTCCGTTGCTTGTGGAAGGAATGAATTAAATATTATTGTTTTCCACAAACTGTTTTTGCATGCAAATACATGTTGAATATCAAATATGTATTGCATTACAATAGTTAAGTAATTGAGTGTTTTAGTTTTTTAAAAATTTCTATAGGCATGCTCTTACATTGTACATACTTATGCCTTCATTCATTTATATCCAAAAGTTAAAAGGTTTTATTGTTGGCAAATTTAATATAAAAGTAATGTTTGTAACTTTTGAAAACTCCAAGTGCTTAGATGCATTTTTTGTTCTTTTGTATTGCATATTGTCTTGATTATTCTGGCGCATATAAATACCTAGAAAATATTTTATGTATTGTAGTTTATTATTTTCTAATTTGATGAAGCAATGAGTTGGAATGCATCATTTATTATTATGAGCTATAAAGCTAGAACTTTTAACACTTCATATACAATAAAAAATATACTCATTTATAAAGATAGTACATAGATATGCTAGAAATTTAACATGTTTGTAATTGGCAACTAGAAGCAACCCAATATATTGCATTAAGATTATAAATTAAATAAGGAATTGTATTCATTAACATAAAATTCAGTTAACAATATAAATGGTTATGAAATAAACTCAATATAAGTCTTACAATACTTAAAAAGAATCTTATGCCTGCTTTATCGCTTCAACATTCATTATCCAAAATATAGGAGTAAATGGTGTGCTCTCGCTCTCTTCTCTCTCTCTCTCTCTCTCTCTCTCTCTCTCTCTATATGTATAATCCCAACCTTTAATTTCATAAACTTCAATTGCAATAGTCCATTGATTTCTATTATGAGTTATTTTTATGGTAAATCTTTCATTTCTTACACTTCAAATACGATTACCATTGGTTTGCAACCAATTAATGCATTAACCTAAACTTCTCTCTCTCTCTCTCTCTCTCTCTCTCTCTCTCTCTCTTATATGTATAATCCCAACCTTTAATTTCATAAACTTCAATTGCAATAGTCCATTGGATTTCTATTATGAGTTATTTTTATGGTAAATCTTTCATTTCTTACACTTCAAATATGATTACCATTGCTTTGCACAACCAATTGGTTTGCTCATTATTCTATTTTTGTGTTGACAATGTTGGTTTACAGTCTATGATGATATCTTACTCGTGATTTTCAGTGCACTTTTCTATACTCAAATTCATTGACATGCATATAATCTTTATTAAATTTTTACTTAGTTGAAGTAATAAAGTTAAACATGAACTTTGTTTTATTAAATTCATGGTATAATTTGTTAGATGTTTGGTTCATTATTGGATGAAGAAGATTAATTGTAATTCTTGTTTGTTCTGTAGAGAGAGTTAAATATGTTTTATGTAGCTTTTTAAATGATTTTCAGTGCACTCAAAAAAATTTTTTTTTTCTTAAAGTTACTTGCATTTGCTGATTCAAATAAGTAGTATTTGCATTTTTAGGAGTTGTGATAAAGTTCAACATGATGTTAAAATTTCTTTTGTAACATCCTAGAATTTATTATGTTATTGTATCTTTATTCTATTTCAATGTTTGTGTTTATTTATTTAAGAATGAGTGTTGTGCTTTTGCCATTGCTTTTTTAATCTTTTGTAGTGCTTATTTCATTACAGTTCCTTCTGTTTTGGTTCATTCAGCCTTTTCTTGATTTTGTTATCTTAAAATTTAATTGAGCATTTGATTAACTTTTAAATCATGCATGATTTACAATGTTGTGGGTATTTCTAACTTCAACCTTCTTTTTTTTTTTTCTTTCTTCGCTTTTTATAAACTATGCATGATTTAGTTTGGCTTTCCACTAAATTTAATTAAAATATAAAGTCATAAGATTCAAATCTTAATTAATTAATTTAATTGAATCAAATTTAATAAAATATTAATAAAATTATGAATTTTAATGAAATTAAATTTAGATTAATTCATCATAATCCTATTAAATTAAATCTTTGATTAATGTCTAAGTAATTTATTTAAATTAATTGCTTAATCAATTTAATTATATTAAACCTAAATCATCTTAAATAAACTAAACTAATCAAATATTTAATAAAGTTTAAATTAATTTAAATAAAATAAATAAAAATAATTATTAATTAAAATTTCAACAATATAAAGTAATTGATTAAATTAATCATGAATATTTGAATAATCATTAATCACATTTTAATCAAATTAATTATGAATATTCAATCTCAATTTAACAACTACGTGACTAACCTAACTAAATCTTGATTAACTAATGAGTCCAAATTAAATGATCTACTCGAATTCAAAAAGGAAATAAACCAAAATCTAATTGAATTTTCAGTAATCACTGAATCTTAATTAAATTGATCATAAATCAAATATATCTTAATTAATCATTGAATTTTATCACTTGAACTCATTTGAAAATTAACTAAACAAAATAAATACTTAATTTGGTTGACTAAAACTACAGACTTTAATTAAAATTAACCAACTTGATATGAAACTAATCAAATCCTGATTATCTAAGTTCACTTTCCCAAGTGTAAGTAATTAAATCTTAATTAGATTAAGTTAAATTAAGCTAATCATATAAATAAGATATATATAAAAATAATCTTAGATTAGATCATTAAATAAATCATTCAATCAAATCTTCAATTAAATTAATTATTTAATCAAATTGATCTGATGAAATTTGAATTATCTTTAAATAAACTAAAATGATCAAACATAAACTTAGTTAAGATACTTAAATATAATAAATCAAATATACTTAGATTATATCAATTAAAACAAACTAAACATAGATCATTCAAATCAAATTAATTAAATCAACCTAAATTAAAAATCAAACGCAATCAAATTCAACTAAAATATTTTACTTAAAAATAAAATTAAATGAATTATAAACTCATAGTAAATAAAATTTAATTATATAACAAAATTTTAAAACAAATACAATAATGATTAAATACAAAGAGAAGGCACACTTCAAATGTGCAATATAAAAGAAGCCAATTTAATTCTTTTTTAGATTTTATTTTTTAAAAGTTATTTTGATTGATTACTAATCATATCTCAAAAAATTTGTATCAATGAAATATTCTTTTCTCATGATTGTGGTTTGATATCATCAACAAAAAATAAAATGAATTATGGATCAAATCAATAAGAGAATATACATTTCTCTAAGAAAGATATTTTCTTGTTTATAATTAATATATTTCATTTAAAAATTATTTTGAAATTAACGAACAAACTAAACATAATAAGAGTATTTTTCATATTTTTAATAATATTTTTCCTATAAAATTTTTAGGTTTGGAGCAAGTCTCATACTCAGGAAAGTTGAAAGACAAACCAATTTGTCATGAACCATTCGTGATTGATAGAGTTTTGAAGTCTTGTTGAGTTTGTAGACACTTCTCTTCAAAACCCTCAGGCTCTTCCAAGCAAAGTATAACATTATATTCAGTTGTCATTATTGATCGTGATTCTTAAAGATGGAAAGGGAAAATAATTTTAATTTCGTAGACTAAAGCAAAAAAGAGTAGATTGAATTGATGTCTTATATATAATATGGTAGGCCCACAAAGCTTCAATCAACCTTTCATTGCATTGATGTTTATTTTTATCAAGGAATTTTTTTTTAATTTCTAACAAGTGTTTTATTAAAAGCCTCAGTTAGTATCTAAAAGCATTTTCTATTTATTCACTATTGGCTTTCAAAAAGAACTCTTCCTCCTTAAAGTGTTTTCTTTTAAATTTTCAAATTAACAATTCTTTTAAGACCGGCTTTAAAATTCATAAAGAAGAAAGTTAATTTATTTAAACGAGAGTATTCTTAGGGAGAATTTATTTTCTTATAAGATGTAATTAACTGCTTGGCTTACCTCTCTGAAACTTCTAATGTAATAAAATATATTAAATTCTATTTTATCATATAATTCGGGAAAATCTATATCAAGATCTATCGGAAGAATTTTTAATAAATAATTGAATCTATTATATGATAATATATTTATCTTTTAAGATATATATTTATCTCTTAATGATGTATTTGATTATTTAAATAAATATCTCAAATATCTGTGCGGTGTTCCAAAAAAATTCTCCACGCTTATCATATTTTGAGCTACTTTCCCAATACGCGCCTGTCATATGTTATTATAATCTATTATATGATAACATAAGTTCAAGTATGCCAAAATTTTAAACTTCTCAAATATGTTGACATATCCATTCATCTTTTATTTCTTCATAACAATTTTTTTTTGGCAAACGTAATGTTTGTATCTTACTTGCTTGGCTGTAAAAATATGTTTTATGAAATAAAATTAACAAGTACATTTCTAATTGAGTATACTTATCTGAATAGCTATTGAATTAGTTTCTCACTGAGTATTTTTGAATGAATGTTCTTTTATTGAGCTGATACTCAATAATCGATGTGTGAGTGGCTTTATTTATAACTTAGAATTTTTAGATCACTGATTAATAGATACTTCTCTTGGTGGTTGTTTTAAGATAGTGAGCTCTTGTATACTTGTTAGATTGATACTCATTCATTGACACACAAACAACTCTGCTTATGATCACTATTTGAGAGTCTTCCATAGATAGTGTAAATAATTTGTATATACTCAATAGAATGATGCTCGCTTGTTTGAATGAATTGGCTCATGACTTAGAATTATTTTAATCCATAAACCAATTAAAAACACTTTCCTGAATGGTCACTCATTTATTGAAATAACTCTTTTTGCATTAATCACCTTTTTTAAAGGTTAGCTTTGACTTGTCAATTAGAAGAATTAGTTTATTCTTAATCACCGACTTCACAAGGTGTTGATCTTACATGATAGTCATCAATTGCATAGAATATTGATCTTCTTTACTTGCCAAATAGAAGAGTTGATTATTTTTTTATTTAACTACCGACCTCACAAGGGGTTGGTCTTACATATAGTCATCAACAAATGAGTATTGGTCTTTCTTGATTTTAGTTGTTGACCTTATGAGGTATTAATCTTATACTATAGTCATCAATATGAAGTGTTAGTCTTTTTTTTTAGTTATATCATGGGATGTATTACTTGTAATCATTAGCATAGAGTTTTGATCTTGTTTGACTTTGGTTCTTTGAACCATGAAGTGTCAATCTTACGCTAAGTCTCTAGAATAGATTATTGAATTAGTCTTTTTGGGTCAAGAATGGCACACTAAGTATTCAAGTCTCCTACTCATTTTGTTGCTTTCGTTGGTGAGACTTTTCTTGAGAAAATAGGCCAAGTATGAGTCATCATGCAACTCCCTGAGTATTCTTGATTTAAGGATTTGCTTTATTGAACATCAATTTTTCTCTGGTCAATAGTAGAGTGTCAAGTACTTGAATCTCCAACTCGAGCTTTCACTGGTCACTGAGTGAGACATCTCCTTTGGCCAAAAATGACGCCCCAAGCATTCTGAGTCCTCACGCAACTCCTTGAGTATGAGTTTCACTTTTCACCTTTTATTTTTCAGCATGAGATCTTGGCTTTTGAAATGCTTATCTTTCACATAACAATTGTAATACTTAGTCAACCATCTCTTTGTTTCCTCTTCCCTTAGTAATGCCTCAATTCGAGTTTTTTGAACATATTAATTGTTTTCATAACCTCCAAATTATTGAATTCATTCCATCTTCATCTCCCATTTTCCATTGTTAAGACTATTTGACTTTGGACTTAATCGGTAGGATGACTTTTGTGCCATGCGAGAATGTAAAGGGTGTGTGTTCGGTGGGATTAGTTGGAGTTAACTTGAGTGTCCAGAGTACTACGGGTAGTATGTCTACTCACTTAGCCTTTACGTATTTGATCGTTTTCTTAAGCAAGTTGAGTATCTTCTTATTGGTGGCTTTTATTTGTCCATTACTCTACGTCTGATGTACTGATGTGAATTTTAACTTGATTCATTGAGACTCTTAGAATTCCTTTAGATTTCTCTTGATGAATTAAGGCTAATAATTAGTGATGATCGCCAATGATAACTGTTGTACTTCGTTCGGTTACGTATTGCTTAATATTTCTTGAATAAATTTTTAAGCTCAAATCGATTGATTTATATTTCTAAAATGATCTATATAGAGTGCATGGAAGAAACTTTATTCATTGAATTATAACTTCTAGAATTCTAACATATGAACTTCATCATTTTATGCAAAATGAATCATTAACTTATTGCTTCAAAATCTTTCATTAAAAAAAAAAATGAAACACTGTTGGCAAAATCTCACACTCTCTCTCTCTCTCTCTCTCTCTCTCTCTTATGTTGCTTTATGGCTTTTATCTGAGTTTTGGAATATATTGGGCTGAGTTGCACTAATCTTAACACAAAAAATAGTTACAACGTGATGTGTTAACTTTAACTTAACTTGAAATTGACATGATTATATAATTTGGGTATGACGATTCAATAAAAATAACAACAAATTTTTAGTGAGTTTTTTATATTAAAACTATTAAATAATTATATTAATATTTTAATTTTGATTAATAAAAAATTAGAAGAATAAAACCATTTTAAATTTGATTTCTATATAATATACTATATTAAAAAATAGCCTCACACAATTTATGATGAAGTCATGAAATTTATTGTAAATATTTTTATATTTTTCAAATTTTTTTGAAGCATAAAAAACTTAAAAAGGTCCTTAAATTAATAATTACAAATTCAAATTCAATATTAAAAGAAATTTAAAAAAATTTAAAAATTCACCTGACCTTTTCCTCTTACTTGAATTGAAATAAAGTTTTTAAGTTGTTCTGATTGGAGATTTACCAAAAATCGACACGTCAAATCATAGACCCTACAAAACAAATTTATTCATCAAGATTCGTGCCGGCAAAAACTCTCCAGCTCGTCATCCAGTATTTATTATGACGTGTGAAAGTAAAGAAAGTTATTGGATTTTTTTTTTTTTGTGTATTATTCTTCTTGGATAGTAATTTTGATTATTTAGTATTACCTTAGATTATGACATCTTATAAAATATTTTAATTCTAAAAATTAGAACCAAGATTGCATGAAAAAGATTGGTTCATTATGACTCCAAAAAATTATCAATGAACAGTGCAACATTTTAGAAAAATAAAACAAACATGTAAAGAAGTTGTATTTTCTTTTTAAGAGAATTATAGTTTATCACACATATTTTATTTAAGTTAAGATGGATCTGAATATATTAAAAATTTTGGTTGAAGCATAGATGTGCTCTGAATTTGTTTTAAGAAAATATATTATATTAATTAAGAATCAATTAAAATTTATATCTTCATCAAAATAAATAAAATAATATCATTATTTTAAAAAATATATTTTCTATCTATAACTAATTATCAAATCAGTCTAAGATTAAAATACTTAAAAAAGTTAAAATAAAGAAATATCTCATGAGTATCATATAACAATAATATTAAATGGTCTTAAAATTAAATTTGTTAAATTTAAAAAAAAAGTTAAATATGTAAAGCTACAATAAAAATATTATTAATTTCTAAATTAAATGTATCAAAATAATAATCAAAGATCCTTCAACAAATAGCTTGTTTTCTTCTCCTTTATTTTTTTTTTTTTTCTTTTCATATACATTACTTGAACATTTTTTTAAAATGAGTATCAACAACCTATCTTGTGGGTGATGTCTCTCTTCCTTAGCGACAAAACTTACTTTTATGAAGAGGCGTACATTTTCTTCTATCCGACCTCCTTAATCCGGAATAGAAATATGACTATCATTTTTGACAAATTAAAAAACATGATATGCATGTTTAATGCATTAGAAAATTACAATTTATAAATTACATATAATATATATAAATTCATATTAATAAACTTACATTTTAGAACATATGATATTGATATGCACCAATTTATGCTTCTTATTTCATTGTTGAAGTTTCATTGTATTGTATTAATTGATATTGATATGTATTAAATATTTTAGATTTAGGGCAATGATATGCATTAATTGAAATTGAGAATAAATTTGCATAAATTTGTTGATTTGGATGGATTGGCTGATAAATTTTTAAAATCAATTGGTTTTAAATTTTTAATATAATTCAATATTAAATATATTATATAAATAAATAGATAATAGATATTGAATATATAAATTTATAATAATTATATATATATATATATATATATATATATATATATATATATATGACATCAGAAATTTAATCAATCGATCAGCCACGAATCTGAGGCATTTTGAAATGCTTGATCTAATCATCGATTTGACAAACTTACGGTCAAGCGAGTCTCGATGAGGCGAACATGCAACATCAAGCATAGTCGATCCAGGCTCGAATCGATTTCGGATCAAGCTATCGAGCATGAAAATGGATCACGATCCGTCAAATGGTCACCAAAGCGACATATTTATAGTCGTCGGCGGCTCGTCAAGGCGAATCCAATGAATCCAAGATCACCCAATTCGACATCATTAAGGCACCGGATCATCAAAATACACCGTCGATCGAGGGATCGCTTGGCCGTCAGATGGGAGTGGTTGGAGTTTTCCGCAATTTGCCACTCCCAAAATCTATAAATAGAGCTTCATTCTCACCTTAGGGGGGGCCTCGATTTGAAGACGAGCTCGAGAACCACCGGTCGACCTTGGCCGACGATCTATCTCACCCAGGTGCCACCATAGGTGGTGCGGATCGAGCTTCGCCTTAGGAGATCGCCCAGTTAGAAAAGACTAGTTGCCACACAGGTTGGCTAGATGTGTATTTTCTACACTCGGAATATTGTTTCCGCAGTAAACACCTTCTTCTCGAGAAGCGAGGACTGTATCTTTGAACACATAGTGAAAGTTCTGGTAGGCAAGGCCGTGGTTTTCCCCAATGGGTTTTCCGCATTAACCCCTGTGTTCATATCCACCTTGTGTGTTGGATAATTTTTGGGCTTCACGAAGATCTAGCATCTGGGAATAAAATTCTCTAGCATAGCAGTTTGCGCCGTCTGTGGGAAACATTTCCCCATTGCTATATCTCCAATATGGTTGGTAGCGGGGTTTGCGCTCCAAGCTCCTCATTCTCGGGGATCAAGGGCGTCAAGTCTCCAACACTTCTCTACATACGGACTTATGTCCCCGGTGAGGGTCGTCGCCCCTCTTTGGAAGATCGCGTTCAAGGATGGAGGATTCCCGAGCGAAATTCTTGACTCTGCGAGAGGGCCGCAAAGCGTTCCACACGCTGGAAGAGCCACGGGTTCATACGGCCCTCGGCATAATCCAGTTTTCTTCACGAGAATGATTGCAGGAATCGGATCAAGTAGAGAACCCGGCACCACATCCAGATCTTTGAACTTACGGATACCGATTCTACTCACCCACAATGGCTCGACCGTATGGTGAAACTCCACGTCATCTTATAGCGATGAACTCGACGGCAGTGCGGGAAGAGTTCCGCAAACAATCGAATGATCCATTCTCCGCGCCTCTTCGCTTCGTCCCTTCGGAGATCATCTCATGCAATTCCGGCGAGATTCAAGCTTCCGGCATGGACCCTTACGATGGCAACCGTCCGTGCGAGCATATCGATCACTTTGAGCGATCATGCACATTCGTGAAATGACTCTGTCTTGTGTATTCCCGGACTCTCAAAGGGCGGGCTCGTGGTTCTATTCTCATTAAGGGGTCCGTCAGATCATTTGGAGCTTCGATTTTTTGTAGAACAGTTCCTGGCGAACAAGAGAATCATCAGGGATTCATCACATCTCTCCGGAATCCGAGCGATGGAGAGTCCCTCAGAATACTTCGAGGTTCTCCTCACGGCGGCAGTCTGGGGTAGATCGAACTTTTGAGGTGCTTCTCGGAGGACTCGGCGGGATACTTATTCATCATTAATGCGGAGGCAGTCCATTCTATCTTGACTGGTCCACGAATAGAGGCACAAATCTCAGAAATATCGTGCTCGTGCAATAGTTTGAACCACCAGCAACAAGCGGAAGAAGGTTCCCAAAGGTGATGTTCAAACATCTCGAGAAGAAGAGAGAAGCGACAACCTCCCCAAAACCTCCTCGGCGACCTCGGATGACTTCGAGAGGAAATATCTGACTCTCAACCGTCATGCATGAACATCCTGGCTATTCAGAAGAGGATAGCGTCAAGTGGCGACCAAAGTCAGGTGGAAATCAGAGAATTACGCCACTTTCATGTAGGGCACACCAGAAGAGTGCCTGGCGAAGGAGGAGATTGAAAGACTAATCGTCGAGGGTATCTAGGCCGTTTATACAAAACCAACCCTCGTCAAAGCAAATCTTTGAGGGCAACTCGGAGGAGCGTGATTCGGGGGCATATTCTTGCAGCCCCCAGAGCGAGCGAAGAAGTCGGGTTGACCATTCTATCACCTTTGATGATTTAGATCTAGAGGGCCGCATCACATCAAGATCCCGTCAGTCGAGGTGGTGATGCTTCAATATTAAAGGATATTGATCGACAATGGGAGTTGGTTGATGTTCTTTTTTACTCCACTTTCCTTAGCATGGGTATAGAAGAGAGAAGCTTCAACCAGCGGCGGTCCCTTGTATGGATTTGATAATGTCGGCCGGTATTAGTGGAAGGGACAATCGGTCTTCCGTAACTCTTGGAGAATTTCCCGACCACGCAACCCGATACAATTTATTGTAGTCAAGTCCGAGTCGCAATGATATTTGGGAGACCTCTCGGTCCTATATTGACGCGTCACATCACGCCTCACCTCAAGATGAAATTCCGACACCGGTGGCTGGTAAGTGGGAATCAACAGATAACCTGGCGTCTTTATATCAAAACAGACCATTTACGTCGGTAACCCTCAACATCGAGAACCGACTCGAGATGAGGATGCCTCGGAAGGGCTTCTCCGGTTGAAGATGTAATTTGTCTTCCTATCTGAAGTTGATCCATCGAAGGTGAAGGTGGGATCGTTCTTTTCTGCGTCGAGAAATCATAATATTAGATTTTACCGTAAAATCAAGATATCTTTGCACGGAGCATCGATCGGGCATTGACGGAAGTCATTACGCACTCCCTCAAAGTTGACTCAACTACAAGCGGTCTGAGAAGAAAAGAACCTTGCTTACGAGCGATTGCGGTCATAGAACAAGAAATCACCAAACTTACGGAAGTCAAGTTCATTCGAAGTCTACTACACGGTTGGCTAACGTGGTGTTAGTCGAAGAGCAGTTCTGGAGAATGTGCATCGACTACGACCTTGTCGTGCATGCCCAAAGATAGCTTCCCCTTCCTCGTGTCGACCAACTAGTTGATGCGACATCGGACATCGGATGTGAGCTTCATGGATGCTATTACAATCAAATCGGGATGAACAAAAAGCAGATGAGGAAGCAACATCCTTCCAAGCAGAGATAAGGGACTATCTTTCTTGTCGGGTCATGCCATTGGACTAAAAATCTTTGGAGCAACATATCAGCGCCTTATGAATAAGATCTTCAAGGATCTTATAGGGCACAATATGGAGGTGTATGTTGATGATATCTTTGGTGAAAGAGCTTGGAAATATCACGATCTGTGATGCTTTGACATTCTTGACACTACAAGATGCGGCTCAACCCAAGCAAGTGCATTTTTGGAGTTTCCTCGGGAAATTCCTAGGCTTCATGGTCACTCGGCGGGATAGAGGCCAACCAGAAGATAAAAGCACTCAAGGACATGTCACCTCAAGACGATCAAGGAAGTCCAAGCGTTTATTTGGAAGGATTGCACTTTATCCGATTCTTGGCCCTTTCGGAGATAAGTATCTACCATTCTTCAAAATCTTAAGGGTGCGAGGAAATGGATTCCGGTGGGAGATGAATGTCGGTACTTTTGAGCAACTTAGTCTATTTAGCTTCCCCCTCATTATCAAAGCTATCAAGGAGAGAAGGCGTACATATCTTCTTTGTTTCTTCTCATGCGTAAGCTCGTCGCGTCTGGCGAGGAGAATTCATTACAACGACCATTTACTTATGTCAAAATCCTTTCGATCTGAAGGGCGCTATCCACTAGCGGATAAGGCGTTGGCCTAGTGCATTACGCAAAATTGCGACCGTACTTTGGCCCACACCAGCGTCTACACTCATCTTCCATTAAGAACTATTACGCAAAAGCGATGTATGCGGAAGGTTGATGAAGTGGTCGGTCGAGCTTGGAGAGTTTGACATCCATTTTCTTCCGCGTCGATATAAAGTCACAAGTGCTCGTGACTTCATTGTAGAATGTACCATCCATCACCACTGAGATCATTCATCACTCCATGACAAATCAATGGACATTATATGTTGATGGAGCTTGAGGTACCGGTCGGGAGGAGAATTTTGCTTATCTCCCAAGTAAAATAACTTTAGAGTGCAGACTTCTAAAGTTCCGACCACCAATAATGTCGCTGAGTACGAGGCCCTCGTAGCAGGACTAAGGCTCGCCATTGTGAGGTCAGAACTTAGCCATCTACGGACTCACGACTTGTGGCCTCGCGAGTTGAAGGAGACTTGATGCGTCATCCGCGACTTGCCGATCGTCTTTTGGCAAAGTCACTTCTTGCGAATCGAGACCCATCGGATAACTCATATGGGAGGAAGGCGAGCTGCCCTCTCCAAGTTAGCCACAACAACGACGAGATCTTTTCAAGAGAAATACATAGAGGACATCCACTTTCCGGTATTCAAGGCCCTTGGGTGATACAATCTGGAGGACCAAAAGAATCTTCATGGATTGACGATCATGTCCTTTCTTCAAGCGGGGCCTTGCCAGAGACCCAGATGCTATCGTCTCAGGCGTGAGCAGCGAACTTCACCATAATGGGTGGCGAACTCTGGCGGTCCTTCTTAGGGCCCTACTTAAAGTGTCTACCTAGCTAAATGCGAGAGGTTCATTCGAGAATTTGTGGTGAACATTTGGGAGGAAAAGCCTAGCCCTCAAAATCATGAGGCAAGGTTTTCTTGGCCTACAATGAAGAAGGGCATTGAGTTTGTAAAGAAGTGTAACAAGTGTCGGTTACATTCCAATCTCACTCATACACCATCGTAGAACTCACCACAATCCAGCAGTGGCCCTTTGCTCAATGGGGATCGATATAATGGGACCCTTTCCCATTGCCTTGGGCATGAAAATTCATAATCTTGGCCGTTGATTACTTCACGAAGTGGGTGGAAGCCGGGCCAAAATCACGAAACAAATGCCAAGCAATTTATGCGGAAAAATATTATTTGTCGTTTGACATTCAAAAATCATCCGATAATGGGGCCGCGTTCACGGGAAAGACATTCACATCTTTACGCGGGCGCATATCCGGTTAATCCACCGGTGTATCCCATCCACGGGCAAATGGGCGGGGCCAAAGTCACCAATGGGACAATACTAAAGGGCTAAAGACACGTGAACCACAGGGGGGGGCGAAGAACTATCAATGTTCTTTGGGCTTACCGCATACATCAAGGACCTCTTGGAGAAACACCACAATCGTGTTTGGGCGAGGCTATTCCGGTCGACATGGTCCCGAGCCTAGAACCCATAACTTTGATGCGGCGACAGCGGCGATAAGCGATTCCATCACGGATCTCTGAGAGACGCGACATGTCGGCACTCAGAATGGCTTCTATCACAAAGGATTGCTCGAGGTTTCAGCAGAAGGGTAAAACCCGCGACCAATATCTGTTGGGGACCTGTCCTCGAAGTCTCGACTCGGCGGGAAAAGGCCCACAGAAAACTCTCACCGGTTTGGGAAGGCGGTATGTGGTGGTGTGTAAAATCAAGCTTGCGTTCAAGGATAGTATGGGAAGACTCTCCCATTACGGAATGCTACAAACCTCAGTACTACCGGTGATGTATCCTTTTTTATTCTAGTGAATCACGGAAAACATTATCATCGTTATGTAGAATTAAACATTTATCGATACTCTGTTTTATGTACTTATTGTCCAACCTTGGCATCAAGGTGTTTGGATTTATGTTTTATCTATGTTAAAGTTCTCATACTTATTGTGACTTTTTCTTGCTTATGCTTGCATTTTAAAACACACTCAGAGATCGCTATTGTTGTATCTCATTCGGGGTAAGATCGATCCCAGGGAATTGATCGATCTTCTATCTGAGTTAACATCGTCGTAGCGCTCGATAAACAACCTTGGATAAGTTGGCAATCCTCATAGTTTCTCTCCATAGAGTTAACATCATCGAAAGCGCTCCGATACACAACCTAGGATAGATCGAGAGGTTACGAGAGAACCTCATAAATATATTCGTCAAGTTTGTCATCAGTAGCATTAATGATCTTAGAATAGATCGAATTATCTAAAGGGATTCAGATGATCTCTTCTCGAATCTTTATCATCAGTACACTTTGACACACAACTCGAAATATTCACAAAATATTTTGTGGATGTTAATATTTCTGAAAACATACAAGTATGACGAAATAGTATACAACCTGAGCAGCAACATAAAGGAATTACAACTACGGTCTTGATGGTCTCATGTAGATGATGAAGAACTATCGAGTCATCCCGTCGTCGGTAGAAGGGTCGGGAAGCTAGGCTAGGAGAAAGGATCTCACCGACTCACAGCTTGCGTCATAAGCGTGTCCCCTTCAAGAAACCTCGGATGAAGCCTTCATCAACACTGCGCCGCTCAAAGCCTTCACCTCTCACATCCGCGTGGTCTCGGCCTCGAACATGATCTGTATGATACTCTTGAAAGGCTGTCGAGTTCTTGAAGTCCTCCGCTGTGATCCGGCTCTCCTTCAGATAAAGGACCTCTTTCTCACGAAAGCGGCGTAACTCTCGGTTCTTTGCCTCAAGACCTGAAACCTTCTCAGAAAAGATCTTCAGATCCTTTGCGGCACAACCAACCTCTGTTCTAGCCTCCACTAATTCATCCGAGTCGCTCAACTTCACGGCGAAAAGAAGAGGTAAACTTCGGTCTGCACTCATCAAGTTGATTCTCCAACACGGACATCTCTTTTACTTTCTCCACATACGCTTCTTATATTCACCATGGAGAAACTTGACCTTCGAACTCACGAATTCAGGTCATTTACTGATGTTCATTTTGAAGTCAAGTTCTTGCTTCTTCAATATAAATAAGAAAAATTACGTTAAGCACTGAAATAAAAGATGATGAGCAAGAAGGATTGTTACCGGTTCTTGACATCGCGGCGACTCTGAGAATGATTCAACACGTCCTCGAGAATGAAGATCCTTGGGGACTACTCGAAGGGCACGACTCTTTTGGTGCTCGATATCACCATCACCTCTTCGCTCCTTTTCCTCTTCTCTATTGGAGACGGGTCCTTCTGCTGGGAAGAAGCCAGAGGACGCTTGGGAGATCGGCTGGAAACCTCTTTGTTGGGCTTTCTCAACGCAACTGCATAAGACCGCTCGGGATGAATAGAAAGCCCCATCTCGAACAAAGATTCCTCCCGCACAAATCTGTTGATATATCGAATCTCAAATCGAAGATCTTCAATATTCTGGAATTTTAGCGTCAGATCTTCATCAACTTGTGGGGAATGGGTAAATCTCGCTTTCCCCATTTCTCGAAGACCCGTCATTCTTCACAAAAGAATCGCTTGCCCAACTCTTGGGAGGATCCTTCGTCCGGTCAAGTAAGACTCTGCGGTGATCGACCATGTGCATCATAGTAAACTTGCACATCCGTGCGAGGTAATCGATAGTCAAGGTCGCATCGAAAAAGACTATAAGTCCCATCCGATCGTCATTGCCGCTTTCAGCGGGAAATGCAAACCTCATCTTGACAAAATGGCGATCATCTCGGGGATGGGGAAACCGCAATCCACTCATCTGTAAGTGGTGAAATACCCGGTGAGATTGGGCTCTATCGGACTTCTTGGACACTTAAGAACCAAATCATTGAAAAATAATATTTTTTCGAAGCGCGATCAATGTGTCTCCGTGATCGGACTCCAGATCTTGATCCTCCCATTTTAGAAGGTTCCCTCGTCCGCCTCGTTACAAGGGTGGACGTGTCTCTTTCAAAGATTCTCACCCATCTGACAACTCGTGCATCGGATGAGATTATTCAAGGAGGTGCCCAAACTCCCACCGGAGGGCTGCACTCGGCTTGGTGGAGATGAGGTTGATCCAAGGAGAATGCCCAAACTCCCACGGGGAGGCATGCACTCGGCTTGGTGGAGATGAGGAGAGGTTGATCAGAAGAGTGCCCAAACTCCCACGGGGAGGTATGCACTCTCGAGGGTAGAGGTGGATCAAAGAGTGCCCAAACTCCCATCGGGGAGGGCTATGCACTCAGGGAGCCCGAGAGGCAAAATGCCGACGTGCCCTCAGGGCGTGGCCCCGAAGCGTAACCCAGCTTGAAGCCGGACATGATCGGCCATCGTGTATGCAGGCCCGAGTATGGTAGGATCCGACGGCGTGTGCGCATGGCGTGGCATAGCGTGGCGACGTGGCCCGGTATGACGGCATGGTATAACCCCAGCGTGTCGCCGTGGCGCGCCAGCATACGTGGCCCGACGTGGGCCCGCATGGTTATAGCCAGCGGCATAGCCCGCCGCAGCAGCGGGTGGTATGGAGCCGGTGACCCATGCCGTGGCCCGTGATGTGGCCCGTGGCCCGTGGCCGCAGTCGACAGCTAGCCAGCGTTCGTCTTGTGCCAGCGCTTCTGCCCTTGGCGCCCATGGGCCCGAAGCGCGAAAACTTGTAGTGTCCGCAGGTCCATAACCTCAAAATATCACGCCGCATACATCGCGCGTTGCGACTGCGACTTCGTTATAATATTGTCTTTGTTATGAAGATCTGTTCTCTCAAAATCGATTGATGGACTCTCATTTCATTTGCTATTTTCAAGTATTTGACATATTTTTTGGATGGCGAGATAATGTCACCCAAAATAGGGGCAGCGATACATCCTCAATTAATCGATCAAGCACGAATCTCAAGGCATTTTGAAATGCTTGATCTAATCATGATTTCAGCAAACTTGATCAAGCGGCTCTCGATGAGACGAACATAACAACATCAAGCATAGTCGATCCAGATCGACTCGGATCAAATATCGAGCATGAAAATGGATCACGATCCGCCAAATGGTCACCAAAGCGACATATTTATAGTCGGTCCGGCTCGTCAAGGCGAATCCAACAAATCCAAGATCACCCAATTAGACATCATTAAGGCACCGGATCATCAAAATACACCGTCGTCAGGGGATCGCCTGGGCGTCAGATGGGAGTGGTTGGAGTTTTCCACAATTTACAAGGCACACTCCCAAAAATCTATAAATAGAGCTTCATTCTCACCTTAGAGGGGACTCGATTTGAAGACCGAGAGCTCGAGAACCGGTCGACCTTGGCGACGATCTATCACCCAGGTCACTTGTGCGTGGTGCGAGGATCGAGGAGGCTGAGGAGGTCTAGAAAAGAGGTTGCCACAGGTTGACCGATATTGTATTTTTTTTTCGGAATATTGTTTTCGCCCAGTAACACCTTCTTCTCAGAAGCGGGGCGTATCTTTTGAACACATAGTGAAAGTTCTGGGGCAGGCCAGTGGTTTTCCTTGGGTTTTCCATTATAACCCGTGTTCATATCCCACTTGTGTGTTGGATAATTTTTGGCTACTGACGAAGATCGCATCTAGGAATAAAATTCTCTACGACAATATATATATATATATATATATATATATATATATATATATATATATATATATATATTGATTATTAATCAAGTATATAATTAACCATCTTAATATATGAGTCCTATATTATGAAAATTAAGCATAAGTTGCACTTTTTTAATAAAAAGTTTACATTAATGATTTATTTAAAAATGTGGGTGAATAGTTATTTGCATATATATTAAAGAATAGAAGATTAATATCAAAAATGATAATTCCTGAAAAGAAATCCCAATACAATCAAGTCATTTATTAATATTATCTTATACTCCTTTTGTTTCTCTCATATTTAGTCAATCATATAATATGGATACTTTGTGTTTGAGAACACATTAGATCTTATATTTTTTTATGTTTGTCATTATGAACATTGTGTTAGATATAAAAATTAAAACTTTCTTTTCCAATTTTTAAATCATTCTCAACAAATGAATTTCTATCATTGACTTATAGTAACTTGTTCTTGAGGCTTAAAATAAAAATGAATATAAATATACAACATCTTTTATGTTATATTAAACCAATATGGATATTCCTCAAAATATTTTGAATTAAATCTTGTGCAATATTGCGTATCGTTATTTGAGAAAAATTATCTTTTGAGGCGTGTTCCTTTTAAAATATGATATATTATTATATATGTCGTTCATCATAACTCAATCACGAAGCATCAGAAAGATTATCGATATGTGAACATTTCGTTCTTTTCCTTTAAATAACGATCCATTTAGAATCTAAATATGATAATAGATATAATGCAAATAAAATAAATTAATAAATAATATACTTTCAACTTTTTTTTAAACAAAAAGCAATCGATAATCTCAAAAGAATATTGGCTACAACTTGAAACAAAATCAATAATATTTCAAAAAATAAAGTCCACCTTCCTTTTTTAAAATAAAATCAAACAACTAATATTTTAAAAAGAAAGGCTTACCTTCGATCTTTTTAAAAATAAAAATAAATTAATAATATTTTACACAAATAAAGACACATCTTTACCATCGTATATATATCTTTACTTTCAAATTTAATATTTTTAAAAAAACTATGCTCAAACTGAAATTTATTTATGCCTGATTAAATTCAACTGCCTTATTCAAATGCTTACTTCACATAAACTATGAAATCAAGTTTTAAATTTAAATTTTAATTAATTTATTATAGCACATAGGTCATTATCTAAATTTAAATTTACATTTATAATCACTTAATATTTTTTATTTTAATCAACAACTAACTACTCATAGCATGTGCATTAACTTTAATATAAATATATATATAAGCTTCATAAATGCTAGCGTGAAAAAAGAAACTTTTTTAAAGGGCCTTTCAGTGACTCACTCCATTAATTTAGGATTAATAATATAAATAATTAAATTAATATATATAATTGATATGAGCCTGAAAATTCTACTAGTCGAAGCACGAATCTTGATGTCAAAAACAAGTTGATCACAAGTTGAACTGTCGAGATCAGCCTTAAAATATCATTGGAAACTTTGGGATATCAATTAAATTTCTAAATAGCTCTTAAACATAGAGTGTTTATAGTCAAATCGAGCGTCTCGACGAGCCGGATCTAACAAGCCCAAGATCTCATAATTCTAAATTCATTTGAGCATTCAAATACTTAAAATACATCAAATGATCAAAAGAATCATTTTGAGTCGTCCGATGGAGATGAGTGGTTCGGATTTTGTATGTATTTTCTGATGCTCTGTCTATAAATAGCCATTCTTCATATGAGAGGAGTAAAGCAGAGAGGAGAGCTCTAAAGCTTAAAATCCTTCCATAATCGTTACCTGCTCGGCGGTCGCAGACCACCGCCGTTGGTTGCCAACCCGCCATACCGGCCACATCACCACCACTGATCCTCGCCGTCGTCGATCTCCGTTGTCGGTCGTCATCTCCGACCACTATCGTAGGGCATTCACGTCGACCAACTCCGCGAGCATTGACCCCATCGCCGGCATCCATCGCCGGTCATCGTCATCAACCATCGTCGCCGGTCATCATCGCTGACCATCGACGCCGGTCACCGCCGCCAACTACCATCGTCGATCACCGCCGCCGACCATCGCTGACCATCTCCGCCGGTCATCATCACGACGACCTTCATCGCCGCCGTCGGTCGGCGACCCATTGTTCACCATCATCTGCCATCAGCAATTTATCCATGGATATATGGTACATGTTGCTGATTTTGGGATTCCCATTACCATTCTCACAATTCGTAATCCCGTTATCGAGAAAATTTTGTACTGAAGCGGATACATAGTGGAAGATTTTTTGGGCTAGGCGTGATTTTTTCCCTCTTTTGATTTTTTCCGTAAAATTTTTTGAGTTTTATTATTCTTTAAAAATTGTGTCTTTGGACTCGCAACAAAGCTAAAGCGTAAACTTTATTCTACCAGACTAGTTTTCTAACGCATGCAGTTTGGCACCGTTTGTGGGAAACTGATTCTCATTATTTCATCTTGTATGGCGACCAAGTTTTCCAACAAGATCAAAACCACCATCGAGGTGGAGCATTTCAAGCTTTTAAGGACCGCAAGCGAAGAATGAAGATTCATCAAATTTCGTTCCTTCAGATTTTGTTGAAAACTAGGGGGCAACTCTTAATCTCAGAAGATCGCCCATGTTAATATGTTAAGCATCTAATTGATTACCATCCCAAGAAACAAGTCAAAGTTGGAGGATATTTCAACATTGAGAAGAGATATAGCTTTGCAAATTATGATTTTCCAATCATACTCATGAAAAAATAAGACCAAAGTTAAGGAGCAACTTTGGCTACAACCACAAACAGATGTTTTGATTCGACCTCTTTCATACAGGTTAATGTCATCAAGTAATAGTTTGACAAACAACCTCAGATAGGTCAAAAATCCTCAGCGGATTCAATTCGATCTCTTCTATACATATTAATATCATTGAGCAAAGACTCTGACAAACAACCTTGGATAGATCAAAACTTTGCACCTACTCCACACAGGTTAACATCATTGAGCAAAGACTCTGGCAAACAACCTCGGATAGGTCAAAAAGTCCTTGGTGGATTTCCCACGACCTCTTCCATACAGGTTAACATCATCGAGTAACACTCTGACAAACAACCTCGGATACGTCAAAAATCCTCAACGGATCCAATTCGACCTCTTCCATAGTTGCGTCGTGGGTAACACTCGACAAACAACCGGATAGGTAAAATCACCGGATTCAATTCAACCTCTTCCATACGGTTTAGCGTCATCGAAGTAACACGACAAACAACCCGGATAGGTCAAAATCGCGGATTGATTCAACCTCTTCCATAAATATTTACGTCAGCGGGTAACACTCTGACAAACAACTTCGGATAGGTCAAAATCCTTGGATTGATTCACCTCTTCCATACAGGTTAGCGTCATCCGATAACACTCGACAAACAACCCGGATAGGTCAAAATTCTTGGCGGTCGATTCAACCTCTTCCATACAGTTAAGATCATGGTAACACTCGACAAATAACTGGATAGGTCAAAATCTTGGCGGATTCGATTCAACCTCTTCCATACAGTTAAAGTCATGGGTAACACTCTGACAAACAACCTCGGATAGGTCAAAATCCGGATTGATTCAACCTCTTCCATACAGTTAATGTCGCCGGGTGCACTACAACCTGGATAGGTCAAAATCTCGGATTCGATTTAACCTCTTCCATACAAGTTAACATCATCGGGTAACACTCTGACAAACAATCTTGGATTGGTCAAAAATTCTCAGCGGATTCAATTCGACCTCTTCCATACAGGTTAACGTCATCGGGTAACACTCTTACAAACAACCTCGGGTGGGTCAAAAATTTTCAGCTGATTCGATTCGACCTCTTATGTGCAGGTTAATGTCATCAAGTAACACTTTGACAAACAACCTCGAATGGGTCAAAAATCCTCAACGGATTTGATTCTACCCCTCACATGCAAGTTAACGACATCAAGTAACATCATGGAGAATGATACTTTGAAATTATCTATCAAACTTTCTGAGTTGCTCGAATGACGGTTCTACACGCTTCCCATCTTGGCGTTATCAGCGTTGAACCATCCATTGAAGTTCCAAATCCAATCCTACAATAAGCGAGAACGGGCGACCGTCATTACCGCCGGTCATCACCGTCGCCGACTACTGTCGCCGGTCACCGTCGCCGACTATCACCGGTCTGCCGCCCGACTTCGGCGCCCGGTCGATTCGCCCACCATCGATTTGCGCGACCACCCGTTGGTCTTCAACCCGCGGCCTCGTTAGCCGTTGCGGTCATCATCGCCATCACCTTCGCCGGCCATCTCGCCCGATCACCACCGCGTCATCCCACCGTACCGGCGTTGTCACCGTCGACTACCATCGCCAGTTGCTGGCGATCACCCCGTCTCACCAATCATTACGGTCGCCAGCGGTCACCATATCGTCGTCGGTCATCCCTACCGCTTCATCGCCACCGTCGACTACCGCATCGGTCACATGGCGACCACCCTTGTCGGTCTTACTACCACCGATGCCTCCATTATCCGCCGGTCATCATCACCGTTCCGTGCCGACCATCGTAGGTCACGCGCGCAGACCATCATGCCATCTTCGCTGATCACCACCATCGTTGATTATCCCATTCGAGCGTTGACGAGTCGGCTACCATCGTAGTTGCGGCCTAACCACGTCGGTCGCCAACCATTGACATCTCAGCGGTCAACCTCATGCGGTCATCCCACTACCGACGCCGGTCGGCGTCAATATTGATTCTGGCGACCAAGTCGATCGCCAACCATCGCCGCCATCTCTGCCGGTCACCACTATCGTCGCCGGTCTTCCCCGCTGATCGGCCTGCCACCATCGACTTAGTCTGGTTATGACCACCTGACCGCGCCACTCCGCGGTCGGCGAGGTTAGTTGACACTTCTTTGAGGAAAAGCTGAGCCTTATGAACTACGGGTCTTGATGGCCTCAAACCCGTCGGTCGTGGCGAGGTCAATTGACACCTCTTTCGAGGGAAAATTGAGCCTTGCGTATGAACTACGGGTCTTGATCTCCCAACCTCCTCTTAAGAAGAGAGACACTCATCATGAGAGTGTATCTCCTTGGCCATATGAGGGTTTTTATAGACCCCCTATAAGGACAAAAAGTTAAAAATCAAAGGAAAATTGCCCAAAATCGTTCAAAATCGCTCAAAACGGGAGACAGCAGCGGGCAGCGTTTTGCATGAGGAACGTGACAAGCGCCAGCGCTTGTAGCGCTCCCGCCAGATCATCCCGCCCAGCGACCCGGCTCCAGCGCCCAACCAGCAGCCCGTCCTCGACTTCGCGTGCCCTCGCAAACCAGCGACTCGCACAATCCGTCGGCCGGTTGACCCGCTCAGACCCATGCAGCCCTCGGCTGAAACCTACCGCGTGGTTTCGCCACCCGCTTGACCCATTCAGCACCTCCTTTCTTGGCGTCCATATTGCAATAGGAAAAGCGCTGCAAGCACCGTAAATGTTCGGATAGTCCATAACCAAAACCTTGAGCGTGCATACACATCCGTGACCTGCACCACTTCCGTGATCATAATCTTGTGCTCACATGAAAATCTGTTCTCTCAAAATGTATGGTTAATGGACCCACAATTTCATTGAAGAATTTGTTATTTTCAAGTATTTGGCATATATATTTTTGGATGATTGAGATAATATCATCTAAAAATAGGGGACAACTGATATGACCTTGAAAATTCTACTAGTTAGCGAATCTTGATGTCAAAAGCAAGTTGATCTAAGTTGGCGTTCTTAAAATATCATTGAAAACTTTGGGATATCAATTAAATCCTAGCTCTTAAACATGGAGTGTTTATAATCAAATCAGCGTCTCGACGGCGGATCTACAATCTCATAATTAACTTCAACTTCATTTGAGCATTTAAATACTTAAAATACATCAAATGATCAAAGTAATCATTTTGAGCCGTCCGATGGAGAGGAGTGGTTCGGATTTTGCATGTATTTATAGAAACGTCACTCCCCTAATCTATAAATAGCCCCTCATTCTTCATATGAGAGGAGGCCAAGCAAGAGAGAGGAGAGAGCTCTAAAGCTTGAAAATCCTTCAGGCATAATTGTGTCACTACTCGACGGTCGCCGACCACCACCGTTGGTTGCCAACCACGCTGCCGCCGACCCGCGCGTCGGCCGCCACCGGCGATCACCGTCGTCGATCTCGTCGTTTGATCGCGCCCGGCCGCTATCACCTCAGCGGGCATTGCCGTTAACCACTATCACCGAGCATTGCCGTCACTTCGCCCGACCACCCGCCAGCGGCATCGTCGGCGGTCATCGTCGTCGACCATCGTGCGGTCATCATCGCGACCATCGGCGTCGGTCACCACCGCTATCGCTCGTTGATCACGCCAATCGCCGACCATCTCCATGGTCATCATCACGGCGACCTTCATGTCGTCGCGACCCATTGTTCACCATCATCCTGCCGGTAATATTTGTTACAACTAACCATATATGGTTATTGTTGTTGCGATTTTGGGATTCCATAATCGCCCTTTCTCATATACGTAATCATGTTATCGGAAAAATTTTGTACTCATGATACATAGTGGAAGATTTTCTTGGGCTAGCCGTAGTTTTCCCCTTTTTTGAGGTTTTTCGTAAAATTTAGTTTTATTATTAATTCTTCAAACATATATGTGTCTTTGGACTCATGACAAAAGCTAAAGTAAACTTTTATTCTACGCGATTTTCTAAGCAACAATAATATATAGATTTTAAAGTTAATGCACATGCTATGTCTAGTTAGTTGTTGAATAAAATAGAAAATATTAAAAGATTATAAATGTAAATTTAAATTTAAATAATGACCTATGTGCTATAATAAATTAATTAAAATTAAAATTTAAAACTTGATTTCATATTTTATGTGAAGTAAGCATTTGAATAAGACAGATGAATTTAATCACGCATAAATAAATTTAAGTTTCAGCATAATTTTTTAAAAAATTTTAAATTTAAAAATAAAGAGAGAGAGAGAGATATATATATATATAATCATAAAGGTGTGTCTTTATTTTTTGAATTATAATTAATTTATTTTTATTTTTTAAAAGGTCGAAAGTGTGCATTTCTTTTTAAAATATTATTAGTTTGATTTTATTTAAAAAAAAAATCAAATGCGTGCCTTTCTTTTGAAATATTATTGATTTGATTTTATTTTAAAAATGTTGAATGTGTACCGTTATTCTTAAGATACTGTTTTTTATTTTATTTTAATATTTAGGTGATATATATATATATATATATATATATATATATATATATATATATATATATATATATATATATATATAAATGAACCTTTTGTGTTAGATATGTAAATTTGATAGTTTTGAGTGCTATGAAAATCACTCTTTCTTTTAGGCAAATCACGACACAATTACCAACCAAAATCACTTAAAAGTATGGGTAAATCTGATATGAACACATATCCCCAAGCCATCAACAGAGACCCAAGAATAAGAAAAAAAAGGCCAAATTGGTTAAAAGACTTTCACCAACTAATAAGAAGATCCAGTAGCAGAGAATAATTCAATAGGTAAATAAATAAAATAAATAGCTTTCTAGAGGATTTCCACTACATAAAAGAAAATATCACAAAAGCAGTTTCCCAAGAAGTATAAACATATACAAATAGCCCGACAAATAAAGAAAAGTAATAAGCGAGATCAAGAAAGCTAACGCCGAGATCCAAAGCGGCTAATAGCATGAAAATCAAGAACTCTAAATAGCGACATCAAACATCAATCGGATACAAACGAGCAAGGAAAATCATACACGACATGCAGACATTAGTTCTGAGAACCAAAGAAGACTTTAGAAGAGCAACAACAAAACTATAAATAGAGAAGAACAACAAAGATAAGGGTTGAAGAAAATTATCTCAAGAACTCCTCGATCTCCTTCCTAAGTCTCCTCCCTCTTTCTCCGGTCTCTCTCTCCCTCAGCATTCCCACGGTGGAAAGCGGAAAACCAAGCGCAATCTCCCGGGTTCTCCCAAATTCTCTCTGGTTTAGGCATCTCAGGCCCTTTCTACGGTGGATCTTCCATTGGATCGACCATGGCCGTGATCTCCTCTTCTCCTCCGATCTCCCTCGAAACCCTAGCGAGCGAGCAGAAGCGAAGGAAAATCAAGAAATGAATTAGGGTTACTCGTTTGATCCAGTAATTCATCGCTACCTTCGATTTAAGACACTTATCCAGATCATCCAGCGATCCTGATCAAAATCTGATCAAGCTCGGACAACATATCGTAATCCACTCACCGGAGAAGAAAGGCAACCGCGTGATCAAAACAAAGATCCAAGGGGAGATCACTTACATTGATCCAGCAGTTCCCCGGCTAGAAGACAAATCCAAGTCCATCCAACGGCAGAGAATAAAGGCGCAGATCCAAGCGGATCTAAAGGCTCCGACGTTCCTTCTTTAACTCGGTAGGTTGACTCATTTGGCGATTTCACTCACCTTGACTCAACTCACACCCAAATACCCAATTGGAGCGATGCAGGCGAACTCAAGCGAGAAACATTTAATCACTCAAGCTCACCGTCTCAAGCTAATACAGTTAATCTTCCCTCAACTGTCTCGATATTAATACATATCATTGGTGCTCGTTGACTTCACATCCCACAACTCAAACAATGGCGAAGGCACAAGACACCACAAAAAACTATGGAAGAATGTGTCAGCAGACAAAACAAAAGCGATGAACAAATGCAATCCATTCACCATGATACTCAATGATGTATCCGGAAGATTCCTCAATTGAAGAAAAATTGGAAAATAATCTCAAGAACAACAATCACGGTATGTACCCAACCTCACTGAAATCTCTCCTCCTAACAAACTCAAAACAACAATAGGCTAGTGAAAGTGATATGCCAAGATTCAATGGTGAGAATCCTAGAGGTTGGTTTGTTAAGCGGAGACCAATTCTTTCAATATTATAGCCTCTAAGACCAAAATTCTTAATGCATCTGTTTACATATGGGACATTAAGTTGGTACCAATGGATGCATCTTCACCAATTACACTCTTGGACACAATTTAAAGAACAGTTATTGAGATTTGGACCCCTCACTTGTATAGAGATTTAAGGGGTGAACTTGCAAAATTACAACGAGAAAACAACTCGATTTTATAATGAATTTGAGGAATTAGCAAACCAAATATCGAATTCCACACGAATTCTGAGTTGTTTGAATCGGTTTAAGGCAAGACATTAAAAGGGAAGTTAGAGCATTACAGCTCCTCACAAAGCTTTCAATTAGCAAATTAATGGAGGATAAAGATGATATAATACAAGATATGAGATACCAAGCCCAACAGTAAAACAAAACGACTATCAACCACCTTTCGCCAACACCACTAATGCACAATTAATCAAAGCAATGGAATAACCAATAAACAAAACATTCCCATTCAAATTGACCCCAACACAACAGGATGAAAGAAGGAAGAAGGGACTTTGTTTTAATTGTGATGAGTATCACAGGTCATATTTGCAAATCAAAATGTTTACCTACTTGATCAATGAGGACCAAGACCTATTCTGACAAGAAAATGGCAAATACAAAATCACAAGAAGAATTCACAATCGAAATGCATTTACTGGTCGGTCTAACCCAGAACCTTGAGATTACAAGGTTTAATTGGAAATAAAAGGTACAAGTTTTGATTGAGGTGGATCTACAATGTCATTCAATCAAAATTAAAATTTATTGATTTTAAAATCACTCCAATAAGATTTCAAGTATTAGTAGCAATGGGAAACTTTAAAATGCTCGTGCATATGTTCTAATCTCCCTATTCAACTACAAGGCACTTTTATTACAGATTGCTACCGTTACCCATGCAAGGAGTCGATATAGTTTTAGGGTTCAATGGTTAGAAAGTTGGGTGAATGCACATTTGATTACAAGAAGCTAACAATGAAATTCTATATTAATGACATTAGTACAATTACAAGGAAATACAGAAAGAATAAAGGGACGTAATCTCCCTTCATCGCTTCACTAAGTTGCAGAAGAAAAGAGATATTATCATGCTTTCAAATGAGTCAAATAACAGGAAACAGATCCTCTATAGTAGAATTCAATACATTGCCGCCAGAAATACAATGTATTACACACTTACCAGTTATTTCAAAACCCAAAAGGCTTACCCCAAGCGAAATATAGACCATCAAATCGCCACATGGAACTCAAATGTGAGAGTGAAAATTACAGTATCCACATTTTCAAAACTGAAATTGAAAGATTAATTAAAGAAATGCTGGAAAGTGGTATAATGAGAAAGTATCGCCCTTTCTCTTCCCGCCTTTATTAATCAAAAGAAAGATGGTACCCGGAGGTTGTAGATTATAGAGCCCTCAATAAAGTTACTATAGATTCCTATTCCAACTCAAGAACTCATGGATGAGTTATATGGAGCCACGATTTTCTAAACTGGATCTAAGGTCGATATCACCGATAAGAATGGCAAAGGAAGACATTTATAAAATGCCTTTAGAACTCATGAAGGACACTATGAGTTTCGCTATGCCTTTGGACTCACAAATGCACCTTCAACATTTCAAGCTTTAATGAATACCCTTAAACCATTCCTAAGAAAGTTTGTTTTAGTATTTTTGATGATATTCTCATCTACAAGAAGACATTAGAACTACATCCATATCATCTCCAAGAAGTGTCAAAACAACTCAAACAAAGATTCAATGTTTATTAAACCCTCAAAATGTTCATTTGTACAAGAGAAAATTGACTACTTAGGTCACATCTTATCCCAAGGCATACAAGTGGATCCCAACAAGATTCAAGCGCGGCAAACATGGTCATACCTAATTCACCAAAGAATTAAGAGGATTTTGGGTTTAATGTTATTACGTAAAATTTGTCAAGAATTATAAAGAATTGCTTCCCCTAACATCTATGTTACCAAGCAAAAGCCAGGACGTAAGAATCAACAAAGCCTTTTACCAAATTAAAGCAAGTAATGACAACATTACCGATATATATCCAAACTTTGCTCAACCATTTATCATTGAAACAGATGCATCGTACAAAGAATCGGAGTGCTTCACACAAAACAAACATCCAATTGCTTACTTCAAGAAGAAACTTTCACCACTTTACAAAAACATCAACATATGCAAGAGAATTATATGCTATAACTAAAGCTTGCAAGGTGGAGACAATACTTACTAGGAAATAAGTTTACCATCGAACTGATCAACAAAGCATAAGAGAATTAATGCAAAGACAATTCAAACCCCGAACAAAGAAAGATTTTGGTCAAACTTGGGTATGATTATAGTATTGAATATAAACCGTGCATTACAAACAAAGCGATGCACCGGCCCGTAAAAAATGTTTAACACGAAGACTTGATTAAGGATCAAACAGACTTTAATGTCATTAAACTTCTCAAGATATACTCAATTCAAAGGTCTTATTCAAAGAAATTACAGAGGAAACCAAAGCTAATAAGGAATTACAAGAATTATATAAAAAAAATTGCGACAAGTAATTATTCCCTCATGATTAGTAAAAGGGCTAATTCTTCAAAGACGTAATTGTAATAGAAAAAGACTCGACCTTAAAACAAGATCATAAGAGAGTTCCATTCAACACCAATGAGGGCATGGAGGCATTCAAAACTATGACTAGAATTACTCAACAATTCTTGGAAACAGATGAAAAGGATATTAAACAATTTGTATCAACATGCCCCATTTGTCAACAAGTCAAATATGATACTGAAGGATTACTACAACCACGCCATAGCTTGCAATATGGGAAGAGGTATCTATGGATTTCATCACCGGTTTACCTAAGTCTCATAATAAAACAACTATACTAGTAGTAGTGGAATTATCAAAGTATGCTCATTTTTCACCTACCAAAACAATTTACTGCTTTATCTAGCTCAAATCTTTATCACGCATATGTGAAACTCCATGGGATACCACAAGGAATAAGTATCCGGAGAGATCCATTGTTTATGAGCAATTTTGGCAAGAATTGTTCGACTAAGTGGAACAACAGCACAAGAAGGTTTACCATCCTCAAACAGATGGACAAAGTAACCAATAGAATCCTAGAACAATATCTAAGGAGCTTTGTTTTGGATACACCTAAGGTATTGGTCCTACCATGGGAGTTTTGCTATAACACAAGCATCAATGCCTCAACCAAAATGACTCCTTTTCAAGGTTTATGGTAGACTCCTCCTACAATCATTCCTTATGCTATCAATAACCAACAATCCAGGTAGAATCAAGATACAACAAAGAGACAAGAACATACAAACCCCGATTACAAATTTACGTGAAGCTCAAAACAGATGAAATGTCGATAAACACGTAAGAGACCTTCAATTGGAAGTCAATGAATTAGTTTTAGTTAAAATACAACCTTGCAGACTTCAATGACAAGAAATCAAGATACCAAATTGCAAAGAAGGTATTATGGACCCTTCAAAATACTCAAAAAATAGGTATGGTGGCTTATAAAATTGAATTACAAAGCCCAAAAATACATAATGTATTTCACATATCTAAATTAAAACCATACAGACTACTATCCATCCAACACGTTATCCAACCAATTCAGAGATGGACAAATGTTTATTATACCTATCAAAGTCCTGGATCACGAATGATACAAAAGGGAGATCAACAGATCAAAGAGGTATTAATCCGGGGAAGGTTTATTAAACAGATATTTCGGTAACAGAGAAGGAAATACAGAAAATTTTTCACGATTTTGACCTTGAGGACAAGGTCAAGGTGGGGAGGGAGTAATGATATGAACACATATCCCCAAGCCATCAACAGAGACCCAAGAATAAGAAAAAGGCCAAATTGGTTAAAAGACTTCATCACCAACTAATCAAGAAGATCCGTAAGCAGAGAATAATTCAATAGGTAAATAAATAAAATAAATAGCTTTTACGAGGATTTGGACTACATAAAAGAAAATATCACAAAAACAGACTGTCCCAAGAGAGAAGTATAAACATATAACAAGCAACAAAGAAAAAAGTAATAAGGAGATCAAGAAAGCTAACACAAAGACAAAGATCCAAAACTGAAAACTAATAGCATGAAAATCAAGAACTCTAAATAACCGACAAAGAAAGAGATCAAGCTATCCAATCGATACAAGATGAGCAAGGAAAGTAATCAATACACGACATGCAAATGTATTAGTTACGTAACCAAAGAAGACTTTAGAAGAACCAACAACTAAAACTATAATAGAGAAGAACAACAAGATAAGGGTTGAAGAAAATTATCTCTAGACTCCTCGATCTCCTTCCTAAGTCTCCTCCCTCTTTCTCTGGTCTCTTCTCCCTCTGGCTCGATTCCCACGGTGGAAACCGGGAAAACACCAAACATACGAATCTCCCTGCTTCCCTCCGATCTCTCTCAAGCTGGTTCCGGCATCCTCGTGCCCTTTCTACGGTGGATCTTCATTGGATCGAGCATCGCCGTAAGTGATCTCCTCCCTCCGATTCTCCCCTAAACCCTAGCAGAGAAGGAGAAGCCGAAAGGAAAATCAAGAAATGAATTAGGGTTACGCGTTTGATCCTCAGAATTAATCGCTACCGCCGATTTAAGACACGTTCCATCGAGATCATCCAACGATCCGTGATCAAAATACGATCAAGCCGCCGTGACAACAACATCGTAATCCACTCAAGAAAGAAACCAAGGTGATCAAAACAAAGATCCAAGGCGAGATCACTTACATTGATCCAACGAGTTCCCAAGCGCAAGAAAGACACAAATCCAAGGAGTCCATCCAACGGCGAGAAGGGCGCAAGATCCAACGGATCTAAAGGCTCAACGCTTCTATTAACTCGACTTGACTCATTGGCAAGGATTTCACTCATCGATTGGACTCAACTCACACCCAAATAGACCCAATTGAACGAATCAACCGTAACTCAAGCCGAAACATTTAATCACTCAAGCTCACTGTCTCAAGCTAATTACAGAAATTAATCTTCCCCTCAACTGTAATCTCTGATATTAATACATATCAAAATCCTATGGGTTCAAGTTCAAATCAAATAAGGATATGCAAAAAATTGGCAAATTTGTCTCATTTAGGTGCAATACAGAGTCTTGGAGAAGTAAAACTTATATAGCATATAACACGTACATGCATGTGGGAGGAAAAGCTCTCTAATTAGTTTGGGGTTGAAATTTGAACTAAACTGAATTGTAACTCAACGTAAAAAAAATTGTCGACCAAACTTAAAACCAGAACAAGGCTAATCTTTTAATAACATGTTTTGTTACTCCAAACCTATTAAAATGTGTGTGCCTTGAATGCGATAAACCAACTATCGTTTGCTCAAGTCACATGTTCCTTTAAAAGTTTATTTAAACATGAGTACAACTATATAAGATTGTCAATTAAAGTAAATGTTTTGAGATAATTTAAAAAATTTAATCTTGGAGAAGTAAAACTTATATAGCATATAGCAACACGTACATGCATGTGGGAGGAAAAAGCTCTCTAATTAGGCAAGTTTGGGGTTGAAATTTGAACTAAACTGGAATTGTAACTCAAGAAAAGAATTGTCGACCAAACTTAAAACCCGAGAAGCTAATCTTTTAATAACATGTTTTGTTACTCCAAACCTATTAAAATGTGTGCCTTGAATGCGATAAACCAACTATCGGTTTGCTCAAGTCACATGTTCCTTTAAAAGTTTATTTAAACATGAGTACAACTATATAAGATTGTCAATTAAAGTAAATGTTTTGAGATAATTTAAAAAATTTAATTGCAAACTCATACATAAAATGTAAAGCTTTGAACTCAAGTCTTCTTGATTAAAAGCTTAAACTCTTAACAACTAAACTAAACTAAGGTGATATATATATATATATATATATATCAAGATTTTCACAGACAATATTGTGATCCCGTTATCGGAAAGATTCAAACTTTTTACTCCAAAGTTGATATATAGTGAATCATTTTACTAGACTAGGCCCCGTGATTTTTTACCCCCTTCCTGGGATTCTTCCACGTAAAAATTCTGGAGATTCTTATTCTCTTTTCAAGTATCTATGTGCGTGTTGGATTTTCATAGAAAGCTAAGGTGTAAAGATTTATTCTACCGCTACAAGTTTTATGGCACAATAGTTTGACGCCATTTGGGAAGGAGATTCTCATTACTTTATCATGTCGATAAACCAAGTTTCTCAACAAGATCAAAACCACCTGTGTGGAGCACTTCATACTTTTGAGAAGCGCATGTGAAGAATGGAGGAATATCAAGCTCAGATCCTTTAGCTCTTACTAAGAGCTAAACAATCGAGAATGCCACAACAAACTAGAGGAAATCAACCCTATCAACAACATGATAGAGTTAATTTTATTGAAGAAACTAATGAAAGAACCCACCCCCTCGTAACCATGTGAAAATTCATCTTGTACGTCATCCTGATACGGATCATGACTATACCGTTAGCTCAAGTCATCTTACTCATATTACCCGACCAACATTGAATCCTCCTACCTCTTTGATGGGATTGAATCACCCCCGTTTTATAGAAAAAACTCGAGAAGTTATTCAAGATGAAATACAATGCTTTGTTCGAGATGAATTTTTTTTAAGAGATAAACTATTCATCCCTCATCAGAGTATTCAAGAATCTTCTACTTTGCATATGGTTCTTCAACAACTGATTACGGTGGGGTTTAAACTACCTAATATTAAACCTTATGATGGAACCTCTGATCCTTATGAGCAAATCAATCATTACAAAACTATTTTGCATATTCAACAAGCCCTCAATGCTTTGCTCTGCCAAGTTTTTCCTATCACTTTTAAAGGGAAAGCTCATACACGGTTTTATTCCCTTCCCGAAGGGACCATTCTCAACTTTTCTCATTTGGCTAAACTGATACGGCTGAGTTAATAGAAGGAAACGTTCGGGAGCCTTTAGATCCGTTGGATCTAGCGCCTTTTCTTCTCGTTGGATGGACTCCCTTGATTGGTCTTTCTTGGCGCTGGATTAAGTTATCTTCACCTGATGCTTTCTTGATCACACGGCTTTACTTCTTTCTCTTCTGAGTGGATTACACTTGGGGGCGTCTGATCGGCTTGATTTGTCTTTTGATCAGGGAGCGTTGGATGAACTTAGTGGATAACAGATGTCGTCAATCGAGCGGCAGCGATTCGAATTACGGGATCGAATCGAGTAACCCTAATTCATTTCTTGTTTTCTTTCGCCTTCTGCTCGCTCGCTAGGGTTTGAGGGGAGATCGGAGGAGAGGAGGAGATCCTTAGGCGATGATTCGATCCAAGGAAGATCCAAGAAATGGCAGGATGCCTAACCAGCTTGAGATAGGATCCTGAGGAGATCCCGGGAATTTGCCGCCTGCTTTTCCTGGTTTCCACCGTGAGAATTGAGCCACAGAGGGAGAGAGAGACCAGGAGAAAGAGGGAGACGACTGGAGAAGGGAGAACAGAGGAGTCTTGAGATAAAATTCTTCAACCCTTCTGCGGATTTCCTCTATTTATAGTCTTTGCTCTTGCTCTTCTAGAAGGTTTTACATTTGGTTGTTGTAACTAATTTCTGCATTGGTCTTTGCCTGTCGTTTAGTTAGTTATACTTCTTGATCTTCATGCTATTAATCTCTTGTTTGATCTTTTGTGATTAGACTTCTTGATTCTTCTTGTAATAAGCTCTGTTGGGTTTTATGTCTTTTGTGATATTTTCTTTTATGTAAAATCCTGTAAAAGCTAATTATTTTATTTATTTACCTATTGATTTATTCTCTGTTTATTATGGATCTTCTTCTGGCTAGTTGTTAATGAAGTCTTTTAGCCAATTTGGCCTTTTTCTGTTTCTTTTGTTGGCTTGGGGATATGGGTTCATATCATTACTCCCTTCCCGACCTTGTCCTCAAGGTCAAATTCGAGTAAATTTCTTTTATTTCTTCTTACGAAATCCAAGAGTTATCATTTACGATAGGCCTTCCCTTGTATTAATACTTCTTTGATTTGTTGATCTCCTTTGAGTATAGTTCTATGATCCAACATCTTGATTGGTCTAATAATCATTTGTCCTTCTGAATTGATTTGATAAGTGTCTTTGGATGTATAGTTGTATCTTCTTTGTAAGGTTTTGCGGATATATGAAAAATATTATGTATCCGTGTTGGAGGTAGTTCCACTCGTAAGCTTCGCTCTATTTTAAGCACTTTAAAAGGTCCATAATACCTTCTTTGTAATTTGGTGTATTCGTCTGTCACCAAATTTGTCGTAAGGTTGTATTTTGACCAATACCAAATCATTGACTTGTAATTGAATGTCCCGCCTATGCTTATCACCATTTGTTTCATTCTGCTTTTGGGCTTGTTGTAAATTTGTTTTCGTGGATCGTATGATTTGGTCTCTTTGTTGTAATCAGGTCTACTGGACTAGTACTTGTAGTGCCCTCATATGGAATTAATGTAGAGGAATTCTACCATAAACCTTGGAGTCATTTTGGTTGAAGTATTGATGGATGTGTTATAGGAAAACTCGCCAAGGAATAAATTGTAACCAAGTCTTAGTATCGCCCATAACAAAACTCCTTAGATCTTTCTAATATTCGTCACCTCGCTTTGTCCATCTGCTCTGTGGATGAAACTGCGGGCTTAATGTACCACTGAGTTTGAATATTTCTTTAAAATTACTCATGAATATAGGGTCTCTATCTAATTATTCCTTTGGGTATCCCATGCAATTTGACAATGTCCAAACAAATATAGGCTATGTATGTGTAAAACTGGTTGGTAGAAATGTGCATACTTTGACAATCTGTCACCACTAGTAGCAGCTTTTGTTATGAGACTTTGGTAGACTGTAATAAAATCCATTGATACTTCTTCCCAAATGTTATGGTATAGTGAGAGGTTGTAGTAACTGGCCTTTGAGTATCATATTTCATTTGTTGACATATAGGGCAAGTTGCTATGAAATGTTTTATATCTTTTTTCATTTTTTTCCAATAGAATTGTTGAGTAATTCTAGCCCATGTTTTATGAACTCCCATATGCCCTCCAGTTGGTGTAGAATGTAATTCTCTGATAATTAGATTTCTGAGATCTGAATTCTGGCATATGACAATCCTGCTTTTATAGTATATTAGTCTGACATTTATGTTTTGGAAATAATTCGTATCGTCATTTGTTGTCGACTTTTGTAGTTCAGTATTGGCTGTAGTTTCTTCTTTAATTTGCTGCATAAGACCATTGAATTGCTGAGTATATATTGAGGAGTTTAATGACATTAAGGAGTCTGTTTGATCCTTAATCAAGTGCCTTTCCGTGTTAAAATTTTTCCGACATGCATCTGGCCGCTTTGTTTGTAATGCCCGGTTTATATTCAATACTATAATCATACCCCGTAAGTTTGACCAAAATCTTGCTCGGGGTTTGAATTGTTTGTCGATTAATTCTCTTATGCTTTGTTGATCGTTCGATGGTAAACTTATTTCCTAGTAAGTACCGTCTCCACCTTGCAACGCTTCATATATATAATTCTCTTGCATATGTTGATGTTTTTTGTAAAGGTGAAAGTTTCTTACCAAGTAAGCAATTGGATGTTTGTTTTGTGTGAGAACTCCCATTGCTGTACCGATGCATCTGTTTCAATGATAAATGGTTGAGCAAAGTTTGATATGCTAATACCGGTAATGTTGTCATTACTTGCTTTAATTTGGTAAAAGCGTTGTTGATTCTTCCGTCAAATCTTGCTTGGCTAACATAGATGTTAGGGGAAGCAATTCGCATAATTCTTGACAAATTTTCAGTAATAACTGTTAAACCCAAAAATCCTCTTAATTCTTTGATCAATTAGGTAATGACCATGTTTGCACTTCTTGAATCTTGTTGGGATCCACTTGTATGCCTTGGGCGATAAGAGATGACCTAAGTAGTCAATTTTCTCTTGTACAAATGAACATTTTGAGGGTTTAATAAACATTGAATGTTTGAGTTGTTTCAAAGACTTCTTGGAGATGATATGGATGTAGTTCTAATGTCTTGTAGATGAGAATATCATCAAAAAATACTAAAACAAACTTTCTTAGGAATGGTTTAAGGAGTATTCATTAAAGCTTGAAATGTTGAAGGTGCATTTGTGAGTCCAAAAGGCATGTAAACTCATAGTGTCCTTCATGAGTTCTAAAGGCTGTTTTATAAATGTCTTCCTTTGCCATTCTTATCTGATATATCGACCTTAGATCCAGCTTTAGAAAATCGTGGCTCCATATAACTCATCCATGAGTTCTTGAGGAGTTGGAATAGGGAATCTGTATAGTAACTTTATTGAGGGCTCTAAACACAAAACTTACCATCTTTCTTTTGATTAATAAAGGCGGGAAGAGAAAGGACGATACTTTCTTTGATTATACCACTTTCCAAAGATTTCTTTAATTAATCTTTCAATTTCGCTCAAAATGTGGATACACTGTAATTTTTCACTCTCAGTCGAGTTCCATGTGGCGGATGGATTTGATGGTCTATATTTGGGGGTAACTTTTGGGTCTTGAAATAACTCGTAAGTGTGTAATACTGTATCTACGGCAATGTATTGAATTCTACTATAGAGGGATCTTTCCTCATTTGACTCATTTGAAAGCATGATGATATCTCTTCTTTTGCAATTTAGTGAACCCGATGAAGGAGATTCTGTCCACTGTCGATTTCCTTGTAATTACTTTGTCATTAATGTAGAATTTCATTGTTAGCTTCTTGTAATCAAATGTACATTCACCCAACTGCTCTAACCATTGAACCCCTAAAACTATATCGACTCCTTGCATGGTAACAGGATAGCCTGTAATAAAAGTATTGCCTTGTAGTTGAATAGGAGATTAGAACATATGCCCGAGCATTTTAAAGTTTCCCATTGCCTACCAATACTTGAAATACCGATGTCGGAGTGATTTTAAAATCAATAAATTTTGCTAATTTTGATTGAATGAAATTGTGGGTAGATCCACTCAATCAAAACTTGTACCTTTTATTTCCAATTAAACCTTGTAATCTCAAGGTTCTCGGGTTAACACTGTAAATGCATTGAGGTCGATTTGGAATTCTTCTTGTAGATTTTGTATCATTTTCTTGTCAGAATACGGGTCTTGGTCCTCATTGATTCTTGTTAGAGTAAACATTTTGATTTGCAAATATGACCTCGTGATACTCTCATCACAATTAAAACATAGTCCCTTCTTCCTTCTTTCATCCTTGTGTCAATTTCGTATGGGAATGTTTTGTCTATTGGGTATTCCATTGCTTTGATTAATTGCGGCATTAGTGGGGTGTTGGCGACAAGGTGGTTGATAGTTACGGTTTTGTTTACTCGGGCTTGGTATGTTCGTTATATCTTGGTATTATATCTTGAAGCCTATCCTCCATCAATTTAGCTAACTGAAAGCTTGCAGTGAGCTAGCCGCAATGCTCTAACTTCCCTTTTATGTCTTGCCTTAAACCGTGATTCAAAGCAACTCGTAAGAATTGTGGAATTCGATATCTGGTTTGCTAATTCCTCAAATTCGTTATAAAATTGCTGAATTGTAGCTTTCTGTTGTAATTTTGCAAGTTCACCCCTTAAATCTCTATACAATGAAGGGCCAAATCTCTGAATAACTTGCTCTTTAAATTGTGTCCAAGAGTGTAATTGGTGATTAAGATGCATCCATTGGTACCAACTTAATGTCCGTCCATGTAAAATGCTATTAAGAATTTTTGGTCTTAGAGGCTATAATATTGAAAGAATTGGTCAAAACAAACCAACCTCAGGATTCTCTCCATTGAATCTAGGCATGTCTACTTTCACTAGCCTATTGTTGTTTTGAGGTTGTTGTCTAGGAGGAAAAGAGATTTGAGTGAGGTTGGGTACATACTGTGATTATGTTGTTCTTGCATTATTTTCCATTTTTCTTCAATTGAGAGAGTCTCGGATACATCATTGAGTATCATAGTGATGGATTGCATTTGTTCATCGTTTTGTTTTGTCTGCTGACACATTCCTCAATAGTTTTGCTGTCGCCTTGCCATTGTTTGAGTTGTGGGATTCAACAGAGCACCAAATGATATCGAACGGTTTGGTGAGGACAAAGAATTTATAATTAAATTTCTTGACAGTTTTAGATGGGAAGAAGAAAGGTTATGTGTCAAAAAAAAAAAAAAAAAAAATGATACGGTGAGTTAGAAGGAAACGTCGAGCCTTTAGATCCGTTGGATCTAGCCTTTTCTTCTACCGTTGGATGGACTCCTTGGATTGGTCTTTCTTGCGCTTGGATTAGCCGGTTATCTCGCCTTAGATCTGTTTTTTGATCACTGCTTTACTTTCTCTTCCGAGTGGATTACACTTACGTCGATCGGCTTGATTTGTCTTTGATCGTGAGCGTTGGATGAACTTAGTGGATGTGATGTCAATCGGCGGCGATTGAATTACGGATCAATCGAGTAACCCTAATTCATTTCTTGTTTTTCTTCGCCTTCTGCCGCTCGCTAGGGTTTCGAGGGGAGATCGGAGGAGAAGGAGGAGATCCCACGATGGTGATCCAAGGAAGATCCACCGTAGAAATGGCAGGATGCCTAACCGCTTGAGATAGGATCCGGAGGAGATCCGGAATTTCCGTCTGTTTGGGTTTTCGTTTTCCACCGTGAGAATTGAGCCACGAGGGAGAGAGAGAGACCGGGAGAAAGAGGGAGACGACTGGAGAAGGGAGAACTGAGGAGTCTTGAGATAAAATTCTTCAACCCTTTGCGTGATTTCCTCGTCTATTTATAGTCTTTCGCTTCTTCTAGAAGGTTTTTTCTTGGTTGTTGTAACTACTGTTAGATTCTTGCCTCCGCTTTAGTTAGTTATACTTCTTGATCTTCATGCTATTAATCTCTTGTTTAGATGTCGCGTAGACTTCTTGATTCTTCTTGTAATAAGCTCTGTTAGGACTGTCTTCTGTCTTTGTGATATTTTCTTTTATGTAGTCTAGAAATCCTCTGTAAAAGCTAATTATTTTATTTATTTACTTATTGATTTATTCTCTATTTGGATCTTCTTCTTGGCTAGTTGTTAATGAAGTCTTTTAGCCAATTTGGCCTTTTTCTGATTCTTTGGTCTCTGTTGATGGTTTGGGGATATGTGTTCATATCATAAACTCTTTATCGAACAATTTATCTCAAATTGAAGAATCATTGAAGACTCTTATCATCTTTCTAGAATTCACCAAAATGAAGGAGAAACCCTTGAAGAATTCTTTCGAAGATTCTCTTCAGAAGCTCGTCAAATTTCAGGAGTAGATCTAGAGCTACTTTGAGGCGTCTTCCTTGGAGGTCTTCGAGCAGAGTCTTTTTACTCTTCATTAATGCGAGATATAGTACGATCTTAAACTAATCTTATTCATTGAGTAGAGGCACAAATTACTGCTGATGAAGCTATTATTACTCATAGAAGATAATTTGAGAATAAATATAAGTGCAAGTATGCATCAGAAAATCTTACAATAGTATCTCAAAACAAAAAAAAGAAAATATTCAAAAGATAAATGATATTACGACACTTCTATATATACTTCACTAAATACGCCTATGACTGATATCATAATAAAGATTTAGAATTTTGAATATCTCAAATGGCCAAACCCATTGAGAAATCCAAATGCAGGAAACCAATCACAATATTGTCACTTTCACCATTCGAAAGGGCATTCAACTGAAAGCTGCATTCATCTAAAAGAAGAAATTAAACGTTTAATACGACAAGGACATATGGGACGCTACTTGTTGGGCCAACACACAAATCATTAAAAAAGAGATCAAAAGAATCATGGTAAAGAAATTATTGGAGTTATTGAGTAAGAAATATCACAAATACTTATCTAAGGAAAGATCTCACTATGGCAAGTGACTAAAGAAAGTTAAGTTTCTTCTTTACTCTATTGAAAAGTTTAAAGATTTTATTTTCTAAAATAAGTTTTTATTATCAATGAAATTTTCCATTGTTGTATTCAATAAAACCCCTTAAAAGGCATACCCATGAGGAGGCCTATATGGGAAGCTGATACTGGATAAGGTACTCACTAGAAAGACCTTAAGAAGGTAAGTGGTAGACAAAGTCTCCACTAATAACCCCTAGAAGGCACACCCCTGAGGAAGCCTCGATGGGAAGCTAGTAGTCGACAAGGTCTTCACTATAAAGATTTTGAAGGAGCAAGTGATTGATAGGGTCTCCACTCATCAAAAATCTTAGAAGGCAAAGCCTCAAAAGGTACAGGTACATCAAAAATCTCGAAAAACCCCAGGTATGTGTACATCAAAATCTCAGATAAAAGCTTGAATGTTGAAGTACAAAATCTGGCGAAACTTAGAAGGGAGGACATCAAAATCTCGAGGCAAAAGCCTTAGAAGGTACACATCAAGAATCTCAGAAGAAAAAAGCCTCATAAGATACATGTTCATCACAAATCTTAGAATGCAAAAGCTATAGAATGTATAGGTGAACCGATGGAGGAGGATAAGCTCATTGCGATCTTTTATGAGGAATAGCCACCAAATCATTTGAAAAATGAAACTTCTTTCAGAAGATTATCAAAGTATCACTGTTGATAGTTGATGTTATTTCATCAGATCTCATCATCTCCTGATGCTTTCGCAACCCATCTTCTTATGCAAGATTTACTCGAGAATCTTTAGACATTATGATATCTGTGGAAGGATGCTCACCCATGAAGATAGTCTTTATTTTTGAAGTTTAGAATCACATGAAAATTGAATTGGGATGCACTCCAACGGTTAGTTGGAAACCCTGAGATCGGGGAGAACTAGAGCTTGCGAGAGGGGTCGACACCATTATACAGATTAGTGGAGGCTACCAAAGAGAAGAATGCGGAAGTACATCGGAGCCTCTTCGTATGAACTACGGGCCTTGATCGCCTCCAAACTCGGTCTATCTAACGATGACAGTTGACGCCTCTTTCGAGAAAAAATTAGAGCCTCGCCGTATGAACTACGGGCCTTGATCGCCTTCAAACCCGATCGGTTGGACAAGGACAGTTGATGCCTCTCTCGAGGGAAAATTGGAGCCTCGCCGTATGAATTACAGGCCTTGATTGCCTCCAAATCTGGTCTGTCCGATGAGGACAGTTGACACCTCTTTCGATGAAAAATCAGAGTCTCATCATCTAAACTGCGGGCCTTGATCTCCTCTAAACTCGGTATGTCCGACGAGTATAGTTGACGCCTCTTTTGAGGGAAAATTGGAGCCTCACCATACAAACTACGAGCCTTGATCGCCTCCAAACCCGATCGGTCCGATGAGGACAATTGACGCCTCTCTCAAGGGAAAATTGAAGCCTCGCAGTATGAACTACGGGCCTTGATCGCCTTTAAACCTAGTTGGTCTGACGAGGACAGTTGACACCTCTTTCGAGGGAAAACCAGAACCTCGTTGTATGAACTACGGGCCTTGATCGCCTCCAAACCTGGTTGGTCCGATGAGGACAGTTGACGCCTCTCGAGGGAAAATCAGAGTCTCGCTGTATGAACTACGGGCCTTGATCTCCTCCAAACCCGATCGGTCTGACGATGACAGTTAATGCCACTTTCGAGAAAAAATCGGAGCCTTGCCGTATGAACTATGGGTCTCGATCGCCTCCAAACCCGGTTGGTCCAACGAGGACCTTTGACGCCTCTTTCGAGAGAAAATCGAAGCCTCACCGTATGAACTACAAGCCTTGATCGCCTCCAAACCCAGTCGGTTCGATGAGGACAGTTGACGCCTCTCGAGGGAAAACTGGAGCATCACCATATGAACTACGAGCCTTGATCTCCTCCAAACCCGATCGGTCTGACAAGGATAGTTGATGCCTCTTTCGAGAAAACGCATCGCCAGACGAATCATGGGGTCTTGATCGCCTTCCAAACCCTCGGTCCTGAGGGAAGGTGTTTTTCCTTACCATTTTGGGGATATTTTACTATAAAAATGACTGTAAAATTCTTTTAAAAATAAAATAAAAATACAAAAATGAAGAAAACTCTTCATATACCTCATTAAAAAAACTTTTCTTCTAAAGAGAGAGAGAGATAATTATTGATATTTTAAAGAAAAAAAACTCTTCATATTCCTCATTTAAAAAAAACCTCTTCATATACCTCATTAAAAAAAAGTGAAGAAAAAAACTCTTTATATTCTTCCTAAAAAAATAAAAATAAATAAAAAAGTCTTCACGTCTTCTCTCTCTCTCTCTCTCTCTCTCTCTCTCTCTCTCTCACGGCAACATGAAAAAATTAGCTTAAATAAAATTGACAGTCATTTGATATTGCTCCAATATTTGTGACTTTGATCTCCTTTAGGATGGTGCATATTCCAAGCCATACAATTGCAATATTACACAATAAGAATACAACAATAACAACAACAATTAGCCTTTATGTGTCCTATTATGTGGGGTCGGCTACAAGAATCGTTCATCTCCATTGTGTCCTATTATGTGTCAAATTCTCATTTAATTCAAATATACTAAAATCATTTTTTATACATCTTAACCAAGTATTTTAGGTCAATTCTACCTTTCTTAACATAAAGAAATCTAATACATCTACTCTCTTAATCAGTCATCGGATGACCGACGCTTTATAAGACAAATCCCAATACATTTACTCTATATGGGGTATTTACTCTCCTAATCAGCCATCAGGCTGACTTTATAAGACAAATCTAATCATCTACTCTCTCTAATCGTGGATGGTGACGCTTTTATGTGGTCAAACCATCTAAGGACTCTCTAATCTTATCGCCACTAGAGCTACTCTCTTTTTTACGACACACTCATTTGCATTTTATCTTCAAGAGTAAAGTCACTCATCCAGAGCATCCTCATCTCTACAACACTTAACTTAGTCTTATGCTTCTTTTATTGGTCAACATTCTATATCATAAATCAAATATTATAGAATAAGAATATTCTAAATAATTAATTTGGTAATCATTGCCTTCTTGTTAATATGTATATATCATATCAATAAATATTGATGATACATAAATAAGACATAACGTGCTAAGGATGTCCCGACAACTTTGTTCCTTGAGGAAGCTATACTAAGTTGATTTGATTGTTTGAATCTGAACAAACAACTAGACTTAGGAGCGGAACAAGTTTTTATTTTGAGGATAGGCAAAAAATAAATTTAAAAAATGAATAATTCAAAAGAGAGACTTGTATTACATTATCATCACTAAATTGAATAATATTTACAACCTTTTAAATTTATTTTGTATTTTATGATAATATGGCATAATAGATTTGTTAAAATCAAATCAAATACTTCTGTTTTGAAATAAAGACACACCTTCAACTTTTTTTAAAAATAAAATTAAATCAGTAACTTATTAAAATGAAGGGCTTCTGCCTTTTCTAAAATAAAAGTAAATCACTAATTTTCAAAAAATAAAAGCACACTTTCAGGCTTTTTTTTAAAATAATAGAAAATTAAGAATTTTCAAAAATAAAGTGAACTTTTTTTAAAAGGAAGATTTACATACATACCACAAATCTTCGTATTTATATATCTAACACTTAAAGTTAAATATTTACTTATCTAAGAATTTCTTAAGCTTTAAAAAGTGCATTTCATTTTTTATAAAGTTAGTGATGATGATATTTTTGATGTGATAATGAAGATTAGGGTGATATATATATGTAAAAATTGAAATTAAGATGTTCAATATGTAAATACATAAGAATTGTGTGACATCTTTGTAAATCTCCCTTTTTAAAATAAAGATGCATGTTCAGTATTTTTAAACAAAAAATATTCACATACTTAATCAACTGTGAAAAATATTTCACTCAAAAATATTTCTGAATAATTTGATCTTATACAATCACCTGAAATAATATATATAATTAATAATTAAATACTCATCAAATCTTATCAAACCTTACTTTCACAACCAGCATACTTAAGTCTAAAAATTTTTTTCAAGAAAATAAAATAGCTCAAAATAAATTTCTTAGTTGATTGATTTAGACAATTCATCATGACTACAATATCATAATCAATAAATAAGAGATATTTATCTATTTGTTATTTAGAATCAAAGGGATTTTTTTTTTATGGATTTTTTATTTGAATTCTCAAAGGAATACAGATTGCTTAATGAAATAGATAAAATAAGCAATAAATATATATATACAAGGCTTTTTGAAGGAGAATCTTTATAATGAGGTTTTAGTAGAAACCCTTATATTGAACAATGAAGAAGTCAATGAGTCTATTTTGATTAGGGTGTTTCGTGAACTTCAACTGCAGAGTATGCTTATAATGAAATTTGATTAATTTAATAAATATCTTCGAGATCTACATGATATTCTAAATAAAATTTTACATAGATTTTTCTGACGATTTTATTGTGAATTTGTTAATGCTAAAATTCAGATTTTAATGTTTAGTTTAATTCTTAAGAAATAAAATTGAAATAAAGATCTATTTATCATACAAATTTTAAACTAAAATGATGGGTGGATTAAAATTTATTTAATTTTAAAGTTTAAATATCTATTTTATTAAATAATTAATTAAAAAATTAAAATTATAAAAATAATTTAAATCACTTTATTTAAAATTAGAAAATTAAAAAAATATATATTTAAACATTTCAAAATCATTTAATTAATTATTAAAAATTAATCAATTTAAAAAAAAAATAATCAATATACTTATAATTATAAAATCAATAACATAATTAAAATATTTAAAGAGAATTATTAGATATTTCAATTTTATTAAAATATATAAGTCATAAGATTCAAATCTTAATTAATTTAATTGAATCAAATTTAATAAAATATTAATTGATAATTAAAAAAATTAAATTAAATATTAATCAAATTATGAATTTTAATGAAATTAAAAATTCAATTAAATTAAGGACTACTAAATTTAAATAAAATATTAATTAAGTAAATCTAATGTCCAATCATATTTAAGATATTTTAATAAAATTATTTAAATAAATAAAATAATTATTAATAAAATTTAAATCTTGTAAATCACATTGAACATAAAATTTTAATTAAATCATCAATTAAAGTCATAATAATTTTATAATTAAATTTTAATTAAATTAATCAATAATTATTCTTTGATCAAATGAAACTCTTAATTAATCTTTAACTCTGATGAATTTAATCAATTATCAAATTTATTTATTTAATTAAATTGAAACCTAATTAACTATTATTTTGATTTTAATTAGAATAATTATTTAACTAAATTAATCAACTTTTAATTTAGTAACTATTGAATTAAATTAATAATAAAAAATAATAATAATATACTTTGCTAAAATTTATTTAATTAATCATTAATTAATCAAGAATTTTATTTAAACTTTTAATTAAGTCAATCATTTGATAAAATAAAAGCTTAATTAATTTTATAATTTAATTAATTATTTAGATTTTATCAATTTTTAATGAAAGTTAACTCTTAATCCACCTAATAATATAATTTCAAATTAAATTAATCAATCACTTAACCAAATCAAAATTGAATTAAATTAATCCAATGAAAATAATAATTCTTAAGTGAACTAAATTTAATTGAAATACTTAATTATTTTTATCATAAACACTCATTAAATCAAATCAATCACCAATAGATAATTAAATCATTAATTTTTATTTACTTAAGTTAATTTTTAATCAATTTAATCATTTAAGGTTAAATTATGTTTAATTAAATTAAACTAGAACAAGTCACATGAAAATAATCCTTAAATTGAGTTTAACTCAAAATAAATGCTTAATTAAATTCATCATAATCCTATTAAATTAAATCTTTGATTAATGTTTAAGTAATTTATTTAAATTAATTCACTTAATCAAGTTAATTATATTAAACCTAAATCATCTTAAACAAACTAAACTAATCAAATATTTAATTTAATAAAGTTTAAATTAATGAAATAAATAAAAATAATTATTAATTAAAATTTCAACAATATAAAGTAATTGATCAAATTAATCATGAATATTTGAATAATCATCAATCACATTTTAATCAAGTTAACTATGAATATTCAATCTCAATTTAAATAACTATGTGATCAACCTAACCCAACTAAATGTTGATTAACTAATGAGTCCAAATGAAATGAGCTACTCGAGTTCAAAAAGGAAATAAACTAAAATCTAATTGAATTTTGAGTAATCACTGAATCTTAGATTAGATCATTAAATAAATCATTCAATCAAATCTTCAATTAAATTAATTATTTAATCAAATTGATCTGATGAAATTTGAATTATCTTTAAATAAACTAAAATGATCAAACATTAACTTAATAAAGATACTTAAATATAATAAATCAAATATACTTTGATTATATCAATTAAAACAAACTAAACATAGATCATTCAAATCAAATTAATTAAATCAACCTAAATTAAAAAATCAAATGCAATCAAATTCAACTAAAATAATTTACTTAAAATAAAATTAAATGAATTATAAACTCATAGTAAATAAAATTTAATTATATAACAAAATTTTAAAACAAATACAATAATGATTAAATACAAAGAGAAGGCACACTTCAAATTGTGCAATATAAAAGAAGCCAATTTAATTCTTTTCTTTAGATTATATTTTTTAAATTTGTTATTTTTGATTGATTACTAATCATATCTCAAAAAACTTGTATCAATGAAATATTCTTTTCTCATGATTGTGGATTGATATCATCAACAAAAAAATAAAATGAATAATGGATCAAATCAATAAGAGAATGTATATTTCTGTAAGAAAGATATTTTCTTGTTTATAATTAATATATTTCATTTAAAAATTATTTTGAAATTAACGAACAAACTAAACATAATAAGAGTATTTTTCATATTTTTAATAATATGAGCAAATCTTTTGTGACACTTTTCCTATAAAACTTTTAGGTTTGGAGTAAGTCCACTTGATTAGATTATTGATTTGATTATTTTGTAGATTTTAATTCTTTTTATTTACATTAAAATTTATATTTTACTTTAAGTTAAAATAAATTAATATAATTATTAATTAAAATTTCAATTATATTAAGTAATTAATTAAATTAGTCATGAATATTTGATTAATCATCAGTCACATTTTAATTAAGTTAATCATGAATATTCAATCTCAATTTAACTAATTATGCGATCAATTTAAATTAGCTAAATCTTGATTAACTGATGAGTTCAAATTAAATGGTCTACTTGAATTCAAAAAGGAAATGAATTAAAACTTAATTGAAACTTGACTAATCACTTAATTTTAATTAAATTGATCATAAAGTAAATATATTAAGCATATTTCATTGATCTATTTTAGATCTTTTAAACTTAATTCCTAAAAAAATATTTTATTGAATATTTAATATTTTCATTCATCTATTTTAGATCTTATTTTCTTTATAAACTCTAAGTAGATCATTTTGAACTCATTAGTTAATCAAGATTTAAAGATCTAAAATAATTGAATTGTATTAAGTTTTGGTTTGAAGATTTAAAATAGATCAATGAAATATACTTAATATGTTTTTTTTATGATCAAGTTTAGCTCTATTTTAGGTCTTAATTAGAAAAGAGGCTGGAAAGACTTTACCCTATCCTAATGACTACTTTTAAAAGGAAAAAAAATGTAGTAGAGTTTGTAGAATAACATTTTAATTTTAGTTATAATTCAAAATGGTTTTAATATTTAACTTATTATGATTTTAAAATATATGGATAATTGAAAACATTTATTTGGACCTAATTAATAGCATGAACATTTTACAAAATTTTAATTTTATTGATCATAGCTGATTAAAAGTACAATAATGTATAATAATTTTTTAAATAGCGTTCATTTACAAGAAGCATGGGACGCTCGCTATTGCAACTTATTAATTGATAAAAATTGTCGTCATAAATCTTCTATATGATGAATGGCCTTTTCCATATTAGTTCAAACTTATTGCTCATTCTTCAACAACAACAACAACAACAAGCCTTAATCCTTAGTCTTCATTGTGTCCTATTATATGTCAAATTCTCATTTAATTCAAGTATACTAAGATCATTTTTTATACATCTTAACCAAGTCTTTTTGGGTCTACCTCTACCTTTCTTAACATAAGGCAAATCTAATACATCTACTCTCCTAATTGGGTCATCGGACGGCCGACGCTCATTCTTCGATGGACTAAAATTAATCTTTGAAGAACCAAGATCAAGTCTCATTCATGATTGGTAGAGTTTTGAGGTATTGTTGAGTTTGTAGACACTTCTCTTATAAACATTATATTCAATTGTCATTTGATTATTGATCGTGATTCTTAAAGATGGAAGCTGAACTTTTTAAGGGAAAATAATTTTAATTTCGTGGACTAAAGCAAAAAAGAGTAGATTGAATTGATGTCTTATATATGATCAGTAGGTCCACAAAGTTTCAATCAACTTTTCATTACATTGATGCTTATTTTTATCAAGGATTTTTTTTTTTAATTTCAAACAAATGTTTTATTAAAAGCCTCGGTCAGCATCTACAAGTATTTTTTATTTATTCTCTATTGGCTTTCAAAAAGAACTCTTCCTCAAAGTGTTCCTTTTAAATTTTCAAATTAATAATTCTTTTAAGACAAGCTTTAAAATTCATAAAGATGAAAGTTAATTTCTTTAATCGAGAGTATTTTTAAGGAGAATTTATTTTCTTATAAGATGTAATTAACTGCTTGGCTTACCCTTCTAAGAAACTACGAACCTGTAATAAAATAAATTATATTCTATTTTATCATAAAAATTAGGAGCAAAATCTCTTGTATATTGAAGACCCATCATTCTTAAGAATCTTTATTAAATAATTGAATCTATTATATGGTAATATATTTATCTCTTAATGATGTATTTGATTACTTAAATAAGTACCCTAAATATCTGCGCGGTGTTTCAAAAAAATTCTCCACACTTATCATATTTTGAGCTACTTTCCCAATACGCGCCTGTCATATGCTATCATGACAACTTAGGCGATAGTATGCCAGTTAGGAGGTATGCCACAAGTTTCTTCGGAAGAGAAAAGAGACCTTCAAGAGTAAGTCTTAGCTGGTGAGTTAAAAAAAAAAATCTGATAACTCTCAAAGCCAAATATAAAGACCTTCAGACCAAAGTTGCTCGTCAAGAAGAGGAGAAGGAGAGGGCAACTATAGAGCTTACTCACCTTATAGAGGCAAAGAGAGAATATGAGGAGAAACTCACTCGTCAAACTGAAGAATTTTAGAAGAGCGAAACCGAGTTAATTCAGTTTTAGATTTTAACAAGTACTAAAAGATATTATAATAGAAGTTCAAGTACGCCAAAATTTTAAACTTCTCAAATATGTTCACACTCTCGGACTCGAATGGCGATGACAAAAGAAATTTAAGTAGACATATCCATTCATCTTTTATTTCTTCATAACAATTTTTTTTGGCAAACGTAATGTTTGTATCTTACTTTGTGTAAAAATATGTTATATGAAATAAAATTAACAAGTACATTTCTAATTGAGTATACTTATCTGAATAGCTATTGAATTACTTCTTCAGTATTTCAATGAATATTCTTTTATTGAGCTATACTCAATAATCGATGTGTGAGTTATAACCTAGAATATTTAGATCACTGATTAATAGATACTTCTCTAGGTGGTTGTTTTAAGATAGTGAGCTCTTGTATATTTGTTAGATTGATACTCATTCATTGACACACAAACTACTCTGCTTATGATACCGCCTATTTGAGAGTCTTCCATAGATAGTCATAAATAATTTGTATATACTCAATAGAATGATGCTCGCATGTTTGAATGAATTGGCTCATGACTTAGAATTATTTTAATCCATGAACCAATTAAAAACACTTTCCTGAATGGTCACTCATTTATTGAAATAACTCTTTTTGCATTAATCACCCTTTTTAAAGGTTAGCTTTGACTTGCCAATTAGAAGAATTAGTTTATTCTTAATCATCGACCTCACAAGGTGTTGATCTTACATGATAGTCATCAATTGCATAGAATATTGATCTTCTTTACTTGCCAAATAGAAGAGTTGATTTTTTTTTTTAATTTAACTACCGACCTCACAAGGTGTTGGTCTTATACTATAGTCATCAAACGAATGGAGTATTGGTCTTTCTTGATTTTAGTTGTTGACCTTATGAGGTATTAATCTTATACTATAGTCGTCAACCGCATGAAGTGCTAGTCTTTTTTAAGTTTAGTTATCGGCCTCATGGGATGACTGCCTTACACTGTAATCATTAATTGCATAGAGTTTTGATCTTGTTTGAGTTTAGTTGCCGAACTCATGAAGTGTCGATCTTACACTAAGTTTCTAGAATAGATTATTGAATTAGTCTTTTTGGGCCAAGAATGGCACACTAAGTATTCAAGTCTCCTACTCAGGCTTTTGTTGCTTTGAGAGACTTTTCTTGAGCCAAAAAAAAGCCACCGAGTATCCTGAGTCATCATGCAACTCCCTGAGTATTCTCTTTAAGGATTTGCTTTATTGAACATCTATGAAAGTAATATTATTAAAAGAAATAGACTAAAAATTGAAATTAAATCAAAACATGAACCTAAAAGGCCTAATGAAGTTGCACCACATAAGCCGCTCTTTCACACACACTAGATTATTAGGTCATCGACTCTAGATTTAGGTTAGGTCGATGATTTGTGATGTTCTGTGAAGTGAAATGATGTTTTTTTTATTTTATGGTGTAATGTTTTTTTATGGGAAATAGGAAAATTTTGTTGCCACAAAAATAGTACAAAGTACTTAGAGGGGGAAAATCTCTAAGCTAAAGCTCAAAGAGCTACAATAAGTCCTAATGAGACCTACTTGAGCTTTCACCACTAAGTATTCAAGTACTTGAATCTCCTACTTGAGCTTTCACCACTCACTGAGTGAGCCTCCTCTGGCCAAAAATGACACCCCAAGCATTCTTAGTCCTCACACAACTCCTTGAGTATGAGTTTCACTTTTCAGTATTCGAGTAGACTTAGAAAATATCATTATCCTGCTAGTTAACTCATTTAAGAAGACAATATATAAAACTTCATTATTAAAAATAGGAAGATACATAATACTCAAAATTAATAAAATGAATAAAATTGTGAGAATTTTCTTTAAAAAATAAAACTTCTTTAGATTTGTGGCGTTCCATATCCTTGATGTGTCTTTGCCTGAATGAGATTATAATCGGTATATACTAGGACCAACTTGCTCTTTGATTATGAAATATCCATCTCAATTGTGGGAGAGTTTGCCCAGAACATTCTGTCAAGCATCAACATCAATTTTTTTTTCCCAGCATGAGATCGTTGCTTTTGAAATGCTCCTCTTTCACATAACAATTGTAATACTTAGTCAACCATCTCTTTGTTTCCTCTTCCCTTAGCACTACCTCAATTCTGAGTTTTTTAACATATTGATTGTTTTTCATAACCTCCAAATTCGCTTGAATTCATTCACCATCTTCATCTCCCATTCTATCCATTGTTAAGACTATTTGACTTTGGACTTCATACTTAATCGGTAGGATGACTTTTGTGCCATGCGATAATATAAAGGGTGAGTGTTAGGTGGGATTAGTTGGAGTTATCTTAAACGTCCAGAGTACTACAAGTAGTATGTCTACTCACTTAGCCTTTATGCATTCGATCTTTTTCTTAAGCAAGTTGAGTATCTTCTTATTGGTGGCTTTCATTTGTCCATTACTCTGCGTTGTGATGTACTGATGTGAATTTTAACTTGATTCATTGAGACTCATAGAATTCCTTTAGACCTCTCTTGATGAATTAAGGCCAATAATTAGTGATGATCACTAGTGGTAACTAGGGGTGTGCATTATTTGGTTTTAACCAAAAAACCAAACCGAACCAAAGTTTTTGAGTAATTTGGTTTGGTTTTGAACTTAATAATTTGGATTTTGGTTTTAATTAATGAAAAGTTTATTTTTTTGGTTTTTGGATCGGTTTGTTAAATAAAATTTTGGATGGAACCAAATAAACCAAAGTAATTATATGATATATAGTATTATTAATTTATATATTATAGGCTTATAGTAAGAATTATAAATATAAACTACTATTGCTTGTTCATTATACAATAAAGTATTATGCAAATAATTTTTAAATGTAGCGAACTTCGGTTTATCCAAAACCAAACCAAAATATCCGAACCAAATTGTTATTCGGTTTGTTTGGTTTTACATTTTATTTAGTCGGTTTAGTTCAATATTTTTAGGAATCCAAAACCAGTTGGTTTTAAAAATTTATCATCCAATCCATCCAAATCAACCAAACGCACAACCCTAGTGGTAACTCATACTTGCAAATAATATCAGCATAAATAAAATATTTGAGATAAATTTTTAAGCTTAAATAGATTGACTTAGATTTCTAAAATGATCTATATAGAGTGCATGGAAGAAACTTTATTCATTGAATTATAACTTCTAGAATTCTAACATATGAACTTCATCATTTTATGTAAAATGAATCATTAACTTATTGCTTCAATATCTTTCATAAAAAAAAATTTTATTTCTAATATATGAATTTTATCATTTTATATATAATATTATTTATAAACTTTTTAAATTATATTTACATGTGTTTGGTGTACATGTAATTATATAATATGATTAAGTAAATAAAGACCATAAAGTAATATAAAGAGCAAATTAGACAAAAATTTTTACATGATTTAAAACTTGATCCACTTACATCAATGTCTAATTTTTTTTTTATTTAGCAGTACATTAATTAAATTTCTACTACTACCCAAACTTCTTTGCTTTAAAAATATGTAAAAAAAATTATAATAATATTGGTAAGGGTTGAATTAAAAAAAATGCAATGAGTTTTATATTGTTTACATATTATATATCTATATCATATATATATATATATATATATATATATATATATATATATATATATATATATATATATATATATATATATATATATATATATATATATATATAATAAACTTACATTTAGAACATATGATATTGATATGCACTGATTTATGCTTCTCATTTCATTGTTGAAGTTTTATTGTATTGTATTAATTTATATTGATATGTATTAAATATTTTAGATTAAGGGTATTGATATGCATTAATTGAATTTGATAATTGACATCTATTATTTTGTATATGATATTGATACGCATAAATTTGTATTTATAAACTTACATTTAGGACATATGACATTGAAATGTATTAATTTGTATTAATAAGTTTACTTTTAAGTCATGATATTGATATGTATTTTTTTACTCTTCTGATTTTACTGTTGAAGTTTTATAGCTAGAATTTGTATTGATAAATTTATATTTAGGACATATGACATTGAAATGTATTAATTTGTATTAATAAGCTTACTTTTTAAGTCATGATATTGATATATATATTTTGCGCTTCCGTCTTCGTTCAGGATTAGAATTTTGCTTCTCACGCCTAACCTCGTGCATTACTAGAAATATGACACTAATTGCAGCAGCGATAACCGCATGATTAAATGATTCCGACCTAACTCTGTATCATCTCAGATGTTATCTGATGTGAACAAACGGTCTTCATCATCTTCTAATTGTATCAATATCATATACAAAATAATACATGTCAATTCTCAAATTCATATTGATACAGTTGAGGGAGTAAAGTTTTCTGTTAAAAAATGCACGCTTATGATAAAGTTGTATTTTATGAATCGAATATCGATAAGGAACATAAAACGAAACAAATAGAAGCTTCACACGGACCTGAAGAAGCTGGACCACAAACTGGTCTTCTGCAGCCCCGCTTGAAGCATTCAGCTTAAGCATAGGCTTTAACCTCTCAAATGCACGGCATCCACCGATAACCTGAAGATCAAGGGCTCGGAGCCACTGCAAAATCCCATTCTCGACCTCCTCGCGTCCAAGCAGCAGATTAGCATCCGCTCCATCACGAAGAACATCTCTGATCCTCCCAGGCAAGGCACCGGAACGTCCTCCGCTGCTTCGAACATCAATCGGATCAGCCAATTTCCATCGACTGATCAGAACCCTCGCTCTCCTCAGGCCAATCAAGCCGATCAGAGGCATCTCCCTTCTCCTGCTCCCCGAACCCCTCTCTCCTCGGACGAACCATTGCCAAGATGAAAACTATTCAAACCCGAAACCCTAGCGCCAATTGCCTACCGTGTCTTCAAAAAGTTCTAGAACAGCAAGATCGTATTAAAACCCATATATGAGTTCATATCATTCTTTGGCATTTCAGGCAAGACCTATGATAATCATTGTAAAGAATGAACTAAAGGATTTAGTTGATTCTTCTCTGGGTGATGCCTATGATAAAGAACAGCTGAAAAATATGGTAAAAACTGAATGATGTGTTCTATGAATTAATATATATATACAGTATACACACATACATACATCATTCAAGAATGCCTGCTCATTTTTCATGCATTGAATTTTAACTATATTATCTAAATTTGGAGGTACCACCTTCATAATGTATAAAAATCTTCTCTTACCAATGAGAATTTTTATTTGTTTTACAAAATGATCTTTTCTATCTTTATATATTCACCCCTCAATAGCATGGGCTCCATAAAGATTATCTCTCCCTTCTATAAATAAGGAAGGTGTGATAACTCATTTCCATCCTCCTTATTTATGGAGAGAGATAGAATCTTTGTGGAGTCCACCTTATTGAATGATGAATACATAATGACAAAATAGGTGATCTCATAAAACTCTTAAAAGATTCTCATTAATGTCTTATGGCTGGTTACATATATATGTTGTAGATTTGGTGCCCTATATTATAAATGAGACTCTTTTTATGTTTTACGAGATGACTTTATTTGTCTTTATATATTTGATATTCAATAATATGAGCTCCACAAAGATTCTCTCTCCCTCTATAAAAAGTAAGGTTGTCATTCTCCTTATTTATAGAGAGTGATGGAATTTTTTTGTGGAGTCCACTTTATTGAATGATGCATATAAAGACAAAATGATAATCTAGTAAAACATTTGAAAGATTCTCAATAATACATTTCGTCTTCTTGCACATATGTGTTGTAGATCTGATAATATATATTACAAATAAAAACCTTTTAAATGTTTTATGTGTGAGTCAATATAGCACCCAAGAGGGAGAGTGAATTAGGCGATATTAAAAAATTTAAAAGTTAAATCTTAAATTTTAACTTTTAGTTGAAATTTTTAATTTATAAATGACAAGATATAATTATCAGCAGTAAAAAAAAAGTATAATAAAGTAAAGAGAGACAATGACATACAAATTTTCTGGTCAAATCCCAAAAAATGCCCACACCTACCACCCCGATTGAATCCATAATGTAAATTTTACAAATCATACTCTCTTATAAGCAAAAGACAACCCCATAATAATATGTATTCTCCTACAAATGGGCGAGTACAATCCCAATAAAAATTTTACAATACAAAAAAAAATATAAAATAATAAATTTTGATAAAATATATCTCTCACAAATAAACCAAGTTAAAAAGTGATTTCACAACTTATAAATAATCACTTTACAACTTATAATTTTGACAAGATCAAATGCTCACTTGATTTTGATAAGAAATAATAAAATAAATATCTTAAAGTGATCTTACTAAGATGTTTATGTTATTGGAATTTGTAAATTAATATAAAAATGATTTCAAAATAAATCCACAATAGTCTATTGCATAATAAAATATATTTCAACAAGAATAATTTTACGTTTAAGAGAAAATATAACTAGTATGTATATAATAGTGTAAGAATGATTAACTCTCTACTAAACTTCTTTATTCTTAATTATTAAACAATAAAAATAGTAAGCTTTATTAAATTTCAGCAAGATAAAATAACTTAAACTAAGGATATTAGTTAGAATAAAATGATAAGTGAGAAATAAAATAATTTAATTTTTTATAAATTTTATTTTGATAAAGAAACTTGATATATAATAGATCTAACATATATTCTAAAATTTCAAGAATAATTTATTTTATTTTAACCAAAATGATACTTTTAATTAATGATAATGATCACATAATACTTAAATAAAATTAGTATATGATATATCTGAGTAAACTAGTAAAATTTTAATTAAAAAGAGAGATCTGGCAAATATGAAAATATTTTCAGCATAATAAATTAATTTAAAATGCTTATACTTCTAAAGTAAATCTAATAATAAATAATTTTTCAATTAAGACTAATGATGAAATATTTCGAGAAATCAAAAGAAATTTGTAGGAAGATAAATATTTTAGCAAGATGAAATAAATCCTACAAACTATCACAAAAATTTTTCACAAAAAAAATGATTGAAGAAACTTTTGATGTAAAAAAACTTAAACTTCAATGTCCAAAGACTAATCCACCAAATAATAAAAAATTAAAAGAACAAATAGATTGTGAAAATAGTATGAACAACTAAAAGAGATTAAGATCAAGAAAAACAAACTCAAGTAATTTGAGAAAGCTTGCTTAGTTGAAGATGTTGAAGCTTCAAAATCAATGATTTGATCTTGTAATATTTGGAGAACACTGGCTAGAAAGTTTTTCTCTTAGATTTGCTAGAGAGATTTGAATATGAATGAGCAAACCATTCATGAAGAGAATGAGGGCTATTTATAAGCAAGAATGTCATTTTGAATTATTTTAAAGAAATATATTATTCTAACATCATTTTATCATATAATAATTTAATATTCAATAGAAATATGATTTATAATAAATAAATATTAAATTCAAATAGCCAAAAAATTTCTAGACACATGGGCAAGTAAAAATAATCAAATATGACTATTAATATATTCAAAGCATGTAACATCATGAAAGTAGATAATCAAACCAACCTGATAAAAATTTTTTTGCCAACAACCATAAGTTAATTCATCCAATGAGAACTTATAAGCTTAGGGTGAATGTTTGTTTAAGGAGATCTTATTAATTTAATCATAGCAAACAAAGGGCTTTTTATTTTATCAAATATACCTTATGATTCATAATTCAAGGGATTATGCCATTAAGGAACTTGTAAGCTATAGCGTGATAGTATTATAATGAAGTCATTTAAGAGCAATCATCCCATCAAAAGGACATAATTATGGCCATAAAAATGTGAGGCTATTAAGAAGCCCAACTACTCAATAAAAAGATTGTAGAATAACTATGGTTAGATTGAGTCTTTGAGAGAGTCAAACCATTTGATAAAAAGGTAAAATGTCATACTTATCAAGAGTTATCATAATGACTCATTTGCTTTAACATTAGCTTCATATGAGCTAAAATTTTCTTAAATTGTCACACTTAAAAAAAATGAATGTAAATGGTAGTGAATTTTCACTAAGGTATTTAAGTGATGAATTTTGTTTTATTAATCTTTTATTTAACATTTTTTTCATTTTATAACTAGTTGAAATTTGAATTTGGAATAAATAATCATTAAATTTTCTAAAAAATTGTTAGTTGTGTAAATTTCATAATGATAGAATAAACTTTCATGCCTTAGTCATATGCGAAAGTCCAATACACGCACATATAATTGAAGAGAAAATAATAAATATTAGAGTTTTTATATGAAAAAACTTTTGAAAAGAGGAATAAATCAGAAGGCATAATCCAGTTCAAATATTTCATTATGTATGTTTTGAATTACATGATTTCAATTTTCCCAAGAATAGAGTTAAATGATTGTGCGTGAGAAGTCAAGGCTATGAAAGCTTTGGCTCACAACAATGGCATAACAGTGATCAGACGACAATAGTTATTGGTGGTGGTCAATGAATGATAGCAGACGGTAGCCGACGTTGCTCATGATAATGATAGAATTCAAACTTTTAGCTCTTTCCTTAGCTCTCTCCAATCTTTTTTCTACAAGTTCTCATCAAGCTTCACCCACCCTTAAAGATGAAAATGAGTCTTATTATAGAATTCTAAGAGATGTATTTTGGAAATTATAGTCAAAATCCCATCCCTTGATCACAAATAGTTTCTTGATGATTTGACCAACTTAATGGCCTTTGATTTTAGTGATCTTGGGCTCGATGGATTCGTCTTGTCGAGCTGCCCAATTTGACTATAAGCACACCAAATTTAGAAGTCATTTGACCGACCAATTAATGTCTTGAAGTTTTCAAGTATACTCTTTGAGCTTGATTTGAGCTCATTTTGACTTGGATAGACTTATTTTTTGTGTCAATAGACTTGTCTTTCACATTCATTCAATCCGATTATATATATATATATATATATATATATATATATATATATATACATGTATATATATATATAGATATATATATATATATACATGTATATATATATATACATATATATATATATATATATATATATATATATATATACATATATATATATATATATATATATATATATATAAGAAACCCCATGATAATGGGGTATTTTATTGTCACAAAAATAAGGTTACAAGATCCTTAAAAGGGTTACACTCGAACTCAGCCAACCTAATCAACCTAAGGAGAAAAACCCCAATCTAAATACATCCAAAATCCAAAGAAAGCATTAAAATAATTAAAAGTAAAATAGTAATAAGCAAACAAGAAACAATAAGAGAGCAAAGAAAAAAGATATAGAGTTAAGGTAATGCAATGAAAGTGGAGGAAAACACCATAAAGTGAGAATGATATTAAGGAAATGTGATAGAAAAGGCTCAGGCTCAATCACATCCTGATGGAGCAGATGCAAGCATGAGCATCCGAACTTAAGCAGAAGGGTTACATCACAGGAGCTACTACCAACCAATAGGAAGTGAGATCCCACCGCCATCATATAACAAACTGAGAGAAGGCAACATCCGTTGTTGATAGATAAGTGAGCTTTATAACCCGCAAACCTAATCAAGCTCATCTCGAGATTAACACATCCCAATAGAATATATCGCAAAAGTCCCGTGAAACCCTCCTTATAAATGACCTTGGGATAGCAAGTAAATAAAGCATTGTATTTCAAAGACAGGGTATGAAATACAAACATCCAAAATACGATCCAAGATAGATGAGAATACCAATAAATAAGACGGGGTGCCATATAGGTAATTCGTGTCATGAACGAGATAAGAGAACAAGCAGTAATCGGAGAATATCATAATCACCGATGGGATCGTCAACCACAAGCAAAGAAAGGGGAAGAGATATTCCGCCGTGACGGATTTTTTCCAACCGAAAGATGAGAAGGCAAAGATAACCAACATATTAAAGAAATGAAAGCCCATTTTAACCCAAAGAATCGTGACAAAATGCAAGGTAATATATGCGCAGCCAAATGTAACAACTAACCAAAGTATAAACCAATGCACTTAGAGTAGAATTCCCATATGAATATTCAAGGAACAGCCACAATTTTCGAGAAAATGTAGAGCTTCCAAGCAGATTGACCATAAGCGTAAAAAAATGAAAGCCTAACTCAACCCAAGAATCATGCGACAAAATGCAGCAAGGTAATATGTGCAGTAGCCAAATGTATCAACTAACCAAAGTATAAACCCAAAAATTAAGATATGAATATTCGCTAGTGGAGCGCCACAAGTTTCCGGAAAATCTTTAGATGCCCATTCGTAAGTAAAAATTTTCCATAATTCATATTAAATCGATCCAGGACAATATAAGCACCATAATCACCAAAGAAGAATTGCATCCACAAGCAAGAACCGGATAACAATTACTCACGTAAAGGAAACTTTTCCAAATGTGTTTTAGAAAAGAAACCAATGCATGATGAAATTAGGGCCGATAACAATCCGTAATGAAAAGAGCGCTAACGCAATGCATTAAAATAAACAACCCAAAGAATTATCCAAAAATCGCTTAGAGTAGTAGTTCCAAGCAGATAGCCGCCATACAGTAATCCAGATCAAAATTAACCCAGGAACAATACGATATTCCTGAGACGATAACATCAAACACAAACAAGCTTTCATAAATCGAGATATTCACAAAATAACCCCAGATCTTCAATGAAAAGAGGCAAAATGCTTAATAATCCAGAGATCAACAATAACATAAAGCGATAGGGTGCCAAAGATTCAAAAAAATATGAAGACAAGATGCAAAGTAAAAATGTCATGATCTAATGTAAGGCAAACCCTTTGTGTTAACCAATCCTTGTAAGTGTTTAGAATAGAATGGTTATCAAAATTAGTGGGCTCATTCAATCTAGTTCCTAAGTTAGCAAGGTAATCAAGACAAGCATTTCCTTCCCTCCATATATGAGTGATTTTGAAATAAAATTGATTGAAATTTTTAGTTTGCTTGATTAAATAATATAATTCCACATTGCCATTTTTTTTTCGATTGAGATCAATTAGTAGTAGGCATCCACTTCAAGCCGAATTAAGCCAACCTTCAGAATGCAATGTTAACATTATACACCGCCATAAGTTCAAAAGGAACTGAGTTAGTAATAATAATTAGCAAAGGCCATGAGAAGCACCCTTGAAATTTCTAAAGATGCCACCACAACTTAAGCATTAGACAGCTCCTGTTAATTTTGATAACGTTATCATGTGGTTTGGCCCAATAAAGTATTTTGGCTTGATTAGAGGTGTTTGTATCAGAAAATGCAAACCCAATTTAGAGCGACAAATTTACACCCTTTTAAGTGTTTATATTTAATAAGGTTGGCTTTAAATAGATCATAATTTTGAATTTAGTTTTGGCAATTATTTTGGAATGATTCATAGAAATATCGTTATGCTTAGCATCATTTCTAGCCATCCAAATGAACCAGAATAATGATCGCAAATAATTTTAATATGACCTTTATATTGTTTTCAAAATATATCTCGAGGAGTTGAAAGAAATTATATTTATCAATGGAGAAAAGATTATCTACCAAATCCAAAGTTTAGAGCAACGCCCACTCACCTAATTGGTGATTTACATTTTCAATGGGAGCAACAATGACATTTTGATGGGAGATAAAAAACCTTTACCCCACATCAAGGAATCAATAGGACAAAGCTTTTAAGATACTAAGTGAGTATGGAATATGAGGTGGGAATATTATTATGCCAAAGTCGAGCATACACTTTGGAATAATCCCAGGTTCTTTGATCATAAGCCAAACATTTTAAACCGCCATTGTGAGAGAGTTTAAAAAGAATCGGTCTTTTATTGGATGTAATGTTTATGTTATTGAGTTTGTCTAAAAGGATGAAGGGATATAATCAATGAGCCCGAAAAGTTCCATTTATTATTATTCCGTAAAGATTTGACTTTGATGGTATCAATAGAACATGAGGAAATTAATTCATCAAAAGAGTTATTTCCAAGCCGCTTATCTTGCCGTAAGAAAGAGTTGTGAGTTAATGCCCCAAAAAATTAAAGATTCCGCTTCCATTTGATATTACAAAGTCTTTTCCAAATAGGAGAAGCGCTAGTTTTATAAGAGCAGTAATGGGTGCTTAGATAGGCAATATTTGTTTGTCATGAAGTTAGCCCAAAGGCTATTGTTGCTTCTAAAATTCACCAAAGTTTATAAGAGAATGCTTGATGGTGTCTTTGATAGATGCCCGCACCACCTTTGCCATTTTGTGCCAAGAGGACCAAGGTATTTTGAGGAAGAGGTATTAGACCCCAAAAAATTTATTAATTAGCCTCTCAATTCTATTAATACAAAAATTGGTTGGAACGAATAGTTTGAATAAGATAAAGAGGCATCGAATTTACTCTTAATCGAGTTAACCTCCCTCCAAAGGATAGAAAATGATATTCCCAAGAGGAGATACGGATATTTTGTGGATTAAATCAAAAAAGGTAAGATCGTTTATGTCCTTTGAAAAGAGGAGTACCTAGATAATTGATCTAAGATGATGTTGATGAAAGTTAGTGATCCTCGATCCGATTAATCCTATTATTGTTGATTTTATTAGCGTTATGAAGCAACATTTATTTTGTTAAGGAGGAGACCGCTTTTGCCAAATTTTTTAAAGAATTTCATAATGGTTTTGACGGTAAAGTAGAAGCATTGCAAAAAAAATGATAAAATCGTCAAAGAAAGCAAAGATGAGTAATGGGAAATCCACCTTGAGTTTTGTAAATCATACTTGGCTTATTATAGAAAAGATCGCTCGCTGGATAAATAATCTACTATAATAAAAAGCAATGGCGATAATGGATCTCCTTGGCAAGCTTGTTTAGAAGTGAAGAAACCAAATTCTCCATTAACGATAACCGAGAACCAAACATTAGTGATATAGTTTTAATGATATGAATAAATTCGCTTGAGAATCAAAAGTTGGAGTATAGAAACGAGGAATTCCCAAGAGAGATTGTCAAAGGCTTTAGAAATGTCCAAAAGCAATGTTACCACCTCTAATAGGAACATCAATATCATGAATCATTTCTTGTGCTAAAAGGATATTATGGTTCTCCTTTAATGAAACCAGCTTTGATTCGGGAGATAATGTTCAAAGAGGGTTGATAATGGTTACATTATTTTGGATATTAGCTTGTTAAAAAAGGTGCATAGACTAATCGGTCTAAAGTCATTCCATGTTTCCTTGTTTTTTAGATAAGTATTATGGAGGTGCTAGAAGAATCTAGAAGGGGTTGCCATTGAAAAGTCAATAACGGCTTCAATTAAATCGACTTAATAATGGACCAACATTGTTGGAAGAATATAGTAGTGTAACCATCCCAAAGAATCGAATCAATTCATGCTTTGGAGAACATTACTAATTTCAGAATCGGTCAGACACCTACAAAGAGAGATGTTTTGATTAGAAGTAATTTTTGAGGGAATCAGATGAGGGTTAGCAATTGGTTCCATGTTAATGTTGTTATTTAACAAATTTTGGAAATGATGGATAACCGAGTCTTTAATATCATTTTTGTCCGATATCCAATTATCATTATTGTTTTTAATTTTCTTAATCAAGTTTATAACTTTTCTTTTGTTGAAAAGAGCGGAAAATATTTTGTGTTTCACATCTGCAATATGTTTAGTAGCTTTTGCCGCCAATAAGTTTCCCATGTTTTGATATTTAATCAAGTTATCTCTAGCTTGAGTTCATCATTTTTATTAGTGGTCCAAACGCTTTTCTTCAAGAGAGCAAACAAGATCTTCCATAGTTTTAAGATTTGCAAAAATGTTTTAAAATGATGTTTATTCCAAAGTTTGTTTTAATCTTTTAAGTTTAAGCCAAAAACGGATCATGCCTTTAATGGAGTTATCGGTGAATAGGGGCCCAGCAAACAACAGACATAAAGTCATTATGTTGCAACCACATATTTTGGAAAAAGGGGATCAAAAGGGTATTGAAGTAGTTTTCACAAGGATCGAAGAGGAGCGGATCGATTGTTCTACTTAAGTTCTACCGAGGTATTAGGCCATTGATCAATCCAAAGGTGGTTAACAAGGATACGATAAGATGCTAAAGTCTAGAATTGTTCCACGTAGTTGGAACCGAGAACCCTATATCATAAGGTTACCCGTAATCATATTAAAATCTTCCATAGAATTAATATTAGAGATGACCCTCCCCTTCTTTCGTAGAGAGGATGGTGTTGAAATCTCCCAACCATCCGTGGTTGAGTGATGAGGAAGCTAAAGATCTTAAGTTATTCCATAGAATGTTCCTACCGCTCTATTACAAGATGCATAAATAAAAGAGCACATCACGGTGAAAACACCCACGTAAATCAGCATTAATCAATTGTTGGTTGTCAAGGATATTGATGCCGATAGAATTATTCCAAAACAACCAAATTTTGTTGTTAATGAGAAAATTAGAAACCTAGTGTTCTAGTATGCAATCTTAGAAGAGTGGATAAGTGGTTCAAAGGATAAGGAGAGATATGTTATGAATGCGAGAGGTTTCTAACGCATGACAACTAGAGTAGTCCCAATAATGTTCCAAATGATGAAATTAATCATGTTTGTTGGAATGGAAAAATTGATTGGATGAGAATGAGGAGAAAGAAATTATTGTAGGGTTGATGAAGATCTTGTGATTCTCGGTTGCATTTTTAGAGTTGTTTTGGATTTGAATGATTTTTTTTTTATAATTTGAAAGGGTCCGTCCAAGGTATCTCCGCAAAAAAGAGTAGTTAGTGTGATCCAAAGTTTCATTATTAAGCAAAGGAATCGTGATGGTAATTTCCTTCTTCCATATCGAGAATGACCGATTAGTTATGCTATCATTTTGGCCATTCAAAGTGTTAGGGGATGTAGGAATAGTTTCATCTTCTTTTCTAGATTAATGGTTTGTTTTATTTTATTTTGTTTGATCCAAACTAAGATTTACAATCGAGGTGATGTTCCCAAGCCTAATTTCAATTTCTTTGTTTTGTCAGTTGTATGTTACCAATGGGAATAGTAGTAGGCATATTTTCTAAGTTCCCAAAACCAACTGTCATCAATGTCATTGTTCAACACCGATTAGCCTCCTTGCAATTCACCATTCTAAAGAGTGATTTTGTGGAGGATGATTTTGGTTTTAGCTTTTGGCACATATGTCATTTTAGTTGTTGCCTAGTCAAATAGTAGGAATAGGAAGATTGTTTTTTTGAGATGTGGATGTAAGATAAAACACTGTGTTCATGCCCATGAATTTTGCGCAGAAAGAGGGAAAGTTTTCAAATTCAACCTTTGATTATAACCCATTTTTTAGATCCAATCATTTCTTTTGGATGTTTTTAGTTATATCAACTTCAACAAGTATCCGAAGCTAAGGGTCGGATCTCACGTAGCTTGATCAATTTGAAGAGGCCGCCCAAAGATAGCCCCACAAAGAAACAAAACCTGATGCAACAAAGTGTATGATATTGGGCAAAGCGAGCCAAATAGGAACAATTGGTGATTCCTCTTAATATCAAAACTAGGTGTCCACTTAAGAAGTCGATTTGGCGTTAAAATGAAATAAGAACGACATGCAAAACTCTTGAATAATCCAAATCATTTGATAATTGAATTAGCACATGCCGGATCAATCAAAAAGTGCCCGAGTTTCTATGAAAAAAGAGATATTTTCTAAGTTCGTTTCAAGTTGAATTTACCCACCAACGAGAATTCAAATGGCTTAGCAAGAATTTCCACATCGAATCCAACATTATTGCGCATACCACGGAAATCAGACATTAGTTTAACCGCGAGGGGAACGGATTTACCCAGAGAGCATCCTTGAAAGATTTAATGGGTAGGTGGATATCGGATCGCGCATCGGGTGCGCTTTTGTCCGAGCAAGTGAAAAGCCATTTCGCCATCCAGAGGCGGTTTACATTACCAACTAGGGGAGAGATCGATACAAATCGCTGAAGAACAACGGTTGATTGCAAATCAAGGAAAACACGGAGCCGCCAGAACGCCGCTAGGTTAGAGCTCACAAAAAATGATATATATATATATATATATATATATATAACCTTGAGATCTATTTTGAACATGAAATCTAATCATTCAAAACCATATCAAATTTTTATGAGATCATGACTTTAAATATTTTATTATTATTGCTATTATTAGTTCCAAATCTATGATCATAATTTTTATTTATTTCTTACGTACATATAATTGCATTATAAAAGTCATATTTTAAAGTGTAGTATATATATATAAATAAAATATATATATATATATATATATATATATATATATATATATATAATGATTTATAGATTTAAAAAGCCATGAGATAATCATTCAATAAAAAAAATATGTATGATTAAAAATAATAATTTTATCATGATATTTGAATGTGAATTAATTTATTAAATTCAAATTTTATATTTAAATTGATTGATGAACAAATATTATTGATATGACACAGAAAATTTAGTAGTCGAAGCACGAATCTTGATGTTGAAAGCAATATGATTTTAAATCAACTAACTCAAAGCTTATTATCAAATAAACATGGAGTGTTTATCAAATCGAAGCGCCTTGAAAATGGATAACAAAGTCCAAGATCTCATAACATTTCATTTGAGCATTCAAATAAAAATACATCAAATGATCAAATGAATCATTTTGAGCCCCATGGAAGTAGTTCGATTTTGCATGTATTTATAGATACATCACTCTCTAATATAAATAGCCCTCATTCTTCACATGAGGGGAGCAGAGAGGAGAGAGCTCCAATGCTTGAAAATCCTCAAGCATAATACCACCATTGATCACTATTTTAAAATCCTCATTGTTGTCAATCGTTGTCGGTAAATTATACATCGCCGAAGCCATCAACCATCATTGATACGCCGACTACTATCACACCGCCATACCATATCGCTTTATCATCACCACGATAATTCATGACTTACCATCATCTATCATTTAAATACAATATGAATGACTATATACTTGTTGTCTAATTGGGATTTCATTGTATTCTCATATACAATTTTGTAATCCCATTATGGGAAATTTTGTACTCAAAACATACATAGTGGAAGATTTTAAGCTAGGTCTTGGTTTTTCAAAATTTATGGAATTTTCTTATTAATTCTTCAAACATTTGTGTGTGTGTGTGTTGAACTCCAACAAAGCTAAACTTTACTCTACCGCTAGTAGTTTTCAGCATAACCTCTAATGAAGCTCCCTGGGCGATTTTGAGTTCCCGGATTGGCCATTTCGGTCTTTGGCCGCTTGTATGCTTTCTATGGCGTTTCTCTCCGTATGGTGACGCCCTCATTTGACAAATGGCGAGTTTATCTTGACTTAATCTGCCGCTACAAATAACTCGGCTGGATTCAATTTGTTAATGTGTTAAATCATTCAAAGACGCTTTATCCGGTAAGATCAATGCCGATCTCATTTACATCTTATGGAAGCCAGAATGTGTTCATCGGATGTTGAGAAACTTGCTAAGCCCTTCTTGGGTAAATTCTCTTCGACGCTTTTGATAATATTTCTCTTTCTTTCATAGTTTTAAAATTTTCACTATCTAAATCGATCCCCATATTCTTATTCAACTCTCAAATGATTTAGATTATTCATGGGTTTTATTGTTCTTATTTTGTGCATAATTGTCATATGCGGTTATTGAAATGTCCTCTTTGATGTCAAAGAGGAATCTCCCATTGTCCCTCTTTGCTATTTAACATGCATACATTATGTCACTCATCAAGTTTTGTTTCTTTGTTGGGCCTTTTGGTAGCCTCTCCAAATTGCAACGCCACTAGATCTAGGCCATCCGCTTCAGATTCTCTGAGATAGACATCATCAAAAAAATATCCCAAAGAGGTTTGGATTGGCTCAAAAAAATTTGGATATATAAAAAAGTCGAATTGAAAATTTTCTGTCTTTTGCACTCACCGCAAGATTCACACACACACTCGAATGCTTTGCTTCATCTAATCTCGTTTACCACGAATATGACTACCATTAATGGAACTGGAAAACCACTATTCTAGCATATGTACCTAAAGATACTCAAAAGAACCTCCTTCCCACACCAACTGATTTGTCTAGTGGAAAACACTGACCTTGGTACTAAAATCTGAGGTGTGACGATACCAATGACAATTTACCTAACCTCACCCCCTTGTAATAACTGTTCCCCAAGATAGCTCTTTGATGCATTTAAATCCTAAAATCTGAATGGTAGCCTTATATTGGACACCCAACTAAACAATTTGAATGAGAATCATATAATGGACCAAAACAATGATGACCCTATGGCGTAATATATTGAGAAAGATATTTGTATTACGGTGAACTTCCCATCTATTTCCCTTCGAGTGATAATCAACAATTGAACCAAATTTCTCACACTCTATCATAGGGAAGAAGGTGAAATCCCTCTTCTAAAACATTGATAGATCCTTCTACTATTAACTTAAAATCAATCTCTTCTCGATGGAGATAATTTGGACTGATAGACCTTTTCAAATTGTTAAAAAAAACCCTACAAAGCAAAATTTCTAATAATAATTTCAATAGAACCACTTTCTTCTTCCACCCCAAAAAAAGTAATGTGGGATCACTTCTTTCCTCTCTTTCCTTTCTTTCTTCTTTTTTCCCTTTTGGTTGTCTCCTTATGATTAATTTTCTTATTTGGAATATGGGTGGGACTCTTCCACAGTTAGAGTCTTTGTCGATCCATAATATTAAGTTACTTGTTCTTATTGAACCTCTCATTAATTCTTCTAAGATTGCTTTTGTCGCTAGATCCCTTGGTTTTCATAATTTCTTCTTCAATCTTAATAATAAAATTTGGTGCTTTTGGCACAACTCCATTACCATTTCCATCATTGATGATCATTGGTTAATGTCAAAATCTCCTTAGGTGATTTATCGCTTTTGGCTCTTTTATCTATGCTTCTGAACAGTAGAATCCTTGGAATCACTTACGCACCTTCGCTTCCTAACCTTCCCGTTGGTTGGAGGCATTTCAATACTATCATAGCTAGCTTAAAGAAGGGGAGGATGTTCTCCTAACCTTCATTCCATGGAGGACTTCTCAATATGATGATTGCAATCATACATTTTTGGGTCTAATTCATGGCACAACTCTAGACTTTGGCGATCTAGATAGGACCCTCTTTAATTCTCTCGATCAATCGGCCCTACCATTTTGAGCATTTGAGCGTTTCCACCATGCTCTCTTTGATTTCTTTCAAAATCCCCCCTACCCCGCCTACTCCCTCTCCTTTCATATTTCAAAATATGTGGACCCAACATAGTGACTTCACCAATGTCACTAATTGGATGGCCCCCGCTTTTCTGGATAATTTTCTTAAAGGTATGACTGCCTCGGCTTAAGCTCAAAAGACTTAAACAAAATCTCAATTGGTGGAACAAACACATTTTCAAAACCTTTTCACAAATCTTAAAGCTATGGAACAAGAGGTTTGTTCTCTTGAAGAGGCTGTCTCCACTGATCCCAGTATGAATTGGAGGAGTTGAACATTGCCAAGAATACCTTGGCTAATTATCAAAACATGGAAGAAACCTATTACGCCAAAAGCCGCAAGCATATTATTTGGTGAAAACACCGGGTATTTTCATGCCATTTGTAATAAACGGAGCCTTAAACTCGATTAAGAAAATTAAGAACTCTAATGGTGAATGGATAACCGATAATAATGATATTAAGGATTCGTCATTCATCATTTCCAAACTTTATTAAATTCTAATCCGTATTTGGAAACTTTATCAAACACTCATCTTATCCCCTCTATAATTAATAGTGAGGACAATCATTTACTCACTATGTGTCCTTCCGAAGAGGAGATTAGTAATACTCTTAAGAACATGAACATTATTCTTTGACGGCTATACACCCACTTTTCAAAGCATTGTTGGTCATTTATTAAAACCGACTTAGTTGATATTGATTTCTTTTGATGGCAATCCTATGCCCAAATACTTTTCTAGCACTTCTATTGTCCTTATTTCCAAAACTAGCAATCCCTTGGGGCTTTTTTTAGACCGATTAGTCTTGCACCTTTTTCAAAAACTTATTGCTAAATTAATAAACAATAGACTTAGCTCTTTGCTTCCTAAAATCATCTCCCTAATCAAACTGGTTTGTTAAAATAGATTAATATTGGATAATATTCTTCTTGCACAAGAACCGGTTCATGACATTAATGTCCCTTCTAGGAGGCAACATCTTATTCAAATTGGACATCACTAAAGCCTTTGACAATCTCTCATGGGAGTTTCTCTTTCAAATCTGAATTTGTTTGGTTTTTCGATAGTTTTATCGGATTATAAAAGGTGTAGAATGTCCGGTTTTGGTTATTTTGAATGGTGAGTCCTTAGGTTTCTTTCCTTCTATGGTTTGAGGCAAGGTGACCCACTATCACCTTCTCTTTTATCATTATTGAATCCAAGGAGCCTTAACAATCTTTTCGCTAATAATCCCAATATGTCTTTTAAAACTCATGGTGGCTTCCTATTTCTCATCTTAGCTTTGCAGATGATTTCATTATCTTAGAACGGCTCTCTTCATCATGTTAAAGCCATTAAGAACCTTCTAAATGATTTTGGTAAAGTTAGTGGCCTTTTCTTAATGAAGGAAAATGCGTTTATACCTTCATCTAAGATTCCACCTAATGACAACCAAATATCCGTAATTACTAATTTTAAGCAAAATCAACTCTTAATTACCTTGGGGCTCGCTATAAAGGCCATAAAAGATCACACCTTTTGATGATCTAATTAAAATTTCTAACAAACTTTGGTTTGGGAATTTCATTTACTCTCTTCTTGGTAGGCTTACCTTGATCAAGAGCACTCTAAATTCCATGCCTATATATCTTCCAAACCATTGTGCCTACCAAATCTACCATCAATAGAATTGTCTATTAAACAAATTCTTTTGGGAACCAATACCTCCTCTAAAAAGAATGCATCACCCGGACCAAAAATTGTGGTACTCTTGAAGAGGGAGGGGTTGTAAATCCATTAAAGAAGTAATCAATGCCTTCTCCTACAAACTTTGGTGGAATTTTAGAGCAATAATCTTTGGGCAAAATTCATGACTTCCAAATATTTGGGTAAACATCCTCTCATTTGTCCCTTTAAATCGATCTCTATCCGTCAATGTAGAATCCTTAATTTTGGGGCATAAACTCAATTCCTTCTTTTGGCAAGACAACCTGGAGTGTGGATCCATTGATGACTTACTCTACACTCACTCCACGCTCTTAGAGTTAATTCATGCAAAATCACAAGTGAAAATTAAGTAAGATCGATTCTATTCCTTCCGCTTACATATGATTACTAATATTCCTATCACTCCTAACAATCATGATCGATTATCTTTAAGCTATCTCATAATGGGATTTCAACCTTAAAATGTGTGGCTTCACACTAAAGACACTCGATTCTTCTATTGTGTTCTCCAAAATTGGAATAACAATATCCCCTCTTACTCTCATTCTAACTTGGTATCCTAAAAACTTTATTCTGCTACTTTTTTGTGGGGTAAAGGGTTTTTTTACCCTCTAAATGTCAATATGTTTCATATTGAGAATGTTAATCATGTTTTATTAATGGGGCTATTGCCTCTAAAATTTGGATTTGGTATGACGATCTATTCAACAGTCAATTTTAATTGTTCTTTTAATTTATATCAACTTCTTGGAGTTTACTTTGACAATGCAATTAAAGGTCATATTAAAATCATAATCGCCATTACTCTTATTTGGTTCATATGGATGGACCAAATGATGCTAAACATCGGGATTCGTATGAATCACATGAGGATTATTGCTAGAACTAAAAAACAAAATTTGTGAATTGTTTAAAGCCAACTTAATTCATCACAAACATTTTAAAATAAATCAGAAGCTAATAAAGGGCCTCAACCTTCCGCACCAAACTTACTATCGAAATGATAGAATGGTTTTGGAAGAAACCTCTTGATCATATTATTAAAATTAATACCACGGCTCTTCTCAATAATGTTGTGGAGGCATTTTCGGACTCTAAGGGCATAGTCCTATGTGCTTTTTGCTTATCCCCTTATTTCCACCATCTTATACCGAGCTTATGGTACCACAAAGCTTTAGAAATTTGTATTCAAAATGGTCGGCTCAATATTTGGATAGAGGTGGACGCTCTGATTGATCTTTTGACTTCTACCAATATGAGCAACGCTTGTTTGTACTACCTCCTCAAGCAAACTAGGGTTCTTCTCTCTCAATTTTACCATCACTCATGTTTGGGTAACGCATTAATTACCTTGCAAATCTGGGTGCAGATTAGACAGATATCATCTTCTTTGATCAATTTACATTACCCAAATACTTGCCTGTTAACTTGGACAACTGGGCTTCCTTACCTAATCTAATTCTCCTCTTGCCTCCCTTTTTTTTGGTTTTGTTTCCTTGTGTTCTTTATGGATACTCTCATAGATATTATTGTCTTGTGCTCTTTGCCATTCTGTCGCTTCTTCTCTCCTTTAGTTGGAAGATTTATATTTTGGCATTTACAATATTAAGATGTTGAACTATATGCACATTAATCTTGAATTGGAACCTATGCGCCTTTGTTACTTTACTTGTTTTATAACTACAATCCCACTTGGGACTTTAATTTCATTGATACAATTATTTCTAAACAAAAAGAATTAATCATTTGGAGGAAGTTATCTACGATGGGCTTAGATTTTACTAACTCCTTTAACTAGCTTTTTCTCGACAAAGGCTTGGAGCATTGCTACTAACTATGTTGACTATAGGCATCGGATTAGTGTGCATTATTTGGTTGTATTTTGATTTTGATGATTATAGTATCTTTTGGCTGTGCTTACATTCCTTGGGACTCTTTACTCCTTAAAGGCCTTATTTATAAAGGTTCCATCACTTATCCGAAAGGATTTTGGTTGGTTGGGCTTGATTTTCTGCAGACGGCTCTCCTTGCTTGTATAATGTCTAACCTGATGCTTTCGAAAGGGAAGAAATTGTAATACCTCGGTCTCTTTTAATGGTTATTTTGGTCAAATCCTTATACTGGAATGGATTAGGTTTAATTATTTTTTGGGTTTTGGAGGTTTGCTATCATGGTTGTTTGTTGATTTGTTTGTTGATTTGGTTTTTCATGGGTCTGGGTCGAGATTTTTCCGCCGCTTCCTCCCGCTTTCTCCTCCCCGTCTTTTTGCCATCTTGCTACTTTTAGCAAGTTCGGTTTTGGACCTTTATTTTCTTAAAATTCGATTGGTAATGATGTCTCTACTTGGAATCATCTTCTTATTTTATATTCTAGTGGCTTACAATGTTGCATTAGTTTCTCTCATGGAGTGACTTATTGCTTATTATTTTTGGATTTGCTCATTTGTGGTGGTTGTGAATCATATTTACGTCATTGTTTATATTGTAATCCGCATCTAATGGGTTTGTCTGTACCTTCTTGGATTGGAGTGTCATTTGTTTGAGAAGTATTATAGTCATTGTTGATGTCTTAAGATTTTGGATGTTTGTGGATTTGGTTTATCTGATTAGTTGTCCCTACCGTAGTAACTCGCTATAGTATCCCTTTATGCAAGTAGTATTGGATCAGTTTAATCAACTGTTTCTACTTGGATCTTAACATATGGTTTGTATACTCTCAATGATTGTTATTATGGCAAGCTCGGGGTATTTCTCCAAAGATTGTCTGAATTTGGATAGTGTTGCCGTTATGAATGTTCCTTATGTGGTAACTTTTCCGATTTTCGATCGATTTGTTTACGGGTCGACATTATCCTTGATCTCTAATCTGCGGTACTTTAATCACGCTAGTTCGCGGGTAATTTAGGGACTTTGCATTTACCTTTCACGGTTTCTTAATCTGAATGCATGAGGACAAGTTTGCTCTTAGATCGCTATATTGAGCACCTATTGGTTGCGCTTTTATTGTTATTTTGCGATTGGGATATCCCATCTCTACAATAATATCTCTTTGCGGAATGGAATTATGTTATTTTTTGTATATTAGTCTTCTTGTTCGGTTTTGCTTCCCATGATCGAGGTTTGGAGTTTTCAAGGGATTATCATTGTGTTTCATGGGATTGTGGGTATGCTTACTCGATGGTTCTTTGTTTAGGTTGTCTCTTGTCTTGGAGATTTATCTTCTTTTTCCTTGTCTCCTCGTTGGCTCTTTCTTTGTTGGTTGTAACATTGTCCCGATGGTGAGGGTTTCGGTGATTGCCTGCTTTTGCTACCTTCAGGATAACTATCTATATGCCTTAATTTTTCGTTTATCTACTATTGCCATGTCTACTCTGATTGAGGAGTTTTATGGCCAATTTGTAACTTCCTATCTTGGATGTTGCCGTCTTAACTGTTGTGGATTTTAATGTTGAGCCTCATTTCTATTCACTTGTTGATTTCTTTTATGGAGGGTTCCAATGTTGTATTAGCTGTTCTGCTGTTGGCTTTTGGTTTGCCTGCTATTTATCTCTCTCCGACGCATCACTGCTACCTCTTTTATTGTTGGTTATTAAGCGATTTCGAAAGAAGGGTATTATGGCCACTTTAGTCTTTGCCTATCTTGGAGGTTTCTGCCTTTTGCTATCTCTTTGGATTGACCGTCGATTGGATTATTTGAATGGTGATTCTAAATGTATAGCCGCACTTAACTGTTCTTTCGGTCCTAATTACGGTTGGTTGCGTTCATTCCTGTGGAGCTATGTATTTCTTTACTATAGCTTTCTACATTAACAAGGGCTGTTACTGAAAGATTCATTTACATATCATGTGATTGGGATGGTGTTAATTATAGGCTCATTGACTTATTTAACAGATTTTCAGCTAGTTGTCTCCTCGTAATTATCTTATGGAGGATTATATCGAACTAATTCCTTCCCTGAACATGGCTATTCGAGATTACTAAGATGGCTCACTCAATTATGTTTATGTATTCTCATGTCAAGATGGCTATATTGATGATAATTCTCTTGAATGAGACTCCTTATCCTTCTGCTCTTAGCAATTACCTATATATTTTAGATATGATTTTGCTTAGGTTTGCAGGTAATAAAGCTCACAAGAATATCAACAACTGGTGCTTCCTTCTCTGTTTGTTGGCTATGATGGTGATGTTCTCACTCCTTTTGGTTTGGTAGTAGCTCATGTGATGTAACCCTTCACAAGTTTGGATGCTCATCATTGCCCCAACATGGTATGATTGAGCGAGCCTTCTCTATCCCATTTTCTTATTATCATACTTATATTATTTTCTTCTATCTTTTTGTCTATATTACCTTAACTGCTCTAATCTCTCTTATTATAACTTTGCGGTGTTTCTCTTATTACTTCGTTCAGTTACGTATTGCTATTACAAGCCTTCTACAACCATCGGAGCATTGGCCTTTATCTTTTTCTTTAGCTTATTATGTTAATCATCTTGTATCTTTTGATTGCTTTAATGTTCTCTTTTGCTCTTGGATGTACTTAGTTGGGGATTTACTCCTTAGGCTGATTGTAGCTCTTTGAGCAGTAGTTTCAGAGTTTATCCCCTTTAAGGATCTTGTAACCTTTTTTTTGTGGCAATAAAATACCCCCGTATCATGGGGTTTCCCTAAAAAAAAAAAAAAACTAGTTTTCTAGCATGCAATAGTTTGGCACCGTATGTGGGAAAAGAATCCCTCAATCACAATTTTTGTGAACACCCGCATTATGGCCAATAGGCGCAATACTCGTAACAACGAAGCCTCCCGCTCCAACTCTCGTCACTCTCGAAACCAATCCTTGAACTAATGACGCCAAGCTTCTGCCTCACTTCCCCCTGATAGGCATGACCTTGTCAGTGAAGGCGCGACAGGAATCTCTTTAAAAGATCGTGTGCGCCGAATGGAAGAGTCTTAAAATGAGATGATCCAACTTTTATGATGAACACGATAGCCACTACCACGCAAAACACATCTCCCCAAGATCGACAGTTGGGAGGTCAAAATGCTAATCTCCTTGACATGAAGTTCCTCGCCTGCATCGTGATGTTGATCTCCTTGACACTGCTAGTTCTACTCATCCATCACGTGCAGCTCAACCAACTGCTAATCCACCAATTATTGTTGGTAGCTTGGCATGTTCTCGTCTTGTTGACCCCACTCGTCATGTTATATGTGCAGAATTACGACGCTTAATACAAGACGAATTTCACATTAAAGATGGAAATCATCTTCCCTCTTATTGCTATCGTGAGTCTTCACCTGGTTATTCTTCAACATCCTATTCCCCGTGGTTTCAAGTTTCTGAGCATTGAATCTTATGATGGGATAACTGACCCATATGAACACATCAATCATTACAGAACCATCATGCATATCCAACGAGCTCGACACCGCTTTGTCAAGTTTTCCACTACCTCAAGGGCCCGCACTTGGTTCTACTCCCTTCCAAGGGGATCCATCAATACCTTTGATGAACTCGCCAAGATTTTGTAGAACAGTTCATTGCAAATCGAAGGATCATTAAAGATTCCTCCCATCTCTCGATTCATCAAAATGAGGTGAATCACTTAAGGGAGGTTCTCCTTAGAAGCTCGCCAAATAGAGTAAACCAACTATTAAGAGGAGTTTTCCTTGGAGGACTCCGCCCGTGGCCTTTTACTCATCACTACGAGATACGGTCCGCCATATGCCAACTTGTTCATCATGTGAAGCACAAATCTGATGAGGCTATTAATGCCCATCGCAAATAATTTGAATAATCTACAGAAAATGTAAGAGCCCCAGTAATGCGGACCAACATCCCATAAAAGAAGCAACAAGGCCGTGATCTCCACGCCCTCACATCAACGACGTAACCACAACCAGAAAAGGAATACACACCACTGAACACATCTTGTGTTAACCTCCTGATGGCTGTTCGAGATGAAGAAACCATCAAGTGGTCACATCCACTGAAACCAAATTCAAGAAATCAGAAGCAATATTGGCACTTCCATCGAAGTCATGGACATACTACTGAGGCATGCAAATAACTCAAAGAAGAAATCGAGAGGCTCATTCAACAAGGATATCTACATCGATTTGTGAAGAATCAACTCAAATAAACATAACTCCAACTGGGGGGCAACCATGACAATCATCATAAAAATAACAAAATAGTCATCAAATAGTTGGGAAAATTGAAACAATCGTAGGAGGACCAATACTATCTAATCAAGTTCTCATTACCACCTCTAAAGAGCCGAGTTAAAGAAGTCTCATACTGATCATTCCATCACTTTTAATGACTCAAACTTAGAAGGAGTACATGTTCCTCATCAAGATCCACTTGTCATCAGTGTAGGGATCGGTGACCCATGCTATAATTTTAAGAGAATTTTGATTGACAATGGAGTTCTTGATGTCTTATTTTACTCCATACTTTCTTAGCATGGGCTTGGTTAGGAAAAGCTCCAACCCGAGACCATTATAGGGTTTGATAATCGCCTGCTGAGTAGAGGGACAATCACCCTTCTGTTGTCCTCGAGAATTCTCGACAAGTGACTCATTCAATCCAATTCATGGTGTCGATTCAAAGATATAACGCCATTCTAACTCCTCCAATCAATGTCACTTCAGTATCTCATCTTAAGATGAAATTTCCAACCCCCGTTGGGGTTGGGGTGGTCTGTGGAAATCAACAGATAGCACAATCATGTTACCTCAGACAAGCTCAACCACACCCTTCTGTGACCTTCATCATTGAAGATTTTAATTTTTGAGATGAAGAAGTACCCAGCTTCACCGTAGAAGACTTGCTCTCTGTTGCATTATCGATGACCAACCACTACAACATTCAAAATGGGATCTGCTCTAAGAAAAAAAAAAATACATAGACTTCTTGCAGTAAATCAAGACATCTTCGCTTGAGTCCGGATATGCCGGGGTCCCAATGTGATCATGCACTCCCTCAAGATTGATCCAACATTCAAACTGATCATCCAAAAGAAGCGAGTTTTGCACTAATCTCCTCCGCTATTGAACAAGAAGTTAACAAGCTCTGAAGCGGATTCATGGTGAGGTACATTACCCTACATGGCTAGCAAATGTTATCATGGTTAAGAAAACAAATGGAACATGGAGAATGTGTATTGATTACACGCCTTAACAAAGCTTTTTGAAAGATAGTTTTCCTCTTCCTCGAATTGATCAATTGGTCGATGCGACATCAAATGCTCTTTTGATGCTTACTTACAAATAAATAAAATGGACTACGGATGAAGAAGCCAACATTTCAAACATATAAAGGTTTATACTACAAGTTATGCCATTTGGGTTAAAAATGCGGTGCTACCTATCAACACCTTATGAATAAGGTTTTAAAGACCTATTAGCCACAATGGAGGTATATGTGATGATATTAGTGCTTGAAGAATCACAACATATTTGACTTAGAAATATGCTTTAACCTTCTTCGACATTATAACATGCACTTAACCCACCAAGTGTGCTTTGGGGCATAAAATTTGGGTTTATGGTAACCCACCGTGGATAGAGGCCAATCAGAAAATCAAAGCTCTCAAAGATATGACTCAAAGAATATCAAGAAGTTCAATGCTTGAATGGATAATGTTTTATCCCGCTTCCTAGCCCATTCTCGGGATAAATACTTGTCATTCTTTAAAATATTAAAGGGAGCTAAAAATAATTTTGGACCGATGAATGTACCGCTTTTGAGCAACTAAAGAGTATTTAGCATCTCCACCCCTACTATCCAAGCCTATTCAAGGAGAGATGTTATACTTATATCTCGCAGTCTCTTCCCACGCGATAAGCTCAATTTTAGTGCGAGAAAAAATGGGATACAATGACCAATTTACTATGTCAGCAAAATTCTCTTTGATATAGAAAGTCGTTATCCACTGGCAGATAAGGTGGCTCTGGCTTTAGTTTTCTCAAAAAATTGCGCCCATACTTCCAAGCTCACACTATCCGCTTTACACTCATTTACCATTAAGGGTCATTCTACAAAACCAAAGCATCCGGGAGGTTAATCAAATGGTCAGAGAATTGGGAGAGTTTGATATATTTCTACTCGCTGATATAAAGTCTCAAGTACTGACTTTATGGAATGCACGCCCAACCCAAATGAGCTATCTATTACATGCCTTCGCCTCCTCAATGGACCCTCTATGTTGATGGAGCTGAAATATTGGTGTCGAGTGGAATCTTACTTATTTCCCCGATAATACCTTAGAGTATGGACTTCACCTAAAATTTCCGCAACTAATAATATGGTCAATATGAGGCTCTCATCGCAAAGTTGAGATTCGCCATCGATTGTGAAGCTCAAGACTTAGTGATCCATTGACTCTCACTCCCTTGAGGGAAACTTTAATACTCATAATCCTTGATACAATACCAACTTGGTAAAGTCACTTCTTGCCCATGTCAAGACACATCAAATTATTCACATACTCTGAGAGAAGAATACTCGAGCTGACACTCTTGCTAAGCTGCCCCATGGAGATCTATTTAAGAGAAGGCATGTTGAAGAAATATATTTTCTAGTATCCAAGGGTCATGGGTAATTCAAGCAATTAATGAGATAAAGGAACATTCGGATGGACCCCATCGTCTTTTCTACAAGGAACTCTTCCAAGACCCAACTGCAACTCATCTCAAGACAAGCTTCAAACTTTATTATCTGAGGTGAACTATACAAACGAAGCTTTTTTTCATATATCTCAAATGCCTCTCACCATCAGACATTACGCATTAAGAGAGGTTCACTGGGATATGTGGAGAACACCTGAGGAAGGGCGCTATCCCTTAAAATTATAAGGCAAGGGTTCTATTGGCTCAATGAAACAAGACGCCTTAGAGTTCACAAAAAAAATGTGCAAGTTGTCAGTTGCACTCTAACCTCCCTCACATGCCGCATACAGAGCTCTCATCCATTCAAAGCCCGGGCCTTTTGCTTAGTGGGGATGATATCATGGGACCTTTTCGAGCAACATCGATAACGAAAGTTTATCATTTTAGCTCGACTACTTCACTAAATGGGTGAAGCCAACCACTCGCTAAAATCATGGAGGCAAATGCTAAATAATTTGTTGAAAAATATAGTATGTCGATTCGGTCTTCCTAAAGATCATCACCGATAATGAACCCAATTATCGGAAAAGTATTTACGCCCTTTTGCAAAGATCTTCACATTCAACCGCTACATATGTAGAAGCATCATCCTCAAATAACAAAGCTACCAACAGGACTATACTCAAAGGACTAAAAACACATCTTAAGAAGGCTGGGGGGCAATGGGTTGATGAGCTTTCTAATGTTCTTTGGGCTTACCGCACTACATCGCGAACCCCGACTAGTGAGATACCATATAACTTATGTTTTGGCACAGAAGCTATTATACCAGTAGATATTGGAGTTCCAAGTCCAAGAGTTCAATTATTCGATCATGATGGTAATGAAGAAAACTCGACAGACTGGACCTACTCACAAACTCGATATGACCCTACTGATCGCTTTATCACCAAAGGGTAGCTCGTCACTTCAAAGAGTAAAACCTCATCCCATACCGTGACTTGGTCCCTGAAGTCTCAAGTCAGCAAAGGCCCTCAACGCAATAAACTCTCACCTCTTTGGGATGGCCCATATGTGGTTATAGCTATGGTGGAACATTCAAGCTCAAGGATGAGGAAAAACTTTACTAACTTGGAACACTGAGAATCTCCGAAAATATTATCAGTAATTTCTATTGCATAATTATTGCAACTTTTATTTTGTTTTGTTTATCATTTCCTCTTCAAACTCATATATGTATTAAAATCATCTTATGATTGTATCACCCACCTTATCGAGTAATGAATTTATAGCTTTTCAAGCTTGTGCATATAAACAATCTCCTTCATTTTAATCCTCCCACTTGAGAAATAACTCACGCTGTATCTCGGCATGATCAATCCCATGGGACTGACGACCTCTTCCACAGAAGAAGTCAAGAGTAACACTTTAGCTATACAGGATAGGTCAAAAGGTCCTTGGTGGACATCCCACGGCCTCTTCCATACAGGTAAGATGTCAAATAATATTTTGACTAATATCTAGGATAGGCCAAAAGGTTCTTGGTGGACTTCCCACGGCCTCATCCATACAGGTTAGCGTCATCGAATAATATTCCGACCAATCACCCCAGATAGGTAAAAACAAAATAAGAGCATATAAAAAAAAGATTCATTGACAGCACTAACATGTTGATATAAGAAAGAATCAAAATTCTGATACAAAATAATAACAATATATAGATAAAATAAAAAAAATGCATCTTCAAGTGATAATACATGATATCAAAGTCCTCCTCACTACTTGGAGATGCTCCCTTGGACTCACTCTCGACTCCTTCATCTCACGAATCGGCAAGGGTCTTGAATACTTGGTTGGGAGATAGATTCTCAACACAGCTCGATTTTGCGATGTAGATTCCTTTTAGGAACCCTCGGATGAAACCCTCTAAACATTGGTGCTCCAAGTCCTTCACTTCAACATCAAGAATATGATTACGAGCTTCCTGGACATGGTCTTCAATAGTATCACGATAAGCTAGGGAGTTCTTAAAGTCTTCCGCCTTCAAGAAGATTTCATTTGTTTACACATTATAAGCTCCTTCTCGAAAGCGATCTTGTAATGCTTTCTTCTCCGGTTCGAGCTTTCTTCTCTCTGCAGAAGTGCCTTGAGTCTTTTCTCTCTTCGGCGAGTCTCTGCACTCATCTCAGCTCATCACGAGTCGCTCCACCTCGGCGAGAAGAAGTGACATGTTCTAGCTTCGATTACCTTAGTTGATCCTCCAGTCACCACTTCTTTGGCCATTAACACTCATCTTTCATACCGCCTTGCATATATTTTACTTTCACAAATTCAGATTCCACTCTCAAGCGACACCCAAATGAGTCGATATTGTATTTGAGCTACCTACAAAAAAATCATCCAAATGTTACATAAAGAAAAAAAAAAAGAATGAGGAAGAAGACAATGTGCTAATTCATGCTGTTGATGTACTGTACATACGTGCTTTAACACCTCTTCAAGAATATGCTTGAAAGAACTTCCCATTATGAGTTGAAATAATAAACTCTCGAGAGAGGCCAACGGGGTCGAACATCTTCTCAGATATTTGATTGATGCCTCTTCGAGGAAAATGAACCTCGCTATATCACTGACTTTGATTGCCTCGAACCCGGTTGATTGAGGACTTGGCGCCTTTTAGAGGAAAACAGTCTGTATGACTACGGGCCGTCCTCAGTGGTGGTCAGATGAGGCCGCTCTTTGAGGAAAATCGATCTTATGAACTACGGGACTCGATCGCCTCAAACCATCACGATTGGCGCTCTTTCAAGGAAAATCGAGCCTCGCCGTATGACTACGCCTTGATCACCTCGAGCCGGTCGGTCAACATTTGACTTCTTTCAAAGAAAAGGAGCTTCAGTATGAACTACAGCCTTGACTCATTGGGTGTAAGAGATAGTTCACCTCGAGGAAAACAGCCTCATTATGACTAAAACTAGATCCTGAGCCGGTCGGTGAGGACTTATTTGAGGAAAAAGCCTCGCCGTGTGACTAGGCCTTGATAAACCTCCGACATTCTCTTGAGAAGAAGAGGAACACTAGATATAGATTTATTGCCTTCTCCGGCTATGTATAGACCCTATAAAAAGGTAAAATTAAGAAAAATAGCTGAAAATTGCCAAAATCGCGAAAACTATTGAAAACCGCGCGCTCATGGCATGAGTTTGTCTCAACGCATGGACCGCCGCTTCATGCGAGCCTTCATGACGAGTTACCTGACGAGGCTTGACTTTCCACCGTTCGTCGACTGTTTACGTTCATGAATTGAATCAGCGACGCCGATCGAACCAGACCTCGTTGATCACCCAGAGGGATCCGTTCGCGATCTGCGACAACATGCGCGTGGGCGCTTAGTACCTTCCTGCTTGAACACCCTCAATGTAAGTGCAGATGGGTCGTAATCAATCTTTTTCGCGTATACATCCGGTGCACCCACCCTGATTATAATGTTTTGTTTCCATGAAGATCTGTTCTCTCAAAATGTATGGTTAATGGACCCGCAAATTTCGTTGAAGAATTTGCTATTTTCAAGTATTTGTCATATATATTTTTGGATGATTGAATTATGTCATCCAAATAGAGATGATATGACATCGAAAATTACTTGGTCAGCACGAATCTTGATGTTGAAAGCAATATGATTCAATCAGACCAACTTCAGATCAGCGGCGATTATCAATCGACTCTTAAACATGGAGTGTTTATAGTCAAATCGAGCGTCTTGATGAGCCGGATATAACAAGCCCAAGATCTCATAATTCCGACTTCATTTGAGCATTCAAATACTTAAATACATCAAATGATCAAAGGAATAGCGTCAGATGGAGGTGGTTCAAATTTTGCATGTATTTAAACGTCCTCCAATATATAAATAGCCTCATTCTCACGAGAAGCCCGCAAAGGAGGAGAGTTATGCGAAAATCCTCCAAGCATAATCGTGCCACCATTCGGATCGCCGACCACGGTTGCCAAAACACCCGGCCGCCGCATGCCATCGCCCACCTCCATGCCGATCCTCATCGTCGTCGGTCTTCGTCATGCGTCACGCCGACCTTTGTGCCGACACCGCGCCGTCGTGCCGTCATGGGTTGATGCGACCGTCTCATCCCGCCGTCGTCTTACCATCCATCGCCTTGCGAAGACCTTCATCGTCATCCGGACGCCAGCTTCGCCCGTAATCACCTAACAACTACAACTGAGCGTGACTATAGTTATTGTTATGCGATTACTTTATTCGATTCTCATATCAATTATGTAATCGTTATCGGAAAATTTTGTACTCTCGAAGATATATAGTAAGATTTTTCTTGGGGTAGGCTCCGTGATTTTTTATCTTTTGATTTTTTAACGTAAAAATTCAGTTTTCTTATTAATTCTTGAAACATCTGTCTTTGAACTCCGCAAATCTAAGTAAACTTTACTTTCTGATTGGTTTTCTTGACAATTATTATAATTAAATTAATAATTTTACTCTTTTTTTGTCTGATAGTTATGTCAAATAAAAAGTGTAAATAATTATAATTATCATTATTATTTATATTTATTTATTATATAGATTATTTTATTTATTTATATGTATATTATTATTTTTAATAAAATTTATCACCCCATTTAAATGGTGCTGCTTCCAGGGAAAGAGGTTGGCCTAATAAAAATAATTTTGATCATTAGAGGCAATACGAAAAGTTGAATTTTTTAATGTTTTACAGCTCACTTTTATGGGAGCTTTTAATGAAGCGGAATTTGGGGCTATATCTTCGAGGCATAAGGTGCAGTACACTGATAATAAAATTTTTTAATTCATTTTAAGATGTGGTAACACATCGTAAATTTTATATATATATATATATATATATATATATATATATATATATATATATATATATATATATATATATATATATATATATATATATATATATATATATGTATCACACATTCAGACTTCAGTGATTCTTGACACCACCAAATCTTGATTTCCTCCATTAAGTTATAGGCTCCAATTCTCCTTGTTGAAGCGAAATTGACCTAATTAAGCGTATCTTATATTTAAGCTTTAGTGTGATTCTAAGCTTTTCTATGTAAAGGTTTCAAACAATCTTGGATAGGATGTAAACACTACGTGATTCTAGGTCATTGTCGTTAAACTTTTAACAACATAAAATACATATTTTTTTGTATTGAAAAATTTTGTCCTCCAACAGAGGTAAGAATTCCATATCCATTTCAGACATATGCTCTAATGAATGTATATATATGTTCTAAAGTTTTTCATATATGTACTCTATCTTCTAAAGTTTTTATGTATATACCTTTTGAGGTTTCTCAATGTACCTTTTGAGGCTTTTGATTTCTAAAGTTTTTAATGTATATAGACGAGATTTTGATGTACATATCTTATGAGGCTTTTGCATTTAAGATTTTTGATACATGTCTAGTAACTTATGAGCTTTCACCTTCAAATTTTTTGATGTATATAATGAGACTTTCGCATTTTAAAATTTTGATATGCAAAAGGGATATATTATTATTTTAATTTTATGTTGAACAAATTATTATTCTCCCTCCACTAATAGTGTGTGTTATTATTATTTTTATTATTAGATCAATATTACTCATATTGATCTACATTGTAAGGATTATAATGTGATCATTTGTAGAATATTTGAATATTGATTTGTTGCGTGCTAGAAAATCAGTTGCGGTAAAATAAAGTTTACGCCTTTAGCTTTGTTGTGGAGTTATAACAAGAATTAATAAGAAAACAAATTTTATGTGGAAAAAATCTCGAAAAGATAGAAAAATCATGAGGCTAGAGTAAAATTTTCCACTATGTATCTATTTTAGTTCAAAATTTCCCGATAACAATTACAAAATTTATGAGAAGAGGCGATAATGGGAATCCCAAAATCGACAACAATATATAGTCACGTTCAAATTATAGATTCTTTGTAGTAGATGATGGTGAACAGCGGATGTGGTGGCGATGAAGATCGTGGTGATACGATGGCCGGCGATGTGGCGCGGCGATGATGGTAGTGATGGCGGTGGTTCGATGATGACCGGCGGATGGTTGATCGGCGGTGGCAGCGACAAGTCGGCGGTAATGACCGGCCGGCGGCGAAGATTAACGATGAAGATGGTGGTGGCGGAGATAGCGGTGGTTGGCCGGGGGGTTCGGCAGTGATCACGATTATGCTTGGAGGATTTTCAAGCTTTAGAGTCCTCTCCTCTTTTTTACTTGTGCTCCCCTCATGTGAAGAATGAGGGGATATTTATAGATTAGAGGAGTGCGTTTCTGTAAATACATGCAAAATCCAAACCACTTCCATCGGACGGCTCAAAATGATTCCTTTGATCATTTGATATATTTTAAGTATTTGAATGCTCAAATGAAGTTAGAATTATGAGATCTTGGGCTTTAGATTTGACCCGTCAAGGCGTTTCGATTGAATATAAACACTTATATGTTTAAGGGTGATTGATAATAAGCGCTTGATCTAAGTTAGTTTTGATTCAAAAAATTTTAATGTCATATCAGTTGCCCCCTATTTTTGGATGACATTATTTCAATCATCTAAAAATATATATGTCAAATACTTGAAAATAACAAATTCTTCAACGATATTTGCGGGTCCATTAACCATACATTTTGAGAGAATAGATCTTCATGGGAGCACAAAATTATATTCACGGAAGCGGGTGCAAGGCATGATGTGTCTTAGTCTTGGCAGAGATTTGGATTATGGACCCATATGGGTACTTACAAATGCTGACTCGGTGCGTCTGCGGTGCACCTTGAGCGCTAGCGCCTGCAGCGTGCCCATGAGCGGTCAGCGTATCGTCTGGAGCGCCTTGAACTCTCGCGCACCATGAGCGGCCTATCCGCGGTGGCGAGCATGCGTCGTGGCTGTGTGAATCACGGGCGAGCTGGGCTGGCGCCGGTGGCCGGCTCTGACAGTTTTGGGTTGGGCGGATTGCGAAGGCCACGAGTTTGTCGAATCCATGTAAGCAGCGGGCGGGTCGAACCTCAATGGCGAATTCATGAGTTGGCGTCAGCAGCAGGTTCAGCGGACCTGGAAACGCCGATGAGTTTGCAATTTTCTTTAATTTTTATCTTTTGTCCCTATGTCTATAAAACTCCTTAGCAGGGAGAAAACAAATCTCGTGCTCTCTTGTTCCTCTTCTTTCAAGAGAAAGCGTTGGCGATTAAGGCCCGTGTTCATCTGGCGAGCTCGTTTTCCCTCGAAAAGCGTTCTTGTCAGTCGGACCGACCGGGTTTGGAAGCGATCAAGGCCCGTAGTTCATCTGGCGAGTCTCGATTTTCTCGAAGCGTCATTATCCAGGTCGATCGGGTTGAGTTGATCAAGGCGTGTATCTGACGAGCTCGATTTTCTCTCGAAAGAGGCATCAATTGTCCTTGTCGGACCGATCGGGTTTGGAGTCAATCAAGGCCGTGTTATACGAGGCTCCAATTTTCCCTCGAAGAGGCGTCATCTCGTCGGAGGGTTTGGAGTTAGGCGTCGAGATCATTTTCGAAGATGTCAATATCATCGTCGGTGGGTTGATCAAGACTCATAGTTCATATGATGAGGTGTTTCCTCAAAAGACATCAAGCTCGTTGGACCGGAGTTCAAGGCGTACGTAGTTCATGGATCGGTTTTCGAAGAGACGTCCTCGTGAGGGTTGAGGCATTCAAGGCCGTGGTTACTTCTTCTTGTAGGAATTGGATTTCTTGAAACTTCAATGGATGGTTTGATAAGATGGCGAGAAGCGTTAATTAGGAACCGTCATTCGAACGACTCAAAAAGTTTGGCAGGTAATTTCAGAGCATCATTAGAGAGGAATAACTTCTCTCTTTTTTGATCTCATATGTATGTATATCCTTTTCGTCAGATCGTAGGTGAAAAATTTTATCCCAAGCTGTCAGTGAGCGATAGAGTTAGAAAAGGATATACCCAAGTATTGGGGTGAGTGAGTTACTTCACAAAATTCTTAGATTTTGGTCATTTCTCTCTCTCTCTCTCTCTCTCTCTCTCTCTCTTATTTATTTATTATGTATTTTCACAAGATGATAGCCGGAAGAAAACCTATAGTGTGACAGCTACAGATGATATACCATCCACTGTCACATCAGATAGTTTAATGGTATTCAGTAGAAAATTTTGCTTCCCTAATGAGTTGGTGGCTATTGTTGCCAAAAAGTTTGATCGAGTCTGTTCACCTGCGATACTTCTTGTTTTAGATGATTCTTCATGCGGGATGATTCCCTTTGGCTCAGTTGATTGAGATCTTTAAAATATGTGGTGTAGCATTTACAATTTTCATTTGAAGCTTTAGTGATCATCGCCGGTTTATCTTCTTTAGAGTGTGGTGTTACTTTGAACATCAAATACTTATGAATGTGTAGATTCACATGTGATGCTCAGGGGCGTGTTTCTTGTTGGTAAGGGTGGATAGAATTTTCAGCAGGGATCCATCTAGTGGTTTAATGGATTCTTTTTGTGAAAAATGAGTGTTAAGGCTAAATAAGACTCGAGGATCAGCTAAAGTGTAAACGAGCTAGCGAATGTCACTTCTCTTTCTCTCTAGCGTTAGGAGGTGGAGCTCGTGATGAGTGATTGAGGTGAGAGACTTGAAAGAGAAAAGACTCACTTGCGGAGAAGAAAGCTCTCGGCGGAGAAAGTATTACAAGATCGTCTTTCAAAGAAGGAGCTTATAATGTTAGAAGAGAAAGTAAATGAAATCTCCTTGAAGGCAGTGGAAGACTTTAAGAACTCCCTGGCTTATCGTGATACTATTGAAGACCATGTCTAAGAAGCTTTTAATCATATTCTTGATGTTGAAGTGAAGGACTTGGAGCACCAATGTTTAGAGGAGGCTTCATCCGAGGGTTCCTAAAAGGAATCCGCTTAGTATATCGCAAAATCAGAGCTAGTGTGAGAATCTATCTCCCAAAATGTCGAAGACTCTTGATTCAGGAGATGAAGGAGTCGAGAGTGAGTCCAGGAGCATCTCATTAGTGAGGAGGAGTTATCATATATATCACTTGAGGATGCATTTTTTTCTTTTATTTATGTATTGTTATTATTTTATATCAGAATTTTGATTCTTTCTTATATCATCATGTTAGTGTTCTAAATGAAAAAAAAAATTTTAGTTGATATGCTCTTGTTTTATTTTTACCTATCTAGGGTGATTGGTCATTCGACAACGCTAACCTGTACGGATGAGGCCATGGGAAGTCCACCAAGAACCTTTTGGCCTATCCAGGTATTAGTCAAAATATTATTTGACATCTTATATGGGCGAGGTTGATCAAGTCCCCATGGGATTGATCATGCAGATAAGATACAACGTGAGTTGTGCATTTCTCAAGTGGGAGGATTAAATGAAGGAGATTGTTTATATGCAACAAGCTTGAAAGAAAAGCTATAAATTCATTACTGATAAGGTGTTGATGAGTTTGAAGAGGAAATGACGAGACAAAATAAAAGTTGTAATATATAGGAATTGCGATAATATTTTCGGAGATTCTCAGTATTCCAAGTTTGAGGTAAAGTTTTTCCCTTTGGATCCTTGAGCTTGAATATTCCTGGCTTGACCATAGCTATAACTACATATGACCCATCCCAAAGAGGTGAGAGTTTATTGCGTTGAGAGCCTTTGCACAGTTTGAGACATCGGGGACCAAGTCACTTGATATGTGGGATGGTTTTACTCTTGTTGAAGTGATGAGCTACCCTTTGGTGATAGGCGATCAAGTAGGGCCATGTCACGAGTTTGGGGAGTAGGTCCAAGTCTGTCGAGTTTTCTTCATTACCATTATGAACGAATAATTGAGCTCTTGGACTTGGAACCCCAATATCTACTAGTATAATAGCTTATGTGTCGAAACACAAGTTATATGGTGTCTCACTAGTCGGGGTTCGCGATGTAGTGCGGTAAGCTCAAAGAACATTAGAAAGCTCATCAACCCATTGCCCCCTTCTCGACGTGTTTTAGTCCTTTGAGTATAGTCTGTTGGTAGCATCAATCATTAGTTTGAGGATGTTACAGTGCGCAGCGAATGTGAAGATCTTTACAAAAGGGCGTAAAGACTTTTCCGATTGGGTTCCATTATGATGATCTTTGCAGAAGACCAAATCGACATACTATATTTTTCAAATAAATTATTTAGCATTTTCCATGATTTTAGCGAGTGGTTCTTCCACCCATTTAGTGAAGTAGTCAACCTCTAAAATGATAAACTTTCGTTATCGGTGCTTCTCGGAAGGTCCCATGATATCAATTCCCAGCAAAAGGCCACGGGCTTTGAATGGATAAGAGGTCTATATGCGGCATGTGAGGAGGTTAGAGTTGACAACTTGCACATTTTTTGTGAACTCAAGGCATCTTGTTTCGTAGCCAATAGAATCCTTGCCTTATAATTTTAAGGGCTAGCGCCCTTCCTCTAGGTGTTCTCCACATATCCCAAGTGAACCTCTCTTAATCGTAATTGGCCTCGATGGTGAGAGGCATTTGTGGTATGACCCGAGAAAAAAGCTCATTTTATATAGTTCACCTTGATAATAATAAAGTTTGAAGCTTATCTTGAGATAAGTTAGCAGTTGGGTCTTGAGGAAGGGTCCTTCTTGTAGAAAAGACGGATGGGGTCCATCCACGAAGGTTCATTTATCTCATTAATTGCTTGTATTACCGACCCTTGGATACTTGAAAATATATTTCTTCAACATGTCTCTCTTAAATAGATCTCCGGTAGCGATGTAGCTAGCAAGCTTAGCGAGGCGTCTTCGAGTATTCTTCTCTCATATGTGAATGATTTGATGTGTCTTGAAATGGGCAAGAAGTGACTTTACTAAGTTGAGGTATTACGCCAACTGAGGATTATGAGTATTAAAGTTTCCCTCAACCTGGGAGGCAACAAGCTGAGAGTTAGTATGGATCACTAAGTCTTGAGCTTACCAATCGATGGTGAGTCTCAACCCTGTGATGAGAGCCTCATATTCAGCCATATTATTAGTTGCAGAAAAATTTAGGCGAAGTCCATACTCTAAGGTATTATCTTTGAAAATGAGTAAGATTCCTGCTCCGACACCAGTATTTCCTGAAGCTCCATCAACATAGAGGGTCCATTGAGGAGATGAAAGGCGTGTAGTAGATAGCTCATTTGGAGTTGGGGCAGTGCATTCCACTATAAAGTCTGTGAGTACTTGAGACTTTATATTAAATAGTAGGAAATATATCAAACTCTCCAATTCTAGACCATTTAACCTCAGATGCTCTAGTTTATGTAGAATGACCCTTAATGGTAAATGAGTGTAAGCGATAGTGTGAGCTTGGAAGTATGGACATAATTTTTGCGAAAGAAAGCTAGAGCCACCATATCGCTAGTGGATAATGACTTTCTATATCGAGAGAATTTTCTTGACATAGTAAATTGGTCATTGTATCTCATTTTCTTCTTACTAAAATTGAGCTTATGCGTGGAAGAGAGATTGAGATATAAGTATAACATCTCTCCTTGAATAGGCTTGGATAGTAGGTGTGGAGATGCTAAATACTCCCTTAGCTGCTCAAAAGTAGTGACATTCATCCAAGAAAATTATTATTTTTAGCTCTCTTTAATATTTTAAAGAATGACAAGTATTTATCTCCAGAACGGGCTATGAAACGGGATAAGGCATAAATTCGTCCATTCAAATGTTGAACTTCTTTGATATTCTTCGGAGGAGTCATATCTTTGAGAGCTTTGATTTTCTCGGGATTGGCCTCTATCCTATGGTGGGTTACCATAAACCCAAGAAATTTTTACGTAACCCCAAAAACATACTTGGTCGGGTTAAGTCGCATGTTATAACGTCGAAGAAGATTAAAATATATTTCTAAGTCAGAGATATGCTATGATTCTTCCAAGATTTTTACTAATATGTCATCCACATATACCTTCATTGTGCGGCCTAATAGGTCTTTAAAAATCTTATTCATAAGGCGTTGATAGGTAGCACCAGTGTTTTTTAACCCTAACGACATAACTTGGTAACAGTATAAACCTTTATATGTTTGAAATGCTGTAGCTTCTTCATTTGTTGGGTCCATTTTTATTTGGTTGTAACCAGAATAAGCATCCAAAAAATTGAGCATTTGATGTCCATACGTAGCATCGATCAATTGATCAATTCGAGGAAGAGGAAAACTATCTTTCGGGCAAGCTTTATTAAGGTCAGTGTAATCAATACACATTCTCCATGTTCCATTTATTTTCTTAGCCATGATTATTTGCCATGTAGGGTAATGTACCTCGTATGAATCCCTTAGGAGCTTGTTAACTTCTTGCTCAATAGCTTGGAAGCGTCGATCGGTGCAAAACTCGCTTCTTTTTTGATGGTCGTTTGAATGTTGGATCAATCTTGAGGAGTGCATGATCACATTGAGTCAACCCACGCATATCGTCGGACTCAAGCGAAGATGTCTTGATTTCGAAATCTATGTATTTTCCTTTGTTCTTACGAGGCGAGATCCACTTGCTGTTGTAGTGGTTGGTCATCGATAATGCAATAGAGAGCAAGTCTTCTACGAGCGAAAACTTTGGTACTTCTTCATCTCAAAATTAAAATCTTGATCTTTGAAGGTCATAGAAGGCGTGGTTGAGCTTGTGCGAGATAACATGATGTGTTATTTATTGATTTTCATAGACCACCCCCAACTCAATGGGGTTGGAAATTTCATCTTAAGATGAGAATCTGCGAAAATTGATTGGAGGGCCTTCCAAAGATAGCGTTATATCTTTGAATCTAAATTGGATTGAATGAGTCACTTGAGAATTCTCGGGATAAGGAAGGGTGATTGTCCCTCTACCTGCGGGGAGATTATCAAACCGTATAATGGTCTACGGGTTGGAGCTTTTCTTAACCAAGTTCATGCTTGAAATGTGGGTAAAATAAGACATCAGACTCCCATTGTCAATCAAAATTCTCTTAACATTATAGCATGGGTCGATCCATCGCGATGATGTGGATCTTGATGAGGAACATATGGACTCCTTCTAAGTCAAGTCATTAAAAGTGATGGAATGATCAATACGAGACTTCTTTAACTCTTGCTCTTCAGAGGTAGTAATGAGAACTCGATTAGATAGTATTGGTCCTCTACGATTGTTTCAATTTTCCCAATTTGTTTGATTCTTATTTTGTTATTTACGTGATGATTGTCACGGTTGCCCCAATTGGAGGTTATGTTTGTTTGAGTTGATTGATTCTTCACAAATCGTAGATATCCTTATTGAATGAGCCTCTTGATTTCTTCTTTGAGTTGTTTGCATGCCTCTAGTATGTCCGACTTGATGGAAGTGACAATATTGCTCGATTTCGAATTTGGTTTTATGGATGCGGCCACTTGATGGTTTCTTCTTCATCTCGAATAGCCATCGAGGAGGTTAACACGAGATGTGTTGCTGTGTATTCCTTTTACGGTGTGGTTCACGTCGTTGATGTGAGGTGGAGGAGATCCGCGGTTGTTGTTGCTTCTTTTAATGGGGTCATTCCACACAGGGCACTCTTACATTTTCCTGTAGATTGTTCAAATTGTTTGCGATGGACATTAATAGCTTCATCGGTAGAAATTTGTACTTTTATACGATGAACTAAGTTGGCATATGAGCAGACCATATCTCGCATTAGTGGTGAGTAAAAGGCCTGAGCCTCAGGAAAACTCCTCTTAATAGTTGGTTACACTCGGTATTTGGCGAGCTTCTAAGGAGAACCTCACGGAAGTATTCCTTAAGTGATTCACCCTCATTTTGATGAATAATGGAGAGATGGGAGAAATCTTTAATGATCCTTGGTTTGCAATGAAGCTTACAAAAATCTTGGCGAGTTAGGTCAAAGGTATGGATGGATCCCCTTGGAAGGGAGTAGAACCAAGTGCGGGCTTAGGGTAAGGAAAAAACAAAGCGGTGTGTCGAGCTCGTTGGATATGCATGATTCTGTAATGTCGATGTGTTCATATGGGTGATTGCCCCATCATAAGAATCAATGCTGGAAGCTTGAAACCCTACGAATAGGATGTTGAAGAATAGCTTGGTAAAGGTGAAGACTCATAGCATGATAAGAGGGAAGATGATTTCCATCTTTAAGGTGAAATTCATCTTGCATTAAGCGTCGTAATTATGCATGTATAACATGACGAGTGGGGTCAAAAGGATGAGCGTGCTACCGGTAATATTGGTGGATTAGCGGTCGGTTGAGGCGTGATGGATGAGTAGAACTAGCGTGTCGAGAGATCGACATCCGGCGGAAGCGGAGGAACTTCGGTGTCAAGAAGATTAGCATTTTGACCTCCACTAACGATCGATCTTGGGGAGATGTGTTTTGCAGTGGTAGTTTGTGTTCCTCGTAAAGTAGGATCATCTCATTTTGAGACTCTTCCATTCGGACACGATCTCTAAAGAGATTCCTGGCCTTCACGATAGGTCCACCTATCGGGGAAGTGAAGCAGAGCGTCCTTGGTTGATTGGTTTTGAGTGTGAGAGTTTGGGCGGGAGGCTTAGTTGTTATGAGTATTGCTTTGGCCATAATGTGAGTGTTCACATTATGATTGAAGGGTTTTCTTCCATGGCGCATCAAGCGTGCATGCTAGAAAACCGGTTGTGGTAGAGTAAAGTTTACGCGCTTTGTTGAGTTCATCACACACAAATGTTTAAAGATTAATAAGAAAACTCAATTTTACATGAAAAATCGAAAAGGGAAAAATCATTAGCATCTTCCATATCTTTGAGTTCAAAATTTCCCCGATAATGGGATTACAAAATTGTATATGAGAAGGGCTGACAATGAGAATCCCATAATTAGAACAATATATAACGCGTTGTAGATTGCTAGTGGTAGATGATGATGGTGATCACGTGATGAGACGTTGTGATGATAGTGAAGATGGCCGGCGATAATGGTAGTGGACGATGTAGTGCGAAAGTCGGTGGTCATGATGATGATGGCGATGATAGTTGTGGATGGCGGCGGCGATGGTGGCGGTGATGACCGGCGATGAAGGTGGCGGCGATGATCGGCGGTGGTTGGACCGTCAGTGGTGGCTGAATTACCGATTATGCTTGGAGGATTTTCAAGCTTTAGAGCTCTCTCCTCTCTTGCTTGGCTCCCTCATGAAGAATGACTATTTATAGATTAAAGTAGTGACATTTACGTAAATATATGCAAAATCGAACCACTCCACCATCCGGATGGAAAATGATTCCTTTGATCATTTGATGTATTTTAACTATTTGAATGCTCAAATGAATTCAATTATGAGATCTTGGGCTTGTTAGATCCGGCTCGTCAAGGCTTCGATTTGACTATAAACACTCCATGTTTAAGGGTGATAATAAGCTTGATGCGGGTTAGTCTTGATTGGTCATTGATTCGACATCAAGATCGTGCATCGACTAGTAGAATTTTAGTGTCATATCATTATTAAATTTGTTAAAGATAATACATTATTTTCTATATAATAATGCCTTATGATTAAAAGAAAAGAAATATTATGTATTTGAAATATTTTAAAGATACCTACTATGAATACAAGCTAAACAACCTATTTCTCTCTCTCTCTCTCTCTCTCTCTCACTCTCTCTGCATTTACATTGTTCATATGTCATAACATGCATGTAACAATAAGATAAATTGAAGCTTCTTATATTATTACATATATTGAGAATATTGGGTTCTTCTGGGCTTACGTAATTTTAGAAAAAACTTCTTATTTTGCAAACCAAAGCATGCTTCTTTTAAAATTATCATTATCAATATGTAGGCTAGCTATAGATACATGATGATTTAGAATTTCGGCTCAATAATAAATCACTAGTTGAGCTTATTGAAATATATTTGAGTATTATTCAAGCTCAAGCTCATGTTTTACATGACTTGTTGGCTCATTGAGCCATATAATAAAGTATTTAATTTTCACTGAAAAAGAATAGATCAACCAATCAAATAAAAGTAAACTTACTTTAATAAACTCCACTTTTTTTTTCTTTACCCTTCAGTTTACAGTGGAGGCAAGGGACTAAGGAGGATAGAAATGAGTTATCTTGCATTCTTTATTTATAGAGATCATCTTTGTAGAGCTCACATTATTGAATGACAAATATATGCAGACAAAAAAGTTATCTTATAAAATATTTAAATGATTCTCATTCATAAGAATGAACATTTTCATGTATTATGAGGATGATATCTCAAAGTTTGTATAAAATAATAAAATCATGCACATATATTATGAGATAATGATTATACTTTAAATCAATGTCTGAAAAATATGCAAGCATTCTTCAATGATATGCATGCTTTATGAACAAATTCTCTAAATTTAATTTCAAATGCTTTAAAAGCATAATTATCTCTTCAATTGAAAATTAGTAAAATTGAAATTAGCTTTATATTGCCTGATCATTTGCCAAATGCTTAGTATAGTGTTTGAAGATGTTTCATAGGCTGAAAATAATAATTGATTGTTTTACTCTCTCTCCCTCTAAGAAGTGTATAAATTTTTTTAATAAAGTAATTATTAATTTAAAATATATGTGTTTCTTAAAATTTAAATCTTTAAAATTGATACATGTGTATGCTCTTCAGCATGATGTTTTAATTTTTGTAAAATTTCTTATGATTTGATTACGACAAATCCTAATATCTGAGTTTGATAGTTTAAAATAAAAATAATTAGAGTATTAGATTTGTAAATATATAAACTTGGGTGATATGTATGTAATTCTCAATTAATATTAATGATTTTTTATTGGATGTAAATAATAATTCATTCATTGCACAAGAAAACCATAATTTTTTTTATTCTGCATTTTGGTTCTATATTAGATTCAGTGCACTTGAATTTTTAATAATTAAAGAAATCAGCAATAAATGATTCTTCCTCCATGTGTCAATAGCTTATTGGAAGAACTTTTTCTGTTAATGGTAATATTAAATGGTGATTAAATTTTTTTGTGATATACATATAACTTATTTTGTGAAAAATATTAAAATACTAATGATTAGAAAAATATTACGTCATAAAACTTTTGACCTAGAAATTTTTAAAAAATAATAAACTATTTTACTTTGACTTATTAATTTTATATGTGCATGAAATGTTTTTTAATAATAAAATAATGAAAAGTAGTTGAGAAATAAAAAAAAAACTATGTAAAATTGAATGTATTTAATTGATTATTTAAGATATTTATTTTTAATATAATGTGTAATTGAGCAAATATCCTCGTTTATATTTTATTAAAAAATATATTAGAAAGTTCTTTTAATTGAGACTATCCTTAATAAGGGATAATCTTTTACATTGATGGATTGCTTATTCGAATAGGTGAAGTCATAATGCTTTCCTCTGACATTTCAAAATGATATCATGAAATGAGCTATCTCTCTTTTTTATTTATGGGGAGATGGAGTGAATCTTTGAATTCTACATTTAATATTAAATATATAAAGAAAAAATAAATTATATTGTGAAATGAGTTTGTACCATCTTTTATAGAGAGAAGAATCTTTATATTGCCCGTCTCATTTAATACTGAATATATATATATATATATATATATATATATATATATATATATATATATATATATATATATATATATATATATATATATATATATATATCTTATATTATATATAAAAGAATTTTAAATGAGTTATCTTTCCTCATTTATAAAATAAGATCATTTAATAAAATATATAAAAATACTTCGTGAAATGAGTTGCCACACTCTTGGAGAGAGAATCTTTATGAATTCTATCTCATTTAATAATGGATATAATATATATATATATATATATATATATATATATATATATATATATATATATATATATATATATATATATATATATATATATATATATCTATATCTCTATTTATGGAAGAGAGAGAATCCATATAGAGCTCAACTCAATTTAATAACTAATATTTAATGAAAATTATATTCTAAATAAGTTATACCATTCTTTATTTATTTATAGAGGGAACCCACTAAAGACGGACTTATATGTGTCAGGGGTGGGCAATTTGCCCATCAAGGTGAAATTTACATCCTGAATTTTATCATTTTTATATCTACTATTTTGCTTATATAAAATTTAGTTTTTTGCTCATTGCCTGCCCGCAGTCTTAAAGCACGCCGCAAAATAATATGGGGAGAGGTTGATCGCCATTTTTTCTAGTTTGTGTCTGATTAGATTGGTACCTCATTGAGCTACGATAAGTTAAAATTTACTTCTTCATGATTTGGCCTGTAGTTTTGACCCCAAAAATGCTGTTTGGGAACATACTGGGCTGAGTTGTATTAATCTTAACATAAAAATTAGTTGCAACGTGATGTGTTAACTTTAACTTAATTTGAAATTTATTATAAGATTTTAGAAAAATCTATTGTCATCCAGTATTTTTATTATTATTATTAATTTGAATTTAATGTCAGACTGTCGTCATATTATTGTGCTTTCCTGCTTTTAAATTTAATCCTCTTGCTCAATCCTTCATGTGTATATATATACAATTATGTTTATATTTATATTTATATTATTTTATAAAAAAAAAGGCAGTGATGCTTACTTTGAACTTATGAGTAGAGAATAGAGATCATTTACCGTCAATATAGGGACATTTTTTTTTTTGTATAAAAGCAAAGTTTATTAGGTTTAAATTTTTCTATCAAATGTGCAGAATACTCGAAAAGAAGAAGAACAATAGATATTTTCAAAATCAATATATAAAGAAAAAAGTCATTTGGTAAATTTTTGGATGAATTATAGGCATAGCAAAAAAGTTTATATTACAAATAAAAAATATAATATTAATCTTCATGATCAGCTAGATTTGTATCATGATATTTTTATCCTTACAATACACTAACAACAACAACAAATACAACTCTTGTATCGTATCATGATATAATTTGATCTTGCAGTTTCTTTCATGCAAATTGTAATATTTCTTTCATCAACCTTTGCATTAAAAAGAGGAGTCAAAATACAATTAAAAAAAGTGTAGCTTTATCATAGGTTCATACAAGATCACTGTTACATGTAATATAATGTATATACTATTGAGAGCACTAACATCGAGGGAATCATTATTGAATTGCATTATAAAATAGTCTAATAAATACAAATCTAAGAATGTAATTTTGCTAAACCAAAAATAATAACAGAAAATAAATATCCAACAAATGTAATTTTGCTAAACCAAAAATAATAACAAAAAATAAATATCCTTACAATAAAAAGAAAAGTAAGAAAATAAAAATATTTTTTCCTTGAAAAGTGTTGAAGATTAAGCAGTAAATGGAAAAGAAATAAGACTATAAATAATGTATTTAGGATATGTGAATCAAAATTTTAGATAACTGAATTAGAAACACAAGTCAAAATGTATAATAAATATCATATAAATATTTTTCTACATTTATATTTTTTAATAATTGTTTTCAGTAAAACAGGACAGATAAATTTTGTCATAATGTGATTTACTCTATCAGATATTCATCAAATATTTTACCATCTCTATGATAATAGTAGAACTGCAAACATAACCAGACAATTTGCGTCATCTAGCATTTGACAACATACAAGCATTGCTCTAGGCTTCAATTAATAAATTTATAGTAAACTAGTGAAGGAACACAACTTTCCTGTTACATAACAATCTGTTAGTATTAAAAAAATAGCTTTCATGTTTAGCATGAACATTATATAAGTGTTGTAGCATTTCCCAAATAAAATCACTGGCTTTGCGATAGCTTACTCTATCAAACAAATAAGCTCAACAAAACAATATCTATATATATTAATCAAAGAAATGAACAATAAAAGAGCCTCAACATGAAAGCTATTTTTGAATACTAATATTGTACAAAAAATGAAAGTTGTGTTCATTCACTAGTTTACTATAAATAATTCTATTAACTGAAGCCTAGATAATGTCGTGTATATTTTTACACAATTGTCAAAAGCTAGATGATGCAAATTTGTCTGGTAATAATTTTCAGCAATGAAAATTTATTTTTCATCATATAGGCTGCATTGAATTTTACAACTCTGGAAAAATGTACGACCATTTCTTTCTTCTATTCACTCTTTAGCATGATAAAATGCAAGGCAAAAATTTTAGATATTTTATAATCAAGTATCTTCTTAATTTTTGCAAGATAATAATATGTTTGCAGTAAATTCATGAAGAATTTGGGCTTTTATTCTTTCATTGTAATTTTTTAAAAAATTAATTTGGGTTGAATCGTATATTAATATTACTTGGTGGAAATTTAAGATAAAATTGATGGCTTTCTTCTTCATGGAAACTAGTGATTTTCCATCTAAACAATATTTATCACTTTTTTACTATTATTCTTGATATCCTCTAAAATTTATAAATGAAGAGCAAATCTCAAATTAAAGTATATACTTCAAGTTAACAATTTGAGTAAGGCGAGTTGATAATGCTAGAAGCGGGTTAGCTCAAATGAGAACAAATTAAGCTCAAATATGAAAACTTGGTCACTAGCTGGATGATCAAATGACTTTCAAATTTGGCGTCTTATAAAATCGAATTTCGATGAGACAAATCAACGACTAAGATCACTCAAATCAAGATCGTTTGGATGGTCAAATTACCAAAACTATCTATGATCAAATGGATCAATATACACATTCGATAGATTGTTTTAAAATTTTGGCTCAATGACTAAAATGCCCTCTCGAGAATCCATAAATAGATATCATTCTTTTCATGAAGGAGGAGGAAATAGAAAGAACTTGGGAGAAAATTTAGAGAGCTAGAGAAGTTTGAAGTTTATCATCACACATTGTCATCGCTTATTATCATAGATTAGCCATAATAGCAGATTCAGTCCAACTGTTATATTGTAACATAATTAAATTCTATGATTTCTTAAAACATTGTAATCCCATGGGAAGATTCCTTTGTACTCAAAGTTGATATATAGTGAACATCTTTCTTGCTAGGCCATGATTTTTACTCTTCCTCGGGTTCTTCCGTAAAATTCTAGAGTTCTTATTCTATTATTGTGTGTGTGTTGGATTTTCATACATTAAGTCTAGATTTATTATTGCTACAGTTTTATGGCATAGTTTGATCAGAATGAGATTCTCATTACTTTATCATGTTAGACAACCAAGTTTCTCAATAAGATGAAACCACTTATGTGGAGCACTTCATACTTTTTCTGCACGAAGAATGGAAGAACATCAAGCTCGGATCCTTTAGCTCTTTTAGATTTGAATAATCAGAATGTCACAACAATTGGAAATGACCACATGAACAACATGATATAGTTCATTTTATTGAAGAAACTAATGAAGAACCCCGTGATCATGTGAAAATTCCTCATACATCATCTTGATATGAATCCTTATTCATCTTTACTCAACTCATCTTACTTATTGACCAACATTAAATACCTACCTCTTTGATGGGATTGAATCACCCCATTTCATGGAGACAACTGAGTTATTAGAGATGAAATACTGCTTTGTTGAGATGAATTTTGTTAAGAGATAAACTGTTCATCCTCGTCGAGTATTCAAGTATCTTCTCCTTTGCATGATATGGTTTACGATGGGGTTTAAACTACCAATATTAAACCATAATGGAACCTCTCATATGAGCATCGATCATTCTGAGAATATGCATATTCAATGCCCTCGATGCTTTACTCTGAGTTTTCCTATTACTTTTAAAGGGTAAGCTCGTACATGGTTTTATTCCCTTCTCGAGGGACCATTCTCAACTTTGCTCATTTAGATAAACTCTTGTCAAATTTATCTCAGTGAAGAATCATCAAAGACTCTTCTCATCTTTAATCGCAAAATGAAGGAGAAACCCTCAAAAGAATACTTTCAAGATTCTCTTTAGAAGCTTCGTCAAATTCAGTAGATCGAGAGTAGTTTGAGGCGTCTTCCTTGGAGGTCTTGAGTCGAGACCTTTTCACTCTTCATTAATGTGAGATGCCTTTGATCTTACAAATCTTATTAAGTAGAGGCACAAATTACAATGAAGTTATTAGCTCATAGAAGATAATTTGAGAATAACTCTAGCTATGCATCGAAAATCTTACAATAGTATCTCAACAAAAAAGGAAAATATTCAAATGATGTCACATTATGACACTTAGATATACTTCACTAAATGTCTATGGTGATATCATACGGAGATTCAAAATTTTGAATATCTTAAATGGCCAAACCATTGAAATCAAATGGAAAACCAATCATAATATTATCACTTTTCTTGTTCAAAAGGCCATTCAGCGAAAGTTACGTTCATGAAGGAAGAAATTAACGTTTAATACAAGGACATCCCTAGTTGTTGGACGCAGATCATTAAAAGAAGATATGAAGAATCATGGTAAAGCATTGGAGTTATTGGGTAAGAAATATCACCAATACTTATCTAAGGAAAGATCTCACTAAGGCAAGTGACTAAATAAAGTTAAGTTTCTTCTTTACATTGAAAAGTTTAAAGATTTTATTTTATAAAATAAGTTTTTATTATCAATGAAATCTTCTTTTTGTTCATTAAAATCCTTAAAAGGCATACATAGGCCTATGAGAAGCTAACTGCGGATAAGGTATTCACTAGAAAAGACTCAATAAGACAAGTGGTAGACAAAGTCTCCACTAATAACCCACGAAAGGCAGCTCAAATGGGAAGTTAGTAGTGGACAATGTCCTCTATAAACTCAGGATCAAGTGATTGATAAGTCTCCATCATCAAAGGAAAAAAAACTCAAGATCTGGTACATCAAAACCTTAGAAGGAAAAGAGAAGGTGAATTTACATCAAAATCTCGATGTAGCAAGTTAAATTTTTATAAAAAAAATGAAGCAAAAACCAGAAGATACAAGTATATCAAAATCTCGATGTGAAGCTTGAAGGTATAGGTACATTAAAATCTCTAAAGCCTTTGAAGGTCTTACATCAAAAATCTTAATAAACAAAGCCTTGAAGTGCAATTTATCAAAATTCTCAAGGCAAAGATAAGTGTATATATCTTATAATGCAAAGTTATAGAAGATAGGTGAGCAAAGAGGACAGTCATTACAATCTTTATGAGGAATAACCACCAAATTTTGAAAAATGAAACTTCTTTAAGATTATCAAAGTATCATGTTGATAGTTTGTGTTATTTCATCGGATCTCATCATCTCGATGCTTTTAACTCATCTTCTTGTGCAAAGATTTTCGAGAATCTTTAGACATTATGATATAAGAAGGATGCTCACATGAAGATAGTCTCATTTTTGAAGTTTAGAATCACTTAAAGCGGAAGAAATGCATTTAGGTTAGTTGGAAATCTTGAACAGAATAGGCTTGAGATGACACCATTATCTAAATAGTGGAGGCTAAAAAAAAGAAAGAAGCACTAGAATCTCTTAATATGAACTATAGCATAACCTACTTCTCATCTAATGATAATTATCTTTAAAAATTAGAGCAAATAAAAATACGAATTGATAAGCCTAAAAATGTTGAAATAGTTGATGCCTCTCAAGAAAAAATTGGAACTCAATATGATACATTGATTGCCTTAAATTGATTTAGATAACTGGCTCTTTAAATAAAAATGGTCGTATAAGCTAAAGCGATCATTTTAAATGTGATCATAGATATAGTTTCTTTAGGAAAATTAGCCTCATACAAATACGAGCCTTGATCCTCAAATCGGTCCATGAGGACAATTGATGCCTCTCAGAAAGCCTCTATGACTACCTTGATGTTTAAATTCATTAAACAAGTTGACATATCTTTAAAAATAACCTCGTTGTATAACGATTTTTTAAATCAGTACATAGACAAAGATTCGATCTCTCTCGAGGAAAATCAAAGTTGTATGAATGGACCATGCTTAACTTATGGTCCGATGGCTTAATCCACTATCGAGGAAAATAGTTTCTATGAATATTTCATAATAAATTGGTAACGATTACCTCTTAGGGAAAATAATTATGATATCTGAGATCGATTGATGATTCTCGAGGAAAATAGAGCATCAGTATGATTTAAGATCTCCTAAACATTGGTCCGGCTAGTTGATGCCTCTTTGAGGAGCATCATCGTAATGTGGGTCTTGATATTCTGACATTCTTAATGAGGAAGTGCGGATTTTCCTTACCATTTTGGGGATATTTTACTATAAAAATGACTGAAAAATTCTTTTAAAATAAAATAAAAATACAAAAAAATGAAGAAAACTCTTAGTATACCTCATTAAAAAAACTTTTCATCTTCTAAGAGAAAGAATTGATATTTTAAAACAAAACTCTTCATATTCCACGTTTAAAAAAACCTCTTCTGCTCATTAAAAAGTGAAGAAAACTCTTTATATTCTTCATAAAAAAATAAAAATAAATAAATAAGTCTTTAAGTCTTCTCTCTCTCTCTCTCTCTCTCTCTCTCTCTCTCTCTCTCTCTCTTTCTCACGGCAACATGAAAAAATTAGCTTAAATAAAATTGACAGTCATTTGATATTGCTCCAATATTTGTGACTTTGATCTCCTTTAGGATGGTGCATATCCCAAACAATTGCAATATTACACAATAAGAATACAACAATAACAACAACAATTAGCCTTTATGTGTTCTATTATGTGGGAGATTATACATGAATCGTTATCATTGTGTCATTATGTGTAAAATTCTCATTTAATTCAATTATACTAAAATTATTTTTTATACATCTTAACCAAGTATTTTTAGATTAGACTACCTTTTCTTAACATAAGGCAAATCTAATACATCTACTCTCTTTGTCATTCGGATGAGCAGCTTTATAAGAATCTAATACATTTACTCTCATAAGCGGGTCATACTCTCTAATCCCTAATTCGAGCAGTATAAGACAAATCCCAATATATCAACTCTCTGTCATTAAAGGATGGTAGCTTTATGGTCAAACCATCAAGTGACTCTCTAATCTTATCGACACTAGTCTTCTAACTTTTTTAGACACACTCATTTAGCATTTTATCTTAAGAGTAAAGTCACTCATCCACACGAGCATCCACATAGACACTTAGTCTTATGCTTCTCTTTTGATCAACATTCTATATCATAAATCAAATATTATAGAATAAGAATATTCTAAATAATTAATTTGGTAACAATGCCTTCTTGTTAATATGTATATATCATATCAATAAATATTGATGAAACATAAATAAGACATAACGTCTTGATGTCCCAACAACTTTGTTCCCAGAAGCTATACTAAGTTGATTTGATTGTTTGAATCTAAACAATCAACTAGACTGGGAAGCAACAAGTTTTATTTTGAGAATATGAAAAAATAAATTTAAAAATGAATAATTCAAAAGAGAGACTTGTATTACATTATCATCACTAAATTGAATAATATTTACAACCCTTTAAATTTATTTTGTATTTTATGATAATATGGCATAATAGATTTGTTAAAATTAAATCAAATACTTCTTTTAGAAATAAAACACATCTTGACTTTTTTTAAAATAAAATTAAATCACAACTTATTAAAAATGAAGGCACACATACGCTTCAAAATAAAAGTAAATTTAATTTTTAAAAAATAAAAGCACACTTTTAGGCTTGTTGTGCTAGAAAACCGGTTTGTGAAAGTTCATATAGCCTCGATTAATTCACACCTGGTAATTAAAGAGAGATGACACTCCATTTTAGCGTGGAAAACCTGAGGAAAAAGACTGATAAAAATTCCACTATGTATCTGTTTGAGTCAAAGTCTTCGATAACGGATTACAAAATTGCATATGAGAGAGGAATAACAACTATGTAACAATGATCGAGGTTGTAATTGTTGATGGTGGAATCTTGATAACCGGGTAGATCTGAGGTACATTTACTGGCCGGTGGCGGTGGTTGATGGCCATCGAGCGTGATCTTGCGTGCGATCTTGCTTGGAGGATCTTCAAGCTTGAGCTCTCTCTTCCTCCTCACTTGAGCTTTTCCTCTCTTCTCCTTCGGACTATTCCTTTTCTTCCTTGCTTGGACTCTTCCTTTTCTCTCCCTTGGACTCTTCCTCTTCTTCCTTGCTGACTCTTCCTCTTCTTTTGCCAGGCGATTGCTTCCTCTTCTTTTGCTGACTCTTCCTCTTCTTCATTTAGATTGAATCACGGTGGCCGTGGTGGTGGTTAAGTCGGCGATAGCTCCTGTTCTTCCTTGCTTGACTCCTCTTCTTCTTCCCCTTGGCCTCCCTTCATGTGAGGAATGAAGGTTTATTTATAGATGGGAGGAGGGCATTCTTGTAAATTCATGTAAAGCACCACTCCTCGACGGTCGGATGATTCCTTGATCATTTGATGTATTTTGAGCATTTGGATGCCCAAATGAAGTCGAGTATGAGATCTTAGGCTCGTTAGATCCTAATTTTCATTATAAACACTCTATATTTGATATGTTATGGGATTTAATTGATGTCCCAAAGATTTTTAAGTCTTGATCTCGATCGGTTTACTTCATATCATTTTACATAGATTTGTGCTTTGACTAGTGGTATTTTGAGAGTCATATCAAGGCTTTTTTTAAAATAATAGAAAATTAAGAATTTTCAAAAATAAAGTGACTTTTTTTAAAAGGAAGATTTACATACATACCACACAAATTTTTGTATTTATATATCTAACACTTAAAGTTAAATATTTACTTATCTGATCGTCCTCGAGAAAATTAATCGATCAACACGAATCTCAAGGCATTTTGAAATGCTTGATCTAATCACCGATTTGTCTTGTCAAACTACGTCACCGATGAGGCGAACATAGCAACATCAAACATTCAGAACTTCGAATCGACCGGATCAAGCTATCGAGCATGAAAATGGATCACGATCCGCCAAATGGTCACCAAAATTGACATATTTATAGTCGGATCGGCGGCTCGTCAAAGGCGAATCCAATCCAAGATCACCCAATTCGACATCATTAAGGCACCCGGATCATCAAAATACACCGTCGATGGATCGCCTTGGGGTCCGTCGGATGGATGGGAGTGGTTGGAGTTTTCACAAATTTACAAGGCACGCCACTCCCAAAATCTATAAATAGAGCTTCATTCTCACCTTAGGACGGAATCGATTTGAAGACCGAGCTCGAGAACCACCGGTCGACCTTGGCGACGATCCCCACCCCACCAGAGTAGTGCACGAAGATCGAGCTCGCCCTTGGGAGATCGCCCCGGAAGGACTAGAAAAGACCGGTTGCTCCTTTCTCACGAAGATCAGAGGTTGCTCCCGAAGATCGTTCACACTTTTGGGAAACTTCTCCCTTGGGTTGGAGTTGGATATTTTCTACACTGAATATTGTTTCCTTAAACACCTTCTTCTCAGAACTAACGAGAAGCGAGGACGTATCTTTTGAACACATAGTGAAAGTTCTGTGGGCAAGGCCGTGGTTTTCCTTAACGGGTTTTCCGCATTATAACCCACGTGTTCATATCCGCTTGTGTGTTGGATAATTTTTTGAAACTGAAGATCTCGCATCTGGAATAAAATTCTCTCCATGAGTTAGCGCCGTCTGTGGAATCTCGGTTCCCCATTGCTATATCTCCAATATGGTTGGTAAGCGGGGTTTTGCGCTCCTCCATTCTGGGGATCAAGGGGCCAAGTCTCAACACTTCTCTACATAGACTTACGTCCCGGGTGAGTCAGGCCCCTCTTTGGAAGATCGCGTTCAAGGATGGAGGATTCCCGAGCGAAATTCTTGACTCTGCGAGAGGGCGGCAAAAGCGTTCCAAGCTGGAAGAGCCCACGGGTTCCGCGACCCTCGGCATAATCAGATTTTCTTCACGAGAATGATTGCAGGAATGCGGATCAAGTAGAGAACCGCGGCACCACATCCGGATCTTTGAACCACGGATCTGCGGTTCTACTCACCCCCACGAATGGCTCGACCTGCGTCGGTGAAACTCCACGTCACCTCTGCGATGAACTACGGCCAGTGCGGGAAGAGTTCCCGGAAATCGAATGATCCATTCTCCGCCTCTTCCAAAACTTCGTCCCGGCGAGATCATCTCATACGATTGGCGAGATTCAAGCTTCCGGCATGGACCACTACGATGGCACAGCCGTCCGTGCGAGCATATCGATCACTTTGAGCGATCATGCACATTCGGTGCAAATGACTCTCTTGTGTCGGTATTCCGTGACTCTCTCAAAGGACATTGCGGTTGGTTCTCGCCATTGGGTCCGTCAGATCATTTGGAGAGATCGCCTTGATTTTTTGTAGAAAGTTCTGGCGAACAAGAGAATCATCGGATTCATCACATCTCTCAGAATCCGAGCGATGGAGAGTCCCTCAAAGAATAGGTTCTCCTCGAAGCGAAAGATACCGAGTAGATCGAACTTTTGAGGCGTGCTTCTCGGAGGACTCGGGGATACTTATTCATCATTAATGCGGAGCGGTCCATTCCTATCTTTGACTGGTCCATAGAATAGAGGCACAAATCTCGGCGAAATATCGGTGCTCATCGGCAGCAGTTTGAACCAAGCGACAGCGGAAGAAGGTTCCCAAGGTGATGTTCAAACATCTCGAGAAAAGAAGAGAAGCGACAACCTCCCCAAAACCTCCTCGGCGACCTCGGATGACTTTCGAGAGGAAATATCTGACTCTCAACCGTCATGCGAACATCCTCGGCTATTGAGGGAAGAGGATAGCGTCAGTGGCGACCTTTAAAACAGGTGGAAATGAGAATTACGCCACTTTCACCCAGAGAGTGCCTGGCGAAGGAGGAGATTGAAAGACTATCGTCGGGGTATCTAGGCCGTTTTATACAAAACCAACCATTTCGTCCGCAAATCTTTGGGGCAACCTCGGAAGGAATGGCGGTGGAGAGATAAAACAATTGCGGGAGGGCGGTGTTATCAGCCAAATATTCATTCCTTCAAGAGCGAGCGCGAAGTCTCGGGTTGACCATTCTATCACCTTTGATGATTTAGATCTAGAGGGCTTCGCATCCCACATGATCCCCTTGTCATCGGTCACGGTCGGTGATCCATGCTTCAATATTAAAGGATATTGATGACAATGGGAGTTCGGTTGATGTTCTTTTTTACTCCACTTTCCTTAGCATGGGTATAGAAGAGAAGCTTCAACCAGCGGCGGTCCCTTTGTATGGATTTGATAATCGACCCGGTATTAGTGGAAGGGACAATCGGTCTTCCGTAACTCTTGGAGAATTTCCCGACCATAACCCACTTGATACAATTTATTGTAGTCAAGTCAAGTCTGATACAATGCATATTTGGGAGACCTCTCCGGTCATATTGGCGATCACATCGTGCCTCACCTCAAGATGAAATTCCGACACCGGTGGCATCGGCATGGTAAGTGGGAATCAGCGAACTGGCGTCTTTATCAAAGACCATTTCGTCGGTAACCCAACATCGAGAACTTGACCTACGAGATGAGGATGCCTCACGAAGAGCTTCTCCGTTGAAGATGTAATTTGTCTTCTATCTCGAAGTTGATCCATCGCGAAGGTGAAGGTGGGATCGTTCTTCTCGTCGAGAAATCAGTCGTAGATTTTTGCGTAAAATCAAGATATCTTTGCACGGGCGCTCGATGCGGGCATTGACCCGGAAGTCACTCCCTCAAAGTTGACTCAACCTGGCCGGTGATCTGAAGAAAAGAACCTTCGGCCGAGCGATTGCGAGGTCATAGAACAAGAAATCACCAAACTTACGGTCAAGTTCATTCGAAGTCTACACGGTTGGCTAGCGTAGTGTTAGTCAAAAGGCCAGTTCTGGAGAATGTGCATCATTACGACCTTGATCGCATGCCCAAAAGATAGCTTCCCCGTCATTATCGACCAAGTTGATGCGACATTAGGACATCGGTCTGAGCTTCATGGATTACGGCTACAATCACAACCGGGATAGGTCAAAGGTCCTTAGTGGACTTCCGCGACCTCTTCCATCTGAGTTAACATCATCGATGCTTCGATAAACAACTTGGATAAGTTGGCAATCTATATACAACTTTCTCCATGGAGTTAACATCATGAGTAAATGCTCGATAAACAACTGGATAGGTCGGGTCCTTAGTGGACTTGACCTCTTCCATCGTTAACATCGTGAATAGCAGCTCGATAAACAACCGGATAAGTTGGCAATCTCATAGGCGCACAACTTTCTCCATGAGTTAACATCAGTAAGCGCTCAGATACAACCTCGGATAGTCAAAATCATGGATTATTCGACCTCTTCCAACAGTTAACGTCATGAGTCGCGCTTCGACAAACAACCCGGATAGGTCAAAATCACCGGTGATTCAATTGAGATCTTCTATCTGAGTTAACACGTCGATAGCATGCTTGGATAAGTTGGCAATCTCTATCTACAACTTTCTCCATAAGCGAGGTTAACATCATCGAGTAAGCGCTCAGATACCCTAGGATAGATCGAGAGGTTGAGAACCTCATAAATATATTTCGTGCAGTTTGTGCCGAAGCTCGATAAACAACCTTGGATAAGTTGGCAATCTACATGCCAACTCTCCAGCAGGTTAACATCATCGGTAAGCGCTCGATAACAACCTGGATAGGTCAAAATCCTTCAGGATTCAACTCGACCTCTTCCATCGAGTTGCGTAGTCCGCTCGACAAACAACCTGGATAGGTCAAAATCCGCAGCGGATTATCGACCTCTTCCATAGTTGCGTCATCAGTCCGCTCGACGCAACCGGATAAAAAATCTTGTGGTTAATTACCTCTCGGTTAATCGAGCACAGCACGACAAGCGATCGGAGGTCAAGATCCGTGGCGCTAACCGCCATCCATTCACGGTCATCACTGCCGGCCATCGCAATCTCCGGCGGTTATCCGAGCAACCTTCACCGGTCATCGCGCCATCGGTAACGGTTTCGACCCACCACGCATCGCCGGCCATCGAGTAACGTTGATAAACAACCTTGGATAAGTTGGCAATCCTCATAGGCGCCCGACTTTCTCCATAGGTTGCGTCATCGGAGCTTCACGACAAACAACCTCGGATAGGTCAAAACTTTATACCTACCAGATTGCGTCATCGGCAACTCACGAAACAACCCGGACGGTCAAAGATCTCCGAATTCAATTGACCTTATAGTTAATCGTGGTCACCCGACAAACTTCGGATAGTCAAAGATCGTCGGCTAACCGCCAGCCGTGATCCTTCTCGGAGATCGCAGAATCTTCGCCGGTCATCACCATCTCGCGGTCATCGCGGCATTATCGGCGCCCGGTCGCCACCGAATACGCCCGGCGGTCGGTCAATAGCGATCTTCCCGTGGCGCTTCGTCCTTGTGCCGATTCTTGCTAGATGCGTCGGTAGTCAACCGGTTATCACCATTGCGGATCCTTCGCCGTAGACCCTGCGTCGCACGGTCACCATCGCCACGGTCGTCACTGCACTAAGGCGTCACCATCGGTAATCGCCACTTATGGTTTGCACCATCGTCGTCGTCATCGCCAGATCTCAGGTTCTCGTCTCCTTCCTTCAGGCGCCGTGAGCCACTTGGCCTCTCGAGATGAAAATTATTCGAGGAGGTGCACTCCAGGGGAGGCATGCACTCAGCTTGGTGGAGATGAGGTGAGGTTGATCAAAGTGCGACTCACAGAGGCATGCACTCGAGGAGAAGAGGAGATCAGAGTGCCAAACTCCCACCGAGGGCACTCGAGGAGATCAAAGGTGCAAACTCTCACCGGAGGATGCACTCTAAGAGGAGAAGAGGAGATGAGAAAAATGTGCCTTTCCTCTTAGCAGGGGGTTTTATAGACCCCAGGGCAAAAGCGTAAAACCGCTCAAAGCGCTCAAAAAATCGTCAAAAGCAGCCCAGAGTGGGTCTGCCGTAGCATGATGGCCTTCTGTATAGCCTAGCATGTATGCAGCTTGCCCGTAGCCATATCATGCCTGTATTCATCTGCCAGCTCGGTCGACCCAGGTCAGCTCCTTGTAAGCAAATCGCCCGTGGCATGAACAAACTTATGGCCATTCATGGTATAACCAGATTGGCCACTCGTGTGGCGTATACCATGAGTCATGAACTTCGCTGGCTTCAGCCGCGACACCATGAGCGTTTCGGTCATTAGCGCCCCCATTGACCATCGGCCAGTTCAGCGTCAGATCCCACGACCTCTACCGAGCGGAGTTGGCGTCGTGGCGACCCATGTCTTTTAGCGTCAGCCCGCGCTGATGGCCATTCGCAAACAGCGCCCATGACGCACCGCGAGCTCTGATCGGATCGATCGTAATCTCGAAATCTGCGCGCATACTTACATATTTCGCATACACGCCAGTTATAATATGTCTTTATGAAGATCTGTTCTCAATCGCGATTGATGGACTCTGAAATTTCATTGAATTTGCTATTTTCAAGTATATATTTTTGGATGGCGAGATAATGTCACCCAAAAATAGGGGCAACGATACGTCCCGAGAAAATTAATCATCCGAATCTCGCATTTTAATGCTTGATCTAATCACCGTTACAAACTTACAGTCAAACCGATCTCGATGAGGCGAACATGTAACATGAGCATATCGTCGAACTTCGAATGCTCGAGATAGCTCGCATGAAAATGGATCTGATCCGCAAATGGTCACCAAAGCGACATTTATAGTGGTCGGCGGCTTCGTCAAGGCGAATCAATCGAGATCACCCAATTCGACATCATTAAGGCACCCATCATCAAAATACACCGTCGATCGGGGATCGCATGGCCGCGTCCGATGGTTATGGGAGTGGTTGGAGTTTTCACAATTTGAGCGCCACTCCCAAAATCTATAAATGAGCTTCATTCTCACGAAGGGCCAGTCGATTGAAGACCGAGCTCGAGAACCAGGTCGACCCAGCAGTAGCATCCCCACCGATGTGCGAAGATCGGAGCTCGCCGCCAGGAGATCAGGAGGACTAGAAAAGACAGGTTCTCCTTTCTCACGAAGATCAAGGTTGCTCAGAAGATCCGTTCACACTTTGGGAAACTTCTCCTTGGGTTTGGTTGAGATGTATCTTTTCTACACTGAATATTGTTTCCTCGAACTTCTTCTGAACGAGCAGGCGCGTATCTTTTGAACACATGGAAAGTTCTGGTGCAAGGCGTGGTTTTCCATGCGGGTTTTACGTATAACCCGCTGTGTTCATATCCTTTGTGTGTTGGATAATTTTTGGCTACAGATCTATCTGAATAAAATTCTCTAACGCGCAACAATTTTTCTTATGTTTAAAAGTGCATTTCATTTTTTATAAAGTTAGGATGATGATATTTTGATGTGATATTGAAGATTAGGGTGATATATATATAAAAATTGAAATTAAGATGTTAAATATGTAAATACATAAGAATTGTGTGGCATCTATGTAAATCTCCCTTTTTAAAATAAAGATGCATGTTCAGTATTTTTAAACAAAAAATATTCACATACTTAATCAACTGTGAAAAATATTTCACTCAAAAATATTTCTGAATAATTTGATCCTATACGATCACCTGAAATAATACATATAATTAATAATTAAATACTCATCAAATCTTATCAAACCTTACTTTCACAACCCGCATACTTAAGTCTAAAATTTTTTTTCAAGAAAATAAAATAGCTCCAAAATAAATTTCTTAGTTGATTGATTTAGACAATTCATCATGACTACAATATCATAATCAATAAATAAGAAATATTTATCTATTTGTTATTTAGAATCAAAGGGATTTTTTTTTTATGGATTTTTTATTTGAATTCTCAAAGGAATACAGATTGCTTAATGAAATTGATAAAATAAGCAATATATATATATATATATATTTACAAGGCCTTTTGAAGGAGAATCTTTATAATGAGGTTTTAGTAGAAACCCTTATATTGAACAATGAAGAAGTCAATGAGTCTATTTTGATTAGGGTGTTTCCTGAACTTCAACTGCAGAGTATGCTTATAATGAAATTTGATTAATTTAATAAATATCTTCGAGATCTACACGATATTCTAAATAAAATTCTACATAGATTTTTCTGACGATTTCATTGTGAATTTGTTAATGCTAAAATTCAGATTTTAATGTTTAGTTTAATTTTTAAGAAATAAAATTGAAATAAAGATCTATTTATCATACAAATTTTAAACTAAAATGATGGGTGGATTAAAATTTATTTAATTTTAAAGTTTAAATATCTATTTTATAAAATAATTAATTAAAAAATTAAAATTATAAAAATAATTTAAATCACTTTATTTAACATTAGAAAATTCAAAATTTTATATTTAAACATTTCAAAATCATTTAATTAATTATTAAAAAGTAATCAATTTAAAAAAATAATAATCAATATACTTATAATTATAAAATCAATAACATAATTAAAATATTTAAAGAGAATTATTAGATATTCCAATTTAATTTAAATATAAAGTCATAAGATTTAAATCTTAATTAATTTAATTGAATCAAATTTAATAAAATATTAATTGATAATTAAAAAAATTAAATTAAATATTAATCAAATTATGAATTTTAATGAAATTAAACATTCAATTAAATTAAGGACTACTAAATTTAAATCAAATATTAATTAAGTAAATCTAATGTCCAACATATTTAAGATATTTTAATAAAATTATTTAAATAAATAAAATAAATATTAATTAAATTTAAATCTTGTAAATCACATTGAACATAAAATTTTAATTAAATCATCAATTAAAGTCATAATAATTTCATAATTAAATTTTAATTAAATTAATCAATAATTCTTTGATCAAATGAAACTCTTAACTAATCTTTAACCCCGATGAATTTAATCATTATCAAATTTATTTATTAATTAAATTGAAACCCAATTAACTATTATTTTGATTTTAATTAGAATAATTATTTAGCTAAATTAATCAACTTTTAATTTAGTAACTATTGAATTAAATTAAAAAATAATAATAATAAATACTTTGCTAAAATTTATTTAATTAATCATTAATTAATCAAAAATTTTATTAAACTTTTAATTAAGTCAATCATTTGATAAAATAAAAGCTCAATTAATTTTATAATTTAATAATTATTATAATTAAATTAGATACAATTAATTTATCAATTTTAATGAAAGTTAACGCTTAATCCACCTAATAATATAATTTTAAATTAAATTAATCAAATAACCAAATCAAAATTGAATTAAATTAATCCCATGAAAATAATAATTTAAGTGAACTAAATTTAAAATGAAATACTTAATTATTTTTATCATAAACACTCATTAAATCAAATCAAAAATAGATAATTAAATCATTAATTTTATTTATTTAAGTTAATTTTTAATCAATTTAATCATTTTAAATTATGTTTAATTAAATTAAACTAGAACAAGTCACATGAAAATAATCCTTAAATTGAGTTTAACAAAATAAATGCTTAATTAAATTCATCATAATCCTATTAAATTAAATATTTGATTAATTAATTTATTTAAATTAATCACTTTAATTAAAGTTAATTATATTAAACCTAAATCATCTTAAACAAACTAAACTAATCAAATATTTAATAAAGTTTAAATTAATGTAAATAAAAATAAAAATAATTATTAATTAAAATTTCAATATAAAGTAATTGATCAAATTAATCATGAATTAATAATCATCAATCACATTTTAATCAAGTTAACTATGAATATTCAATCTCAATTTAAATAACTGTGTGATCAATAACCCAACTAAATGTTGATTAACTAATGAGTCCAAATGAAATATTAGTTCAAAAAAGGAAATAAACTAAAATCAATTGAATTTTGAGTAATCACTGAATCTTAGATTAGATCATTAAATAAATCATTCAATCAAACTTCAATTAAATTAATTATTTAATCAAATTGATCTGATGAAATTTGAATTATCTTTAAATAAACTAAAATGATCAAACATTAACTTAATAAAGATATTTTAAATATAATAAATCAAATATACTTTGATTATATTAAAACAAAACTAAACATAGATCATTCAAATCAAATTAATTAAATCAACCTAAATTAAAAAATCAAACGCAATCAAATTCAACTAAAATATTTTACTTAAAAAATAAAATTAAATGAATTATAAACTCATAAAATAAAATTTAATTATATAACAAAATTTTAAAACAAATACAATAATGATTAAATACAAAGAGAAGGCACACTTCAAATTGTGCAATAAAAGAAGCCAATTTAATTCTTTTCTTTAGATTTATTTTTTAAATTAGTTATTTTGATTGATTACTAATCATATCTCAAAAAACTTGTATCAATGAAATATTCTTTTCTCATGATTGTGGATTGATATCATCAACAAAAAATAAAATGAATTATGGATCAAATCAATAAGAGAATGTATATTTATGTAAGAAAGATATTTTCTTGTTTATAATTAATATATTTCATTTAAAAATTATTTTGAAATTAACGAACAAACTAAACATAATAAGAGTATTTTTCATATTTTTAATAATATTTTTCCTATAAAACTTCTAGGTTTGGAGCAAGTCTACTTGATTAGATTATGGATTTGATTGTTTTGTAGATTTTAATTCTTTTTTTATTTTCATTAAAATTTATATTTTACTTTAAGTTAAAAGCAACTTGAATAAATCAATTTAAATAAAATAAATTAATATAATCATTAATTAAAGTTTCAATTATATTAAGTAATTAATTAAATTAATCATGAATATTTGATTAATCATCAGTCACATTTTAATTAAGTTAATCATGAATATTCAATCTCAACTTAATTAGCTATGAGATTAATTTAAATTAGCTAAATCTTGATTAACTGATGAGTTCGAATTAAATGATCTACTTGAATTCAAAAAGGAAATAAATTAAAACTTAATTGAAACTTGAATAATCACTTAATTTTAATTAAATTGATCATAAAGTAAATATATCAAGCATATTTCATTGATCTATTTTAGATCTTTTAAACTTAGTTTTTAAAAAAAATATTTTATTGAATATTTAATATTTTCATTCATCTATTTTAGATCTTATTTTCTTTATAAAGTCTAAGTAGATCATTTAATTGGACTTATTAGTTAATCAAGATTTAAAGATCTAAAATAATTGAATTGTATTAAGTTTTGGCTTGAAGATTTAAAATAGATCAATGAAATATACTTAGGGGGGTTTATATACATACTATGTAATTTTTATGCATTTGTATATTTCACATGCAAATTTTAATTTTTATTTAAATAGCACTTAAATCTTTATTATTACATCAAAAATACTACCTTTGTTATTTTTTTTAAGTGAAATGCACTTTTTTATGCACAGGGAAAGTGTCATTTTTAAAAAATTAAAGTTTGAGTGTGAAATATGTAAATGCATAAGAATTGCGTGGTATATATGTAAATTTCTCATATACTTAATATATATATATTTTTATGATCAATTTAATTAAGGTTCAATAAAAATTAAAGTTTCAGTGAAGGTTTTTTTTGTTTGAACTCAAATAAACCATTTAATTTAGGCTACTTAGTTAATCAAGGTTTAATTAGGTTAAGTTGATTGCAAAGTTATCTAAGTTATGATTGAATGTTCATGATTGATTTGATTAGAATGTGATTGATGATTAATTAAATATTCATGATAATTTGATCAATTATTTGATACAATTGAAAATTTAATTAATATTTATCTTAATTTATTTTATTTAAATTAATTTATTCAAATGGATTTTAATTTTATTAAGTGTTTGATTAGCTTTGTTTATTTAAAATGATTTAAGTTAATATAATTAAATTAATTAATTATATATAAATATTAATGAAATATTTTAAAATTCAATAAAATATTTTTTAAGGCTCTCGTTTGTTAATAACCAATTGGCAATTATTCATGTATAGATCAATATAAAGGATCTATGAGTTTTAAAATTAATAGAAGCATAATGTACTTATTTGATAATTTTTAGTGGAGCTTAAGGAGGTCTTTATAGAAGGTGATATCTTGAAATTAATGGAGATCTCATAGATCAAATTTTTAATTATAAATGAGATTGTATAAGGGCAAAGTTTGACTTGCATTTTTTTGTTTTATAAGTCGTATCGACTTATTTTATTTATTTAAATTCAAATTGATTTACTTTAGCATATGCGGTATAATTGTATATTTTTCATAATTTTTTTTTTATGATTAATGTATTATGTGATGAAGCCTAGATGTATTAGGCTCTTAGGATATATTTTGTGATATGTTCTTTTTTGCAATTGATGTGTTTTATAATGAAACATGTATAAGTTACGTTCATAAATTTTTTTTTTTTTTTTGTGAGTAATTGTTAAATTATAAAGCCTAGGTGCATATTTCATTGATCTATTTTAGGTCTTATTCAGAAAAGAGGTTGGAAAGACTTTACCCTATCCTAATGAATACTTTTGAAAAGGAAAAAAATGTAGTAGAGTTTGTAGAATAATATTTTAATTTTAGTTATAATTCAAAAAGGTTTTGATATTTAACTTATTATGATTTTCAAATATATGGATAATTGAAAACATTTATTTGGACCTAATTAATAGCATGAACATTTTACAAAATTTTAATTTTATTGATCATAGCTGATTAAAAGTACAATAATGTATGATGATTTTTTTAAACAGTGTTCATTTACAAGAAGCATGGGACGCTCGCTATTGCAACTTATTAATAGATAAAAATTGTCTTCATAAATCTTCTATATGATGAATGGCCTTTTCCATATTGGTTCAAACCTATTGCTCATTCTTCGATGGACTAAAATTAATCTTTGAAGAACCAAGATCAAGTCTAATTCGTGATTGGTAGAGTTTTGAGGTATTGTTGAGTTTGTAGACACTTCTCTTATAAACATTATAATCAGTTGCCATTTGATTATTGATCGTGATTCTTAAAGATGGAAGTTGAACTTAAGGGAAATTGATTTTAATTTTGTAGACTAAAGCAAAAAAGAGTAGATTGAATTGATGTCTTATATATGATCCATTAGACCCACAAAGCTTCAATCAACCTTTTATTGCTTTGACGTTTATTTTTATTAAGGATTTTTTTTTTTAATTTCGAACAAGTGTCTTATTAAAAGCCTCGGTCAGTATCTAAAAGCATTTTCTATTTATTCACTATTGGCTTTCAAAAAGAAGTCTTCCTCCTTCAAGTGTTTCCTTTTAAATTTTTAAATTAACAATTCTTTTAAGACAAGCTTTAAAATTCATAAAGAAGAAAGTTAATTTATTTAATCGAGAATATTCCTAGGGAGAATTTATTTTATTATAAGATGTAATTAATTGCTTGGCTTACCCTTCTAAGAAACTACGACACTGTAATAAAATAAATTATATTCTATTTTACCATATAATTCAAGGGTAAAATCTCGTATCAAGACACGTAATTAATCTTTATTAAATAATTGAATCTATTATATGATAATATATTTATCTTTTAAGATATATATTTATCTCTTAATGATGTATTTGATTACCTAAATAAATATCCCAAATATCTGCGAGGAAATTCTCCACACTTATCATATTTTGAGCTACTTTCCCAATACACGCCTGTCATATGCTATCATGACAACTCAGGCGATAGTATGCCAGTTAGGAGGTATGCCACAAGTTTCTTTGGAAGAGAAAAGAGACCTTCAGGAGTAAGTCTTAGCTGGTGAGTTAAAAAAAAAATCTGATAACTCTCAAAGCCAAATATAAATACCTTCAGACCAAAGTTGCTCGTCAAGAAGAGGAGAAGGAGAGGGCAACTATAGAGCTTACTCACCTTATAAAGGCAAAAGAGAGAATATGAGGAGAAACTCACTCGTCAAATTGAAGAATTTTAGAAGAGTGAAACCGAGTTAATTCAGTTCTAGATTCTAACAAGTACTAAAAGATACTATAACAGAAGTTCAAGTACGTCAAAATTTTAAACTTCTCAAATATGTTCACACTCTCGGACTCTGAATGATGATGACAAAAGCAATTTAAGTTGACATATCCTTTCATCTTTTATGTCTTCATAATATTTTTTTTTGGCAAACGTAATGTTTGTATCTTACTTGCTTGACTGTAAAAATATGTTATATGAAATAAAATTAACAAGTACATTTCTAATTGAGTACACTTATCTGAATAGCTATTGAATTACTTCTTCACTGAGTATTTCTGAATGAATGTTCTTTTATTGAGCTGATACTCAATAATCGATGTGTGAGTGGCTTTATTTATAACTTAGAATATTTAGATCACTGATTAATAGATACTTCTCTTGGTGGTTGTTTTCAGATAGTGAGCTCTTGTTAGATTGATACTCATTCATTGACACACAAGCAACTCTGCTTATGATACCGACTATTTGAGAGTCTTCCATAGATAGTCATAAATAATTTGTATATACTCAATAGAATGATGCTCGCTTGTTTGAATGAATTGGCTCATGACTTAGAATTATTTTAATCCATAAACCAATTAAGAACACTTTCCTGAATGGTCACTCATTTATTGAAATAACTCTTTAGGCATTAATCACCCTTTTTAAAGGTTAGCTTTGACTTGCCAATTAGAAGAATTAATTTATTCTTAATCACCGACCTCATAAGGTGTTGATCTTATATGATAGTCATCAATTGCATAGAATATTGATCTTCTTTACTTGCCAAATAGAAGAGTTGATTTTTTTTTTAATTTAACCACACCTCACAAGGTGTTGGTCTTATACTATAGGCATCAACGAATGGAGTATTGGTCTTTTTTGATTTTAGTTGTTGCCCTTATGAGGTATTAATCTTATACTATAGTCGTCAACCGCATGAAGTGTTAGTCTTTTTTTAAGTTATCGGCCTCATGGGATGTCTGCTTACAGTAATCATTAATTGCATAGAGTTTTGATCTTGTTTGAGTTTGGTTCTGAACTCATGAAGTGTCAATCTTACACCAAGTCTCTAGATTATTGAATTAGTCTTTTGGGCCAAGAATGGCACACTAAGTATTCAAGTCTCTACTGGCTTTTGTTGCTCACGAGTGAGACTTTTTTTTGAGCCAAAAATAGCCACAGTATCCCGAGTCATCATGCAACTCAGTATTGCTTAACGATTTGCTTTATTGAACATCAATTTTCTCGGGTCAATAGTAGAGCGTTAAATACTTGAATCTCCTACTTGAGCTTTCACCACTCACTGAGTGAGACCTTCCTCTGGCCAAAAATGACGCCCCAAGCATTCTAAGTCCTCACACAACTCCTTGAGTATGAGTTTCACTTTTTAGCATTCAAGTAGACTTAGAAAATATCATTTTCCTGCTAGTTAACTCATTTAAGAAGACAATATATAAAATTCATTATTAAAAATAAGAAGATATATATTACTCAAAATTAATAAAATGAAAAAATTGTGAGAATTTTCTTTAAAAAATAAAACTTCTTTAGATTTGTGACGTTCCATATCCTTGATGTGTCTTCGCCTGAATGAGATTATAATCGATATATGCTATATAATTACATGTGTTTGGTGTACATGTAATTATATAATATGATTAAGTAAATAAAGACCATAAAGTAATATATAGAGCAAATTAGACAAATTTTTTTACATGATTTAACACTTGATCTACTTACATCAATGTCTAATTTAAGGTGTTATACATGTGAAAATTTTAAGTTTAGATGTTAGATATGTAAATATATATGAATTTTGTGGTATGTATGTAAATCCCCAATATATATATCACATATGTTCTAAATGATACAGTTGAGGGAGTAAAATTTTCTGTTAAAAAAATGCACGCTTATGATAAAGTTGTATTTTATGAGTCGAATATCGATTAGGAACATAAAACAAAACAAATAGAAGCTTCACAGGGACCTGAAGAAGCTGGGCCACAATCTGGTCTTCTGCAGTCCCGCTTGAAGCATTCAGCTTTAAGCATAGGCTTTAACCTCTCATCCGCACGGCATCCACCGATAACCTGAAGATCAAGGGCTCGGAGCCACTGCAAAATCCCATTCTCGACCTCCTCGCGTCCAAGCAGCAGATTAGCATCCGCTCCATCACGAAGAACATCTCTGATCCTCCCAGGCAAGGCACCGGAACGTCCTCCGCTGCTTCGAACATCAATCGGATCTCCCGATGGCTCGGATCAGCCAATTTCCATCGACTGATCAGAACCCTCGCTTTCCTCAGGCCAATCAAGCCGATCAGAGGCATCTCCCTTCTCCTCCTCCCCGAACCTCTCTCTCCTCGGACGAACCATTGCCAAGATGAAAACTAATCAAGCCCGAAACCTAGCGCCAATTGCCTACCGGGTCTTCAAAAAGTTCTAAAACTGAACAAGATCGTATTAAACCCATATATGAATTCATATCATTCTTTAGGCATTTCAGGCAAGACCTATCATAATCATTGTAAAGAATGAACTAAAGGATTTAGTTGATTCATCTCTTGGTGATGCCTATGATAAAGAACAGCTGAAAAATATGGTAAAAATTGAATGATGTGTTCTATGAATTAATATAGATATACACACATACATACATCATTCAAGAATGCCTGCTCATTTTTCATGCAATGAATTATAATTATATTATCCAAATTTTGAGGTACCACCTTTTTTTTTGGAGAAAAGGTGAGGGCTTTGCCCAATTTCATTCCAAAAAAGTATAATTACAACACAAAACTGTAGAGAAGGGGAAATGCAAGCTAAAAGAAAGCCTACAGACTCATGTCAGGTCAAAAACACAAAAAAGCAGGAAGAGTAACTCCACTGGACTCAGAGGTACATAAAATAACTTATAGAAAAAACAACTAAGCGATTGTAAAACCGGTTGTGCCACCCGCCATCCAGTGGAAACAGATGTTGGGGAATTTTGTTCGTCAAGTATAAAGTCGCCATATAGCAAGCTGCTCCAATTGAGTCAGAAGAAAATAGGTTCCAGGTTTCAAGTGGCACCATCCAAGGAGGGATCAACTGCCTCTTAGCTATGAAAGAGATCATACAAACCTTCAGATAATTGCATTTCCTCATCATCGTCCAGTTTGGAAAAAATTGTGACATGAGCTTTCCTTGAATACTCAGCAGCAGACCATAACTAGTGTGATAACCCCTTCCAAAATATAACATAATCACTGCAGATTCCATATCAAAAGAAAAGAGAGAGATCCAGCTGAAGAAGGAGATTGCCAATCCACAAAATCTCCAAGCCAGTTCCATGCCGATAATAGCAGCCCCCAAACCAAAGCAAAAACCCCTTCGAACCCAAGACCAATAAGCATACATCCCAAAAGAAAAGACCATTTTAAAGGAACGAATATCACAAACAGTTCACAAATGAATAGAGATAACAAATAAACAGAAATGAAATACCAAAACCAAAGAAAATGATCGAAACCATCGCAGAACAAGAAGAAAATGGACGAGAACCATAGCAATAAACAAAGACTCCATTTTAAAACCTGGGCCACACAACATCAGAGTTGCCCAAAATTGTTAAAATTTCTCCATGTTTCCAGAATAGATAAAACCTGTTGAGGCCAAGATTGCTTCAACTTCCAGCGTTGCAGTTTAAAAGATAAGCACTCCTTAATTTTAAAACACAAACCTTCAAAAGAGGTCTCCTTAGCCTAAAAAAGCCTGTAGTTTCTCTCACACCACAAAGTGTATACAATGATAGCCACCATAAGTAAGTAAAGCCTAGATAAAGCATTATGAGAAAAAGGAAGAAGCAGCGGCAAGAACTTGTTGCAAGGTGGGGTGAAGTAAAAACTACCATTTGGTAGCTTGGATGATTCTATGTGAAAAAGTACAACCAAAAAAAAGGTGTGAATGTGATTCCTTTTCACATTGACAGAACTTGCAATCAATAACTGAACCCAAGCCTCTTGTGGATAAGACATCAGATGTTTTTAGAGCATTGTGGAATGCCAACCAACAAAAGATAGCGTAATTTAATGAAAACCCTTTGAACCAAATATCTTAGACCACTCCACAATCGGGTATTGATTATTAATAGCAAGAATAATATGTCTACTAGAGATATTTTTCCTTCCATCCCAATAAATATCATCACAAATCATGGACAGTGGTACATCACAAATAGAATGAGTATGATTCCAGCTAGGAGGGTTAGGGGGAACCACCCATCTGCCATTATCAATGATAGAGCTTAGCTTCTCCTCATAATGTATAAAAATCTTCACTCTTACCAATGAGAATTTTTTAATTGTTTCCTAAATGATCTTTTCTATATTTATATATTCACCCTTCAATAACATGGGCTCCATAAAGATTATCTCTCCTTCTATATAGCTCATTTCCATCCTCCCTCCTTATTTATGGAGAGATAGAATCTTTGGGGAGTCCACCTTATTCAATGATGAATACATAATGACAAAATAGGTGATCTCATAAAACTCTTAAAAGATTCTCATTAATGTCATGGATGGTTACATGTATATGTTGTAGATTTGGTGTCGTATATTATGAATGAGACTCTTTCTATGTTTTACCATATGACTTTATTTATCTTTATATATTTGATATTCAATAATATGGGCTCCACAAAGATTCTCTCTCCATCTATAAAAAGTAAGGTTGTCATTCTCCTTATTTATAGAGAGTGATGGAATTTTTTTGTGGAGTCCACTTTATTGAATGATGAATATATAAAGACAAAAATGATAATCTAGTAAAACATTTGAAAGATTCTCAATAATACATTTCGTCTTCTTGCACATATGTGTTGTAGATCTGATAATATATATTACAAATAAAAACCTTTTAAATGTTTTATGTGTTAGTCAGTATAGCACCCAAGAGAGAGAGTGAATTAGGCGATATTAAAAAATTTAAAAGTTAAATCTTAAATTTTAACTTTCAGTAGAAATTTAATTTTTGAATTTATAATGACAAGATATAATTATCAATGCAGTAAAAAAAAGTATAATAAAGTAAAGAGAGACAATAGACATACAAATTTTATGCTCAAATCCCAAAACTACGCACAGAACCACCCCCAGGAATCCACTAAATGTAAATATACTCTATAAATCATACAATCCCCATAATATGTATCTCTTATAAAGGCAAATATAATCCCAATAAAAATTTTACAATACAAAAAGTAAAATATAAAATAATAAATTTTGATAAAATATATCTCTCACAAATAAACCAAGTTAAAAAGTGATTTCACAACTTATAAATAATCACTTTACAACTTATAATTTTGGCAAGATCAAATGCTCACTTGATTTTAATAAGAAATAATAAAATAAATATCTTGAAGTGATCTTACTAAGATGTTTATATTATTGGAATTTATAAATTAATATAAAAATGATTTCAAAATAAATCCACAATAGTCTATTGCACAATAAAATATATTTCAACAAGAATAATTTTACGTTTAAGAGAAAATATAACTAGTATGTATATAATAGTGTAATAATGATTAGCTCTCTATTAAACTTCTTTATTCTTAATTATTAAACAATGAAAATAGTAAGCTTTACTAAATTTCAGCAAGATAAAATTACTTAAAGGATATTAGTTGGAATAAAATGATAAGTGACAAATAAAATAATTTAACTTTTTATAAATTTTATTTTGATAAAGAAACTTGATATATAATAGATCTAACATATACTCTAAAATTTCAAGAATAATTTATTTTATTTTAACCAAAATGATGCTTTCAATTAATGAGAATGATCACATAATACTTAAATAAAATTAGTATATGATAGATCTAAGTAAACTAGTAAATTTTTAATTAAAAAGAGAGATCTAGCAAATATGAAAATATTTTCAGCATAATAAATTAATTAAAAATGCTTATACTTCTAAAGTAAATCTAATAAGAAATGATTTTTCAATTAAGACTAATGATGAAATATTTCGAGAAATCAAAAGAAATTTGTAGGAAGATAAATATTTTAGCAAGATGAAATAAATCCTACAAACTATCACAAAAAATTTTCACAAAAAAAATGATTGAAGAAACTTTTGATGTAAAAAAACTTAAACTTCGACATCCAAAGACTAATCCACCAAATAATAAAAAAATTAAAAGAACAAATAGATTGTGAAAATAGTATGAACAACTAAAATAGATTAAGATCAAGAAAAACAAACTCAAGTAATTTGAGAAAGCTTGCTTAGTTGAAGATGTTGAAGCTTCCAAATCAAGGATTTGATCTTGTAATATTTTGAGAATACTTGGAAGAGAAATCTAGAAAGTTTTTCTTAGATTTGCTGGAGAGATTTGAATATGAATGAACAAACCATTCATGAAGAGAATGAGGGCTGTTTATAAGCAAGAATGCAATTTTGAATTATTTTAAAGAAATATATTATTCTAACATCATTTTATCATATAATAATTTAATATTCAATAGAAATTTAATTTATATTAAATAAATATTAAATAAATATTAAATTCAAATAGCCAAAAAATTTCTAGACACATGGGCAAGTAAAAATAATCAAATATGACTCTTAATATATTCAAAGCATGTAACATCATGAAAGTAGATAATCAAACCAATCTGATAAATTTTTTTTTGCCAACAACCATAAGTTAATTCATCCAATGAGAACTTATAAGCTTAGGGTGAATGTTTGTCTAAGGAGATATTATTAATTTAATCATAGCAAACAAAGGGCTTTTTATTTTATCAAATATACCTTATGATTTAGAATTCAAAGGATTATGCCATTAAGGAACTTGTAAGCTATAGCGTGATAGTATTATAATGAAGTCATTTAAGAGCAATCATCCCATCAAAAGGACATAATTATGGCCATAAGAATGTGAGGCTATTAAGAAGCCCAACTACTCAATAAAAAGATTGTAGTTATAACTATGGTTAGATTGAGTCTTTGAGAGGTCAAACCACTTGATAAAAAGGTAAAATGTCATACTTATCAAGAGTTATCATAATGACTCATTTGCTTTAACATTAGCTTCATATGAGCTAAAATTTTCTTAAATTGTCACACTTAAAAAAATGAATGTAAATGGTGGTGAATTTTCACTAAGGCATTTAAGTGATGAATTTTGTTTTATTAACCTTTTATTTAACATTTTTTTCATTTTATAACTGGTTGAAAATTGAATTTGGAATAAATAATCATTAAATTTTCTAAAAAATTGTTAGTTGTGGTGTGCCACGAAATTCATAATGATAGAATAAACTTTCATGCCTTAGTCATATGCGAAAGTCCAATACATGCACAGATAATTGAAAAGAAAATAATAAATATTAGAGTTTTTATATGAAAAAACTTTTGAAAAGAGAAATAAATCAAAAGGCATAATCCAGTTCAAATATTTCATTATGTATGTTTTGAATTACATGATTTCAATTTTCCCAAGAATAGAGTTAAATGATTGTGCGTGAGAAGTCAAGGCGATGAAAGCTTTGGATCACAACAATGGCATAACAGTGATCAGACGACAATAGTTATTGGTGGTGGTCAATGAATGATAGCAGACGGTAGCCTACGATGCTCATGATAATGATAGAATTCAAACTTTTAGCTCCTTCCTTAGCTCTCTCCAATCTTTTTTCTTCAAGTTCTCGTCAAGCTTCACCCACCCTTAAAGATGAAAATGAGTCTTATTATAGAATTCTAAGAGATGCATTTTGGCAATTATAGTCAAAATCCCAAAATACTCTATCAGACGATTCGTATTGATTCCCTTGATCACAAATAGTTTCTTGATGATTTGACCAACTTAATGGCCTTCAATTTTAGTGATATTGGGCTCAATGGATTCGTCTTGATGCCTATTGAATTATAAAGACACCAAATTTAGAAGTCATTTGACTGACCAATTAATGTCTTGAAGTTTTCAAGTATACTCTTTGAGCTTGATTTGAGCTCATTTTGATTTGGATAGACTTATTTTTTATGTCAATAGACTTGCCTTTCACATTCATTCAATAATATATATATATATATATATATATATATATATATATATATATATATATATATATATATATATATATATATATATATATATATATATATATATATATATATATATATATATAACCTTGAGATCCTATTTTTGAACATCAAATCTAATCGTTCAAAAAATATCAAATTTTTATGAGATCATGACTTTAAATATTTTATTATTATTGCTATTATTAGTTCCAAATCTATGATCATTATTTTTATTTATTTCTTATATATATGAGATTTATGAGGTAAAGCCATGAGATGATCATTCAAAGATAAAAATATTTATTATTAAAAATAATAATTTTATCATGATATTTGAATGTCAATTAATTTATTAAATTCAAAGTTTATATTTAAATTGATTGATGAACAAATATTATTGATATGACACTGAAAATTTACTCGTCGAAGCACGAATCTTAATGTTGAAAGCAATATGATTCTAAATCAAGATTAACTTACATCAAGTGCTTATTATCAATCGACCCTTAAACATGGAGTGTTTATAGTCAAATCGAGCGTCTTGACGAGCCGGATCTAACAAGTCTATGATCTCATAATTCTGACTTCATTTGAGCATTCAAATACTTAAAATACATCAAATAATCAAATGAATCATTTTGAGCCGTCCGATGGAGGAGTGGTTCGGATTTTGCATGTATTTACAGAAACGTCACTCCTCCAATCTATAAATAGCCCCTCATTCTTCACATGAGAGGAGCCCAAGTAAAAGAGAGGAGAGAGCTCTAATGCTTGAAAATCCTCCAAGCATAATCGTGCCACCACTTGATTCGCGACCGCTGCCGCCGACGACGGCCGTACCGCCCGCCGCCGATCCTCATTGTGGTCAATCTTCGTTGTCATTCACCCGCACAGACCATTACCGTCGAACCATCATCGCCGGTCATCATCGGCGACCCGCGCCACCATTGCGGTCCACCACCATCGCGGTCATACTTGCGCCCGATTATATTCACGGCGACCTTCATCACAAACCCCGTTGTTCACCATCATCTACTACCACTAGCAAGCTGGACATGACGTGTTGTATATAGTTTGTTGTTGTCGATTCAGATTTCCATTGTTAGCCTTCTCTGTCCTGATTTTTGTAATCCGTTATCGGGAAAATTTTGTACTCTGAAACAGATACATAGTGGAAGATTTTTACTGAGCTAGGCCCCGTGATTTTTCCACGTAAAATTTATGGAGTTTTCTTATTAATTCTTCAAACATCTGTGTGTGTGCTGAACTCCGCAACAAAGCTAAGGCATAAACTTTACTCTATGGGTTTACAACATGAGGTTTGGCCGTATGTGGGAAAAGAATCCCTCGATCACAATTTAATGAATACAGCATCATGGCCAGCGTAATACTCTATAACAACAGCCTCCTAGCACTCCATCACTCTTGAAACCAATCCTTGAGAACTAATGATGCTTACTCACTTCCCACAGCGGCGTGACCACATGATTGGTGGCAGAGAATCTCTTTGAAGATGTGTCGCGAATGGAAGAGTCTTAAAATGAGATGATCCGACTTTTACGATGATCGGCCCTTAAACATCTCCCCAAGATCGATTTAGGTGGGAGGTCAAAATGCTAATCTCCTTGACCGAAGTTCCTCACTTCGGCGTGATCTGATCTCTTGCTTACTGGTTCTACTCATCCATCATGTGCAGCTCAATTGCTAACCACAATTATTCTTTGGTAGCGCGTTCTCGTCTTGTTGACCCACTCGTCATGTTATATGTGATTTAAGACAAGAAAAATTTCACATTAAAGATCAAATCATCCCTCCCATGGTGAGGAGTCTTCACCTCAGCTATTCTTCAACATCCCATTCCGTAGGTTTCAAGCTTAGAGCATTGATTCTTATGATGGGACACGACCCATATGAACATCGATCATTCTAACCATCATGCATATCAGCGAGCTCGACCTTTGCTTTAGTTTTTCCGTTACCCTTGGGTGCCCACACTTGGTTCTACTCCCTTCCAGGGATCCATCCATACCTTTGATGAACTCCCAAGATTTTTGTAGTAGTTCATTTCAGAAGGATCATTAAAGATTCCTCATCTCTCATTCATCAAAATGAGGGTGAATCACTTAAGGAATACAGAGGTTCTCCTTAGAAGCTTCAAAATACAGGAAGTAGATTAAGGAGTTTTCCTTGGAGGCTCGTCAGGGGAACTCCTTAATCACGAGATCTGGTCACTCATATGCCGACTTAGTTCATCGTGTGGAAGCATAAATTTTTGTCGATGAGGCTATTAATCCATTGAATAATTTGAACATAATCTGGAAAATGTAAAGCGCGAATGCGGATCGCAGTCCCATCAAAAGCAACAAAGTGATCTCCCTCCACGACCTCATCAATGGTGAACCACAACCAAAAAAAATACACACGAACACATCTCGTGTTAACCTCACGATGGTTTGAGATGAAGAAACCATCAAGTGGCCACATCCTTTGAAACCAAATTCAATCGAGAATATTCACTTCCATGAAGTCATGGACATCTTGAGCATGCAAATAACTCAAAGAAATCGAGAAACATTCAACAAGGATATCTACATCGATTTGTGAAGAATCAAGTAACTCAAATAAACATAACTCCAACTGGGGGCAACCAGGACAATCATCACAGAAATAACAAAATAGTCATCAAATAGTTGGGAAAATTGAAATAATCATAGGAGGACCAATACTATCTAATCGAGTTCTCATTACCACCTCTAAAGAGCTAGAGTTAAAGAAGTCTCGTATTGATCATTCCATCACTTTTAATGACTCAAACTTAGAAGGAGTTCATGTTCCTCATGAAGATCCACTTGTCATCAGTGTAGGGATCGATGAATCATGCTACAATGTTAAGAGAATTTTGATTGACAATGGGAGTTCTGTTGATGTCTTATTTTACTCCATATTTTTTAGCATGGGCTTTGTTAGGAAAAAGCTCCAACCCACTGTATGACCATTATACGGGTTTGATAATCATGTGTGAGTAGAGGGACAATCACCCTTCTGTTATCCTCGAGAATTCCCCAAGTGACTCATTCAATCCAATTCATGGTGGTTAAGTTAGATTCATATAACGCTATCTTTCCCTCAATTGGTATAGTCACTTTAGTATCTCATCTTAAGATGAAATTTCCAACCCCTATTGGGGTTGGGGTGGTCTGTGAAAATTAACAGATAGCACAATCATGTTACCTCAGATAAGCTCAACCACGCCCTTCTGTGACCTTCAGCATTGAAGATTTTAATTTTCGAGATGAAGAAGTACCCCAGAAAGCTTCGCCTGTAGAAGACTTCCTCTCTGTTGCATTATCAGAAGACCAACCACTACGAACATTACAAGTGGGATCTCTGCTCTTAGAAGAAAAAAAATTACATAGACTTCTTGCACAGAAATCAAGACATCTTCGCTTGGAGTCCGACGGATATGCCAGGGGTCGACCTCAATATGATCATGCACTCCTTCAAGATTGATTCAACATTCAAACTAATCATCCAAAAGAAGCAGAGTTTTGCACTAATCCTCCGCTATTGAACAAGAAGTTCTAGAAAGGGATTCATCTGAGGTACATTACCCTACATGGCTAGCAAATTGTCATGGTTAAGAAAACAAATAGAATATGGTGAATGTGTGATTACAGACCTTAACAAAGCTTTGAAAGATAGTTTTTCTCTTCCTCGAATTGATCAATTGGTCGATCTTACATCAAATGCTCAATTTTATATGCTTACTGGTTACAACCAAATAAAAATGGACCCAATGGATGAAGAAGCCATAACATTTTAAATATATAAAGGTTTATACTGTTACCAAGTTATGCCATTTGGGTTAAAAAATGCTGGTGCTACCTATCAACACCTTATGAGTAAGATTTTTAAAGACCTATTAGGCCACATAATGGAGGTATATGTGGATGATATGTTAGTAAAAAGCTTGAAAGAATGACAACATATCTCTGACTTAGAAATATGCTTTAATCTTCTTCGATGTTATAACATGCGACTTAACCTGACCAAGTGTGCTTTTGGGGTTACGTTGAGAAAATTTCTTGGGTTTATGGTAACCCACCGTGGGATAGAGGCTAATCCAGAGAAAATCAAAGCTCTCAAAGATATGACTCCTCCGAAGAATATCAAAGAAGTTCAATGTTTGAATGGACAAATTGCTGCCTTATCTTGATTCCTAGCCCATTCTGTGGATAAATACTTGTCATTCTTTAAAATATTAAAGGGAGCTAAAAATAATAATTTTAGGTGATGAATGAATGCTTTTGAGCAACTAAGGAGTATTTAGCATATCTACCCATACTATCCAAGCTTATTTAAGGAGAGATGTTATACTTATATCTGGTAGTCTCTTCCCACGAGATAAGCTCAATTTTAGTGCGAGAAAAAAATGAGATACAACGACCAATTTACTATGTCAGCAAAATTCTCTATGATATAGAAAGTCGTTATCCACTAGCAGATAAGGTGGCTCTAGATTTAATTTTCTCAGCGCAAAAATTGTGTCCATACTTCCAAGCTCACACTATCGGCGTTTACACTCATTTACCATTAAGGGTCATTCTACAAAAACCAGAGTAATCTGGGAGGTTAATTAAATGGTCTGTAGAATTGGGAGAGTTTGATATTCATTTTCTACCTCGGCCTGATATAAAGTCTCAAATACTCGCAGACTTTATTGGAATACTTGACTCAAATGAGCTCTACTTCGTCTCCTCAATGGACCCTCTGTTGATGGAGCTTGAGAAATCTTGGTCTGGGTAGGAATCTTACTTATTTTCCCCCAGCATAATACCTTAGAGTATGGACTTCACCTAAAATTTTCTGCAACTAATAATATGGCTGAATATGAGGCTCTCATCGCAAGGTTGAGGTTCGCCATCGATTGTGAAGCACAAGACTTAGTGATCCATACTGACTCTCAGCTTGTCGCCTCCCAGGTTGAGGGATACTTTAATACTCATAATCCTCAGTTAGCACAATACCTCAACTTAGTAAAGTCACTTCTTGCCCATTTCAAGACACATCAAATCATTCACATACTGTGAGAGAAGAATACTTGAGCTACACTCTCGCTAAGCTTGCTACATCTGCTACTGGAGATCTATTTAAGAGAAGGCATGTTGAAGAAATATATTTTTCTAGTATCCAAGGGTCATGGGTAATACAAGCAATTAATGAGATAAAGGAACCTTCGTGGATGGACCCCATCCTGTCTTTTCTACAATAAGGTACCCTTCACGAAGAACTGGCCTCATCTCAGAAGACAAGCTTCAAACTTTATTATTTATGGTGAACTATACAAATCTTTTTTCAAATGCCTCTCACCATCGAGGTTATATTAAGAGAGGTTCACTGGGGATATGTGAGAACACCTAGGAGGAAGAGCTAGCCCTTAAAATTATAAGGCAAGGGTTATTGATTTCTGATGAAACAAGATGCCTTGGAGTTCATAAAAAATGTGCAAGTTGTCAGTTGCACTCTCACATGCTCTGAGCTCTCATCCATTCAAAGCGAGACCTTTTGCTTGGTGGCATTGATATCATGGGACCTTTTAGATAACATCGGTGAAAGTTTATCATTTTAGCGTTGACTACTTCACTAAATGGGTGGAAGCCGAACCACTCGCTAAAATCACGGAGACAAATGCTAAATAATTTGTTAGAAAAATATAGTATGTCGATTCGGTCTTCCTGCAAAGATCATCACTGACAATGAAATCCAATTTACTGGAAAAGTCTTTACGTCCTTTTGCAAAGATCTTCACATTCAGCTGCTACATATGGCTACAGCACATCCTCAAACTAACGAACAGATTGTAGCTATCAATAGGACTATACTTAAAGGACTAAAAACACATCTTAAGAAGGCTGGGGGGCAATGAGTTGATGAGCTTTCTAATGTTCTTTGGGCTTACCATACTACATCTCGAACCCTGACTAGTGAGATACCATATAACTTGGGTTCCAAGTCCAAGAGTTCAATTATTCTATCATGACGTAATGAATAAAAACTCCGATAGCACATGGACCTACTTCCCGAAACTCGTGACATGGCCCTACTTCAGATTGCTTTCTATCGCCAAAGGGTAGCTCGTCACTTCAACAGAAGGGTAAAACCCCATCCCATATCTGTCAGTGACTTGGTCCTGCGAATTCTAGAAGCTGTAGGCAAAGGCCCTCAACGCAATAAACTCTCACCTCTTTGGGATGACCCATATGTAGTTATAGCTATGGTCAAGCGAGGAACATTTAAGCTCAAGGATTCAGAGGAAAAAAACTTTACCTCGAACTTGGAACACTGAGAATCTCCAAAAATATTATCAGTAATTTCTATTGCATAATTATTACAACTTTTATTTTGTCTTGTTTGTCATTTCCTCTTCAAACTCATATATGTATTAAAATCATCTTATGATTGTATCACCGACCTTATCAGAGTAATGAATTTATAGCTTTTTCTTTCAAGCTTGTTGCATATAAACAATCTCCTTCATTTAATCCTCCCACTTGAGAAATGTAACTCACGTTGTATCTCAGTCGGGGCATGATCAATCCCGTGGGGACTTGATCGGACCTCTTCCATATAGGTAAAAGTAAAGTAACACTTTAGCTAATACCTAGGATAGGTCAAAAGGTCCTTGGTGGACATCCCACAGCCTCTTCCATACAGGTAAGATGTCAAATAATGTATTGACTAATACCTAGGATAGGCCAAAAGGTTCTTGGTGGACTACACACACGCCTCATGCAGTTAGCATCGAATAATATTCCGACCAATCACCCCAGATAGGTAAAAATAAAACAAGTGCATATCAACAAAAAAAAAAATTCATTGACAGCACTAACATGTTTATATAAGAAAGAATCAAAATTCTGATACAAAATAATAACAATACATAGATAAAATAAAAAAAAATGCATCCTCAAGTGAGAATACATGATATCAAAGTCCTCCTCACTACTAGGAGATGCTCCCTTGGACTCACTCTTGACTCCTTCATCTCCTGAATCTGGCGAAGGGTCTTTAGATACTTGGTTGGGAGATAGATTCTCAACACTAGCTTCGATTTTGCGATGTATTAAGTGGATTCCTTTTAGGAACCCTCGGATGAAACCTTCCTCTAAACATTGGTGCTCCATGTCCTTCACTTCAACATCAAGAATATGATTACGAGCTTCCTGGACATGGTCTTCAATAGTATAAGGGAGTTCTTAAAGTCTTCCACTTCAAGGAGATTTCATTTGTTTACGACATTATAAGCTCCTTCTCGGAAAGATGATCTTGTAATGCTTTCTTCTAGTTCAAGAGCTTTCTTCTCTGTGCAGTGCCTTGAGTCTTTTCTCTTTCGGCAAGTCTCGCCTCACCTCAATCACTCATCGTGCACTCCACCTTCGACGTTGGAGAGAGAAGTCGACATGTTAGCTCGTTCTACAGTGATCCTCGAGTCACCACTTCTTGGCATTAACACTCATCTTTCGCTCATACTCGCCTTGCATATATATCACTTTCACAAATTCAGTATTCCACTCGTCTAAAGCGACATCCAAATGAGCTATCAGATCCAATGTTTGAGCCACCTACAAAAAAAATCATCACAAACGTTACACAAAGAAAAAAGGAGGAAGAGAAGATAATGTGCTAATTCATTTGCTCGTTGATGCCTAGTACATACGTGCTTTAACACCTCTTCAAGAATGCACGGCTTCGAAAAGAACTATGAGTTGAAATATAAACTCTTAGGCTGGGTCGAACATCTTCTCCAGATATTTGTGAGCCTCTTTGAAGAAAACGAGCCTCGCCATCGACTATGGGCTTGATTGCCTCAACCCGGTCATTGTGAGGGGCAGTTGGCGTCTTTTGAGGAAACCCGTAGGTATGAATGGGCGCGATCCTCGAACGGTCGGTCAGGAGGATAGTTGGCCTTTTTTGAGGGAAAATCGATGTCGCCCATGAACTACGGGACTCATGCCTCAAACCCGGTCGGTCCGATGAGGGAGTTGGCGCTCTTTCAAGAGAAAATCGAGTCTGGCCAGATGAACTACTCCCCTCTCAAACCCGGTCGGTCACGACAAGGGCGGTGACGCCTCTTTCAAGGGAAAACCAGAGCTTCGCCGTATGAACTACTGGCCTTGATCGCCTCCAAACCCGATCGGTCTGACGAGGATAGTTGACGCCTCTTTCAAGGTAAAACTGGAGCCTCGCCGTATGAACTACCGGCCTTGATCGCCTCCGAACGACATTCTCTTGAGAAGAGAAGGAACACTAGAGCATATGAGATTTGTTCTCCCTTGGCTATAGGGGGGTTTTTATAGACCCCTATAGGGGCAAAAAGGTAAAAATAAAGAAAAATCGTTGAAAATTGCCAAAATCACGAAACTGAAAATGAAACCGCTCATCGGCGTTTATCTGCTATGGGACCGCCAGCTCGACTCCAGCTCGCTTACGACGCCACTTCGCTTCTGCCACGAGGCCCTCATGACCGTTTTCGCCGTTCGTCGACTTTCGCCATTCATGAGACTGGTTAGCGACCCAAACCACGCAGACCCGCCGCCACGCGTTGTCAGGACCAGGCCGCTCCACTTTCCACCGCGATCTGCGCTGGCCAACGCGCCGCGCCTGACATGGCGCGCGTATTCCGTCGCCAGCGCACCTGGGCCTGTAAGTGCAGGATGGGTCCATAATCCAAATCTTGCGCTGCATACCATACATCCAGCCCTACACCCTCAGATTATAATCTGTTTTCATGAAGATCTGTTCTCTCAAAATGTATGGTTAATGAACCCGCAAATTTCGTTGAAGAATTTGCTATTTTCAAGTATTTGTCATATATATTTTTGGATGATTGAATTAATGTCATCCAAAAATAGAGACCTTGATACTTTAACAGAATCTTGATGTTGAAAGCAATATGATTCTGAATCAAGACTAACTCAGATCAAACACTTATTATCAATCGACTCTTAAACATGGAGTGTTTATAGTCAAATTGAACGTCTTGATGAACTGGATCTAACAAGCCCAAGATCTCATAATTCTGACTTCATTTGAGCATTCAAATACTTCAAATACATCAAATGATCAAAGGAATCATTTTGAGCCGTCCGTTGGAAGAGTGGTTCGGATTTTGCATGTATTTACATAAACGTCACTCCTCTAATATATAAATAGTCCATTCTTTGCATGAGGGCCAAGCAAAGAGGAGAGAGGCACCCTCTTCCAAGCATAATTGTGCCCATTTCGATCACCCTGGCGCTTATCACCACCACCGCCGTGCCACCCGGCCACTCCGCCGATCTCATCGTTGTCGGCTTCGTGCGTCGTTGCCGACCATCAGCGCCGTCGGTAGGTTGCATCATTGACGATTCGCCATTCGTCGGTCGCGTGCATCGGTCCGCCATCATCATCTCATCCGAATCACCAGCGAAGACCTTCATCGTCTACCCACACCACTCATTCACTATCTCTGCTAAATTTCTCGAGCGTGATTATATAGTTATTGTTGTCGATTATGGGATTCCATGTCACTTCTTATCATTATGTAATCCGTTATCGGAAATTTTGTACTCAACAGATATAGTGTAAGATTTTCTTTGGGATAACTCGTGATTTTTCCTCTTTTTGAGATTTTTTATAAAATTCTGGTTTTTTTATTAATTCTTCAAATATGTATGTCAAGAACTCAAAAATTTAAAACTTTACTCTTCTGATTTTTTACGCATAATTATTATAATTAAATTAATAATTTTACTCTGCTTTTTTGTCTAATAGCTATGTCAAATAAAAAGTGTAAATAATTATAATTATCATTATTATTTATATTTATTTATTATATAGATTATTTTATTTATTTATATGTATATTATTATTTTCAATAAAATTTATCACCCGTTTTAAATGGTGCTGCTTCCAGGGAAAGAGGATGGCCTAATAAAAAAATAATTTTGATCATTAGAGGTAATACGAAAAGTTGGGAATTTTTTTTAGAGATTATTTTTAAAATAGATTTAGTGCTAATGATAATTAATTGTTTAGGTACAAAAATTTCTTTTTTAACAAAATAGGCTTAGTGGTCCGTACGGACGACTGATGCCGACGTGTTTCCACATCGGCGCCAGTCCGTTACTGCAACTTTTTTTTTTTTTTTGTGGTTTTACAAACCACGGGAGAGAGAGAGAGAGAGAGAGAGAGAGAGAGAGAGAGAGAGAGAGACAGAGAGAGGGATGTTTTATTTTTATTAATTTTTTTAATTAATATAATTATTTAAAATATATAATTTAAAAATATTTTTTATAAAATATTTAATTATTTATTTATATATATAATTAAATATATAATTTAAAAATATTTTAATTATATATATAAATTTATAAATTTATTTAATATTTTTTATTAATTAATATAATTATTTAAAATATATAATTTTATTAATTTTGTTAATATATAATATAAAAAATATTTAAAATATATATATAAATAAATAATTTTAATAAATAAATAAAGAAACGAATAAATTATATAAATATTTTATAAATTATATAAATAAAGTAATTATATATATATATATATATATATATATATATATATATATATATATATATTATATAATATATATTTATAAATTTATTTTTTTCATATTTTATTATATAAAATTTTTTTTAATAAAATATTTTAAAAATATTTTTTATGAATATTTTAATTATATATATATATATTAATACATATATAAATTATATTATATATACATATATATAAAAATATATAATATATATATATATATATGTATATATATAATATATATATATATATGTATATATATATATATATATATATATAAATATAATGTAATAATAATACAAAAAAAATATAAATAAAATAAATATTTTAAATAAATAAAATAAATAAATATTAATAAATATATATATATATATATATATATATATATATAAAACTAAAATATTTATATAATTTACATTATTTATTTATTTTTATTTAATAATTATATATTTTAAAATAAATATTTTTAAATAAATAAATAACTAATTAAATAAATATATATATATATATATATGTATATAATTACATTTATATAATTTATAAAATATTTATATAATTTATTCCTTTCTTTATTTATTTATTTATATATTTTAAATTTTTTTATTATATATTAACAAAAATTAATAAAAATTATATATTTTAAATAATTATATTAATTAATAAAAAAATATTAAATAAATTTATAAATTTATATATATAATTAAAAATATTTTTAAATTATATATTTAATTATATATATAAATAAATAAATTAATAACTAAATATATAAATATTTAGTTATTAAATATTTTATAAAAAATATTTTTATATATAATTAAATTAATAAAATAAAACCTCCTCTCTCTCTCTCTCTCGCGTGGTTTGTAAAACCACCAAAAAAAAAAAAACTGGATATTTGGATCTGTCGTCTTGTCAAATAAACGACTAGGATTATTTTGCTAAAAAAAATTTTTTTCGTACCTAAATAACTAATTATAATTAACACTAAGCCTATTTTAAAAATAATCCTTTTTTTAATGTTTTACAGCTCACTTTTATGGGAGCTTTTTAATGAGATGCGGCACCCAATTTGGGGCTATTTCTTCGAGGCATAAGGTGCAGTACACCCCTGATAATAAAATTTTTTTAATTCATTTTAAGATGTGGTAACACATCGTAAATTTTGTTTATATATATAAATAATTTAAGAAACTTGAATGGTCAAATTTCAAGTATAAATACTCTTACTGTGTTGAGAGAAATTCACATCTCACATCTCTTATTTTTCTCCCTTAGTGGCCTCTACTAAGTTGTATAAGATATGAATCTCCCTTCTCGATTCTCCTTGTTTAAATTGATGAATATATAGTGTGAATCCTTTAGGCTCTAATGCTCCTAGTTTCTTTAATTTTTTTCAAGTCTTGGTTTCTTCCACAATCTTTTTGACTCATAGGCTCTAACTCTTTCTCAATGTTGAGATTTGAAAATAATCTATTTTGGCATGTATCACACATTCAGACTTGATTCTTGACACCACCAAATCTTGGTTTCCTCCATTAAGGTATGATGAGCGATCCCCTAGATTCTCCAGTGTTGAAGCTTAAAATTGACCTAATTAAGTAACGTGTATCTTATATTTAAGCTTTAGTGTGATTCTAAGCTTTTCTATGTAAAAGTTTCAAACAATCTTGGATAGACGATGCATAAGCCTGCTTCGTAGATTCTAGGTCATTGTCGGTTAAAGCTTTTAACCCCAACATAAAAAAATACATATTTTTTGTATTGAAAAATTTTTGTACTCCAACAGAGGTAAGAATTCCATATCCATTTTAGACATATGCTCTTAAATGAATGTATATATATGTTCTAAAGTTTTTCATATATATGTACTTTCCAGTCTTCTAAAGTTTTTATGTATATACTTTTGAGGTTTCTCAATGTACCTTTGACTTTGACCAAAGTTTTAATATACATATGTCTTTCTTACATTTTTTTTTTGTCATAGGTTTTTTTTGCATTTTAAGATTTTGATAATACTTTATGAGGCTTTCACCTTCTTTTGATGTCTTCAAGTAACTTATGAGCTTTGTCTTGTTATTTTGAATGCATATACCTTAGACTTTCACATTTTAAAATTTTGATGTATATGTACTTTCACGAGAACCTTTTGAGATTTTTTTATGTACATATATATTTTAAGACTTTCACTTTTGAGGTTTTGATGAGTAAAGATCTTCTCACTTATTTTCTTCTTGAGTCTTTCTAAGAAGAACCCATCCACTATTAACTTCCCATCAAGATTTTCTCATTGGCTTGCTTTCTAGGGTTATTAGTGAAAACTTACCTACTCTCATGGGAACTTTTTAGTGAGAACCTCTTGTCCACTAAGAACTTTCCATCGAGGGTTCCTCATAGGTATGTCTTATAAAATGCAATAATAAAAAACTCGTTTCCATTGTGATTAGTCATTCAAGTCATTAGTCACTTTTATTTTGTTCCTAGAAATGAAAGTGACTGAAGTCCTTTTTAGCTGTAAAGATTTGTGTTTGACTTTGTTGGAATATTGATATGTTTAATTTGTAATTAGTCACTTTCATTTATGAGCTTAAAATAAAAGTGACTAATTGTTAATAGCAATTAAGGTTCATTTTATGTAATATATATGTAACTAATGACTTAAATAAATTGAAGTCCGTTTTATGCAATAATAAAATCACATTGTAGTAAATGAAAGTGATTAGTGGCTAATAACAATTAAAGATTGTTTTATGCAGTATATATGAAAGTGACTAAAAATCATCTAGATATTATTATTATTTTTTATTATGATCAACTGAATTTGTGTTAAGATTAATTCGATAAAAAATTATTTAATAATATATTTAATAATTTTAAAAATTAATTTAATCAAATTATGATGAAAATATTTTAATCCGTATGTTTTCTTTTTAAGGGTCCAGCTTTTCTGCCAAATAATGATATCACTCCCTATAATTAAGATATCATTAGTCACTTTCATTTAATATAATTTACGCTATATCAACTGCCTTTCAGCTTTCATTTAAATTCAAATTTATTACTTTTTAATGCTATCAAGAAAAAAAAAACTTTAATTGAAAGTTTAATTATCATATTATATGTTATATTTTTGCCTTATAATAGGTGTATATATATATATATTTGCGACAAGTTATCGTCTCACATATAGTATACTTTATGATTAATTCAACCTAGCAATGTCTAATCTTGGCTCCCATTTCTTTTCTCCCCTTTCGGGATGCACCCCTCTCTAATGAGGAATCAAATATGGGTTGGAAAGTTTTCGTGCTCACCTTATACTTTTGTATAACAAAAAGATTTTATTATCTCATATTAAAAACAAAAACATTATAGTGATTATTTTTCTTAAGAAAGTTATAGATAAAAGACCTCTGTATATTTACATTTTAATAATAGATAATATATAAATTATTTGAATAAATTTAAGCAATCTATTAATAAGAGAATATTAAATGCATGGTAGTGATCACGTGGAGAGAGAAATCTTGATAGAATGATAAGTAATTTTTATATGCAAAGAGGGATATATTATTATTTTAATTTTATGTTGAACAAATTATTATTCTCCCTCCACTAATAGTGTGTGTTATTATTATTTTTATTATTAGATCAATATTACTGATATTGATCACATTGTAAGGACTATAATGTGATCATTTGTAGTATATTTGAATATTGATTTATTGCGTGCTAGAAAATTAGTTGCGGTAAAATAAAGTTTATGCCTTTTGTAGAGTTCATAGAATATTTGAAGAATTAATAAGAAAACTGAATTTTTATGTGGAAAAAATAAAAAAAGGAAAAAATCATGGGCTAGCCCAAAAAATCTTTCAATATGTATTTATTTTGAGTTCAAAATTTACCTATGATTACAAAATTATATATGAGAATGGTTGATAATAATCCCAAAATCACACAAATGTAGTATTCAGATTGTATGATTCTTAGTAGTAGATGATGGTGAAACGGAGTGTGGCGACGATGAAGGTCGTGGTGATAATGGCGAAGATGGCACGATGTGACGGTGGCTGCGATGATAGCGGTCGGTGCATGTCGATATGCGGCGCGATGGTTGGTGGCGTGGCCGGCAGTGTGGCGGCAACCGGCGGCAATTGCGATGAGGATCGTCGGTGGATAACGACGGTGGTTGGCCGAGGTCGGCGATGAGTGGTGACAATTATGCTTGGAGGATTTTCAAGCTTTAGAGCCCTCTCTCTCTCTTTTGAAGCTCCCTCATTGAAGAATGAGGGCTATTTATAGATCGGAGGTGGCGTTTTAAATACATGCAAAATCTGAACCACTTCCATCGGACGGCTCAAAATGAATCCTTTGATCATTGATGTATTTTAAGTATTTGAATGCTCTAATGAAGTTAGAATTATGAGATCTTGGGCTTGTTAGATTCGGCTCGTCAAGACGTTCGATTTGACTATAAACACTCTATGTTTAAGGATCAATTGATAATAAGCGTTTGATCTAAGTTAGTCTTGATTCATCTTTAAAAAGATTAGATTGTCAGTAGAATTTTAGTGTCATATCGTTGTCCTATTTTTGGATGACATTATTTCAATCATCTAAATATATATATATATATCTTGAAAATAACAAATTCTTCAACAAATTTGTCCATTAACCATACATTTTGAGAATAAATCTTCATGAGCACAAGATTATGATCACGGAAAGGCGGGCCAGCGGATGTGAGAATGCAGCGTGAGTGCAAGATTTCGGGATTATGGACCCATTTGGGTACTTACAAACGCTTATAGACTCCCGCGTGAACGCAGGTACAAGCAGGCGACGCGAAATGTGAGCGCTCACATGCGCGCGTCGTATGGCAGCGCTCGTGTGCCCAGCATGGCGCGCATGATGACCCCGTGCGCTATATGGCGGATGGTGGAAGAGCTGAGACGGTGCGGTGGCAGAGCGGTCGGCCGATTTTGGTTATGGAACGAAGCGACTCTGAGTTTGATTGGCAATCGGGTTTGCTCGCGCCGATCCACACGGAAACGCAGACGCGGGTGCGGGCCTCGGGCTGGAGTGATCAGAGGCGTCGGCAGCGAGACGGATCAGCTGGCAGCGTGGGACATCCTGTCCATACACCGTGGGCCCAAATGCACGCCGATGAGCGATTTTTCTTTGATTTTTTACCTTTTTGTCCCTATAGGGGTCTATAAAAACTCCCTTAGGGCCAAGGGAGAAGGCACAAATCTCATATGGTCTAGTGTTCCTCTTCTTCTCAAGAGAGCCGCTCGATATCGCGCCCGTAGCTCATAATGGCGGCGAGCTCGCTTTTCCTCGAAGAGGCGTCAACTGCCTTTGTCATCTTGGAAGCGATCGTCGTAGTTCATACGGCGAGTCTCGATTGCGCCAATCATTTGTCGTCAATCGGTTCAGTCCATCGGCCCGAGGGAATACGCGAGGCTCCAATCCCTCAAAAGAGGCGTCAACCTTCCTCGCTTGACCGACCGGTTTGGAGAGGTGATCAAGGCTCATGTCATTATACGGGCTTTCCTGGAAAGAGGCGTCATCGTCGGATCTACCAGGTTGAGGTGATCAAGGCTCATAGTTCATATGGCGACGGTTGTTTTCCCTAAAAAAGAGCAACCGGTCACCAAATGAATCGGTTCGAGGCGATCAAGGCCCATAGTTCATACGTGAAGTTCCTGCTTTCAAAGGCATCAACTATCCTCAGATCCGTTGGGAATCGGTAGAGTTTCTACTTCTTGTAGGAAATTGGATTTCTTGAAACTTCAATGGATGGTTCAACAGCTTGATCGGCAAGAAGCGTTAATTAGAATCGCCATCATTAACGAAAAAAGTTTGGGTGTAATTTCGTGAGCATCATTAGAGAGAATAACTTCTCTTTTTTGATCTCATATGTATGCATATCCTTTTTAGATTGAGCAAAAAAATTTTATCCCAAGTCGTCGGAATGAGTCAAGGATATGCCCAAGTATTGATGAGTGAGTTGCTTCACAAAATTCTCAGATTTCTCTCTCTCTCTCTCTCTCTCTCTTTATTTATTTATTATGTATTTTCATAGGGTGATAACCGGAAGAAAACCTATAGCGTGATAGCTACAGACGATATACCATTCACTGTCACATCAGATAGTTTAATGGTATTCCGTAAAAAATTTTACTTCCCTAATGAGTTGGTGGCTATTGTTGCCAAAAAGTTTGATCGAGTCCGTTCACCTCCGCCAGGATACTTTACTATTTCTGAGATGATTCTTCGTGCGGGACTGCGATTCCCTTTGGCTCCCGAGTTGATGAGATCTTTAAAATATGTGGTGTAGCTTTGTGATAAAATTTTCATTTCGAGCTTTAGTGATCATCGCTTATCTTCTTTAGAGCGTGGTGTTACTTTGAACATCAAACACTTGTGTCGAATGTATAGATTCACATGTGATGCTCAGGGACGTATTTTTTGTCGGGCTATAAAGAATTGGATAGAATTTTAGCATGAGATTCATCTAGAAATTGGTTTAATAGATTCTTTTTTGTGAAAAATGAGTGTTAAGGCCAAAGAAGTGGCGACTCTAGAGGATTAGCTAAGCAGGTGTAGAACTGAGCTAGTGAACATGTAAACTTCTCTTTCTCTCTAGCATTAGGAGGTGGAGCGCACTCGTGATGAGCTGATTGAGGTGATGGCAGAGACTCTCCAAAAAGAGAAAAGAGAGCACTTGGAGAAGAAACTCAACGGAGAAGAAAGTATTACAAGATCGTCTTTCGAAGGAGCTTATAATGTAAGTTAAATGAAATCTTTGAAGGCAATGGAAGACTTTAAGAACTCCCTGGCTTATTGTGATACTATTGAAGACCATGTCCAAGAAGCTTTTAATCATATTCTTGATGTTGAAGTGAAGGACTTGGAGCACCAATGTTTAGAGGAGGGCTTCATCAGGGTTCTAAATCCTTAGTACATCGCAGCTAGTGTTGAGAATCTATCTCCCAACCAAGTATCTCAAGACTCTCGCCAAATTCGAGGAGATGAAGGAGTCGAGAGTCCAAGGGAGCATCTTCTAGAAGAGGAGATATCATGTAGTATCACTTGAGGATGCATTTTTTTCTTTTATCTATGTATTGTTATTATTTTGTATCAGAATTTTGATTGTTTCTTATATCATCATGTTAGTGATGTAAATGAAAAAAAAAAAAATTTTTAGGTTGATATGCTCTTGTTTTGTTTTTACTTATCTAGGGTGATTGGTCATTCGACGATGCTAACCTGTACGGATGAGGCCATGGGAAGTCCACCAAGAACCTTTTGGCCTATCCTAGGTATTAGTCAAAATATTATTTGACATCTTACCTATCTGGAAGAGGTCCGATCAAGTCCCCATGGGATTGATCATGCCCCGATTGAGATACAACGTGAGTTGTGCATTTCTCAAGTGGGAGGATTAAATGAAGGAGATTGTTTATATGCAATAAGCCTGAAAGAAAAAGCTATAAATTCATTACTCTGATAAGGTCGGTAATACAATCATAAGATGATTTTAATACATATAAGAGTTTAAGAGGAAATGACAAATGAGATAAAATAAAAGTTACAATAATTATATAGTAGGAATTACTAATAATATTTTCGGAGATTCTCAGTATTCCAAGTTTGAGGTAAAGTTTTTCCCTCTAGATCATTGAGCTTGAATGTTTCTAGCTTGACCATAGCTATAATTACATATGAGCCATCCCAAAGAGGTGAGAGTTTATTGCATTGAGAGCCTACTGAGACTTGCAGAGACCAAGTCACCGATGGATGGGAAGGTTTTACTCTTTTTGAAGCTACCCTTTGGTGATAAGAAGACGCAAGGCCATGTCACGAGTTTCAGGGAGTAGGTCCAGGTGCTGTCGGAGTTTTTCTTCAATACCATCATGATCGAATAATTGAGCTCTTGGACTTGTAACTCCAATATCTGCTGGTATAATAGCTTATGTGCCGAAACACAAGTTATATGGTGTCTCACCAGTCGGGGTTCGCGATGTAGTGCGGTAAGCCTAAAGAATATTAGAAAGCTCATCAACCCATTGCCCCCGAGTCTTCTCAAGATGTGTTTTTAGTCCTTTGAGTATAGTTCTTGGTAGCTTCAGTCTGTCCGTTAGTTTGAGGATGTGTTATAGTGATGCAAAGAATAATGAAGATCTTTACAAAAGACGTAAAGACTTTTCCAAGAATTGGGTTCCATTGTCGTGATGATAGACTAAATCGACATACTAAATTTTTCCAAATAAATTGTTTAGCATTTTCCTCTGTAATTTTAACGAGTGGTTTGGCTTCCACCCATTTAACGAAGTAGTCAGCCGCTAAAATGATAAACTTTCGTTGCCCTGATGCTATCGGAAAAGGTCTCATGATATCAATTCCCCACTGAGCAAAAGGCCACGAGCTTTGAATGGATGAGAGCTGTATGCGGCATGTGAGGGAGGTTAGAGTGCAACTGACAACTTGTACATTTTTTTGTGAACTCCAAGACAACTTGTTTCATCGTAAGCCAATAGAATCCTTGCATTATAATTTTAAGGGCTAGCGCCCTTCCTCTAGGTGTTCTCCACATATTTATGAGTGAACCTCTCTTAATGCGTAATTGGCCTCTGATGGTGAGAGGCATTTGAGGTATGACCCAGAAAAAGCTCATTTGTATAGTTCATCTTCGATAATAATAAAGTTTGAAGCTTGTCTTCGGAGATGAGTTGCAGTAGTTGGGTCTTCAGGAAGGGTCCCTTCTTGTAGAAAAGATAGGATGTGATCCATCCACGAAGGTTCATTTATCTCATTAATTGCTTGTATTACCCATGATCCTTGGATACTATAAAAATATATTTCTTCAACATGCATTCTCTTAAATAGATCTCCAATCGCTGATGTAGCAAGCTTAGCGAGAGCTTCAACTCGAGTATTCTTCTCTCGCAGTATGTGAATGATTTAATGTGTCTTGAAATGGGCAAGAAGTGACTTTACTAAGTTGAGGTATTGTGTGAGGATTATGAAAGTTTCCCTCAACGGGAGGCAAAAGTCGGTGTGGATCACTAAGTCTTGAGCCTTCGATGGTGAGTCTAAACACTGATGAGAGCCTCATATTCAACCATATTATTAGTTGCAGAAAATTTTAGGCGAAGTCCATACTCTAAGGTATTATGCTGGGGGAAAATAAGTAAAATTCACCTTTCAGGTATTTCACAAGCTCCATCAACATAGAGGGTCCATTGAGGGAGGCGAAGGCGTAGTAGATAACTTATTTGGGTTGGTGCATTCCACTATAAAGTCTGTGAGTACTTGAGACTTTATATCAGGCTGAGGTAGGAAATGGATATCAAACTTTTCCAATTCTACAGATCATTTAATTAACCTCCCAGATGCCTCTAGTTTATGTAGAATGGCCATTAATGGTAAATGAGTGTAAACGCCGATAGTGTGAGCTTGGAAGTATGGACACAATTTTTGCGCTGAGAAAACTAAAGCTAGAGCCACCTTATCTGCTAGTGGATAATGACTTTCTATATTAGAGAAAATTTTGCTGACATAGTAAATTGGTCATTGTATCTCATTTTCTTTTGGCACTAAAACTAAGCTTATTGCGTGGGAAGAGACTGCGAGATATAAGTATAACATCTCTCCTTGAATAGGCTTGGATTGTAGGGGTGGAGATGCTAAATATTCTCTTAGTTGCTCAAAAGTAGGGACATTCATCGGTCCAAAGAGGCCGGCGATGAAGATTGGCGAAGGATCGGCGGTGGTGGTCGGCGTGGTTGGCAATGTGAGGGTGGTAGCGTCATATGGTGGCACAATTATGCTTGGAGGATTTTCAAGCTTTAGAGCTCTCTCCTCTCTTTTGCTTGGGCTCCCCTCATGTGAAGAATGAGGGACTATTTATAGATTAAAGGAGTGACATTTCTGTAAATATATGCAAAATCCGAACCACTCCTCCATCGGACGGCTCAAAATGATTCCTTTGCTCATTTGATGTATTTTAACTATTTGAATGCTCAAATGAAGTCAGAATTATGAGATCTTCGGCTTGTTAGATCCGGCTCGTCAAGACGCTCGATTTGACTATAAAGACACCATGCTTAAGGTTTGATTGATACTAAGCGTTTGATCTGAGTTAGTCTTGATTCAGAATCATATTGCTTTCGACATCAAGATTCGTGCGTCGACTAGTAGAATTTTCAGTGTCATATCATGATTAAATTTGTTAAAGATAATACATTATTTTCTATATAATAATGCCTTATGATAAAAAGAAAAGAAATATTATGTATTTGAAATATTTTAAAAGATACCTACTATGAATACAACTAAACAACCTCTCTCTCTCTCTCTCTCTGTCTCTCACTCTCTCTCTGCATATCCCACATTGTTCATATGTCATAACATGCATGTAACAATAAGATAAATTGAAGCTTCTTATATTATTACATACATATTGGGAATATTGGGTTCTTCCAGGCTTATGTAATTTTAGAAAAGCACTTCTTATTTTGCAAACCAAAACGCTTCTTTTAAAATATTATCATTATCAATATGTAGGGCTAGCTATAGGGGTATACATGAGGGTAGGTCGAACTCGGCTCAATAATAAGCTCACTAGTTGAGCTTATTGAATATGCTCAAATTATGAGCTCATATATTATCAAGCTCATGTTTTACTCGACTTGTTGGCTCATTGAGCCATATAATAAAAGTATTTAATTTTCACTGAAAAAAGAATAGATCAACCAATCAAATAAAAAAGTAAACTTACTTTAATAAACTCCACTTTTTTTTTTCTTTACCCTTTAGTTTACAGTGGAGGCAAGGGACTAAGGAGGATAGAAATGAGTTATCTTGCATTCTTTATTTATAGAGAGATCATCTTTGTAGAGCTCACATTGTTGAATGACAAATATATGAAGATAAAAAAAGTTATCTTATAAAATATTTAAATGATTCTCATTCATAAGAATGAACATTTTCATGTATTATGTGGATGATATCTCAAAGTTTGTATAAAATAATAAAATCATGCACATATATTATGAGATAATGATTATACTTTAAATCCAACGTCTGAAAAATATGCAAGCATTCTTGAATGATATGCATGCTTTATGAACAAATTCTCTAAATTTAATTTCAAATGCTTTAAAAGCATAATTATCTCTTCAATCGCACGAAAATCAGTAAAATTGAAATTAGCTTTATGTGCCCTGATCATTTGCCAAATGCTTAGTATATTGTTTGAAGATGTTTTGTAGGCTGAAAATAATAATTGATTGTTTTACTCTCTCTCTCTCTCTCTCTCTAAGAAGTGTATAAATATTTTAATAAAGTAATTAATAATTTAAAATATGTGTTTTTAAAAATTTAAATCTTTAAAATTGATACATGTGTATGCTCTTTAGCAAACCGAGCGAATGTTTGATTTCAAGCTCGTTTGGATATCTTCGAGCTCGTCTCGAGCTCGATACGATGGTGTTGCTTGAGCTCGTTTAATTAGGTGTTGAGCTCCTTACGAAAATCGAGCCTTAATCCGTCCGAATATCTCTTCTTCTTTCCCCAGCGTCGAACAATGCAGCGAAATATAAAGTCAGAAAGAGTTAGCCAAGTCCATTTTGAGGATCTCTCCTGTTATCCCATCAGAGGCTAAAATTAAAGCTTGAGAAGGAATTTGCGTCGAGGAAACGAGCGTCGGGAAGCTGGAGAAGGAAATCATGAAGGAGAAAGGTAGGTATTTGTTCTTGAAGGGAAGCTATGAGAAGATGGAGAAACTTGCTCAAGAAAAGATAAAATTTTAATGGAAGAGGTTGAGAAGGAGAGAATTATGTATGTCATATTGTTTATGAACAAGCCTTGATGGAGCCTTAATCGAGCCTAATCGAATAATGAAATTCAGCTCATAGAAACTTGTTAATGAGCTTTAAATGATATTGTTGAACATTCGATAACTTGTTCAAAACGTTTATTTTTAGTATTTAAAAGTGTTCGATTAATTAAATAAACATAAACGAGCTTAATCGAGTCACGAGTAATTGTTGAGAAGTTCGTTTACATGCTCTTCAACATGATGTTTTAATTTTTGTAAAATTTCTTATGATTTGATTATGATAAATCCTGATATTTGAGTTTGATAGTTTAAAATAAAAATAATTAGAGTATTAGATTTGTAAATATATAAAAATTGGGTGATATGTATGTAATTCTCAATTAATATTAATGATTTTTATTGGATGTAAATAATAATTCATTCATTGCACAAGAAAGTCATAATTTTTTTATTCTGCATTTTGGTTCTATATTAGATTCAGTGCACTTGAATTTTTAATAATTAAAATCAATCAGCAATAAAATGATTCTTCATCCATGTGTCAATAGCTTATTGGAAGCCAACTTTTTCTGTTAATAGTAATATTAAATGGTGATTAAATTTTTTGTGATATACATATAACTTATTTTTCTTGTGAAAAATATTAAAAAATACTAATGATTAGAAAAAATATTACGTCATAAAACTTTTTGACTTAGAAAATTTTTTAAAAATAATAAACTATTTTACTTTGACTAATTAATTTTATATATGCATGAAATGTTTTTTAATAATAAAATAATGAAAAGTAGTTGAGAAATAAAAGCAAAACTATGTAAAAATTGAATGTATTTAATTGATTATTTAAGATATTTATTTTTAATATAATGTGTAATTGAGCAAATATCCTTGTTTATATTTTATTAAAAAAATATATTAGAAAGTTCTTTTTAGTAAGACTATCCTTAATAAGGGATAATCTTTTACATTAATGGATTGCTTATTCAAATAGGTGAGAAGTCATATTAATGCTTTCCTCTGACATTTCAAAATGATATCATGAAATGAGCTATCTCTCTTTTATTTATTTATGGGAGATGGGTGAATCTTTGTGAATTCTACCACATTTAATATTGAATATATAAAGAAAATAAAGTTATATTGTGAAATGAGTTTGTACCATCTTTTATAGAGAGAGAAGAATCTTTATATTGCCGTCTCATTTAATACTGAATATATATATATATATATATATATATATATATATATATATATATATATATATATATATATATATATATATATATATATATATATATATATATATATATATATATATATTGTGAAATGAGTTATCTTATCCTCCTTATTTATAGAGAGGGATAAAGAGTCTTTATGATGCCTTTCTCATTAAATAAAAAAATATATGAGAAAAAAATTACTAAAATGAAATGAGTTGCCACACTCTTGGAGAGAGAATCTTTATGAATTCTATCTCATTTAATAATGGATATATATATATATATATATATATATAAAGCTATATCTCCTATTTATGGAAGAGAGAGAGAATCCATATAGAGCTCAACTCAATTTAATAACAAATATTTAATGAAAAAATTATACTCCAAATAAGTTATACCATTCTTTATTTATTTATAGAGAGGGAACCACTAAAGACGGACTTATATATATGTTAGGGTGGGCAATTTGCCCATCCTCAATTTTATCATTTTTATATCTACTATTTTGCTTATATAAAATTTAGTTTTTTTGCTCATTACCTGCCTCCAATCTTAAAGCACGCCGCAAAATAATGCGGGGAGAGATTGATCGTCGTTTTTATTAGTTTGTGTCTGATTAAATTGGTACCTCATTGAGCTATAAGTTAAAATTTACTTCTCCATGATTTGCTTATATAAAATTTAGTTTTGACCCCAAAATGCTATTTGGGAACATACTGGCTGTTGCATTAATCTTAACAAAAATTAGCGTGATGTGTTAACTTAAATTTGAAATTGATATTGATATGGTAAAATAATATAACACAAATCTTGATATAGCGATTGATTTTGAGTAATAATAAAATTAAATATCATGGAATTTTGACATAAAAATAAAATAACTCTCAAATATGTATTTATATTTCTAAAATCTAGAGAATAAAATCTCATTTAAATTTGGGCATCCAAATGCTCAAAATACATCAAATGATCAAAGGAATCATTAATTGAAGTTATTTATTAAAAATTAAATCTATAAATATTCATTTCACACCAAAATTGAAGGAAGAGCCAAGTGAAAAACAAGTGAAGAAGAGGAGCCAGCCCTTAACCTTCAAATTTCAATTTTGATCCTTCAATCAATAAACAAGAAGAAGAGGAAGAGTCAAGCAAGGAAGAAGAGGAAGAGTAGAGCAGGAAGAAGAGGAAGAGTCAAACAAGGAAGAAAAGGAAGAGTCCAAGAGAGGAAAACAGTGAGGAGGAAGAGCTCAAGCAAGATCCTCAAAAGATCCAAAAGATTGCACTCACTCGGCCATCAACATCTTGCAAAAATTGTACCACATTCCAGAAAGTTAATCTCCACCATCGATGTAATTAGATCATTGTTACAGGTTGTTATTCACTGTATGCAATTAAATCTGTTATCGGGAAGATTTTGTACTAAAGCAGATACATAGTGGAAGCTTTTCGGGCTAGGCATGGTTTTCCCCTCTTTTGTTTTCCGTTAAAAAAATTGAGTGTCTCTTGTTTCTAATTACACAATGATGTACTTCCACAAGCTAAAATGATTTTTTAGTATTTGTTTTCCACGCAGCATTTGCGCCGTCAGGGAAGTTGATTATTATTTCATCTTGTATGGGATCAGTTTTCATCAAACCACCATCGAGGTGGAGCATTCAAATTTAAAGAGCATGGCGAAGAATGAATTCATCAAACTTTGTTCCTCCATCAGGCGGGGGCAACTTAATCTCAAAGATAAAAGAAAGACCAATGAAAAGGCAAAGATCAATAATTACTCGGCTGCTATTTTATTACCTCTTCCAAACGGTTTTCATAGTACACTAACAGAGATATCAAGCGTCTTGGTGGACTTTATCTTCCATACGGGTTAATCGTAGAGTAAACACTCGACTAACAAGATAGGTCAAACGTCCTTGGTGGACTTCTCCGATCTCTTGTCAGTTAATCAAAGAAGCTTCACAACAACCGAAAAAAACGTCAGTGGACTTCCATCTCTTATGCGGGTTAATGTAGCAAAGCTCGACAAACAACCAAAATGTCATGGCGGACTTCTGCGATCTCTTCCATGCAGGTTAATGTCGAGCAAAAGCTCGACAAGAAAGGTCAAAACTTTGTATCATCTTAAGAATGCCGGATCAGACAAACCGGATGGTCAAAATCCTCATCGTGGCTACGATGACACCATCGTCGGTCGCTGCCAGAGTAGCGGTCATCGATTAACGTCGGTCCCGTCGACAACCATTACCTTCTTGCCGACCACTAGAAGCCAATTAGCGGTCCGCCGCTCTTCTCTGCCTTGCCGTCGCTCGCTAACCATCACGGTCATTTTAATGCCGGTCATCGCCGATCCGTCGCTTGTTTGCGTTTGGCATCGCCGGTATGCATTTAAGGTCATCCTACCCGACGCCCGATCGCAGTCGACTACCTGATTCATTGACCTCTTCCATGCTTGCGTCATCGATAACATGAAGATAAAGAATGGACTTCCACCTCTTATGTTAGCGTCGCCTAAACACCATTTAAAGGTCAGCGTCCGTGGACTTCCGCGACCCATTTATGGTTGCGTCATCGGTAAACACTCTAACAACCGGATAGTCAAATGATGGACTTCTGCGATCTCTTCCATGGGTTAATGCCGAGCAAAAGCTCGACAACAACAAAGGTCCGTCCTTGGTGGACTTCGAACTCTTTACGGGTTAATGTCGGAAAGCTCGACAAACAACCAGAAGGTCAAACTTTTGTGTCAGAGTTAATATGGATAACACTCGACAAACAAAGATGTTAAAATCTCATGTCGGGTCACCACCCATTCGTCATCCTGGACCATTAAATCGGCGGTCATCACCATTGGGAGTATTCGCTGCGTGAGAGGTCGACAACCATTACCGTTCTGCCGTCGAGCCAAATATAACCCAGCCGCTTAGTCGCGGTCGCTGCCGAATATCGCAATACAGCGGTCATCACTATCCGGTCATCGAGCCCTACCGTCGCCATGCGGCGAACCATCGCGGCAATCTTGCGGTCATGCCATTTCGGTCATCTGATTTGCTTATCGGTCGACTTCTCAGCGGATTCAATTTGACCTCTTCCATGGGTTAGCGTCATGAACTTCGATATACAACCGGAGGTCAAAGCGTATATGGACTTGACCTCTATTGCGTCGCCGGTAAAACTTCGACTAACAAAGAAAGGTCAAAAGGTCCTGGACTTCCGCGGCCTCTTTGGGTTAATGTGAGCAAACTCAACAACTCGGAAAATTAAAGGTCGAGGACTTCCCATCTTTAATCAGGTTAGCGTCGGAATGTGAAATAATAAGGAAAGGTCAAAACTTTGTACCGCATTAAGTCATGAGTAACATCGACAAGACCGGATGTCAAAGATCACTCGGTTCTAAACCACGTCGGGCAAGATTGTCCATGCGCTTGTCAGCCGATTGCGGACCATCGCCGATCAGTCCTCACCGCCATCAGTTATCGGACCACTTAGAAGATACCGGTTAGTCCCCATCGTCGAGCATCTTAAATTGAATCGATGCCTCACAACCTGACGGTGACAAATCCGTCTTGACCGGCTCGAGATATACCTCTCCAGTCGCCTGAGGTCCGTTTCATCGCCTAGACGATAGGCGGCGATCGCCGGACCAGGCGAAAATCAGTGACGAGGCCTCTGGCCGGCGATCCAACGGGACCAGAACCGGGCGAGGAGCGAACCCGACGTACGTGGCCTTTCGCCTCTAAGAATCAGCGGGGATCGCCGGGAAGCGAGAACCAACGTAGAGTGACCTTGGAGCCTCCGAGATCCGAGGGCGTCGCCGGGAGAACCGGACCAGTATGCAGGTGAGCCAGCCTTCGCAGACGATCACGGGGCGATCGCCGGGCGAAGAAGCCCATACGTCTGATGGGCTTAGCCTAACAGTGATCAAACCGGGCGATCGCCGGACGAGGCGGAAAACCACGGAAAGGGCGGCGGCCGCCCTCTCGTGAGGATCAGGCGATCGCCGGCGGTAGGAAGCGAATCCCGACGCATGGCCTTGGCCGCCTCTACGACGTCCGACGGGGCGATGCGACGAGAACTCCCGACGTATCGCATGGATGATCCTCTAACGGACGGTCAGGCGTGGCGTAGCAATCACGGTACGATGCCATAGCCTTCTAACGGACGGTCGACGTGATAACCACGGCGGATAAGTGAGCGCGATCGCCTCCGGCCCCGGACGGTCCGGCGTGGCAACCACGGAAACGGTATACCTTGATGCCTCCGATGCCTCCTAGCAGCTCTTGATCGCTTGATTTTCCAGGACCCTCTTCAAGAAGAGGGGAAAGGTGTGCCTCTCATCTTACTAGGGGTATTTATAATACCGAGGAGAAAGCACTCAAAATGGCGAAAACGTCAATCTCAAAACGTCTGAAAACGGCCATGAAAACGGAGAAAAACGGCAAACATGAAACGGCTAAAACGGCTCAAAATCAATTCTCGGCCGGGCCGAGGATGTGGGCAGATGTGAGGCAAGTGACGCATGCCAGCGCGATCGAACCGGGGCTGTTCACCCGACCGCGCGGGACGCCAGACCCGAATCGTCGTGCGATGGGCGGCGACGACCGGACGGCCCGCGATGAATCGTCACGCGGATAACGACGCGGCCCGCAGGCGCGACCGGCGCACGGCATTCAGCGCGGCCCGCGGCGTAAACGAGCCGTTCCGCGCGAGGCAGCGCGGCCGCGGCCGCGTATCGAGGGCTGCCGTTAATCGAGGGAGGCGAGATTTGACCCGATGGGGCGGCCCATCTCCGCTGTTAAGACCCGCGCGCGGCGATCGGCGCGTTATGGGGCGCGCGCCCGCGCCTGCGCGCCAGCGGACGATGGGCGCCTGGGCAGCCACGGTGATCGAAAACTTACGTGAGATCCAATCATACCTCAAAATCTCATTATGACATTTCTTCTTATAATAATGTATTTTTATGATAATTTATTCTCTCAAAATGTATGATTCATGGGTACGTTTTTGGAAAGAATTCATTATTTTTGGCGTTTCGATATTTTTGGATTAAATAATTTAAAAAGGAAACTTTTATGATCTCAAAATACCACTAGTCAAAGACAAATCTTTATCGAAAGTGATATGATTTTGAGAACCGTCGAGATCAACTTAAAATATCATTGGAATCTTTGGATATCAATTAAATCCCAAAATAACTCTCAAATATGTATTTATAGTCAAATCGGCGTCTCGTGAGCGGATCTAACGAGCCTAAAATCTCATAATTCGACTTCATTTGGGCATCCAAATCCGCAAATGATCAAGATAAATCAGCGCTCGAGGGGAGTGATGCAGTTTACATAATTCTGAAGTGCCTCTCATCTATAAATAGGCCTTCATTCCTCACACCAGGGGGATGAAGTGAAGGAAGAGCTGAAGAACACAGTAAGAAGAGGAAGTCACGGGAAGAAATAGTGCCGTAGATCCACGTAGATGATCTGGAAGAGAAGAGTAAGGAAGAGAGGAAGAGCTGAGCGAGGAAGAAGAGGAAGAGTCCAGCGGAAGAAAAGGAAAATCTGGCGAGGAAGAAGGAAAAGCGAAGTGAGGAGGAAGAGAGCTCAGCTTGAAGATCCCTCAAACAAATCCTTCAAACAAGATTCACTCAGCTGGCGATCAACCATCGCCACCTCATCGTCAATTTGTATTCCATGAAAGTTACCGATCTCACATGATGAATAATTTTTTGATCATTTATTTACGATTGTTATTATTTTCATATCGACTGTAATCGTTATCAAGATTTTGTCTAAACAGGTCATAGTGTTTTTATGATGATGGTTTACTCTTCGGGTTTTAAGGTAAGAATTCATGTCTCTTTGATTATTCTTTAATTCTCGATTATTGTATTACAATATAGGAAGATAACTTTCATCTGATTGGTTTTAAATAAGATATGATTATAATTTGAAACGATTCAATAAAATAAACAAATTTTTTAATGAGTTTTAATATTAAAATTAAAATAATTATATTAGTATTTTAATTTTGATTAATAAAAAATTAGAAGAATCCATTTTAAATTTGATTTCTATATAATATACTATATTAAAAAATATATTTACAATTTATGATGAGTCATGGAATTTATTGTAAATATTTTTATATTTTCAAATTTTTTTTTGAAGCATAAAAACTTAAAAGGCCCAATTAATAATTATAAATGCATATTCAATATTAAAAGAATTTAAAAAATTAAAAAATTCACCTGACCTTTTCCCCTTGAATTGAAAGAAAGTTCTTAAGTTGTTCTGATTGGAGATTTACCAAAAATCGACACGTCAAATCATAGATCCTAAAAAATAAATTTATTCATCGAGATTCGTGCCAACAAAACTCTCCAGCTTGTCATCCAGTATTTATTATGACGAATTTACCCTCCTACGCGGCTGATTTAATGTCAGACTGTCGTCATGCACATTCCATTGTGCTTTTCATTTAATCCTCTGGCTCAATCTTTCATGTGTATATATATATATAAATATATATATATTTATTTATTTATTTATTTTTATATATAATTATGTTTATGTTTATGTTTATATTATTTTATAAAAAAAGACCGTGATGCTTATGGAGAGTAGAGATAAGTTGCTACCGTCAGCCAAACAGGGACATTTTTTGTGTGTAAAATGCTCACATGATTTTCGAGAATTAAAGTTTATCACATATATTTTATTTTCAGATACATATGATTTCTTAGTGTTTTCACAGAGTAGCTGCAAGTTCTAAGATATCGATCAGATTAGCATGATTAGTTAGATTCTATTTTGAAGTTTGTGTTAATTTTGGTGAAATTTTGAGATAATATTAGTCAAATAGTTGTTTATCCAAGTAATTTCGAAATTATGATGTAATAATACGATCATGATCATTTGGTTTAATTCAGCTATGAATTATGTCACTTTTTATTCAAAATTATTTGAGCTTCGACTGAATTTGATCTTCGAATTGAGTCTTAAATTTGATATTTTAGTCATTTTGACACTAGGAATTAATTTGAGCGGACAATATCATCCTTACAATAAAAGAAAAGTAAGAAAATAAAAGATATTTTTTCCTTGAAAAGTGTTGAAGATTAAGCAGTAAATGGAAAAGAAATAAGACTACAAATAATATATTTAGGATATGTGAATCAAAATTTTAGATAACTGGATTAGAAGCACAAGTCAAAAATGTAAATAATAAAAATATCTACACAGCAGAATAAATTGATTAAATATTTGTTTTCTACATTTTAGTATCTTATCTTTAATAATTGTTTTCAGTAAAACAGGACAGATAAATTTTGTCATAATGCGAATTACTCTATCCAGATATTCATCAAATATTTTACCATCTCTATGATAATAGTAGAACTGCAAACATGAATTTTGCGTCATCTAGCATTTGACAACATACAAGGCATTAGGCTCTAGGCTTCAATTAATAGAATTATTTATAGTAAAACTAGTGAAGGAACACAACTTTCCTATTTTTTTACATAACAATCTGTTAGTATTGCTGTAAAAATAGCTTTTATGTTGTGCATGAACATTATGGTAAGTGTTGTAGCATTTCCCAAATAAAATCCCACTGGCTTTGCGATAACTTACTCTATCACAAACCAGCTAGAAAGCTCAACAAAACAAGCCCTATCATATATATTAACCCTCAAAAGAAATGAACAATGAAAGAGCCTCAACATGAAAGCTATTTTTACAGCAATACTAATAGATTGTCATGTAAAAAATAGGAAAGTTGTGTTCATTCACTAGTTTTACTATAAATAATTCTATTAACTGAAGCCTAGAGCCTAATGTCGTGTATATTTTTACAGTGAATGTTGTCAAAAGCTAGATGATGCAAATTTGTCTAGTACCCCATAATTTTCAACGCCAATGAAAATTTATTTTTCATCATATAGGCTGGAATGAATTTTACAACTCTGGAAAAATGTACGACCATTTCTTTCTTCTCTCTTCACTCTTTAGCATGATAAAAATGCAAGGCAAAATTTTTTAGATATTTTATAATCAAGTATCTTCTTAATTTTTGCAAGATAATAATTATGTTTGCAGTAAATTCATGAAGAATTTGGGCTTTTATTCTTTCATTGTAATTTTTTTTAAAAAAAATTAATTTGGGTTGAATCTTATATTAATATTACTTGGTGGAAATGTAAGATAAAGCTTGATGGCTTTCTTCTTCATGGAAACTAGGGTGATTTTCCATCTAAACAATATTTATCACTTTTATACTATTATTCTTGATATATCCCTCTAAAATTTATAAATGAAGCACAAATCTCAAATTAAAGCATATATACAATCAAGTTAAACGACTGAGTAAGACGAGTTCAATAATGCTAGAAGCGGGTTAGCTCCAGCCCAAATGAGCTCAAATTAAGCTCAAAAGCTACATATGAAAACTTCAAGTCACTAACTGAATGATCAAATGACTTTCAAATTTGACGTGCTTATAGTCGAATCGAGCAGCTCGATGAGACAAATCCAACGAGCCTAAGATCACTCAAATCGAAGATCGTTTGGATGGTCAAATTACCAAAAAACTATCTATGATCAAATGGATCAATATACACAGTTTGATAGATTGTTTTAAAATTTTGGCTACAATGATTAAAATGCCCCTCTCAGAATCCTATAAATAGGATATCATTCTTTTCATGAAGGAGGAGGAAGGAGCTAGAAGTGAACTTAGGAGAAAGCTGAGAGAGAGCTAGAAGTTCGAAGTTTGAAGTTTATCATCACCACTATGTCGATGTCTATTATCATTATTAACGACCACCAATAGCATTCATCCAACTACCAGTATATGTTGTAACATAATTCTGAAATTCCTATTATCAGGATTTCTCACATAAAATATTGCAATCCTGCTATGGGGAAGATTCAAACTTTGTACTCCAAAGTTGATATATAGTGAAGCATCTTTACTAGACTAGGCCCCATGATTTTTTACTCTCTTCCTCGGGTTCTTCCACATAAAAATTCTAGAGTTTCTTATTCTCTTTTCAACTATCTGTGTGTGTGTTAGATTTTCATATATAGCTAAGTCCTAAAGATTTATTATACCGCTACAAGTTTTATGGCACACAACAGTTTGACGCCGTCTATAGGAATGAGATTCTCATTACTTTATCATGTTAGACAACCAAGTTTCTCAATAAGATCGAAACCACCAGCCAGGTGGAGCACTTCATACTTTTTAGGAGCGCATGCGAAGAATGGAGGAACATCAAGCTCAGATCCTTTAGCTCTTATTAGGAGCTGAATAATCTAGACTATCACAACAAACTGGAGGAAATCGACCCTATGAACAACATGATATAGTTCATTTTATTGAAGAAACTAATGAAGAATCCCCTTGTGATCATGTGAAAATTCCTCCCGTACATCATCTTGATATGAATCATGACTATCTTTGTTAGCTCAACTCATCTTACTCATTATTACGACCAACATTAAATACCTACCTCTTTGATGGGATTGAATCACCCCCATTTCATGGAGACAACTTCAGTTATTAGAGATGAAATACAACGCTTTGTTCGAGATGAATTTTTGTTAAGAGATAAACTGTTCATCCCTCGTCAGAGTATTCAAGTATCTTCTCCTTTGCATGATATGGTTCTTTAATAACCAATTCTGATGGGGTTTAAACTACCTAATATTAAACCTTATAATGGAACCTCTGATCCTTATGAGCACATCGATCATTACAGAACTATTATGCATATTCAACAAGCCCTCGATGCTTTACTCTGTCAAGTTTTTCCTATTACTTTTAAAGGGTAAGCTCGTACATGGTTTTATTCCTTTCCTCAAGGGACCATTCTCAACTTTGCTCATTTAGATAAACTCTTGTCGAACAATTTATCTCAAGTTGAAGAATCATCAAAGACTCTTCTCATCTTTCTGGAATTCGCCAAAATGAAGGAGAAACCCTCAAAGAATACTTTCAAAGATTCTCTTTAGAAGCTCGTCAAATTCCAGGAGTAGATCTAGAGCTAGTTCGAGGCGTCTTCCTTGGAGGTCAGAGTCACTCTTCATTAATGTGAGATATGCTTGCGATCTTACACAAATCTTATTCACCGAGTAGAGGCACAAATTACAACTGATGAAGTTATTATTGCTCATAGAAGATAATTTGAGAATAACTCTAAGCGCAAGTACGCATCAGAAAATCTTACAATAGTATCTCAAAATAAAAAAGGAAAATATTCAAATGATCGACGACATTATGACACTTCTAGATATACTTCACTAAATACGCCTATGACTGATATCATAATGGAGATTCAAAATTTTGAATATCTCAAATGACCAAACCCATTGAGAAATCAAAATGGAGAAAACCAATCACAATATTATCACTTTCACTGTTCAAAAGGCCATTCAACTGAAAGTTACGTTCATCTGAAGGAAGAAATTAAACGTTTAATACAACAAGGACATCTGGGACGCTAGTTGTTGGAGCAACGCATAGATCATTAAAAAGAAGATATGAAGAATCATGGTAAAGAAACTGTTGGAGTTATTGAGTAAGAAATATCACTAATACTTATCTAAGGAAAGATCTCACTAAGGCAAGTGACTAAATAAAGTTAAGTTTCTTCTTTACTCTATTGAAAAGTTTAAAGATTTTATTTTATAAAATAAGTTTTTATTATCAATGAAATCTTCTTTTGTTGCATTCAATAAAACCCCTTAAAAGGCATACCCATGAGGAGGCCTATATGGGAAGCTAATACTGGATAAGGTACTCACTAGAAAGACCTCAAGAAGGCAAGTGGTAGACAAAGTCTCCACTAATAACCCCTGGAAGGCACGCCCCTGAGGAACCCTCGATGGGAAGTTAGTAGTGGACAATGTCCTCACTATAAAGGCTCCAAAGGATCAAGTGATTGATAGAGTCTCCACTCATCAAAAATCTTAGAAGGAAAAAGCCTCAAAAGGTACAGGTACATCAAAAATCTTAGAAGGCAAAAGCTCCAGAAGGTACAGGTATATCAAAAATCTCAGTAAGCAAAAGCCTCAAGATGCAGTACATCAAAATCTCAAGGAAAAAAAGCAGGAAGTGTACATCAAAACCTGAGCAAAAGCTTGAAGGTACATGTACATTAAAATCTCGATGGCCAAATGAGACATCAAAATCTCGTAGGCAAAGCTTTAGAAGGTACAGGTACATCAAAAATCTCAGAAGGCAAAAGCCTCATAAGGTACACATACATCATAAATCTTAGAATGCAAAAGCTACAGAAGGTATAGGTGAACCGACAGAGGAGGATAAGCTAATTGCGATCTTTTATGAGGAATAGCCACCAAATCATTTGAAAAATGAAACTTCTTTTAGATGATTATCAAAGTATCACTGTTGATAGTTGGTGTTATTTCATCGGATCTCATCATCTCCTGATGCTTTCGCAACCCATCTTCTTGTGCAAGATTTACTCGAGAATCTTTAGACATTATGATATCTGTGGAAGGATGCTCAACCATGAAGATAGTCTCTATTTTTGAAGTTTAGAATCACCTTGGCGAATTGGGATGCGCCTCTAAGGTTAGTTGGAAAACGAGATCGGGAGAACTAGAAGAGCTTGCGAGAGGGGTCGACACCATTATACAGATTAGTGGAGGCTACCAAAGAGAAGAATGCAGAAGCACACCGAAGCCTCTTCGTATGAACTACGGGCTTTGATCGCCTCCAAATTTGGTGCATCGATGGCCGGTTGGCGCTCTTTCGAGGAAAAAGCGGAGCCTCGTATGAACTACGCCTTGATCCTCAAACCCGATCGATTAGGCGATGATGATTAATGCCACTATCGAGGAAAAAGCCTTGCATGGTATGAATTCGATCCTCAAACCGGTTGGTCGGCGAAGGCGTGACGCTCTTTCGAGGAAAATCGAGTATGAACTACAAGCCTTGATCGCCTCCAAACCCTGGTTCGATGAGGGGCGTTGGCGCCTCTCGAGGAAAAATTGGAGCATCACCGTATGAACTACGGGTCTTGATCTCCTCCAAACCCGGTCGGTCCGACTAGGATAGTTGATGCCTCTTTCGAGGGAAAACCGGAGCATCGCTGTACGAACTGCGGGTCTTAATCGCCTCCAAACCTAGTCGGTCCGATGAAGAAGGTGCGAGTTTTTCCTTACCATTTTGGAGATATTTTTACTAGAAAAAATGACTCGTAAAATTCTTTTAAAAAATAAAATAAAAATACAAAAAAATGTAGAAAACTCTTCATATACCTCATTAAAAAAAACTTTTCATCTTCTAAAGAGAGAGAGAAGAGATGATTATTGATATTTTAAAGAAAAAAACTCTACATATTCCTCGTTTAAAAAAAAAACCTTTTCATATACCTCATTAAAAAAAGTGAAGAAAAAAACTCTTTATATTCTTTATAAAAAATAAAATAAATAAATAAGTCTTCACGTCTTCTCTCTCTCTCTCTCTCTCTCTCTCTCTCTCTCTCTCTCTCTTTCTCACGGCAACCTGAAAAAAATAGCTTAAATAAAATTGACAGTCATTTGATATTGCTCCAATATTTGTGACTTTGATCTCCTTTAGGATGGTGCATATTCCAAGCCATACAATTGCAATATTACACATTAAGAATACACCAATAACAACAACAATTAGCCTTTATGTGTCCTATTATGTGGTCGGCTACATGAATCGTTCATCTCTATTGTGTCCTATTATGTGTCAAATTCTCATTTAATTCAAATATCTAAAATCATTTTTTATACATCTTAACCAAGTATTTTAGGTGCCTACCTTTCTTAACATAAGGCAAATCTAATACATCTACTCTCTTAATCGGGCCATCGGATGACCGACGCTTTATAAGAAAAATCTAATACATTTACTCTCATAACCGGGTCATCGGCTACTCTCCTAATGAGGCCATCGAACGGCTGACGCTTTATAAGACAAATCTAATACATCTACTCTCCTAATCGGGTCATCGGATGGCCGACGCTTTATGTGGCCAAACCATCTAAAGTGACTCTCTCTAATCTTATCTGTAGCTAAATTTCTTAACTTTTTTAACACACTCATTTCACATTTTATCTTCAAGAGAGTCACTCATCCACTGAGCATCCTCTTCTACAACACTTAACTTAGTCTTATTTTATTGGTCAACATTCTATATCATAAATCAAATATTATAGAATAAGAATATTCTAAATAATTAATTTGGTAACCATTGCCTTCTTGTTAATATGTATATATCATATCAATAAATATTGATGATACATAAATAAGACATAACGTGCTAAGGATGTCCCGACAACTTTGTTCCTTGAGGAAGCTATACTAAGTTGATTTGATTGTTTGAATCTAAACAAACAACTAGACTTAGGGGCGGAACAAGTTTTTATATTGAGGATACGCAAAAAATAAATTTAAAAGATGAATAATTCAAAAGAGAAACTTGTATTACATTATCATCACTAAATTGAATAATATTTACAACCTTTTAAATTTATTTTGTATTTTATGATAATATGGCATAATATATTTGTTAAAAATCAAATCAAATACTTCTTTTTAGAAATAAAGACACACCTTCGACCTTTTTTAAAAATAAAATTAAATAAGCAACTTATTAAAAATGAAAGCACACCTTCTGCCTTTTCTAAAAAAAAAAAAGTAAATCACTAATTTTCAAAAAAATAAAAGCACACTTTTAGGCTTTTTTAAAAATAATAGAAAATTAAGAATTTTCAAAAATAAAGTGGACTTTTTTTAAAAGGAAGATTTACATACATACCACACAAATCTTCGTATTTATATATCTAACACTTAGAGTTAAATATTTACTTATCTAACAATTTTCTATGCTTTAAAAAGTGCATTTCATTTTTTATAAAGTTAGTGATGATGATATTTTTGATGTGATATTGAAGATTAGGGTGATATATATATGTAAAAATTGAAATTAAGGTGTTAAATATGTAAATACATAAGAATTGTGTGGCATCTATGTAAATCTCCCTTTTTAAAAATAAAGATGCATGTTCAGTATTTTTAAATAAAAAATATCAACATACCTTACTCAACTGTGAAAAATATTTCACTCAAAAATATTTCTGAATAATTTGATCCTATACTATCACCTGAAATAATACATATAATTAATAATTAAATATTCATCAAATCTTATCAAACCTTACTTTCACAACCAGCATACTTAAGTCTAATATAAAAGTAACAAATTTTATTAACATAACATAAAATATGAGGGGTCATTTTATTATTTTTCTAATTAGACTCATAAATGAGCAAGAGAAAGATTATTAAGATAATATGAATATTAAAAATGATTTGATAAAAAAATAAAATAAGATTTGAGCTTAAAATATGCTTAAGCCTTTCCCAATTAGCTTAAGCCTTTTCTAATAATGTTAGTCCCAGATTTGTTATATTAACAAGATGGAGTAATGTAAACATATAAGTTTCTTATAATTATAAAATAGTAGAATAAAAAAAAAAGATTTTGATGTTAAGGCATAGAAGAAGCTGTATATCTATATGTTCATAACTTAATTGGCATTTGGTGTTTATAGGTGATCAAGTTAAATAGCTAAAATTTTAAATTGATTTCTATTTCTTTTTTACTAATTTATTAATAACTTTTATTTAATAAAAATGTCATTTTTTAGATATTAAATATATAAATAATATGTGATATGTATGAACATCTTTCAAAATTTTGTTTAGTAATATAACATTTTAAATAGTAAATAAATATAAAATTAGACTTATCTAACCTTTCTTCCCATAATATTATTTAAATAACAGTATATTTATTTATCACAGATCATTCTATCTATCTTTTTTTTTTCTTTAATTAGTATTAAATAATAAATATTAAATGTTTAGTTCGGCATGAAAATAGCATAGCAACTACATATCATATGATCTTAGCAACATTCTGTTGCCGGAGAAATATAATTCCATAATATTAATAAAACAAGCAGCTGATATCCTAGTAATATAATGTTATATACAAAAAATATTTACAACGTAAAATAATTATTTTAAAATAAGATTTAAATAATTTTTATTTAAAAAAATAATTAAGAAAATAAAATAAAAACTTATAAATTATATATTTTTTTTTTTTTTTTTCTGTTTTGTAACAGAACGGCAAAAAAGAGAGAGAGAGAGAGAGAGACAGATTTTTTTTTTTTTTTTTATAACGACAAAAAAGAGAGAGAGGAAGATTTTATTTTTATTAATTTTTTTTAAATAATATAATTATTTAAAATATATAATTTAAAATATTTTTTATAAATATTTAATAATAAATATTTATATATTTAGTTATTAATTTTTTTATATTAATTTATAATTAATATATAATTTAAAATATTTTTAATTATATATATAAATTTATAAATTTATTTAATATTTTTTTATTAATTAATATAATTATGTATATTATATAATTTTATTAATTTTTTGATATAAAATAAAAAATATTTAAAATATATAAATAAATAAATAAACAAAAGAATAAATTATATAAATATTTTATAAACTATATAAATAAAATAATTATATATATATATATATATATATATATATATATATATATATATATATAAAATTTATTTAGTTATTTATATATTTAAATTATATAAATATTTTTTTAATTATATAAATAATTTAAAATATTTAAAATATATAAAATAAAAGTTATTATATTTTATTTTTTTATTTAAAATATTATTTCTTTAATATATAATTAGTTAAATAATTAAAATAAATATTGTAAATTATATAAAATTATTTTATTTAATATTTATTATTTTTTAATTTATATATATAATATTTAATATTTATTCATTTTCTTTATTTTATTAAAATTATTTATTTGTTTTTTTATTTTTTTTATTTTTTATATTTTTTGTTATTATTAATTATATTAATAAATATATATATATAATATATAACTAATTTTATATCAAAATATTCTATAAATTTAAATTATTTATATAACTAAAAATTTATATAAAATAAATATATAAATTAAATATTATAATAATATATATATAATTATTTTATTTATATAGTTTATAAAATATTTATATAATTTATTTTGTTTATTTATTTATTTATATTTTAAATATTATATTATATATTAACAAAAAATTAATAAAATTATATATTATACATAATTATATTAATTAAATAAAAAATATTCAATAAATTTATAAATTTATATATATAATTAAAAAATATTTTTAAATTATATATTTAATTATATATATAAAAATAAAAAATTAATAACTAAAATAAATATTTAGTTATTAAATATATAAAAAATATTTTTAAATTATATATTTTAAATAATTATATTATTTAAAAAATTAATAAAATAAAATCTTCTTCTCTCTTTCTCTCTCTTTCGTTAAAAAAAAAAAAAAAAAAAATCTCTCTCTTTTTTTCTCTCTTTTAATTTAAACAAAAAAAAAAAAAAAAAAAGAGGCACATTCAAATGTGCAATATAGAATTTAATTTTTTGTTAGATTATATTTTTTAAATTTTTATTTTAATTACTAATCATATTTTAAAAATTTGTAAATATTCTTTGTCACTTCTTTCTCAATTGAGATTACTAAAATTAGCTCAGGGAATTTTTTTTTTTTTTTGGTCACAAAAACTGCACAAATTAATATATAATAAAAGAAAGTAACATCCTCTTAACACTAATTGCAAACTTAAATTTAATTAAATTAATCAATCATCAATTAAAGTCATAATAATTTCATAATTAAATTTTAATTAAATTAATCAATAATTATTCTTTGATCAAATGAAACTCTTAACTAATCTTTTATGAATTTTCAATTGAAATTTATTTATTTAATTAAATTGAAATATTATTTTTGATTTTTAATAATTATAAATTAATCAACTTTTTTAATTTATTGAATTAAATTAATAATAAATAATAATAATAAATGCACTTTGCTAAATTTATTTAATTAAATTAATTAAAATCAAAATTTTTAATTAAACTTTAATTAAGTCAATTTTGATAAAATAAAAGCTTAATTAATTTATAATTTAATAATTATTATTTAATTAAATTAATAATTATCAATTTTTTTAATGAAAGTTAACGCTTAATCCATAATAATAAAATTTTAAATTAAATTAATCAATCACTTAACCAAATCAAAATTATTAAATTAATTGAAAATAATAATTTTTAAGTAAATTTAAATGAAATACTTAATTGTTTTTATCATAAAACTCATTAAATCAAATCAATCACTTTAATAATTAATCATTAATTTTTATTTACTTAAGTTAATTTTTTAATCAATTTAATCATTTAATTAAATTATGTTTAATTAAATTAAAATAGAACAAGTCACATGAAAATAATCCTTAAATTGAGTTTAACTCAAAATAAATGCTTAATTAAATTCATCATAATTATTAAATTAAATCTTTGATTAATGTCTAAGTAATTTATTTAAATTTGATCAAGTTAATTATATTAAACCTAAATCATCTTTAACAAACTAAACTAATCAAATATTTAATAAAGTTTAAATTAATGTAAAATAAAATAAATAAAAATAATTAATTAAAATTTCAACAATATAAAGTAATTGATCAAATTAATCATGAATATTCGAATAATCATCAATCACATTTTAATCAAGTTAACTATGAATATTCAATCTCAATTTAAATAACTATGTGATCAACCTAAAACTAAATGTTGATTATAAGGAGTCCAAATGAAATGAGCTACTGAGTTCAAAAAGGAAATAAACTAAAATCTAATTGAATTTTGAGTAATCACTGAATCTTAGATTAGATCATTAAATAAATCATTCAATCAAACTTCAATTAAATTAATTATTTAATCAAATTGATCTGATGAAATTTGAATTATCTTTAAATAAACTAAAATGATCAAACATTAACTTAATAAAGATACTTAAATATAATAAATCAAATATACATTGATTATATCAATTAAAACAAACTAAACATAGATCATTCAAATCAAATTAATTAAATCAACCTAATTAAAATCAAACGCAATCAAATTCAACTAAAATAATTTACTTAAAATAAAATTAAATGAATTATAAACTCATAGTAAATAAAATTTAATTATATAACAAAATTTTAAAACAAATACAATAATGATTAAATACAAAGAGAAGGCACACTTCAAATTGTGCAAAAAAGAAGCATTTAATTTTTTTCTTTAGATTATATTTTTTAAATTTGTTATTTTTGATTGATTACTAATCATATCTCAAAAAGCTTGTATCAATGAAATATTCTTTTCTCATGATTGTGATTGATATCATCAACAAAAAATAAAATGAATTATGGATCAATTCAATAAGAGAATGTATATTTCTGTAAGAAAGATATTTTCTTGTTTATAATTAATATATTTCATTTAAAAATTATTTTGAAATTAACGAACAAACTAAACATAATAAGAGTATCATATTTTTAATATATGAACAAATCTTTCTTGACACTTTTCCTAAACTTTTAGGTTTGGAGTAAGTCCATGATTAGATTATTGATTTGATTATTTTGTAGATTTTAATTCTTTTATTTACATTAAAATTTATATTTTACTTTAAGTTAAAATAAATTAATATAATATAATTAAAATTTTAATTATATTAAATATTATTAATTAGTCATGAATATTTGATTAATCATTAGTCACATTTTAATTAAGTTAATCATGATATTCAATCTCAATTTAACTTATTATGCGATCAATTTAAATTAGCTAAATCTTGATTAACTGATGAGTTCAAATTAAATGGTCTAATTGAATTCAAAAAGGAAATTTAAAACTTTGAAACTTGAATAATCGCTTATTTTAATTAAATTGATCATAGTAAATATATTAGCATATTTCATTGATCTATTTTAGATCTTTTAAACTTAATTCAAAAAAAAAATATTTTATTGAATATTTAATATTTTCATTCATCTATTTTAGATCTTATTTTCTTTATAAACTCTAAGTAGATCATTTTGAACTCAATCAAGATTTAAAGATCTAAAATATGTATTAAGTTTTGGTTTGAAGATTTAAAATAGATCAATGAAATATATATATGTTTTTTTTGATCAATTTAAGTAAATTTAATAATAACTAAAGTTTCAGTTAAGTTTTTTTTTTTTTTTTTTTTTGAACTCGAATAAACCATTTAATTTAGGCTACTTTAATCAAGGTTTATTTAAGTTGATTGCAAGTTAGCTAATATGATTGAATGTTCGTGATTGATTTGATTAGAATGTAGTAATGATTAAATATTGATGATAAGATCAATTATTTGATAAAGTTGAAATTAATATTTATCTTAATTTATTTTATTTAAATTAATTTATTCAAATGGATTTAAATTTTATTAAGTGTTTGATTAGCTTAGTTTTAAATGATTTAAGTTTAATATAATTAATTAATTACATATAAACTTTAATGAAATATTTTAAAATTCAATGAAATATTTGTTTTAAGGATCTCGTTTGTAAATAACCAATTGGCAATTATTCATGTATTGATCAATATAAAGGATCTATGAGTTTTAAAATTAATAGAAGCATATTGTACCTATTTGATAATCTTTGGTGGAGCCTAAGGAGGTTGTTATAGAAGGTGATGATTTTGAAATTAATGGAGATCTCATAGACCAAATTTTTAATTATAAGTGAGATTGTATAAGAGCAATTTGACAAATTTTTTTTTTTTGGTATATAGCTCATATTTGTTTTATTTATTTAAATTTGAATTGATTTATTCTAGCTGTGCAATAGAACTGTATATTTTTCAAATTTTTTTATATAATTAATGTATTACGTGATGAAGCCTAGATGTATTAGGCTCTTAGGATATATTTGTGATATGTTTTTGCAATTGATGTGTTTTATAAAGAAACATGGATGTGTTAGGTTCATGGATTTTTTTTTTATTAAAATGTTATATTATAAAGCCTAGGTGCATATTTCATTGATCTATTTTAGGTCTTAATCAGAAAAGAGGTTGGAAAGACTTTACCCTATCCTAATGAATACATTTGAAAAGGAAAAATGTAGTAGAGTTTGTAGATTATTTTAATTTTTGGTTATAATTCAAAATGGTTTTGATATTTAACTTATTATGATTTTCAAATATATGGATAATTGAAAACATTTATTTGGACCTAATTAATAGCCTGAACATTTTTCAAAATTTAAATTTTATTGATCATAGTTGATTAAAAGTACAATAATGTATAATAATTTTTTAAATAGGGTTCATTTACAAGAAGCATGGGACGCTCACTATAACAACTTACTAATTGATAAAAATTGCCTTCATAAATCTTCTATACGATGAATGGTCTTTCCCATATTGGTTCAAACTTATTGCTCATTCTTCAATGGACTAAAATTAATCTTTGAAGAATCAAGATCAAGTCTCATACTCGGAAAGTTGAAAGACAAACCAATATGATAGAGTTTTGAGGTCTTGTTGAGTTTGTAGACACTTCTCTTCAAAACCCTCAAGCTCTTGCAAGCAAAGTATAACATTATATTCAGTTGTTTTGATTATTGATCCTGATTCTTAAAGATGGAAGCTGAACTTCTTAAGGGTAAACAATTTTAATTTATGAGCAAAAGAAATTAAAAACTTCAGTATCTAAAAACATTTTTTTATTTATTCCCTATTGACTTTCAAAAGAACTCTTCCTCCTTAAAGTGTTCCTTTTAAATTTTCAAATTAATAATTCTTTTAAGACAAGCTTTAAAATTCATAAAGATGAAAATTAATTTCTTTTTTGAGTATTCTTGAGAATTTATTTTCTTATATAAGATGTAATTGGCTTACCCCTTCACTACGAACCTATAATAAAATAAATTATATTCTATTTTATCATATAATTCAGAAGAAAAATCTCTTGTATATCGAAGACCCATCAGTCTTAATAATTTTTATTAAATAATTGAATCTATTATATGGTAATATATTTATCTTTTAAGATATGTAGATATAAATATAAATATATATATATATATATATATATATTTATCTTTTAACGATGTGTTTAATTATCTAAATAAGTACCTCAAATATCTGTGCCGTGTTTCAAAAAAAATTCTCCACACTTATTATATTTTGAGCTACTTTCCCAATAGGCGCCTGTCACATGCTATCATGACTACTCAGGCGATAGTATGCCAGTTAGGAGGCATGCCACAAGTTTCTTCAGAAGAGAAAAGAGACCTTCAGGAGTAAGTCTTAGCTGGTGAGTTAAAAAAAAAAAATCTGATAACTCTCAAAGCCAAATATAAAGACCTTCGGACGAAAGCTGCTCGTCAAGAAGAGAAGGAGAGGGCAACTATAGAGCTTACTCACCTTATAGAGGCAAAGAGAGAATATGAGGAGAAACTCACTCGTCAAACTGAAGAATTTTAGAAGAGCGAAATCGAGTTAATTCAGTTTTAGATTCTAACAAGTACTAAAAGATATTATAACAGAAGTTCAAGTACGCCAAAATTTTAAACTTCTCAAATATGTTCGCTCTCTCTGACTCCAATGGGGACGACAAAAGCAATTTAAGTAGACATATCCATTCATCTTTTATTTCGTCATAGCAATTTTTTTTTTGTGGCAATTATAATGTTTGTATCATACTTGCTTAACTGTAAAAATATGTTATATGAAATAAAATTAACAAGTACATTTCTATTTGAGTATATTTATCTAAATAGTGATTGAATTTACTTCTTTGTTGAATATTTTTGAATGAATGTTCTTTTATTGAGCTGATACTCAATAATCGATGTGTGAATGGCTTTAGTTATGACCTAGAATATTTAGATCACTGATTAATAGATACTTCTCCAGGTGGTCGTTTTAAGATAGCGAGCTCTTGTATACTTGTTAGATTGATACTCATTCATTTACGCACAAACAACTCTGCTTATGATACCGACTATTTGAGACTCTTCCATAGATAGTCATAAATAATTTGTATATACTCAATAGAATGATGCTCGCTTGTTTGAATGAATTGGCTCATGACTTAGAATTATTTTAATCCATAAACCAATAAAAAACACTTTCCTGAATAGTCACTCATTTATTGAAATAACTCTTTTTGCATTAATCCCCTTTTTAAAGGTTAGCTTTGACTTGCCAATTAGAAGAATTAGTTTATTCTTAATCACCGATCTCGCAAGGTGTTGATCTTACATGATAGTCATCAACTGCATAGAATATTGATCTTCTTTACTTGCCAAATAGAAAAGTTGATTTTTTTTTTTTAATTTAACTGCCCATCTCACAAGGTGTTGGTCTTACACTATAGTCATCAAACGAATGGAGTATTGGTCTTTCTTGATTTTAGTTGTTGATCTTATGAGGTATTAATCTTATACTATAGTGGTCAACCGTATGAAGTGTTAGTCTTTTTTAAGTTTAGTTATCGGCCTCATGGGATGTCTGCCTTACTATAATCATTAATTGCACAGAGTTTTGATCTTGTTTGAGTTTAGTAGCCGAACTCATGAAGTGTCGATCACAAAGTCTCGAGAATAGATTGTTGAATTAGTCTTTTTGGGCCAAGAATGACACACTAAGTATTGAAGTCTCCTACTCAAGCTTTTGCTACTCGCTGAGTGAGATTTTTTCTTGAGCCAAAAATAGGCTACCGAATATCCTGAGTCATCATGCAACTCCCTGAGTATTCTTGATTTAAGGATTTGCTTTATTGAACATCAATAATAGATCTCCAACTCGAGCTTTCACTGGTCACTGAGTTAGACATCTCCTTTGGCCAAAAATGACGCCCCAAGCATTCTGAGTCCTCACGCAACTCCTTGAGTATGAGTTTCACTTTTCACCTTTTTTTTTTTCAGCATGAGATCGAGGCTTTTGAAATGCTTATCTTTCACATAACAATCGTAATACTTAGTCAACCATCTCTTTGTTTCCTCTTCCCTTAGTAATGCCTCAATTCTGAGTTTTTTGAACATATTGATTGTTTTTCATAACCTCCAAATTCGCTTGAATTCATTCGCCATCTTCATCTCCCATTCTTTCCATTGTTAAGACTATTTGACTTTGGACATAATCGGTAGGATGACTTTTGTGCCATGCGAGAATGTAAAGGGTGAGTGTTCGGTGGGATTAGTTGGAGTTAACTTGAGTGTCCAGAGTACTACGGGTAGTAAGTCTACTCACTTAGCCTTTACGTATTTGATCGTTTTCTTAAGCAAGTTGAGTATCTTCTTATTGGTGGCTTTTATTTGTCCATTACTCTAATGTATGATGTGAATTTTAACTTGATTCATTGAGACTCTTAGAATTCCTTTAGATTTCTCTTGATGAATTAAGGCTAATAATTAGTGATGATCGCCAATGATAACTCATACTTGCAAATAATGTCAGTATAAATAAAATATTTGAGATAAATTTTTAAGCTCAAATCGATTGACTTATATTTCTAAAATGATCTATATAGAGTGCATGGAAGAAACTTTATTCATTGAATTATAACTTCTAGAATTCTAACATATGAACTTCATCATTTTATGCAAAATGAATCATTAACTTATTGCTTCAAAATCTTTCATTAAAAAAAAAAATGAAACACTGTTGGAAAAATCTCACTCTCTCTCTCTCTCTTATGTTGCTTTATGGCTTTTATCTGAGTTTCGGAATATATTGGGCTGAGTTGTACTAATCTTAACACAAAAAATAGTTGCAACGTGATGTGTTAACTTTAACTTAACTTGAAATTGACATGATTATATAATTTAGGTATGGCGATTCAATAAAAATAACAACAAATTTTTAGTGAGTTTTATATATTAAAACTATTAAATAATTATATTAATATTTTAATTTTGATTAATAAAAAATTAGAAGAATAAAACCATTTTAAATTTGATTTCTATATAATATACTATATTAAAAAAATGGCCTCACACAATTTATGATGAAGTCATGAAATTTATTGTAAATATTTTTTATATTTTTCAAATTTTTTTTGAAGCATAAAAAACTTAAAAAGGTCCTTAAATTAATAATTACAAATTCATTTTCAATATTAAAAGAAATTTAAAAAAATTTAAAAATTCACCTGACCTTTTCCTCTTACTTGAATTGATATAAAGTTTTTAAGTTGTTCTGATTGGAGATTTACCAAAAATCGACACGTTAAATCATAGACCCTACAAAACAAATTTATTCATCAAGATTCGTGCCGGCAAAAACTCTCCAGCTCGTTATCCAGTATTTATTATGACGTGTGAAAGTAAAGAAAGTTATTGGATACATATATATATTTTTTTTTGTGTATTATTCTTCTTGGATAGTAATTTTGATTATTTAGTATTACCTTAGATTATGACATTTTATAAAATAGTTTAATTCTAAAAATTAGAACCAAGATTGCATGAAAAAGATTGGTTCATTATGACTCCAAAAAATTATCAATGAACAGTGCAACATTTTAGAAAAATAAAACAAACATGTAAAGAAGTTACATTTTCTTTTTAAGAGAATTATAGTTTATCACACATATTTTATTTAAGTTAAGATGGATCATGAATATATTAAAAATTTTAGGTTGAAGCATAGATGTGCTCCGAATTTGTTTTAAGAAAATATATTATATTAATTAAGAATCAATTAAAATTTATATCTTCATCAAAATAAATAAAAATAATATCATTATTTTAAAAAATATATTTTCTATCTATAACTAATTATCAAATCAGTCTAAGATTAAAATACTTAAAAAAAGTTAAAATAAAGAAATATCTCATGAGTATCATATAACAATAATATTAAATGGTCTTAAAATTAAATTTGTTAAATTTAAAAAAAAAGTTAAATATGTAAAGCTACAATAAAAATATTATTGATTTCTAAATTAAATGTATCAAAATAATAATCAAAGATCCTTCAACAAATAGCTTGTTTTCTTCACCTTTATTTTTTTTTTTTTTCAGATACATATACACTACCAATGAACATTTTTTAAAATGGGTATCCATCTAACACCCCACCTATCTTGTGAGTGGGGATGTCTGCTCTTCCTTAGCAGACAAAGCTTACTTTTTATGAAGAGACGTACATTTTCTTCTATCCGACCTCCTTAATCCGGAATACAAATATGACTATCATTTTGACAAATTAAAAAACATGATATGCATGTTTAATGCATTAGAAAATTACAATTTATAAATTACATATAATATATATAAATTCATATTAATAAACTTACATTTTAGAACATATGATATTGATATGCACCAATTTATGCTTCTTATTTCATTGTTGAAGTTTCATTGTATTGTATTAACTGATATTGATATGTATTAAATATTTTAGATTTAGGGCAATGATGATATGCATTAAGTGAAATTGAGAATAAATTTGCATAAATTTGTTGATTTGGATGGATTGGCTGATAAATTTTTAAAATTAATTGGTTTTAAATTTTTAATATAATTCAATATTAAATATATTATATAAATAAATAGATAATAGATATTGAATATATAAATCTATAATAATTATATATATATATATATATATTGATTATTAATCAAGTATATAATTAACCATCTTAATATATGAGTCCTTATATTATGAAAATTAAGCAAGTTGCACTTTTCTAATGGAGGAAAGTTGGCTGACTACATTAATGATTTACATTTTAAAAATGTGGGTGGGAATAGATTGTTGCATATATATTAAAGAACAGAAGATTCATATGATCACGAAATGATAATTCCTGTCACAAAAGAAATCTAATACAATCAACTGTCACTATTAATATTATCTTATACTCCGTTTTGTTTCTCTCATATTTAGTCAATCATATAATATGGATACTTTGTGTTTGAGGCTTCATTAGATCTTCATATTTTTGTCTTGTCATATTATGAACATTATTGTGTTCACCAATATGAGCTAAAAACTTTTCTTTTCTTTTCCAATTTTTAAATCATTCTCTAACAAATGAATTTCTACCTCATTGACTTATAGTAACTTGTTCTTGAGGCTTAAATAAATAGCAATATAAATAATATGCAACATCTTTCTGTATGTTATATTCTAACCAATATGGATATTCCTCAAACTATTTTGAATTAAATCTTTGTGCAATATTGCATATCATTATTTGAGAAAAATTATGACTTTTGGGCTGATGTGGTCCTTTCACTAAATATGATATATGTATTATATCTATGTCATTAACATCATAACTCCAAATCGAGGGACGAAGCCCAGGATCAGCCGAAAGATTATCGATATCAAGATCAACTCGTTCTTTTCCCTTTAAATAACGATCCATTTAGGAATCCTAAATATGATAATAGATATAATGCAAATAAAAATAAATTAATAAATAATCGCACACTTTCAACTTTTTTCAAACAAAAAGGCAAATCAATAGTATCTCAAGAATAACGGCACACATTCGAACTTTTTAAAACAAAACCAATAATATTTCAAAAATAAAGTCACACCTTCCACCTTTTTAAAATAAAACCAAACAACTAATATTTCAAAAAGAAAGTCTTATCTTCGATCTTTTTGAAAATAAAAATAAATTAATAATATTTCACAAAAATAAAGACACATCTTTATCGTCGTATATATATCTTTACTTTCAAATTTAAAATTTTTAAAAAAACTATGCTCAAACTGAATTTTATTTATGCCTGATTAAATTCAACTGCCTTATTCAAATGCTTACTTCACATAAAATATGAAATCAAGTTTTAAATTTAAATTTTAATTAATTTATTATAGCACATAGGTCATTATCTAAATTTAAATTTACATTTATAATCACTTAATATT